>OZ012735.1:661133313-662393313 GCA_963859935.3 Lathyrus sativus
TGTAATCGCAGTTGCTCACCACAATTTAAAACTATAATCCAACTCATATAAAAAATTAATGTCGTAATTAGCCTAGTAATACAGGAAAGTTAACTGATACGTCGAGATAAAAATAAAAAAGTTAATGAAGATGAAAAAATTGTGCAGTGAAGTTCGGATTGAGGGATTGGAGACACTTGATTATTTTGATAATCTGGTGAACAGATCAAGGTTCACAGAACAGGCTGATGCAATCACATTTGATGGAGAGGTAAGAATCATAAAACATCACTTTTCTTTGAAAATCAAATAATATTCAGCACATCATAATAGACATAAGACAGTTCCGACTACACTCCGCCTTTCCTTTACGTGAATTTTGTTGTTGTTTTGGTTCCCTCATAGACAGACAGGGTATACTTGAGCAGCCCGAATAAAATCGCCATAATAGATCATGAGAAGAAAAGAACCTTTGTACTCCGGAAGAATGCGCTTCCAGATGCAGGTAATTACATATTTGTTGTTCTTGTGCATTTGATGTATTGAAATAAGATAATGTTTCTCATTTCTCAATTTGTGATGAAACAAACTGCAGTGGTATGGAATCCATGGAATAAAAAGGCCAAGGCTCTACCTGATTTGGGAGATGGTGATTACGAGATGATGTTATGTGTGAATTCAGCAGCTATTGATGTTCCTATTCTTTTGAAGCCATGTGAAGAGTGGAAAGGCTATCAAGAACTCTCTACTGTTTCATCAAGCTATTGCAGTGGACAGTTGGATCCTCGTAGAGTTCTTTCTGGCTTTCATTGATGCAGTTAAAACAATCAAGATTTGTATACATTATGGTGTGCAATGGACTTTGTCCCGAGACTGGAGATAGTTGATAGATAATATTATACCATAACATAAAGCCATTTTCCACCTTACAATAATTTGAGAGAAGCTTAGCTTGATGGCATATGATGCCATGACAATTGCTAAGCAATTATTTTGTGTATTTGTTAAGTTCCAATGAAATTCTTCTGAGAATAGAAACTGGTGATGCTATGTATACATACTATTTGTAAATTAGGAAAAGAACATGAACTTTTTTCTTTCTTTCTTTCTTTAAACACTTTTTGTTAGGAGAACCTGCAATTTTGTGGCCCTATGATCATGAACATGTTTCTATGCACACTTCTACCTTGTCTAATTGCAGGATAATTAATACACATTAACAACATAATCCTCATCTAAATAGATTAAACAGAATACAAATGCTTGCCATAAACAGGTTTTCTCGCAAATTTGATTGGTTAACATGATAAAGGAGAAAGATAAGAAAACGAAACAATTTAATCGCGCTTGAATATTGCAAAATGTAACCAGCAAGAAACAGGTCCTAAAGAAATCATAATTTAAATTCCAACATGGAATGTATACATTCTCCATAGATTGTGCTAGCTGTACAATTTAACACGAAATGTATAAAATGGAGACGGATGAAAATATATTACTCGTCGTCGTCGTCATCTTCGAAACCTTCAGCAGCCCCAGCATCATCTCCAATGCCTTCAAGTAGTTGATCAACATCCTCTCCCAACTCCAGCAACCTAGCACTAAGTTTATCCACCTTGCTTTGTTCTTGCCCTAGGCATACCAGCAGATCATTCAGTTCACCCTCACTCTCCTTCAGAGCTTCTTCCCTTGCATCAGCTTTTATTGCCTCTACATCTGGGATTGTTGAGAGCCTTCCACCCCTCAGTGCTTTCACCTCATTCTCCAGTTGAAGGTTGGATTGCTCAAGGCTATTGTATGCATCAGATAGACTCCTTAGATCAGCTTCCATCTTTCCAGCTAAATTCTGATACATATTTGCCTCAGATTCGATTTTTGCTTTTTCTGCCTTAAGCATCTCCAACCTTTTAGATGCTTCTTGGAAATCTCTACGGAGTGTCTCTGTTTGGACTCTTTCGACACCTCCACTTACTCTTTGCTCAGACTGGAAACTACTGCCAGTCTTAGCCAGGTCCTCAGCCAATGTACCATTTCGAAGAACAAGATCCTGAAACGATTAAAAAAAACACTAAATAGTACACATATCAAGAATAGTCAAACCATGTTACATTTGTTGAAGAGCACGGGATCCTACACTTATTATTCTTCTAATGGACTCTATACACCACACTCATGCAATAAGCCTCAGAAATAATTATAAATATACTAAGGTATCATCAAAATAAACAAAATTTGCTGAACAAATCATCAAGGACGCAAATCTATGGCAGTACATCATAGCAAAAACACTTCAGAAGAATGCTCTGTCCAATCTTATTATGATACCATTTAAAACCAACTCCAGAATCGCACATTAAGCAAATGACTGCAAATCAAAAACCACACAACTAAATGCTCTGAAAATCTAAGGTTGATTTTAGAAAATCTATTCTGCTGTTCTCAATTGCTTCCTGTGTTCCTTTTTAGTTGTTGTGTGAAGATTATTTACACATGCCAAAATATTAAATTTTGTTACTATTGATAGAACTATTTGTCTTTTTCCTATAATACCCTTAACCATTTACTATCTCGCTCTACCTATTTCTCTCCCTACAGTAAATAGTTAATGTTATTATTGACATAACAATAGTAAATGTTTCATTGAACTTTCAAAAAGACGTGTAAATAAATAGGACCAACGATTTTCTACAAAAGCGACAACTAAAAACGAATAGAGTATACAAAAAAGGTAGACTACCAGAAAGGAACAGATTCATGACTTATCCATGTATTCATTTTAAGAGACGTTGACAAATACAAATAATACCTGTATCTCAGAGTGCTGATTCTCAACAAAAGCTTTCAGCCGCTTAATATATTCACCATCACTTTCACCACTCTTCTGCTCTATTTCTGACGGTACTACCGCTACCTTAATTTTTGGACGACTATAAACCTCCACAATCTGTTCTCTAATATTTGCCTCCAGCCTTTTGACAAAACTCACAAAGTAAGAATCCAAGATTGAAGCAAGAATCGGATGATCCGTATTTTTCTTTTCTGACAAATCATTCTCATCCACATCTTGAATATCTGCCATACTAGCTGCTGAAGATCTAGAGAATGATCTATGAGTGAGTGATGACTCCACGTTAGCAAAAAGAAAACTCTTATGCATCTCCTCAAATTTTAAGAAGTACGAACTGAGCCCTATTTTCTGACTTATTAAATCAACAATGCCAAATGCATCTTTTCCGCTATCAGTGGATTTGTTATAGATCACACATTCACCCAACACAACTGCTGCAAATCCCCTTATACACACTGTTTCTGACGAATTTGATACTAGCTCAAGAAGATAGGTAAGGTGGGGCCGGGCATCTAGGAAGCAGTGCACTGCATTGTGGCAATCTGCTAGCCAGGTAAGCAGTAATTTCAGAATAACAGCTTGAACATATGAATTTCCTGATGTATTATTAGACTTTCCATCTTTGGATTTCATTGAAGAGGCAAGGGCCAAATATTTCACCATTCGATGCATTAGTGGTTCGGGAGCTCCTAAAGATTGCATGGGTGCCTCAATTTCAATTCGCAAAACCTGAAACATTTCTCGTAAGATTTCTGAGCACCTAAATTTCTGTTTTTCCTTTTCTAAATCGTACGATTCATACTAAGATTAATTCATACTATGATTATGTATAAATTTGTGAAGAAAAAAGATATCTAGTGAAAAGAAATCAAAAACAGGTCAACATTGATGTGGCATGGCTAACAGCATAAAGAACCCCGCTCCAAAAAGAAAAGAGAGAATGAAAAGCTTTAATTATGAACTTAAAGGTAATAGCATAAAATTTTGAATATTGGGTTCAGAAATTAAATTCTTTTACAAAAGCAATGCTATGAATAGTTTGTGATGGAAACCATAAAAAATAGCAAAAGTAACCTTTGGTTATCCTTGAAGTAAATGCATAAGAACATTATAGAATAATTACATTTAAGAAATTATAAAAGTGAGAAAGATGAAATGGTCTGAAGTATGCCGTGAGTAACATTCATATATATATGAAGAAAATCAGATACATGTTCATCAAGTAAAACTTGCATTACCCTAAGGCAGGACTAGATCTCTAGTGAGAGTATTTATCAATACTAATATTGTGTTATCAAATAAAAGGTTAAGCTTTTTACAATTTACCCAATAGTGTCACAATTTCCACTCAACTACTAACAAATGGAAACAGAAAGAAAAATAAAGATAAATGTGTTACATAGATCAAATAGAACATGCAAGCAATACACCCATTAACTCTTCGGCAAAAAAAAAAAAAAAAAACAAGTAATTTATCAAATTGAATAAGCAGTTGCATGTGAGAGACATCAGCTTAGAAACAAATTCCTCAAAATAAGGGAGTGGAGACAATTTTGTTCTTCTATTCACTTGGAGTAAAAGCTTAAATTGGATATGATTCATATGAAATTATAATGTTACAAAATTTAGTCATAAAACAAACTAAGATGATTCATATAGTAGAAATCTATAGTTCATAAAATTATAATGTTATAATTTAAGATGAATTCATTGATTTTTATATGATAAAAATTTAGTCATAAAACAAATTAATCAAAATGTATTATGTAGTCCCTATATCTGCTAAAACTGGTTGTAAAATAAAGCTAAAAAATACAGTGAAACGGGGAAGTATTTGCATACCCTTTCCTTGCATTGGAGATTGTCCTTCAATATATGTGATAGAACACTGGCAGCTCTACTACAAGTCTACATATTTAACATAACGTTAGTCAGATAATTCATATTTCATACTAGTAGCAGTGGGCTTCCATTGTACAGGTAAAATATAAACTAAAAAAATTGTGTTCATTTGAATTTTACACCCAACAGTTCCGCTGGGATTAGCTAGCCATATAAATCTGAAATGTATCTAAAGAAGTATCGCATACCTCAAGATCACCATCATTTTCACCCAAAGTAAGGCCGTGTAATAGCATGCTGAAAGAGAAACAAATGGTAAAATTAAAAGTGTTTGAAGATAGCATATTAACCGAAATGTTATAATTTAGGAAACAGACATAAACATGATTTTGTTGTATTAAAAAAGTTCAATCGCAAGTGTTGTCGATGGCGGATGGCGGTCCATGGCGGAGAGGCAAAATCCCGCCATATTGGCCGCTTTGCGACGCCGTTATTGCAGATTATGGCAGAAAAACCCGCAATAGCGGCCAATATTTACTATTGCGGCGAGCCCAAAAACCGCCATGTAAATCTGCCATAGCGGCCATGGCGGGGCAATTTGATAACACTGAATCGCACAATATCAGTAAGTGCAACACTAAAGCACCACCAACATGACAAACCTTCCAAAAGACATATTAACATCCTCTTCATGGAATGAATGATTCACGGAATATGGTTGTGGAATTAGTGTAGACGCTAGCATCGCTTGGCCATCAGCATTTTTCTGATTTAGATAAGATTAATCGAAAAAGGAAAAAATCCATTAAATAAAAGCATAAATGAAACATATGTAATCAAAAGCATTAATATGCAATAATCAATTTTAATAGCTCTTCAATTATGTAATATGTATGATGACAAGGAATGCTTTTAAAAGCAACTCAAGATAAAGAAGTATGCATAACCAACCTCACAAAAGCTTTTGAAAACATAATCAGCTGCAATGAACTCTTGCATGCTAGAAGACCTCAAAATTATTCGAAGTATAGAATTCAGAGCAGGTTCAACTTGTGGCTCCTCTCCAAGAACTTTGCCAGCAAGAAGATCGAGATTCTTCGAATCTCCAACAATCAAGTCCCCAATACATTTCAATGCCTAAAAAGATATAGTTTAACAGCATCAAATTGAAAACCTCTCCATATTTCAGAGTAATTGAAAATTCAGAACAAAAATTTAGATTGATGGCGATGAAGTAGAACAGAAATAAGGATGTTGCACTGGATGCGTGGTAAGACTAGATGGGATAAGATTAGAAATGTCATTATTAGAGAGAGTATTGGAGTAGCACCTATAGTTGAAAAGGTGGTGGGAAATAAGGCATAGGTGTTTGGGGCATGTAGAGAGAAGACATGTAGATTTCGTGGTAAGCTAGAGATAGAGGAAGACATGGAAAAACTATAAGAGAAATGTTTAAGAAAGATCTCTAGACTAACAAATTGGATAGAAATATGGTCTTGAATAGAACATTCAGGCGTAATTTGATCCATGTAGGCAACCCCACTTAGTAAGATAAGACTCGGTTGCTGTTGTTGATAGTGTATAATAGAAACTGGGAAAGGCATACGACTATAACTAAAAAATAAAAATGCTCTTTTGAAATGGATATAAAGCCAAGCTAAATTGGGGGCATTGACTATTTTATAACCCAAGCAAACTCCAAGTTCCACCGATTAATCAACAAGAAGACTTGTTATTGACAAACTTTTATACAAGTGTTTAGAACATCAGATACTCACTCAGATGCATGGACATCGCTCTGTCATTACCTAAAAGGCTAAAACATCAAACAGAACAGCAATATACAACCATGTCGAGATGTCATTTGCAATGTAAGGAATGAAATATTTAAGATAGCAATGTAATCAAGGGAAAGATAATAATATGAACCAAAGTTACGCCGAAATTGTGTAATATTTACCATGGCAATGATGAAAATTGCAACAATTTGGTAGGGTTATTACTCTTCCTGGTCAATATTACATATATTCATTCTCATATAATCTAAAATAACTATTTTGGTATCCAAATTTTAAAAGCATGATACTATATAAAATATTTTATAATGAAAATTATTACTAGGACTTTACATTCAAAATCACAAAGTCAGTCTTAAACTAGATCTATGTTGAAAACATAAGAACAAATAATTAATTAAACAATATTTATATTTAGAGCTGATGTATCTATACATTGTGAGAGGAGAGTATCTTACCGCACAGCGAACTGCAACGGGTACCCATTGGCTTTCAACACCTAATATCAACAAATTGTCCAGTATTTTTTTCTACACCCGATTCCACAAAACAGCAGTATAAGATCACCATAACCAGATTGCTATTATATGCAATCATCATAATAAGACTGAGATTTTCACAAACCTGAACCAGAGCTGTCTTATTTTTCTGTTTATTAGCATCTTTCCCAGGATCGGCATCAGAACCTCCTTTTAGTAACAATTTAATGGTTTCTAATGCACTGAGTAGATTGATTGTCTACTGGCATGGTGTTTATAACAAGAGTCAACTATAAAGGTTAACTAACAGCATAAAGTTAAAGTAAACAAAATTGAAAGAATCCAACCTTTTGTTGAGTAAAAGAGTAAGAACTTCCCCTCAGCTTCAAAATCAATATCAATGGATCAAGTCCTATAGTCTCTCTGAGTAGTACCTGAACCATGCATAGTTGAAATCAGTATCAATCAGGTATACTATAAACTTAATAAACATGACAGAGTTAATAAATAAACCTGATTGGATGCATTGCTACGAATCAAATTGTTTAACAATTCAAGGCAGTCCTGAAAAGTTACCAAAGAAATATTGAGACCAAAAGATATATAAAGCAAATTGAATAAGCACTGTAATAGAGTAGCCATGACTCACCTGCACGACTACACCGCCATCAGAATTTCCCTCCTCCTTTATGATACTGAATATCTTGTCATAAGCACCTTCAAAGACAACAATCTTTTGGATCTCCTGTAACCGTTAAATTTATTTAGATTACACAATTTCACTTAGTGTCAAAAAAAAGTTTAAAAAAAGTTTTAAAAAAAAGTTTAAAAAAAAGTTTAAAAAAGTGAAGTGTGCGATAACATTTCTGTTAGAGCAAAAGGTTACCTCAGCCTCACGGGTCAGGTGAGTAAGAAGCAATAATGCCTCATTCCTTATCACCTGAAAGGTAAACCGTGAACAATTTTCCATCATCAATTACAGCCAAGAATCAACAAGTAATTATGATTGGAATGGTTTTAACAACTATACTTTTTATAGTAGACATGACGGATATCAATTATTAATTTTGAAAAAGTATGAGATAATTAAAATGTTTTCAAGTCTTGAACCTCGCGATCCATAAGCATGTCCATTAGCCGGGTTATGCCACGGGGGATAGTCAATATAGTTTCCTGTAACCTGAAGAATAAGTCAGATAGGTTGCTTTCCAATAAATATGATTTAACAATTTCATGAATCAAACTATCATGGAAGCTATTAAACAAATACCTCTGTCGAGAATTAGTGAGAAGGGCAGTCAATATTTGCAGAGTATAATATCGTACATAAAAATCATCCTCTTCCTGTGCCAAAGTATCCAAAAGGAAAATATGAGTAAGAAACTCCAAGGTTTATATGCATAACCCTAAAAGTCAAGGAAACTTTTAATGATATATTTGAGATTAAATCCCATGATTTTGGTAAAGAAATTCTTACCAACAAACTTAGAAGAAGAGGGATACTTTCTTCTTCTCTGGAAAGTAAATCAGTATTCATCAAATCTGGCTGAACTTCGTTACTTGATCCTTTAGAATGATTAATAGGAGTCAATGCACTCACAAGAGTTTCCAGGGCACCACGAACCTGCATGAATGTAATTTTTAATTAACTTGCCACTGCAACTTGTCAAAGTAAAAGAAAATAATACACATTAAGGGAGAGAACAATTGATGGAGACTGGAGAACAAGGAACTACAGCAAGATTTTAATAATGAGTTGTTTTAATCCAATAACTGCAAACAAAAAACCATCACAGTCTAACTGATCCAATGTCCGCCAATAAAGGAGATTAGCAACACCAACACATGATACCCCAACACAGTAGGTTGATGGTTGGAGTGAGATAGGAGACCACTGATTAAGAAGGTGTAAATGAGAAGTTAAAGAGATGTGATAGATCTGAACTCATTCTTCTAAATAGAAAAATAACTAACTATTATAATTAAGCAGACGATTGGTATGAAGTAGAATAAATAGGATTAGGTGAATGAAGGTGGTTGAGTGAAAGAATGCTTTGTGATATCTCATCCCTAAACCTATTCTTTTATCTTGTTGGTTACAGGATTTGGAATCTAGGGATCCAATCAATAAATTTTATTTCTTTGCCTATTTCTCATCCAGTTTCTTTAAGAGCATCGCTAGTGATCTGAAATATCTTTAAAAAATTATATCTAACATTAATAAAGGCTGTTGCTTATTATAGAACTCATGCATGGTTAACAAACAAATTTTAGAACATAGAAGATCAGCAATTAAGTTAACTGAAGAACCTCAACCCAAATACTGAAAGATGAAATTCCTTTACACACGATAGATGAGTAATCAGTCATTTTTGTTTATTAAATATGTGATGCGGTGTCACTAGAGTCCCTGAATGCATAGAAACAAAAGTTTATCTGAGTGTATCTTCTGTTAGTGATTCATGGACCAAACTAACTAACGGACGGTATATTCAAGGACTAAACTAACCAACAAAGTACACATTTGAAAATCAAACAGACAAAGGAAAGACATATTTGGGAAAGCTTTGTAATTTTGATAGTTGATGCTTTCAAACATTATAGACAGCGGCTATCACATTCAAGAACCCAAATTGTTATTTACTCGTGATACATATAAATTAAGGACTGCATACAAGTCTAGATTAAGCAAGGCAAACTACATTACCAATCTAATAATCAACCTGTTGAAAAACAATGTCACAGACTTAACCTCAGTTTTTTTCCTTTCTCATTTATCGTCTTAATAACAACTAAAATAATGAAGCGTATCCTTGAGGACACAAAGAAACAAAGAAAAAAATAGACAGTAAACATAATGGGGAAGAATGTTTTGTCACCATTTCAACATCATGACGTTCTTCCTTTAACACACCTAACATTATAGGAAGGCCTGAAAAAGGTGCACCAAGCACATTCCATAAGACGAGTGAAACAAAACTAAAAAAATTTGTTTGAGAGAAAAGGGATACACATACCCATTGCCCCAAATGCTAACTGGAAAGCTTTATTCTCTGAGACAACAGCCTGAAGCTCAGTAATAGCATTCCTTCTATCATCTGGTAATTTACCGTTGCTTATTCGATCAAGCAAACGCTCAACATACCTATTGATACATAACATTGACAAGATTTATATCACTAAGTAAACCTTCTCAAAGGGATCAAAATAACAAAAAATTAAAGCTTACCTATCTTCATTTGAAGAATTCTCGTTACCAAAAACAAGCCCAACAACACCCTGTGAAAAAGTTAATAAATTAATTAATTTCTAAACGGTGATTAATTACCCTAATTTAGTTGTGATCACTGAAATGAATCAATGCACTGAGTCAAATTAACATGTTAAACTAAAAATTTTACGAAATTAATTTGAAGAGAGTAGTTAGGGTGGAATTGTTACCTTGTAACCAGACATTAAATCCATTTTCATAGCTCAGAGATTTGTTGAAGAAGAAAAAATCGAGGCGAATCTGAATGTAATTGATGATAATCGAGATATATTGATGATTGAGGAATTGGGAGAACCCTAGAAAAATTGATAGAAACAGAAATCGTGTTTTAAGCTTGGAATTAGAAGATGAAGGAGGTTTCTGGGTTGTTTATTTTCATTATTGAAGATTTGTAAGTTAGTCACGTTACTCTATGGTTTGACAAATGGTTTAGACTTTAGATTTTAAGATTGGGCAATTTCTGTCTAATAGGCCCATGGGCTCCCACCTCTCAAAAAGAGTAAAAGTCAACCTCATGGGCTTTCTCCAACATGTTTGAAAACTCGAAAATATTTTGCATGTGTTTAGAAATACATCTTCGAACGCATCTAAAATCAAATCAGTCTTCGTAATTCAGTGACACGTTTTATTTTTGTCAAAATTTGATAAAGAGATACATCTCTGTAAATTTTCTGGGGTAAATCCGGAGATGTATTTTCGTAAATCTTCCTGATTCATTTTAAACTATTTGAAGTGTGTTTATTACACATCACAGTGGATATTCGGATATGTGTCTTCGAAAACCCTCCGGAATGCATTCTAGGCAGCAACATTGTCTAAAATTTGTCTTTTTTTTTTCAACTTATATTTTAGGTCATTTTAAACCATAAATTAGAAAATGCATAAATTAATTGATTCAAACATGCTACACATACATTTAAAAAGACACTCGTTAATCAAAATAAATTCACAATGTACTGACCATACATAACTTGATTCAAATATATAAAAAATAATACAACCAAACATAAATTACTGAGTATGTCTAACCTTATCCCCCCCCCCCCGGGCGCGTTTCTCCACTTGTACTCTAAGGCATTATGTGCCTTTACTATAATGCCTTCTACAAGGATCAATTGGGAATTGCCTGAGTGTGGTCATCCTTAACCTGTAGTACCTCCTGATTAGAAGGCCTAGGTGGTCTTCCAAAAGCATCTGATGTCATAATAGGATGTGACACCTTAGAGAACTATGTCATGTAGTTGTCTACGTAAGCTCAATGTACATGAGCTAGAACCCTGTGATAGTTCTTTAGTACCAAATGACTCTTGAAATTCTGAAGTATGGCATCATGATCTCTACAGCGGACTGTGGGAGATGCAGACTCTGAGTGGTGTCTCAGAATAGCCTCAAAATACCCAAACTAGCACATCACTCGTTCGGGAAGATACACATACATCAGAGTTTACCTGCAAGTCATCCATCCAGACTATAATGAAATGGCGTCCATCTGATGCGTCTCACAATGACTATCGTATATGAAGAATGCAATGTCATTTCGTACATGGTAGTCAAGATACACCCGGAATGACTCGATCTTCTAATTCGCTCTGAGCGGGGCAAAGGTGCAAGCATGTGTTCAATCCTCATGTAGTTAGGCACAGGTTCCCACCCGGAAATATGAGGAAAGTGAGAGATAATTCATCCGTGAAAATGATTCAGATGAAATATTAGTAACAAGTGTAACAAAAGAGTTATGAAGATATTAGTAATAGTAAATTACCGTAAGCAGCATCCAACTTTATGTCATCTGATTTTTCTTCCAAAGACAACTCTTGTCCAACTTAGAGTACAGGTAGACCAAACAAGCGCTCCCTGGTTGTACTCGTGAATCATCGTCAAATCAACAAAGTATCTAAATAAACCACATCGATGTAGGTTGCACTTTTATCCACAAACATGGACGTGCAAACCAGAAACAAGAGGTAACACTTCAATGCACATTATTTGTGGTACTCAACCTACATATCATTACTGTCGACATCCACAACCATCTGCATGTGGTCTTTATACAGTTCTTCCAAGAATTTAAATCTAGCATGAGCAGGGACACGTGGCCTCGTGAAGTGTGTGTCTGATACAGATGACTACGTGAAGTAGAACCAGATGGTTGCGAACCTTGACCTTGTGAACCATCAAACAAGGTATCATCGACTCATGGCCTTATGTTCCTATACATGGCCCACTCATGCCATACAAAGGTGTGTTGGGACACACGAGCGGGCCTAATTTTGTCCTGGTTCTTTTCGGCCATTGCACCTGTAATAAATCCAAAAGATCACATCAAATTATAACCAAAATGCAATCAGGCCAAATCCGAAGATACATATATGAAAACATTTTAGAAAAAATTTAGAGATACATCTTTAAATGAACTTGCCGATTTCCAGCAATGGAAGAAACCTCATTTATGCCATAAACTCCAACCAACTGGGATGGCATGTCTATACAAGCTATCAATTTTGAATGTGTTACTATCTAATGCAGCTTAAACAACCTATGTTACCTAAAACAACATTTAAATCTATAAAAAAATGAAATGAGAAACTTATAAAATTAGAGTTGTGGATAAGAAGCTTGAATGAAGAGAGTTACTTTGCAATAAATGAAGTAGAATAGAATAAGTGAACTTGAAGAATCTTGAAGAAAATTGTTCAAACGGGGTTTGTAAATGATTTTGAAGTAAAAGAGCTCAAATAGTGTTTACAAGAAATGAAAGAGAAAAAGGGAATGGTCTGACGTGAGTATATGAAACAAACACGTTCGGAGATGCATTTGCGAAAAAATCACTGAATTTTGAATTAAGGGTTTTTACGTAGATACATCTCCAGACTCACCCTATTGTTCATACGGAGATGCATCTTCGGATTAAATGTTGATAAAGTAAGGGTGATTCACCGATTTGCATTGATGATTGTGTTATAAAGGATGCATTCGGAGATGCATATTCGGATGCTAGAGATAATTGTGACTTTTCGTGGTGGTAGAGGAGCACCCTATGGGGTGGGAAAAGTATTACTTCTAAAAAAAGTGACACTTTTTTCCCAATCCTCACATAAACTTTTTAAATTGTCAAAAATATTATTCGGATTTTACATTTTGGAGTGTGTTTTTCAAATGGTTGGATTTTAAAATCGAACACCTTATATAAGTCTTGAATCCCTTTTTTCTTTCCCTAACCTATTTAATTGTTTGACAACAGATTAATACATAGTTGTTTAACTCTTTGATTTATTACTGATTCTCACACCTAAAAGAAAGATTTTGGTACTAGTTGAGGATGAAAAACTTGCATAGAAGTGGTAGTATATGAAGGCGGTAATCCAAGAAATCGAGTCCCTACATTCACATGTATTCGATAATTGACATGTGGATTATTATTTTTAGAAGTGTGGAAGATGGTACTACATTTCACGATGTTGCGTAGCAGATTTTAAAGAAGACTAAGAATGTCTTGTTAATAAATAGATTGAGGAGAAAAGAGAGTAATTTGTGTGTAATACAATAAGATGTATTTTTATATCATGTATTTTATTTATAATCGTTTGAATTTTGTATTTATACATAATATTATTTATTATGTCTTCTGATTGATATGTTATATTAAATATTTTTAATTACGTTTGATTATAATATTACTTTTACTCTCATGTAATAACTATTGTTAATATTTGGTTAAATTAAAGGTTCAAATATTAATAAAACATGCATTTTGTTGTAAAATATTGGTTCGCATTTCACATTTTATAATATAAATACGTGTAAGGGAGGGTGTTTTGTATGTTTGAATTCTATCATTCAAACACATGTTGAAGGTGTGTTTTGTGCGTTCGCATTGTAGAATCTGAAACTTGTCAACCCAAGAATTTATATTGTGTGGTCTAAATTACACTGACAATTTCAAAGGTATAGAATGCACACAAAACTTATAAAAATATTGTGTTTGGTTCAGTTTTAGTTCACAATACAAAACAATGAACTCATATCCATACCTAGTCGGAATGATAAATAATGTATCTGCATTTTATCATAACAATGGGACTTATTTCTATTTATGTAGGGTCAATGTCAGATGTAGAAAGGTCGGCTGCGTGTATTGAATAAGAAGTTGCATGTTAAAAAGTCTCGGTAGGATTTGTGGAGTTTGGCTTTTTTGTCAGAACGACTATTATTATACCAGTTATAAATGTGCCTTAAAACCTTTGTTGATGAAGAGAAAGAAAATATATTCTGGAGATTGCATTTACCGCAAAAATCGAAAGTTTTAGAAAGTTAGACGAAAATCCAAAAAAAAGAAAAAAAAATCGGTCGGTGAATAATGTCGTCTGTACGGTGAATAGTGTTATCCGTACGGATGAATAGTGACGTTCGTACGTTGAATAATGTTTTCAAACTTTTTTAGATTCGATCCATGAATCCATGTGATTTTGGGCTTTGTTTGTTAAATATTTGCTATTATAAATATGTATCTCTTATATGTTTGGTGTGTGACAATCTTAGAGTTTTCACCAACAAGAGAGACCAAGGGTTTAAAGGTATAACATAGGGTTTCAGCTATGCACAAAGAAAACCTTTGATTACACATTGGGTTTGAGTTATTCATATATTGAGAGTTGGAGAAGTAGGGAAACACTTGGGTAGAAAATATGGTTGTTCCTGGGCGCCTTCAAGGTTGTTCTTGGGAAGTTGAAGGCGAAGGCTATTTTATTGTAACTCATATGTAATCCCTTGTAACAACGTTCTGAGTATAGTAAATTGAAGAGTTGCTTTCTCTCCCAGAGTAGATCGTTTGATCGAACTGGATAAACAAACCTTCGGTTTTTTCTTGCCTTATTTTGTTATCTATGTACTGATTATTATTGTTGAAGATCATTTATTTTGGTTGTTAGTGTTCTTTGCCTCACAAATTAATATTGAATTTTGTTGTAATTCACAACAAGATTCACAATAATACCTTTTCGGATAGAAAATTGACTCACGAGTTCAACACGCCACTTTGTCGTGATATATGGTGCTTTTTAGCCATTCGAGTTCATTTTAGGCCCGAAAAAAGCATTTTAATATTTTTCACAAATTTTTGTTTTGTTTCCGTTTTTATATAATTTTTGGATTAGGGTTTCTAATCGGTGGATTTCACTTGTGTTTTCAGACTCTGTTTGTTGTTATTTTTGCACTGTTTTTATCTGTTTTCGAAGATTTAGTTTTTGTTATCTGAGTTACTCGTAGTTGTTTTTATTCAAGTCTTATTTTGAAGTTTGTATTACTTTTGCCGCTGGTACGTTTGATTCGGTTTCTTTTAGTGTGTTTTTGGCAGGAATTGATAGCATGACAGTCGCACCGTGTTCGAAGGCAAAGAAAAGTCAAAAAATGGAATTCAGAGGTACAACACGGGTACCCGTGTTGCACAACACAGCCCGTGTCATGGAGGACACGGTTGGAAGACACGGTCAAGATAAGCAGAGGAAAATGGAGAACAGAAGAACAACACGGGTGCCCGTGTCACACAACACGGCCCGTGTTACAGCCCTTGTAGAAGAAAATTCGCTCTGTGGATTCAGCAACCTGACACGGCCACCCGTGTTGCACAACACGGCCCGTGTCATGGCCACTGATAGTGAAATTGTTGTTTTTCTGATTTTTATGTTGTCAGACCTATTTCGAAGGGCATTTGAGACATTTCGTGATGTAATTTGAATTTAGATATAAGAGCCACTTTTTAGAAAGAAAAAAACACTTTTGAATTGAGATTAGGATTGACAACTGAGGAGAGAGTTTTTCTAGAGAACGAAGGATCGATCGAAAGCGGAAGCAATTGATGATCCAAGTGACCCAACTTGAATTGTAATGATCTTCTCCTTTTCATTTCTAATTGCATTTATGTTTACGAAGAACATGAGCAGCTAAACTCCCAGTTGTTAGGGGGTGGTCCTAAGTTGCGATGTAATGCCATTTGTTTGATTATTCTATGAGAATTATGTTATTCACCTTATATATATTTTATTTTGCAACAATCTTAATGCGTATGCATATTGGAAAGTAGAATTCAATTCATGATTAGGTTTTGGTCTGGAAAGTCAACCTAACACTTTTGCAAAATAATATCACGGTAGATATTGCTTAGGAATGGGGATATCCCGTATCACGTATTTTATTGTCAGAACTATTGTTTGATGCTTTTCATGGACACTGAGGAATTAGTGTACATGAAACTCATCAAAGGGTTTCTATTAAGGAATTAAGGAAAACTAACTTTGAGAACTGATGAATTAAGGTTAATAACTACAATCTCAGGATAATCCTACATGGTCTTTACTCGCATCGTGTCCACTCCCCTAACATCGTTCTTAGATTAATCTATAAGTTTTTATTTACTTGTTGTGTTACTCTGCTACCAAACAACCTACTAGACTTTTTGTTCCTTTGAATCCTAAAAATCCCGTTAATTACCACGCAGTCCTCGAGATCGATACTTGGGACTCTTCCCTTATTACTACAATCGGTAAAAATAGTACACTTGCTATTTTCCCGATCAAGTTTTTGGCGCCGTTGCCGGGGACTGCCAAATTAACATTGTTTTTAGAATCCAAAAGAAATTTTGTTGCTCTGCGACTAAAATTTTATTATTCGCTGCATTTTCTCTGTGTTTGTATTATCTAACGTTTGTCTAATTGTGTATGCGAGGTCAGGCCTCAGCTAAATATTCTTTTGATACAGAACCAGAACGAGCATTACACGAAAGACGGAGAAAAGCTAAAGTTAAAAGACTGGAAGAAATAGAGGAAATTATATTTGCACAGAGCGACTCCGAAAAGAGAGAGACAACACCTGAAACTGTTCAAATGGCTGGAAATCCACCTCAGCCTGAAAGACTGCTAGGAGACTATGGAGGGGCCAATGCTCAACCAAACCGGATGACCATTGTGAATCAACCAGTGAATGTTGCATATTTTCAGCTACACCCTTCCACCATCCGTCAGCTGGAGAGCAAGCCGTTCGTTGGAAGAATCAACGAAGATGCAAATAAACATCTTCAGAGATTCCTTACGACTACCACCTCTTTGAATATAGAAGGACATTCCGAAGAGGCCAAGAGATTGGTTATGTTCCCGTTCACACTCATTGATGATGCGGAAGAATGGTTTTACTCGCTTCCAACTGGGAGTATCACAACATGGCAAGAGATGGAAACTGTGTTCCTGAATGAGTATTTCCCTGCTTCAGTGTTTATCCGAAAAAGATATGACATTGTCAACTTCAAGTAAAAAGAAGGAGAATCTTTAGGGGATGCATATAAGCGGTTTAAGAGGTGTCTGACATCATGTCCTACTCATAACATGGACGCTGTTGCGGTGGAAATAGGATCACAAACTATTAATGAGTTTGAATCACAATTCAATTCACAACCGCTCTTTGATTTATCCGAAGGAAAAGGTCAAAAGAGGGAAAACCTATTTTGCATCGTAAACACAATGCGGGGAAAGATCTAGGGTTCGGGGGTTGGTTAAATTTAGGGAAGGTATTAGCACCCTAAACTTCTGTAGTACTCTACAGGAACCTTTTGTTCAAATGTTTACTATTTGCTTTATTTATTTGCTTAAGGTATATGTACAAAGGGATTAAAAGTGAGAAAAGAGACCTAAGGGGTTAATTCTAAGTTTACTCGGCAAGACATCGCATCTTGTGCCTACGTATCCTTACGGGAGTGGAATCAGAGTAATCGTAGTTCCCCTCAAAAGGGAGGTTAGAGACTTCTTGACTGTGGTCAAGGTCTCAAGGGGAATAAACATGTCTTAAGGACATGCTTACGCGGAGTGTAGAAACTCCAAATCTCTACGTTGAATTATTAAGTTGTAATTAGGGTTAAATTAGATTAGGGATTCCGCGGCGGGAAACCCTAAAATGAGCGCGGCGGCTCTTTGACCTAATGCTAGGGGTAAAATTGTAATCTTGCCTGCGGCGAGGCATTTGTGAAAATTAGGGTTTGTAGTTGTAAGGGTTTGAAGTTGAGGACTATTGACACGGCGGTCAAACGGCTAGACCTAATTCCTTCGGAGGAGTGAAATTAATTATAAAGATGCGGCAGAAAATAAAGTGCGGAAAGATAAATGCGACAATTGTCTCGCAAAATTACATCCCATAAGCAGTTACAAATATGATAATTGAATATTTAAACTGAAAATAAAATCAATTGAACTTAGTCAGCTGCAAAAAACCAAAACAAACCGAGACTGTTATTATACGGGGTTAGACAAAAAATTAGACGGGAATGTTAGGAATTTAAGTAGAAAATTATAATTAACGAAACAAGAAAAAAAGTTAGAAATTTGGATCTTAAAAATGAGGATGTTAGCGAAAAATTAATAAACAATGAAAATTAATATGCAAAGAAGATGGCGATAATATACAAGTGATAATGGAATATGAAATAGCAACGATGATGTCAGATTATGTACAAATATAAAAATAAATACAAAAATAAATAAATAAATATTAGTGAACAGGTTCATGGATAATCAAGAATACTGTTAGGAATGAAGGATGAAAATTGGAATTGACAATAATTAGAAGTTAAGTGATGAACGTTTTGAGACGATGAGAATTTAGCTAATAAGAAAAGAGTTAGAATGGAATTAGGTTTTTTTTGTGAGATTTGGAAAAGTTAGAGTTTTTAATGTGATTAAGAAAAAGAAAATAGATTAAAAGTTAGCAAAAAAATTAGAACTTCGAAATTTGGTTTTTAAAAAAAAGGTTAGAAAACAAAAATAAAAGTTTGAAAATAAAAGAGAAAAGGTTAGAATTTTAATAAAAAAAGAGTTAGAATGTTAGAATTTTAATTAAGAAAAAATGGTAGAAATTTTGAAAAAAGATATAAAAAAGATTAGAAATTAAAAAAAAAGAAGAGTTAGTTACTTTTGATGAAGACTGTAAGAGTTTTTGATGCTTGTCGATCTCCCCGTTTTGTTGCTTCTGAGGGTCCTTTTATACTTGATTTTTAAATCTTTTTCAATCTCAGATTTGATTTGAATATTTCAATCTTTTTCAATCTCTGATTTGATTTGAATGAATTTTTATGATGATTTCAGATTTGATTCAATGATGGTGATGTTGATATTTAGATCTAATTTTCTTATGATGATGATATGATCTGATTGATTTGATTTAACTCTATCTGGCATTCATTGGGATTGGATTTGATTAAAAAAGTGTTGGATTTAAATTTAAAAAGTTAGCAAAGAAAATAAGAGTTTCAAGTTAAATAAAAATTAGAGTTTTAAGTTTAAAAAAATGAGTTTTAAGTTAAAAAAAAAAAAGAGTTAGAATTTTAAAATAAAAATATAATTGAATGTTGGTTTTAAAAAATGTTAGAATTATTTTAAAAACTGTTAGAATTTAATTTTAAAAGGAATTTAAAATTTAAAAAAAAGAAAAAGAAAAGGGCGTTAGAATTTAATTTTAAAAAGAATTTAGAATTTTAATTTGAAAAATAAAGGTGTCAAAAAAAAGATTTAGATTTAATTTTAAAAAAAAGTTAGATTTAATTTATAAAAAAAAAAAGGTTAGATTTAATTTTTAAAATAGTTAGAAAAAAAGATTTAATTTTAAAAAGAAGTTAAAGAAAAAAAAAAGATTTAATTTTAAAAAGAAGTTAGAGAAAAAAAGATTTAATTTTTAAAAAGAGTTAGAAAAAAAGATTTAACTTTAAAAAAGTTAGAAAAAAGATTTAACTTTAAAAGGTAGAAAAAAAAGGATTTAACTTTTAAAATAGTTAGAAAAAAGATTTGATTTTTTTAAAAAAAATAGAAAAAAAGATTTAACTTTAAAAAAGTTAGAAAAAAAAAATTTAGCTTTAAAAAAGTTAGAAAAAAAGTTTTAATTTTAAAAAGTTAGAAAAAAAAGATTTAGCTTTAAAAAAGTTAGAAAAAAAGTTTTAATTTTAAAAAGTTAGAAAAAGATTTAACTTTAAAGAGTTAGAAAAAAAGTTTTAATTTTAAAAAGTTAGAAAAAGATTTAACTTTAAAGAGGAGTTAGAAAAAAGATTTAAAAAAAGTTAGAAAAAAGATTTAATTTTAAAAAAAAGTTAGATTTTTATTTTAAAAAAGGTATTAGAATTTGATTAAAAAATGTGTTAGAAATTAATTTAAAAAAGGTTATAAAAAAAATTTACTCTTAAAGAAAAGAAAAAAAAAAGTTAAATTTTAATCTAAATCCTAAAAGTTAGTAAGAAAAGCTTAAAATGATTTAAATAAATAAAATAAATAGAAAAAAAGTTAATAAACAAACATTAGTAAAATTATAAAAAAGGTTAATTAAATTATTATTAGTTAAAAAAATAAGATCTAAAAAAAGGTTAATTTATTAAGTTAATAAGAATTTAAAATAAAAATAAAAAAGAAAGGGTAAAATTTGGGGTATTACAGTTGCCCCTATTTAAATAACTACACCGGATGATTTGAGTGGCGGAGACTCGAGGAATCATGGTGGAGGGATTTAAATATAGATAACCGAAAATTTTGCCCTTATATGTGGCGATATGCAATGCTCTAGACAAAACGAGGACAGACTAAAGCAGACAATGCCATGAATATGATATGATGCGTATGATGGAATGATGAATGCGAAAATGCTGACGAATACGACGACACAGGGACAGACGCTACGAGAAGAACACACTGGGGAAAACGACGCGCTGGGACACAGTACAACACTGGGGAATTCTAAAATGATGGTCCACTGGTGCGAAGACGACCAATTGTCATTTTTTAGAACGGGAACGAGATTCTCAAATGGAGATGGTACCTATGAGACGCCTCCACTAGGGAATCTAAGAATAAAAACTGGATCATGTACGATTGCAAGATCGATTACAGAATTCTGGAGCATTGAGCAAAGAATAACATCCAAGCTTCTATAAACTATCCTTCGTGACAGGATCAAACGGACTTTTCGGGAATCCGTAGCAAATATACAGGGTAAAAAAAGAACCGGCTGTATGCCAAAATAAATGGACTTTTAGAATAAGATCCTTAAATGGAGATGGCACCTATGAGATGACCTCCACCAGGGAATGTATAATAATAACTGGATCTACACGGTCGCAAGATCGATTACAGATAGCTGGAGCATTGAGCAAAGAATAACATCCAAGCTCCTGTAAACTATCCTTCGTGATGGGATCGAATGGACTTTTCAGAAATCCATATCATATATACAGGGTAAAGACCGGCTGTGTGCCAAAATAAATGGACTTTAATGGGAAATGCCCTGATAAGCTTCTCGAGGGAGAGCTGTCACTTATCGTTGGAAGGGACTTATGTGCCAAAATGGATAAGCACTCAAATAAAGAGGCTGCTGCTTATCTGATAAATAAATCTTCTCGCATTTAAGGTCGGCGCCTGGAATACGATTCTGATTCTTCTCTTACTGAAGGATAAATAAACTTCTTCATGCTTCAAGATCGTGCTCTCCTGAACATGAAAAGGGTAAACTGAACTTCCTCATACTTCAGAATCGTGCTCTCCTGAATATGATTCCGCTCTTTCGGGTAAATGAAATTCTTCATACTTCAGAATCGTGCTCTCCTGAATATGAAAAGGGCTAACTGAACTTCCTCATACTTCAGAATCGTGCTCTCCTGAATATGATTCGGCTCTTTCTTGTAAATGAAATTCTTCATACTTCAGAATCGTGCTCTCCTGAATATGAAAAGGCTAACTGAACTTCCTCATACTTCAGAATCGTGCTCTCCTGAATATGATTCGGCTCTTTCTTATAAATGAAATTTTTCATAATTCAGAATCGTGCTCTCCTGAATATGAAAAGGCTAACTGAACTTCCTCATACTTCAGAATCGTGCTCTCCTGAATATGATTCGGCTCTTTCTTATAAATGAAATTCTTCATACTTCAGAATCGTGCTCTCCTGAATATGAAAAAGGGCTAATTGAACTTCCTCATAACTCAGAATCGTGCTCTCCTGAATATGATTCGGCTCTTTCTTGTAAATGAAATTTTTCATAATTCAGAATCGTGCTCTCCTGAATATGAAAAGGGCTAATTGAACTTCCTCATAACTCAGAATCGTGCTCTCCTGAATATGATTCGGCTCTTTCTTGTAAATGAAATTTTTCATAATTCAGAATCGTGCTCTCCTGAATATGAAAAGGGCTAATTGAACTTCCTCATACTTCAGAATCGTGCTCTCCTGAATATGATTCGGCTCCTTCTTTTACTAAAGGGTAAATGAACTTCTTCATAATTCAGAATCGTGCTCTCCTGAATATGATTCCGCTCAAACCTCCCCGTATTTCAAGATCGTGCTCTCCTGAATACGATTTGGTTCAAAACCTCCCTATACTTCAAGACAACAGAGAAAATGGAAGCCCAACTGCTCTATGGAGATGGCCATTTGCTGCGAGTCATAACGAAGATAGGATCGGTTTCTTAGGTGAGAAATGTTGTATACCGATGTTGTAAGATGTAAAGTGTTGTACCGATGTTGTAACATGTAGGATTGTAAAGTGTTGTAGTGTTGTAATGATAGATTTTCCAGGCGTGAACTGGCGTGTATCTGTAAAGGATTGTAGTTGGTTTTCTTGAAAGATAGTGCAAAATAAATGCACGTCCGGGTACAGTAATAACCTTCTCGGGCGAGAACAGTCGCGTATCCGTTATGGTATGGTGAAAACCTTCAGAAGGTGCAAAATAAATGCACGTCCGGTTGGGCTCAACGACCGACAATACTGAGATTCAATCTAGGATCGAGCTAGAAAGAAGACTGGTAATCAAGACTCCATCGAGGGAATGATCTCGGAGGGTAAATATCTTATCCTGGTGAGGAAAGATAGCTGAAGTAACCGTCATCCACGAGGATCGAGCTCTGTGGGGAAACTGGAAACAAGTAAGTATTTTATGCTTAGGGCTGACAATCTATTTGGAGAGAATGGACGAACCCAGTTATTCGGCGGTAACGACCAATGATAGAGACGCAAAGAACCTGTGAATGCTAACGCATATGTTGATGCATATGTTAATATGAATATATGTTAATGTTTATGTATGCAAGATCTTATGAAATGAGTATGTAATGAGTATGTAATGAATATGTAATGAATATATAATGAATATGTAATGAAATATGTAATGAAATAGGCATGTGATGCTTATGCCCTTGCGTATGCTGACGAAACAGACTAGAGACGGGACGAGAGATGAAATAAACATCTCGACGGAAATACCCTGCGTTCTCTGCAACCAATACGTCAATCATGGGTAAGAAAGATCAATGGTAGAACCAAATCTGGTTTTAAAGTTCTGAATTCTCTGGGGAGAAGGTAATCTGCTTGGGTGTACAGTATCACGTATTCACATGGGGAGAAGAAAACCTGAGGGACACTTTTGAGTTACCCAAGAAAAAGTTGTCAGCTTATAGTCTCTCTGGGGACTATGATGAGGCAATAGTTTAGGAGCCTGTTGCAACACTGAGATTTACTGGGGGATGAAAGCCGCTGTGAGTAAAATCCATCGGGTGCATGAAGAAAAGTTGTGAAACCACATAGTTTTGATCTTGAAGGATCTTGTAGTAGTCGCCATTTGTTTCCTTTAAAAACATGGTGCCCCAGGATACTTGCGTTGCGAGGTAGGGTCATCTCAAGAGGATTTTATAGAGAACACCGAGTCCGGTTGCCCCATTGTTCTCAAACTCTTCGAGAGATTTGTCAGGTCTCGACGTAACTGGCACAAATTAATCGTGTCACGATGAAGTCTTTGAGAGACAACTCTTCAAGAATGTCAGACTCGCGTTGGTAAGCGAACTGGGAAACTGCCTGCCCCTGTTTAGCAGGATCTTCAAGTTCCACGGGTTATGTTCATATGTAAATCTCTAAGATATCAAGCAAAGTCGTCATGCCTGAAATGCCTATCCAGAGCTTGTCAATGCGCACATATATTTGTCTTGAATTTTTGTTTTGAAAAAGGATATCGCAATAACTTGTGACCGAAATCACTAGTCAGGATATAAGTTTTAATTATAATGCCAACATGAATTTTCCTGAGCATAGCTCGTAGGAGTCAGGAAACGTGATCTTGTCGAGTATGCTTTCAACCGAAGTCCTACTTCAATTAGGTCTTTTAAAGGTTGTATCGTGGCTCGGTTCACGGTTTGAGAAACAAAAGATAAAGGCTCAAAGTTATATTTGTACCCACCCATTCTTCGTGATGTTCTCCAATCCTAATTCAGTTAATCGGATACGAACACTCATGTCTCAAGCGGATTTGCTATGGTCGAGAACTTATCAAGGCTTTGGACATGGCAGTCACTCACCTATTTCTTTTGGCGTTTCTATCACACGACCTTGTTCTTTAATAGGGATTATAAAAAACTACTGGTTTGGTGTTCTTATTCCCTAACTTTTGCCTGGACAACGTCTTTTGATTTGACTTTGGAGTCCAGCGGGATGCCCCAGTTTTGCCTAAGTCTCCTTCATAGGTTTTGACTTAGCGGGCTTTTATTATTTTTTGAATATTCTTTTATGCACAAGTCGTGTAAATCTTTCGAAAGGCTCGTGACTGCCCCACTCCTTAGGTAACCGAGGGATAGCCATTGTATTGGACTTCTTAAGATGCTAAGGATAAATTCTCGAAGGTTGGCTCTTCCTTTTTAAGAGTCTAAGCGCTCGATCGGTTTAACTGAAACCTACCCTGCCCCAGGTTAGGATGAAGGTTCTTAAAAAGAAAGAAAAACTCCTACTTCAAGGCTCAAAGGGTTGACTAGGGATTAACATCCTTATATCTCCAGTGTTTGGGATTTGAAACAATGCCTTACATCATCAGCGGGTTTCAATCGAAAGCATACGACAAGAAATCTGACGTTTTGGGTTCGTCATCCTCCCCCCAATTCTCCATCAGAACAAGAGATCGGGTAAAGTTGGCATTATGATTTATGAAAATGTTTTTTTGAATGAGTGAAACGAATGGACTTATTCAAGACAAACATATGCGTTGCATTAATCAAAGATAAACAAGTTCGTGCATGCTAAATATGCTTAATCAAAGAGAAATACATATAAATAAACAAATGAACATGTCGAAAAAAAATCCTTCTAAATGTTTATGAAATCTTGCACTCAAAAGTAACAGTCTCCTTTGGCGGAGCCTCACTGGAAAGGACTGTCTGGTTTATGATCACTGTAAGTCGTCATAGCTTGCCCCAGTTACGCTGGTCACATCTTCAACAGTTTTCAGTCGTTGCTTCAAAATAACTTTCCCAGATTCTTTGTTGATCCCGGTCATATCATCTTGAGGGTTGCTGAAATGAAGCGAGCTAGGCCTTTGAATAATTACTGGATTCGGCTGATTTGCCACAGGAGTAGCATGCTTTGCAGAATTTGAACTTGACAAGTGAGGGACCCCGAGAGGAGTCTCGATCTTCATCTGAGCATCGCTAAAAGACAACTTCTTCGCTTCTAGCAAATTTCTGACAACTTTCTTAAGAGCATAGCAATTCTCTAGATCATGGCCGGGCGCACCCTCATGAAATAAACAATGAGCGGCCGCATTGTAACCTGCAGGTAAAGGATTAGGCGGAGGACCCAAAGCACGGGTGGTAATCAGACCTTGTTGCACCAAATGGGAGTATAACTCAGTGAAAGTCATCGGAATTGGAGGACAAGGCTTATACTGCCTCTTAAGGGGACAAGGAACCTGATTCTGTGATTGTTGGTGAACAGGAGCGTTGGGCACTCGTTGACTGTTGACAGGAACTTGCACGGGCGGATGACCGAAAGGTTGTTGATGAACCAGCGCTTGATATACCGGAGCTGACTGTACAGGCTGGCATGCAGGAAACTGCGGATCGAAGGGAGGTGCAACAGTAGCTACATAGGGTTGTTGAACATATAGAAACGGATAACCTTGAACATAACTCTGCTGATATTGTAAAGGTTGAGGAGTAGCCTTTTTGCGGTTCTTTGAACGTGTAGGTCCTTTACCATGGTCGGAGTTAGGAGTTTTGCACTTTGGAGGGGTAGCTCGTCGAACTGGTCGAGCACTGGGAGGCACCAAACCGGATTGAAGACCGTGAGGAGGTATATTCTCGACAGTAACAGCTGGTTGAGGTTCCATAACGGTATTAGTCTTAGAAACAACAGTAGACTGAGCATCCACCTTCACACTAAGAGCTTGTAGCATCTCCACAATCTGCCCTACACTTTCTCGAAGATCTTTGAATTCATGGTTGACACGGTTGATCTCTTGATTTTGATCTTCCATTCTTTTGAAGGGTCGTGTTGATGCAGAGAACTCAGGGTGACAAAACTGGAGGGTGAGAGAACCGAGTATGAGAAATCGGGAGACACATGCAATGCAAAAGTATGATGCTAAAATGTGAATGCAAAAGAAGATTTCATGGAATTCAAACATTTACGAATGTCGTGGGGTACCAAAGAAATCTTTTTCTTGTTTTTTCATTTTATTTTTTTTTATTTATGGTATCCCGCGATATCCATAAATGATATTTGAACTCCATGAAATACAATGCAATGAGATGCTTTATGGATGCAATGCATGAAAACACACAAAGTCCTAGGTTAAAGGAACGTGAGCGGAGTCAAGGTCTACCCATCCCAAAAGGAGTGTACTATAGGTTAGTTGTACCTGCCGAACAAGGTTCTACAAAGTGCCCAAAATCATCAGCCCATCTTTCGGATATTATCAACCTTCCGACTGACTCGGGGATTAATAATATTCTCAAGAGAACCTCTTTTGAGTGTAGTATCGCGTAGCAACCATTGTAGGATTACTCCCACATAGCTCCCGCACTACGTCCTAAATAAGGCCAAGGTGGTGTTAAGGTACTACGGTCCTCAATATCACAGACTCCAATCGACCATGGAAAAAGTTTTCAACGATTACTCGTTCAACCGAACCATTTTCGAAAAGGTCTCAACTGAGCGGTGATTCTCGAATCAGCTTGGTCGGGATTCACTCCCTATAAGCCTCATCGAATATATCCCCATCCTATAATAATGTCACTAGTCCGGGCGTAGGACTTATCTCACAGCACAAGGAACAGTCCCACAATCAAAGCACAAATATATACATGCAAATGAATAATAACACAGATAGTAATAAATATGAACAAATTAGGGATAACCCTCAATAATCAGATTCCCCAATGAAGTCGCCATTTTCTGTTGCGGTGGAAATAGGATCACAAACTATTAATGAGTTTGAATCACAATTCAATTCACAACCGCTCTTTGATTTATCCGAAGGAAAAGGTCAAAAGAGGGAAAACCTATTTTGCATCGTAAACACAATGCGGGGAAAGATCTAGGGTTCGGGGGTTGGTTAAATTTAGGGAAGGTATTAGCACCCTAAACTTCTGTAGTACTCTACAGGAACCTTTTGTTCAAATGTTTACTATTTGCTTTATTTATTTGCTTAAGGTATATGTACAAAGGGATTAAAAGTGAGAAAAGAGACCTAAGGGGTTAATTCTAAGTTTACTCGGCAAGACATCGCATCTTGTGCCTACGTATCCTTACGGGAGTGGAATCAGAGTAATCGTAGTTCCCCTCAAAAGGGAGGTTAGAGACTTCTTGACTGTGGTCAAGGTCTCAAGGGGAATAAACATGTCTTAAGGACATGCTTACGCGGAGTGTAGAAACTCCAAATCTCTACGTTGAATTATTAAGTTGTAATTAGGGTTAAATTAGATTAGGGATTCCGCGGCGGGAAACCCTAAAATGAGCGCGGCGGCTCTTTGACCTAATGCTAGGGGTAAAATTGTAATCTTGCCTGCGGCGAGGCATTTGTGAAAATTAGGGTTTGTAGTTGTAAGGGTTTGAAGTTGAGGACTATTGACACGGCGGTCAAACGGCTAGACCTAATTCCTTCGGAGGAGTGAAATTAATTATAAAGATGCGGCAGAAAATAAAGTGCGGAAAGATAAATGCGACAATTGTCTCGCAAAATTACATCCCATAAGCAGTTACAAATATGATAATTGAATATTTAAACTGAAAATAAAATCAATTGAACTTAGTCAGCTGCAAAAAACCAAAACAAACCGAGACTGTTATTATACGGGGTTAGACAAAAAATTAGACGGGAATGTTAGGAATTTAAGTAGAAAATTATAATTAACGAAACAAGAAAAAAAGTTAGAAATTTGGATCTTAAAAATGAGGATGTTAGCGAAAAATTAATAAACAATGAAAATTAATATGCAAAGAAGATGGCGATAATATACAAGTGATAATGGAATATGAAATAGCAACGATGATGTCAGATTATGTACAAATATAAAAATAAATACAAAAATAAATAAATAAATATTAGTGAACAGGTTCATGGATAATCAAGAATACTGTTAGGAATGAAGGATGAAAATTGGAATTGACAATAATTAGAAGTTAAGTGATGAACGTTTTGAGACGATGAGAATTTAGGTAATAAGAAAAGAGTTAGAATGGAATTAGGTTTTTTTTGTGAGATTTGGAAAAGTTAGAGTTTTTAATGTGATTAAGAAAAAGAAAATAGATTAAAAGTTAGCAAAAAAATTAGAACTTCGAAATTTGGTTTTTAAAAAAAAGGTTAGAAAACAAAAATAAAAGTTTGAAAATAAAAGAGAAAAGGTTAGAATTTTAATAAAAAAAGAGTTAGAATGTTAGAATTTTAATTAAGAAAAAATGGTAGAAATTTTGAAAAAAGATATAAAAAAGATTAGAAATTAAAAAAAAAGAAGAGTTAGTTACTTTTGATGAAGACTGTAAGAGTTTTTGATGCTTGTCGATCTCCCCGTTTTGTTGCTTCTGAGGGTCCTTTTATACTTGATTTTTAAATCTTTTTCAATCTCAGATTTGATTTGAATATTTCAATCTTTTTCAATCTCTGATTTGATTTGAATGAATTTTTATGATGATTTCAGATTTGATTCAATGATGGTGATGTTGATATTTAGATCTGATTTTCTTATGATGATGATATGATCTGATTGATTTGATTTAACTCTATCTGGCATTCATTGGGATTGGATTTGATTAAAAAAGTGTTGGATTTAAATTTAAAAAGTTAGCAAAGAAAATAAGAGTTTCAAGTTAAATAAAAATTAGAGTTTTAAGTTTAAAAAAATGAGTTTTAAGTTAAAAAAAAAAAGAGTTAGAATTTTAAAATAAAAATATAATTGAATGTTGGTTTTAAAAAATGTTAGAATTATTTTAAAAACTGTTAGAATTTAATTTTAAAAGGAATTTAAAATTTAAAAAAAAGAAAAAGAAAAGGGCGTTAGAATTTAATTTTAAAAAGAATTTAGAATTTTAATTTGAAAAATAAAGGTGTCAAAAAAAAGATTTAGATTTAATTTTAAAAAAAAGTTAGATTTAATTTATAAAAAAAAAAGGTTAGATTTAATTTTTAAAATAGTTAGAAAAAAAGATTTAATTTTAAAAAGAAGTTAAAGAAAAAAAAAAGATTTAATTTTAAAAAGAAGTTAGAGAAAAAAAGATTTAATTTTTAAAAAGAGTTAGAAAAAAAGATTTAACTTTAAAAAAGTTAGAAAAAAGATTTAACTTTAAAAGGTAGAAAAAAAAGGATTTAACTTTTAAAATAGTTAGAAAAAAGATTTGATTTTTTTTAAAAAAATAGAAAAAAAGATTTAACTTTAAAAAAGTTAGAAAAAAAAAATTTAGCTTTAAAAAAGTTAGAAAAAAAGTTTTAATTTTAAAAAGTTAGAAAAAAAAGATTTAGCTTTAAAAAAGTTAGAAAAAAAGTTTTAATTTTAAAAAGTTAGAAAAAGATTTAACTTTAAAGAGTTAGAAAAAAAGTTTTAATTTTAAAAAGTTAGAAAAAGATTTAACTTTAAAGAGGAGTTAGAAAAAAGATTTAAAAAAAGTTAGAAAAAAGATTTAATTTTAAAAAAAAGTTAGATTTTTATTTTAAAAAAGGTATTAGAATTTGATTAAAAAATGTGTTAGAAATTAATTTAAAAAAGGTTATAAAAAAAATTTACTCTTAAAGAAAAGAAAAAAAAAAGTTAAATTTTAATCTAAATCCTAAAAGTTAGTAAGAAAAGCTTAAAATGATTTAAATAAATAAAATAAATAGAAAAAAAGTTAATAAACAAACATTAGTAAAATTATAAAAAAGGTTAATTAAATTATTATTAGTTAAAAAAATAAGATCTAAAAAAAGGTTAATTTATTAAGTTAATAAGAATTTAAAATAAAAATAAAAAAGAAAGGGTAAAATTTGGGGTATTACAGACGCCACTGAGCAGATGCAAAACTTTGTGAATGGATTACGACTCAAAACGAAACAGCTCATAGACACTGCTGCCGGTGACTCAACCAACTTCTCAACGGCCACGGGTATCAAAAGGATCATAGAAGCAATTGCCGCTAACGAGCACCTTGAGTTGTATGATCGCAATGTAAACCAACCGGAAGGTAAGATTGATTTGAAGCTGGCAGACCAGGTTGTTAAAATGGAGGATCAGATTACCGTTGAGGTAGAGAGAAGGTTAAAGAAAATGAATATTGAAACTCAGACAGTGGCACAAGTTGAACCAGTTCAAGCAGCACCTTGGGAAATATGCGGTGGACCACACTTTACCGTGCATTGTGTAGCAACTCAAGAGCAGGTGGAACAGATTAATATGTTGAGGCAGAACAATCCCTATGCCAACACATATAATCCTGGTTGGAAAAATCACCCCAATTTTTCATGGAAAGATCAGCAAGGAAATGTACAAAAACCGGTTCAAGGCCAACAACCGTATCAACCTCAGCAACAACAATACCAGCAGCCACCGTACCAACCTCAATATCAACAACAAGCTCCTAGAAAAGCTGATTGGGAAGTAGCCATTGAAAAATGGCCACCCAAAGTTCTCAATTTCAAGAAGAGACAAGGAGCAACTTCAGGAATGCTGGCGCATCCATTAAAAATCTTGAAGTACAAATGAGTCAAATTGCTCAACAACTAGCGAGTTTGCAAGCGCCGGGTACACTTCCAAGTGCTACAGTACCAAATCCGAAGGATCACCACCAAATTAAGGCGGTAGTAACAAGAAGTGGAAAATCCAAGGAAGTAGAAGAAGAGGAAACAGAACTAAATGATCAGATGATTGAAGTTGAGCTGGAGATAAAAGAAAATGAAGTGGTTGAGGAAGAAGTGGTGACACCGGTACCGGTAACTAAAGAAAAAGTGGTAGAATCGAAACTGGTGATCAAGCTGCCATACCCCTCAAGAAATAAAAAGAAAGGACAGCAAGAGAAGAATTTCGAGAAATTCCTTGAACTGTTTAAAAAGTTAGAGCTGAACATTCCGTTGTTGGAGGCACTAGAACAAATGCCCACCTATGCCAGATTCATGAAGGACATCATTGCTAAGAAGCGGACTAGTGAGTCTGAACCTGTTATTCTAACTGAAACTTGTAGTGCTATTTTGCAGGGTTTGAAGATTCCGGTGAAGAAGAAAGACAGTGGAGTTGTTACTATTCCATGCACTATTGGCGATAGGTCATTCAACAGAGCTTTAATCGATTTAGGAGCAAGTATTAGCCTCATGCCCTTGTCCATCTACAAAAAGTTGGATATTGGTGCGGTTCAAGACACTCAGATGACTCTCCAATTTGCTGATCATTCGGTTAAGCGGCTGTATGGGGTGGTTCAAGATGTTCTGGTTAAGGTAGATAAATTTGTGTTTCCGGTTGATTTTGTGATACTAGAGATGCCGGAAGATGAAGAAATGCCGTTAATTTTGGACCGACCATTCTTGAAAACCGGGAGAGTCATGATAGATATGGAAGGCGGCACCCTGACCTTGAAGGTATATGACGAGGAGTTAAAAATTGATGTTAGGAATACCATGAAGCATAAACAGGATTTTGGCACAAGTAGCAACATACAAGTGCTAGAACAAGTTGTAGAGAGTGAACATTTGGAGAGTGTGACCCAACTGCCCCTTGAGAGAGTGTTAAGCATGTCAATTTTTAAGGAAGAAGTGGATGAGAATGACATGGAAGTAGTCGAAATGTTGGAAACTCGACCATTTCAAAGGGGATCCCGACCACACCGATGGGAAGACTTAAGGAAACCTATAGCGCTGGAAGGTAATGACGAAAAGTCTAAAGGTTCGGAATTGAAACAACTTTCGGAAAATCTCAAATATGTTTTTCTAGACACCGAGGAAAAGTGCCCCGCCATTATTAGCTCTAGTTTGAAAAGTGTCCAAGAGAAACAACTGATTGGGGTTCTTAAAAAATTTAAGAGTGCTATTGGATGGAAAATCGAAGACCTCAAGGGTATAAGTCCTACAGTTTGCATGCACAAAATCCTTATGGAGAAAGACCACAAACCGGTTGTGCAGCCCCAGAGAAGATTGAACTCCGTTATGAAGGAAGTCGTAAGAAAGGAAGTGGTGAAATTGTTGGATGTTGGACTTATCTATCCTATATCGGACAGTTCATGGGTGAGCCCTGTTCACGTGGTGCCCAAGAAAGGAGGTACAACTGTGGTGACTAATGACAGGAATGAGTTGATTCCTACGCGTACAGTCACTGGCTGGAGGGTGTGTATTGATTATAGGAGACTTAATTTGGCCACCAGAAAAGATCACTTTCCGTTGCCTTTCATTGATCAGATGCTAGAAAGATTGGCTGGGCACGATTACTATTGTTTTCTAGATGGATACTCCGGGTACAACCAAATCGCGGTTGCGCCGGAGGATCAAGAGAAGACGGCTTTCACATGCCCGTACGGAGTTTTTGCTTATAGGAGGATGCCATTCGGGTTATGTAACGCCCCAACGACATTTCAAAGATGCATGACTTCTATTTTTGCGGATATGCTTGAGAAACATATGGAAGTCTTCATGGATGATTTTTCGGTTTTTGGGTCATCATTTGATAATTGTTTAACTAACCTTTCACTTGTTTTGCAGAGATGTCAGGAAAGTAACTTGATCTTATATTGGGAAAAATGTCATTTCATGGTAAGAGAGGGAATTGTCCTTGGTCACAAAATCTCACACAAAGGGATCGAAGTCGATCAAGCAAAAGTGGAAGTAATATCTAAGTTACCACCACCCGTGAACGAGAAAGGTATTCGAAGTTTCTTGGGTCACGCGGGCTTCTACCGCAGGTTCATAAGAGATTTCTCCAAGATAGCTAAACCGTTGACTTCCTTGTTAGTCAAGGACACAGCGTTTGTGTTCAATAAGGAGTGTGTTGGCGCATTCGAAAACCTGAAAAATAAGTTAGTGTCAGCACCAATTGTGATTGCCCCCAATTGGTCTCTGCCGTTTGAGATCATGTGTGACGCCAGTGACATCGCGGCGGGGGCTGTGTTGGGGCAGCGGAGAGAGAAGCTTTTGCATGTTATTTACTATGCTAGTCACGTTTTGAACCCTGCACAGATGAATTACGCAACTACCGAGAAGGAGTTGCTAGCGGTGGTGTACGCCTTTGATAAATTTAGGCAGTATCTGTTGGGTTCAAAAGTGACTGTTTATACTGACCATGCTGCTTTAAAATATCTTTTTGCTAAGCAGGAGTCAAAGCCCAGGCTTCTGAGATGGATCCTACTTCTCCAAGAATTCGATGTGGAGATTCGTGATAAGAGAGGATGTGAAAATATTGTAGCTGATCACCTCTCGTGAATGTCACCGATTGAAGAAAACAAGGAAAAGCGTCCGATAAAGGATGAGTTTGCTGATGAACACATCCTAGTTATTCATGGTGTCCCTTGGTTTGCTGATTACGCCAACTATTTGGTCGGGGGTCTAATACCTGACGACTTTGATTCTAACAAGTGGAAAAAGTTTGTTCATGACTGCAGGTTCTACTTATGGGATGACCCATTTCTTTACAAGAGAGGGGTGGATGGACTGATCAGAAGATGTGTTCCTGAAGATGAGCAAAGGAAGGTGCTCAAAGCATGTCATAATTCAGATTATGGAGGGCATTTCAGTGGTGACCGCACCGCAGCTAAAGTCCTCCAATCGGGGTTATATTGGTCGTCTTTGTTCAAGGATGCCCAGGACGTCGTTAAGGAATGCGACAGATGTCAACGGACTGGAAATATCTCGAAAAGAAACCAGATGCCACAAAATTCCATGTTAGAAGTAGAGTTGTTTGATGTTTGGGGGATTGACTTTATGGGACCATTCCCACCATCATTTGGAAAAAATTATATACTGGTGGCAGTTAACTATGTTTCGAAATGGGTAGAAGCAGTGGCACTACCAACCAATGATGCTAAGGTAGTGGTCAGGTTTCTGAAGGAGAACATATTTTCTCGGTTTGGAGTACCAAGGGCCCTTATAAGTGATGAAGGAACTCACTTCCTGAATCATCTCATGGAAAAGTTACTCCTTAAGTATAATGTGAAGCACAAAATAGCTACCCCTTACCATCCTCAAACCAACGGGCAAGCCGAGGTGTCAAATAGACAACTAAAACAGATACTAGAGAAAACCGTGTGTGTCTCCCGTAAGGACTGGGCAGTAAAGTTGGACGACGCTCTCTGGGCGTATCACACTGCGTACAAAACACCCATTGGTATGTCACCTTACCAACTGGTCTATGGTAAAGCTTGCCATCTGCCTCTAGAGTTAGAACACAAGGCATTATGGGCATCAAAAGTCCTTAACCTAGACCTCACCAAAGCAGGAGAGTCTAGAACTCTCCAACTCCATGAGCTAGAGGAATTCCGGAACCGGGCATATGAGAATGCCAAAATTTACAAAGATCAAACAAAGAAATGGCATGATCGAAGAATTCAGAAGAAGGAATTTCGGGAAGGACAATTAGTACTGCTGTATAACTCCCGGTTGAAACTCTTTTCGGGAAAGCTTAAATCAAAATGGTCTGGACCGTTTATAGTACATAAGGTGTTTCCGCACGGAGCAGTCGAGCTGAAAAATCAAGCAAATGGAGACATTTTTAAAGTAAATGGTCAGCGTTTGAAACCTTACTACGAGGGGCAGCAAAAAGATCGAAACGATGTCGTTCATCTCACATGATAAGATGAAGGACCGTCGAGCCAGGCGACGTAAAACGAAGCGCTTTGTGGGAGGCAACCCACGCATTTTACACTCACGTTTTCATTTTGTTTCTTGTTTCAACAGGTTTTGGTTAACTCGCGAGTCATCGGTGAAAGAAGATTGTCGGAAACCAGAAGAGAGCGAAAAATTTGAAAGATCAGTGCCCTGACACGGGTGGCCGTGTTGCACAACACAGGCCGTGTCAGGCTGTAGCAAATCTGGGCAACAACGTGTGGAGTCAAGGGTGCAACACGGCCCGTGTTGCAGGTGTTTTATTTTGAAAAAAAATTAACTTACAGGGGGTGCAACACGGGTGCCCGTGTTGTGCAACACGGCCCGTGTTGTGCAACACGGCCCGTGTTGCAAGGCGTGCAGTAACAAAACATTTTCACCCCTGTGGGGCCCACCTATTTACTCCCCACTTATCTTTAGTAACCACCCATTTCATATCATTTTACCCTATCAATTCATCTCCCACCTTCTTCTCCCTTACAAAACCTTTAACCTTCATTGCCTCCTCTCCATAAAAGCTTCAATCTCCACCACACCCACTCATCGGAAGCACTTCCGCCCTTCACAAAAAACGCTCCCCTCATCCTTGTGCTCATTCTTACGGTTGCGTTTTTCTCTAACAGTGATTTCGAATTTTTTCGAATTGTCTGTGTTGTTTGTGTTTTGCAGGATAAACAATGCCGCCTCGTAGAGACACAGGAAAAGTCGTGGCGGAAACTTCGCGCCCCAGAAAGAGAGCACACCGAATGGCGAATCCTCACGGCATACTCTTTGAAGACCCGGATCATCAGAAGAAATATTCCAACATCATCAAGCGTAAGCTCATCCCAACAAGGTATATCTGTAACACTACGCTTGATAATATAGGGTTGAGAGTAGAAGTCCATAGGATGTTTCACACTCTGGGTATGCTGGAATTTATGCAATTGGAAGCGCCGACTTATGAGCGCATAACTATTGAATTCTTAAGTACTTTAGAATTTCAGTTGAAGCACAGGTGGACAGATGTGAAGGAGGAATACTATGGCACACTTAGATTTCGCCTATTTGATACTGACCATAGCCTGACAGTAGCCGAATTGGGAGAGATTCTGAAGCTCCCCAATTTTGGACCGGGAGCTCCTCCAGGAAATTTTAGTGCAGGGAAATTCTGGAGGGCCATCACAGGCAGAACTGATTATGTCGCTAAGACGGCAAAAGCCTCGTGTATTCATAACCCGTGTTTCAGGTACGCTCAAAAAGGGCTGGCCTATACACTATTCGGTAGGGGTGACAGCACAGGAGTTGCAACTCAGAGGGAGCTGTACTTCATGTACGACATGGTGAATCAAGAGCTCATCAATGTGGCTGCCTTTGCAGCTGACCATCTGAAGAGGGTTGCGAATGCACCTTCCGGAGAAATCAGTGTAGGCGGTATGATCACTCAAATCGCCAATCACTTTGGCCACTGTCCTCTCCTGCGGGAGGAACCCACTGTTGCAGGTAAGACAAAGATAGATCTAGCCACCCTAACTACCCAAGGTATGATTCGAATCTTTGATAGTTACTACTCCTTGGTAAGCCGAAACAGTCATCTCCTCGCTTTACCTGCATCTGACTTTATTAGTATTCAAAATGTGAATAACTGGCTATATGAGAGCACAATGCAGGATGAATAAGACCAATTTTATGATGGTACAGGTATAAAATTCTTTGAGGATGAAGGCGATCAGGCAGAAGAAGCGCCTATACCGACTGCTCGAGTCTCACCCCATCAGGAGTCTGGCTCCGGCTCTTGGAGCTTATCAAAAAAGGAATGGGAATGGATGGAGAGTGAGATGTATCATCTCCGGAGTAAGCAGACAAGGCAAGGCGATGAGCAGACAAGGCAAGGAAACGAACAAATCCGCAAGGCAGGTTGATCGGTGAAATGCACGAATGGATGTGGCAGATGAGGCTGCACGACCAACCTCCGCAACCATGAACTCTGTGAGTCCCCGGCTACTGGTGTTCCAACAGTGAGGACACTGTTGAATCCTAGTATGGGGGTATTTTATTTGTGTGTTTTTGTTTCTGTTTGTTTTTATTTGGTTATTTATTTTTAAGTGTTCGTTTGAAAGCATGATAGAAATTCCACAGTGAAAACCCCCTGACATTGAGCTAATAAAATTAATAACATTGTTGGTTTGGGAACTGTTTGGTGGAGATGTCTGTGAGTGAGGTGAGGAGAAAGTATATAGAATGCTCAGAAAAAGAACCGTGAGGATAAAATCGGAACAATCTTGAGAGATAGGTAAAAAGCAGATACCTTGGGTTTCCCGAATAGGAACGAGTTCGACGTGTAGATTTGTACCATAGTGCTTTGATCTGAGAAGTACCACTGAGTAGTTTATTTTGACAATCGGGTTTAATCAATAAGAATCGTGTGTGAAAGGTTAACGAAAAATATTGAGCAAAGGCACAGAGAAAAAAAACAAACAAAAAAGGGCAATTAGACGACTAATCCTTCTAAGTTGGGTAACCCTCACCCGGTTATTCAGCCTAACGGCGGTTGAACCTGAAAGCCATTCAAAAATAATAACAGTGCCAGAAAAAGGAAAAAATGTCATTGATCAATCTTGTGCACGCGAGGAAAAATCATAAAAGTCGTTATAGTGATTGTCCGAATGAAAGGGATGAAAATCGAAAAAGAAGACTTAAGTACAAAGCATAGTCGGAGAGGTTACCAATAGGGAGACTGAGGTCTGTGGTTTACCACGGTCTAGTGTTTGTATGTTACCTGTTTTGAGGGAAAAGCCGAGATTAATCCTAGTGGGACTTGGAATGAGAAGTTCAAGTATGAGTATCATTACCGTAACTCACAGTTCTATGGACGGTTCCGTTATGCAAAAAGATATTGTAAGTTCGGTTTGGCGAGCTTTTTGGCTTGAGGACAAGCAAAAGTTCAAGTTTGAGGGAGTTTGATCGGTGGATTTCACTTGTGTTTTCAGACTCTGTTTGTTGTTATTTTTGCACTGTTTTTATCTGTTTTCAAAGCTTTAGTTTTTGTTATCTAAGTTACTCGTAGTTGTTTTTATTCAAGTCTTATTTTGAAATTTGTATTACTTTTGCCGCTGGTGCGTTTGATTTGGTTTCTTTTAGTGTGTTTTTGGCAGGAATTGATAGCACGACAGTCGCACCGTGTTCGGAGGCAAAGAAAAGTCGAAAAATGGAATTCAGAGGTACAACACGGGTACCCGTGTTGCACAACACGGCCCGTGTCATGGAGGACACGGTTGGAAGAAACGGTCAAGATAAGCAGAGGAAAATGGAGAACAGAAGAACAACACGGGTGCCCGTGTCACACAACACGACCCGTGTTGCAGCCCCTGTAGAAGAAAATTCGCTCTGTGGATTCAGCAGCCTGACACGGCCACCAGTGTTGCACAACACGGCTCGTGTCATGGCCACTGATAGTGAAATTGTTGTTTTTATGATTTTTATGCTGTCAGACCTATTTCGAAGGGCATTTTAGACATTTCGCGATGTAATTTGAATTTAGATATAAGAGCCACTTTTTAGAAAGAAAAAAACACTTTTGAATTGAGATTAGGATTGACAACTGAGGAGAGAGTTTTTCTGGAGAACGAAGGATCGATCGAAAGCGGAAGCAATTGATGATCCAAGTGACCCAACTTGAATTGTAATGATCTTCTCCTTTTCATTTCTAATTGCATTTATGTTTACGAAGAACATGAGCAGCTAAACCCCCAGTTGTTAGGGGGTGGTCCTAAGTTGCGATGTAATGACATTTGTTTGATTATTCTATGAGAATTATGTTATTCACCTTATATATATTTTATTTTGCAACAATCTTAATGCGTATTCATATTGGAAAGTAGAATTCGATTCATGATTAGGTTTTGGTCTGGAAAGTCAACCTAACACTTTTGCAAAATAATATCACGGTAGATATTGCTTAGGAATGGGGATATCCCGTATCACGTATTTTATTGTCAGAACTATTGCTTGATGCTTTTCATGGACACTGAGGAATTAGTGTACATGAAACTCATCAAAGGGTTTCTATTATGGAATTAAGGAAAACTAACTTTGAGAACTGATGAATTAAGGTTAATAACTACTATCTCAGGATAATCCTACATGGTCTTTACTCGCATCGTGTCCACTCCCCTAACATCGTTCTTAGATTAATCTATAAGTCTTTATTTACTTGTAATGTTACTATGCTACCAAACAACCTACTAGACTTTTTGTTCCTTTGAATCCTAAAAATCCTGTTAATTACCACGCAGTCCTCGAGATCGATACTTGGGACTCTTCCCTTATTACTACAATCGGTAAAAATAGTACACTTGCTATTTTCCCGATCAATTTCTTTTAAGTATTTAAACATTTTTGGGACGTGGTCATCAAGGCATCTTTTATCATAATCAAGTTTGAGAGTTTTTCTTTTTTTGGTGGATTCCAGAGCTCTATCTGATAGGTTTGTCGCTTTCAAACTTGTGTATTCATTTTGTGTTTAGCGCATGATAATCCTTCCTAATTCTGATTATGTCAATGACTATGTTTAAATTTCTAATTTGAAGGACCGACAAAATCTTTGTGACAACCACCGCGACACAAGAAGAGTGGTCATTTGTCGGGTATCCTTATTTGTGAATTGACATTGATTAGTATTTTTGTTTTCCCAGCATGCAACTTTAAAATTTTGACAGTGTTAGAACCATATTAATAATATTTTGCCAGTATAAGTACTAAGAGACCGATCGAGTTAGATATTATCCTAATCAAATATGTTCGTGTTATCTATTCGAACTTGATTTGCTCCAGACATTTGAAGAAATTGAAGTGTGCGTGGTTAAATTTGACAAAGTAACTAGTTTGTCTCTTTCATGAGATTCATTGCATTTAATTGATATTTTTAATTTATGTTGATGTATTTTTCGTGTTATTGATATACCATATTATTTAATATTATTTGATTTAATAAAATACTTATGTTTATTATGTTTGTTTATTGGGTTAACCATATTTGAATTTTAGAATCTGAGCACTTTAATAATGCGCTCCAGATCCTATAATCAGAAGGAAAATTGAATTGTCCAATCTAAGAGTTTGTTTGATAACACTAAAAAAAAGAGCTTTTACCTTTTAAATTTTCAGCTCATATTAGCAAAAAAGTTTGGTTTGGTAACTGTCATTTAAATTTTAGCTTGTAGTTTTTCTTACTAACTTTTGATTTTTTCTCAAAATCTATTTGAAGTAGCTTTTAACTTGTCACTATTTCTTCTAACTTCGGAGGAGAATCACTGAGATCAACCAAGACGAAGAAAATTCATAATACTGTGGCAATTTTATTGTAGAATATTAGAAAATAAACTTATTTTTATTATTATCATTTTAAATTAATATAAATGAATTCAAAATTACAATACTATTATTCTATGTATCTCGTTAAATTTCATTATAGAATTTATATATAAATTTAATATATTTTGATGTCATTTTCAGTTTTCTATATATATATTAAAAATATTTTGCATGCTTTTATTAATACATTTATTTTTATCAAATAAAAAATAATTTTATAATATAATATAATAAAATAATGAAACCACTAATTTTTTAATTAAGAATGTTCTTTTATGCCATTTTGTATTTATCAACTCGTGTAATAGTTAATTTATCAAACACTTAAATTAACTTATTAGCTATTAATCATCAGCTATTAACTATTAGCTATCAGTTACCAATCATTGTCGCTACTGCGAAAATCGGCGCCGGCTATGACAGAAGAGTCGCCACCGTGCGTTATTTATCCCACAAGAGGGAAAGGAAACGCTCAGAATAAACCTAACGCAAAGAGGGAAAGGAATGGTCATCGCAACCAAATCCTGGATTCGGGAGTCGATTACGCAAGGGGAAGGTATTAGCACCCCTCACGTCCGTCGTACTCGACGGGATCCATGCTTGTTTTCTATCTAAGGGTATGTTATTCTATCTATTCTACAGGTCTGGGTTAAAAATAAAATAAAATGACTCGGCAAAGTATCGCACTTTATGCCTACGTATTCCCGTCTGGAACGAGAAATCAGAGTCAACGTAGTTCGCCTACCTACGGGAAAGGAGGGGAAGGTTGCTCGCTAGGATATCGCATCCTATGCCTACGTACTTTCATACAGCATGGAAGATCAGAGCAAACGTAGTTTGGGCTACGGAGGACACAAGCTTGTCTGACTGTTTTTATCTCCTTATGAAAGGGTTTTCCTTATTAAAGGTCCAAGAGGACAAAAGCAGAGTTTGAATGTTTGTTTGAGTTTTTTACGAAAGAAATGTTTTTTAGTTTGTTTGTAACTTGTACTGCACTAAAGACTTGTGATCTGAGAGTGACTACATCGCATGTCACCCTAAGGATACCATACTAAGCAGTCAGATTATTGAAGAGTGACCCTCCAGTAACCTTTTCTCAAATAGCTTAAGGCTCGTAGCGTACAGCACGCGTTATCCTTATTACTGTGTTTTTGAATTGTTTTGAGATGAGAAGAGAAAGACGCTCTAAAAAGCCTATGGTTGAAAGGGAAACTAACCTAATGTTATCATGCATGGGTCAAAACCTAATGTCTGTCATAATTTCCTCTTGAACATAAGAAATCAGAGATCCTAGGGGATAAACAGTAAAAGACAACAAGCAAATACAGTAAACAGTAAATAGTAAACAGGCATGCTATGCAACAATGCCAGAGAGGCAAGAGAGAAAACAACAGGCAAGAGGAGACAAGCTCCACCTCTAACCTAAGGGTAATCAACACAAGCAAACAAACAATACAGAGAAAACAACCAAAGATACAGAGGAGGCAACCCAAGCAGCAGCAACAAACTCCTACAGCAAACAACAACAACAAGCTCTAAACAGCAAGATTGAATGAACAGCAAAGTTGACAGCAAAGGCTTCATCCTCAAGCAAGCTTCTATCTTCAAGCTTCAACAAGCACACTCCAAGAGGAGGATTAATCATCAAGATCAAGTTATAACGTTAAGAAACTTAATGACAACCAAAGGAAATCACTAAGAACTTAACATTGCAAATGAAAGGTATCCTCAAAGTTCTACTCACTTGGGCATACCACTCATCCCTCCTAAGGAGAGATGGAGCTTCCCAAGGAGGACTTTATTTCATTGGATAGAATAGAGGCAAACAATGCACTCTATGTTTGAAGAAATAATCAAAACTAGGTCTAAGGCACTTCTTAAAACCCTAATTCCTTAAGCTCCTAAGAAACTTCCACAAGAGGAAAAGCCTTCAACTCCAAGCTCCAATCTTCAATCCCAAGCATCTTCAATGAATCCAAAAGCTCCAACAAAAATAACTCAAGCTCAAACCAACTCCAAGGCAGCCAACCAAACCAAACAAACAAAGGTACTCAAGAGAGAACAACATAAACACAAGCCACTTGCAAAATACAACTAAAATAGAAAATCAAGTTGCAAAAATCTAATAAAATTCCTAGGGGAACGTGAATGTTTGAACAACCTAATGTAAAAAGATTGAAGCCTAAATCAAATTCTAAGTTATCTAAACAATTCCTACATTGAGATAGGTCAAGGAAATCCACAAGTTTGGGAGGGTCCTATTCTCAATACCTAAAACAGAACCTAATGTTGTTCTAAAAATCCAAGAAAAGTTCTAAGGGAACATAAATGTCTACCCTAACACATATTAAAAAATCAAAGCCAAACTCTAAACCAAATGGGAGAACTAAAATCAACAAAACAGATGAACAATTATGCAAAATTAAAAGAATTAACAAAAATAAGAAAAATCAAATTAAATTGAAAAATGCATGGAATTGTATTTTGTTAATCCCAGAAAATCACAAATTCCATAAGGATCATTAGGATATTTTTAAAATAATTTTTGGATCAAAATTGGAATTAATATGATTTTTGGAATCAACAAACAATTAAAATAAAAACAAAATGAATAAAAGAAATAATAAAACTCAGAATAAAACACAGCCACAAGATGAGGAGACTAGTCAATCCATCCAATGCGTGAGAGAGTGCCAGCGCATAAAATGAAACTATGCGTTTTGGCTTCAGAAATTTCAAAACAAACTTTAAGTCGTGGCCATCAGATCCAGGCTGTAGTCAAAGGTCCAAGCTCAATCCAACGGCAATGAGGTCATCTTCTCCAAATTTCAGGTCATCAGAGTGGAGATCAGGGATGGTGGTTTATGGTGGCCGGAGAAGACTCTGGTCGTCTTCTCCGGCGAAGGTCCAGGTTCAGGCAACCAAAAATGTCAAACAAAATACCAAATCCACTCAGTTTTTCACGTACATTCCAAATCCATCATCAAAATCATCCAATTCTCAACACATAAACAAACACGAAGCAAAGTTCAGAAATAGCATCATCAACTACTGTCACTAAACTCAAAATTAATGATATGGATCTCTTCACCTCATTGCGTACATCAACTTGATCTAAACACCTAACATTAAAACCTTATGAATCAAGAGATTCAAGTCCAAACAGATCAACTATGTCATCTTCAATCATCACCAATTGAGTTCAAATCAAGCCTAAAACGATCTATGTTATGTCTAGATCCTAACCACAATTTCAAATCTAATTGAATCATGCTAAATCATGCTGAATTTTAAGAAATGCAAACCTGGTATAGATCTTGCAACAGAGGTATCTAGAGCTCGTGGCTTGCTTCCAAATGCTCCAGATATCTTCAATGATCCACAAGGAAGAGATTGCACACCTCAATTTGGCTTGAATTGGTCTGAATCTAAGAATTCGATTTCAACTTGCAGTTGAGAAAATTTTCTTGCTCTTGCTTGCTCTGGCGCGAAATGATGCTCAAAATTGATCTGAACTCACTCTAATGAATATATAGAAGAGTTCCATGGGCCTTTGCAATGTGTTTGAAGCCCAAAACAGTGATTTGCATTTTCTGATTTCTCCTTCAAAATTCAACATGACAGTCGTGCCTTGCAAGCTTGGCAGTGGTTCTAGAATGTTCTCACACCTTGCACATGTCATTTAGAATGAGTTTGGATGAAAGAATTGGCCTGAATTGCCTTGTGCATTGATTTTGCATATGTAACTTATAAGTGAAGTAACCATATGCTATCTCTCAAAACTTGAACTAAACTCCAAATTCTGGTATTGCCAATGATCTTAGAATGCAATTCCCAATCAAAAAATGCACTTACTTGCTTGGTTTTGGTTTTGTAACACAAAATTCCATTTTCCCTCCTTTAATCATTTGAATTTTCTTCCTTTTCAAGCCATTTCAAAGGTCTTTTTGATATGAGCCAAAACAAGCTATTATGACCACTTGGTTGCACTCAAAACATCATTCCAAGCAACTTTCATGTTGAGAAATTTTCCATTTGAAGCTTGCAAGTTGGAGATTTTGGCCTATGCTTGAAAATGACCTATAATCTCACTTTCCCAAAATATCCCTGACTTGTAAACCTCATAACTTGAGTTCTACAAATCAGATGGAAGACTTCTGGTACAACTTAGAAAGCTAATATCATGAGGAACAACTTTCATGTTGGACAAAAGTTCATGTGAGACCTCTTTCTAGGTCAAACGTTGCTTGGAAGTCAAGTGACTTTCACAGATAAATTTCACATTCATCTGGTGACCTGTAACTTGTCTGGACCATAACATGAGTTCTACAAATCCAATTGAGGACTTCTAATACTCAAATTAAAGGTATTGAGATTCTCTACAATTTTCATGTTGGCCAAATATCCATTTGAAACTTGTATCTTAACTTATGTGGCTTTGAAGTTAGGCACTAAATAGGGTAATTTGCACTGAAACCCTAATTTAGCAACTTCCCACATTCTTGACTCTTCTTGATTTGATCTTGGCACAACACCACAAATGTCTTATCACATCATTCCATGAACTTCATGACCGCGAAGTAGGCTTAAATGCTTTTCAATTGCATAATTGACCTATGGTTAATCCAGATGAAACCCTAATTGTCTGCATTTCAACTGTGGCTCTTGCACTTGAATCAATGACTTGATTGAGCTCCAACATGGACCTCTAGGCACTCCATGAGCTCTATACACATCTTCTATTCACAATCCAAGTTTCACATCTCACTGATGGACTTCAATTGGCTCTCAAGATAGGAGAAAATCCACATGTAGGCACTCAAACTTCACAACACCTCAAACCACCTCCTGATGACTTGGATGACTTCTCAAGCTGGGATAAGACCTCTTGCTAGGATTCTCTTGACAAAACACACTTGATCCCCTATTGGATGAATGATATGCTATGATATGCAAATGATAGAACTATGCAAATGATAATGCAATGAAACATAAACCGGGTAAAAGATGTTGAGCAAATTTTAGGGTGCAAGAGCTGCCCCTATTCAAACGGCTTGGACCCGACTGGGTGAAGAGCGAACGACTTTCAACCAATCGAGGTAAAAGACGGTTGAATACCACGAAAACCCGGAATACCAATCCACATGGGTACCAATCCGTCTTTAATTGGAATACCGATCTCTGTCAGTCACAGGTAACAACTCCACTGGGGATAATCCATCGATTACGGATAATAACTCCGCCCACACGAGTAGTAATCACTGTCAACACAGGTGCAAATCACTGTCAATCACAGGTAACAATCTCTGTCAATACAGGCGTGATCTCTGTCCATTACAGGTAACAATCTTTTCTGACGCTTTTACTGAGGAAATAACTCTGCCAACAACACAGGGAAATAACTTTGGCGACTTCCAATGAGGAAATAGTTTTATCAGCAAATAAGAAATAATTATGCCAACAACACAGGAACTAACTCTGTCACCACTACAGGAAATAACTCTACCAACGATACAGGAAAATAACTCCGTCACCACTACGGGAAATAACTCTGCCAATGATACAGGAAAATAACTCCGTCACCACTACGGGAAATAACTCTGCCAATGATACAAGAAAATAACTCCGCCATCACTACGGGAAATACTTTGTCATCACTACAGGAAAATAACTCCGCCATCACTATGGGAAATACTCTGTCATCACTACAGGAAAATAACTCTGTCATCACTACGGGAAATACTCTGTCATCACTATAGGAAGATAACTCTGCCATCACTACGGGCAATACTCTGTCATTACTACAGGAAAATAACTCTGCCATCACTACGGGAAATACTCTGTCATCACTACAGGAAGATAACTCCGCCATCACTACGGGTAATACTCTGTCATTACTACAGGAAAATAACTCCGCCATCACTACGGGAAATACTCTGTCATCACTACAGGAAGATAACTCCGCCATCACTACGGGTAATACTCTGAATACAGCTTCTCTGCCTATCTTTGGAGTAGCTAACTCCATCAATCAAATGGGTAACAAAATACTGGTCCAATCTTCAAACTTTTAGCGCGGACATGGCAGCAAATCTGAGAAGGACTCTACTGGGAATTTTCTGAACCCAAACTGCCAGACACCTACTTCGACATAGGCGACAACTTCCAAAAATTGATTCACGAAATCTTTTGATAATGACATAACAACAATTTTGAAGAAATACTCCGCTGGGGGGGTAAGAGAAACTAATCCAAGCCACCCCGTGGGGAATAATGACAACATTATCATTACACATCTCACGCAGAGACCTTGCTTATCTGGTAATTAATCTGAGCAAGAGCTCCCTCCACCTGCAGGGAAAACAACACTTGAAAACAAAAGGTTAACCAACCTGGCTTATGTTTCAAACTGCGTATGTTTGACAATGGCGTAATGCTCCATTCGACATGGAAATGCTACGCGTTTGGGTAGATGCAAATATGATGATATATGCAAATGCTAATGCAGGCTTAAGCTGCTGAGAGACATTCTGGTATGAAATGGCTGAGAATAAAACCAACTCCGCTGGGGATAAACGGGTATCACAAAGTATTCCGGCAAAATAAATGTCGGAGACAACAACCAACTCTGCTGGAGAGAGATCAGACATTCAAGAAGAAAACACAAACCCTGCTGGGGAAAGAAGCGACCCTTCTAGGGGAAGAACTACACTGTCGGGACACAGTCTACAAACTCGAAGCTACAAACTCTGCTGAGGACAGTCATCCTGACGAAAGAATGACAACCTGCGGGGAAAGGAAAAAACCGTCCTCTGGGGAGGCGTCCTCTGCAGGGGATATTGATTTTGACCTGCTGAGGATATCCTATGGACAACTTCCATGAGGATACTCTTCAGGCGACATGTCTGGTGATACTCCCTTGGGGAGGGAAATTCCACATCTGGTAGGAATAAGCGTCGTCTCCACTTTCTGGGGATAAGATACGACTTGCTAAGGAACGACATCAACTGAAGTCAGGTCCTATGTCAAGAGACTTTGGCTGGGGAATACAATTCCTGACCGTTTGCTTTAAAGGTAAGGACCCTGCAAAACACAAACGAGACGAAACAAATCTACACAACAAAATCTATCAGAGTTAATATCTGTGACATTCATTCAGTCAATTCGAAGTTTTAGCAATTATTGGCAAGGGCCAGCAAGCTTATGCAAGTGCAAGTTTATAACAAACATCGGCGTTTTTCACAAACAAAACAGTAAAGAACAAGCATCAAGTACTGAATAACATGCTTTATTGAATGGGCCTGTAAATAGGCAAAGCTTTGTACACTGGATGCAACTCCTGAAAAGAGGAAGTTACGCACAAGCAAAATACAATATATGCACAATAAGCACAAAAAAAATACAAAACAAAATTTGTATACATGTTGGCAACGTGATACAGACAACCACCATGAGCTGATCCTCCTATGACTCGCCCGACTTTGGCACTTTCCCGATACTCGATCTTCGGAAGAGATTGTTTTGGATAGACGACCCTCAGGTACTCCCAAACCACTAAGCAATGCAGTATCAAACTCGGACCACAGTCATTTGCTTTTTCAATCCCTAACTTTTGCGTGAACCGCCCTTTGCGGGTTTTCAATTCACCGGGATACCCTTTTTTGCTGAAGTCGCCCCTTTTAGGTTTTCAATTTCGCGGGTGTACATTTTTTCAATTTTATCCCTAACTTTTGCCCGAACCTTTTATTCCTTCTTTATGGTTCGCCGGGATGCCCCATTTTTGCCTGAACTCTCTTTTTTCTGTCCAGCGGGTCTCTTTAAGCAAAGTATTTTTTAATTGCGTCCGAATTCACAGGAGACGTAAAGTCCTCACCATCCATGGTGGATAATAACAAGGCTCCTCCAGAGAAGACCTTTCTAACAACATATGGACCTTCGTAGTTGGGAGTCCATTTGCCCCTGTGATCTGATTGTGGTGGGAGAATCTTTTTCAACACAAGATCGCCCGTCTGAAAGCTTCGAGGACACACCTTCTTGTCGTAAGCTTTTTTCATCTGGCTCTGGTACAATCGACCGTATGCATGAGAAGCCAGTCTCTTCTCATCCATTAAACTGAGCTGATTTAGTCTATCTTTTACCCATTCTGCCTCATCTAATTGGACATCACGCAAAACCCTCAAAGAAGGAATCTCAACCTCCAATGGTAACACTGCCTCCATGCCATATACCAAGGAAAAAGGAGTTGCCCCGGTTGATGTGCGTACCATCGTACGATAACCGTGCAAAGCGAAAGGCAACATCTTATGCCAGTCCTTGTAAGTCACAACCATCTTCTGAACAATCTTCTTTATGTTCTTATTGGCTGCTTCAACAGCGCCATTCATCTTAGGCCGATAAGGAGAAGAGTTGTGATGCTCGATCTTGAAATTCTAACACAGCTCTTTCATCATCTTGTTATTCAAGTTTGAACCGTTTTCGGTGATAATCCGCTCTGGAATTCCATATCTACAAATAATATCTCTTTTGATAAATCTGGCTACCACTTGTTTGGTGACATTAGCATATGACGCTGCTTCCACCCATTTGGTGGAGTAATCAATAGCTACCAAAAGGAACCGGTGTCCGTTTGATGTCGTGGGCTCAATCTTGCCAATCATATCGATTCTCCACATCGAGAAAGGCCACGGTGATGACATAACGTTCAAAGGGCTCGGAGGCACATGAATTTTGTCCACATAAATTTGACATTTATGGCACCGCTTCGCAAACTTGAAACAATCTGTTTCCATTGTTAGCCAATAGTAACCTGCCCGCAATAGTTTTCTCTTTATTGCATGTCCACCAGCATGCGTACCAAATGTACCTTCATGGATTTCTTCCATGAGCAACTTAGCCTCTTTCTCATCCACACACTGCAACAACACCAAGTCGTGGTTTCTCTTATACAGGACGCCATCCGGATTCAAATAGAAATTGCCAGCCAATCTCCTAAGAGTCTTCTGATCACGACTGGATGCCCCAACCGGATACTCTTGGTTCTTCAGGAAATTATGGACATCGAAATACCATGGTTTGCCATCGGACGTTTCGTCAATGGCGAATATGAAGGCGGTCCTATCAAGGCGAGATAACAATCCTGGGAGCCTTATTCCAGAAGTTAACTTTATACATTGAAGACAACGTTGCAAGAGCGTCAGCCATCTGATTTTCTGCTCGTGGCACATGGTGCAATTCCACCTTGTCAAAGAAAGGCAACAATCTCCTTGCATAATTCATATAGGGTATCAGATTGGGCTGACGCGTCTCCCATTCTCCTTTAATCTGGTTGACCACTAGAGCAGAGTCCCCGTATACATCCAGATATTTGATTCTCAAATCAATAGCCTCCTCAAGACCCATGATGCAAGCCTCGTATTCTGCTTCATTATTGGTAACAAGAAAGGTCAATCTGGCAGTAAATGGGATATGCGACCCATGAGGAGTAGTGATAAATGCCCCTATTCTGCTACCATAGGAATTTACAGCTCCGTCAAATATCAACTGCCATTTGGAACCCAACTCTGGACCTTCATCCGGCAACGGCTCATCACAATCTTTCATTTTCAAGTACATGATATCCTCGTCAGGAAAATCAAACCTCATTGGTTGGTAATCTTTAATCGGCTGCTCCGCTAGGTACTCTGACAGAACACTACCTTTGATAGCCTTTTGAGAAACATATTGAATATCATATTCTGTCAGCACCATCTTCCATCGAGCAATCCTCCCAGAGAGTGCTTGCTTTTCAAATACGTATTTGATCGGATCCATCTTTGAAATCAGCATGGTTGTATGGTTTAACATGTACTGTCTCAAACGTTTGGCAGCCCAGGCTAGCGCACAACACGTCTTTTCAAGCATTGAGTAACGGGATTCACAATCTGTGAACTTTTTACTCAAGTAGTAAATCGCATGCTCTTTACGTCTGGTCTCGTCATGTTGACCGGGAATACAACCCATACTTTCCTCAAGAACCATCAAATACATAATCAATGGTCTCCCTGCTACTGGGGGTATCAATATTAGAGGTTCCTGCAAATATTCCTTTATTTTTTCAAACGCCCTTTGACAATCTTCATTCCAGGTCACAACCTGATTCTTTTTCAACAATTTGAATAATGGCTCGCATGTAGCGGTTAGGTGAGATATGAACCGAGCAATGTAGTTCAACCTCCCTAAAAACCCGCGCACCTCTTTTTCTGTTTTAGACGTTGGCATTTCTTGTATTGCTTTTATCTTAGCAGGATCAACCTCAATTCCTTTTTCGCTCACAATAAACCCCAGTAGTTTATCGGATCTCACCCCGAAGGTGCATTTGTTAGGATTCAGCCTCAGCCTAAATTTCCTAAGCCTCTTGAACAATTTCAGAAGATTGACCAGATGCTCTTCCTCTGTCTGGGATTTGGCAATCATATCATCAACATAAACCTCGATCTCTTTATGCATCATGTCATGAAAGAGCGTCGTCATTGCACGTTGATATGTTGCCCCAGCGTTCTTCAAACCAAAGGGCATCACTTTGTAACAAAATGTTCCCCATGGGGTAATGAAGGTTGTTTTCTCCATGTCTTCTGGCGCCATTTTTATCTGATTGTAACCCGAGAAGCCATCCATGAAGGAGAACACGGAGAATTGAGCAGTGTTATCGACCAACACATCGATATGAGGAAGCGGAAAGTCGTCCTTTGGGCTCGCCTTATTCAAATCACAATAGTCTACGCACATCCGCACCTTACCGTCTTTCTTTGGTACCGGTACTATATTGGCGACCCATGATGGATAAGTTGTAACAGCAAGGAACCCAGCATCCCACTGTTTTTGAACTTCCTCCTTAATCTTGACAGACATATCTGGTTTGGTTCTTCTGAGTTTCTGCTTAATAGGCGGACATTCTTCTCGCAATGGCAGACGATGAACAACCATGTCAGTATCCAATCCTGGCATATCCTCGTACGACCAAGCAAAGATATCACTGTACTCTTGCAACATCTCAATCAGACCTTGCTTGATGTCGCTTTGCAGAGCAGCCCCTATCCGGATGTTCTTGACAACTCCCTCGAGCCCCACGTTGATAATCTCAATCTCTTCCTGATGAGGCAGAATGATTCTTTCTTCCTGTTTCAACAGTTGAGTCAGCTCTTCTGGCAAGTCGCTATCCTCAACAATCTCTTCCTCAGCTTGAAATTGTTGCACCCTAAAATTTGACCAACCGATTCTCCTATCTGACTCGTGGTTTAAATTCATATTCGCAAATCAGACAGATGATTTTTGTGCAAACAGGGGATATCAGAGTTTACAGCTTGATTTTTGTCTATCAGATATGGCAGATCCAGTCCAGATCACCAGGGTTTTATTTTCGGGAAATTGCGCGCTCCTCGGTGATTTTTAGCTTGAACAGTGATGTTGAGGATATTTTGATGCCCGGGGATCTCTGTTCGATTCGATCTGGTCTCGTGCGCTCTTTTATGGGGGTCATTCGCATTCATCTGCATTTTTAGGATTTTAATAGACTTTTGTGAATTTTTAATAGGCTTTACAGATTTTTCTGGAATTTAAATAGGGTTTTTGTATTTTTTAACAATTTAATTCTCTTTTTAGGATTTTATAGAATTTTTAAATAGGTTTTTTAGAATAAATAAGATTTTAAATAGTTTTTAGAATAATAAAGAGAAAAGGGAATATAGTTTTTCTTTTATTACTAATAGATGTTAATAGTTTAGAATTTTTCTATAGATTTTAAAATAGGTTTAATTGTTTTTAAATCATTTTTAGATTTTTGTATAGATTTTAAATTAGGATTAATAGTTTTAATTGTTTTTTTAGATAATATAGAAAATAATATAGTTTTTTCTTTTATTAATGATAGATTTTAATAGATATTAAATAATATTAGGATTTTAATAGAGAATTAGTAGAAGTTTAGAGATAATTAGATCTTAATTGACTTTTTTAGAGTTTAATTAGGTTAATTGTTTTTTAGAGTTAATTAGGATTAAGATAGTTGGTTAGGGTAATTAGCTAATTAGGTGCTAATTGATATTAATTAGAGATAGTTAGGATTAATTGTTTTTTATTAAAATTCAGTTTTTTTTACAGTTTTTATCCATTTTTCGTATGGGCCCAGGGGGTGTTTTTTGTTGAGGCCCATTTCTCATCAGGTTGCAAGTCAGCAAGTCCAGAAAAAATGATCCAACAAGGCCAAATGTCCTGCTGTTCCCAGAAGCTTCTGGAAGCTTCCAGCGATTTTCAGTGGTATAAATAGCATGCAGCCACGTGTAGCAAAGGGAAGAGGCCCACGCGTTCCACACTCTGCGCGCCACCACACACTCAGACTTCCCCAGAATCACGCCACGCGTCCCCCCAGCTGTCCCCCATTCTCTCTCTCCCTGAGACACTTGGCGCCACTTGTCACAGCCTCATCTCACCGGGAACCGTCACCGGATTACATGCAAATCCGGTGACCGCCGCGCCTAACTAGATCCGGCCACCGTCAACTACCTCCGGCCACCGTCTTTCTCGCCGGAATCTGCAAACCTCCAAAAATCCCCAGAAACTCATCTTCTTCCTCCGATCTCTTCCGTCACCTTCATCATCTTCGCCGGAAACCTCAAGATTTTTCCAGAACGCCGTCATCCTCGTCCAAAGGTCTTTCCAGAACGCTTGAATATTCATCGTTTTCATAAAGAAATTCCTCAAACCTTCGAGCAACTTTTCCAGAATCCCCTCCAAGATTCATCATAGCGTCTACGTTCATCATCATTCAGAATCTCGAAGATCCATCGTTCTTCAACACCACCAAACCTCCATTGTTCTTCACGAAGTTTCCCAGAAAAGCTTCAGAACTCCATAGTTCTTCAATCCTTCCCCCAGAACGTCATCTTCAAGCGTCATCCTTCAACTTCATCTTCGCTTCATCTTCGTACGCGACTTGGATCTTCGTCGAAGGGACTTCATTCTCCAATACGATCCAGTTCGCTCAAGATATCCCCAGGTATGCTTGCTAAAACTCCTTGCGTGTTCTTCTTTAGAGTGCGTTGCCTTCAACGATTCAGAGAGTGGTTAGGGTTTTGAGGGATTAATTGATGCGGGGTTTGTTGTATAATGCTGGGGGTTTGATCTTGGTAGTGTGGTTGATGATGATTTAGAGCAGTTAGGCCTAGATTGTTCATGTTGCTGGGTTGGTGTTTGAGGTTGATTGAGATTTCTTTAGATAGGGTGAGGGAGAGGAGGAAGACGAACAAAGCGGCTAGGGTAGAAGCATGAACAGTGTTAGGGTTTGGGGGAGGAATTTTGGTTTTGTTCAGCAGATGATTGGATTAGGGTTAGCGTATTGGGCTTAAGCCCAAATGCGTTTTGCTGATGCATACCCTTTGTCACTCGTTACCCCCCCCCCCTGGTGTGTGTGAGACAGGGTAATCAGTTTGGGCCTTAGGCCCTATTTGCTTTCAGCACCCCCCTCATCTAAGCCCATGATAATAATAACTATAAAATTTGCTAGCGCTGCACCCCCCGGGTTTTTTTTCTGCTTGCTGTGGTTGTTAGTTGTTTTTGATAGCTGGGCCCTGCGCCCAAATTGCTGTTAGCACCCCCAGGATCAGGGCCCAATGAAGAATAACTCATAAATCCTTGCTGTTTGAACCCCCTCCCCCATTTTCTTTTATTTTGTCTTTCTTTTATATTTTCATGATTGTAAATAATTCATAATAAATTGTAAATAATTGTTTTTTAATAATTCTTTTTTCTACCATTACATCATAATTCCTAGAAAATTAAATGAAAATAAAAATGACATTTTATTTTTGTTTGTTATTTTTTGGTATATTTTCCATGTTAATTGATGTTTTTAATATTTTCAATGCATGCATATCATTAGAAATTCATAAAAAATGGTAGATTTAGTCAAATAATTCCGTTCTTTTTTCTGTAGACTCGTGATTCAATGTAGAATTTTATAGTATAAAAACATTAGCTTAATCATGCATTTTCACTTTAATTGCATTTTTTCACTGTTATTAATGTTGAATAATTGGTCTGTGGACATGTCTGTGTTGCTGATTTTAGTTCTTTCATCTGGTGTTGAATTTTGTTCTGATTTTTCAGTATGTTATCCTAGAGCCATGTAGGTCTCCCATTAGATTTTTGATAGATTTTTGTAGGATGTTCTGATATGATTTGTCTGAGCCTGAAGATAGGGGAAGTCTTGATGACTTCTGACTTTGAAGTTCAACTGTGGTTGAACTTCAGAGATAGTCTCTTGTGGTTTGTTGGCCTGTGGGTTCTTCTTGAAGGTGGGAGCTGATGGAGGTCCTGTTGGAGCTTGCAGAGAGGCAGTGGATTGAGGCTTAGTCTAGGAGTTTGTTGTCTGTTTGTGAGGTTCGAGATCCTGAAGTTTGAAGGGAGTTTATGGTACTTTCCTGAGGAAGGCACTATGAATGACTTTCATTCTTTCTTCTCACCTCCTTCGTAAGTATCCAATGATGTCGGAGCCAACTTGTGAGTTTAATTTCTCCTGAGGAGGAATGTAAACTGATCACATGTTGTTGAGCCACATGGGATACGATTCCTAAGTGGAAGCCCCCTAGTACTTTCCTGAGGAAGGTCCTATGGGTCTATTCATTTAGTTCCACTAGTTTATCTAGGATTTCTTAAGTATCCAGTGATGTTGGAGCCAACTTGTGAGTTTAATTTCTCCTGAGGAGGAATGTAAACTGATCACAGTTGTTGAGCCACGTAGGGTACAATTCCTAAGTGTCAGCCTCCTAGTACTTTCCTGAGGAAGGTCCTATGAGTCTGTTCACTTAGTTCCCTTAGTGCACATAGGTTTTCTCAAATATCCAGTGACGCCGGAGCCTTCATGTGAGTTTAATTTCTCCTGAGGAGGAATGTAAACTGATCACAGTTGTCGAGCCGCATAGGATATGACTCCTGAGTAGTAACCTCCTGGTACTTTCCTGAGGAAAGCACTATGGGCTTGTCTGCTTAGCTTCCTTTTCTCTGGTAAGCTTGTTCTGAAGCTTGGAGACTGGGATTGATTCCTCTTGCTTAGGGTTTTGATTAGGTTTGTTTAGATCTTTGCTTAGGGTGTTGCATAGAGCTTTGTTTAGAGAGAGATTAGGAGCTTGTTCCAGATTTGTTAGGGGCCTTGCCCAGGAGTAGCTTCTTGCTTTGTAGATAGAGGCCCTGCTCAGGGTTAGTCTCTTTGTGTTGTTTGACTTGTATGATGTTGTGTTGCATTAGACTTAGGTATTCATATAATTCTGAGTAGGTGCATCTTAGAAGTAGACTTGGTGTGCATGAGAAGTTGAGGTGGTCCTCCTTCTGCTTGTTTGTTATTGAGTGGCTTTGCTTGTTGGTATTCGGTAGAGCTGAGCTCCCTTGCCTCTGTGGTTTGCGGCCTTCGCGCCTTGTTTGTTTAGTTGTCGCATTCATGCATATTTTCAGTTTTCCTTTGCTTTGCAGTTTCTTGTTTGCAGTTTAGTCCTGTTGCCATGATCCCTTAGGAGCTCTGACTTCTCCGCTGCGGAGTTGTTATGATAGACATTAGGATGGTCAACCAGGTGTGATAGCAGTAGGTAGATTCCCCTGTTTCTCAGCGATAGTTCTAGGGTTTCCCTTTCCTTTCTGTAGGAGCTGTTGAGTAGCTTGATCCGTAGTTAGCTGAACTACAGCTGCTCTGATTCTTCGTACCAGACGAAGATATGTAGGCATAGGATGCGATATCCTAGCGAGCACACTAACAAATAACCTTTGTTCTCTCGCGGCTGTGCGATCGAGACTTTCCCGCTAACGACTAATTGTTATCCTTTTCTCTTGCCCAAGCGCATTTGAGACCAGATCGTATTTGTAGGTTCCCGAACCTTTAGGACCAGTTTGTTTTCTCACTGCTGTGTGAGAGCCCCTGTTTACCCGTAGTTAGTCGAACTACGTTTGCTCTGATCTTTCATGCCAGATGAAAGTACGTAGGCACAGGACGCGATGTCCTGGCGAGCAACCTTTCCCCCGTTTAGACGTAGGAAGTCGAACTACGTTGACTCTGACTTTCCCATTGCATGAGGGAATACGTAGGCCCAGAACACCGTATGTTCTGTCGAGTCCTGTCCTTTTATTTTCTTTCCAAATCGACCATTAGCGTAGATAGATAATACGCCCTTTTACCTATAAACACCAAGCGTGGATCCCATCGAGTACGATGGACGTGAGGGGTGCTAATACCTTCCCCTTGCGTAACCGACTCCCGAATCCAGGTTTTGGTTGCGATGACCATACCTTTTCCCGTCTTTGCGAGGTTTACTTCGAGCGTTTCCTTTCCCGCTCTGAGGGATAAATAACGCACGGTGGCGACTCTCCTGTCAAGCCGGTGCCGATTTTCGCAGTAGCGACAGCTGGCGACTCTGCTGGGGACTTATAGCATCTAGGGACTTTTCCCATCCCTTATGCTGGGACCGTTTCCCATCCCCTACGCGAGTCAATCCTAGCGCTTGGGTGTTTATTTGTTGGGTGTTGTGCATATTGTGTTTTACTTTTCTGCACTTTACTTTTCTGTACCTTTACCTTTCCGCATTTATTTTCCAGCATTATATTATCATGATTATTGCTGTGGGCAAGGGAGGTTACTGTGAGTGAGAAGCCGGACCTGGGCTTGAGTACACACCTAGATATAGTTGCGGAGAAGTAGTAGACGAACCTGTCTGCTGAGCAGGCACAGTTCCCTACGAAAATCTGCGCTCAGACGAGATTCTTGCAGAGGTGCTCCTTTCTGGTCCTGAGGATCTGAGGGGAGTCCAGACGTGAGGGTTGTCGACTCTGGGGACCGATCATTTGGAAGTCAGCAAAGTGAGGCCTCTTCATGATTTGATGATGCCACTCCTTCTGGGAATCGTATCGTCATTCATGAAAGTCTGTGACGCTGATGACCGCATAGGATGCCGTACCTTTGTCCGTGGATTAGGTCTATCCTACCTGTGAGAGGGACTGGGTTATTGCAGGAAAACTGGCCTTCAGAAACCATGATTCAGTATCTTTATCAGATGGTGTTCTTGATTCATCTCCAGGTGCGTTGTCTGGGTCAGATGGGTTTCTTATCTGAGGTTGAGGCTATTATCAGATGGTATTCTCGTCAGATACGGAGGTTCAGATGGTTTTCTTACCGGGGGATTGATATTTTGAGTATCAGATGATAGTTAATGGCATGAGGTTCTGATGACCGTGTTGGTTTTCTGTTCTTGATCACAGAGATATTCCTCTTCAGGCTACAGCGTAGCTCCTGTGTTCGCAGATTGCATTATTTATCATATTGCATCATTGCATTACCATCTGCATTCAACTAACGTGTGTGTATTGCAGGTACATATTTTCCCTTCCAGTTCTGGTGTTTGTTCCTAGCAAGACATGGAAAACCTGAAGAGAGTATTGCCCTACAAGTTTCCGTCGCCGAATATCAGTCTATTGTTAGAGTTGATTGCTATTGCTAAGAAGAGGGGAATGGGTGACTTCAGAAAGAGATATGGGAGGATTCTGACCTACGTTTATCAGCCTTCTGCCTACGAGACCAGCGGCATCTATACTTTGTTACAGTTCTACGACGCGGAGCTCAGGTGTTTTGTATTTCCCGACTTCGTTTTGGCTCCTACCCTGGAGGAGTACTCTGCACTTCTAGATATACCGATCCGTGAGCAGATGCCTTTTTATCGTACGGACGCTGAGCCCAAGCTGGCTGAGCTTTCTGCCATCCTGTGCTTGAAAGAGTCTGAGCTGTCTGGGAAGATGATCAGAAGAGGAGACGTATGGGGATTTCCGTTGGATGTCTTAGTGGAGAAGGCTCGAGAATATGCCCAGAAGGGTAGCTGGGATGTTTTTGACGTCATCCTTGCTGTATGTGTGTATGGCATCGTGTTGTTCCCGAACATTCCTGATTTTGTTGATTCTGATGCCTTCTATATTTTGGCTGCGAAGAACCCAGTGCCTACTTTGCTGGGAGATATCCACCATTCAACTCATTACCAGAATGAAAAGCGACGAGGAAGGAATGTGTCTTGCTGTGTACCTCTCCTATGCAGGTGGTTCACCAGTCATATGCCTAAGTCAGGCCCTTTTGTCACCTCTATCAATTCTCTAGGATGGCCCGAGCGCTTAATGGGATTGACTGCTGAGAACGTGGTATGGGTCAATAAAGAGGTATTTGGAGCTGAAGTCATACTCAAAGGCGAAGGATTCCCGAACATTCCGTTAATAGGAAGGAAAGGTTGTGTCAACTATAACCCTTCCTTATTGATCAAGCAATTTGGGTATATACCTCATGGAGCGCCAAAGCCCGAGGAGATACAGGAATCTCTGTATCTCACCGGGGCAATAGGGAAAGAAATGCTGACCAAGCTCGAGAAGGCATGGAAAAACTTGCACAAGAGAGGGAAGCTTTCAGGTAGCAGAGGGGATACTCGAGTTCCTGGCCCGTATATGGAATGGATTCGTGAGCGAGCTGTGAAGTTCCTTATGCCGTATCCAGCGGTTCAGCCATTGCATCCTCCTCCGGTAGAGGAGCCTACCACTATGGACATGCAGGTCTACAAGCAGCTAATGGCGGAGAAAGAAGAGCTAGCAAAGGCTAAAGAGGCTTTAGAGCAGGAGAATGCCCAGCTTCGGCATGAAAAGATTGAAACGGGATATGTTTCTAAGCAACAGGCTGAAACTCTGAAACATCTGAAGACTACGCTATTGGAATTGACTGAAACCAAGAAGCGTCTAGAGTTAGATGTAGACTCAGTTAGTAGTGTGTTGGCCACCAAGAAGCAAGAGCTGGAAAGGGCTTACACAAAGCTAGCCAAGTTCAGAGAACACTGGGATCTCACTATGACCAAGCGCAAGGAGCGAGAAGAAGAGCTGAAGACACAGATTGCTCAGTTAGAAGAACAGGTCAAAGTGAAGAACGAAGAGCTTGAAGAAGAAGCCTGCCGCCGATACGAGGCCGAGCGCAAGTTGAGAGATGCCATGAAGAATTTGGAAGATTTCCAGCATAGAGCAGATGCCAAGAGACCCAAACCTGGGGGCGGTGCCAATGATAAGGCTTGGGAAGACTTTGTCAGAGACATCCAAGGGACGGTCAGGAAGAGGGATCGGCTGATAGAAGGTTTGATTTATCAACCAGATCACGCAGAGACAAAGAAGATGGTCGAGGACTTCCGCAACCGTACCCGTACTTGATTTCTCTCTTGTATTCCGTATGTTGAGATCACCACCAGGCATGTTGGCTGGGATCCTCTTTGTCATATCAGTTGTATGGAGCATAGTTGTGTAACCTCTTGACAAGACTGTTATTCTAATGAATATATGAGGGTTTTTTTTCAAATATTGTCTTTATGGTTTATCTCGTCTTGCTACCACCGACACTGGAATTGGAGGGAAAATATCTCCAATGCACACATGCACGTTAGCATTTTTGTATTTCTGTTTGCATAAATCATACTGCATAGCATTTCTCTAGCAGGTCAGAGCACTTATCCAGCCTTTGTTTTCACCAGAAAGTGATTCTCGGGGAACTGTTTGAGGCAAGAGTGGAGTGTTGAAGACGACCAAGGGGTTGAAGCAGATTTGAGCAGAATCAAGCAGTGTAGTCTGTTACAGGTAATTGGCAACTATGTCTGAAGGCAATTTCCAGGTTCCTGACACCCAGGCAGGGTTTACTGTAGCGTCCAACCATCAGTATGATTCTATGGAAGGCTTCCCGCAAGTGAACAATCTTACTGCAGACCAAGTTGTACAGCCAACTGTTGAGAACCGAGATCGACATGAGCAGTTCGTCGCCCGAAATGAACGCTATCCTCCTGTTAACAATCAATGTGTTGCTTTCCCGGTGATGAATTACCGGAGAGATATTCCAGTGACCGGGTTAGTGGATCCAAGAGCTCTTGACGAGGGTAGAAGACTCCGAGTGTTGGAAGAGCAAATGAAAGCCTTAGAAGCGAAAGATGCCGTTAACCTGGACGCTGTAGCCATGTGTTTGGTTCCTGACCTGGTGTTGCCGTACAAGTTCAAAGTACCGGAATTTGAAAAATACAGGGGAGACAGCTGTCCAAAGCTGCATTTGATGATGTTCTGTCGAAGGATGACTTCGTTTGTGCGAAATGACAAATTGATGATCCATTGCTTCCAGTATAGCCTGACTGGGGCATCCCTGAGATGGTATGTGCAATTAGAGAGTAATCAGATTCGATCATGGGTGGATTTAGCCAGAGCTTTCATGAAGCAGTACGATTACAACTTGGATTTGACTCCTAGTCTCGTAGATCTGCAAGAATTATCTCAGACGGAGAATGAATCATTCAAAGCGTATTTACGAAGATGGAAAGAATTGGCTGCTAGTGTTCGACCACCGCTTCCGGAAGGAGAACTGGTTGACATCTTCTTGAGTACCCTGAAAGGCCATTATTTTGACAAATTGTTCAGTTGCACAAACTTTGTGGGCCTGATGAGGCTGGGAGAGATTGTTGAGCGAGGACTCAGGAGTGGAAAGTTTCGAGGTGTTCCTTACGTCCCAGTTAATAAGATTGAGTCAGTTGTCAGTTCTCAAGAAGAGTGGGAAGGAGATGATGCCACCTCAGAATCTCTAGCATCTCAGGATCAGTTTTCAGACACTTCAAGTCAACGATCATCTTACCGCCGATCGCGTCAGCATGCTCCACGAAGGCCAAGGAAGCCTGAAAGGCAGTTTACTCAGCTACCAGTGTCGTACAGTCAGTTGTTGCCAGATCTGGTCAAAAGCGGATTGATAGTGCCGAAAGAGACTAAGCCGGTGATTCCACCGTATCCTCCAGGTTTTGATGCCAGCGCCCGCTGTGAGTACCATGTTGGGGCACAGGGGCATTCAACCAATGATTGTAAAGTGCTTAGAAGTCAGATTCAGGATCTGTTAGACTCTAGCCGGATTTGCATCACTCCTCAGGGTTTTGTTCAGATGAATGATTTTCCATCCTCCAGTTGTGCGGGTTCGTCAGTTAATGTCATGGAAGACTCCGCAGGAAGTGTGTGCTCTGAAGATTGTCAATCGGAGAGTTCAGTTGAATATGGGGGAAGTTTCTAGAGGTTTCTGTGCCGGGTGTCGCATCTGTTTTCCCTGCCTAACCCGTTTAGCTTTTGTGCATCAGTATTTGCTGACCACCACCAGGATTGTTGGCTGGGGTCATTGTATTCGCACTCATTTGTGCTTACCTGCTGATTTTGTTGGTTTTACATGTGTGGGAGATGTTGGTCTGTGTGCTTATAGCTTGAGTTTCTCTTTGTCTCGTTATGAATGTGTGTTTGTTTGCTACGCTGCATTATCATTTAGCAGGTATATCAGAACCGTGGGCCTTATTTCCTCATCATCCAGTTTATTGCAGGAATTCCTTCAGAGATATGGAACAGAATCAGTTTGAATTGATCGAAGTCCAAAGCCAGCTGGGGCAGATGATGAGAGACATGCAAGAGATGCGCCTGGAGCAGAAGTTTCTCAAAGAGGAGAACAGTCAGCTGAAGACCCAAATGAGCTTGATCATGGAGGTAGTCAAGAATGTGCTTAGGAAAGAAGACGATCAGCTATTTGAAGCCGCAATGAAGAAGCTCGCGCCACTTGTGCAAGTGGAACCTGAGCAGCAGCAACAGAAGATACATCCGGCTCAACAGAGGATCCAGGAAGGAAAGCCAAGGAGAATATTTGAGGCACCACCTATGACCTATGCTGAGCTCTTGCAGATCTTACTGAGGTTTAATCTGGTTGAGAAGAGAACGTTGGCACCACCAACGAGAGTGTTTCCTCATGGGTACGATGCCAATAAGCAATGTGAATTTCATTCCGGGGCATTCGGACACGACATCGAGGGTTGTCATGCTTTTAAGCACAATATTCAAGACCTGATTGACTCGCACGATATTGAATTCACGCCGGGCGGCGTAGCTGTGCATATTGCTCCTGTCTCGGTCGATGCTAAAATGACAGATGTTTCTAAAGCTGCAGTGGGTCAGAAGCGTATCCTGGACTCCATGGTGTCCGAATCTCCAGGCCCACAACTGTTTCCTATTCCTGGGGCAGATCTAAGAAAGAAAATGGTTAAGCATAAGGAGGGCGTTAATCAGTACATTGAAGGTCAAGAAACTGATGTTGCATTTGATATAAAGGGTGTTCAAGAATCAACTAGGTACCGGCAACAGCAGCCTCAGCAGGGGGCACAGCAGGCTCAACGAAGATTCCAGGGTAGTAAACCGAGAAGAGTGTTTGAGAAGCCTCCCTCAACATATGCCGATTTGTTGCAGACATTGTTGGGATTGAATCTGGTAGAGAAAAGAACTCTGGCGCCAATAACGGGAGCCCCCCCGTTTGGTTATGATGCAAGCAAGCACTGTGAGTTTCATTCTGGAGCCCCGGGTCACGATATAGAAGGTTGCCATGCTTTCAAGCACAAAGTGCAGGATCTGCTTGATAGTGCAGCAATCAGCTTCGGGCCAAGAGGTCCCCAAATCATCTGAATGAAGGAGGAAGGGCTCTATAATTTGGCTGGGTCGTTGAAAGCAGATCAGGACAGCATCGGATTGCCTCTAATAAAGATAGCTGGTTCAGCAGCAGGGCAGATATGAAAGCCCAGTTTTCGGGAGCTAGCATTTTCTTTGTTTTAGCTTGTCATTTCTTTACATTTGTAGTTGCTTTCCTGATTGAATTTGTAATCTTGTTTGTAAAACTTGTTGTTTTCATTCAATTGATGATGATGAAATAAATATGCATGTTTTGATTGAATCCATTCGTGTTCACTAACTGTTTTTACAAATGTCCAACGCTTGGTTAAGAAGAATTTGGGGAGGATGACGAAAATGACCGACATGCAAATTCCGATTGTATGCTTTTGAAATAAAACCTGCTGATGATGTACAGGCATTGTTTCGAATCCCTAAACACCGGAGATATAAGGAAGATAATCCCTTGTCAACCCCTTTGAGCCTTGTAGTAGGAGTTTCTTTCTGTGAATGAAAAACCCTCAATCTTAACCTTGGGGCAGGGTAGGTGTTAGCTAATTTGACTGAGCGTCCAAATTGCAAAAGGGAGTGTCCGTTCGAGGGTCAATCACGTCCCTAGAGGTCGTACCTAAAAGACCACAATGGTTCAATCAAGAGTGGGACAGCCACATCATTCCCAAGGAGCCAGGCAACCAGTGTCACACGACTTGTTCGGAAGAAAAAACGAAAAAAGAAGAGTCAAAAGCCCGCTAAGTCAAGAAAACTTCAAAACAAATGACTTAGGCAAAAATGAGGGCATCCCGCTGGACTTAAAAAAAAACAAAAGAAACTCAAAAGGAGTCAGTCCAGGCAAAAGTTAGGGATATGAAAAGAAAAAGATGAAAAGGATCAAAAGAAAAATCCTCGATGGAAATACGAGTCGTGTGACCTCAAGTGTCAAAGGCGAAAAGTGAGTGGTTGTCACTCCAAAATCCAAAAGTTTCTCGAACTATCATTCCTATCTTTCAACCTCCGAGAGGTGAGCGCTAAGGTCGAATTAGCTGAACGTAGGATGGGAGAACATCAAGGAGAATGGGTGGGTTAAAATAAATTTTGAGCCTTTATCCTTTCCTTCAAAACCATGAACCTGACCACATTACAACCTTCAAAAGTCCTAATTGAAGCAGGTCGTTTCGAAAGCATACTCCGGTAAAGGTCGCGTCGATTCTGACTCCTAAAAAGGTTCCTCTTACCATGTTGATACTGATGTTGATAAATGTTTTGTGCATTATATGCCATAAACTGTTTTTCCTTTTCCCAGTGAACAGATTGGATGTCAAAGCTGTCATATGTGTTGCATTAATACATCTTTCATGCAGAACAACTTGTTTTACTTGCGAGTAAGCGCTTGACAGCAGAAAAGCTTCCTACAGTGGAAAGTATGGTCAAGATAGAACGCAGAACGCCCGAATGTTCCGAGAGCAAGGGCAAGCTTTTATTGTGATCCCCAGTCAGGTCAGCTTTTCGAAGTCAGTTATTCTGGGGCAATCAGGTTGAGGTTCGATGAATACGTCGTAGTCAGGGGGCACTACGCTGAATCAAATAATCAGGAGCAAGGTCATTGCAGTCAGGGGCAGACCATCTTAAGCGCGCAGAAGTTACTCGAGAAACATTCAAGGTGAAGTATCTCTTGGAAGTTCAGAACGCTGAGGCATGTTATATCAGACCATCGAGGCTCAGATTTGCAGATTTCCTTTCAGGGACTATCCCCACAGAGGTCCCGTAGGCTGGGGCATATCAGAAGCGAAAGGATTGTTGTTCTCCGTACCTACAGGGTCATTTGGAGTTGTTCGAGCAGATGCAGTCGATTTTCGAGAGCGAGATGAATACGGGAAGTCATGTTACTATCCCTTGACCCTTCATTAAAAGGCTGTGTATTCATGAAGGATATTTTCCAGCGTCAGTTGTACTTGACCCAGTAAGAGCTCAAACCCATGTTTGCGATTACTGTGAAGCCCATCCGTGTTGACGCATCAATTTCCAGATCCGAGCTTCGTCAGTACGCAGGAGGGCTCCCTCCATTTTCTCCAGCAAAGTCCAATTCACCGTTGGCACGGGTGAGCTATCCCTAGAGGAGTCTAATCATATTCAGCACGTCTGCTATTTCACAACGGAGTTATATTCCCCAGCAGGGTATTACTTCGTCGAGGTGTTCGGTTAAGTTCCCAATATCCCCAGCAGAGTTGATTTCACTCTCCTAGCATTTATTTTGCTAGGACGATTCAGTGATATCCGGGTTATCCCCAGCAGAGTTGGCCTCGCCTTCAGCATTTATTTTGCTGAAGTGTTTCTGTACCCGGCCTTCTCCTGCAGTTCGAGCCTGCACTAGCATATTGCATGCATCATCATATTTGCATCATACTTGCATATCATCGTCAAAATGCGTAGCATTTCCATCTAGAATGGAGCATTACGCCGTGAAAGGATTAAAGCATAAGCATAAGCATACGAAGCATAAGTCAGATTTTCTATCAGCCTTATATGGCGCGTGAATTACTCTGTGATCAGTTCAAGAGACATTTATCCAGCAACAGTATTCAGACAATTCAGCGGATTATTTGTATCTCAGATCATACAACAATTATGCTTTGATCAAGCAGTCATCTGATGTCGACAAGCTTTTCTTCCCGTCAATTCATATTGACGATGTGTTCCTTCGATAAGAGGATTTCTCCGTCTACCATTAGACGTCTTGAGTACGAATGTGGTTTTCTTTCCGTCTACCCATAGACGATGTGAAGTTGCGGGTGGTCGCAGTGGGGCTTCAAGAAGGGGTTTCCCCAGGATGTGCTTTTCTTCCCGTCTATCAGTAGACGATGTGAAGTTTTGATGGATTTTCAATAGGGTTCAGAATAGAGTTTTTCTAGCAAGTGGCTTTCCTTTCCGTCTGTCAGCAGACGATGTGAAGTTTCGAGCTACTGTTCAGCGGGTTTCTTATTGCCAGATCATACATATGATGAGGTGTTTCCCCAGCGAGTCTTCTCCGGCTATCCTTGGTTGTTGAGGGGTTTCAAAATGATTTTGGGTATTGGTTCTCTTTCTGGTTATTGGATATGATGACGTTTCAAGGGGTACTTTCCTGACTGTCAATCCTTATTGATGTCGAGGCTCTTCGAAGAATGTTCAGTTTTCGTGATTGTCGATTCTTATTGACGACATGGTTCCTTAAAAGGTGGTTTTCTTCCCGTCAGTCCATACTGACGATGTGGCCCCTTCAAGGATGTTGATCTTTCCATCAATTTCCGTAGACAGAAGAATTCTGAAATTCAAAGGATGGTGTTGAATTGCGTTATGGTGTCTTTCCGTCTATCCTTAGACGATGTGAATTGGTTTGTTTCATCAATCGGGATGATGCCGTCTACCCTTAGACGATGTGCATATGGAGATTATTTCTTTCCGTCTATCCTTAGACGATGTGAATATGGAGATTAAGAATCTCTTTCCGTCTATCCTTAGACGATGTGAATATTGATTTGTTCATCAATCAGGATGATGCCGTCTACCCTTAGACGATGAGAATATTGATTTGTTTCATCAATCAGGATGATGCCGTCTACCCTTAGACGATGAGAATATTGACTTGTTCATCGGTCAGGATGATCCCGTCTACCCCTAGACGATGTGAATTGGGGGATTATTGCTTCCCGTCTATCATTAGACGATGTGAGTATGGGGATTATTGCTTCCCGTCTATCAGTAGACGATGTGGATTTGGAGATTAATGTTTTCTTCCGTCTACCCTTAGACGACGTGAATTGGGGGATTATTTCTTTCCGTCTATCCTTAGACGATGTGAATATTGACTTGTTCATCAATCAGGATGATGCCGTCTATCTTTAGACGATGTGAGCATGGAGATTGAGGTTTTCTTTCCGTCTACCCTTAGACGATGATGATCCCGTCTATCATTAGACGATGTGAGTATTCAATCAGGATGTCTTCCCGTCCATCTTTGGGCGATGTGAGTATATTTCTCTTCCTGCCTATCAGTAGGCAATGTGAAAGGATCAGGTATGTTGTTGCAGCCCTCAGGGTTTGTTATATGGGGTATCACAGGCAACGGGTATTCAAATCAGGAGTTCTTTATCAGATGATTGATCAGTTTGGTGCCATAATGACTGGACTCGGTTTTCTGGACTTTATTCTCCAAGCAACTTACAGTATATGCTCGCGGTTGGCAAATTTTCGGGTTTTATTTGTATTCAACCGTCTCGTACCTCTGAATGTTTGAAGGCTGAGCGCTCTTCAAACCCTTCAGGTCCAAGTCGCTTGAATAGGGGCAGCTGTTGCACCCTAAAATTTGACCAACCGATTCTCCTATCTGACTCGTGGTTTAAATTCATATTCGCAAATCAGACAGATGATTTTTGTGCAAACAGGGGATATCAGAGTTTACAGCTTGATTTTTGTCTATCAGATATGGCAGATCCAGTCCAGATCACCAGGGTTTTATTTTCGGGAAATTGCGCGCTCCTCGGTGATTTTTAGCTTGAACAGTGATGTTGAGGATATTTTGATGCCCGGGGATCTCTGTTCGATTCGATCTGGTCTCGTGCGCTCTTTTATGGGGGTCATTCGCATTCATCTGCATTTTTAGGATTTTAATAGACTTTTGTGAATTTTTAATAGGCTTTACAGATTTTTCTGGAATTTAAATAGGGTTTTTGTATTTTTTAACAATTTAATTCTCTTTTTAGGATTTTATAGAATTTTTAAATAGGTTTTTTAGAATAAATAAGATTTTAAATAGTTTTTAGAATAATAAAGAGAAAAGGGAATATAGTTTTTCTTTTATTACTAATAGATGTTAATAGTTTAGAATTTTTCTATAGATTTTAAAATAGGTTTAATTGTTTTTAAATTATTTTTAGATTTTTGTATAGATTTTAAATTAGGATTAATAGTTTTAATTGTTTTTTTAGATAATATAGAAAATAATATAGTTTTTTCTTTTATTAATGATAGATTTTAATAGATATTAAATAATATTAGGATTTTAATAGAGAATTAGTAGAAGTTTAGAGATAATTAGATCTTAATTGACTTTTTTAGAGTTTAATTAGGTTAATTGTTTTTTAGAGTTAATTAGGATTAAGATAGTTGGTTAGGGTAATTAGCTAATTAGGTGCTAATTGATATTAATTAGAGATAGTTAGGATTAATTGTTTTTTATTAAAATTCAGTTTTTTTTACAGTTTTTATCCATTTTTCGTATGGGCCCAGGGGGTGTTTTTTGTTGAGGCCCATTTCTCATCAGGTTGCAAGTCAGCAAGTCCAGAAAAAATGATCCAACAAGGCCAAATGTCCAGCTGTTCCCAGAAGCTTCTGGAAGCTTCCAGCGATTTTCAGTGGTATAAATAGCATGCAGCCACGTGTAGCAAAGGGAAGAGGCCCACGCGTTCCACACTCTGCGCGCCACCACACACTCAGACTTCCCCAGAATCACGCCACGCGTCCCCCCAGCTGTCCCCCATTCTCTCTCTCCCTGAGACACTTGGCGCCACTTGTCACAGCCTCATCTCACCGGGAACCGTCACCGGACTACATGCAAATCCGGTGACCGCCGCGCCTAACTAGATCCGGCCACCGTCAACTACCTCCGGCCACCGTCTTTCTCGCCGGAATCTGCAAACCTCCAAAAATCCCCAGAAACTCATCTTCTTCCTCCGATCTCTTCCGTCACCTTCATCATCTTCGCCGGAAACCTCAAGATTTTTCCAGAACGCCGTCATCCTCGTCCAAAGGTCTTTCCAGAACGCTTGAATATTCATCGTTTTCATAAAGAAATTCCTCAAACCTTCGAGCAACTTTTCCAGAATCCCCTCCAAGATTCATCATAGCGTCTACGTTCATCATCATTCAGAATCTCGAAGATCCATCGTTCTTCAACACCACCAAACCTCCATTGTTCTTCACGAAGTTTCCCAGAAAAGCTTCAGAACTCCATAGTTCTTCAATCCTTCCCCCAGAACGTCATCTTCAAGCGTCATCCTTCAACTTCATCTTCGCTCCATCTTCGTACGCGACTTGGATCTTCGTCGAAGGGACTTCATTCTCCAATACGATCCAGTTCGCTCAAGATATCCCCAGGTATGCTTGCTAAAACTCCTTGCGTGTTCTTCTTTAGAGTGTGTTGCCTTCAACGATTCAGAGAGTGGTTAGGGTTTTGAGGGATTAATTGATGCGGGGTTTGTTGTATAATGCTGGGGGTTTGATCTTGGTAGTGTGGTTGATGATGATTTAGAGCAGTTAGGCCTAGATTGTTCATGTTGCTGGGTTGGTGTTTGAGGTTGATTGAGATTTCTTCAGATAGGGTGAGGGAGAGGAGGAAGACGAACAAAGCGGCTAGGGTAGAAGCATGAACAATGTTAGGGTTTGGGGGAGGAATTTTGGTTTTGTTCAGCAGATGATTGGATTAGGGTTAGCGTATTGGGCTTAAGCCCAAATGCGTTTTGCTGATGCATACCCTTTGTCACTCGTTACCCCCCCCCCCCCTGGTGTGTGTGAGACAGGGTAATCAGTTTGGGCCTTAGGCCCTATTTGCTTTCAGCACCCCCCTCATCTAAGCCCATGATAATAATAACTATAAAATTTGCTAGCGCTGCACCCCCCGGGTTTTTTTTCTGCTTGCTGTGGTTGTTAGTTGTTTTTGATAGCTGGGCCCTGCGCCCAAATTGCTGTTAGCACCCCCAGGATCAGGGCCCAATGAAGAATAACTCATAAATCCTTGCTGTTTGAACCCCCTCCCCCATTTTCTTTTATTTTGTCTTTCTTTTATATTTTCATGATTGTAAATAATTCATAATAAATTGTAAATAATTGTTTTTTAATAATTCTTTTTTCTACCATTACATCATAATTCCTAGAAAATTAAATGAAAATAAAAATGACATTTTATTTTTGTTTGTTATTTTTTGGTATATTTTCCATGTTAATTGATGTTTTTAATATTTTCAATGCATGCATATCATTAGAAATTCATAAAAAATGGTAGATTTAGTCAAATAATTCCGTTCTTTTTTCTGTAGACTCGTGATTCAATGTAGAATTTTATAGTATAAAAACATTAGCTTAATCATGCATTTTCACTTTAATTGCATTTTTTCACTGTTATTAATGTTGAATAATTGGTCTGTGGACATGTCTGTGTTGCTGATTTTAGTTCTTTCATCTGGTGTTGAATTTTGTTCTGATTTTTCAGTATGTTATCCTAGAGCCATGTAGGTCTCCCATTAGATTTTTGATAGATTTTTGTAGGATGTTCTGATATGATTTGTCTGAGCCTGAAGATAGGGGAAGTCTTGATGACTTCTGACTTTGAAGTTCAACTGTGGTTGAACTTCAGAGATAGTCTCTTGTGGTTTGTTGGCCTGTGGGTTCTTCTTGAAGGTGGGAGCTGATGGAGGTCCTGTTGGAGCTTGCAGAGAGGCAGTGGATTGAGGCTTAGTCTAGGAGTTTGTTGTCTGTTTGTGAGGTTCGAGATCCTGAAGTTTGAAGGGAGTTTATGGTACTTTCCTGAGGAAGGCACTATGAATGACTTTCATTCTTTCTTCTCACCTCCTTCGTAAGTATCCAATGATGTCGGAGCCAACTTGTGAGTTTAATTTCTCCTGAGGAGGAATGTAAACTGATCACATGTTGTTGAGCCACATGGGATACGATTCCTAAGTGGAAGCCCCCTAGTACTTTCCTGAGGAAGGTCCTATGGGTCTATTCATTTAGTTCCACTAGTTTATCTAGGATTTCTTAAGTATCCAGTGATGTTGGAGCCAACTTGTGAGTTTAATTTCTCCTGAGGAGGAATGTAAACTGATCACAGTTGTTGAGCCACGTAGGGTACAATTCCTAAGTGTCAGCCTCCTAGTACTTTCCTGAGGAAGGTCCTATGAGTCTGTTCACTTAGTTCCCTTAGTGCACATAGGTTTTCTCAAATATCCAGTGACGCCGGAGCCTTCATGTGAGTTTAATTTCTCCTGAGGAGGAATGTAAACTGATCACAGTTGTCGAGCCGCATAGGATATGACTCCTGAGTAGTAACCTCCTGGTACTTTCCTGAGGAAAGCACTATGGGCTTGTCTGCTTAGCTTCCTTTTCTCTGGTAAGCTTGTTCTGAAGCTTGGAGACTGGGATTGATTCCTCTTGCTTAGGGTTTTGATTAGGTTTGTTTAGATCTTTGCTTAGGGTGTTGCATAGAGCTTTGTTTAGAGATAGATTAGGAGCTTGTTCCAGATTTGTTAGGGGCCTTGCCCAGGAGTAGCTTCTTGCTTTGTAGATAGAGGCCCTGCTCAGGGTTAGTCTCTTTGTGTTGTTTGACTTGTATGATGTTGTGTTGCATTAGACTTAGGTATTCATATAATTCTGAGTAGGTGCATCTTAGAAGTAGACTTGGTGTGCATGAGAAGTTGAGGTGGTCCTCCTTCTGCTTGTTTGTTATTGAGTGGCTTTGCTTGTTGGTATTCGGTAGAGCTGAGCTCCCTTGCCTCTGTGGTTTGCGGCCTTCGCGCCTTGTTTGTTTAGTTGTCGCATTCATGCATATTTTCAGTTTTCCTTTGCTTTGCAGTTTCTTGTTTGCAGTTTAGTCCTGTTGCCATGATCCCTTAGGAGCTCTGACTTCTCCGCTGCGGAGTTGTTATGATAGACATTAGGATGGTCAACCAGGTGTGATAGCAGTAGGTAGATTCCCCTGTTTCTCAGCGATAGTTCTAGGGTTTCCCTTTCCTTTCTGTAGGAGCTGTTGAGTAGCTTGATCCGTAGTTAGCTGAACTACAGCTGCTCTGATTCTTCGTACCAGACGAAGATATGTAGGCATAGGATGCGATATCCTAGCGAGCACACTAACAAATAACCTTTGTTCTCTCGCGGCTGTGCGATCGAGACTTTCCCGCTAACGACTAATTGTTATCCTTTTCTCTTGCCCAAGCGCATTTGAGACCAGATCGTATTTGTAGGTTCCCGAACCTTTAGGACCAGTTTGTTTTCTCACTGCTGTGTGAGAGCCCCTGTTTACCCGTAGTTAGTCGAACTACGTTTGCTCTGATCTTTCATGCCAGATGAAAGTACGTAGGCACAGGACGCGATGTCCTGGCGAGCAACCTTTCCCCCGTTTAGACGTAGGAAGTCGAACTACGTTGACTCTGACTTTCCCATTGCATGAGGGAATACGTAGGCCCAGAACACCGTATGTTCTGTCGAGTCCTGTCCTTTTATTTTCTTTCCAAATCGACCATTAGCGTAGATAGATAATACGCCCTTTTACCTATAAACACCAAGCGTGGATCCCATCGAGTACGATGGACGTGAGGGGTGCTAATACCTTCCCCTTGCGTAACCGACTCCCGAATCCAGGTTTTGGTTGCGATGACCATACCTTTTCCCGTCTTTGCGAGGTTTACTTCGAGCGTTTCCTTTCCCGCTCTGAGGGATAAATAACGCACGGTGGCGACTCTCCTGTCAAGCCGGCGCCGATTTTCGCAGTAGCGACAGAAATACCGGGTGCTCAAAGTCAAAGCGAGTCATAGGAAGTTCGTGTTCGGCGTCATCTGAAATATGAATCCTGCAAAGGAAATGGTTAAATGCTTCAAATGAGTGCAAACAAAGCTCATAACCACGTTGCCATTTATTGTTAAAATAAAAACAGGAAAACAGGGAACACAAAATTTGTATGAGAAAAACGCCTTTATTCAATGATTAAACAGTGCATACACATAAGCAGGTAGCCCTAAAACAAAATCACTATGTCCCGGGTAGGACACAGGATTATACAATAATCAAGAAAACAAATCATTACTGTTTTGTAGTCACTGGGACAATTTCCCGGATGGACCAGTTGCAGAGACTTTGTCCTGGCACGCTAGGCTTGATCCACGCGTCCATATCGCAATCACTATCTCCGTATTCAGAATCGGAAACAGCATTAATCTTCTCAAAGCAGACTCCCTTTGGAGTAATCACCACCGGTCCTTTGAACTTGGGCGCGCCTGATGCAGAAGGTGACGATGTAGGGCGATACCCCAAACCAAACTTGTCCATCTTGACAGGAATTTCCAGCACTTGACCCCAACCCTTGGTCTCACCAGTCTGAATCAACGCTTGAGCGTCTTTGTACGAAGCCACATCAACCTCTGGCACTTTGCTGATAACACTGGACTTGTCTTTGATTTGCAACCCTTCGAAGGCTTAGCAGGGCGTTTCGTGGATTTCTCCATTCACTTCAACGTACTTGAATGACGAGAGATGACTGACCAAGATATCCTCATCCCCACAAATAGTAACGATACCACCACCGGCTTCAAACTTAAGCTTCTGATGCAGCATGGATGTCACAGCCCCTGCAGAGTGTATCCACGGACGCCCAAGTAAACAGCTATAAGCTGGATGAATATCCATGATATAAAATTCAGTGTCAAATATTTCCAGCCCGACCTGCAACGACAACCTTATCGATCCAAACACCAACCTTCTCGTTCCATCAAACGCCCTCACAACCAAGTCACTTGGCGTGCAAATAATTCCCTGGATATCTAACTTCATCATAGCCTTCTTAGGCAATACATTCAGAGATGATCCGGTATCCACAAGAACATGCAACATTACGGTGCCCCGACATTCCACCGATATGTGCAAAGCCATATTATGCTCTCGGCCTCTGGGTGTTAGATCAAAAATCAGTGAAACCCAAATTATGTCCAGCATTGACATGCGCCAGTACCCCCTCTAGCTGGTTGACAGAAACCTCCTGAGGTACAAATGACGTGTCCAATATCTTCAACAAAGCGTTTCGATGAGCCTCAGAACAAAGTAACAAAGATAAGATTGAGATTTTTGAGGGTGTCTGTTGTAAGTGCTCAACAATCTTATAATTGCTCTTGCGAATTAGCCTCATGAACTCCTCTACGTCCTTGAGCGACGTGTCTTTCTCTTTCAACTGGGATGGTCCACTTTCATTCACCTTGCCTTTAGCAATTCTCTCTGCTTCAACTTCAGGTGCGGTGAAGATTCTTCCACTACGGGTCATGCCTCCCGTTCCAACAACATTGTCAACTGCTCCTGCCGGCCGACTATTCACCTCAATCTTTTCTCCATTACAGTACGCTTCTAACTCATATGTCCATGGAACAACTTTTGTACTCTCAAAAGGAACAGGTCCTGCTTTTGTTATTGTGATAGTCGGTCGCTTGACGGGCGCCGATATCATAATAGTCTTCCTTGGGATCGTAACAGTTGCAATCTCATCCTGCTTTTCAGACAATGCCTCAACAGTAGTCCGATCAAATTACAAAATCCCCTCATCTATCATAGCTTGGATACCTCTTTTCAAATCAGAGCAACCCTCTGGTTGGGTCCAGCAATCCAGACAAAATTCGTCACATCCGGGGAATACTCCCCCTTTCAACAGTCTGCTTTTAACACAACTCAACGATGTCTTTAATTCATTCACATCCATAACCAAGTTCAAATTATCTTCCGTTATGATAGCATTCGCTCCATGATTCGGCATGGGTTGTTGTACAATATTAGGACCATCCTGACCAAAGTTAATGGCCTTACTATCAAGCAAATCTTGAACCTTATGTTTGAAAGCATGGCAACCTTCAATATCATGTCCGGGCGCCCTGGAATGAAAATCACAATGTTTACCAGCGTCAAAACCAAACGGAGGAGTGTCCGTCAATGGGGCCATCGTTCTCTTTTCAACCAAATTCAAACCCAACAGCGTTTGAAGCAGTTCAGCATACGTTGAAGGAGGTGCTTCAAATACTCTCTTTGGCCTGCCCTCTTGGATTCTACGTTGAGCAGGGTGCATTCTCTGCTGCTGCGGCTGTTGTTGCCGTTGTTGTTGTTGTTGTTTTTGCTGAGGTATCAGGATAGTAACACTAGCAACTTGCTGTGGCTGATACTGATTCCTACCTCTTCCACGACCTTGACCACCATATACCGCACTGGCGTCGCCTTGTCTCCTTCCACCAAAGGCTTTCCTTGCACCTCCAGCTGAGGTGGATTCACCTGCCTGAATCTTCCCAATCTTAATTTTGTTTTCAATCCGTTCTCCCATGAGAATCATGTCGGAGAAACTACCCATCGAGACATTGAGCAATTTGTCGTAATACATTCCAGAGAATGTTCCAATAAACATATCAATCAACTCTTTTTCAACCAAAGGGGGATGAACCCTAGCCGCAATATCACGCCAGCGCTGCGCATACTCCTTGAAGCTCTCACCATTCTTCTGAGACAAACTCTGCAGCTGAACCCTGTTTGGTGCCAAGTCACTATTATACTGGTAATGTTTAACAAAAGCATCAGCCAATTCTTTCCAGCTTCTAATTTGGGTGGGCTCCAGTCCCATGTACCATTCCAGCGATGGTCCCGATAAACTGTCTTGAAAGAAATGCATAAGCATCTTCTCGTCGTCAGAGTATGCAGACATTCTTCCGTAATAAGAACGTACATGAACCCTAGGGCATGTATCCCCCTTATACTTGTCAAATGTTAGAGCTTTGAATTTCAACGGCACCCTCAGCCCAGGCACTAGTCCCATGGTAGTCATATCTAACCCAGCAAAGTTCTGATTGGCTATCCCTTTGATCTGCTCTTCCAGCATTTTGAACCTCCTATCATTATCATTAGGCCTTTCAAATCCCACGCCTTGTCCGGAGAAAGCGTCTTCCTGGCGATCCTCGCCCCAGTTCAGATTCTCATTGCCATATCCCTCGTAACCAGCGTTACGACCATATCCCTGTTGATTGAAAATAGGACCCCGTCCTCTGTTACCGAATCCTTGGTTGACCCCACCTAGTCCATAACCAGTGTTGAAAGGCACCATCCCAGCACCGTTGTTGTTCATGTTACCAAAGCCAACATCACCGTATCCATACCCTTGATTGTTGTTACCATAGCCATCGTAGCCAAAGCCTTGATTGTTGAAACCAAAATTACCATCATGATTACCAATGCCAAACCCTTGGTTATTGTTTCCAAAACCAGTGTTATCACCGAACCCTTGATTAGCATCTCCAACATTGCCAGTATCGTTAACAACATTCCCATCACCATTTCCAGCGTTTCCAGTACCAGTGTTACCATTACCAGCACCAATGCCGGTATTTCCATTGCCATTGCCATCACCGACACCAACTCCACCACTTGTGGGAACGACCACTGTAGGTATCCCATCCTCCCTGCGAGGAGTTCCAACAGAGTGATAATCAATATTTCCATTCACCCGCACCAGCAGCGGTTGCACCAGAGTCTGGAGATTCTCCTGGCCCTTGACCACAGTTTCCATTGCTTGCATGAAAAGTGCCAACTTCTCACGAATTTCCTGCATCTCGACTTGAACTTGATCCATGATTCTCTTGCAGTTGTTCCTGGTAGAATAACGATGCGTTCTCTGGTTATCAATCCTGAAACCTGTGAGATGCAGGAAATGAGATACAGATTCAAAAATACCGGTCATGCAATATAAGTATGCATATGCAAATATATAAATATGCTACAAGTTATATTCCCCCCGATTCTAGTTTCAGAGAGAAGGCCATCACGACAATGGAGTCTCAATCAGGCAAGCAAGGAATCAGAAAATCCTCATACATAAACACATGCCAAGAGGCAAAGTACAAGAGTACAACTGAATACAGCTGAAAAGACCTCGGCCAACAATCCTGGTGATGGTCAAAATACAAGTACAGATAACAAAAGCAAAGCAAAGATAAATCAGGCCAAATGGCGCGCTCTGACATCTTCCAATATCCTCAACGTCTCCGAATGACCTAGTCTGGAGATCAACTCCTGTATCAGTAATGCATGTCGCTCAGCAGTGGATCTCAGCTTTTTGGCGTCTTCCTCACGAGTTCCTCTGCCAGAAAACTCATCAACCCTGCATCTCTTGGAGCCGACCTTCAATTCACAAACTCTCAGTTCCTTGCCAAGGTCACTCAATCTAAGCTCAACAGCGCTCCTAAGTGATGTCTCTTCAGCAATCTTCGCATCCTGGGCTCTAATATGCGCCTCTAGCGTGACAATCTGCAGCTTCAGCTCATCTTCACGCTCCTTTCTCTTGGTAAGCGTGGTATTCCACAATGTTTCCCACTTGCCGAGTCGGGAATAAGCTTTGTTTAAGAGTTCCTTCTTGGAAGCAAGCACTTTGCTAACACCGTTCAAGGCTACTCCCACCTTTTCCCTCTTGTTGGTCTCTTTAGTCAAATCTGAACCCAACCTATTAATCAACTCAATCTGTTCCTTCACAGTGAAGGTAGCTTCATTCTTCTCATGACGCAACTGGAAGATCTCTTTCTCTAACTCATCATTGGCTTTCTTCAATTCTTCGTTTTTAGCCAACAATTTGTTATACTTCTCAATCTCTACCGAAGTAGGTACCTCAATCACTGGAAGATACAGAGGTTCCACAACAGGATATGGCATCGAGGAAATCCTAGCTCTCTCGTGGATCCAAGCCAAATAAGGATCATAAGCTTTGTTGTTGCTCTTCCCAAGCAAAGCTTTCCCTCTCCTATGGATGTTAGCCCATGCATGTCTCAACCTGATCAAAACAGCCTCGCCTAATAAGCCCGTGAGATACATAGATTCCTGTATCTCAACCTCAATAGGAGCATCTCTCAAGGCATAACCAAACTGTCTCACCAGCAGAGAAGGGTTATAGTTGATACAACCTTTCCGTCCAATCAAAGGGACATTCGGAAAGCCACTGCAACTATATATAATATCAGTGCCAAGCATACTCCGATCAAACCAAATGATGTTCTCAGCAGACAGCCCCATCAACCGGGAAGACCAATCCAAAGTATCAACAGCATCAACAAAAGGTCTTGTCTTCGGAAGATGTCCTTGGAACCACCTGTACAAAAGAGGAAGACAGCAGGAAACATTCTTGCCACGACGTTTCTCATTCTTATAGTGAATAGAATGATAAACATCTCCCAAGAGAGTAGGAACTGGATTCTTCGAGGCAAGAATCAAGAAGGCATCTGAGTCAACAAAATCTGGCACATTGGGAAACAAGACAATCCCATAGATGCAGACAGCTAGAATGGCACTGAAGGCAACCCAACATCCACTCTTCGCGCACTGTGTAGCCTTCTCAACCAGGACAGACAGGTGAAAACCATAAGCTCCGTTCAGCTTGACCAAACCTCCAGGGAACTCAGAAGCGTCCAAACTGACAATCTCAGCAAGTGTAGCCAACTCAGGCTCAGTATCAACATGTATAAAGGGCATCTGGTCTAACACAGGAACTCCCAACATAGCAGAATACTCCTCCAAAGTGGGCGCCAAAATATAGTCGGGGAACAGGAAACATCTCAGCTAAGGCTCATAAAACTGCTTCAAAGTATACACCCCAGTCGTCTCAAATGCTGAAAGCCTGTACAACAAACTAAGCAATCTCCCATAAGATACTCTGAACTCAGCCCTCACTCTCTCATCTACTAGAGCAACTAATCCCAGCAAGGAACTGATATCTGGCGAATGCAACCGGTAAGCAACTGTCCTCTTCATGGACTTCATGTCTGGCCAGAAGATACACTAGAATCAGAGGGGAATGATCACACCTGCAACATAAATACACGTTAATGAAATGCAAACATGAAAATGCACATGCATATGCAAACAGGAGACCAAGTGCAATGCTGATGAACTGTGCTGCTCTGTACTGAAGCCTGAGAACCATCAAATCTTCGCCTCAAACCAAACCAGCCACTCAAAAGAACCCTGTAACCATATCTCACTGACAGAGATAAACCAGGTACTCTGAGGTCAAAGGTTTCCTGCAAACAGACCTACCTACCCCTCACAGGTATGTACTTAACTCGCAGACGAGGTACATCATCCTATGCGGGTTCAACGTCACAGACTTTCAAGAGCGATGATACGATACCCAGAAGGTGTGGCATCATCATCCTTTGAAGCAGCCTCACTTAGCTGAATCCCAATTGATAGGTCCCCAGAGTCGACAATCCTCGGGTCAGACAACTTGTCGAGCCCTAAGGGCCAGGCAAGAAGCATCAAAGAGAATCTCGTCCGAGCGCAGATTTCGCGGCTAGCTGGTGCGAGCTAAGCAAGCAGGCTAACCACTACTCTCTACTTCTAAGTCTATATGCAAACTCAAGCCTAGGTCCGACTTATCTCTCAATCTAACCCTCTTCCCAGCACAACAACAATAATATAATACTGAAAGTAAAGGCAGAAAGGTAAATACATACAACACCCCCAGACGGGAAAACAAGCGCTAGGATTGACTCGCATAGGGAACTGTTGGAGTCCCCAGCAGAGTCGCCAGCTGTCGCTACTGCGAAAATCGGCGCCGGCTATGACAGAAGAGTCGTCACCGTGCGTTATTTATCCCATAAGAGGGAAAGGAAATGCTCAGAGTAAACCTAACGCAAAGAGGGAAAGGAATGGCCATCGCAACCAAATCCTGGATTTGGGAGTCGATTACGCAAGGGGAAGGTATTAGCACCCCTCACGTCCGTCGTACTCGACGGGATCCACGCTTGTTTTCTATCTAAGGGTATGTTATTCTATCTATTCTACAGGTCTGGGTTAAAAAGAAAATAAAATGACTCGGCAAAGTATCGCACTTTATGCCTACGTATTCCCGTCTGGAACGAGAAATCAGAGTCAACGTAGTTCGCCTACCTACAGGAAAGGAGGGGAAGGTTGCTCGCTAGGATATCGCATCCTATGCGTACGTACTTTCATACAGCATGGAAGATCAGAGCAAACGTAGTTCAGGCTACGGAGGACACAAGCTTGTCTGACTGTTTTTATCTCCTTATGAAAGGGTTTTCCTGATTAAAGGTCCAAGAGGACAAAAGCAGAGTTTGAATGTTTGTTTGAGTTTTTTACGAAAGAAATGTTTTTTAGTTTGTTTGTAACTTGTATTGCACTAAAGACTTGTGATCTGAGAGTGACTACGTCACATGTCACCCTAAGGATACCATACTAAGCAGTCAGATTATTGAAGAGTGACCCTTCAGTAACCTTTTCTCAAATAGCTTAAGGCTCGTAGCGTACAACACGCGTTATCCTTATTACTGTGTTTTTGAATTATTTTGAGATGAGAAGAGAAAGACGCTCTAAAAAGCCTATGGTTGAAAGGGAAACTAACCTAATATTATCATGCATGGGTCAAAACCTAATGTCTGTCATAATTTCCTCTTGAACAGAAGAAATCAGAGATCCTAGGGGATAAACAGCAAAAGACAACAAGCAAATACAGTAAACAGTAAATAGTAAATAGTAAACAGGCATGCTATGCAACAATGCCAGAGAGGCAAGAGAGAAAACAACAGGAAAGAGGAGACAAGCTCCACCTCTAACATAAGGGTAATCAACACAAGCAAACAAACAATACAGAGAAAACAACCAGAGATACAGAGGAGGCAACCCAAGCAGCAGCAACAAACTCCTACAGCAAACAACAACAGCAAGCTCTAAACAGCAAGATTGAATGAACAACAAAGTTGACAGCAAAGGCTTCATCCTCAAGCAAGCTTCTATCTTCAAGCTTCAACAAGCACACTCCAAGAGGAGGATTAATCATCAAGATCAAGTTATAACGTTAAGAAACTTAATGACAACAAAAGGAAATCACTAAGAACTTAACATTGCAAATGAAAGGTATCCTCAAAGTTCTACTCACTTGGGCATACCACTCATCCCTCCTAAGGAGAGATGGAGCTTCCCAAGGAGGACTTTATGTCATTGGATAGAATAGAGGCAAACAATGCACTCTATGTTTGAAGAAATAATCAAAACTAGGTCTAAGGCACTTCTTAAAACCCTAATTCCTTAAGCTCCTAAAAAAACTTCCACAAGAGGAAAATCCTTCAACTCCAAGCTCCAATCTTTAATCCCAAGCATATTCAATGAATCCAGAAGCTCCAACAAAAAGAACTCAAGCTCAAACCAACTCCAAGGCAGCCAACCAAACCAAACAAACAAAGGTACTCAAGAGAGAACAACATAAACACAAGCCACTTGCAAAATACAACTAAAATAGAAAATCAAGTTGCAAAAATCTAATAAAATTCCTAGGGGAACATGGATGTTTGAACAACCTAATGTAAAAAGATTGAAGCCTAAATCAACTTCTAAGTTATCTAAACAATTCCTACATTGAGATAGGTCAAGGAAATCCACAAGTTTGGGAGGGTCCTATTCTCAATACCTAAAACAGAACCTAATGTTGTTCTAAAAATTCAAGAAAACTTCTAAGGGAACATACATGTCTACCCTAACACATATTAAAAAATCAAAGCCAAACTCTAAACCAAATGGTAGAACTAAAATCAACAAAACAGATGAACAATTATGCAAAATTAAAAGAATTAACAAAAATAAGAAAAATCAAATTAAATTGAAAAATGCATGGAATTGTATTTTGTTAATCCCAGAAAATCACAAATTCCATAAGGATCATGAGGATATTTTTAAAATAATTTTTGGATCAAAATTGGAATTAATATGATTTTTGGAATCAACAAACAATTAAAATAAAAACAAAATGAATAAAAGAAATAATAAAACTCAGAATAAAACACAGCCACAAGATGAGGAGACTGGTCAATCCATCCAACGCGTGAGAGAGTGCCAGCGCATAAAATGAAACTCTGCGTTTTGGCTTCAAAAATTTCAAAACAAACTTTAAGTCGTGGCCATCAGATCCAGGCTGTAGTCAAAGGTCCAAGCTCAATCCAACGGCAATGAGGTCATCTTCTCCAAATTTCAGGTCATCAGAGTGGAGATCTAGGATGGTGGTTTATGGTGGCCAGAGAAGACTCCGGTCGTCTTCTCCGGCGAAGGTCCAGGTTCAGGCAACCAAAAATGTCAAACAAAATACCAAATCCACTCAGTTTTTCACGTACATTCCAAATCCATCATCAAAATCATCCAATTCTCAACACATAAACAAACACGAAGCAAAGTTCAGAAATAGCATCATCAACTACTGTCACTAAACTCAAAATTAATGATATGGATCTCTTCACCTCATTGCGTACATCAACCTGATCTAAACACCTAACATTAAAACCTTATGAATCAAGAGATTCAAGTCCAAACAGATCAACTATGTCATCTTCAATCATCACCAATTGAGTTCAAATCAAGCCTAAAACGATCTATGTTATGTCTAGATCCTAACCACAAGTTCAAATCTAATTGAATCATGCTAAATCATGCTGAATTTTAAGAAATGCAAACCTGGTATAGATCTTGCAACAAAGGTATCTAGAGCTCGTGGCTTGCTTCCAAATGCTCCAGATAGCTTCAATGATCCACAAGGAAGAGATTGCACACCTCAATTTGGCTTGAATTGGTCTGAATCTAAGAATTCGATTTCAACTTACAGTTGAGAAAATTTTCTTGCTCTTGCTTGCTCTGGCGCGAAATGATGCTCAAAATTGATCTGAACTCACTCTAATGAATATATAGAAGAGTTCCATGGGCCTTTGCAATGTGTTTGAAGCCCAAAACAGTGATTTGCATTTTCTTATTTCTCCTTCAAAATTCAACATGACAGTCGTGCCTTGCAAGCTTGGCAGTGGTTCTAGAATGTTCTCACACCTTGCACATGTCATTTAGAATGAGTTTGGATGAAAGAATTGGCCTGAATTGCCTTGTGCATTGATTTTGCATATGTAACTTATAAGTGAAGTAACCATATGCTATCTCTCAAAACTTGAACTAAACTCCAAATTCTGGTATTGCCAATGATCTTAGAATGCAATTTCCAATAAAAAAATGCACTTACTTGCTTGGTTTTGGTTTTGTAACACAAAATTCCATTTTCCCCTCCTTTAATCATTTGAATTTTCTTCCTTTTCAAGCCATTTCAAAGGTCTTGTTATATGAGCCAAAACAAGCTATCATGAACACTTGGTTGCACTCAAAACATCATTCCAAGAAACTTTCATGTTGAGAAATTTCCATTTGAAGCTTGCAAGTTGGAGATTTTGGCCTATGCTTGAAAATGACCTATAATCTCACTTTCCCAAAATACCCCTGACTTGTAAACCTCATAACTTCAGTTCTACAAATCAGATGGAAGACTTCTAGTACAATTTAGAAATCTAAGATCATGAGGAACAACTTTCATGTTGGCCAAAAGTTCATGTGAGACCTCTTTCTAGGTCAAAAGTTGCTTGGAAATCAAGTGACTTTCACAGATAAATTTCACATTCATCTGGTGAGTTGTAACTTGTTTGGACCATAACATGAGTTCTACAAATCCAATGGAGGACTTCTAATACTCAAATTAAAGGTATTAAGATGCTATACAAGTTTCATGTTTGCCAAAGATCCATTTGAAACTTGTATCTTAACTTATGTGGCTTTGAAGTTAGGCACTAAACATGGTAATTTGCACTGAAACCCTAATTTAGCAACTTCCCACATTCTTGACTCTTCTTGATTTGATCTTGGCACAACACCACAAATGTCTTATCACATAATTCCATGAACTTCATGACCTCAAAGTAGGCTTAAATGCTTTTCAATTGCATAATTGACCTAGGGTTGATCCAGATGAAACCCTAATTGTCTGCATTTCAACTGTGGCTCTTGCACTTGAATCAATGACTTGATTGAGCTCCAACATGGACCTCTAGGCACTCCATGAGCTCTATACACATCTTCTATTCACAATCTAAGTTTCACATCTCACTGATGGACTTCAATTGGCTCTCAAGATAGGAGAAAATCCACATGTAGGCACTCAAACTTCACAACACCTCAAACCACCTCCTGATGACTTGGATGACTTCTCAAGCTGGGATAAGACCTCTTGCTAGGATTCTCTTGACAAAACACACTTGATCCCCTGTTGGATGAATGATATGCTATGATATGCAAATGATAAAACTATGCAAATGATAATGCAATGAAACACAAACCAGGTAAAAGATGTTGAGCAAATTTTAGGGTGCAACAATCACCAACTACCAACTATTAGTTATTTTTATCAAATTGCGCATAAAGTCAAAGTTAAGAGAAGTTCTTGGCATATATCCATAAATATTTAATATTACAAAATATTAGTTTTATCCCATATCCAAGAAGAATTTAATCCGACTTTAAAAAAATCTCTAAAATAAAAGTTGTTTATAATAGTGACCGGAGGTTGTATCAAATTATTAATTTTTTTCAAAAACTTAAAATTAATATCTTTGTGAATGCTTATTAAAAAAAACTAATTATCATCTATTTATTATTAAATTAATAAGAAACAATATAATAGAAGAATAGAGATGAAGGAGAGAAAAAGAAAAAAAAACTTATTATATTATTTTCATTTTAAATGAGTGATTCAAATACAATATGAATCAAATTTATAGAACACATATAATATATAGAAAATCAATATAAAATCTGTTAATTGATGGACATCTATAATGATGTTATTTCAAACACTATTGATTTTGTACTTATTTTTTATTTTGTATATATTTTTGAAAAAATGAATTTTTTTTACATAATATATATATATATATATATATATATATATATATATATATATATATATATATATATATATATATATATATATATATATATATATATATATATATATATATATATATATATATATATATATATATATATATATATATATATATATTGGTGTAAACATCATTGATACATTAACAATTACATTGGTGTCTCTAATATTAATTAGACTTTTCGATCTAAAAAGTAATCACGAGTTTTGATGCCCGAAATTTTATTGAACTATATTGAGATTTGTGTGATGCGCAGGGTTGAGATAAGTTTTTTAAATAGTATTATAAATATTTATTTTGATTTTGTTTAGTATAAAAAATTATAATTGAGACGATAAAATGAATAAGATAAATAAAAAAGTTTAAGTGATAAAAATACATGTTTGAGTTGTAGAAATGCAAATAAGACATAATAATTTAATTTTAAAATGTGAATTATATGTAAAAAAATATAAATGATAGCTAAAAATTTATAGTTTTATTTTGTAATATGTATATGCAATTATAATTTAAAATAATAGTTTAGAAATAATTTGATGCTTTTGTTTGTCTATTTGAAAATTATAAGTTAAACTTTAAAAATATTGTTTGATAAATAGTTTTAGCATGGTAATGAGATATAATAATTGAATTTGATTTTGTATTGTGTAATTGCATTTATAATTCAAAAATATATTTTAAAAAGAGTATTGAAGTATTTGTTTGTATGTTTGAATGTAATGTTTGAGTATTTTATCTTAACCATTGTGATGTGTTTTTTTCGTTGCTATTATAATTTTAAAATTGATACATACAAATGAATATTTTCAATAAATAAAATGTATGCACAATTTTTATGTAGTAAATTATGGCAAAATAACTCTTTTGGTCCCTTAACATTAGCTCGGGGTCCACTTTGGTCCCTTATCTTTAAAAAGTGTCAAATTGGTCATTTAACTTTTAAAATGGTGTCATTTTAGTCCTCACCGTTAATTGACCACAAACGTCCGTTTGTTTTGTATATGTGGCAGATGAGGTGGCAGTCTTGTTCATGTCTTCCTTCTCCCTCCTCCCTCCTTCGATGAAAGCCCTAAAAAAATTTCATATCCCAATTCCCAATTCCACTCACGAATCCATAAATTAATCTAGGGCAAGCATGAAATCCAGATGTTGCTCTTCCATTTCAAAAACGAAAAGTCGGGATTCAGATGTTTGTAGTCGGTCACGATGGAAGCCCATGTGCCATTGTGGAGACATGGTTGTTCTTCAAAGGGCAACGACTGTTAAGAATATGGGAAAACTTTTTTGGGGTTGTCCAAATTACAAGGTATGCAAGCTGATTTTGTTCTCTGTTCAAGTTATGTTTCTGTTTATTATGTTTCTGTTTATTATGTTTCTGTTCAAGCCGTGTAAATTATGTTTCTGTTTATTATCCTCTAAACAATTAATCTTACAGGGAGGTATGCAAGTTGGTTGTGGCTTCTTTGATTGGTTTTATGAGGAGATGGGTGATGAGAAGGAGCAAATTTGGATGCATAGGTTGGGTGTGGTAACAAAGGGACTTGAAAAAGCGGCAATGGAAAATGAAGAATTAGGAAAAAAGCTGATGAAACTTGAAATTGAAATGAAGAATATCATGAAGTGGAAAAAGATTTTGAATTTGCTGTTTGTTATTATTATCATTGTATTAGTTGTTAGGGGTAGTTAGTTTCTTACGGGTTGTTTGGAAGTATTATGTTTAGTTAAAGTTTGTATGACTTCAACATGAATGTAATAGTTGGATTTTAATATATGTATTGTATCAGTTTAGTTAATTTCAATATTTGCAGCAGCATAACAGCAGTTAATTTCAATTTCAATATATGGATTGTAAAGTGGTTTGCAATGTTTGGCATCTGGCATATTTGCATATTTATATTTGCATATTTGCATAACAGCAGAAGCATTATCATTGTATTGTGTTTGGCATATTTGCAATATCTGAAATTTACATGTTTTGCAATGTTTGGTAATAACAGCAGCATATAACATGTTTTGCAATGTTTTGCATACAATATAACATGTTTTTATAATAACAACAGCAATAATATAACATGTTCTGGTAATAACAGTAATGTTTTGGTAATAACAGCAGCGATGTTTGGTAAAGTTTTGGTAATAACAGTTTAAATGTTTTGGTAATAACAACATTAATGTTTTGGTAATAACAGCAGCAATGTTTGGTAATGTTTTGGTAATAACAGCAGCAATGTTTTGGTAATAACAGCAATAATGTTTTGGTAATAACAGCAACAATGTTTTGGTAATAACAACAACAATAATATAACATGTTTTGGTAATAACAGCAGCAATGTTTGGTAATAACAGCAGCAATAACATAACATGTTTTGGTAATAACAGCAGCATATATTAGACTTGTTCATGACAACAACAATAGAATGTAATAGACTTGTTCCAAAACAACAACAATACAATACATAAACTTGTTCTAGGTAACTTGTTCTAGGTAACTAAACATGTTCCACAACTTAGAGTTTCTTGTTTGGTGTGGTCCTCTTTGTTGGAGTAGACCTCCTTGTTACTGGGCCAACAACATTATTCGCCGCACGCATCCTAGTTGTAGGGCCAGGTGGCACAAAAGGTCATGTTGGCTTCCTTACAGGAAGCTTTTGTTTCTTGCCCGTAACAGCCTGAGATGGAGTGTGTTGACTAGTTTGTTGAGAAGTCTGTGATGGAGTGTGTTGAGTAGTTTGTTGAGAAGTCTGAGATGGAGTGTGTTGAGTAGTTTGTTGAGAAGTCTGAGATGGAGTCTGAGTAGGAGTATGATTGAGCTGGGCTGATTGTTGAGTTGTTGTGTCTTTACAAGTAGATTTGTAATGTCATGCTTTCTTACACCTGCTACACCTCACCAGAAAACCTGTTCTTCTCATTTTGCGAGCAGACCCGTTGTCATACCCCAAATTTGTCCTACCTTTTGAGATTTACTTATACCAAGTGGTTATGTGGATCGGTAACCTTTCTATGCATTCAATTATAAGGCATGAGTTAATTTCAAGTTGGAATCATGGTACAAGGAGACCTACTTTTTTTCAATTGGTTCATTTTGTTTTCTATAAGATGCGATTGGAGGGGTTGTTTCGAGCTTTGTGGATTTACGGCTAAGTTAATATTAAGATACAAGACTGGAATCTTTTCACGTTTCAGATTATATTGAAATTTGCTTCAGAGAGCTCATGGCATGATCAATACGTGTTTAAAGGAGTGTTTAGTTTGTTTACAAGACCATGGTTTTTAGACGTGCTTCCAGGAGCGATTTTATCAATGAGGGTGTTTATATCTTAAAGTGTGTTTGTGAGCTCACATGGAAGTTCTGGCCGATAACAGATGATTCCTAAGAGGCCGTCAATTTATGTTCAAACAAGGGGGTTCAATTCGAATTGAAAGATAAATAAACTCAAATCTTGCCTCAAAATATCTATTCATAATTGGAGGTTTTTGCAAAGTTTAGAATATGATTATCTTTAAGACATACTTAAGGGTGGTTTTAAAAATTAAAGATATAGTTACATTTTGATGCAAAAGATGGATTAAGCCATGTTGATGTCACTATGCCATGCTGAAGGATCCTCAGGCCTTGTCTAGTTTTTTTTGGCAATCAGCCAAAGCCTTATTATGCCTTGTTGATACAAAATTACTAACAAGTTATTAATACAGCAACATTATTCTCCATGAGGCAAACCATCGGTTTTGATAATTAAACATTAACAAGGTTTTAAAATGTATGAATTTGGAATTTGAAGTACATTGTGTATCCAACAATTGAAGCTAACATTACAAGAGCCAGATCTAAAGTCTGTCAAATTTTGAATCCGTTTGGGACTTCATTCAAACTTTAGAAAGTCTTCATCTTCAAGTTGCCTTCATTCCTCCATAATCGGCATCGGCTTATATCTGCAGCTGTTACAAGTCTTCAACAATAGCCTTCCCGCAGCGGCACATTACCGCAATGCAGTCGCATAAACCGAATTCAACCTGCAACAAATGCCTCCTCATTATGCAGCAAGAGGAGAACAACCGAAAACAGCATACACCACGAATTATAAGCAAGGCCGACGTCGCGTGAAACCTGTGAAACATGACAAGGAAACTTTCAGAATTCACCTACAGTGGCCAAACCATCACTCAATGCATACAACTTTCAGCACATGTATCTACAAAACAACAAGGCAAGAAAATGCAGGAAACTACGCATATATACCAGAAGAACGAAAAACACAAAAAAATGAGGGATTAATCCGCATTTACAGCTCCAGTTACCGTCATGATGTGGACCGCACTGCACATGGTAATCTCAGGCAACGTGATTCATAGTAATGCAGAAAGGGAACTTGTCACGACGCAGGCTGCAGCCCAACATTTCAATATGCAACAAACCACACCATCCCATGACAATAAACTTGTGCCTCCACTAGCTTGGCTCCCACACCAGCTTACGATTCACCTACATACAACGACAACAATTGTGGCTTGAATTCAACCGGCAGTAATACGACACAATAGACAAAATTTGAAGAAGGAAAGCATCAACGGGAAAGGAAAATGTGTTTCGCTTTAATACACTGTTTTTTTTCACATAACCTTAGAGGGAGTTCTTGAAGCTACGTGCATCGACATGCTGTAAAGCAATTCTAAGTTGCTGAACCAAAAGCCATGACGTCAAACGGCATCCCTAGCTTGCATACAGCCATATTCGAAGGTACCCAATACAAACAAAATTATGAATATATCCACTCTTTGTAGGCCATTCCACAGCCTTCACACAGCTCACCGTGTTTGAGGATATCCTACACAAATTCAAGCCATGAACAAACCAGCCTCCGCAAGATGACGTCTTGAAGTCGACAGTGGCGTATGATTCGCAGCAGCAGCTCCAACATGTTCTGCTGAACATAGGAAGTCTTACACGTTGTTTTCAACCGGTGAATTTTCAGCGGATTACACCAAAAATAAGGCTTCCGTCATTTGATCTTCTCCATGGGATGTCTGAGCGCTAGCACCAATGCAGTAGACAGAAAAGCAGGGCATCTTCCTCAGATCGTACCCTCTACCAAAACTTGCAATATACACTGTAACCTCCATCAATACAGCTATACACCCATCTGTAAATCAAGAGGAAAATGGACAGTTGCAAAAGACAATAACAGCAGGCGAGTACTGCAGAATGCAATAACAAAAAGGACAAACCAATACCCCTCCTGCAAAACCTGCAATCCGTAAAACAACCTCCCATCACCTGCTACTACACTCCAAATTGAACTGGTTACCACTCCATACCACACCAGACAAATCCCTGTTGCAACTGATAAACCACAAAGCCACGCGAAAACGATTTGGACCAAAAATTTGATGTCTGTTGCAACCTGGCTTACAAAATTCCACACCAGACAACACCTGCAAAATTTCCCAAACGGTGCAAGCAAATTCCTGCAATTCGCCCCTCTTTCTGCAACTTTCCATTTTTGTGTATTACTCAGCACAACCATACATACCTGCTATTCCAAAAAAACGAAAAACCACAACAACAGAACCCACTTAAGGGGAGAACCCTCATAACTCCCTTTTAACCCTTTCAAAAATAAAAAGGAGAACGGACTCTTGAACCAGGTTCAACTTGGCCAAGCTCTGCATTTCACCACTACACGATATTCATCTTCTTCTTCTCATATAACCTCCTCCATGTTTTGTCACCACCATCTTAACATTCACCATCCCTAATCTCTATTCTTTCTATTTCTTCAAGCCACGAAACCTGCTACCATAGCCTTCAACACTCATCCGATAGCCTCAAACCAACAAAACTCAGAACTCTTCCATCTTCACCTTCAAAAAAAATCCAAACACATAAATCCCAAACCCTCTATTTCTCCTTCCGGCATCTCCTTCAAAATTGAGCAGAGAACCAACCTCATCCCAAATCTCTTCCTCAAACGACCCTCAACAGTCTCCCATCTCAACCTCATTTCCTTCAACAAACCTGACACCTTCATTTTCATCAACAAACAACCAATAATCTTCTTCACACCTTTAAACATAACAACCTTCAAAACATTTTCAATTGACATTCATGAAACCACAACCCTTCAACTTTCAGCATGATCCTAAAACCCAACAAACCCCAAATCTGAACTCATATAAACCTTCAATAACCATTAAGCTTGCTTCTTCCTTCTTCAATCCCAACCGTAAATCACAGCTTCAAACCCAAATCATAAATAAATCTCCTTCAACCAACAACAATAACCAAGAAATCCTACCCTCTTCTTTCCTTCGCTTCCGCAAACCTCCTTCATTTTTTTTCACCTTTGAACTCAACCCTTCAAAATCAAAACTCAACTGAAAATCCTCTTCAACCAAGTCCGAAAACCCCAAATATCCAAAACCCAAACTCCTTCTTTCATCATTAACAACAACATAACCCACAAATTCCCTTTCTCAAACCGAAACTCACGAAAATCCCTCTTCCACCTCCAAACCCTTAAACAAAATCAGAATATCTGAGATAAAGAAGATGATTAAAATCGAACCAAAACAAACACGTAAGGTTTGAACCAAACCTGGAATGAGCGGAGGCGAAGAACGAAGCTCGAATTGAGCGAAGAGAAATTAAGGAGAAGACGGTGTTATATTGTTGATTCCATGTCCTCTATCTTTCGTTGATGGTGATCTGGCACTTGTTTTTTAATTTGTTTTTTAACGTGAGAACCGTTTTTCAGAGGAAAGATTGAAGTTTGTTGAAACGCTTGCTGATGGGTAGATCCATGTGAATTTACACGGTTTTATTTACTTATTTATTTATATATTTATTTATTTGATTTGTTTCCAACCTTGACTTTTGGATGGAGAGGTGATGGGCTGCAAGCCCATATGATCCTCATTTCTTGATTTCACCCTCAAACCACAATCCACCCCGTGAGTTTTCTTATATATTATTTATTTTATTCTTTATTTTCTTAGTTAACATTCCATTTGATTTTAAATCTGGTAATCTAATTTGATTTTCCATTAATTTGTCTATAATTTATATTATTTTCAACTTAATCTCTTTTCTGCGGTCGATGACGAGACCTCCGTAAACCGTTATTAAGTCAAGCTATTGATAAATGACGTTGGATCTGAGACCATTTCTTTTCAACGCTTTCCATCCATTTTCAAATCTCATCTGCTTAAAATCAATTCTTTGTATTGAATCAGAAAGAAAGGATTGGGTGTAGACCTCTTCTTCTTCGAGCGTTGGGATGCCCACTGTAGTGAGGGTGGTTTCGACGCTCGTCTTTCAATACGAAGACGTTTCTATACCATCTCTCCTAAGACCTCGGTTTCGTACCGAGTCCATTTTCAAACCATCTTTAAAACAAATATTCTTTGTATTGAATTAAAGAGAGAGGATTGGGTGTAGACCTCTTCTTCTTCGAGTGTTAGGATGCCCACTGTAGTGAGGGTGGTTTCGACACTCGTCTTTCAATACGAAGACGCTTCCAACTTTTCCTCCTAAAACCTCGGTCCCGTACCAAGTACACTTTCAATAATAAATTGATTTCTCTTTGTATTGAATTAAAGAGAGAGGATTGGGTGTAGACCTCTTCTTCTCCGAGTGTTGGGATGCCCACTGTAGTGAGGGTGGTCTCGATACTCGTCTTTCAATACGAAGACGCGACTTTATCCACCATCTCCTTTCACAACTTCCTCCTGCAATCCTTGTCACCTAAAAACCTCGGTCTCGCACCGAGTGCATTTTCAAACTTCTTTTCATAACAAAAACTTGAATGGTCGTGGAGAGGTTAGGCGTAGGCCTTCTCCTATCCCGAGTGCTGACGTTTACCGTAGGGTTCTCTGTCGCAAAGCACTTACCATTCAAAACCAAAAACATCTTTAATAAGAGAACGGAGTTCTCTTTGCATTGAATTAAAGAGAGAGGATTAAGTGTAGTCTTCTTCCTCTCCGAGTGTTGGGATGCTCACTGTAGTGGGGGTGGTCTTAATAATCGTCTTTCAATACGAAGACACTATGTTCGCCACACCATTTTCATAACAAAAACCTTGAGATAAAGAATTGTGTACTACCCGTAGGGGTTACTATCCGAGGACTTATCTCACTCCTAAAAAACAATTCAACCAATCAAACGTGACTTCTTGCCTCGCATGGCGAAAACTAATCAATCATTTCAAAAAGGATATGTTATGTCCGTTCTATCACAAACAGGTAACGCATAAGTCTCCTCGCATGCGAGCGGCAATACACCTAAACTGCTAGAATACGCACGATAGCATCATCCATAGAAAAACATCAACAAACCGTAGGCCGAACTACGGTTGCTCTGATTCTTTACTTCTTTTAAGTAAAGATACGTAGGCACAAGGGTCACAATCCTTGCCGAGCACATTCCCCCATATCTGTAGTTCCCCGAACTACGTCGACTCTGACTTTCTCACATCTATTGAGAATACGTAGGCATAGGACTGCGAAGTCCTACCGAGTCTGTTCTTTCTCTTTTTCCCCGTTCTCTCTTTCCTCCTAACTTTCATGTTTCTAACCCTTCTTTTACCCTGTGGAGCACTTCTTATAGCATAATGTTTAAGCAAATAAATTCACACGTCGACAAACAAATGGTTCCCATCGAGTACGATGGATGCGAGGGGTGCTAATACCTTCCCCTCGCATAACCGGCTTCCGAACCCGTTCTTGGTTGCGAGACCATCTTATCCTTTTCTTTCCTAAGGTTTTCTCGATATTTTCCTTTCCCCTCATGGGATAAATAAAGTTCGGTGGCGACTCTTTTGTCCTTTCTTTTCGCCTCCCCGTCGTTGCACGATGCATTTTTCGAGTAGCGACACCCGTCAATTTCACCTTGTTCTAGGTTCCTTCTCTTTTTAGGTCTACCTGGCATCTTCCTGAACTTGGGTGGTTTCACATCCGGGTATTATGTCTTAACCCACAAGTTTGCTCCATTAACAGGGTAGATCACATGCTTATAAACTGCCTTGTACCTTGAAACCCTATAATAGTCTGGAATGTAAGTATCAACCTTGAAATTCCTACTCTTCATAGCAGAATGAGCATGAACACATGGGAGCCCTGTGAGTTCCCATCTTCTGCATGAACATATATGATCTTTCAGGTTCACAACAAATTTGTCAGCTTGATTTTCTATGTGCCTTACTTCAAATATATGTTCATCAGCCATCCTAAATGATTAAACAAACAACAGTACATTAGTCACATGTATGTCATAAACAAAATATCATAAACAAAATATCATTACTCACATACTGTGACATACCTTACTAGCCAGTTGTTGGTGTATGTGCTTGTGACATCAAGTTTCTTTCTAATATTGGGCAAAATATCATTCTCGTCCAAAGTTCCAAATCTCATTCTGTTATTTGCCCATCTCTCCATCAGGTATGTTCTGATGTCTTCTAACATTGTGATTAAAGGTTTTGCCCTTGCTTCAAGAATGACAATATTGAAGGACTCAGACATGTATTTGAGAACAGCATCACATTTGTTTTCAGTCCTAAAGTAAGATCTACTCCAAAACCTTGGTGGGGTCTTCATCATATGTTTAAATGCTTCTTCATTGATGGCCCTCATTCCCTTCATCTCTTTTTCCCATGACTGTGGGTATGTTGATTTGGCAGCCTTCCATATTATGTCCTTCAACATCTTTCCAGGAAACTTTTTTCTAAAATTGTTGTAAAGGTGCCTAACACAAAACCTGTGCTCCACCCTTGGCAATAACTCATCCATAGTAGGTAGCAGACCCTGCACATATAACAGTAGCAGCACATGTTAACAGCAGCACATATATAGCTAACTAATAATGGACACAGCAACAACACATATAACAGCAGCACATCCAAAGCTACATATATCAGCACATATATCAGCCACCATATATCAACACATATATCAGACTGTTACAATAAAAACTTCATAGGACATGTAGAAAATAAATAACAACTGTTACAATACCAACCTTATTATAACCTTATTCACAACAGCAACACATAAATTGAATAGATACACCAAATGACAGCAACACATTTAATTAAAAGGAAATAACAACATATATAACACATATATCAACATATATAGCACATATATCAACATATATAGCACAAATCCAAATTTAAAGGTACATATATAGCACATATATCAACATATATAGCACATATAGCAGCAACACATATAATAGCAGCAACACATATAGCTAACTATATCACATATAGCTAACTATAACTATATCACATATAATAGCAGCAGCACATATAGCTAATTATATCACATATAATAACAGCAGCATATATAACAGTCTGAGACACTTGGATGCATATTTCAGAATACATATAACAGTCTGAGACACTTGGATGCATATTTCATAATACATATAACATCATTTTCAAGACCAAGTAGGGCATCAAGTTCATCCTCCCTAATCTCATCAAACCCATCAGACTCATCCTCAAATGCAACATCTTCTGCGCTATCATAATTGTAGTCCCCATCTTCACTATCATCAGATGATAGACTTAAGTCATCATACACTGCAGGAACCTCATCAACTCCAACATTACCTTGTTCCCTTTCAACACTCCCTTTTTCAACTCCAACGGTATGATCATCCACTGCAGGAACCTCATCAACTCTAACAGCAGTGGCTTCATCAACCCTAACATTGGCTCCATCAACCCTAACTTCACCTTGCACAACTTCTTCATGTAGTTTACTAAGTAACTCCTCTACCTCACCTACAACTTCAGCAGGGTCCTCATCAACTTTATCAACAACAGCATCACAATATTCAGGTTGAGACAATGTGTGTTCAATATAAATATCAACAGTTTGGTGTACCCTATACAAATCTGCAATTTCTAAAGCACCATTGTCATCAACAAGTCGGTTCATCCCAAATTGAGGGTCCTTGTAAAATATTGTTTCAAACTCCCTGTAACCTAGGTCTTTCAATACACCAACTAGCTCAAAATAACTCCATCTGTCGACATCTACCCTCAAATCATCTACTACTCCATTCTCATATACACTACGACCTTCGTTTGTGAACTCACCACTATGATGAATATTCAGAGTAATGTATTCTTCCATGATACCTGGGCATACCATGTAAGTAATTAACGTTTAAACTAACAAATTTATATAAACCCTAAATCTGTCTAAACCTCACCCGAAAAACCCTAAATCAGAGAGATGAACTAACCTTTCGAGATTGGCTCTTGAATCGTCTGCTTCTCTTCAATCGTTTTCGTTTTCTTCTTCTTTTTCTTCTTCGTTCTTCGTTCTTCTTCAATCGTTCTTCGTTTTCTGCTTCTTCGTTTTTCTTCAATCGTTCTTCGTTTTCTGCTTCTTCGTTTTTCTTCGTTTTCTTCGTTTTCTTCTTCTTTTTCTTCTTGTCTTTTCTTCTTCTTCTTTTTCGTTTTGCCTTTTCCTCTTCTTCGTTTCCCTCTTCACTTCCACCTGACTTCCACCTCAACACTCCATTCCACCTCAACACTCCACATGACAATTTTTTCAAAATCAAACTAACAGCAAATAACGGAAGGATAAACGTGACACATTTTTAAAAGTTAAATGACCAATTTGACACTTTTTAAAGATAAGGGACCAAAGTGGACCCCGAGCTAATGTTAAGGGACCAAAAGGGTTATTTTGCCAGTAAATTATTATATAATGTATATTTTCTTGAGAAATATAGATAAACACGTAGATACGGGAAAAAAACATAATAATTAGTATAGGAAAAACAAAGTAAATTGTATCTTTATAATAGTTTTTATATTGATTTATTTAAAAATTAATCAATTTAGTGTTTTGTGGTGAATAAGTGTGCATAATAGAAAATAGAATCAAAGTTTAATAATTTGAGTTTTGATGTATGGTTGATAAATAATTTGTCCCCAAAGAAAATAAATTATTAGAAATACATAAATATTAGTTAGATGTATATTAGGAGATGATTCATGGAATATGAAAATAGATATATTTTTATTAATATAGTTTTATAAATAAAACATTACATATTTTTCTTAAATAAATAATTGAACTTTTGAAATGTTGTATTTTGAAAAATGTCACTTAATATTTTTAATGATATGACAAATGAAAGAATGAATTGTTAAAACAATAATTCGTAGCTTAGTTTTAATATATTATAATAGATTGAAAGATGTTAGTATTTATTGGAGGTCTACGATATTGACAACGCCTTATACTCGTAATGTTAAATAATTCTTACACCTACAGTGTAATTTACTGTTCACAAATATAATGACCAGTGAAATATTATAATAATATATATTTTTAATTTTTTTATTAAGAAGTACTAATAATAAATTGTATGATTAAACAATTTCATAATTTTATTAACCAATATTTTACGTTGTATTAATCAACTTTGGTGATTGCTCAAAATTATTTTTAATATCTAATCTTTTATTAACCAATTTTATAACTTTATTAACCAACTTTTTACTTTTTATTAATCAACTTTGATTTACTACTAAAAATTATTTTTAATATCTAAGCGTTTATCAACCAACTTTATCGCTTCATTAACCAATTTTTTACATTTCATTAACCAACTTTATTCACTCTTAAAAAATCATTGTTCATGTACTATACGCGAACACTGTTCACTTCTCAGACACATGTATTGTTCATATATTGTTCCGCACTGTTCACTCTACACGATTTTGTACACCGTATTAGTAAACAATACTATACGCGTAAACAATACTATACGCGAACACTGTTCACTTCACAGACGCAAACGCATGCGCTGTTCATATGACATTGTTCATATATTGTTTCGCACCGTTCACTCTGTACGATTCTGTACACCGTATTAGTAAACAGTGCATAGGGTGTAGTGTATGTTATTGGTGTAAATATAAATACTATTTGCTTGAGTCAATCATAAGTTTCAACAAACCACCCATGTTGAGGTGCAAGCATTTAACAAGACTAGGACTAACTTGTGAGTGACTTCACAAAATAGGCCAAGTAGTACTAAATCCAACATCTCTCTCAATCTCTCAATTGATAAATTCAATTTCATCACTATAAAAAGCAATTTTCTTTAGCACAATGCCTAGATAATATGTTAAACTTCATAACTAGTAGGACAACAGAATCTCGAGGGGTTGAGCAAGTAACATTACTCTGAGGAAAGAATAATAGTTAAACTTCATAAACAGGCTACATCAGGCTTCATACATTGATGACTTTGGTTGGACCAACCAATCATTTCTTTGAATGGAACTTTTTCCACACCCCTAAGCAATCTCAGTCTTCTCTTGAGTCTTCCTCACCATCTGATTTCCACATCCCGTCTTCCGAACCGCTGAAGATATCTGTGGACTCGGATTTAGTTCTGCCAATTCCTTCTTGCCTGCCTCTCACACTCTTTGGTGCGTTAAAACTATTACGATCCCTCGCACCATTCTTTTTGTTGCTCTTTAATTGATCATTATGTTCATCATCGTCGCTGCTGCTGCTCTTGTAGTTACCACTACTGGCTCGTTTCAAATTTGCCGAGTCGTTTTCCTCTTCATCAGACTCCCACATTGCATTTTCAACTTCACTAAGCATACCTTCTGATTCAGAATCTTGTATGGCTATATTCCTCATAAATTTAGCTTCGCTGTGTCTGCTGGGACCGCCATTAACTTGAGCCTTGCCGATACCGACATTATTTTTCCTTTCTCCTCTCCCCCTACTTTCCTTGAACCTGCCTCTAGCTTCATCAGATCCATCAGAATTGTTTTCAATATCAATATCATCTACAATACTACCGGAATGCCACTCATCATCATCATCGTCGTCCTCGTCATCATTGTCAAAATGAGCATTTTCTTCATCGTCACTATCGTTTGTCCGATACTTGGGATGTATTGGCTGTCGAGCCCTTGAACCTCTAACCTCACCATTATAGTTGTCATTTCTAGAATCATCTGATCTTCTGAATCTTCCACCATACTCTTCTCTATTCCAATATCTAAGTCTGCCAAACTCTTCCTTTTCTTTGGCCTCTTCTTCTTCATATTCTTTATCTGCAGCATCCTCTATATCAGCAATGAAACGATCCAGCTCCTCCTGATCACTATCAGCAGAAGGATCCGACTCTTCCAAACCTTCGTTAGGTTCTATAACTGACGGCTTATCTCCACGGAAGACATAAGGACTTCCTTCTTTCTTGTCAATGGCATTGAAGAATGTGGAAGCAACTCTTTGGATGCTGGCCATTGCAGTTGGATCCTCAGGATTTACTCCCATCCGCCGTAGCTCCTGTTCTATTTTCTTGATGTTTAGCTTCTGAGATTCAAGAGCTTGTTCAAATCTGGCCTTGAATAGAGCCTGTGTGTAACAACAACAGTAGCAAATACATTATCTTCGGACGTATTCAAGTTCTTTGAATAAAAGATACCATAAATAGGACCAATATGGCGATGTAACCTTACCTTCCTCTTTGTAAGGGTGTTAATTGGTATCAAGTTTTTGGGTTGCCGATAATTTCTACCGCGGAACATAATGATTGTTTTCACATTATGTACATTAAGCACAATCCCGCCACTCAATCTCGCAAGCATTGAAGCCATTTCTTTTATCTTTTCCTTGGGGAAGTTGTCACAACAAACTTGGACAGTTTCATGAAACTTCCAATGGAGATGCATATTTTGCACAACTCCTCCAAAGACTCCACGAACACCAACCGGAACATAATTCTTATTCTTGAATCCAATTTTTTTATACGCCTGGAGCTGTTCGGGTGTAAAGAGCTCCGGGTCATGCCGTGGAGGAGGCAGCTCTGGCAAGTCATATTTCTTGAGTTTTTGTAGCAGCAATGCAATTTTCTTCTTCGCCTGCAAACAGTTGTAACCAAATAATCATATAACGAACGCCACAACAAAACCAAGCAAATAAAACATCACAATTCAAATACATGCTATGTTATCACATTCACAACTTGAACATTTTCATTTCACACAGTTCACACTTCATATCATATTCTATAACATTATAGCATTGTATATCAGCCATTCGACAGCATTAACCAAATAAAAACATCGATTACAGAAGTGTAGTCGAACTCAATACAGTTATTAAAAGGGAAGTTAGATAGTTTACTCTTTTGAGATTGTAAACGAGCCGCTCCTCCTCGGTCATAAGCTTCTTCTTCAATTTTTTAGCTCTTCGAATCTCCCTTAACGTCTTACCGGACTCTTTTTGCATTCTTCTTTCCACCTTGCTTCGCATACTCCTTCCTCTCGACGTAGACATTGTCCGATATAACGATCCATTCAAAAGATTCAACGGTTTAACATAACAATAAAAACCAACTTTATCATCATCGATGTTTCTTTGCTCTATTCCTTGTCCTAAAGGCACAACAACATTTCTGAAACAAAAACACAAAAACATTGAATCAAATCAACGTTTCTTAATACCATAAAACAACAACTAACAAATATAAATCTAATGTTGTTGCTGAAAAAATTAATGGAAAATTCAGGGTGAATGAAGTAAAGGTATAAACTTTGAGGGAAAATAGTAAAAGGGGGTTAAAGGGTTTACGAATTTGAATAGAAAATTGAAGGAAAGACGGAAAAAAAACACAGAAATTAGAGTTGATTATTGATACCTGAAGAGATTTGGTTGAAGTTGAAAGAATGAAGAAAAGGGTTTGAAGGAGAAATGTCTATGAAGATTTCTAACACTAAACATTGTTTCTTGGTTCACCAATTGACAGGGTTCGAATTTCTCATTCTGCGTTTGACATGGATGCGTGAGGGTTTTTGCAGGTGCAAAAACAGGGTTTTGATATGAATAATTTTATCATTTTTTATAATGTTTAAAATTTTAATTAAGAATTAGTTAAATATCAACAAATTTTATTGAAATGAGAATAATATAGAATATTATAAAGACAGATTATTTTGATTGTGATACAAGACAAAAAAAAATTATAATTGTTTTAGGTCGATCAAAGTCGTCAAAGGCAAGTTTAATCACACAAGAGTCCAATTCAAAAGACACATTTATAAAATAGTTAATGATCATGTATAAGAGCGTTGGAAAGTCTGAATTTTAATGTTTACTGTCTAACGATCATCCATCGTCAAATTTGAATAGACAGTTCCTTGTATCTCATGTCGGAGAATACGAGACGATTTTAATCGTCTTCAATATGTAAATCTCACCACACATTATTCAAATGTATGTTCTCACTTTAACTCACATTATTTATTTTTCACATATTACTACTTTGGGGGTGTTAGAGTGATAATCTTGCATGTCTACCCCTTTTTATTGTACCGGAAAACATTTATTGTCACGCCAATCGACTTCACATCTTCGTATCCATTATTTATGATTTCAATGCGGTTTGGTTAGGTCCGGTTTCTTATAAAATTTTATTGAGTCATACATACACATAGAGGTGGACAACGGGTCGGTTGGGACGGGTTCAAGCTCAAAATCCTGAATCGACTCAAACCACGAATTGTAATCATAGACCCATTTTCGCCTATTATTTTCAACGGATTATGTCGTTTGTGGGTTGTGCGGATTTCAGATTTTCTAATGGTTTCAAACGAGTTTCATCTCAAACAACCAACAAGTCTTTGAAAATTGTTATCTAAAATAAGGTTATATCAAGAGTAAAAAGATAGGTGGATTTAATCTCAAACAAACCATCAAATATTAAATTATCATAAATGAAGAAACATGAAAACATAAAATTTTAAAATTTTAAAAACTTAGATTTGAGAAAAAGAAAAAAGAAGAAGAAAGTAATGACGAGGATGAAGAATGAGGAAATAGAGATTATCTCTCTCGATAAAATCTTAAAATCAACAATGGTTTGTTGATGATAGCAGCAACAAACCTTTTTTGTAAGAAGGTTAATAGAAAGAACATGTTCTGACCTGGGCCCCGGCTTGGCCAGGCAGGCCCAGCCCAATAATATCCCGCCAAGCCCAGTCTAACTTGGGTCGCGGCCTCCGAGCACAAGGTCCCCGACAGACAGGGAATGCCCCTCCGCGGGCAGAACCTGCCCATCTATATCGAGCGTAAGACTCTCCCATCACCAGACACTGCCCTCTCCGCGGGCAGGACCTGCCCCTCTGCGGGTAGAACCCGCTCCCCTGTCGAGCAGGACGATGTGTCCTTCACACGTTCTCCACGTGCTCCCCTCTGCGGGGAGCACGTCACCGACCAGCTGCCCACCTCCGAAAGAGCAGGTCAAACCCACTTTTCAGAGATCACAGGACAGTTGGACTAGGGCGAAGACCACGTCCTGGTCTTCACTACGCCACGTAAGCCCTAGCAGTCACCTGGGTTGGGCTTGGCAATCCAGCCCAACACAAGTGACCGTTGGCCCAGCGTTGGGGTCTCTCTATAAATACCCTCTTTCACAAGAGGGCCAGGTAATTCTCTTCTTACCCTCTTTCTGTATTTGCTGTCACTCTGCCCAATTCCTTACTTTGGCATCAGAGTGTCTTACAGGTACACCCCCTCCTCTTCTTCAACACCGGTGAACATGTAGCAGCCCAACAGAGTGTGGCCAGCTAGTGATCCCCTTCTGATTAGGTCAGATCAGAACATATGGGTGAAATTATGATATCAAATATGAGATGTCGAAAGAGATGTCACGATACTAATATCTAAACAATTACCAATGTATGAACAAGATAAAATACAATTAACAATTGTAAAGAGACACAAACAATTGTTAACCCAGTTTGGTGCAAACACACCTACGTCTGGGGGCTACCAAGCTAGGAAGGAAATTCACTAAACAAAATTAGTTTGAAGACTCTCAGCAAACTCTATCTAGTTTACAATCTTCGCACCTAATCTCTACCCGTGTAACTCTTATCCAAGACACTCTCAGATATGAGACATCTCTCACTCCCCCTCAATCACATGCAGTGATAAAAACAGAAGATCAAAAAGTAGAAGACGCACTTCAAGGACAACACTTGATCTTACTTAAAAGCTTCAATAAAAAACAATGCACTCGTGCTTAAAAGCTTAGAGTGGACAACTTACAACTCAAAGAACTCAGTCCAATTCACACATCAAAGTGATGAATGAATGGCTCACAAGAAAACAACTAACAAAAGACTCAAACCCTAACAAAAGACAAAACGCAGCTTTCTCAAAACCTTCTTTCTACATTGCGAGTAGGGTTAGCACGTCTTTAAATAGAAACCATTCTCCATGGGCTTGGGCAAAAGTAATCCATAATTAAAGCTAATTATTCTCCATATCTTTTTGCACAAAAATAGCAACAAACCATTCTTCAAAAGGAAACATAATATACTTGCTTCAAATAATGTCACGCCTTAATTTGTGCCAAGCAATCACTTAACAAAGGCACACAAAAGATTGCAAAAAAAACGCAAGAGACAAAACATAACATTCTGACTAAATATTCTGTAAACATATGTCAAGACATCATACTTGACATCATGAACTGAACCCTGCAACAACAAAAAGAACCACCTGCAGAATGTTAAGATCACATGTCAAGACATCATATAGGGCATCTTGTGATAACACCAATTTTTACCAAAATTGTTGTCAGTCACAGAACTAACAAACTCCCCCTTTGGTAAATTTTGGCTAAAACAACCAATTAATCGCAAGAGCTACCAGAACACATCAGAGAGCACAACAGCAGCAGAAAAACACAGAAAATCCTAACATGTCACAAAGAAAAATAAAGCTCCCCCTCAAACCAAATTGCCAGAGAACCATACCACAACACCAGAAAAGAATACTCCCCCTCAACCCAGAAACAGCAGCAACAGCACAACATCCCTCATACTACTTCTCCCCTTTTTAGCCATAATTAAAGAAATCTCACTAAGAGAAAACCATTATCATAGAACAAGCAGAGACTAAGCATACAGAGTCAACAGTGTCAAGAGTGCAGAATGAAACCACAAAAAAATTACAATTCAAAGCACATTAAGTGCTAAAATAAAAACCAAAGTTGTCACCTTCATCACCAGTAGTAGTCCCAGAATCATGACCCTCAATATCATTAGTCCTCTCATCAAAGGTAGAATCCTCCCCAGCTTCCTCTTCATCTACATTAGCAACCTCAACATCATTACCTTCAGCCTGCTCTAGACTTCTAATCAAGGCTTCCAATTTCAGTTTCCTTGCAGTCAAGGTTGTCAAACTTGCGAGTCTACTCAGACTCGTTTAAGGTCTGTAGACTCGACTCGCAGACTCGACTCGCAAACTTGTACGAGTCTATGGAAAATTAAAAATGACATTTATAACCTATAGTTTACACATATATGACAGACTCCTGTGTTCTTAAACTTATAAATGCCTCATATATGACACAAATGAAATAACAACACTATTTGATTTTCCTTTTCTATTATTCAACTTTAAATTCTACATGACATAAACCAAATTATTCACCTCTTTTTGATGCAACATATTTCTTCTCTTTTTATGAACCTAAAAAGTAAATAATAATTTAACTCAATGTTTCTAAAAATATTAAAATCAAGTCTATAAACAAACAAATAATAATTCATTGCCATTTCAAAGAAATTCCAATTATGTTCACAACTAGAAGAGCTATGGGTTAAGCTTAGAACACAAATTACAAACCTCTTTAATTATAGAGTCATATCTCCGTAGAAACTCACTCTTCAGTGGGTAACATATCCTTCATAAACTATTTTCTGCCATAAATCATAAACTTTCTAAACTATTTTGTCACATGCAAATTGATACATGTGTATTGGGATCATTGGACCTGATTGGACAATGGTGCACCACCTTTACACAAGATATCATACATGAGAAGCATCAAATTGAATCATATAAGAAAATACTTACAAAATAAAGGATTAATTTAGGTCCATGAAGATGAACAAAGAAAGAGACAAAATAAACTCACGTCGTTGATGAAGAGAGAGATACTTTCTAATTATTATACAAGAACAAAAATAAGGGTGCTTTTTAAATAAAATAAAATATTTTGGGGAATTTAGGTCTTTTTTAGTTTTAAAAAAATTCAAAAAAAAACTTATGGACTCGTAAACTCATTATAGACTCGCGATTCTGTACGAGTTTGTGCGAGTCTACCCGAGTTTACTCGAGTCTATCAAAAAAAGATTCTATGTATGAGTCTACTCGTTTATGCTTCCTAGAATCGTAAACTCGTACGAGTTTACGAGTCTACCCGCGAGTTTGACAACCATGCTTGCAGTAGTTACATGAATGACTTCTCCCAAATCTCTGCAAGTTTCCTTCAACTCTGAGACAATTTTCCTTTCAAGGGCCATGCGGTTACTTAGTTTGCAATGATCACCTTGCACACTTGATTACCAGTCACCTCAAGTTCACTTACTTCTTGCTCACCCCTTCCTAGATACCTGTTAAAAACAGCAGCAGAAAACTCAATACATCTCCCCCTCACAAACACCTTACTAAACTCCTTACTTCTTCTGTCAGCAATGTCCTCAGGGATGTTCACAATGAACTCCTTGACCAACATATCATATCACTTAGAAAAACCAGCCACAATCTTCATTAGCCCAGCATCAGAAATTAACTCCATGACCTCCTTTATCTCAAAAGCATCCTTGCCCAACTCTCTCTCAAGAGCAACTCTTCTTTGGTAGCACATTATCAATAGAGTGGAAAGAAATATTATTTAAAGGAGCATCAAGCACTGTGTCAGTTGGTCTCTTGGTAACAGACTTTCTGACAGGTGTGATGTTTTAGACATCATCCTCAACATCCTCTTCAGACTCAGTATCAAATTTGGCCTTTCTCTTCTTAGAAGCAGTGGTAACTTTGCTCCATGTTTTAGGAGGTCCAACAACAATTTTCTTCTTACTACTCCTAGAAGGAGAGTTATCAATCACAAGCCACATTCACAATCAATTCATCATCAGATGGCAAATTATCAAGATCCACAACATCATCAGAGACATTAGTCCTTTTCTTACTCTGATCAGAACCGCCGGTCTTGTTCTCCACACCAGAAATATCAACACCAGCATCAACATCACCTTCAATCCTCCCTTTCTTAAGCACATAGTTATCTAACTTGGGCAGGTTATCAGTATCCCTGCTCTTCTCAGAATAAGAACAATCAACATCTCTTTCCTCACTTTGGTTAGCATCAAAAGTGGGAATAACATCCATTTGAGAAAGTGGGGTTGAAATCCCAGGAACATTGTGTCGCTACTGCGAAAATCGGCGCCGGCTGAACAGAAGAGTCGCCACTGTGCGTTATTTATCCCACGGGAGGGAAAGGGAACGCTCAGAGTAAACCTCGCACAACATGGGAAAGGTATGGTCGTCGCAACCAAAACCTGGATTCGGGAGTCGGTTACGCAAGGGGAAGGTATTAGCACCCCTCACGTCCGTCGTACTCGACGGGATCCACGCTTGTTTTCGGGTATGGATTGTTATTCTATCTACTCTAAAGGTCAGGGGTTAAAAGAAAAGAAAATGAAAATAAAAAATGACTCGGCAAAGTATCGCACTTTATGCCTACGTATTCCCGCTTGGAACGAGAAATCAGAGTCAACGTAGTTCGCCTACCTACGGGAAAGGAGGGGAAGGTTGCTCGCTAGGATGTCGCATCCTATGCCTACGTACTTTCACACGGCATGAAAGATCAGAGCAAACGTAGTTCGGGCCACGGAAGACACAAGCTTGTCTTGGTTAATTTTATTCCTTCTGAAAAAGGTTTTTCTGATTACTGGTCCAAGCGGACAAAAATGACGTTTTGATGAGTTCACATTCTTTTACGAAAGAAGTGTCTTTTATTGTGTTTGGAATCTTTATGTGTTTTTCTGTTTGTTTTGAGAGAGAAGAGACAGAACTCTAACCTACGGTTGCGAAGGGAGTCAAACTAACCTAATGTTATCATGCATGGGTTAAGACCTAGTGTCTATCATGCTCCTCTCTTGCACAGAGAGAAACAGAGATCCTACGGGATAGGCAGAAACAGAAACAATATCAGATATATACAGTAAAGCAGTAAAATGCATGGATGCAACAGTACAAGCGAGGCAAGGGAGTCCCACTCAACCTCGAACCTAGAAAACAATAGGCAAAAGTGAACAGGCTTCACTTTCAACCCAGCAGGGTAAACAGCAAACAATACAGTCAGGAAAACCAATCAATACATCAGCAATGAAATACAACAGCAAAAGAAACAGCATCAGCAGCTCTGAATCAACATCTGGCTTCAAGTAATCTCCACTCAGCTACAGGCTTCAACAAGCATTAATCTCCATCTTCATGGCCTTCAGGCAAGGGCTTTGATCATCTGTCTTCCATCTGCAATGGCTTTTCTTCAAGTTCAAACCTCCAGGATGAGGAATCAGTCACAAGAGTGAATTGGGTGTTAAGCAATCAGTTGACTACCAAGGGTGGTGAACAAACTGCTTCTAACACAAGAGACATTTTCTCTCAAGAGTTCTATCTCTTAGACACTATCACCAAGCCTTCCAAAGGAAGGGGGTGAGTGTCTTAGAGAGACTCTGAATCACAGAGAAGAATGGATGCAGACAAGGCAATCCATGTTTGAGAAACAAGCTTTCTAATCTAGAGCTCTGCCTAGCTCCTAAACCCTAGTCTCCTCAGCAGCTGCTAGCAAGAACCTCCTATTCAACTCTGGCAGTTGATCTTCAATCTCTGGATCTCCAATGGTCTTTATCTTCACAAGTCTTCAACTCTCCCAAGGTCCCAGACAAACCCAATACCCAAACAAGCAAGCAATAATCCCCAGAGGGCACACCACACCAGACAACAGATATACAGACAGTAATAATAGCAGTAGGGGAATCCTAACTTTTCTCTAAGGGATCTAATAGCTACCCATAGACCCTATAGTCCCATAACTAAACTAGTTAAATCCTAAGTCCTAAGGGAAATGAAATCAAACTTCTCCAGTTGTCACCTAAAACCCTAGTTTTGTTCATGATGTTCAAACCTATTTTAATCACCTAAAATAAACCCCTAAAAATGAGAACTAAAATATTTCTACAAGTTGAATATCTCATCTAAACAATATAAAAAGAATGACCAAAAATATTAAAGCATGTAAGAGAACAAAAATCATTAAAATGATGCATGAAATGAACTATTTAATATGACATTTATTTAGAAAATATGCAAAAAATATGAAATAAAAATAAAAATGCAATTTTATTTTCCTATAATATTCTAGACATTTTAATGAAAAAGATGTAAAAAGAATGAATTAAAATGCATTTTCTATGAATTTATTATGAATTTTTGAAGTTGATGAAAAATTAAAATGGAATTAAAAATAAAATTGGAATTAAATGAGGGAGGGGTGTTAAAAGAAACCACGCCCAGTTATAATCAGAGGATGGGCCAACAATGGGGGGTGCGCGTATCATTTTACCAAGGCCCAGAATTAGCTCAGAATTAAACAAAATACAAACACACGCTGGGGGGTGAGAAAAGCATCAAATCCATGTTAAAACTGCATTGGGCCTAATTGCTGGGGGTGGGATTAGCATCAAAGATTCAGGCCCGCCCGTTTCAATTAATGAAACGGCGCGTTTTGGCCAAGTCATTTCCCTCCACATTCTGAATCAAATAATAGCCATTGGATTGCCTTCTAAGTCAAAAGTCCAACGCCCAATACACGGCCACGATTATCTCTTCTTCAATTGATCTGCAACTAGGGTTTCAATCACCATTACACCTCCATGCACGAGCAGGTTTACACCAAGCTGTTCTCCCTCTACAGGCAACCACTCCACACGATGTGAACATGAAAGTCATGCTAAATCTCTCCCTCTACAATCCTGTGGTTTCAATTCAGTCTGAAAGTCCATATATCACTCAACCCGATGGCATCAAATTCTGGTCACCATGGAATTGCACTGATATGCATCAACTCAATTCTTCCTCAAACTTGACCTGAACTAATCTATGCCTAATGGAGATTAACCTGTGCTATCAACCTACAATTATGATGCACTAACCTAGGAGATTCAAGCCCTAACAGTTTGTGGTACCTGCTAATCAACATCACCAAACCTCTCCAAATTCGTCCTACTTGTTCTCCTAACCACCTACATTGCATCTAAACTAATAAAATCATGCCTAACTAACTGAATCAAGTAAATCGAATGAAAACTTACCTGGTACAAAAACTTGAAAACAGCTATGGAGATTGAGGATCTGAGGCTTCTAGGCTTTGGATCTTGATCAATCCTTGATGTATGTGATTCTGTATGCAATTCCTTGTTGATTCTTGACTTGAATTATGCTGTCCACTTGGATTTGTAGTTTTGAGATTCTTGGAGAAAGTGCTTGAAAATGGATGATTCACACTTGATTCTTGCTTGAATTATGATCTGTGATGATGATTGAATGAAATTGAATTGATGTGGATGATGATTTTGTGAAGAATTTGTGAAATTGGAATGAAAACTTCAATGAAAGAATGAGAAAGTTTTGTGAAATTCTTGATGCAAATGAAGCCAACCCTTGCCAAATTCTCATTTCATGAATATATAGACCCCAAATGAACATTCTAGATCCATCTTGCACATTCCCTTGCTTTCCAACTTTGGTTCATTTTTGAAGTGTTTCTTAAATTACAAGTAACCATGAATATCTTTCTTTTTTCCTTCTAAACTCAAAAAAGTGTTTGAACCATTGTTCTTAGAATTGTTTTTCCATTCAAAATCATATATTGGAAGTCTCCATTTGGACTTAGAAATCTCCCAAACCATTTTCCATCTTGAATTTATTCACTTTATAAGCCATTTTAGTTCATTCTTTGACCAATTATGCAACTCCATGCTATGAGCTTCTCCAATAACTTGTGACCCTCTTTCTAGACTTAAAATCCCATTTGGAGCAAGTTTGATGTTGTAAGTTTTTTCATTTGAGGCCTCCTTGTATGAGTTTTGGACATAGGTTAAAATGACTTGTAATTCACAAATGCCCAAAATACCCTTTGCTTGCCAAGATCATAAGTTGAGCTCCACACATCATATGAAGGCATACTATACCATTCTAGAAAGCTAAGACAATGAGGAGCAATTCTTATGTTGACCAAGAATTCATTTGAAATCTCCTTGAGGGGAAAAACTAGCTTGGAAGTCAAGTCACTTTCACAGACAAAAATTCAGACACCCCAGATGACCTGTAACTTGCAAGGACCATAACTTGAGTTCTATAAATCTCCTTGAGGTCTTCCACCACTCAAATTAAAGGTATTGAGATCCTCTACAAGTTTCATGTTGGCCAATAAGCCATTTGAAGCTAGCATTTTGACTTATCTTGCTTGGAAATTTGACCTAAACTAGGGGATTTTACAGAGAAACCCTAATTTAGTAACTCCTCTTCTCCTTGATTTCTCTTGAATTCTCCTTGTCATATCTCCATAGCCTTCTTCATATGTCCAATGATGAACCCCACATCTCTCCAATAGACTTGAATGCCCTCTTAAGTCAGTCAATTGACCTAGGGTTGACCTAGGGTTGACCCAGATGAAACCCTAGTTGACTGTCTTCAACTGTAGCTCTTGTGCTCTCATCAATGACTTGTCTCCTTCTTCAAATGACTTTCTAAGTCTCTCATAATGTCTAGATACTCTCCATGCCTTCAATTCACAGCTCATAACCCTCTTGTTGATCCTCAGATACCCTCAGCTAGGAGATGGACTCAAGGCTTGATCTGCTGAACTCTTTGCTTTCAAATTCTTTCTTGATGACTTGAATGAGATTGAATTGGGATAATAACCTCTTGATAGGCCTCTAGAGATGAAAATAATGATTGGTCCCCTGTTGAATGACTTGCTATGCTTATGCTATGCAGATGGTTAGTCTATGTACATGACTCTAGATGCAAATGCTAATGATAATGAAACATGAACCAAGTGAATAAGGTTGAGCAAATTTTAGGGTGCAACAGCTGCCCCTATTCAAGCGACTTGGACCCGATTGGGTGAAGAGCCCGGAGCCTTCAGACATTCGCGGTACGAGACGGTTGAATACTAGTGAAACCAGAAATTTGCCAACCGCAAAAATAAATTGCGCTCCTGCTTGGGGAACGACATTCATCAGCTGAATCTGACTGCTACAATAACCCACTGATCTCGCGCGACCGTGCTGGGGATTGTCTTCATCGTTCTGAAGAGGATTCTGTCATCACAGATTGCTTGTTTGTCCACGTTAGGACTCTGCCTGTCGCCAATACGAAGAACTCTCAATTAGAACCTGTCCACGTTAGGACTCCATTTGCTATTAACCCAGAAAAAATCTCGGCAACTCCGCTGGGGATAATTCGTCTGTATTTCCATAAACTGAATCGCCCACGTTAGGAATAAAACTCTTCCGCGTTAGGAGTAACACCTGTCCACGTTAGGAATAACATCGTCCACGTTAGGAATCTTTTCTTCTGAATCTGTCCACGTCAGGACTAACCCTTTCATCTTTCCATGTCAGGAAGCAATCTTCTTTCCGCGTAAGGCGAACTGTATCACTCTGTCCACGTAAGGACTCCAGTACCACTTGACATGTCCGCGTCAGGACTCCCACCTTTCCATGTAAGGGACTCAACTTTGATTCTGAATCTGTCCACGTCAGGACTCAACTTTTCTTGCATCTGTCCACGTCAGGACTCCAATCTCTCCGCGTAAGGAATAAACTTCTTCTACGTCAGGAATCAGCTTTGATATGTCCGCGAGAGGACTCAATCTTTCCACGTAAGGAATAAACTCGTCTTTCCACGTAAGGAAACCATTTTTCTTCCACGTAAGGAATGCTCTTGATATGCCCACGTAAGGACTCTGTACTTTCCACGTCAGGAATGCTGTCATTTCCACGATCTTAATCTGTCCACGTAAGGACTACAACCTTTCCACGTTAGGAATCTTTTCTTTCCACGTAAGGAATCCTCTTCTGATACGTCCGCGTAAGGACTACATCTTTTCCGCGTAAGGAATCTTCATCTTTCCACGTTAGGGATAATAATTTCTTCGATTTGTCCACGTCAGGACGCTGATCTCGTCTTGATTTGTCCACGTTAGGACTCAGGCGTCTTCGACCCGCTGAGGAAATAAAACTTGTCCACGTCAGGACTCACACATTGGTCTGATCTGTCCACGTCAGGACACCAACACAAAGAGTAATCACTTTTGTCAACGTCATGACCTCCCATTCCACTAATTTCGAGAACTCGAATCTGTCCACGATAGGACAAACACATCTCCCCAATCCAAGGAAATAAATCTGCCCACGTTAGGACGCCCATTTCTGAAGAAATCCCGTCAATCTAGGAATAAATTGTCCGCGTCAGGACTTAGTTCTCCACTGATCCACACCTACAAACTTTTCAGCACTGACGTGACAGCGACTTTGAGACGAACTCTACTGAGGATGTCGGGAAACTAACTATCGGACGCCTGCTCTGATAACCGGCGGTGGCCTCTAAAATTCTGATTCATGAAAATCCTTTGAATGTTGACGTAACAACAACTTTGAAGGAAACAATCCGCTGATCGGACTAGAGGAACTTCAACAAAAACTCTGGTGGGGCCATAAGTAACTCTGCTTGGGGACAAAGAGAAACTTATCCTGCAGACTTTGTGGGGAATACTGCCGAAGCTGACATTATCATTGAATGTCTCATGCCGAGATCTTGACTGTTTGATTGTTCATCTGAGCGAGAGCTCTCTCCGCCTGAACTGCTGGAGTACAGAAACTGCTCCAGCAAAATAAATGCTGGAAGGATAATACCAACTCGCTGGGGATAGCCTGATGCTACAGAATTATTCCAGCAAAGTAAATGCTGGAAGGGTGAAGTCGACTCCGCTGGGAAATTGGGAACTTAAACCAAGCACCTTGTTGAGGTAACCCCCTGCTGGGGAAAACAACCTTGCTGGGAAATAGCAGATGTGCATAGTACGATCGGACTTTCTGCTGGAACTTGAACCGATATCACCAGTACCTCTGACAAAATAAATGACAGGAATCACCATCGACTCTGTGTTGGAGAGTCTTGATCTTCGAGCTCCACTGGAAGGAATGAACACTTGCTGAGAGAACTCCGCCGGGGATGGCCTGATTCTCTCAGGGAAAATTAACTGATTCCGCTGGGGGAGAGTGCATGACCCTGCGGGGAAAGATGAACCTGTCTGAATACAGCCTTATGATCTTGGACTCGCCAAACTCTGCTGAGGACGAATAACTTTTCTGGAGCACGTCCTTTGGATAAGCTACGGCTAGCTGGGAAATTCTATCCTTCTTCAGGAAGAACATGCCTAACCTGCGCGGGGACTGAGTCTTTCGTTATCACCATCTTTCGATCATCCTCCTCGTACGGTTATGAAACCTGCACAACACAAACAAGACACGACAAGCCTATGCAATCAAATCAATTCAGGTTAGTGACGTCACACTCGGTTAATTCAAAGCTTTAACAATTGTTGGCAAGGGCCAGTGATGTTATACTCATGCTAGTTTCATCAAACTTAGGCGTTTTATCATGCGCAAAACAGTAAAGAACAGGCATCAAGTACTGAATAACACATTTTCATTGATTGGGCCTCTGAATGGGCGGATTTTTTTTTTGTACACGGGATGTAACTCCTGAAAAGAGGAAGCTACGCAAAGCAAATATACAAGTAGTCAAGTATTCACAAGAAGCATAAACATTGACAAATTAAATTTTGTACACATGTCGGCAACTGGGTACAGATGAACACCACGAACTGATCCTCCTATGACTCATCCGACTCTGATGCTTTCCCGGTATCCCCACTTCTGAAGAGGTTGTATCCGATAACTGACTCCTCAAATATATTCTCCCGCATTGATGCTCATTGAATTCGGACCGCAGTCATTTGCTTTTCAAATCCCTAACTTTTGCGTGAACCGCCCTTTACGGGTTTTCAGTTCACCGGGATACCCCTTTTTGCCGAAGCCGCCCAGTGTAGGTTTTCAACTTCGCGGGTGTACATTTTTCAGTTTTATCCCTAACTTTTGCCCGAACCTTTTTATTCTGTTTTTTGGTTCGCCGGGATGCCCCATTTTTGCCTGGACTCTCTTTTTTTTGTCCAGCGGGTCTATTTTAAGCAAAGTATTTTTTAACTGCGTCCGAATTCACAGGTGACGCAAAGTCTTCTCCGTCCATGGTGGACAACAACAACGCTCCTCCTGAAAAGACCTTACTGACAACGTATGGCCCTTCGTAGTTGGGGGTCCACTTGCCCCTGTGATCTGCTTGCGGCGGGAGAATCCTTTTCAGCACAAGGTCGCCCGTCTGAAAGCTTCGCGGAAGTATTTTCTTGTCGTACGCTTTCTTCATTCGCCTTTGGTACAAACGACCGTATGCCAGAGAAGCTAGCCTCTTCTCATCCATCAAACTCAGTTGGTTCAATCTATTCGTTACCCATTCTGCCTCGTCCAGCTGAACGTCTCGCAATACCCTCAGAGAAGGGATCTCGACTTCCAATGGTAGTACCGCCTCCATTCCGTATACCAACGAGAACGGAGTGGCCCCGGTTGATGTGCGTACTGTCGTACGATAACCGTGCAAAGCGAAAGGTAGCATTTCATGCCAATCTTTATAAGTCACCACCATTTTCTGGACAATCTTCTTGATATTCTTATTGGCCGCTTCGACAGCACCATTCATCTTGGGTCGGTAAGGGGAGGAGTTGTGATGTTCGATCCTGAAATTCTGACAGAGCTCCTTCATCATTTTGTTGTTCAGATTAGAACCATTATCCGTGATTATCCGCTCGGGAATCCCATATCGGCAAATGATATCTCTCTTGATGAATCTAGCCACCACTTGCTTCGTTACATTTGCGTAAGACGCCGCTTCCACCCACTTGGTGAAATAATCGATTGCTACTAGTATGAATCGATGCCCGTTAGAAGCCGTCGGCTCGATCTTTCCAATCATATCGATTCCCCACATCGAGAATGGCCATGGAGATGACATCACATTTAAAGGACTCGGAGGCACGTGTATCTTGTCAGCATATATTTGGCACTTGTGGCACTTCCTTGCGAACTTGAAACAATCAGTTTCCATCGTTAGCCAAAAATAACCTGCCCTCAGCAGCTTTCTCGTCATAGCATGCCCACCAGCATGCGTGCCAAAGGCACCTTCGTGGATTTCCTCCATGAGAAGCTTTGCCTCTTTTTCGTCTACACAACGCAACAACACCAAATCGTGGTTTCTTCTGTACAAGACGCCATCCGGGTTCAAATAGAAATTACCCGCTAATCTCCTGAGAGTCTTCTGATCTTGACTGGATGCCCCAGCCGGGTACTCTTTATTCTTCAGGAAATTAAGGATATCAAAATACCACGGTTTGTCATCAGATGCTTCATCAATAGCAAATACATAAGCTGGCCTGTCCAACCGAGAGATAGTGATTTGGGGAGCTTCGTTCCAGAAGTTGACCTTGTACATGGAAGACAAGGTGGCAAGGGCGTCAGCCATTTGATTTTCTGCCCGCGGCACGTGATGCAATTCAACTTTGTCGAAGAAAGGCAACAATCTCCTTGCATAATTCATATAATATATCAAATTGGGCTGGCGTGTCTCCCATTCCCCTTTAATCTGATTCACCACCAGAGCTGAGTCTCCGTATACGTCTAAATGTTTGATTCGCAAATCAATGGCTTCCTCAAGCCCCATTATACAAGCTTCGTATTCGGCCTCATTGTTGGTAACGGCAAAGGTCAGTCGGGCAGTGAACGGGATGTGCGACCCGTGCGGCGTGGTGATAATTGCCCCTATTCCGCTACCATAAGCATTCACAGCTCCGTCAAATATCATCTTCCACTGGGACCCCGGCTCTGGTCCCTCGTCTGGTAACGGCTCTTCACAATCCTTCATCTTGAGATACATGATATCCTCGTCAGGAAAATCAAATCTCATTGATTGGTATTCTTCAATAGGCTGCTCCGCCAGATACTCAGACAGCACACTCCCCTTTATAGCCTTTTGCGAGACGTATTGAATATCATATTCAGTCAAGACCATCTGCCACCGGGCAATTCTACCTGACAACGCCTGCTTTTCAAATATATATTTGATTGGATCCATCTTCGAGATGAGCATGGTTGTATGATTCAGCATGTACTGCCTCAAACGCTTGGCGGCCCAGGCTAGCGCGCAACAAGTTTTATCCAGCATTGAGTATCGAGATTCACAGTCTGTAAATTTCTTACTCAAGTAATAGATTGCATGCTCTTTTCTCCCTGTCTCGTCGTGTTGACCGAGAACACAACCCATACTCCCCTCAAGAACCGTCAAATACATTATCAAGGGTCTCCCTGCCACCGGGGGCATCAAAATAGGAGGCTCCTGCAAGTACTTCTTTATTTTGTCGAACGCCTTTTGACAATTTTCGTTCCACGTTACAGCTTGATCTTTCTTTAAGAGCTTGAATAATGGTTCACACGTGGCCGTTAGGTGAGATATGAACCGGGCAATGTAGTTCAACCTCCCTAAAAACCCGCGCACCTCTTTCTCTGTTTTAGGCGTCGGCATTTCTTGAATCGCTTTTATTTTAGCAGGATCGACCTCTATTCCTCTTTCGCTTACGATAAACCCCAGCAGTTTACCCGATCTCACCCCGAAGGTGCATTTATTAGGGTTCAGCCTCAGCCTGAACTTCCTAAGTCTTTTAAACAACTTCAACAGATTCACCAGATGTTCTTCCTCCGTCTGGGATTTGGCAATCATATCGTCAACATAAACTTCGATCTCTTTATGCATCATGTCATGAAAGAGAGTCGTCATTGCACGCTGATATGTTGCCCCAGCATTTTTCAAACCAAAAGGCATCACTTTGTAGCAAAATGTTCCCCAAGGCGTTATGAAAGTAGTCTTCTCCATATCCTCTGGCGCCATTTTAATTTGATTATAGCCTGAAAAGCCATCCATGAAGGAGAATACGGAGTACTGAGCGGTATTATCAACTAACACGTCAATGTGAGGAAGTGGAAAATCGTCTTTTGGGCTTGCTTTATTCAAGTCTCTATAATCCACGCACATTCGAACCTTGCCATCTTTCTTTGGCACTGGTACGATGTTAGCAACCCATGAAGGATACTTCGTCACAGCCAGGAAACCAGCGTCCCACTGTTTCTGAACCTCCTCTTTGATCTTCATTGCCATATCTGGTCGAGTTCTGCGAAGCTTTTGTTTGACCGGTGGGCAATCTTCTTTCAGTGGCAGGCGATGCACAACCATATCTGTGTCGAGCCCTGGCATATCTTGATACGACCAAGCGAATACATCATTATACTCTCGGAGCATTTCAACCAGTCTTCGCTTGATATCACTTTGCAGTGCGGCTCCGATACGAATATTCTTCTCAACCCCTTCCGACCCCAAATTGATAATCTCGATGACCTCGTCGTGAGGCAGAATGGCTCTCTCCTCTTGCTTCACTAACCAAGACAGTTCCTCAGGAACGTCGCTATCTTCGACAACCTCTTCTTCGGTCTGGAATACCGGGTGCTCGAAGTCGGGACGAGTCATAGGTGGTTCAAGGATGTCATCTGAAAATGTTATCCTGCAAAAGGAATGGTTAAGTGCTTCAAAATGCGTATAAAGCGAATAACCATGTTGCCATTTTATTGAAAAATACAAAACAAGAAAAACAGGGATTACAGTATTTGCACATGAAAAAACGCCATTTATTTAATGATTAACGCGCAATGTTTATAACAACACAGCCCTAAGCAAATCCTGATGCCCCGGGCAAGACATCAGATTATTCAACAATTAATAAAGCAAAGCATTACTGTTTAAAAGTCACAGGAACAAGCTCCTGAATAGACCAGTTGCACAGTCCTTGTCCTGGCGTGCTTGGCTGAATCCAGGCATCCATATCACAGTCGCTGTCCCCTTCATCAGACTCTGAAGCAGCATTGACAGTTTCGTGACATACTCCACTGGCAGAGATGGTGATTGACTTTCTGAAATGAGGGGCCCCCACGGAAGGAGTTGATGACGACGGTCGGTACCCCAGTCCGAACCGGTCCATCTTCACCGGAATGTCCAATACTTTGCCCCAGCCCTTGGCTTCTCCTGCTTCCACTAGCGCTTGAGCTTCTTTATACGATGAGACAGCTATCTCTGGCACTTTGCTCGGCCCGGGACCTTTGTCCTTTATGCGCAAGCCTTCGAATGCCTGGCATGGCGTCTCGTGGATCTCTCCGTCGACTTCCACATATTTAAACGAAGAAAGATGGCTGACCAGGATGTCTTCTTCTCCGCACACGGTGACTACGCTATCTCCGACCATATACTTTAACTTCTGATGCAGGGTAGACGTGACTGCCTCTGCCCCATGAATCCAAGGTCTTCCCAGCAAGCAGCTGTACGCAGGCTGTATATCCATGATATAAAACTCCGTTGCAAACACCTCCGGCCCCACTTGCAGAGGCAAGGTAATTGATCCGAAGACTGTTCTCCGCGTGCCGTCAAACGCTCTGACTACCAAATCGCTGGGTGTACACAAAATCCCTCGAACATCCAGCTTCATCATCGCCTTCTTAGGCAGCACATTCAAAGACGACCCGGTGTCAACCAATACATGCGACATTGTCGATCCCCTACACTCCACAGACACGTGTAATGCCATATTATGATCCCTCCCTTTCGGAGTCAAGTCAAAATCAGTAAAGCCCAGACTGTGGCCTGCATTTACATGTGCCAATACTCCTTCTAGCTGATTTACGGAGACGTCCTGGGGTACAAAAGAAGTGTCCAGGACTTTCAGCAAAGCGTTCCTGTGAGCTTCCGAACACAACAGCAATGACAGAATAGATATTTTGGACGGTGTTTGCTGCAGATGCTCCACAATTTTATAATCGCTTTTCCGAATCAAGCGCATGAATTCTTCTACATCCTTAGATGCTGCTTCTTTTTCATTTGCTTGTACCGGAACATTTTCCATCGCTTTCCCTTTTCCTTTCGCTAGCCTTTCAGCCTCCACTTCAGGAGATATAAAGATCCTGCCACTCCTCGTCATGCCTCCTGAGCCCACAACATTATCCACAATCTCCGCTGACTGCTTGTTGACATCAATTTTTATCCCGTCACAATACACCTCTAGCCCATATGACCATGGGACTGCTTTCGTGTTCTCATACGGGATTGGCCCGGCTTTAGTTATGATAAACGGTGGTCGCTGAGCTGGTGCTGCAATAGTGATCGTCTTCCGAGGAATTGTCACCGTAGCCACATCACTCCGATTATCCACCACTGCCCTTGCAGGCTCATCAGTTGCCGTTCGATCAAACTGTAATATGCCATCATCAATTAAGGCCTGAATGCCTTTCTTCAAATCTTCACACCCCCCAGCCAGGGCCCAACAATCTAAACAGTATTCATTACAACCCGGGTAAACACCTCCCTGCAACAGTCGGCTCTTTATTTCACTCAGCGGCGTCTTTAAATCCTCAACATACATAATAAGATTCAGACCCTCCTCAGTCAGCACGGCGTTCGCCCCATGATTAGGCATGGGTTTCTGGACTATATTCGGACCTGCCGTTCCGAAGTTGATAGACTTGTTATCCAAAAGATCTTGCACAACGTGCTTAAAAGCATGACAACCTTCTATATCGTGGCCCGGGGCCCCAGAATGAAACTCACAGTGCCTATTTGCATCATAGCCGAACGGGGGAGCTCCCGTTATCGGCGCCAAAGTTCTTTTCTCCACCAGATTCAATCCCAACAATGTCTGCAATAAATCAGCGTAGGTTGAGGGAGGCTTCTCAAACACTCTTCTCGGCTTACTACCCTGAAATCTTCGTTGAGCTTGCTGTGCCCCCTGCTGAGGCTGCTGCTGCTGTGGCATTGGTTGCTGCTGAACCGGTTGTTGTTGCTGGATTGGTTGTTGTTGATACGGAATAGTGACACTCGACACCTGCTGCGGCTGACGATATTGATTTCTTCCCCTGCCTCGGCCTCGGCCTCGGCCTCCAAATACTGCACTAGCTTCGCCCTGACGGCGCCCACCATAAGCTTTCCTATTACTGCCAGATGCAGTTGCTTCATCGACTTGGAACTTTCCTTGCTTAATGTTACGCTCAATCTTCTCACCCATCAGAATCAGATCTGAAAAACTGGCCAGAGACGTATGAAACAGCATATCATGAAACAGCCCGGTGAATGTGCCGACAAACATATCATTCATTTCTTTATCTTCCACAGGAGGACGGACCCTGGCAGCCATATCGCGCCACCTTTGCGCGTACTCCTTAAAACTCTCCCCCTTCTTCTGCGAAAGCCCAGCCAACTGGACCCGATTGGGCGCCAGGTCGCTGTTATACTTGTAATGGGCTACAAACGCCTCCGCTAACTGCCTCCAAGTCTTGATATCAGTTGGCTCCAACCCCATGTACCACTCTAGGGAAGGACCCGATAGACTATCCTGAAAGAAATGCATTAGCATTCTCTCATCAGTGGAGTATGCAGACATCTTTCTGTAATAAGCTCGTACATGCACTTTCGGACATGTGTCTCCTTTGTACTTATCGAACGCAGGCGCTTTGAATTTAATGGGCACCCTCAAGCCAGGTACCAAGCCCATAGTTGCCATGTCCAGCCCCACAGCACTCTGATTTAAGACTCCCTTCATCTGCTCTTCCAGCATTCTTATCTTTTGAGAATCATCCATCGGCCCTTCAAAACCTCCTCCAGAGAAGGCGTCCTCCTGTTGATCCTCTTGCCACATACCGTTTCCAGCCCCGTATCCATCATATGCATTATTACGTCCAGCTCTGTTCTGATTCATCCCCGGACCTCGGCCTCTGTTGCCGTACCCTTGAACACCTCCAGTAGGACCATAAGCCATAAATCCAGTACCGTTTCCGTTTCCAAAACCTCCGTAACCCTGATTGACCATACCATAACCATCTTGCCCAAAGCCTTGAGCATTAAAGCCATACTTGCCAGTGTTGTCGAATCCCTGATCGTTGAATCCGAATCCAGTATTGACAAAGCCATTGCCTCCGAGATTATCTCCCACATTGACATCTCCCAGCCCAGCATTGTGGACAGCAGTTTCATTACCAACTCCGACGTTACCATTCACAGCAGCGGTAGCATTGTTGACGTTAGCGGCAGGTATATTGACCACGGGCGGAGCCACTGGCGTGGGAGTGCCGTCTCCATGAGCAGTATCAACCCGGACAGACTGATGATCTTCGTTACCATGACCAGCGTTGCGAGCCAACAGAGGCTGGACCATGGCCTGCAAATTCTCTTGCCCTTTTGCTATAGCCTCCATGGTCTGCATGAAGAGGGCGAGCTTCTCGCGCACATCCTGCATCTCGTTCTGAATTTGGTCCATGATTTTCCGACAGTTGGAGCGTGTAGAATAGCGGTGCGGATGTTGATCTGGAATCCTGTTAAGTACCTGGTACAGAGCAGGAAATAAGACACCATTCAAAGATTACCTGTAATGCAATATGAATATGAATGCAATGCAATGTGCCTGTGCATTGGGGAAGTACATTCCCCCAGTTCTAGTGCGAAGGTGCCGGTGCAGTGACAGTGCTGACAATAGGAATATCGGAGCTGAATCATAGAAAGCCTCATATATTGCAGAGAGAATCAATAAGCCCAGGGTACAATATCACTGAGAGTACAAAAAAGGCATGACCTCAACCAACAATCCTGGTGATGGTCAGCACTATGCAAATAAAGCATACAAATAACTACGTGAAGTGATCAAATCCTCCCAAAAGTCTGGTACTCCTCTATCAACTTCTTGGTCTCCGGATGACTTGGTCGATCAAGCAGCCCTTCAACAAGCTGGTTTCTCTTCTTAAGGACACGGCGTACGTCTTCAGCAGTTTCTTCCCATGTTGCTTCTCCGAAGCAATCTTCTAACTTTCGCTTCTGAGACACTGCTTCGTCTCTGGATTTGATTGCCTTGTTCAGTGCATGCTGGACACTATACCGGTTCATCACTTCCTCCTCACACTTCTTGATGCTAGACTTCAACTTCTCCTCGAGGTCGGAAATTTGCTGCTTCAGCTTATCTTCCCTCTTCTTGTTGTTAGTGAGGGTAGCATTCCAAGTCTTATTGCAAGAGGAGATTTCTCGGTGTGCTGCGTCGAGCGCTTTCTTTTTGGCTTCCAACATGTCATGGGAGCTTCTGAACTCTTGCCCCAGACGTTCGCGCTTTTTCTTTTCCTCAGTCAACTCAGTTCCTAGCCTGTTTACCAGCTCAATCTGTTGTTGGAAAGCATACACGGCCTTGTTTTTCTCACAGCGTACTTGAGCTAGCTCTTGCTCTAACCCTTCGTTAATCTTCATCAAGGCTTCCTTTTCCTTCACAACTTGCTCATAGGCTTCCCTAGAAACTGTAGTTGGCTCAGCTACCGGAACAGCAACAAGAATTGGTGCATCTGGAAACGGCATCTTCAACTGACTAGCCCTCTCCTGAATCCAAGCTCTATAAGATGCATAGGCCTGACAGTCATTCTTTCCTAACAACGGCTTCCCTTTGCGGTTAATACGCGTCCAGGCATGTTGCAACTTGGCTAACAACTTCCCCTTCAGATCACCTGTGAAGTACAGAGATTCCTGTACTTCTTCTTCTTGAGGTGGATTCTTCAGCGCATATCCGAACTGGCGAATGAACAGAGAAGGGTTGTAGTTGATACACCCTTTTCTTCCTATCAGTGGCACATTAGAGTACCCAGAACAGCTGAAGATGAGCTCAGATCCCAACAAATCTCTATCAAACCACTCCATATCTTCCGACGATAGCCTCATCAGGCGCTCTGGCCAACCAACTGGAACTGTAGTCTCTGCAGCAGATCCTCTCTTAGGAAGGTGACTCTCAAACCACATACTCAACAAGGGTACACACAGATGAACATTCTTTCCTCTTCCCTTCTCATTCTTATAATGCAGTGAGTGGTAGAGATCTCCAAGTAAGGTAGGTACAGGATTACCAGCGGCAAACAAGTAGAAAGCATCAAAGTCCACAAAATCCGGTATGTTGGGGAACAAAACTATGCCATAAATGCACAAAGCCAACACAGCATTGAAAGCAATCCAGCACCCGCTCTTGGCATACTCTTGGGCTTTGCCAACTAAGAACTGAAGTGAGAAGCCTGGAACTCCACGGGAAACAGTAGTCACAAGTTCAGAAGCATCAACATGCAAGGCTTTTGCCAATTCCTCAGGCTTAGGTTTGACATCATAATGAATGAATGGAACCTGGTTCTGCACGGGCAGCTCAACATACTCAGTGTATTCCTCCAGGGTTGGTCCCATAATAAAGTCAGAGAACGTGAAGCACCTCAAAGCAGGGTCGTAGAATTGCATCAAAGCATACAGCCCATCTAACTCTACCTCTGTAGGTTTACACACCAATCTCAGCAGTCTACCATAGCTCATCCGGAAACTCCTACGAACACCCTCATCAGCAAGAGAGATCAACCCAAGTAAAGGAACAATATCAGGCGTAGGCAATTTGTAAGCAACTGTTCTCCTTAAGCTAGTCATGATCAAACACTCAGAAGTCTGGGCACTAGAACTAGGGAAATGCAAATGCACCTGCAGCACAGACACACGTTAGTGAAATGCAAATGGTAATGGATATGCAGGCAATGCAATGCAAGTAACATCCAACAGGGACCAAAGCTGCAGCTGAATAGCCTAAACCCAATCAAGAAAGGTCTCAGATAGACCATCCAGAAGTCATCAAACCCTGGTCTCCGATAGACCTAAAATAAAACTCCAACACTGGTCTCTGACAGACCTCAAATCATAACTCCGACTGGTCTCTGATAGACCTCAAACCTCAAAACACATCTCCAAATGGTCTCTGATAGACCTCAGAATACATCTCCAAATGGTCTCTGACAGACCTCAGAACTCTCCAACTGGTCTCTGACAGACCTCAGAACTCATCTCTAATTGGTCTCTGACAGACCTCATAACTCTCCATAAATAACCAGGATCTCTGATCAAGAAATAGCCGGTAGTCTGGAGGTCTAGTTACCTGCATAACCCTGAATCCCCTCACAGGTGGGTGGCCCTATAACTGGCACAAGGTACGGCATCCTATGCGGTCGTCGGCGTCACAGACTTTCAGGGTTGATGATACGATTCCCAGAAGGAGTGGCATTATCAATTCCTGAAGAGGCCTCACTCAGCCAACTTCCAAATGATCGGTCCCCAGAGTCGACAATCCAACTAACCAGCAACCCACGCCAACCAAAGGAAGGGGCAGGAGGCCAACCAGAGGAACCTCGTCTGAGTGTAGATTTCATGGGACACCAAAGCAAGCAAAGCAAGCGGGCGCCCACTAATTTCTACTCTAATTCTAGGTGCACTCAAGCCCCGGTCCGGCTTCTCACTCAATATCAGAACACCCGTCACACCCCAAGATACAGCAATAATAATCCATATATACAAAGCTGAAAATAAAGGTCAGAAATATAAATCCATACAAAATCCTCGACGGGAAAACAAGCGTTAGGATTGACTCTCTCAAGGGACGTTGGATCCCAAATGCATAAGAACCATCGCAGTCCTTAGCAGCCAGGGGACGTTGGATCCCCAGCAGAGTCGCCAGCTGTCGCTACTGCGAAAATCGGCGCCGGCTGAACAGAAGAGTCGCCACTGTGCGTTATTTATCCCACGGGAGGGAAAGGGAACGCTCAGAGTAAACCTCGCACAACATGGGAAAGGTATGGTCGTCGCAACCAAAACCTGGATTCGGGAGTCGGTTACGCAAGGGGAAGGTATTAGCACCCCTCACGTCCGTCGTACTCGACGGGATCCACGCTTGTTTTCGGGTATGGATTGTTATTCTATCTACTCTAAAGGTCAGGGGTTAAAAGAAAAGAAAATGAAAATAAAAAATGACTCGGCAAAGTATCGCACTTTATGCCTACGTATTCCCGCTTGGAACGAGAAATCAGAGTCAACGTAGTTCGCCTACCTACGGGAAAGGAGGGGAAGGTTGCTCGCTAGGATGTCGCATCCTATGCCTACGTACTTTCACACGGCATGAAAGATCAGAGCAAACGTAGTTCGGGCCACGGAAGACACAAGCTTGTCTTGGTTAATTTTATTCCTTCTGAAAAAGGTTTTTCTGATTACTGGTCCAAGCGGACAAAAATGACGTTTTGATGAGTTCACATTCTTTTACGAAAGAAGTGTCTTTTATTGTGTTTGGAATCTTTATGTGTTTTTCTGTTTGTTTTGAGAGAGAAGAGACAGAACTCTAACCTACGGTTGCGAAGGGAGTCAAACTAACCTAATGTTATCATGCATGGGTTAAGACCTAGTGTCTATCATGCTCCTCTCTTGCACAGAGAGAAACAGAGATCCTACGGGATAGGCAGAAACAGAAACAATATCAGATATATACAGTAAAGCAGTAAAATGCATGGATGCAACAGTACAAGCGAGGCAAGGGAGTCCCACTCAACCTCGAACCTAGAAAACAATAGGCAAAAGTGAACAGGCTTCACTTTCAACCCAGCAGGGTAAACAGCAAACAATACAGTCAGGAAAACCAATCAATACATCAGCAATGAAATACAACAGCAAAAGAAACAGCATCAGCAGCTCTGAATCAACATCTGGCTTCAAGTAATCTCCACTCAGCTACAGGCTTCAACAAGCATTAATCTCCATCTTCATGGCCTTCAGGCAAGGGCTTTGATCATCTGTCTTCCATCTGCAATGGCTTTTCTTCAAGTTCAAACCTCCAGGATGAGGAATCAGTCACAAGAGTGAATTGGGTGTTAAGCAATCAGTTGACTACCAAGGGTGGTGAACAGACTGCTTCTAACACAAGAGACATTTTCTCTCAAGAGTTCTATCTCTTAGACACTATCACCAAGCCTTCCAAAGGAAGGGGGTGAGTGTCTTAGAGAGACTCTGAATCACAGAGAAGAATGGATGCAGACAAGGCAATCCATGTTTGAGAAACAAGCTTTCTAATCTAGAGCTCTGCCTAGCTCCTAAACCCTAGTCTCCTCAGCAGCTGCTAGCAAGAACCTCCTATTCAACTCTGGCAGTTGATCTTCAATCTCTGGATCTCCAATGGTCTTTATCTTCACAAGTCTTCAACTCTCCCAAGGTCCCAGACAAACCCAATACCCAAACAAGCAAGCAATAATCCCCAGAGGGCACACCACACCAGACAACAGATATACAGACAGTAATAATAGCAGTAGGGGAATCCTAACTTTTCTCTAAGGGATCTAATAGCTACCCATAGCCCCCATAGTCCCATAACTAAACTAGTTAAATCCTAAGTCCTAAGGGAAATGAAATCAAACTTCTCCAGTTGTCACCTAAAACCCTAGTTTTGTTCATGATGTTCAAACCTATTTTAATCACCTAAAATAAACCCCTAAAAATGAGAACTAAAATATTTCTACAAGTTGAATATCTCATCTAAACAATATAAAAAGAATGACCAAAAATATTAAAGCATGTAAGAGAACAAAAATCATTAAAATGATGCATGAAATGAACTATTTAATATGACATTTATTTAGAAAATATGCAAAAAATATGAAATAAAAATAAAAATGCAATTTTATTTTCCTATAATATTCTAGACATTTTAATGAAAAAGATGTAAAAAGAATGAATTAAAATGCATTTTCTATGAATTTATTATGAATTTTTGAAGTTGATGAAAAATTAAAATGGAATTAAAAATAAAATTGGAATTAAATGAGGGAGGGGTGTTAAAAGAAACCACGCCCAGTTATAATCAGAGGATGGGCCAACAATGGGGGGTGCGCGTATCATTTTACCAAGGCCCAGAATTAGCTCAGAATTAAACAAAATACAAACACACGCTGGGGGGTGAGAAAAGCATCAAATCCATGTTAAAACTGCATTGGGCCTAATTGCTGGGGGTGGGATTAGCATCAAAGATTCAGGCCCGCCCGTTTCAATTAATGAAACGGCGCGTTTTGGCCAAGTCATTTCCCTCCACATTCTGAATCAAATAATAGCCATTGGATTGACTTCTAAGTCAAAAGTCCAACGCCCAATACACGGCCACGATTATCTCTTCTTCAATTGATCTGCAACTAGGGTTTCAATCACCATTACACCTCCATGCACGAGCAGGTTTACACCAAGCTGTTCTCCCTCTACAGGCAACCACTCCACACGATGTGAACATGAAAGTCATGCTAAATCTCTCCCTCTACAATCCTGTGGTTTCAATTCAGTCTGAAAGTCCATATATCACTCAACCCGATGGCATCAAATTCTGGTCACCATGGAATTGCACTGATATGCATCAACTCAATTCTTCCTCAAACTTGACCTGAACTAATCTATGCCTAATGGAGATTAACCTGTGCTATCAACCTACAATTATGATGCACTAACCTAGGAGATTCAAGCCCTAACAGTTTGTGGTACCTGCTAATCAACATCACCAAACCTCTCCAAATTCGTCCTACTTGTTCTCCTAACCACCTACATTGCATCTAAACTAATAAAATCATGCCTAACTAACTGAATCAAGTAAATCGAATGAAAACTTACCTGGTACAAAAACTTGAAAACAGCTATGGAGATTGAGGATCTGAGGCTTCTAGGCTTTGGATCTTGATCAATCCTTGATGTATGTGATTCTGTATGCAATTCCTTGTTGATTCTTGACTTGAATTATGCTGTCCACTTGGATTTGTAGTTTTGAGATTCTTGGAGAAAGTGCTTGAAAATGGATGATTCACACTTGATTCTTGCTTGAATTATGATCTGTGATGATGATTGAATGAAATTGAATTGATGTGGATGATGATTTTGTGAAGAATTTGTGAAATTGGAATGAAAACTTCAATGAAAGAATGAGAAAGTTTTGTGAAATTCTTGATGCAAATGAAGCCAACCCTTGCCAAATTCTCATTTCATGAATATATAGACCCCAAATGAACATTCTAGATCCATCTTGCACATTCCCTTGCTTTCCAACTTTGGTTCATTTTTGAAGTGTTTCTTAAATTACAAGTAACCATGAATATCTTTCTTTTTTCCTTCTAAACTCAAAAAAGTGTTTGAACCATTGTTCTTAGAATTGTTTTTCCATTCAAAATCATATATTGGAAGTCTCCATTTGGACTTAGAAATCTCCCAAACCATTTTCCATCTTGAATTTATTCACTTTATAAGCCATTTTAGTTCATTCTTTGACCAATTATGCAACTCCATGCTATGAGCTTCTCCAATAACTTGTGACCCTCTTTCTAGACTTAAAATCCCATTTGGAGCAAGTTTGATGTTGTAAGTTTTTTCATTTGAGGCCTCCTTGTATGAGTTTTGGACATAGGTTAAAATGACCTGTAATTCACAAATGCCCAAAATACCCTTTGCTTGCCAAGATCATAAGTTGAGCTCCACACATAATATGAAGGCATACTATACCATTCTAGAAAGCTAAGACAATGAGGAGCAATTCTTATGTTGACCAAGAATTCATTTGAAATCTCCTTGAGGGGCAAAACTAGCTTGGAAGTCAAGTCACTTTCACAGACAAAAATTCAGACACCCCAGATGACCTGTAACTTGCAAGGACCATAACTTGAGTTCTATAAATCTCCTTGAGGTCTTCCACCACTAAAATTAAAGGTCTTGAGATCCTCTACAAGTTTCATGTTGGCCAAGAAGCCATTTGAAGCTAGCATTTTGACTTATCTTGCTTGGAAATTTGACCTAAACTAGGGGATTTTACAGAGAAACCCTAATTTAGTAACTCCTCTTCTCCTTGATTTCTCTTGAATTCTCCTTGTCATATCTCCATAGCCTTCTTCATATGTCCAATGATGAACCCCACATCTCTCCAATAGACTTGAATGCCCTCTTAAGTCAGTCAATTGACCTAGGGTTGACCTAGGGTTGACCCAGATGAAACCCTAGTTGACTGTCTTCAACTGTAGCTCTTGTGCTCTCATCAATGACTTGTCTCCTTCTTCAAATGACTTTCTAAGTCTCTCATAATGTCTAGATACTCTCCATGCCTTCAATTCACAGCTCATAACCCTCTTGTTGATCCTCAGATACCCTCAGCTAGGAGATGGACTCAAGGCTTGATCTGCTGAACTCTTTGCTTTCAAATTCTTTCTTGATGACTTGAATGAGATTGAATTGGGATAATAACCTCTTGATAGGCCTCTAGAGATGAAAATAATGATTGGTCCCCTGTTGAATGACTTGCTATGCTTATGCTATGCAGATGGTTAGTCTATGTACATGACTCTAGATGCAAATGCTAATGATAATGAAACATGAACCAAGTGAATAAGGTTGAGCAAATTTTAGGGTGAAACACATTGTGACCTCCATATAAAACCCTAGTAACCAACTTTATAATGGCTTTATCAACATACAGATTATCCTCTTTGGTCCTATTTTCAGAGGATGAATCAAGAGAAGTATTAGAAGTGTTACCTACAGGAGCATGTTTGGAACCACTTGCATGAGAGGTTGTGGGCTTTGTCAATGCTGCGTTGTTACAGGGAACCATGGCTAGCGAAGCCACATCTATCACATCATCAAATGAGACGCTCACAGGGTGAGCCATTTTCTTTGATTATGACCTGGTAGACTTGGAAGGAGTTGAACCATGTTGTTGAGGCATCTTGGAAATTTTGTGAATGGAACGATGGTGTTCAATTAAAAGTTTTGTGAGAGTATGGGAGATGAAAGAGTAGTTGGAATGATAAGTGAGGTTAGGGTAGCGTGTGAAAATATCTTTTAAGGTATTTTGAAATGATTGCATTAGTTGGAGACACTTTATTTTTGGAAAATACAAAACCTCTTGGATGATATTTCCACTCAGCAATAATTACTACAAATCCTCATAAATGCAAATCCCTAATTTGCCTCTTAAAATTTCAAATTGACTAGCATCCAATGCCTTAGTGAAGATGTCAACTAGCTGCTTCTCTATAGCAACATGCTCTAAGGTAATGATCTTGTCTTCAACAAGCTCCCTTATAAAATGATGGTGAATATCAATATGCTTGGTCCTACTGTGTTGAATATGATTTTTGGAGATGTTTATAGCACTTAAATTGTCACAATACAATGTCATGATATCTTGTGTGATATTATATTCAGTCAGCATTTGTTTCATCCACACCAGTTGAAAATAGCTACTTCCAGCTGCTATATACTCAACTTCAGTAGTAAACAAAGAGACACAACTTTGCTTCTTGTTGAACCATGATATAAGATTGTTCCCCAAAAAGAAGCAACCTTTCTGATGTGCTTTTCCTATCATCAGCACTTCCAGCCCAATCAGCATCACAATACCCAGATAACACATAGCCAGATCCATGAGTGTATAACATTCCATACTCACTTGTTCCATTAACATACTTCAGAATCCTCTTTACTTGATTGATATGACTCACTTTGGGTTCAGCTTGGTATCTAGCACACACACCTACAGCAAAAGCAATGTCAGGCCTGCTTGCTATAAGATATAACAAGCTCCCTATCATATTTCTATAGAGACTTTGATCCATATTTACACCCTTTTCATCTTTAGACAACTTAAGATGAGCATGAGCAGGTGATCTTTTGTGAATGGAATTCTCCATCCCAAACTTCTTAACTATATTCTTGGCATATTTACTCTAAGATAGGAATATAGAATCTTCCATCTATTTAACTTGCAACCCAAGAAAATAGGTTAATTCACCAACAAGGCTCATTTAAAATTCTGACTGCATTTGCTGGACAAAATATTGAACCATCTCATCAGACATCCCACCAAACACAATATCATCAACATATATTTGAGCAATCATGAGCTTTCCTCCTTCTTCTTTGACAAATAAAGTCTTATCTATGCCACCTTTTCTGTATCCATTGTTAACAAGAAATTCTTTTAGTTTCTCATACCAAGCTCTTGGAGCTTGCTTCAGTCCATACAGGGCTTTCTTCAACTCATAAACATGATTGGGAAAAGTTGGATCAATGAATCCCTTAAATTGTTCCACATAGACCTCTTCATTTAGGTATTCATTTAAGAAGACACTTTTAACATCCATCTGAAACAGCTTGAATCTCATAATGCAGGCAACTCTCAAAAGTAATCTGATGGATTCAAGGCGAGCTATGTAACACCCCAAATTTATTGGAATATTTATTTAATTTATTTAAATATGAATATTCATATTTTCGTGATTTTCGGTGGTTGGTGTGAAATATTGAGAATTATGGATTTTGGGTTATTTATTTAAATAATAGTATATAATATAAATATATTGGTATTATTATTAATTTAAATAAATATAAGTTAACTAAGGGCAAATTGGACAATTAAGGAGGAGTTAGTAAGGGTAATATTGGAAAAGCCTAATTTATAGGCCCAAAGTTAGGTTTAACAAAAATGGATTTTTGAGGGAATTAGGATTCATTCTTGTTAGGCTGTGAAAAAAAAGAAGAGTAGAGGCCAGAGCTCTGAGGAAGAGGATTGAGGCAAAGTTTCGCGAGGTTTCCAAGAATCCAAAGAGAAAGGCTTAGAGTCGACTAATTAAGGTATAGGGAGCATTGCCTTCATTGTTTTCAATGTGTGATTTTAATGTGTTTAAAGTCGATTTAAGGGTTTAAAGGGTTTGAGGCTGGTTTCGAGATAAAGGGAATTAGGCTTTCATGGCCAAAATATATTATTAAGGTTTTTAACCATATATGGATTTGAACTGATGGTCTGATAGGTTTGAGGTCGATTTAGGTTTGAGGGAAAGTAGGCCTTCATGGCCAAAATCTGTTGTTAAGGTTCCAACCCTGTAGGGTAATTAGATTGTGAGAAACTCTAATGACTGTGGTGTAGTTGTAAGGAAATTATGGGAATTAGAGCGTGAATATGACACGGGATTGACCTAATAAGTCGTAAATTTTGTGTCTTTATAGCCGCAATACCTTAGGAATGATTTAAGGATGTTTTTAGGTTATTGGGGAAGTTAATTGTTGAACTTTAGGGTTGATTTTAGGTTTTGGTGTGTAATAGCGTTTTGTTGTAATTGCATGTTCGCATTACGAAGAATCCTTCACACAACGAATAAACTCGCCCCAGACTCGCACAACGAACTTGCTAACAAACGTAGCAGAGTTTCACGAATTTTGATTTTGTGCAGTGATGCCTTGATGTTTTGATGCTGTGATTTCTTTGACGAATTAATATGAGTATGACTGTGATTTCTATGTGATTAGTACATGATTATATGATGATTCCTATGATGTAATAATGATGAGCTATGATGATATTTCCATGAGTTTTGATGATTTTATGATGACATAATTTATGATGATGAGTTTGATGGTGATGATTTTGATGAATGATGGTGCACCTATGATGTTATTATGAGGATGATTATTGGCGTGTGCATCATGCATTCATGTGCATCCGGACTTCGGTTCAGGACCTTGATTTCTTTGGCTTCAGTCTCATTGTGCAGATGTGAGGTATTTTGATGTGCTCCGGTTCTTGTATAGAATCGATCCTATTGATGGGGATTTATGGAGGGTTGATGGCCCATTGTCCATCGAGCTGTGATGATTGGTACCACATGTATGAGTCTTGTTGCATTTGCATTTATGAGATAATCTTGAGTAATTTACGATGTTGTCGCCTTTGATGCCCATTGATGAATATGATGATGCATAATATGAAAATGACGTTGTTTTGTATATTGATTCCTATATTGATTATTATGAATTATTTTACTCACCCTGTCTGTTTGAATGTTGCCTTCATGTGGGTAACATGCAGATGACCAGGCTTAGCCGTGGATGCTGTCGAGGACTTTTGAAGTTTTTGGTCGTTGACCATTGTGGTTGACTTAGAGGGTATTGCTCTGATAGTGTAACATCAGCTTGGGGTATTTGAGTCAAACCTTATTTTATTGATGTTTTTGTTATGTTGATTGCCTTGCGGCGCAAGGAAAACTTTGGATTATGCATTTTTGAGTTCCACTGCCTTTTGAGCAATCTTTGATAACTTTTGGGAAAACCCGTTGTTTACGGAGCCTTGACTTATACTTGATTTATTGAGAAATGTATGCCCTTTGAGGTGGTTTTTTTTAGTTTAATATTTTACTCTGATAAATGTGAATGTTTTGCCATGAAAAATTGTGGGGTGAAAAAGGGTGTTACAAGCTACATAAGGAAAAGTTTCATCAAAGTAAATCCCTTTAATCTGAGTGTATCTCTGAGCAGCCAATCTGGCTTTATTTCTGGTGACCACCCCTTTTTCATCAGACTTATTCTTGTATACCTATTTTGTTCCAATCACATTTGTTCCTTCAGGCCTTGGAACAAAATCCCATACTTCATTTCTCTTGAATTGCCCTAGCTCTTCTTGCATGGCATTGATCCAGTATTCATCAGTTAAGGCTTCCTTGACATTCTTTAGTTTAATTATAAACACAAAAAAAGAACTTGTTATGACTTCTCTGGATCTAGTAGTGAATCCCTCATTTAGATCACCTATGATAAGATCCATAGGATGGTCTTTTTGAATTCTGGTAGAGGGTCCCTTGTTTATTAGTTCAGGTTCAGGTTCTACATTTGTAGTATTGGGATCAGTGTTTTTGTCTGCAGACTCTACTGAGATATCAAGGAATGTTCCAACATCTTCTAGGACATCAGCCTCCTTATGCACATCATCAACAACAATATTGATGGACTCCATTATAGCTTTAGTTCTGGAGTTGAATACTCTATAGGCTCTGCCGTTAATAGAATAGCCCAAAAATATGTCCTCATCACTTTTTGGATCCATCTTTCTTCTTTGGTCACGATCTGCCAATATGTAGCATTTACTTCCAAACACATGGAAGTATTTGAAACTAGGCTTTCTTCCCTTCCATATCTCATACAAGGTAGTCATGATTCCTGTTCTTAAGGTCACTCTATTATGAACATAGCAAGTAGTGTTCATAGCTTCAGCCTAGAAGTGGTAAGGAAGTTTTTTTGCATGGATCATAGCTCTAGCAGATTCCTGGATAGTTCTATTCTTTTGCTCCACAACTCCATTTTGCTGTGGAGTAATGGGAGAAGAGAATTCATGGCTAATCCCTTCAGATGAGCAAAATTCAACAAATTTTTGGTTCTCAAATTCCTTCCCATGATCACTTTTGATTCTAACAACATTGCTCTCCTTTTCTCTTTGAATTCTTTGACAGAGATCTTTGAACACATCAAACACTTCAGATTTTTCTCTTATAAAATTCACCCAAGTATATATGGAAAAATCATCCACCATCACATAAGCATACTTCTTTCCACCAAGACTCTCCACCTGCATAGGTCCCATCAAGTCCATGTGAAGGAGTTCCAACACTTTTGAAGTAGTGAGATGTTTAATCTTCTAGTGTGACATCCTAGTTTGCTTTCCAATTTGGCATTCACCATATACCTTTCCTTCTTCAATCTTTAGCTTAGGAATTCATCTGACAGCTTTCATAAAGATGATCTTCTTCATTCCTTTTAGATGCAAATGACCAAGTTTTTGGTGCCATGGTTTCATTTCATCTTCTTTAGCTAGAGCATATATGAAGGTGTAACTAGAATCTCGAGGAACCCATAGATAGCAGTTGTTCTTAGATCTGACTCCCTTCATAATCACTTCACTCGTTTCATTAGTAACAAAGCATTCAGATTTAGTGAAGTTGACATTGAATCCTTGATCACACAGTTGATTGATACTAATCAAGTTGGCAGTCAACCTTTTAACCAGCAACAGATTATCAAGGTTTAGAACTCCTGAGCAGTTCAACTTTCCAACCCCCTTGATTTCACCCTTGGCTCCATCACCAAAAGTCACATAGCTAGTAGAATGGGATTTGATGTCTACTAAGAGATTTTTAATTCCTGTCATGTGTCTGGAGCACCCACTGTCAAAATACCAATCCTCTTTAGTTGAAACTCTGAGAGACATATGAGCTATCAAACTGGTAGCAGCAGCTCTAGGAACCCATTGCTTGCTATTAGAAGGAATGTTATGATTGGGTCTAGGTTGAGGAACAAGTTTGGGATATCCATATAGCCTGAAGCAAAAAGGCTTATGTGACCAAAATGTCCACAGTAATGACATCTCCATCTTTGGAATCTTCCTCTTGGGTGGTTGGGTTGTCCTCTGCCATGATGTTGAGACATCTGATGTGACATATTTCGCTTAGGCCCAGAAGGATTATGGTGTGAAGAGGGACTACAGTCTAAAGAGGGTTTCTTTTCTCCATCAAACCCTATCCTAGTCATGTCTCCTGCCTTTTTTCCAACCTGAAGGATTTCAACTAAAGTGTCAGTTCCACTGTTCAACATTCTGACAGACTTGGACATTTGATCAAGTTGAGAATTCAGCAATGTAACTTCATAATTCAACTCAGAGATAGTTTTAAGATGCTCTTCCTTTTCAGCCTTCAGTTTGATTATAAGTCTTTCTGCTTCTCTCCTTGATGACATACTTCTTCACTTCTGAGACACAACTCTTTGTAAGAAGCTACAAGTTCTTTAAAGGTTAACTCATCATCACTAGAGTCTTCATCAGAGACATATCTCCCAGTCAAAGTAGTCACAAGTTTAGCAGATTTTTCTTCAAAATCACTTTCAGAATCCTCATTAGTCCAAGATACAACTAGGCTCTTCTTTTGTTTCTTGAGGTAAGTAGGCCATTCAGCTTTAATGTGACCAAATCCTTCACTTCCATGGTGTCGCTTGCGCAAAAATAAGGTGCCGGCATGACAGAAGAGTCGCCACCTTTCGTTATTTATCCCTCAGAGCGGGAAAGGAAACGATCGGAAAAACCTAACGAATAAGGGTAAGACAAGGTCATCGCAACCATTGTCTGGGTTCGGGAGTCGGTTACGCAAGGGGAAGGTATTAGCACCCCTCACGTCCGTCGTACTCGACGGGATCCTCGCTTGTTTGTTTACTTGGACGGGTTGGTTATAATCTATCTACCTATCAAGGCTGGCTGAAAAAGAAAAGAAAAATGACTCGGCAAAGCGTCGCACTTTATGCCTACGTATTCTCATCAGAGAATGAGAAATCAGAGTCAACGTAGTTCGCCTACGAAGGGTTATGGGGGAAGGTAGCTCGCCAAGACTTCGCCATCTTGTGCCTACGTACTCTCAACAGGCATGAGAGATCAGAGCTCACGTAGTTCGGGAAACTACGGTTTATTTCCTATTTTTTTACGAAAGAAGTGTTTCTTATTGTGTTTGCGATTTCAACCGCACTAGAGACTATGACCTGAGAGTGAATGCGTCGCATGTCACCCAAAGGGTACCATACTAAACATCCAGACTATGGAAAAGAAACTTTCCCACAATCCTTTCTCAGATAGCTTAAGGCTCGTAACGTATGAAAGAAATCATTCATGATTACTGTATCTTAAACTGTTTTGAGATGAGAAGAGAACAGGCCCAACTAGGAGGGAGACTATCAAGTCCTACTGTTATCATGCCATGGATTCATCCTATGGTTGAAGTTTGAACAGGGAACTCCTAGATGTTGTCATGCATAGGTTTCAACCTAAAAGTCTATCATCAAATCCTTATCAAAGGAAATGAGAGTCCTAAGGGATCATGTCAATGATACACCAAAACAGACAAAGCATCAACTTAACAGTAAAATGCATGCAATGCAAGTGAGGGAGGAAATGTGTGTGGGGCTTCAGCCTCCACAAGCTCGTCTCAACCTCAAGCCAGTCATGAAATAACAGTAATCATACTGAAGAATAAACAACATGCTATCAAGCAATAAACAGTAAACTGCAATCATACAGATAAAATGAAATGAAATGCCATCAGGCAAACAAACCACATGGGCAAGGGAGCTGGGCTCTACCGAATACCTGCAAGCAAAGCCAAGCAATAACAATACAAGTAGAGGGAGCAGCTCAACCTCTAATGCAATCATGCTCTTAGACTGAACTTACTCTAGATGGACTTAATCTAATGCAACAGACAAATCAGACAAAACACACAATACAGAAAAGAAAAACAGAAGAAAGCCTCAGCTCCTCCAGCAGCTACTCAGTCTTCAGACTTCAGAGATCACTTGCTTTCCAGGTATCAACCCTACAACATGAGTATCAACTCATCTTCTCCCTTAAGCTTCAGCTTCTTGATCAGCTCCACCTTCAGGCTTCACTATCTTCAGGGATCTTCAAGTATCAACTTGATCTTCACAAAGTCTTCAGACTTCAACAATCTTCAAGGAATCATCCTCTTCAAAGCTTCAGCTTCTATCTTCAATGGCTCAAATGCTCCAGCAAACAAGATTCAGTCCACAAGATGAGGTGAGGATGTTACAGTGCTCACTGACTTCCAAAGGATGCCATTGAGGACTTAACATCAAAGGGAGAGGCTCTCTCAAAGTTCTACCTCAGAGGGCAAGGTCACTAATCCCTCCAAAGGAGAGAGGTGAGTACCCTTAAGGGACTTTATGTCATAGAGAAGGAAGGAGGTGAACAAGACACTCCTTGTTTATTGAATGGAAGTATCCTATCTAAGGCTCTACCTATGCACCTATAAACCTATAAACAAAACAAACAAAAGCTAATCTAAGCTCCTCTGCAAGGTCTTCAAAGCTTCAATGATAATCCACAAGGTCTTCAACTCAATCTTCAAAGCTCACACACTCAAAAGAGAAGAAAAACAAGCACAACAATACAAACTATGCCTTTAAGCAACACACATACTATCCATACATTCAAAAATCAATTGAAAATACTAAAACACCATACAATATTCTAGCAAAATTCTAGGGGATTCTACACATACTTACCCTTAACCCATATATTCCCCATACACTAATTTGGCATATAAACCCCAAAACAAAATTGTTCAAATCTACTTATGCAACCTAAAACCCTAATTTGAGCACCTAAATGCTAAACAAGCAAACTATATCAAATTTTAATCTACAAATTGAGAATTAAATCCTATATGAACTATGATTCAATATCTAACTATGCCAAAAAGAATGGCCCAAAAATCCTAAGGGAAAGTCCTAAAACAAATTCTACAAAATCAAGTATTAACCAAAATCAATTAAAAATACCATGTACAAGAATAATATGCTAAAAATATTAAAAGAAAAATAAAATGGAATTTTATTTAGTTACATTTTTCTAGACAAAATTATGAATATGTGAAAAAAACAAGAAGTGAAAAATATTAATTTTTGAATTTTATATGGATTTATTAAAATGCAAGAAAATTAAAAGAAATTAAAATATGAAAAATGAAATAAATGGGGGAGGGGGTGTCATGAGCAATGCGCCTCAGTTATATTGATCATTGGGCCAGGAAAGGGTGGTGCAGATATCAAAGTATTAGGGCCCACCTGCGCTCAGAAAATGAAGAGAAAAATTACAAGAAAAATAAAATGGACGCGGTGCAGAAAGCAACAAATTGAAGTGTTATTCTGGATTGGGCCCATGGTGGAGGTGTGAATAGCAATGCTTTGCTGAAGCCCAGAATTTTCCACTTAATTGAACGCTGCGTTTTGGCTCTATTCTTTCCCTCCGTTTTGAATTCAAATCATGGCCGTGCGATCAGATGAAATAGTCAAAGATCTGGGACAATCCAACGGTGGGAGTTCATCTTCTCCAAACATACCCTAGGGTTTTCAGAAAACCCTAATCCCACGCCAGAACTTCATCTCCTTCGTTCTCCTCCATTTCTCCATGAAATTCAACAATTCCAAAAGCAAAGTTGTGCTACTGATTACCATGAACACAACCATACAAGTAGCTTTCTCTGAAACTCCTTAAATCATCCTAACAGAAAGCTCCAACATTAGGGTTTCAATTCTTTCCTCTGCTATCAATCTTGGTGTAACTTCAAACTAACGATCTAGAATTGTTCTACATGCTACCCTAGCCAAACTACACTATATCATATCCATTAATACATCTTACACAGCTTATTAACAATCTTGCAAGAATTGGTACCCTGCCACGAAACTCCATGAATCCCTCTCAAACTTTCAGAAAATCTTCCTCTAACCTAGCATGTTGATCTTACACCTAGGATTCTAACAAAATGTACATAATTATGGACCTACAGATCAAGTTACCAACCTGTCAAACTTCAATGGTGAGTGGTGTTAGAGCTTGATCTAGCACTTGAAATCCTCTCCAAATCTTCCTCCAGTGATGAATACCTTTCTGTTTGCAAGAGTTGAGGTGGATGAAGCTTGTAGAAGAAGGAATTGGATCTTGCTTGATCTTGAAGAAATCTAGCAATGGCACTTTCTCTCTCACTCTCTCCAATGAACTCAACAACTTTCACCAACCTTTTTCTTCATCATGATCCCCTCAATTTATAACCATCCATAGAATCATCTAGAACTTCCTAGAATGAGCTAGAAAGTAATGGAAAGTCATGGAATTTCTCCTTTAATGACATGTTGATCATACCATATCTCATGAGTTAGGCCTTGTGAACTTGTGTCAAAATCTCATTACAAGAGATATTGAGATCATATGTGCAAAAATCAGGCCAAACTTGCCTTGTGTAGAACCTTCCAAGGATGCCTTAAGATACAAGTTACAATTTTCCAAAGCAACCTTCATTTTTGAGCCTCAAATCAAAATTATGTTTAAACCAAAGTTTTTAGAATGTTGTTTGCAATCAAAATGGTATATTGGATGACCTATTTTGGATTCATAGATCTCCCAAACCAAATTTCAACTTGACTTGAATTAACTTATATGCCTTTTTTAGTTCAAATTTACCAAACTTTGTCATTCCATGCTATGAGCTTTTCCAACAACTCATTACCTCCTTTCTAGGCTTAAAATGCCATTTTGAACAACTTTCATGTTTTGAGTTTTTCCATTTGAGGCTTGGAACTAGGAGATATGGCCTTTGCTTAAAATGACCTATAACTGCCAAATGACCAAAATACCCCTGTCTTGTTCAAACCATAAGTTGAGTTCTACAAATCCTATCAAGGACTTCTAGTACTCTCTAGAAAGCTAAGAAGATTCTCTTCAACATTCATGTTTACCAAGAGATCATAAGAATCATCCTACTAGGGCAAACGTTGTCTGCAAGTTGGGTGACTTTCAAGGACCCAGATTCACACACCTCTGCTGACCTGTAATTTGTCAAAACCATAACTTGAGCTCTGCAACTCCCATCAAGGACTTCCACCACTCAAATTAAATCTAAGAACCAGATATACAACATTCATGTTGTGGGGAAGATGAGATATCAATCACATCTTAAGCTAAAACTGCCTGGAAGATAGGGATTAAATTAGGGTTTTTTCACTAACAATCCTTGGAAACCCTAACTTGAAACTTCTCAAACTCCTCAATCATGATGATTTGGTCTAGGAATCATCCTTATAGTATCTCAATATATCACTCCATGATCACATGGCCCTTGGATTAGGTCTCAACCTTCTCCAAATCATCAGCTGACCTAGGGTTGACCCAGTCAAAACCCTAATTCTACCACTCATGGTTGAATCTTCTGAATTCTTGCATAATGACCTCTCTGGGCTTCATGATGACTATCAAGACATCTCATAAACTTTCTCAAAGCTTCAAGTTCAATCTCAAAGTCTCGGAATCATCTGAGGAGCACCCACAACTCTCAAGCTATGAAGCACACAACTCTGGTTTCAACCAATTCTCTTGAGGATCTCTTGAACTTACTGATGAAGGTATCAACTTTCAAACACTTGATGGATAAATAAATGTTGGTCAAATTTTGGGGTGCAACAGCTGCCCCTATTCAAACGGCGTGAACCTGACTGGGTGAGAAGCGAACGACTCTCAACCAATCAAGGTGCGAGACGATTGAATACCGGTAAACCCGAAAATTTGCCAACTGCACGAGCACACGATGCTCTGCGGGGAACACATCTTCGAAAACTGGAACACTAGCTGCACGACAACTAGCTGGAGAAATACTGATCTGACATCGCCGTCAGTTATCCACGTTAACTTCTTCTGATATTGCCTTCAGACAACCACAACACCCAACATCGCCGCTGGAAGACTAAACCACCTTACATCGCCGTCAGAAGCAGACAAAATTCTGAGGAACACCCAACATCGCCGCTGGAACACCAAATCACCTGACATCGCCGTCAAGAACAACCATAACTCGGGGAAACAAACATCCAACATCGCTGCCAGAAAACTAGATCTGACATCGCCGTCGATCACCCAAACACTCTGCCTCGCCGCTGGAGAACTAAATCTGACAAAATACCCCGCATCGCCGCTGGAGAACTACAGGATCTGCATCACCTAACATCGCCGTCAGAAGACTGGATCAACTTGACATGCCCAACATCGCCGCTGGAAAACTGAATCTGACATCGCCGTCGGAAACAAACATCGCTCTGAGAGACACTCGGCATCGCCGTCGTACAAACATCATCTCTACTGGGGATTTAAAGAGTCTGACATCGCCGTCAAACAAACATTCAACCTCGCCGTCGAACAAACGTAATCTGACCTCGCCGTCAAATCCAAACATCCAACCTCGCCGCCGGAAACAAACATGATCTGACCTCGCCGTCAAATCCAAACATTCAACCTCGCCGTCGAACAAACATCCAACCTCGCCGTCGGAAACAAACATAATCTGACCTCGCCGTCAAATCCAAACATTCAACCTCGCCGTCGAACAAACATTCGACCTCACCGTCGAATCCAAGCATCCAACCTCGCCGTCGGAAACAAACATGATCTGACCTCGCCGTCAAAACAAAATACCCCGCGTCGCCGCTGGAGAAAATACAACACTGAACGATTCTGACATGGGGTTCACCCCTGGTAAATGGAACAAAAGGTACACTGGCGTATTTGAAACTACTCCGCTGGGGATGAGAGACTTAACCGAGCACACTCTGATCTGGGGTTCACCCTCAGAACCATAACGAACATCGGAATACTGCTGCACAACTGACCCACCGTAGAACTTCAACATTAAAGATATATGAAACCCTGGCCCCTGGCCACTTCCAGCTTCAGCTAGAAAAAATCTTCAAGTACTTCTGAAGATGGAATCCTTGGCCTTCAAGGATAAATGAAACCCTGCCCGTCGGTGATTCCAGCTTCAGCTAGAAAAGATCTTCAAGTACTTCTGAAGATAAACATCCTTGACCTTCAAGGATGTAAACTTTGCCCGTCGGCAACTCTGCAGGAGGTATCTTCGACTTCAGTCTGAAGAAATGGTCCTTGGCCTTCAAGGATACATGGATCTGCCTTCAGGCAACTCCACCTCTGCTATAGAGCATCCGTGACTTCAGTCAGGGATATACTTCGGCCTTCAGTCCGAAAAAATGAATCCTAGGTCGTTCATGACCCTGGGGATAACCTTGCCTTCAGGCACCTTTGCTTCAGCTTGGGAAATCTGTGACTTCAGTCAGAGAAATGGTATCCTGAGCCATTCATGACTCTACGGGGATTCAAACACTTTACCTTCAGGCAAAACTCCGCTTCAGCTGGAGAAACATCTTCGACTTCAGTCAGAAGAAACACTATTCACTTGATCGCGATCAATCATCACCTCAGGACAACTGACTTGGTCTTCAGACCAACACGGATCATCTTGTCATATCTACAAACTTTGGAACCTTGTCTTCAGCCACACGTGGATTCATCAACAAGGAAATCTGAACTCACAGGAACCTTCTGTTACCGCCTTCAGGCGTTTACGAAGTCAATCTTCAGATTAGACATCACTGTTGGAGCAGACATATCACGCTGTTAAGGACTTCAAGAATCATCTTGAACACGCAAATCCGTCGGGCACCTTCAAGAATCATCCTGAACTGATAACCTTCTGGAGACTTTATTCTGCTGGGTACTCCAGGAATCTTCCTGGGCAACTCTTGTTGGGGACGCTACTGGGGAGCTCAAGCATCATACTAGGCAAACGACTTGGGAAACTGCGCTGAGGTCTTAAGAATCATCTTAAGCAAACGGCCCTGCTGAGGAATTCAAGAATCATCTCTAACTGAAGACTTCGCTGGGGATCTCAAAAATCATCTTGAGCGAGCGACTGTGGGGATTACACCGGGGTCTTTAAGAATCACCTTAAGGAAAGCGACCTTGTTGGAGAGAATATCAGGAATCGTCCTGAGTAACTGGTCCTTTGGTGGAACACCTGTAAAACAAGAATAATAGTAACCTAGATCATGCTTATGATGCGTATGCTTCTGCGCCATGCCTCACATGGTGGGAATGCTATGCGTTTATGCTAAATGCAATGTTAAATGCTATGCAGTCATGCACAATGATGCAATCCCGTCAGCAAAATAAATGCCGAGGGGGAATTCTCCTGTCAAGGAGAAAAGAACTACTCCGGTAGAGGAATCATCCTGCTGAGGAGAATGTGAACATGCCAATGTCAATTGGACTCCGTCTGGGGAATCGACCTTCCGTGGATTGCTGCAGGGAAAACAACTTCAGTTGATTACTGCAGTGGACGAAACTGTACGAGAACCTGGACCTGCTGATATCAATCGCGAGAGTAAACTGCGTGGCCGTCATGGCTACTCTTCTGGGGATCACAACTCTGTGGGGAAACAACTTCAGCTGCTCCACACTCCACTGGGGAAAACATGGTCTGATCAACTGCCAAGGACTCGGCTCTCTTGGACATCTGCAAACTCGGCTGAGGAAGGAGAAGTCATTCTGCTTCGCTGGAGAGGATGCGACTCTGGGGAAATACAGCATCAGCTGCCCCACGCTCTGCTAGGGAACATCCACTCATGGTCCCAACTGCTACCAAGGATTCGGCTCTCCTGGGGATCTGCGGACTCAGTCGGGGAAAGAGAAATCATTCTACTTCACTGGAGAGTACAACTCTGATGAGGAATTTCGATCTCGCTGGGGAAGAAAGAATCATCTGACTTCGGGGGAGAGTACAACTCTGCAGAGGAATACAACATCAGCTGTTCCAACACTCTACTGGGGAAGAGGGAATCATCCGACTTCGGGAGAGAATACGTCTCTGGTGGGGAATCTCAATTCCGCTGGAGACTTCAGTCTGGCACCATCAGTTACTGCATATTTCGGCGTACGAACAATTTCCTACGAATCCTGCACTTGTGACCCGGTGCTGGGGAAAAACATCCGCTGCGGCGGCTTTACTGGGGAAAACACGAGCTTCGGTACCCGAACATTCCTCTGAAATCTGCACTCGTGACCCGGTGCTGGGGGGAAGAAGACATCATTCTTCGGTGCTTGACTCAGCTGATGAGGTGACGTTCCTTCAGAATGCGTCTTCTTGGGGAAAAGAATCATCTCTGCCCGGGGAGACACATCAATGCTCGCTTTCTTGCGTTCAGATTCTGCGGAGGAGAGACTACTGGACTCTGCTGGAGAAGGAGGGCTCGCCCTGCTTCGGGGATGCGTGCGACACATCGTCTGGAAGGTGCTACACCTGCAACAACACAAACAAACAGACAAGATACCCTCCTCAAAGGGTCTATCAAGGTTATTATCTCGTGACAATATTCAGGTAATCAATCGTTTCAACAATCAATGGGCCTAGGCCCGTAAGTTTATGTATGCGCATTTTATCAAAAAACATCGGCGTTTTCATTCGCAAACAAAACAGATAAATGCTAAATGGGCAAGCAGAATTGCTGAATAATGTGCATTTTATTGATGGTGGACCCCTGAATGGGTAAAAAAATGTTTTACAACAGAGGCCAGCTCCTGGAATGAGGAAGCCGCACAAAAGGAAAACATAAATATACATCAGTATATACAAATGTCGGCAACGAGGCGTAGACGAACAGCATGAGTTGATCCCTCTAAGACCCACTCGACTTCGATACTTCTCCGACGCTTCAGCTTCGGAAGAGATTGATTCAGATAAACGGCCCTCAGGTCCTCCAAACCACTAAACAATGAAAGTCCACACGCGGAACGCAGTCATTTGCTTATTCAAATCCCTAACTTTTGCGTGAACCGCCCTTTACGGGTTTTCAGTTCACCGGGATACCCTTTTTTGCCGAAGCCGCCCAGTGTAGGTTTTCGACTTCGCGGGTGTACATTTTTTCAATATATCCCTAACTTTTGCCCGAACCTTTTATTCTGTTTTTGGTTCGCCGGGATGCCCTTTTTTGCCTGGACTCTTTCTTTTTTGTCCAGCGGGTCTCTTTCAAGCAAAGTATTTTTTAACTGCGTCCGCGTTCACCGGGGATGCAAAATCTTCACCATCCATCGTGGATAACAACAAAGCTCCTCCCGAGAAGACCTTGCTGACGACATACGGCCCTTCGTAATTCGGAGTCCACTTGCCTCGGTGATCGGAGTGTGGCGGAAGAATCTTCTTCAGGACGAGATCACCCGTCTGAAAGCTTCTGGGACGCACCTTCTTATCATAAGCTTTCTTCATTCGGCTTTGGTACAGGCGACCAAATGCAATCGATGCTAACCTCTTCTCGTCCATCAGGCTGAGTTGGTTCAAACGATTCGTAATCCATTCTGCCTCGTCGAGTTTCACATCAACCAAAACTCGCAAAGAAGGAATCTCCACTTCTAACGGTAGGACAGCTTCCATACCGTACACCAAGGAGAAAGGAGTTGCCCCGGTCGACGTACGCACCGTCGTACGATAACCGTGCAAGGCAAACGGCAGCATCTCGTGCCAATCTTTGTACGTCACAACCATCTTCTGAACAATCTTCTTGATGTTCTTGTTGGCCGCTTCAACAACGCCATTCATCTTCGGTCGGTAAGGAGACGAGTTGTGGTGTTCAATCTTGAAGCTCTGGCACAGCTCCTTCATCATCTTGTTATTCAAATTCGAACCATTATCAGTAATGATCCGTTCGGGAATTCCATAGCGACAGATGATGTCCCTCTTTATGAATTTAGCTACCACCTGCTTGGTCACATTAGCATACGAGGCTGCTTCCACCCATTTGGTGAAGTAGTCGATGGCTACCAGAATGAAACGATGACCATTGGACGCAGTGGGCTCGATCTTGCCTATCATGTCGATGCCCCACATGGAGAACGGCCAAGGGGAGGACATGGCATTCAATGGGCACGGCGGCACATGAACTCTATCAGCATAAATCTGGCATTTATGACATTTCTTCGCGAATCTGAAGCAATCTGACTCCATAGTCAGCCAGTAATACCCTGCTCTCAGGATCTTTCTCGTCATGGCGTGCCCGCCGGCGTGCGTACCAAATGTGCCCTCATGGACTTCTTCCATGAGCATACTTGCCTCTTTCTCATCTACACATCTGAGTAGCACGAGATCGTGATTTCTCTTATACAGCACTCCATCAGGATTGAGATAAAAGTTTCCAGATAGCCTCCTCAGAGTCTTCTTATCCTGGGTTGACGCACCCGCAGGATACTCCTTAGTCATAAGGAAGGTCTGGATATCGTGGAACCATGGCTTGCCGTCGGTGGCATCTTCGATTGCAAAGACAAATGCCGGTCTATCAAGACGCGAAAGTACAATTCTTGGAGCCTCATTCCAATAATTGACTTTATACATTGAAGCCAACGTGGCTAGGGCATCAGCCATCTGATTTTCAGCCCTGGGTACATGATGAAGTTCCACTCGATCGAAGAACGGAAGCAGCCTCCTGGCGTAATTCATGTACGACACTAAATTCGCTTGACGAGTTTCCCACTCCCCTTTAATCTGATTGATTACAAGCGCTGAGTCACCATATACGTCTAGATTCTTGATTCTCAAATCAATTGCCTCTTCTAGACCCATGATACATGCTTCATACTCTGCTTCATTGTTGGTAACTGGAAACGTCAGTCTCGCAGTAAACGGGATGTGGGATCCGTGAGGAGTCGTGATGATAGCCCCGATACCACTTCCATAGGAATTAACCGCTCCGTCGAATATCAACTTCCACTGAGACTTCCTATCTGGCCCCTCATCGGGCAATGGCTCATCGCAATCCTTCGCTTTGAGAAACATAATATCCTCGTCAGGGAATTCGAACTTCATCGGCTGGTAGTCTTCGATTGGCTGTTCGGCAAGGTAATCAGACAATACGCTTCCCTTAATGGCTTTCTGAGAGACGTACTGAATATCATATTCCGTTAACACCATTTGCCATCTGGCAATCCTGCCCGAAAGAGCCTGCTTCTCGAAGACGTACTTGATCGGATCCATCTTCGAAATTAGCATAGTGGTGTGATTGAGCATATACTGTCGTAGACGTTTGGCGGCCCAAGCTAGTGCACAACACGTCTTCTCCAGCATCGAGTATCGAGATTCACACTCAGTGAACTTTTTACTCAAATAATAAATGGCATGCTCCTTTCTGCCCGTCTCGTCGTGCTGACCGAGAACACACCCCATACTATTCTCCAGAACCGTCAGGTACATGATTAATGGTCGTCCAGCCACTGGGGGTATCAAGATTGGAGGTTCTTGAAGATACTGCTTTATTTTGTCGAATGCCTTCTGGCAATCCTCATTCCAGGTAATCGCCTGATCTTTCTTTAAAAGCTTGAACATCGGTTCACAAGTGGCCGTGAGCTGAGAGATAAACCTTGCAATGTAGTTTATTCGGCCCAAGAAACCACGAACTTCTTTTTCTGTTTTCGGCGCTGACATTTCTTGAATGGCTTTTATTTTCGCAGGATCAACTTCAATACCTCGTTCACTAACGATAAACCCCAATAACTTTCCGGACCGCACTCCGAAAGTGCACTTGTTAGGATTCAGCCTCAGCCTGAACTTCCTAAGCCTCTCAAACAGCTTTAATAAGTTGACCAGATGCTCTTCCTCCGTTTGGGACTTTGTAATCATGTCATCAACATAGACCTCGATCTCATGATGAATCATATCATGAAACAAAGTGACCATTGCTCGCTGGTAAGTGGCCCCTGCGTTCTTCAGACCGAAGGGCATTACCTTATAGCAAAATGTTCCCCAGGGGGTGATAAACGTCGTTTTCTCCATGTCCTCCGGTGCCATCTTAATCTGATTGTAACCGGAGAAGCCATCCATGAATGAAAACACGGAAAACTGGGCTGTGTTGTCGACCAACACATCGATATGAGGCAACAAGAAATCATCCTTAGGGCTCGCCCTGTTCAAATCCCGATAATCGACGCACATGCGTACCTTACCGTCCTTCTTCAGTACAGGCACTATGTTGGCGACCCACGGAGGGTAAGTGGTAACGGCTAGAAATCCTGCGTCCAACTGCTTCTGGACCTCTTCTTTGATTTTTACAGCCATATCTGGTCTCGTCCTCCTAAGCTTCTGCTTGACTGGAGGGCAATCTTCTCGCAACGGCAAGCGATGAACCACGATGTCAGTGTCAAGTCCGGGCATATCTTCGTATGACCAAGCAAAGACGTCACTATACTCTCGAAGCATCTCGACCAGTCTATGCTTGACATCAATCTGCAGCGCTGCCCCTACTCTGACATTTCTGACGAGCTCTTCAGAACCCAGATTTATGATCTCAATATCCTCTTCATGAGGCAGAATAACCTGTTCCTCTTGTCTCAACAAGCGGGCCAACTCTTCCGGAAGGTCCTCGTCTTCATCAATCTCATCCTCGGCTTGATAGATCGGGCAATCGAAGTCGTAGTGAGCCGTAGAGGGTCCAGAGTCGATGTCATCTGTTATGTGGATCTCTTCACTTGTCAGCTGGATAATCTCCTTGATGGTCCAATTGTCGAGGCGCTCGCCCGGCTTGCTCGGTTGAATCCAGGTGTCAAGATCACAAACACTATCCCCGCTGTCCTCAGACGTTGCATTGATGCTTTCGAAAATTACTCCGCCCTTGGTGAATAGGATCAGCCCCTTCCCACGAGACGAACCGCTAGAAGAAGATGAAGCTTCAGCTTCAGGAGAATACCCCAATCCAAACTTATCCTGCTTGATTGGTATATCCAAAACATGCCCCCAGCCTGGGGTGGAACCGACTTCAACGACGGCCCGAGCTTCCTTAAACGAGGAAAGATTCATCTCTTGCTTCTCTGCGACGACAGGAGCTACCTCTTTCACCTTGACGGTTTCAAATGCTTGGCAGAGAGTTTCATGGATTTCGACATCCATTTCAACATATTTAAAGGATGACAAGTGGCTCACCATAATGTCCTCCTCACCACAGACGGTTACTATGCTTCCCCCGACAGCATATTTAAGCTTTTGATGCAGCATGGACGTCACGGCACCAGCAGCATGGATCCATGGCCGACCTAAGAGGCAACTGTAGGCAGGCATGATATCCATGATATAAAAAACCGTATCAAAAGTCTCTGGACCCACTTGAATCGGCAGGGTCAACTCTCCGAAGACGTGGCGCTTGGTTCCGTCAAAGGCTTTCACTACCAGATCACTGGGCGTGCAAAGCAATCCACGGGTATCCAACTTCATCAGTGCCTTCTTCGGAAGCACATTAAGCGACGAACCCGTATCCACCAGGACATGCGACATGATCGTGCCTCTGCACTCTATTGAGACGTGCAAGGCGCTGTTGTGGTCTCTTCCTTTAGGAGTCAGCTCTAGATCTGTAAATCCCAGCCCATTACCAGCATTAACATGGGCTACCACCTCTTCCAGTTGATTTACTGATATCTCCTGCGGCACGTAGGCAGCGTTCAATACCTTCAGTAATGCGTTGCGGTGCGCTTCAGAACACAGCAATAAGTTAAGAATAGAGATCTTTGACGGAGTCTGATGAAGATGATCTACAATCTTGTAGTCGCTCTTCTTGATTAGTCGCATGAACTCTTCAGCATCTTTAACTAGCAAATCCTTCTCTGCCCCAGAAGGGACCTCCTCGACAGCTTTGCCTTTACCCTTATCTAAAGCGTCAGCTCGGACCACTTTCTCTGCTGCAACCTCTGCTGGCGCGAACACTCTACCGCTTCGAGTAATGCCACTGACTCCGGCAAGATTCTGCACAGTCGATCCGTATGGTTCCAGCTCTAACTTCTGACCATTGCAATAGACTTCGGCGCCATAATGCCATGGAACAGCATTAGTGCTTTCAAATGGGATCGGTCCGGCCCTGGTGATAGTAATAGTAGGTGGTCGGGGCGCAGAAATAGTAATAGGGTGACGAGGAATAGTAATGGTAGCGACTTCATCTGCCTGTCTCAGCACAACCTCCCCTGATACACTTTCAATTCTCCGGCTGAACTGCAAAATACCCTCGGACATCAGACTTTGGATACCTTCTACCAGCTGCCCACACCCATCAGGAAGTGTAGCACAAGCCATACATAACTCTCCACATCCAGGAAAGAAGCCCTTCTTCAGCAACTTAGCCTTGACAAAACTAAGCGGCGTTCTCAAGTCTTTGACATCAGTCAGCAAGTCTGCACTCTCCTCCGTGATAATGGCGTTCACTCCGCCTCCCTTATGATGAGGCATAGGGTTTTTGGTGACATTGGGCACACTGTCAGAAAAGTTAATAACCTTGGCGTCCACCAAGTCCTGCACTTTGTGCTTAAAAGCTTTACAATTCTCAATCGTATGGCCTGGTGCCCCAGTATGGAAATCACAAGTAGCATTGGCGTCATACCCTGGTGGTGGTGCCCCTGTTAAGGGAGCCATTGTCCTCTTTTGAACTAATTGGAGCTGAAGCAACGTTTGCAGAAGTTGTGCATACGACATAGGTGGAGTTTCAAAATGACGATTTGTCATAGGAGCCCGATTCTGATATCTCCTATACCCTTGCTGATTCTGCTGCTGAGGCTGCTGCTGCTGCTGCTGCGGTGGAGCTGCTGGGATATTTATGCTAGCAATCTGCTGCTGAGGGCCCTTGCCCTTTCTCCGAGCATTAGTGACAGCACTTGCATCCCCCTCTCGACGCTTGCCAGCGTAGGGTTTCTTACTACCTCCTCCAGCTGAGGATGATTCGCCTTGAATCTTTCCAATCTTTATACCGTTCTCAACATGCTCGCCCATAGTGATGAGAGCCGACAATGTTCCAGACATGCCACTGACCAGCTTTTCATAGTAGATTCCAGGAAGGGTAGCCACGAACATTTGCACTAGCTCACGCTCAACCATCGGCGGTTGAACCCGAGCAGCCAATTCACGCCACCGCTGGGCGTACTCTTTAAAGCTTTCATTGTTCCGCTGTGAGAGGTTCTGAAGCTGAACTCGGTTGGGGGCCAAGTCGCTATTGTATTGATAGTGGAGGACGAACGCTTCTGCGAGATCTTTCCATGTGCGCACAGTAGCGGGCTCCAGGCCCATATACCATTCGAGTGATGGACCAGAAAGACTATCCTGGAAGAAGTGCATCAGCAACTTCTCATCGTCAGAATAGGCGGACATCTTTCTATAATAAGATCGGAGGTGGACGCGGGGGCAAGTAGTACCCTTATACTTCTCAAAGGCAGGCACCTTGAACTTATGAGGTACCTTGAAGTCAGCAATCAACCCGAGCTTGGACATATCAACGCCCAATGTGTTCTGATTTTCAATGTCTCTCATCTTGTCTTCCAGCGAGAATACGTCATCCTGATGGTCCTCCAGCCACGGTTGAGGCACCAACAGATTTCCTACACCAGCATTGCCGTTGACCGGCCCTATGTTAGCATTGGCTCCCAGACTACCATTGCCGACGCCTGCCGCGTTGAGCCCGATATTAGTCATCAGATTGCCGTTAGCACTGTCGTTGCCCCCGGCAACAGGAACAACGTTCTGTGGAGCATCCACTGGAGGAGGAGTAGGCACGGCCCCGCCGTGAAGTATGCCATTACTGTCAACCCTGGAGATCAGAGGTTGAACCAAAGTACGAAGCTGGTCCTGACCATTAGCGACCACCTGCATCAGCTCCATAAAACGATCCATCCGTTCATGGAGCTCTTGAACATCTGACTGCACCTGGTCCATGATCCTTGTCTGATTAGCGCGAGTTGAGTAGCGGTGGATGAGTCTTTGATCAATCCTGGAGACCGGAGACAACTCGGGACCTGAAAAACCTATCAACAATAAAGGTTAGGAAAAGCAATAAGATATACACCATGCAAATATGCTTCATGCAGATGCATGCGTGTGTTTGTGTGCGTGGGAGATTTTCCCCTGATCCTAGTGCCTTAGTGCCAGTGCTGATAATAATAAGAGGAAGAAGAAATCCGAGCCCAATCATGGAAACATCAATCTCATATATATATATATGGAAAGGCCTGTCAAGGCAGTACACAGTATCAGCGAGTACAAACAGATCAACAGCATGACCTCAGCCAACAAGTCTGGTGATGGTCAGCATACATCAAAGATCAAAACAACAGGAATACAACTAGTCAAGTACGGCCACGGGCACGATACTCTGCTAATAATTCCTTCGTCTCTGGATGATCTGGCAAAGTGAGCAACCCCTCGACGAGTAATTCCCTCTGCCTGATGGTATGCTGAAGCCCCTGAACTGAACTCTCCCAAGCTCCTTCGCCAAAGCAATCCTCCAGTTTCCGCTTCTTAGACTCAAACATCAGCTTATGCTCCTTCAGGTTAGCAAGAGCTTTGTTGAGACGGCTTTCGGCGGCGTATCTGCGGGCGGTCTCTTCATCAAACCTCCGCTCACTGTCCTTTACTTCGGCTTCCAGCTTAGAGATCTGCAGCATCAGCTTGTCCTCTCGCTCCTTCCTGGTGGCCATGGAGGTCTTCCAATGCTGGTCGAACTTAGATATCCTCCGATATGCCTCCTCCAAATGCTGCTTCTTCGTAGCTAGTACATCATTAGCAGCCCTGAAGTCTTGACCTAAGCGTTCCCGATCAGCAATCTGCTTTGCCAAGTCTGCACCCAGTTGGTTCACCGACTCTGTTTGCTTTTTGAGAGCATGCACGGCTTCGTTCCTCTCACTTCGAAGCTGAGCTAACTCCTTCTCTAATTCTGCGTTTGCCCGCTTCAGTTCATCTCGCTCAGCCAATACCTGGTTGTGCTGATGAATGGACACAGTGGTAGGCTCTTCGACTGGTGGAGGACTCTCTGGTCTGACATGAGGGAATGGCATCCCTATAGCGCTGGCTCTGGCTCTGATCCAAGCTGAATAAGGAGGGTAGGCTTGGTTGTTGCTCTTTCCCAACAAAGGCCTTCCTCTCGTGCTGATATTGTTCCACGCATGTTGTAGCTTGGACAACAAATCCCCCTCTAGAGTACCCGTGAGGTACAGAGATTCCTGTACCTCCTCCTCCTTCGGTGGAGTCCTCAAAGCATATGCGAACTGACGAACTAGCAGTGATGGATTGTAGTTCGTGCAACCCTTCCTACCTATCAGAGGTACGTTAGGAAACCCACTACAACTGAAGATCACCTCGGTGCCTAACCTGTCTCTGTCAACGAACCAATCAATATCTTCTGCCGACAAGCTCATTAGACGCTCAGGCCAATCAGCTGTGGCTGCAGACAAGACGGGGGAACCCCTCTTGGGCAAGTGACTATCAAACCACCTGTACAACAACGGTATGCAGCATGAGACATTCTTCCCTCTCCGGTTCTCATTCTTGTAATGCACTGAGTGATAGACGTCTCCGATCAGAGTAGGGACTGGATTCCCTGAGGCGAAGATGTGGAATGCATCAAGGTCCACGAAATCAGGCATGTTGGGGAACAGGATAATGCCATATATGCATAAAGCAAGGATGGCATTGAATGCGTCCCAACATTTGTCCTTAGCACACTGCTGAGCTTTAGCTATCAGAAACTGCAGAGAGAACCCAGGAACCTTGTTCCAGCTCGTCACCACTAACTCAGAAGCGCTCAAATGGAGTGAGGAAGCTAACCCAGCCAGATCAGGCTCAGCATCCATGTGCACGAAAGGCATCTGCCTTTTGATAGGCACACCCAGCATATCAGCATACTCTTCCAATGTCGGCGCGAGAACGAAGTCATGAAAAGTGAAACACCTCAAGGGAGGGTCATAAAACTGCAGAAGAGCATGCAACCCATTCAACTCTGACGTGGAAGGTTTGCAAACCAGACTAAGCAACCTGCCATAAGACTTCCTGAACCTATCCTTCACAGAATCCCCTGTCAGGGCTATCAAACCAGTCAGCTTCGACACACCGGGGGTCGGGAACTTGTACGCAACAGTCTTCCTGAGGGAGGCCATAATAACAGTAGGAGGCGGGAAATCCTGGATCGGGGAAACGGTACCTGCAACACAGACACACGTTAATGGAATGCAAATGGATATGCAAACTAATGCACGATGCAGGCATGCAATAATATATCCAGGTAGCTGCTGTGGAGATTCGATATCAACAATCACTGATGAGAAGAAAACCCCGGTGTAAGGCCACTAATCTGATCTGCTGAGAATAACCATCTGATAGGACCGAGATCAAAATTCTGCTCTGACAAGAATAAGTGTCTGATAATAAGGACCCCGGGTGCAAGATCAAGGAACATATGTTGATGAAGTCTTCAGACCCCAAATCAAAAATTTGCCCTATCAAGAACAAACACACAGCTGCTGATGAGATCTTCGGACCCCACTCAAAATCTGCCCTATCAAGAACAAACCACTGATAACGATATTCTGATCAAAAACCTGCTCTATCAAGAACAGACAAACACCCGACGATAAGATCCTCTGATCAAAAACTTGCCCTGTCAAGAACAGACGAGTCTGCAACTGAGACACCCTGGTACCAACATAACTGATTCACTGTCAAGAAAACCAGGTAGTCTGAAGGTCTAAGTTTCCTGCAATAAACCCCGTCCCGCTCACAGGTATGGACCTAGACTGACTCAAGGTACGGCATCCTATGCGTTCATCAGCGTCACAGACTTTCAAAACTGATGATACGATTCCCAGAAGGAGTGGCATCATCAAGCTTTGAAGAGGCCTCACTTAGCTGAATCACAAATGATCGGTCCCCAGAGTCGACAATCCACCAAACCAGCAACCGTCTCAACCCAAAGGGTTGAAAGTGAAGCCAACCGGATGAACCTCATCTGAGCGTGGATTTCATGAGACACTAGTGCCTGCAAAGCAAGCACGCGCCCACTAATTTCCACTCTAAGTCTACAGTGCACTCAAGCCTGGGTCTGACTTCTCACTCATCAGAACTCCCATCCCACAACAGCACAAATAATCATATTATACTGAAAATAAAATGCGGGAAATAAAGTGCGAGAAGTAAAAATGCGATAAATAAACGCAACCTAACAAGCAAACACACAAGCGGTAGGATTGACTCTCTTAAGGGACGTTGGATCCCAAAACTGACTCGCTTTCGGGACGTTGGATCCCTAGGACACTATCAAGTCCCCAGCAGAGTCGCCAGCTGTCGCTTGCGTGAAAATAAGGTGCCGGCATGACAGAAGAGTCGCCACCTTTCGTTATTTATCCCTCAGAGCGGGAAAGGAAATGATCGGAAAAACCTGACGAATAAGGGTAAGACAAGGTCATCGCAACCATTGTCTGGGTTCGGGAGTCGGTTACACAAGGGGAAGGTATTAGCACCCCTCACGTCCGTCGTACTCGACGGGATCCTCGCTTGTTTGTTTACTTGGACGGGTTGGTTATAATCTATCTACCTATCAAGGCTGGCTGAAAAAGAAAAGAAAAATGACTCGGCAAAGCGTCGCACTTTATGCCTACGTATTCTCATCAGAGAATGAGAAATCAGAGTCAACGTAGTTCGCCTACGAAGGGTTATGGGGGAAGGTAGCTCGCCAAGACTTCGCCATCTTGTGCCTACGTACTCTCAACAGGCATGAGAGATCAGAGCTCACGTAGTTCGGGAAACTACGGTTTATTTCCTGTTTTTTTACGAAAGAAGTGTTTCTTATTGTGTTTGCGATTTCAACCGCACTAGAGACTATGACCTGAGAGTGAATGCGTCGCATGTCACCCAAAGGGTACCATACTAAACATCCAGACTATGGAAAAGAAACTTTCCCACAATCCTTTCTCAGATAGCTTAAGGCTCGTAACGTATGAAAGAAATCATTCATGATTACTGTATCTTAAACTGTTTTGAGATGAGAAGAGAACAGGCCCAACTAGGAGGGAGACTATCAAGTCCTACTGTTATCATGCCATGGATTCATCCTATGGTTGAAGTTTGAACAGGGAACTCCTAGATGTTGTCATGCATAGGTTTCAACCTAAAAGTCTATCATCAAATCCTTATCAAAGGAAATGAGAGTCCTAAGGGATCATGTCAATGATACACCAAAACAGACAAAGCATCAACTTAACAGTAAAATGCATGCAATGCAAGTGAGGGAGGAAATGTGTGTGGGGCTTCAGCCTCCACAAGCTCGTCTCAACCTCAAGCCAGTCATGAAATAACAGTAATCATACTGAAGAATAAACAACATGCTATCAAGCAATAAACAGTAAACTGCAATCATACAGATAAAATGAAATGAAATGCCATCAGGCAAACAAACCACATGGGCAAGGGAGCTGGGCTCTACCGAATACCCGCAAGCAAAGCCAAGCAATAACAATACAAGTAGAGGGAGCAGCTCAACCTCTAATGCAATCATGCTCTTAGACTGAACTTACTCTAGATGGACTTAATCTAATGCAACAGACAAATCAGACAAAACACACAATACAGAAAAGAAAAACAGAAGAAAGCCTCAGCTCCTCCAGCAGCTACTCAGTCTTCAGACTTCAGAGATCACTTGCTTTCCAGGTATCAACCCTACAACATGAGTATCAACTCATCTTCTCCCTTAAGCTTCAGCTTCTTGATCAGCTCCACCTTCAGGCTTCACTATCTTCAGGGATCTTCAAGTATCAACTTGATCTTCACAAAGTCTTCAGACTTCAACAATCTTCAAGGAATCATCCTCTTCAAAGCTTCAGCTTCTATCTTCAATGGCTCAAATGCTCCAGCAAACAAGATTCAGTCCACAAGATGAGGTGAGGATGTTACAGTGCTCACTGACTTCCAAAGGATGCCATTGAGGACTTAACATCAAAGGGAGAGGCTCTCTCAAAGTTCTACCTCAGAGGGCAAGGTCACTAATCCCTCCAAAGGAGAGAGGTGAGTACCCTTAAGGGACTTTATGTCATAGAGAAGGAAGGAGGTGAACAAGACACTCCTTGTTTATTGAATGGAAGTATCCTATCTAAGGCTCTACCTATGCACCTATAAACCTATAAACAAAACAAACAAAAGCTAATCTAAGCTCCTCTGCAAGGTCTTCAAAGCTTCAATGATGATCCACAAGGTCTTCAACTCAATCTTCAAAGCTCACACACTCAAAAGAGAAGAAAAACAAGCACAACAATACAAACTATGCCTTTAAGCAACACACATACTATCCATACATTCAAAAATCAATTGAAAATACTAAAACACCATACAATATTCTAGCAAAATTCTAGGGGATTCTACACATACTTACCCTTAACCCATATATTCCCCATACACTAATTTGGCCTATAAACCCCAAAACAAAATTGTTCAAATCTACTTATGCAACCTAAAACCCTAATTTGAGCACCTAAATGCTAAACAAGCAAACTATATCAAATTTTAATCTAAATATTGATAATTAAATCCTATATGAACTATGATTCAATATCTAACTATGCCAAAAAGAATGGCCCAAAAATCCTAAGGGAAAGTCCTAAAACAAATTCTACAAAATCAAGTATTAACCAAAATCAATTAAAAATACCATGTACAAGAATAATATGCTAAAAATATTAAAAGAAAAATAAAATGGAATTTTATTTAGTTACATTTTTCTAGACAAAATTATGAATATGTGAAAAAAAACAAGAAGTGAAAAATATTAATTTTTGAATTTTATATGGATTTATTAAAATGCAAGAAAATTAAAAGAAATTAAAATATGAAAAATGAAATAAATGGGGGAGGGGGTGTCATGAGCAATGCGCCTCAGTTATATTGATCATTGGGCCAGGAAAGGGTGGTGCAGATATCAAAGTATTAGGGCCCACCTGCGCTCAGAAAATGAAGAGAAAAATTACAAGAAAAATAAAATGGACGCGGTGCAGAAAGCAACAAATTGAAGTGTTATTCTGGATTGGGCCCATGGTGGAGGTGTGAATAGCAATGCTTTGCTGAAGCCCAAAATTTTCCACTTAATTGAACGCTGCGTTTTGGCTCTATTCTTTCCCTCCATTTTTAATTCAAATCATGGCCGTGCGATCAGATGAAATAGTCAAAGATCTGGGACAATCCAACGGTGGGAGTTCATCTTCTCCAAACATACCCTAGGGTTTTCAGAAAACCCTAATCCCACGCCAGAACTTCACCTCCTTCGTTCTCCTCCATTTCTCCATGAAATTCAACAATTCCAAAAGCAAAGTTGTGCTACTGATTACCATGAACACAACCATACAAGTAGCTTTCTCTGAAACTCCTTAAATCATCCTAACAGAAAGCTCCAACATTAGGGTTTCAATTCTTTCCTCTGCTATCAATCTTGGTGTAACTTCAAACTAACGATCCAGAATTGTTCTACATGCTACCCTAGCCAAACTACACTATATCATATCCATTAATACATCTTACACAGCTTATTAACAATCTTGCAAGAATTGGTACCCTGCCACGAAACTCCATGAATCCCTCTCAAACTTTCAGAAAATCTTCCTCTAACCTAGCATGTTGATCTTACACCTAGGATTCTAACAGAATGTACATAATTATGGACCTACAGATCAAGTTACCAACCTGTCAAACTTCAATGGTGAGTGGTGTTAGAGCTTGATCTAGCACTTGAAATCCTCTCCAAATCTTCCTCCAGTGATGAATACCTTTCTGTTTGCAAGAGTTGAGGTGGATGAAGCTTGTAGAAGAAGGAATTGGATCTTGCTTGATCTTGAAGAAATCTAGCAATGACACTTTCTCTCTCACTCTCTCCAATGAACTCAACAACTTTCACCAACCTTTTTCTTCATCATGATCCCCTCAATTTATAACCATCCATAGAATCATCTAGAACTTCCTAGAATGAGCTAGAAAGTAATGGAAAGTCATGGAATTTCTCCTTTAATGACATGTTGATCATACCATATCTCATGAGTTAGGCCTTGTGAACTTGTGTCAAAATCTCATTACAAGATATATTGAGATCATATGTGCAAAAATCAGGCCAAACTTGCCTTGTGTAGAACCTTCCAAGGATGCCTTAAGATACAAGTTACAATTTTCCAAAGCAACCTTCATTTTTGAGCCTCAAATCAAAATTCTGTTTAAACCAAAGTTTTTAGAATGTTGTTTGCAATCAAAATGGTATATTGGATGACCTATTTTGGATTCATAGATCTCCCAAACCAAATTTCAACTTGACTTGAATTAACTTATATGCCTTTTTTAGTTCAAATTTACCAAACTTTGTCATTCCATGCTATGAGCTTTTCCAACAACTCATGACCTCCTTTATAGGCTTAAAATGCCATTTTGAACAAATTTCATGTTTTGAGTTTTTCCATTTGAGGCTTGGAACTAGGAGATATGGCCTTTGCTTAAAATGACCTATAACTGCCAAATGACCAAAATACCCCTGTCTTGTTCAAACCATAAGTTGAGTTATACAAATCCTATCAAGGAATTCTAGTACTCTCTAGAAAGCTAAGAAGATGCTCTTCAACATTCATGTTGACCAAGAGATCTTAGGAATCATCCTACTAGGGCAAAAGTTGTCTGCAAGTTGGGTGACTTTCAAGGACCCAGATTCACACACCTCTGCTGACCTGTAATTTGTCAAAACCATAACTTGAGCTCTGCAACTCCCATCAAGGACTTCCACCACTCAAATTAAAGCTAAGAACCATCTCTACAACATTCATGTTGTGGGGAAGATGAGATATCAATCACATCTTGAGCTAAAACTGCCTGGAAGATAGGGATCAAATTAGGGTTTTTTCACTAACAATCCTTGGAAACCCTAACTTGAAACTTCTCAAACTCCTCAATCATGATGATTTGGTCTAGGAATCATCCTTATAGTATCTCAATATATCACTCCATGATCACATGGCCCTTGGATTAAGTCTCAACCTTCTCCAAATCATCAGCTGACCTAGGGTTGACCCAGTCAAAACCCTAATTCTACCACTCATGGTTGAATCTTCTGAATTCTTGCATAATGCCCTCTCTGGGCTTCATGATGACTATCAAGACATCTCATAAACTTTCTCAAAGCTTCAAGTTCAATCTCAAAGTCTCAGAATCATCTGAGGAGCACCCACAACTCTCAAGCTATGAAGCACACAACTCTGGTTTCAACCAATTCTCTTGAGGATCTCTTGAACTTACTGATGAAGGTATCAACTTTCAAACACTTGATGGATAAATAAATGTTGGTCAAATTTTGGGGTGCAACACATGGCACTGAATCCCTTTGCTTTGAGTGGACTTTTCTTCAGACCTTGTTCTTCTACCAACATCATTAGACCTGCTGATGTCATATGAGTTGTTCTTGACATTTGGTCTTGACTTCATGTCCATCCTCTTCATTACCTTGTTACACTGTCTCCAAGGAGCACTATAGTATTGAATAAGCTTTCATCAGTATCCACATCACATTCATCCTCTCCATCTTCAGTATTGGACATAAAGGCTATGCTCTTTTTCTTATTAGATCTGTCACTTATCCCCACTTCAAAGGTTAAGAGAGATCCAATAAGTTCATCCACCCTCATCTTGCTAATGTCTTGAGCTTCTTCTATGGCAGTTACTTTCATATCAAATCTCTTGGGAAGAGACCTGAGAATCTTTCTTACAACCTTTTCTTCTGACATCTTTTCACCTAGAGCACTTGAAGCATTGGTTATTTCAAGGATATTCATATGAAAATCATGTATACTTTCATCATCTTTCATCCTTAAGTTTTCAAATTTGGTAGTTAGCAATTTAAGTCTTGACATCTTCACCTTAGAAGTACCTTCATGAGTAGTTTTGAGTATCTCCCAAGCATCTTTGGCAACTTCACAATTATTCACCAATCTGAATATATTTCTATCAATTCCATTGAACAAGGCATTCAAGGCTTTAGAATTTCCAAGAGCCAATTCATCCTCCTCCTTAGTCCATCCTTCCTCAGGCTTCAGGTCAGATGTAGTTTTTCCATCCTTCCCAATAGTGACAGGGTGTTCCCATCCTTTTATGACAGCTTTCCAAGCCTTACTATCCAATGATTTCAAGAAGGCCACCATGCGAGGTTTCCAATAATCATAATTATTTCCATCCAGAACAGGTGGTCTATTCACAAATCCTCCCTCTTTGTCCATAATACCAAAAAGTATCGTCCCTAGATCTTACCCAGAACCAGAGCAGGATGCCTGCTCTGATACCAATTGAAATTCTGGTATCAGATATGAGATGTCGAAAGTGATGTCACGATACTAATATCTAAACAATTACCAATGTGTGAACAAGATAAAATGCAGTTAACAATTGTAAAGTGACACAAGCAATTGTTAACCCAGTTCGGTGCAAACACACCTACGTCTGGGGGCTACTAAGCCAGGAAGAAAATCCACTAAACAGAATTAGTTTGAAGACTCTTAGCAAACTCTCTCTAGTTTACAATCTTCGCACATAATCTCTACCCGTGTAACTTCTATCTAAGACACTTTCAGATATGAGACACCTCTCACTCCCCCTCAATCACATGCAGTGATAAAAACTGAAGATCAAAAAGTATAAGACACACTTCAAGGACAACACTTGATCTTGCTTAAAAGCTTCAATCAAGAACAATGCACTCGTGCTTAAAAGCTTAGAGTGGATAACTTATAACTCAAAGAACTCAGTTCAATTCACACGTCAAAGTGGTGAATGAATGGCTCACAAGAAAAAAACTAACAACATACTCAAACCCTAATAAAAGACAAAACACAGCTTTCTCAAAATCTTCTCTCTACATTGCAAGTAGGGTTAGCACATCTTTAAATAGAAATCATTCTTCATGGACTTAGGCAAAAGTAATCCATAATTAAAGCTAATTATTGTCCATATATTTTTTCACAAAAATAGCAACAAACCATTCTTCAAAAAGAAACAAAATATACTTGCTTCAAATAATGTCACACCTTGATTTACGCAAGCAATCACTTAACAAAGGCACACAAAAGATTGCAGAAAAAACGCAACCGGAAAAACATAACATTTTGACTTAATGTTCTATAAACATATTTCAGGACATCATACTTGACATCATGAACTGAACCCTGCAACAACAAAAAGAACCACCTGCAGAATGTTAAGATCACATGTCAAGACATCATATAGGGCATCTTGTGATAACACCAAATTTTACCAAAATTGCTACCAATCCCAGAACTAACAATGGGTATTTAAAATTGAAATGATGAGAGTTTTTTTTCCTTGTAATATTAGTGGTAGTATTGGTGTAGCAAGAGAAACTAAAATAAGACTGAATAAAAAAAGAAGATAAAAGAAAAGTAATTTAAGAAAGAACATAAATAGTATTAAATTGATGAAGATGCATATGTGTCACTTTCAACAAGTTTGCGTTAGTGACTAGGTGTAATGTTACCACTTATCAATGTATTAATACAGTAAAAAAACTCAGCTTATTATTACTAATATAGCACAACCTATTAAAGCGTGTCAGTATAGATATCTACCATTTTAAATGAGTTATATTTTCAATGTTTAGCAGTAATGAAACAATACACGTTTCCAAATATTACTCATATAATTAAAGACTATTTAAAATAGTAATAGAGTACTAAGTCCGGGAGAGTTAGGATACCGACGAATTTACTTTTTCAATCTGATCTCTCCTGTAACTATCTGATTGAAACTAAAGAAAAGAAATCGCTGACCTGTTTGTATCCCCCCATTTTCTGTTTTTCTTCCGGGTAACTCGGGTTTTGGACGGGTCAGCTCACCTTGTCCACCCCTACATACACATAGAGGACAACATCACTTTGTGTTTAGTCATTCATACATTACCAAATAACAACAAAACTTATCATATTTTGACAACAATTTTCGATTTAATATAAAAAATCATTCAATAAAAGTGGAATAAGAAACATAAAATAACAGTATAAATCAATATCAAAAACATTATAATGAAACAAAAAAAAAATAGAGGAGATGAGAGATTAATGAAGATGAAAAATAAAGAATAAAGAAAGGAGAAATTAGTGGAGATGAAAAAGAAAAAACAAAGAGAAAAGAGATTAAAGAAAAAGATGTGCAATAAAAATGAAATTATAAGAGAAAAGAATAGTATAAAAATGAGAATATGAAAAAGAAAGAATATAAGAGAGTAGAAATTAGAGAAGAAAATGTGAAATGTACATGGCAAAGAAAGCACGCTACTTCTAGGAGAGATTTGGGAAGGCTGGAATTGAAATTCTAAGAGTGAGAAAGAGAAAATCGTTCGTAATCGTAAGGCTGAGGCACAATAAGTTTGGATTTAGATTGGATGTGGATTAAAAGAAGTTTGAGTTCTAACATAATGCAGTTTGATTCAGTTTGGTTTAGTTTGCAAAATATAAACCGCAAACTGAACCATGTCTTCTGCCTCATATTCAACTCTTTTTGATCGAATAGATACTTTAAACTTTTGTGATCAATGGATACCTCAAATCTGGAGCCAAATAAATAACGCCTCCAAATCTTCAACACGAACACTAGGGCTTCCAACTCGAGATCATCCGTAGGATAATTCCTTTCATGAATCCTCAAATGTATAGAAGTGTAAGCCACAACCTGGCCATTATGCATCAACAATCCACTTATCCCCATCTTAGAAGCATCACAATACATAACAAATGACTCACTTGGATTCAAAAATATCAAAACTAGAGAAGATGTTAACTTTCTCTTGAGTTCTTGAAAACTCTCTTCACAATGCACATCACAAAAACAGGCTTGAGTCTTTCAAGTCAAAGGCAATGCTAACTTCGAAAAGCTTTCAATAAAGTTCCTGTAGTAACCAGCTAACCTGAGAAAACTTATAATCTCTATAACAGACTTCAGAGTCTCGCACTACAATACAACACCTATCTTTTACGGGTCAATAGCAATACCACAACTAGAAATCACGTGACCAAGGAAACTCACTTCTCGCAACCAGAACCCGCACTTGGATAGCTTCACATACAACTTCTTCTCTTTCAAGGTCTGCAACATGTAACATCCCAACTTTATTGGAATATTCATTTAAATATGAATATTCGTATTTTTGGTGATTTTCGGTGGTTGGTGTGAATATTGAGAATTATGGATTTTGAATTATTTATTTAAATAATAATATATAATATGAATATATTGGTATTATTATTAATTTAAATAAATATAAGTGAATTGAGGGCAAAATGGACTTTTGAGGAGGAGTTAGTGAGGGTGAAATTGGAAAGCTCATTTTAAGACCCAAAGTTAGGTTTAACAAAAAGGAATTTTGAGGGAGTTAGGATTCACTCTTGTTAGACCGTCAAAAGGGAAGAAATAGAGGCTAGAGCTCTGAGGAAGAGGATTGAGGCAAATCTTCACAAGGTTTCCAAGAATCAAGGAGAAAGATTTAAAGTCGGCAAATTAAGGTATGAGGAGTATTACCTTCATTGTTTTCAATATACGATTCAATGTATATAAAGCCGATTTAAGGATTTAGGAGGTTTTTGAGTTTGAGGAAATTAGGCCTTCGTGGCCAAATCTGTTTTTGAGGTTGTTTAAGTATGGGGAGTACTACCTTCACTGTTTTTAATATATGATTCAATGTTTTTAAAGTCGATTTAAGGATTTAGGAGGTTTTTGAGTTTGAGGAAATTAGGCCTTCGTGGCCAAATCTGTTTTTGAGGTTGTTTAAGTATGAGGAGTATTATCTTCGCTGTTTTTAATATATGATTCAATGTATTTAAAGTCGATTTAAGGATTTATGAGGTTTTTGAGTTTAAGAAAATTAGGCCTTCGTGGCCAAATATGTTTTTGAGGTTGTTTAAGTATGGGGAGTATTGCCTTCATTGTTTTCAATATGTGATTCAATGTGTTTAAAGTCGATTTAAGGGTTTAGGGATTTTGAGTATTGAATTGTTGTTGCCTTTCTGGTGAGTTTAATGAGTTTGAGGGATTTGAACTGATGGTCTGATAGGTTTGAGGCTGATTTGAAAGTAAGGGAAATTAGGCCTTCGTGACCAAAATCTGTTGTTGAGGATTTAACCGTATAGAGTAAATTATTATGAGAACTCTAAGGAATGTGGGAAAATTGTAAGGATTTTATGGGAATTGGAGGCGTAAATATGATACGGGATTGGCCTAATAAGTCATAAATTTTGTGCCTTTATCGCCATAATACCTTAGGAATTATTTGGGGATATTTTTGGGCGTTGGGGAAGGAATTCGTATAGACTTTTGGCCTGATTTTGCTACCGTTGTATAGCAGCAATTTTCTATAATCGCGAGTTCTCAAAGAGAACAATTCTTCACAAAACGAACATTCGCCCCAGACTCGCAAAGCGAGCATCGCAACGAAGGTAGCAGTGTTTCTCGAATTGATTCTTGTTCAATGTTATCTTTATGTTTTAATGCTGTGATTTTCCCGATGAATTACCGCGAGTATAATTATGAATTTTATGAGAATAATACATGACTGTATAATGAATTCCCATGAGTAATTGTGATGATTTATGATGTTGATTTCATGAGAATTTGGTGATTTTATTATGAAATGATTATTGTGATGATTTTTATGAATGATGATGCACCTAATGATTTTATTATGATGATGATATTGACGTGTGCATCATGCATTCATATGCATTTCGGACTTCAGTCTAGTGTTTTATTCTTGTGGCTTCAGTCCCATTGTGCGATGTGAAGTATTTTGTTGTACTCCGGTTCTTGTATAGAGCCGATCCTATTGATGGGGATCTATGGAGGGTTGATGGCCCAGTGTCCACCAAATTTTGATGAATTGGTACCATATGCATGAGTCTTGTTGCATTTACATTTATGTGACAATTTGGTGTAATTTATGATATTATGACTTTTTATGTTTCCTTGATGTTTATGATGATGTTGAATATGAAAATGACGCTATTTTATATATTGATTCATATATTGATTACTATTAATCGTTTTACTCACCCTGCCTGTTCGAATGTTGCCTCCATGTGGGTAACGTGCAAATGACCAGGTTTAGTCGTGGATGTCGTCGAGGACTTTTTGGCGTTTTTGACTTTTGGTTGACTTAGAGGGTTTTGCTCTGATAGTGTAACATCGAGTTGGGGTCTTTGAGTTAAACCATGTTTTATTAATTATTGTTATTTTGGTTATGTGGCTGCGCAAGGAAAACTTTGGATTTTACCTTTTTGAGTTCCGCTGCCTTTTGAAGCAATTTTTGAGTAATTTTGGGAAAACTCGTTGTTTATGGAGCATTGACTTTTGTTTGAGTTATTGAGAAATGTACGCCCTTTGAGGTGATTTTTATTGTGTTTAATATTTTACTCTGATAAATGTGATTGATTTGCCATTATATTTGTGGGGTAGAAAAGGGTGTTACATTAGTGGTATCAGAGCCTGGTTGGCCCGTCCGACTAAGTTGTCTAATGTTATTTGTTCCCTAGTATGTGGCATGTGTGTGAAAACACTATCGGTACACGTTTGTTTTCTAACCTTTGTTTGCAGAAGTGGTATTGAATCAAGTGGGGGAAAAGATCATGCTTCTCCAAGATGCTTCAAGTATGGAGTGGTGGCTCAGTGTGTTGTTAAATGCTCTTATAGTTTGGTAAAAGATGGTTTATGCCCCCATCATGATTTTCGGCTGTCTATTGATAAATTAAGGAACTGATCACCCTTAGTCTCTTGTTGATAGTATACGGGGTCATGTTGGATGGGATAAACGTGTCTTGCAAGCTTAAATGGTGTGTGCAGTGAATTGTTTTGAGTTAAGTTAAGTGCTTACATATTGTTTTGGTGAGTCGGTGCAGGATGGTGTTGAGATGTTTATTTTGATGGAAACTTTTAGTGTTAATAAAGTAGGGAAGTTGGTGGTGTGACAATTATTTGTGATTATCCGGAAGTTTTTCTTGATGAGATAAGTGATTTACCGCCAGAACGTGAAGTGGATTTTACGATCGACCTAGTTCCTGGAACTAGTTTGGTAGCGATGGCTCTATATCGTATGTCCACATCGGAATCGAAGAAGTTGAAGAATCAACTTGAATATCTTCTCGAGGAGAGATTCATTTGTCTGAGTGTGTCACCATGGGGTGCACCGATTTTGTTGGTTAAGAAGAAAGAAGGTTTTGTGAGGTTGTGTGTGGATTATAGACAACTGAACAAGGTGACTATCGAGAATAAGTATCCACTTCCAAGGATTGATGATTTGATGGATCAGTTGGTTATTGCAAGTGTGTTCAGTAAGATATATTTGAGATCTGGGTATCATCAGATTTATGTGAAGCCTGAGGATATTATGAAGGCAGTGTTTAGGACGGGGTATGGACATTATGAGTATTTTGTGATGCCACTGGGTGTGACTAATGCACCATGTGTATTTATGGAGTACACAAACAATATTTTCCATCCTTATTTGGAAAAGTTTGTGGTTGTGTTTATTGATGATATTTGGATATATTCGAAGAGTGAAGAGGATCATGTTGAGCAACTGAAAATTGTGTTATCAGCGTTGAAAAGGAAGCAGTTGTATGCAAAACTGTCAAAGTGTGAGTTTTGGTTGAAGGAAGTGAGTTTCCTTGGTCATGTGATCTCGAGTAGAGTTATTGCAATTGATATGTCGAACATTGAAGCTGTATCATAATGGGAAGCTCCAAAACCTGTTTTTGAAATTAGAAGTTTTCTTGGGTTCGCAAGTTATTATCGAAAATTCATTGAAGGATTTTTCAAAGTTATCTTTGCCATTGGTGCAGTAGACTAGGAAGGTTTATGCTTTTGTTTGGATGCAAAGTGTGAAGAAAGTTTCAAGAGCTTTTGAGAAGGCTGACAGCAACTCATGTTTTAATTTTGCCGAATTCGGCATAACCATTTGTTGTATATTGTGATGCTTCGTTGCTGGGATGGGGAGGTGTGTTAATGCAACATCAGCATGTTTTAGCTTATGCTTCAAGGCAACTTAAAATGCATAAGAGGAATCATCTGACGCATGATTTAGAGTTGGTTGTTGTTGTGTTTGCGTCGAAGCTTTGGATGCATTATTTGTTTTGTTTGAGATTTGAGATGTTTAGTGATCATAAGAGTTTGAAGTATTTTTGTGATCAGAAAGAATTAAATGTGAGGCAGAGGAGATGATTGAGACTTCTAAGGGATTATGGTTTTGGTTTGAATTACCATTCGGATAAAGCAAGCTTGGTAGTTGATGCATTGAGTGGGAAATCTTTGCATATACCGATGATGATGGTAAAAGAGTTAGAGATGATTGAGCAATTTCGTGATATAGTTTGCTTTGTGAAGAGACTTCTTATGGATTTAAGCTTGGTATGTTGAAGCTTACTAGTGGTATTCTTGATGAGATTCGAGAAGGTCATAAATCTGATTTGAGTTTGTAGATCGGTTGAATTTGATGGATCAAAGTCGAAGAGATGATTTTCGGATTAATGAAAATGGTATCACGAGATGTCGTGATAGAGTTTGTGTTCCAGATATTATTGAGCTGAAAAAGAGTATTCTTGAGGAAGGACATCAAATTAGATTGAGTATCCATCCCGGTGCTACAAAGAGGTACCAGGGTTTGAGGAAATTGTTTTGGTGACAAGGTATGAAGAAAGATATTGTTGAGCTTGTTTAGGCTTGTTTGACATTGTCGCTACTGCGAAAATCGGCGTCGGCTGACAGGAGAGTCGCCACCGTGCGTTATTTATCCCAACGGAGGGAAAGGAAACGCTCGAGGTAAACCTACCGCAAAACGGGGAAAGGTATGGTCATCGCAACCAAAACTTGGATTCGGGAGTCGGTTACGCAAGGGGAAGGTCTTAGCACCCCTCACGTCCATCGTACTCGATGGGATCCACGCTTGGTGTTTATAAGGAAAAGAGTGTGTTTATCTATCTACGCTAATGGTCGGTCTGAAAAGAAAAGAAAAGGACAGGACTCGACAGAACATACGGTGTTCTGGGCCTACGTACTCCCTCGTGCAATGGGAAAGTCAGAGTCAACGTAGTTCGACTACCTACGTCTAGACGGGGGGAAGGTTGCTCGCCAGGACATCGCATCCTGTGCCTACGTACTTCCACACGGCATGGAAGATCAGAGCAAACGTAGTTCGACTGACTACGGCTAAACTAGGGGGTTCTCACACAGCAGTGAGAAAATAAACTGGTTTTAAAGATTCGGGAACCTATAACTACGGTCTGGTCTCAAATGCACTCGGGCAAGAGAAAAGGGATAACAATCAGTCGTCAGCGGGGAATTCTCGATCGCACGGCCGCGAGAGAACAGAAAGTCAGTTGTTAGTGTGCTCGCTAGGACATCGCATCCTATGCCTACATATCCTCGTCTGGTACGAGGAATCAGAGCAGCTGTAGTTTGGCTAACTACGACACAAGCTACTCAAGAGCTCCTATTCCTGAGAAAGGGAAAAGACACCCTAAAACTATGGCTAAAAAAGGGGAATCTACCTACTGTTATCATGCCTGGTTGACCATCCTAATGTCTATCATAACTCCTCCGCAGCGGAGAAGTTAGAGCTCCTAAGGGATCATGGCAACAGGACTAAACAGCAAACAGGAAATACTGCAAAGTAAAGAAATACTGGAAATATGCATGAATGCAACAACCAAACAAGCAAGGTGCAAAGGCCGCAAACCACAAAGGTAAGGGAGCTCAGCTCTACCAAATACCAACAAGCAAAGCCACTCAATAACAAACAAGCAGAAGGAGGACCACCTCAACTTCTCATGCACACAAAGCCTACTTCTAAGATGCACCTACCTCAGAAATATCTAGATGAACCCCTAAGTCTAATGCAGCACAACACCACACAAGTCAAACAACACAAAGAGAAGGCAAACCAGCCTGACAAGCCCCTATCTAAAACTTAAACAAAACCTTGAGCAAGACCCCTAAACAAACCCTAATCAAACCCCTGAGCAAAGCCCTCTGCCAAACCCTAAGCAAAACCCTAATCAGATCTCTAAGCAAAACCTTAAGCAAAACCCTACACAAGAGAAAACAAACCAGCCTCCAAGCTTCAAAGCAAGCTTACCAAAGAAAGGGAGCTAAGTAGGCAGACTCATAGTGCCTTCCTCAGGAAAGTACTAGGAGGTTACCACTCAGGAATCATATCCTATGCGGCTCAACAACTGTGAATGGTTTACATTCCTCCTCAGGAGAAACTAAACTCACATGAAGGCTCCGACATCATTGGATACTTAAGAAATCCTACGTGAACTAAGGGAACTAAGTGAACAGACCCATAGTGCCTTCCTCGGGAAAGTACTAGGAGGCTTCCACTTAGGAATCGTATCCCATGTGGCTCAACAACTGTGAATGGTTTACATTCCTCCTCAGGAGAAACTAAACTCACATGAAGGCTCCGACATCATTGGATACTTAAGAAATCCTACGTGAACTAAGGGAACTAAGTGAACAGACCCATAGTGCCTTCCTCGGGAAAGTACTAGGAGGCTTCCACTTAGGAATCGTATCCCATGTGGCTCGACAACTGTGATCAGTTTACATTCCTCCTCAGGAGAAACTAAATTCACATGAAGGCTCCAACATCATTGGATACTTGAGAAAGAGGTGAGAAGAAAGAATGAAAGACATCCATAGTGCCTTCCTCAGGAAAGTACTATAAACTTCCCTCAAACTTTAGGATCTCAAACCTCACAAACAGAGAATAAACTCCTAGACTAGGACCTCAATCCATGCATCCTTGCAAGCTCCCACTAGACTTCATCCAGCCTCCACCTTCAAGAAGAAACCACAGGCCCTCAAACCACAAGAAACTATCTCTGAAGTTCAACCACAGTTGAACTTCAAAGTCAGAAGCCTATCAAGACTTCTCCTATTCTCAGGCTCAAACAAAAAATAACAGAACACCCTACAAAAATCTACCAAAAATCTAGGGGAAACCTATATGGCTCTATGATCCCAAGATCAAACCTCAAAGCCTAAGTCAACTTCTAAGGCTACTAAACAATCCCTAATATATGAATGGTCAAGGGTTACCAACAAGTTGTGAGGTCTTTATTCTCTAACCTTAAAACAATATCAATCAACCTCTAAAAAAACCACTAAAATCCTATGGGGAACATGCATTAGTCTAGTGCAACATACTAAAAAACCAGAGCAAAATCCATTACCAAATGAGAGAACGAAAATCAGCAAGGCAGACACATCCACAAAATACACTTCAAAATCAATAAACATGTAACAAATGCAATTAAAATGAAAATGCATGATTAAACTAATGTTTTTGCATTATAAAATTCTACATTGAATTACGAACATATGGAAAAAAGAATGGAATTTTTTGATCAAATCTACTATTTTTTATGCTATTTTTTCTATCATGCATGAAAACAAAAGAATATTAAAAAGAAATAAGAAAGGGGGGGTGCAACGAGTAACAAATCCAGTTACTCAGATTGGGCCCCAAACGGAGGGGGGTGCGTGTAGCAGGTGGGGCAAAGGCCCAATCCAATTCCTATTCAGCCTCTCACGCAGGGGGGGGGGGATGAGCAAACGGGGGAGTAGCACTTCAGCAAACCAGTTTTGGGCCCAAATGCTATCCCAACCCTAGCCCAACTAATCAGATAACAAAACCATGCTTACTCTCTAATCCCCTGGTTACTGTTCATCCAAGCGAAACCCTAGCTGCGCCGTTTCTCCAACCTCTCTCCTCTCTGCAATTCCTCTCCCAACTCTCTCTGAGAAATTCTCAAAACAAACTCAAACAATCTCTCACCCAATCCACAATTGAACCTAAACACAAATTCGTTCAACTCAAGCCCTAACCTAAACAATCTTCCTCAACAACTAACACGCAAATCTCAAGCGAACACCCTAATCCATCTGAATAATCGACTAGGAGGCGAAAAGAATCAAACCTGGATGAAGCAACGAAGACGACGAGGCTTCTGGAGAAAAGCTTCTTGAAGACGAGGTTAACGACGAAGTTCTTGAGGCGTATTGAAGACTTTGAAGACGTTCTGGAGAAGAAACGCCGTAGACGAAGATCTTCAAAGATCTTTACAGATCTTGAAGTTGTTGGGAGCTGATGAAGACCTATGAACAACGATGAAGATGCGCTGGGGATTCTCTGGAGATGAGATGAATCGCTGGGAACGTTGAAGGAGATCTGGAGACTGATGATGATTGTATGAAGTTCTGGAGAAAATATTGATGCAGGTTGAAGGATGCTGGAATTTCCTTGTGAAGAACGATGAATGTTCAACTTTGTTCTGGAAAATTGTTCTTGAAGCACGATGGAGATGGATGTGTTCTGGAAAATTGTTCTTGAAGAACGATGGAGATGGATGTGTTCTGGAGAATTCTTTGAAGTTTCCGGCGAAGTGGTTGAGTTCTCCGGTGAGGTATTGATGAAGGTGGACAGAGGAGGATCGGAGAAGAAAGGAGAAGGCAGGAGGATTCTGGGTAGAAAACTAGCTCCGGGGAGCTGTTGCGGTGGCCGGAAGGCGTTAGGGTGGCCGGCGGTGAGGCGGTCACCGAACTTGCATGGCCGGCGGTAGCTTCCCGGTGAGGATCAGGTGGCGCCACGTGGCGAGGGTGAGTGAAAGGTGGAGAACATGCAGGTGTTACACGTGGCCTGGGGTGGAGAGAGAGGGAGAGATAGTGGGTCTGAGTGGGAGACGTGGCAGGAGCTGGTGAATTGGAGAAGTGAGGTGGGTCCTCCTGCTTTGCACGCGTGGATCAGCTTTTATGCTGACAAGTGGCAGTGCAACTTTCTGGACAAAAATGGATCACACAAAAACTGATAATGGGCCTCCAGAACCCCAATTGGGCCCACGAACGAAAACTGCTTGGACCAAAACATGAATTAAGAACAATGAATTACCTAATTAACTAAACACAGACATAATCCTAATTAACTATTTAAAATCTGACTAACTCTAATTAATGAAAATGATTAACCATAATTAAATCTAAATGAAGATTAAACTATCCTAATTGATTCAAACAAATTCAATTGAAATCTAAACAAAAGATTAACTCCTAATTAACCTAATTAAACCCTAATTAAATCTAAAAATGATTAAAAATCTAATTACCTCTATTAAAATTCTATTTAATTTCTATTCTATAAAATTCTATTCCATTTATTTAAAACTATTAAATCCTATTATTGATAAAAGAAAAAACTATACTCTTTCTATATTATCCTAAAAACAATTAAAAGCTACTTAAAATCCCTTATATTCTAAAAATGATTAAAAACTATTAAACCTATTTAAAAAAATTCTGTAAAGTTCTAAAAAAAGATTTAAACTATTAAAAAATGTTAAAAAATCTATTTAAATTCTAAAAATGCGAACAGAGGCAAATAACCAAAATAAAAGAGCGCGCGAGACCAGATCGAATCAAACAGTAAACCCCCGGTATCAGAATATCCCGAAAACCACCATGTGAGCTGCAAACACCGAGGAGCGCACAACTTCCCGAAAAATAAAACCCTGATTATCTAGACTGGATCTGAAATATCCGGTAAATGAAAACCCAAACTGTAACCCTAACATCCTCTGTCTGTGCACAAGTGTCATGCATCTGATATGCGAATATGAATTTAAACCACGAGTCAGATAGGAGAACCGGTTGGTCAAATTTTAGGGTGCAACAGACATGTCAGAGGACGAAGATTGAACATCGACGACCGTTGAGTTTGATGCAACCGTTGAATATTCCATATTGGAAATGGGATAATATTTCTATGGATTTTGTGTCGGGTTTGTAGAAGACTGTGAGGGGGAATGGTTCTAATTGGGTGATTATGGATAGATTGACTAAATCAGCTCATTCCTTGCCAATGAGGATTAATCGTTCTATTTTGAAGCTAGTTGAGATGTATATTGAGGAAATTGTGAAGTTGCATGGGATACCGTCGAGTATTGTGCCAGATGGAGATCTGAGATTTACATCGAGATCCTGGAAGAGTTTGCAAGACGCTTTAGGTACCATGTTGAGATTGAGTTCTGCCTATCATTCGCAGACGGATGGACAGACAGAGAGAACTATCCAATCCTTAGAGGATTTGCTAAGAGCTTATGTGTTGGATCAAGGTGGATCATGGGATAGTCATTTTTCATTGATTGAGTTTACCTACAACAAGAATTATCATTCTAGCATTGGAATGGCACCGTATGAGGCTTTGTATGGAAGGAAGTGTAGGACTCCATTGTGTTGGTTTGAGTCAGGCGAGAGTGTTGTACTCAGACTTGAGATTGCGCAAGAGACGACTAAAAAGATCAAGGGGATCCAAGAAAAGATGAAAGTTTCGCAGAGTTGTCAGAAGAGTTACCATGATAAAAGGAGGAAAGCACTTGAATTTCAAGAGGGAGATCTTATGTTTTGAGAGTTACGCCGGTAACTAGTGTTGGCTGAGCTTTGAAGTCTCGAAAGCTCACATCGTGTTTTGTTAGTCCGTATCAGATTTTGCAGAGCGTGGGAGAAGTAGAATGTTGTATTGCTTTACCGCCGCCGCTTACGAATTTGCATGATGTGTTTCATGTGTCTTAGTTGCGGAAGTACATTCTAGATCCGTCACATGTGATTCAGATGGATGATGTACAAGTGAGAGATAATTTAACAATTGAGGCATTGTTAGTACAAATTGATAAACGAGAAGTGAAGCAACTGTGAGGTAAAGAAATTTCCTTGGTAAAGGTAGTTTGGGAGGACCAGCTGGAGGGAGCATGACTTGGGAGCGTGATGATCAGATGAGGGAGTTGTATCCGACTCTGTTTCCTTGATGTAATTTTCAAGGGAAAAAATTCTTTTAAGTGGGGGAGAGTTGTAACACCCCAAATTTATTGGAATATTTATTTAATTTATTTAAATATGAATATTTGTATTTTTGGTGATTTTCGGTGGTTGGTGTGAATATTGAGAATTATGGATTTTGAGTTATTTATTTAAATAATAGTATATAATATAAATATATTGGTATTATTATTAATTTAAATAAATATAAGTGAATTGAGGGCAAAGTGGACTTTTGAGGAGGAGTTAGTGAGAGTGAAATTGGAAAGCCCATTTAAGGCCCAAAGTTAGGTTTAACAAAAAGGAATTTTGAGGGAATTATGATTCTTTCTTGTCAGACCGTGAAAAGGGAAGAAATAGATGCCAGAGCTCTAAGGAAGAGGATTGAGGCAAAACTTCGCGAGGTTTCCATGAATCAAGGAGAAAGGTTTAGAGTCGGCGAATTAAGATATGAGGAGTATTGCCTTCATTGTTTTCAATATATGATTTAATGTATTTAAAGTTGATTTAAGGAAATATGAGGTTTTTGAGTTTGAGGAAATTAGGCCTTCATGGCCAAATTTGTTTTTGAGGTTGTTTAAGTATGTGAAGTATTACCTTCATTGTTTTCAATATATGATTCAATGTATTTAAAGCCGATTTAAGGATTTAGGAGGTTTTTGAGTTTGAGGAAATTAGGCCTTCGTGGCCAAATATGTTTTTGAGGTTGTTTAAGTATGAGGAGTATTACCTTCATTGTTTTCAATATATGATTCAATGTATTTAAAGTCGATTTAAGGATTTATGAGGTGTTTGAGTTTGAGGAAATTAGGCATTCATGGCCAAATCTGTTTTTGAGGTTGTTTAAGTATGAGGAGTATCACCTTCATTGTTTTCAATATGTGACTCAATGTGTTTAAAGCCAATTTAAGGGTTTAGGGATTTTTGAGTATTGAATTGTTGTTGCCTTTCTGGTGAGTTTAATGAGTTTGAGGGATTTGAAATGATGGTCTGATAGGTTTGCGGCTGATTTAGGAGTAAGGGAAATTAGGCCTTCGTGGCCAAAATCTGTTGTTGAGGTTTTAATTGTATAGGATAAATGATTATGAGAACTCTAACGAATGTGGGAAAATTGTAAGGATTTTATGGGAATTGGAAGCGTAAATATGATACGGGATTGGCCTAATAAGTCGTAGATTTTGTGCCTTTATCGCCGTAATACCTTAGGAATGATTTGGGGATATTTTTGGGCATTGGGGAAGGAAATCATATAGACTTTTGGCCTGATTTTACTACTGTTGCATAGCAGCGATTTGCTATAATCGCGAGTTTGCAAAGCGAACAATTTTTCACAAAGCGAACATTCGTCCCAGACTCGCAAAGCGAGCATCGTAGCGAACGTAGTAGCGTTTCGCGAATTATTTCTTGTTCAATGTTGTCTTGATGTTTTGATACTGTGATTTTCCTGATGAATTACCGTGAGTATAATTGTGAATTTTATGAAAATAGTACATGACTGTATAATGAATTCCCATGAGTAATTGTGATGATTTATGATGTTGATTTCATGAGGCTTTGGTGATTTTATGAGGACATGATTATTGTGATGATTTTGATGAATGATGATGCACCTAATGATTTTATTATGATGATAATATTGACGTGTGCATCATGCATTCATATGCATTCCGGACTTCGGTCTAGTGTTTGATTCTTGTGGCTTCAGTCCCATTGTGCGGATGCGAAGCATTTTGTTGTGCTCCAGTTCTTGTGTAGAATCGATCCTATTGATGGTGATCTATGGAGGGTTGATGGCCCAATGTCCATCAAATTTGGATGAATTGGTACCACATGCATGAGTCTTGTTGCATTTATATTTATGTGACAATTTGGTGTAATTTATGATATTATGGCTTTTTGATGTTTCCTTGATGATTATGATGATGTTGAATATGAAAATGACGTTATTTTATATATTGATTCCTATGTTGATTATTATGAATCATTTTACTCACCCTGCCTAATAGAATGTTGCCTCCACGTGGGTAACATGGAGATGACCATGTTTAGTTGTGGATGTTGTCGAAGACTTTTTGGAGTTTTTGACTTTTGGTTGACTTAGAGGGTCTTTCTCTGATAGTGTAACATCGAGTTGGGGTCTTTGAGTTAAACTATGTTTTATTTATTATTGTTATTTTGATTATGTGGCTGCGCAAGGAAAACTTTGCATTTTGCCTTTTTGAGTTCCACTGCCTTTTAAGCAATTTTTGAGTAATTTTGGAAAAACCCGCTGTTTACGGAGCATTGACTTTTATTTGAGTTATTGAGTAATTTTTGAGGTGATTTTTATTGTGTTTAATATTTTACTCTAATAAATGTGATTGATTTGACATTATATTTGTGGGGTAGAAAAGGGTGTTACACAATACAACTCTCAGATGCTCTATATGCTCTTTGTCAAATTTTGAATATATCAAGATGTCATTAATGAACACAACCACAAACCGATCCAAATACAAATGGAATATTCTTTTCATGTACTTCATAAACACTCCAAGTGCATTAGACACCTCAAACGAAATCACTGAATGATAAAGCAATAAATAAAAGTGAAGAGTAGCTTCAACAAGCCACCTTCCATATACAAGAACAATAAATACTCATTAGTATCTGCAAGATGTCCATGGTGGACAACATGAAGCATAGGGGATGAGAAACAACATTCAATATAAAAGTGTAACGAATTCTAAGGTAGAAAACATACAACAGAACACACATTTAATATACAATGAACAACACCATAGTCTCACACCCGTTCATAACAACATGCATATATACATATGAAATGTGACTCACGACATGACCTGACACTTATGCATGTGGTACCATTATGGACAGCACAGGTCTATCTCGCTCCTAATTCCCCACCACAGGACCATATCACACCAAATCGCTATTATCACCATAAGTAACGATTCGTTGATTCCTATCTAGAACCACTTACTCGCTCCTGAATCCTCACCATAGGACTAGAGCACACTAAAACTAGACCTAAACCTATACACCATGATGCATGACTCTTAACAACATGCATTATCACCAAAAGAATAACCAAAATTATCACCATGCATTTATAACCATTATGCAAAACATCATTCTCAATACGCAACAATTAATCAACATTACTATAATTAACAAACAACACCAAATAGTAGTACCTTATTAAATGCATATTCGCACAACATTCAATCGTGTTAATTCATTATAACATCAACTCATCATTAAGTAAACACAATGATTAATTAATTAATCATACATGTCATCATATACAATCCTAAAGTTAAAACACAAATACAAATCAATTATCTCTCCAAGAATTACCATGAGGTAGCTCTGCGTGTTAGCTCTCCAACGCTTCAAACGACACCTCATTTGGACCCAAGGAACTAAAGTTACGGTCAAAATCGTCGGACAATGCAACATAGATCAAAATAGAATTTTTCTACATTTAGCCTACAACAATCGATTGCCATAACATAACAATTATTTGTCATCAAGAATATTTTGATTCTTAATTTCTGAAAAATCACGTTTTGAAGAAATACATTCAATTAATTGGATATGACAATCGATTGTCATGTTAACTTTTTTTCAAAAATTAAATGTGTGAAATCGATTGTCATGGGGTAACAATCGATTGTCACTGGTATTATTTCCAGAAAAACTCAATTTTAACATATGATCTTCACCCCCTTCATCTCTTGTCATTCATACATCACCCCAACAAAAGTTTCCATATTCAATTAACATATGAAACAAATTTAACAATACACCATGTTATCTCAACAATCAAACATCTTACAACACTTATATCCATCATGATTCATAGCAATTTATTATAGTATTTGGATCGAACTCTAGTGTCAATAAGGGTAGCTTCATGGTTAGACATGGGCTATGTGTGTTGTAGTCGAAGTCTGTTCAAGCATGTTATCGAAATATGATAGCTTTGTGTTTAAGTTAGCATGTCGAATTAAGCCTTGGTTGTAAGCCCAATTGTTACGTTAGCTTGTAGCCTAAGTTATCTTAGTAGTCTATAAATAGACTAGTTCTCTTAGGTTGTTGAGAGAGGTTAATTGTTGGTATTCACTTGTAATCTTTGAATCCTTATCGAGTGAGTGAATAAAATAACAATTTTAACCAATTTTTATTCTTCTTCTTACTTCTTCTTTATCTTTTGTAAAACTTAATAAGGTTTCTTGTGTTTGTTCAAGAAACTTAATCTTTTTCTCATATTTTTGTTTATTCTTGACGACATTAATTCACAACAAACTGGTGCGGTGAGCGTAGAGGAGAAGATGTCGTCAACTAGGTATTAGATTGAGAAATTCACTGGTGTAAATGTTTTCGGTTTGTGGTGGTTGAAGATGCAAGCCCTTCTTGTTCTACAGGGTTTGTTACAAGTGTTGAAAGGACCAGAGAAGATGGATGTTGCCCTATCAGAGAATGAGAAGACAAAGATGGTCAAAAAAGCCCACAGTGCCATTGTATTGAGGCTTGGTGATAAGGTTCTCCAGCAGGTTCCAAAGGAGAAAAATGCAGCAGATGTGTGGACAAAACTTGAAGGTTTGTACATGATGAAATTGTTGGTTAATCGCCTCTAACTGAAGAAAGTTTTATATTCGTTCAAGACGAGTGAAGACAAATCCTTGGATGAACAACTAGATATGTTCAACAAGTTGATTCTTGATCTTTAAAATATCAAGGTCAAGATTGATGATGAAGGTCAAGTGTTGCTACTATTGTGCTCTTTACCTAAGTCTCATGCTCACTTCAAAGAAACTTTCTTGTACAGAAAATAATCTTTTACCTTTGAAGATATTCAATTTGTCTTGTAATATAAGGATTTGAGCAAACGAAAGGAGCACAAGCCATCTTCTAGTGGTGAAGGTTTGTCCGTTAAGGGAAAATTCTTGAAGAAAGATGTTAGGTTTGAGAAGAATAAGGGTAAATTTCTACATAATTCTTATGGTGGTAATGCTTATACTATTAAGTGTTATCATTTTAAGAAAGAGGGTCATTTAAGGAAAGTATTCTATGATCGTTTGAACAATCATGGTGGAAAAGATAATGGTAATGCATTTATTATGCAAGATGGTTATGAATCATTTGATGTCCTGGTGGTTTCAAGTAGTGACTCTAGTAAGGAATGAATTATGGATTCAGGGTGTACTTGGAACATGACTCCAAGCAAAGACGTGTTTGAGGAATTGTGTGATCAAGATGGTGGATCAATACTGCTGGGAAACAATAAAGCTTGCAAAAGTACAGGTATTGGATATATGAGATTCAAGCTCTATGATGAGTTAATAAGGCTATTAACTGATATTAGGTATGTATGTGATCTTAAGAGGAATTTAATTTCTCTTGGTGAATTCGACAAGAAATTATATGTTTTCAAAGGAGAGAAAAGCATTCTAAGGGTAATGAAAGGGTCGAAAGAAGTCTTGAAAGGTGTGAAGAAACAAGGCTTGTATACCATTGAGACTGAGGTTGTAAGTGGTTCAGCAGATATGACATCGATAAAACCTGTGTCGATGACTGAGCTATGGAACAAGATACTTGGCCATGTCAGTGAAAGTGGCCTAGTCGAATTGTCAAAACAAAATCTGTTATGTGGTGACAAGGTCAAAAAAACTGGAGTTTTGTGAACCTTGTGTATTAGGTAAAACTTGTAGAATGAAGTTTAACAAAGGTAAACAAAGAAGACATGGATACCTTGATTACATTCATGCTGATTTATGGGGCCTGCAAGGAATCCTTCACACTCAGGTGCAAAGTATTTCCTATCTATAATTGATGATTATTCCAAAAATTTATGGGTATTCATACAAAAGACTAAGGATGAAACTTTTGAAAATTTCAAAAGTTGGAAGACTCTGGTTGAAAACTAAACTGACAGGAAAGTCAAGAGGTTAAGGACCTACAATGGCCTTGAATTTTGCAATTAGGATTTCGACAGCTATTATGTTGCGTATGGTATTGTAAGGCACATAACTACTGCAGGGACTCCCCAACAAAATGGTTTGGCTGAAAGATTTAATCAAACCATAGGGTGAGGTGCATGTTGGTAAGTGTAGGATTGAAGAAGGTGTTTTGGGCAGAAGTTGTTGTGACTGGAGTATACTTGATAAATGTGTGTCCCTATACAGCCTTGGGAATGAAGACACCTGAAGAATTCTGGTTGGGACGTCCACTTAGTCTCAACAGACTTAGAGTATATGATTGTTTATACTATGCTAATATTAGGCAAGACAAGGTCGAACCTAGAGCTCTGAGATGTATGTTTCTTGGATACCTATAAGGAGTCAAATCTTATAGGTTGTGGTGCCTAGAGGTAGGTCATATGAGGCGTATCATAAGTTGATATGTAGTTTTCAATGAAGTTGAGATGGATTTCAAGAAAATCGACAACATTTGTCGAAGTTCAAAGATCTTTGAAGAAAAGCTGGAACAAGAAGAGATTCATGTTGAGGTAAAGCATAGTGATGCTGAATTGCGTAACCCAGATAAAGTCAAAGAAGTATCTCTAGTTGTTGATGAAGATGAGGAAACTGACAATGACTACCTGTTGGAAAGAGACAGGTCAAGAAGAGTCATCAACCCACCTCAGAGACTTAGTTATGCAGATCTCATAGCTTATGCACTAATCTATGCAATTGAGGTTCTTGACGGAGAACCTAGAGACTATAAGGAAGTTATGAGAAGTAGAAATAAGACCGAATAGATGAAAGCCATGGATGATGAGATGAAATCTCTCCATGATAATAATACTTAGAAGTTGATCAAGAAACCTTCAAGGGCCATGTTAGTAAGTTTTAGGTGGATCTTCAAGGTTAAAGAATAGAAAGAGTGATGTCAAAGCATTTTAAAGCAATATTGGTTGCTAGGGGGTTTCTCAGAAAGAAGGTATTGACTTCAATGATGTGTTCTCACCTATTGTAAAGCATAGATCCATTAGAATGTTGTTATTCATGGTGACAATGTTCAACCTATAACTTGAACAGATGGATGTGAATATAACATTCCTATGTGATGATATAGATAAAACAATCCTGATGAGGAAACCTGAAGGGTATGCAGAAAAGGGAAAGGAAGATTATGTGTGCAAGCTGAATATGCCCTTGTATGGCCTGAAGTAATCTCCTCAACAATGGAAGAAGAGATTCGACAAGTTCATGGAACACATTGGTTTTACTAGGAGCCAGTTCAACCATTATGTTTACTTTAGATTTCAACCTGGAAATTCACTTGTTATTTTGTTGCTTTATGTGGATGACATCCTCGTAACAAGCAACAGTGTCAAAGACGTTATAAAGATGAAGGTTGAACTTGATAAGGATTTCAACATGAAGGATTTGGGATCTGCCTCCAGAAGTCTTGGGATTTACATCCGAAGAGATAGAAAGAAGTTAATATTATGCTTATCTTAACCGACATACCTGAAGAAGATTCTCGACAAGTTTGGTATGTTGAACTCAAAGGATGTTCTAACACTGACTAATCCTCAGTACAAGTTGAGTACGACTCAAATTCCTAGTATAGAAGTTGAAAGAGCCTATATGAATAACATTATATATGCTAGTATAGTAGGTTATTTTATGTATGATATGGTCTATATGAGGCCAAATATAGCGCACAGAGTAATCCTTGTAAGCAAGTATATGGCCAATCATGGGAGGGCGCACTGGAAAACATTAAAGTGGATTATTAGGTACATGAATGGGTCTCTAATCAGATTCCTGATTTGTGGTGGAGCTTATGGTGATGATAGCGGTGAAGGATTTGTCGAATCTGATTGTGCAGGTTGTATGGATACTAGAAAATCTATTTTTAGATATGTGTTCACTATGTTTGGCAAAACAATCAGTTGGAAAGCAACACCTTAGAAGGTTGTTGCCTTATCAACCACTGAAGCAGAATATATCGCCCTCATTGAAGATGTGAAAGAAGCATTGTGGCTTAAAGGTTTTGATAAGGAGCTGAAACTTCAAGGTCGAATTATCACTGTTAAATATGATAGTCAAAGTGCAATACATATGTCGATTATCATGAGTGAACCGAGAAAGTCAAGTGAGGCTTCACTTTGTCAGAGAGATAATCGAGTGTGGAAAAGTCCAAGTGCTGAAGGTTTTGACTGATGACAATGTTGCTGATATGATCACCAAGAAACTTCCAAGTAGCAAGTTTTTCCACTGTATGCGGTTGATAAAACTTCATGATAAAAACTAGCTTGTTCCCTCGTTAGTGTAGAGTTTGTTCCAAGGTGGATATTTGTGGTATTTGGATCAAACTCTAATGTTGACAAGGGTAGCTTCATGGTTTGACAGGAGTTGTGCATGCTATAGTCGAAATTTGTTCAAGCATGTTATCGAAATATGTTAGCTTTGTGTTTAAGTTAACACGTCGAGTTGGGCTTTGCCTGTAAGCCCAATTGTTAAGTTAGCTTGTAGCCTAAGTTAGCTTAGTAGTCTATAAATAGACTAGTTCTCTTAGGTTATTGAGAGAGGTTAATTGTTGGTATTCATTTGTAATCTTTGAACTCTTATTGAGTAAGTGAAATGTAAAACAATTTTAACCAATTCTTATTCTTCTTCTTCCCTTTTCTCTATCTTTTGTAAAACCTAATAGGCTTTCTTGTGTTTGTTCAAGAAACTCAATATTTTCTCATATTTTGCTTTGTTCTTAACGACATCAATTCACAACATTTATCATACAACTACATCAACAATTTCACCAACAATCATATTCATGATCAAAGCATTTAAACATTATATCAAATAATCATCAATTTCCAGATTTCTAACACAACAACAATTTGTCAAAAACAAAATCATACAACCCTAACAAGAGCAATGAACTCTTTTCTCTACCCTATCATGCAATACACCCATAGTGAAAGTTCTTTCTCCCCCTTACCTTAGATTTTCCAGCAGCAAGCTCTCTAATCAGAATTTGTTATTATCTCCTTAGCCTTAGACTTGTTCTTCTCCCTTTTTTCCAACTCTTACTTTTCATGTACTGTAAAGTTCTCTCAATTCTCACACACCTTTATTTATAAATAAGGTCTAATTTTTTCATTTAGGCATTTCCATTACTACCCCCAACTTATTTTCCCAAATCTCCTTATTGTCCTTATTTTTCTACTAACTCCTATTTTCTTTTTAATTTAATTAATTAAATTATTTCTATCATAAAGCCACAATTTTCTATTTTACTTCTAATATTAATTAAAAATACTAATTATTCTAATTATTTTACTAAATACATATTTCTCACCACACTCTATCAATACCATTATACCCCATCAATACATATAATCACATAACTTATTTAAAGGCACTCCGAACACCAAATAATTAATTAAAGCTCTAAATAATTCAATTAAATCAATTAATTGAATTTGGAATGTTACACTACCAATCCAAAAAATAAAATCCATTCTTCAATAGTATTAGTACAAAGTGTCTTAGATGAACAACTTATAGTTTAATGCCCCTCTTCTTAATTATATCCTAGTGTCTTTCTATTTATGACTCACTCTAAACATGAGAGCCCCTCTCACTTTCTTTCAATCACTAATCTCAAATGATCACTCAATCAGAATAATAAATATTGAATTACAACTCAACTAAAAAATCACACTTTATGCCTTTAGATATGAATGCATGTGCTAGAGTGGTTTACAAACAATAATACAAACAAATGACTAAAACTAGAAACCCTAACACAAAAAATCTTCAATCGTTGCATACACTTCAAACGTTAGGCTTGAGTCTTCTTAAATAGTAATGCAACTCTGGACTTTTCTTCCTTGGACAAAAGATTTTATCACGTTCGAATTTGTAAGAGATTCTGTTTTTATTTATTTTTCAACAACCTTAAAAAAAATAATTTGTTTGTATTTAAATTTAAATTTAAATATCTATTTAAATTGATTTGATCACGTCCAAACTAATAAAAAAAATTTCATCACACATTGCTAAAAAATAGCAATAAATCTGATTGGATCACAATCCGAAAATCACGCTCGAAACAGCTACAACATTGATTTATCGACAAAGATCAGATGTTACACACACACTGGAACATTTAATTTCACGTGTCCTTTCTTCACAAAAACATCTTTTACACTCCATACTGAAATTCTAGTAACAGACAGTCGATGTTATATCAGATGTTATGACATCCGCTTCTGAATAGACTATTAATTTTAGCAGTAAACAAGTAATGAAAGCAGTAAATAACACATGGAATTGTTTACCCAGTTCGGTGCAAAACACACCTACTCTGGGGGCTACCAAGCCAGGGAGGAAATCCACTATAAGCAGTGTTAATTCAGATCCAAACTACCAGTTTGCACTCTTCACTTAAGACCTACCCAATGTAATTTCAATCTAACTCTAGACCTGAGTTCCTACTCAATCCACCTCAATCGCAGCAGTGATCTCAGCCAAATAACTAACAGATTTAAAAAGAAGACACACTTCAAACATATCTTGATCTTGCTTAACAACTTCAATCAAGAGACACAACACTCATGCTTAAAAGCTTAGAGTGACACAACCAACATACAACTCAAAATCACACTAGTCCAATATAATCATCTAAGGGATGATTGCTTGGCTCACAAGAAAACCTTAGACCAAAACACACGTAAAGATGTAAACACACTAACATAATTCTTCACCACAAAAATCTATGCCCTTCAATAAGAGATGCCACTCTTATTTATATGCAGCGGATGGGCCTTAGACCTAAGTTGCACAAATTAGGTTTAACCAAGTTAAAACCAATCTTCACTATTCAATCTGCTAACAAATAGGTCATAGGCGTTTCCTTGGAAAGTCTCCTAAAATATGGCCTGAGATAACTAAGGAACCATAACAAATTTACTAGAATATAGCCTGAGATAATTCAGGAACCATAACAGAAAAATAAACAGCGACCTAACTGGCAGCTCCCTGATGTCACAATATTCAACTTGACATCCATTAAACTTTGTACTAGCTAACCAAACTTACCCTGCAGTACACTACACAAGTATGTCATGACATTAGTCAAGACATCTATACACACAACGATGTTTTACCACAAAATGCAGCCAATCAAGAACATCTACAAACTCCCCCTTTGGAAATTTTTTTGCTAAAACAATCTGTATTAACACACAACCAATCATGTAGAATAACTAATACCCTACCAATCAACTAAGCATGTTTTACTACTATCACACACAACCATACTTAATGACGTGGATTATGAATGTCCAGACATCTAGGTTGACATCCTGAAAAGCACCTGTTCCACAACACAATAAACCACCTGCTAAGTTTGACTACAGATGCCACACCATTTTCAGAGAATACATCCTGTGTTTCTTCCCCTCAGCTGATGCACAACTAGTCATGGCACATCAGCCAAACACAACCTACCAACAACACACACATCCAAGCATAACCATACTATCTGGGTTTCCTACTAAGTTCCAACAAGGAACACAACTAATATCTAGCAGGATCAATAACCTGCACATCAGTACACCTGCAAAATAACTCAGAGCAACAACATATCTCATCTTCCACCTGTGAGGGACATACAACTAAACTGCTGCTCAACTACTTCTCCCCCTTTTTAGCCATAAATTTAGATCATGACTAATGAATTAACATTGATCAAACAAGGTCAGACACACATATGATAAAGAAATATTACAACACATCAACACATAATAGTTGTTCACAAAATATTTGTTTTGGGGTTACATACTGCTCCCCCTGTGTGGCAAACAAAACTAAGAACTCTAGTTATCAGACTCAGAGCCAGCACCATCACTATCCCTTTCTTCATCAATGTCATCCTCATAACTGGTAGTTGCTTCTTCTGACTTAGCTTCATGGTCATTACCTTCCTTAAAACAATCATCCTGCTTATCCTCATCATTGTCAGCAAAATCAGCATCTTCATCCTTCTCAAGAGAGCTGATCAACTTTTCTAGAGTCAGCTTTTGTGTCTCCAGCTCTTTGCATGTCTCCTTAAGCATAACAATGACCTCAACTTTCCCTGTTCTTGAGCTCCCCTTGGATGTCTCAGCCGAAGTCATGACAATGTCAGGAACACGAGTTCCCTGAAATAGATTATGATGAAAAGATAAGGGACTTTCTCTCTTGTACACAAAGTCATTGTATTTTAGGATATTAGGATACTGATTCAATATGATCCCACAGATAATAGATGGAAAAGCAATGGGGCCTTTCACACTGTAACTTCCTGCATGTTTCATTGTTTGATCAAAGATGTAGGTCCCATAATCAAGCTTTGTCTTGGTTCCAACAACATAAATGAATTTTCCCAGGACAGTAGCAACAGTGGATTTGTGGTTTGTAGGCACCCAGTTGGCAGCTCCAATCTTATGCAACATAACATACTTCACACTTAGTTTACTAGCAACCAATTTTCCTTTTAAGGGCTAGCTTTTGACCTGGTTGGCAGTGATAACTTGACAAACTTTATTGTCAGAAGCAGCTAGATCAGGTTGAGCTTCATTAGACCTTCCTAGATAGTTATTGATAACAGTTGAAGAGAAGGTGACACACTTTCCTCTCACATACACCTTTCCAAAATCTTTTGACTTTCTATCAGCACAGTCTTCTGATAGATTCACAATGAACTCCTTCACCAGTATTTCATAGCACTTAGCAAACTGGGTGACAATCTTCATTAACCAAGCTGCATTAATCAGATTCATGATCTCCTTACTCTCCAGAGCATTCTGAGCCAACTCTCTTTCCAAGGCCAACCTCTTCTGGTACACATACTTCCATCTGTTGACACTAGAAGGATAATGAAATGAGATATTATTAATAGGTACCTCAGGTACACTAGCAGTAAGTTTTCTAGTTGTTGGCTTCTTCTTAGGAGAGATGTCAGTGACATCACGAGCAACATCCGAGTCTGAGTCAGATTCAGAACTTATTTAAGCCTTCCTTTTCTTTGGAACCACCTTGCTCCAAGATTTTGTAGGGCCAACATGAGTACTTTTTTACACAGTTTTCCTCTTGGGAGGACTTTGAGCAGCAGGCTTCTTTCCTTTCCTAGTCATGAGCCTTTTGACTATGCTAGGGTTGATAGTTGCTATCAGATTATTATCTGAGTAGTCATCAAGATTCACCATATTTTCAGCATTAGCAACAACATTACCTTCTTCATTAGCATCATCATTCTAGACACCATCATCATCATCTTTACCAGCTTGTACATCCTCATCATGCATAACATCATCATCACCAGTTTGGTCATCATCATCATTCTCAATAGTTTGACCCTTATCATCATCCTTTCCTGAGGGAGTATCCATGGTTTCAACATCTTGACTAACATCAATTCTTTGATTCAGGTGGGGTGCAGGAACCTCAGTGTTAAGAGGGATGAATATCCCAGGTACATCATGTTGTTCATTCAAAATCCTAGATACTAAGTTTGCAATAGTATTGTGGACATACCTCGAGCTTTCCCTATTGGTGTCCTCGTGAGAGATGGAGGATGAAGTGTGAGGAGCCTGACCTGAGACTAATTCTTTGGGTCTTCTTGCATGTGGAGATCGTGGCTTCTTCACACTCAGACCTTCTGGGTTTACCATTCATAGAGGTGCCACCTCAAGAACCTGATTAGGGTTGATAGGGTCAGTTATAGAACAACCAGAATCCGGATCAACGATGGAGGACATTTTCTTAAGGAAGACAGAGTCTGGTTGTTAAGACATTTCAGGAGGCTTTGACACTGTGAGAGAAGGTTTTATGTGGTTGTTAAGGGAGGTATGGAAGATGAAGGAGTGGTATGGATACCAAATGAAGCAAACGTATCGTGCGTAAGGGCTAGAGTGATATGATTGCAAAAGAAGAGGGAACTTGAAATTTTGACCAATCAGACGATGATTAATATTTAGCCCGTTCAAAATGTAATTCCCAAATAACATTAATTGCTATAATTCCTTATGGAGACAAATTCCCAAATTGCCTCTTAACTTCTCAAATTGAATACCATATAGATCTTTTGTCCAAATGTCAGCAAGTTGTAGTTCAGTGGCTACATGCTCCAGGGTAATCACATTGACTTCCACAAGATCTCGTCTAATATCAATAGGCTTGGTTCTGCTATGCTGAATTAGGTTATTGATGGTACTAAGAGTGTCACAGTATAATGTCATGACATTCTGAGTGACATTGTATTCTTCATGCTGGTCATTAATAATACTATTAATGAATTCCATCAAGTCCATGTGCAACAGTTCAAGACTTTTGGAAGTTCTAATATGTGACATCTTGGTTTTCTTGCCAACCTAACATTCACCGCAGACTTTTCTTTCATCAATAGTTAGTTTTAGAATTCCTCTCACAACTTCCTTGGATATGCTCTTTTTCATCCCTCTTAGATGAAGATGTCCAAGTTTTTGATGCCACAGTTTAACCTCCTTTTCTTCCTTGGCCATAGAACACACAGTGGAGTTACTTGAGTCTTTAGGCTCCCACAAGTAGCAATTGTCTTTAGATCTAGACCCCTTCATGACTTACTTATTTTCTCCATTGGTGACAACACATTCTTCTTTAGTGAATTTTACATTAAATCCTTGATCACATAGCTGACTGATACTAATAAGGTTTGCAGTCAGTCCTTTCACCAACAAAACATTATCTAGATCTGGAACTCCAGGACAGTCTAGTTTTCCAACACCTTTGATTTCCCCTTTAGCTCCATCACCAAAGGTCACATAACTTGTGGAATGAGGTTTGATGTCCACCAATAGGTTCTTTATTCTAGTCATATGTTTTGAACAACCACTATCAAAATACCAGTCTTCTTTGGCTGATACCCTTATAGAGGTATGAGGTATTAGAGCAACATCCTTAGCAACCCATTGTTGTTTCTTGATAGGAGCATCCTGTTTGGGTTTGACCTGATGAGTAGTGTTGGGGAATCCATGAAGTCTGAAGCAAAAAGGCTTTATGTGACCAAATATTCCACAATAGTGACACCTCCACCTTTGGAACTTTCTCTTTGTCTGGTTCATGTTTCTCTTCCCATGATGTTGTGACATTGGTCTTGACATCCGGTTTGCCCTATGATTCTCAGGTTTATAACTCTTGATCTCCAAGATGGGTCCCTTTTCACCAACAAAACCTATTCCAGACTTGTCTCTCGCTTTCTGGCCAACTTGTAGAATTTCTTCTAAAGTGTCAGTCTCATTGTTTAACATCCTGATAGATTTTGACATCTGATCAAGTTTGGAATTCAACAAATTGACCTCACTGTTGAGTGAGTCTATGGTTGCAAGATGCTATTTCTTCTCAACCTCCAACTCCTTTACGAGTTTCTTTTGCTTCTCCCCTTGTTGGCACACTTTTGCACTTCTGATACACAACTTTTTGTATGATGCTGCAAGTTCATCAAAAGTCAGCTCATTTTTACTAGAATCATCATCAGATACACACACATTAGTTAGTGCAGTGACATGTTTTGCAAATTCCTCTTCTGATCCACTCTCAAAATCTCCATCAGACCAGGTAGCAGTTAGACCTTTCTTTTACTTCTTGAGGTAAGTGGGACATCCAGATCTAATGTGACCATAGCCTTCACATTCATGGCACTGAATACCTTTGCCTTGGTTGGACTTTTCTTCAGATTTACCCCTTCTGCTGATGTCAGAGTAGATGTTCTTGACATTAGGTCTGGTCTTCTGATATATTCTTTTTATAAGTCTGTTGAATTGTCTTCCAAGCATGGCTATAGCTTCTGATAGATTTTCCTCACTTCCACTATTGCCTTCATCTGAGTCCTCTTCAGTATTTGATACAAAAGTTATGCTTTTGTTCTTCTTTTAAGTATTTCCACACATTCCCATCTCAAAGGTTTGGAGAGAACCAATGAGTTCATCAACCTTCATGTTGCTGATATCTTGAGCCTCTTCTATAGCAGTAACCTTCATGGCAAATCTCTTGGGCAATGATCTGAGAATCTTCCTTACAAGTTTTTCTTCAGACATTTTTTCTCCTAAAGCTCCTGAGGTATTGGCAATCTCAAGAATATTCATGAATGGTCTCATCCTCTTTCATTCTTAGATTCTCAAACTTAGTAGTTAGCATCTGTAGTCTAGACATCTTAACCTTAGAGGTACCTTCATGAGTTGTTTTGAGAGTATCCCAAGCCTCTTTGGCCAGTTCACAGTGATGCACAAGTCTGAAGATATTATTATCTATCCCATTGAATAGAGCATTCAGGGCCTTAGAATTCCCAAGAGCCAAAGCTTCTTGCTCTTTGTTCCACTCTTCTTCAGGTATTAACACAGTTGATCCATCTTTCTCTGTCTTCACTGGATGTTCCCATCTTGAGTTAGCTGCTCTTCAGGCCTTGCTATCCAGAGATTTCAAGAAGGCTATCATACGAGGTTTCCAGTAGTCATAGTTAGATCCATCCAGAATGGGTGGTCTATTTGTAAATCCTACATCCTTGTCCATAGTACCAGAATATATCCCTAGATCTCACCCAGAAAATAACAGGCAGGGTGCCTGCTCTGATGCCAATTGAAATTCTAGTAACAGACTGTCGATGTTATATCGGATTTTATGACATCCACTTCTGAACAGACTATTAATTTTAGTAGTAAACAAGTAATGAAAGCAGTAAATAACACAGGGAATTATTTACCCAGTTCGGTGCAAAACACACATACTCCGGGGGCTACCAAGCCAGTGAGGAAATCCACTATAAGCAGTGTTAATTCAGAGCCAAACTACCAGTTTGCACTCTTCACTTAAGACCTACCCAATGTAATTTCAATCTAACTCTAGACCTGAGTTCCTACTCACTCCTCCTCAATCACAGCAGTGATCTCAGCCAAATAACTAACAAATTTTAAAAGAAGACACACTTCAAACAAATCTTGATCTTGCTTAACAACTTCAATCAAGAGACACAACACTCGTGCTTAAAAGCTTAGAGTGACACAACCAACATACAACTCAAAATCACACTAGTTCAATACAATCATCTAAGGGATGATTGCTTGGCTCACAAGAAAACCTTAGACCAAAACACACGTGAAGATGTAAACACACTAACAGAATTCTTCACCACAAAAATCTTTGCCCTTCAATAAGAGATGTCACTCTTATTTATATGCAGCGCATGGGCCTTGGACCTAAGTTGCACAAATTAGGTTTAACCAAGTTAAAACCAATCTTCACTATTCAATCTGCTAACAAATAGGTCGCAGGCGTTTCCTTGGAAAGTCTCCTAAAATATGGCCTGAGATAACTAAGGAACCATAACAGGTTTCCTAGAATATAACCTGAGATAATTCAGGAACCATAACAGAAAAACAAACAGGGACCTAACTGGCAGCTCCCTGATGTCACAACATTCAGCTTGACATCCATTAAACTCTGTACTAGCTAACCAAACTTACCCTGCAACACACTACACAAGTATGTCATTACATTAGTTAAGACATCTACACACACAATAATGTTTTACCACAAAATGCAGCCAATCAAGAACATCTACACATACTATTTTTCATAATACATCCAATCAATTGAACAACAATGTCAACAATTATTTGTGGAGAGACATATGTCTAATTATATTATAGGCCTAAATCCCTAACCTTCTTGCTATAAGGCTAACTAATGAGTCATATATAAATACACGATTCCTAACCCTAAAATTCCAACTCGCAACTTTTACTTAATTAATCGTCAAAATGTTTGTAGATTCATCATCTCTCTACAAAATAAGGATCAATTGATCGTATCTTCAACCACCTAATCAACTCTTACGAAATAGGTCATATTTTACCAACACATTTAGTTTGATTATCAAACCTCAACAAATTAAATTTACATTACGCATTTCTCTCACTAATGAATGATATCTTTTTAAGATGTGTGTAAACAATTTGGCGGATTCATTCATCCAACACAAACTAATCATATTTACATGCTTCAAAAAACATTTCTGTATGTTTGGATTGACTTTTACAAGTCCCAAAAGTTCTTCTATCCCTCTCCAACTTGAAAATTGGTGTTTTCTTTTTTTCTTTTTATTTAAAATTTTTGTTATGTTTGAGTTTTTCTCTAAAATCAATTCTTTTAGGTTATAAAAAATCAATTTTGCATTTATTATATTTTAATTGTTACAGGGTCCCTTTAATTCTTCTTCTTTACCTTCCTTAATTCTCATCAATTACTTCTTCTCTTTTTACTTTTTGCTTTGTATTAATAACAACCACTTCAATGATATTATATCACTTTTTGCTTTGTATTAATAACAACCAGTTCAATGATATTATATCTAAATATTAAGGCAAAATATCTTTTTGAATTTTAATTTCAAAATTCATTTTAATCCTTTAATTTTAAAAATATGTATTAGTCTATTAACTCTTTAAAACGTTTCATATTAACTTTTTTTGTTTTATTAGCAATGAAAATAATTTAAAAATCAATCGCTAAATTCATCAATAATTAGACAAAAAAGACTAATTTAAAACGTTTTAAAGAGTTAAAGAACTAATATGAATCTTTAAAAAGTTAAAAGATCAAAATAAACTTCGATATTAAAATATGGGACAAAAATGGTATCAAACCTAAATATTATATTCACCGTAAATCCAAACACGCCAGTACATGATCAAGCACTCTTTTGAACGGCATTAAGAGGCAGATTCACAAATTCAAAGTGTGACACAAAATAGGAAACGGCACAAAAAGATTTCAGCAAGTTGAGACACAAAAAAAAAACTGTAAATTGGTAATGATACAAAGCTTTATGATGCCAACACAAACATTTCCCCTTTTATTATCCATGGCACACACACATATATATAAACAAGAGATGAAGGCTTTTGGATGAACCTTATTTTACAGAACTATTTACATCTCAGCAACCTTAACCCCAAAATTCTCTAGAGCACACATCAAATCAAATAAAAGTAAAGTCAACATCATAATGTTAAAAGAACTTGTCACTCTTGCTGAGAATGAAGGTGCCTTCTGAGTTGCTAATAGTCAACATTTTCTTATTGAGTCTCTAGTTTGTTACAATTGGTGGATATGATATGGTTTTATTTAGTTTTCCTATTTGTGATCTTGAGGTATCAATAACACCTATTGAAGCAGAAGAAATACCCTTTGGACCTATCTTCTACATTGGCTTTCGGGGTTTCACCAGGGTCGTCTCGTCGGAACATTAATGCACTTGTACCAGGAGATTCTGGTGGCAATACAATATTATCCGATGAAGCCATCCGCATCGGAACAACTGGTTCTGATGGCGAAATGGTAGAGAGATAGCGAAGGAGCATCTGTATGATTTGACTGAAATTAGGGCGATCGTTTGGATCCTCTTTCCAGCATGATGTTACAATCATAGCTAAATCCTCTGGAAGCTCTTCAGCACTAGGTCTTGTATTCTGAAATATTTCATTATTTGTGTCATGAAGCTTTAGTAAACTCGAAGCAGAAACGAGTTCAGGGGTAAACACAAGTTAAATTATGGTGTTGTCAATTGCGGATTGTTATATACCTTAAAAGCCGCCGCGTATGCTGCTTGTAAGTTAGACATGCCTTCAAAGGGCAACTTGTTATGGATGAGCTCCCACAACACAATTGCAAAGCTGTATGCATCAACTTTATGATTGTAATGCTTCTTCTCACCTTGTCTTAGAGTAACGGTGCTGTAAAGCTGCAACGAAACAAAAAAGTAACGATAATTACCGAACATGGAAACCTAACCGGAAAGTTCGTAAGCGTTAAAAGTTTTCAGAAATTAAGAAGTACTTCTGGAGCCATCCAACGATATGTTCCTGTTTCAGCAGTCATCATCTCTGTTAAGGACTCTTCTCTGGCTAGACCGAAATCAGCAAGTTTTACTGTCCTGTGATCTCCGGTCAAGATCAAGTTATCTGAGAAGGAAAAAAGAAACTAGTTATCAGGATTAAGCTTGGTCCACTCTTCGATACAGATAATAGATAATTATTTACAGTACTGTAAATTGGATTGGATGATAATCAGTAACTTTATATCTCATATAAGCATGTGTGATACTATTTAGGAGAGCATGTAGAAACAACTTAAGACATGCGATGAGCTATTTTCAGCTTATTTCCATAAGCTCTTCAGAATAGCTTATGCAAACAAAACAACTTAATACTTAATCTAAAAACAATTTTATTTTATTTTATATTTTGTTGGAAAAATAGCTCATAGATAAGCACTTATATGATAAGTGTTTAATTAAATTGTTTATCCAAACAGGGTCTATATGGCTTTATAAGGGACGATAATGATAGGATGGTCATTCGGACTAAATAAAGAGAAAATGACAAACAATTTACATAAATTTACAATATATAAACTCCTTAACTATAGATTATGTGTGCATAGTTGCTCATATTAAAGCTTTTTTCCATTATGATAGAAGATCATATTATAGTGGCCCACAAAACAAAGGTGTCAATTTCTAAGTTGAAAGGTACAAGCAATCAAGTATGCACTAAAGAACATGTAGCTCCTGCATAATGAGAAATTCCTATATACCTAAGTCACAATCTTTTCCATTAAAGTGCCATGAGCTTATCCATAATGAAACTAATTAGAATAACATTTGTGCAAGCATACCAGGCTTAAGGTCGCGGTGAATGATCCCGTGTGAGTGTAAGCATTCCATTGCTCGTGCGATATCAAGAGCAAATCCAACAGCCACACGCATATCCAAGCACGTTGGTCGCATACTCAAGAGATATTTACGCAATGTTCCACCTAATAGAAGTTCGGTAACTATAACCATCACAGGTTCTTTGCAGGCCCCAATAAACTGGCATCAAACAAAAAACAAATGGAACATTTTAGAAGACAATTTTTTCCATTAATCACTACCAACATTATTAGAGTAACTCTTATTTGCATTAGTCTCTAGTCAACTCTAGTTAAAGGAAAAATCTACTTAGATTTTCAAGGGTGAAAAAATACCCTGACTAAATTTTTGTGTTGAACTTTCGACAACATAGCAACCTCTCTACCAAACCGAGCCTCTCTCCTCGAAATCTCTTCTGGAGTTTCTCCCTTGTTGATAATTTTAACTGCAATATTTTGATTTTTATATCTGCAATCAGCAAATCCAACAAGCAACTCAGCAAACAATCCTATCCGACAGATGAATAACATGAATTTCTCCAAACAGACTAATGTCACCTAAGTGCTTGTGTGTAAGCTATTTCTATAACTAATGATAAAATAAAGTCAAATGGTTTCCATATAAGTTATAAGTTTCTTTGAAAAGCTATACTAGAGAGCTTATGCAAATAAGCCAAAAATAACTTATTATGAAAATAAGCTGAAAATTCAGCTTATGGACATGCTAGAAGCTATTTTCATAAACTCTCCCAAAATGTCTCACAAGTGCTTATGCAAAAAAAAAAAAAAATTTAAATAAGTCAATCCACACATGCCCTAAGTACAAATCATGATTACTAAATTGTATATAAATCTACAAAAAAAGGAGAGCATATAAATACAGACTTAGAAATCAAATCAAAACAAACTTTGCACCAAAACTTATTCTTTTTCAAATAACAACAAATCTACATGATAAAAGAACTCAAAACCCAAAATTGACTAAAAAAAAAAAACTAAAATCACAAGACAAGTTTGACTTACTTTCCTTCATAGACTTTAGCATGAGCCCCTTCTCCAATTTTAGGACCAACAAACAATTGTTTAGGATCTATAATCCACTTAGCATCTAAACTAAACTCACCAACAGAATGAACTTCATTACCAGATCCCATTTTTTTCAATTTCTCTCTCAGACAATATATCAAACACCTAGCACTCAACAACACTCACCAAAAAAAACCAACCATACCCTTTTCAAAAACCTTCAATAAATTGAATAATAGTTACTATAACTAATCTCTAAGAAAAAAAAACTCAACTTTATGCAACTTTCCCAAAATACACACACAAACTTATCCCAAAAAACACGGTCATGGATCATTAAAAAAAGAGAATGAAATAAAAATTTGCTTTTTTTTAGGGGGCAAAGAATAAAACCTCACATGTTAAGAAACACTTAACAACAAACAAAAAACAAAAAACTTAGAATAATAATAACAATAATAATAATAATAATAATAATAAGTGTTAATTAAATTAAATAAAACAAAAAATAATGATCAAAGATCCAAAATAATAGGGTATGTCAGAGAAGGGTATATAGTATAGTATAGTTATAGTAGTAGGAAAAAATGAGGAAGAAGAGATATGACAGATAAGGGTAAGGTTGAAAAAGTGAAAGAGAGATGAGAAAATGAACGATTTAGATTTAGAGATGGTGAAAGGAAGGTGATGGAAGATTTTGATTGAATTTGAAAATAATGGAAGAAGAAAAAGATATCTTATGATTTGATTTTAATATATAGTTTTATTTAGTATTATGTGCAACGCGTATTGGTTAATGGATTTTTTATATGTTGATGGTATTGATTGCTAAAGTAAAAGGGTTGAAGGAATTTAGTCTAACTCCAAATACACTTTTAGTTTAAAACACTTTGTATGTTAAGTTGGGTTACATTTAATAATAGTTACTTCATTCAATGATAACTCGTGTTCAATTTAGTAAGAAAAATTATAATTCATTCTTCTTATATGTGATTGAGATATAGTTAAAATCATTTAATGTTAGAACTGATCTTTAAATCAGATTAATCGATCTAATAGATTGAATATTAGTGGTGAAAAAAGTTGACTTACATTTGATTAAGATAGAAGAAATTATTTAGTGTCATGTTAATTCAATTTAATTGATAATTGTCTAGAGATAGTTAATGGTAGAGGTGTAGATTTAGGACATTTATTTATTCGCTTTTAATAGGAAATTTTAAGTTGGTGACTAATAAAAGATACTGCTCTATTAAAATAAGTGTCGCATTTTTGTATTTCACACATATTTAAAAAGTGTGATAAATGAAATAGAGTGTATAAATTTTAGCACATTATCTCTATTAGCCATTATTGATGTATTCTAATGGTTTAAATGCTAAGTGGCATAATAGTAAATTGAGAGTAATGTAGATAATATTTATTGAAGAGTACAATTAAAAGAAGAAGAAAAAATGAAAATTATATTAAAAATTAGAAGTAATACTTATTTTGGAACATATAATTTGTTCAAATGTGACATTTTTTTTCAATAAAGAAATATTTTATTACTAAAAACACAATACAATCAAGCCGATCTTATGATCTAGCATCCAAACGACAAAACTCCAAGTTAACACGAATTAAAAACACAATCAAGTTCTATTTCAGTACATTGACTGTTTCCTATCAGCTCTACTCGCCTAAGAACCACCTCAATGATATCTTCACGATGAAGATCTTCCTTTTTTCCTCTTTAAAAAATAATTTTGTTTCTTATATTCCATATCTTGTACATTATTTCAATAGTTTATTTTCATGAGTTTTTTCTTGCACTCTTTTCCACTGGTTATTTGACTAATCCAGCCTAACTCAATGTCCCAAGGCCCCCGGCTATGGCTAATTCCCATCCAATTCAACATTTTCTTCCAAACCTTCTTAGTCACGTCACACTCAAAGAAGAGGTGATGGCAACTTTCCCACATACCACAATACACGCACAGGCCATCAGAAGATAAACCAAACTTTTGCAATCGATCTTTAGTTAGTAGGCGCTTTTGGCAAGTCATTCATAGGGTAAACATGGCTCGAGGTCTGGTCAAATTCCCTATGGTCAACTTTCTCCAACCCACTTTTGGCTTACTACCTCTAATCATTTGATACATCTTTCTAGTATTATACCTGCCAGCCTCTTGGAACTCCTCCCAAGGTTCAGACTGCATCATCATGTCTCTGTGCTTGAAAATCGCTTTTAGGATCCAAGAACATTGAGAGCCTAGCTGGTACCTTCTAGCATCTTCCTTTTTCATATAGTATATGTGAGTCCACTAAATCCACATCTTATCCTGCTTGGCCCATATATTCCATAACAATTTCCCTATATAGGCTTTGTTCCATGCTATGAGAGAAATTAAATTAAGTCGTCCTGTATTTTTTGGGTCACACACATGCTCACAAGCAATAAGAGCTTTCATGTTGGCAGTGTCTTTCCCTGTCCATAAAAAGTTCTACGCAACACTTCAATATGAGCTATCACTTTCTTGGGCAAAGGAAAAATTTGCATCAAATAGTTGGCTATTGAGAACATTACACTTCTAATCAATTGTAATCTACCTGCATAAGACAATAATTTATGCTCTAATGTTTCATTCTAATTATCATTTTCTCAATAAGATGTTGGTAGTGGGCTATGGTAAGTTTCTTGCTATCCAGAGGCACTCCAAGGCACCTAAAAGGTATAGCTCTAATGTCAAAACCACTTTCAAGTTAAATGAGTCTTTTGATATTTGTATCCACTCCTCTAAAGTAAAGTTTACTTTTGGGTTTGCGGATATGACGACCTATAGTAGTAGTAAACTCCTTGATTCTATTCATCGTCAGCTTCATGTATCCAATATCTCCTCTCACAAAGATTAAAATATCACCAGCAAAGCAAAGATTGAGGATTTTAAGCTTTTCACACTTAGGATTGAAGTTGAAGTTGGGAGTATAACATAGCCATTTGAGAACTCTATGCAAATATTCCATAATAAGCAGAAATAGGAGAGGGGAGATGGGGTCACCCTGTCTCAACTCTCTTTCAGCTTTAAGAATACCTGAAGGAGCACCATTTATTGAGAATATATTTGACACAGTAGTAACACATGTTATGGTCCAAGTTATGAACAACTGGGGAAATTTCATTTCAACCATAATCTAATCCAAAGCTTACCATTAAACTGTGTCATAGGCCTTTTGTATATCCATCTAGACCATACATCTAGGTGATATGTTCTTTCTGCCTTAACCTCTCACAAACTCTTAGGCCAACGTGATATTGTCATGAATTGTTCTCCTAAGAATGAATGTTGATTGGACGTCTTCAATGATATGAGTGATCACTTTCCCAAGCCTATTAGTAAGAATCTCGGAAATCATCTTATATATGGTGTTGTAGCAAGAGAATGACCTTGTATCTTTAATGGTTTTGGCTTCAGGATTTTTTGGATCAAAGTCACGAAAAAATAATTACCATTTTTGTAAATTTTGTCAGATGCAAAGAAATCCAGAATAACAGTATGCATATCATGTTTAACAATTTTCCATGTGGCTTTAAAAAAGTGAGAGTTGAAACCATTCATATATGGGGCTTTATTGTCCCCCTGTGTGAGCTAGGGAATTCCATATTTTTGTCACCTCTATAGGTTTAATCAGCTGCTGAGCAAGCTCTCTATGTAGAGATTTACCATTCCTTATAGTAGGTATCTCAATCACTTTCAAATCTGTTGCTTTTGTGCCAACCATTTTTGTATAGAAGTTCGTGATTTATTTTTCAATAGTTTCTTGATTGCTAAGTAATTTTCCATCCAAAGAAGTCGAGGTGTATATTCCTTTTTGCTTGTTTTTATCTTTGACTTCTGCATGAAAGTAGGAGTTATTGCTATCTCCCAGCTTGAGCCAAGTAATTTTGGCTTGTTGCATAAGGATTAACTCTTCCATTTAGTTTAGGTATACGACTTTATCGTGTACTGCTTCACTTTCAAAATGCCCTGATTATCAAAAGGATTATGTTGGAGACTGTCTTGAGCTTGGAGGAGCTCATGTCTAGCCTGTTGGACTTAATTGAGTATCAGAGAACTTCCTGGTCATAGGCTTCAGGATGGGCTGGAGTCTTTTTAGTTTCACTATTATAGAAAACCTATTTAACAACGGTTGGGAAAGATATATAATCACGCGGGCCTAGGTGTTGTTATGTAGAGTGTCGTTGTATATATGATACTTACAATCACGACCCAATAACCGTTGTAATAAATTGGAAAGTGCGCGCCCTATCACAACGTGTTTTCCAAAAGACCGTTGTGATAAGGTATTTTTTCTGGTCGGCGCAAGATATATTATAACGGTTATGATAAATAACATTTGTTAAATTTTCTGCAGAATTAACAAATAATATCCTACTTTTATAATTAATCCCATTTTTTAACCTATATTATTGTAATTAATCTCATTTTTAACATTTGTGATAAAGTTATCATAATAATATCAATTGTATCATATTCATAATATCAAATAATTGTATCATATTCAATTCACAATAACATCATCACATGAATCCAAGGTAACCAATATATTAACCATTACACCATCAGTCAACATACAAACCTAATCAACTATAACCTATTTCGTCATTGTTGTTATAATAAATGCAATGAACACTACAAATAAAAAAATCTAAGTAATCTTCAACTATTTCTTCAGGATCTTCACCTTCAACTTCAATTCGTCCTCCTTGACTTTGCAGGTGTTAATCATCTCCTTTTTCTTATTCGAGTTCTTTACCAGTGAAGAAATTATTTGTTTTGCCCTAGGATTCATCTTCTCATCCATCCAAGCAAAGTGAGAGCATTTTTTGTATCCTTGAATTTTATACATCCCACAGTCATAAAAACGGCGGACTGGGTTCGAATCGGTCTATGCCGTCATAAACGGAGCGTCAAGACCACACTTGCATATGTACCTTGAACGATTGAGGACCTGCTTCCATGGCTACAACCGGACCGCAAAGTCATTTTAATGGAAGCATTTGATGGAAACTTGAAGAAATTGGGGAAAAGAAGACGAAAAACAATTCAAAAGGATCAATAACACAAGATATAATAAACAAAATTAATGTTTTAAGATACATCTTTTTTTTAATTAATCGTGGATGTCAAACATGAAGTTCATCTAGTTTATGAAACTATGAAGAAAAAGTACAAGGTGAATGAAGTTAACACAATAACTTCATACTTCTTTTATTTCTCTGCATAGCTACACAAACCATATGTATCAACAACAACCACATTAATCAACAACATACAATAACACAAGATATTATGTAATGTTTCAAGATACACCTTTTTTAAAATTAATCGTGGATGTCGAACAAATTATGAAGTTCATCTAGTTTATAAAGCTATGAAAAAGAAATATAAGGTGAATAAAGTTAACACAATAGATTCACACTTCTTGTATTTCTCTTCATAGCTACATAAACCATATGTATTTCTCTTGTTAAGGTAGTGAAAACGAATCTAAAAAAAAGAGAACATTCACCAAATAGAAAAATGAGAACCATTTTTTAACAAGAAACATAAACGAAATCGAAGCATAAGTTTAATGAACGAACCTTAAGTTAGCGATTGGTGAAGACGAATCTGAAGACGTATCTGAAGGTTAAAATATGTTTAAAAGGTGACATGGGTGTTAGGGTTATGTTATGAGAGATAAGAGCGAAGCTATGTTAGGGTTTTCTTTTTCGAGAGAAATGACTTTTACGTACTAAATTATAGATACTTTCACTTATATACTAAAAACTATCATTTTTCATCACAGATAGAAAGAAAAACCGTGACGTAATTTTAAAATTTTACAATGGTTGTATTGTAAAACCGTAGTTAAATAACTTGGTTAAATAACTTTCAAATTTTACAACAGTTGGTTTACATAACCGTTGTAAAATCATTTACAATTTATTTTTTAAATAATGGACTTAAGTGACACACGCTTAATGTACTAAAAAAATGAAAAAAAATGTAGTTGTTGGGAATCGAAGTTTGCTACACATCATTTATTACTATGGTTTTTTTAAGACATCTGTCATTAATTTACTGTTTATAATTCTAGGACATGGAAATTTTAACCTATTACAACGTTGTATATGAGTTCGTTGTAAACCTAACGTTGTTGTTTGTGTGTTTTGTAGTAGTGTTTGGACCAGAGTCTAAACATGGGAGTGTCATGCACCTATTGCTGCCAACTATTAGCAATAATCTGCAAAAATGGGGGCTTTTGTGTGATAGAGTTAAGGAATCTGAACAAGTATTTTCTCTTTGTCTTTTGCACATGCAAACCAATTTTTAGAGGGGTGTGATCAAAGATGTTTGGGGCAAGAACTTCAACTATAGCCTCTTGGTACTTTTAAAACCAGTCAACATTTCCTATAACTCTGTCTATCTTAGAATAAATCACCTTGTTGCGTGTTTTTTAATCTCCTTCCACAAGACTTTCCACTTATCCAACTGGTTGAAATAGAATATTAACTAAGATAATAAATGACCAGTTTATTTGTGTTTTTTTAAAAATAATTGGCAAAATATCATTTTTCGTCCCTTAACTACGCCTTTAGGTTCAAATTGGTCCCTTAATTATTTTTTATGTCAGATTGGTCCCTTAACTCTTTAAAATGTGTCATGTTAGTCCTTTTCGTCTAATTAGCGACGAAAAATTCAAAATTTGATCGTTAAATTCGTCGCTAATTAGACAAAAATGACCAACATGACACGTTTTAAAGAGTTAAGGGACCGATCTGACACAAAATAATTAAGGGACCAATTTGAACCTAAGGGTATAGTTAAGGGACCAAAAAGAGTATTTTGCCAAAATAATTTTATAGTGTAACATAATTTTGTATTTTATAAACAAATTTTTCATAAAAATTTTAAATAAAAGTTTGATTTAAATGGTTTTTCTTAAAATGTTATTTTAGATATTTCATCATTTTATTGAATATCAAAATTTTAAAAAATCACTTAATTTTAAATAATTTTTCATAAAAATTATTTTTTAGATACAATTTTTTTAGAAAAATTACAATCTCAACTATATTTTATTCTTTAATATTATATATTTATATTATAGGATTTCAAAATTAATTTTTCAATTTTAAAAAAAAATATAAAAAACTAAAATATTTTAAAAAACAATTTTATAAAATTCATTTTAAAAAATATAAAGAAACAATCTATTTTTTAAAAGGAGTTGCTGAATAATATATATGAAATTAGTATTGTGAATGGAAACTTCAAATCTAGATGACTTGTGGAATATTAAAAAAAAAAAAAGATTAATGAGTGAACGTTACATAGTTGAGTTTGGTAGTGACAGAAGTTGCTTTTTAAATTGAATGATGATGATGATAAAAATATGCTTTCTTATCTTATCTTTTTAATTTTATATAAATGAAAGTTTACAAGTTTTTATTTTATCATTGTTAAAAAAAGTCTCAAATTTTAGACCAGACATTTTATCAACCTATGTTTGCATCGTGTCTTAGTTAACACCGTGATATTGTGATTTTATTAACTTATCTAAGAATATATGATTTCTAATATAGTAACTTTTTTTCCAAGAATTAGATGTGATAAATCATATACAATTTTTTTTATAGAATTTAATTAGATGTGATAAATCATATACAAATTTTTTATAGAATTTAAAGTATTTGCGTCAAAAAAATAATAAACAAGTTTTTTTTTTTTATAGAATTTAAAGAATCCGCGTCAAAGAAATAAACAAGTTATTGAAGTAATGTATGATCTTGTATACTATTTTTTATTTAGTTTAAATTGAAATCATTTACATCGTTTTTTAAGTATTTATTTTAATTTCATTGTCTTTACATTTATTTTACTATAGTTATTCTTTTTGTCCTAGTCAATATCTTTATTTAATTCATAGTTTATTAGTCAAATTCATGAACATTCAAAACCACTTGTAGAATTTACGCACAAAATGTTTTAGAATTCAGTAGTTGATCCTGTAAGTAACCATCTTTAAGAGTAGCGTTTATTTATCAAAAATCTAATAAGCAAATTGGCACGTCTAGTGAGACCCTTGTGATTTTTTTTTCTTTTTTCAAAAAAGTTTTACTAAGAAAACTATACTTGGTTAGGATTTATGTTTTATGTTTCTTTGGATGAGTTATTCTTAATGGTCGTTCATGTATGCGTTTAAGGAGTGGTAAAATGCTTCCAGAAATGGTGTGTCCACCTTATAGAAATGTTCCTCTACTAGACCCCTAGAATAACCCTCAAAACCAAAGAGAACAACCAACCGAATCAACAGTTAGTAACGTTGTTACTCCACCCATTATTTGGGTAACCGCCCATATTCATGTTTCGACGTCGATAACTTCGACATTCCTTGAACATGTGGCATATTCGCCACTACCAGTGAGTGTTCCAACAACGCTCGGGCCTACGAGACCCATAATTGGAAACATTATCAACCTAGGAGTTCCTTGTGCACCACAAGTTTTGTTACCAATGGGGACCAGTGATTATCCATATGGTATACTAACAACAATGATGTCAGACTTATAAACAAATGTATCTACATACGCTGACAATAATATGACTGTCTTTTCGCATTATAATCCTCAAGTAGCATTAGGATCAGCATTAAGTAATCCTAGTTAAATGTCACGACCCCAAACAAGGTAAGTTACGTTTCTTAGAGTACGTCATATTTGAACACAACATCTCTTATGTCTATAAGACAATTTGACTAAGATTTGTTGGATTATACACAATTTCAAAACATTTTTGAAAGACTTTAATTTCTTTGAGATGCATACCTTTGGTCTTCGAAATAATTTTTTGCAGTTTAGGAAGAGCAGCAATTAAATTATGAAGCAAATTTGAGTGGTCGATGGAGTTACTAGCATAATAATCACTCCACAACTTGGTAAATTCTTGAGTACAGTAAAAAGAAGCGTTAAAAAGAAAGGGTTGGAAGCTAGATGCTCTTTGTTCGAAACAAACCAAACGGTTAAAATAATTCCTTCTCCGTTATGTCACAATTGCCCAAGCAGACTTCGTTCTTGAACTTGAAGAGGCTGTCAGGGAGAAATAGGCTAAAACCAAATCAACGAGCAACCAAGTTAGGTTGATAACTAATAAGTCTCAAGTCATCCCTTTTACTAGTAAATCTGATGGATAGCAGAGTGGGAGTCAGGAAGGCTTTCTAGATGTTGTTGACCTCTGTTTGATGTTTAGATAGCAAGTAGGAAACTCCCACTTAAACCATTTTGGCCCATGACTCCGACTTACAAATGGATCCATAAAGTGAGTAAAGGTGTGATGGTTTGCAAATAGTTCAAAGTACTTTGTAAACAACTCATTTATCTTAAGTCTTAGATTAATAGGGGTTAGCAAGACTAGCTTGGTACCTCCTACTTGTCTGTTCTGAACCTGTTCAACATAGTCGGTTGGTGCCTTCAGTTGCATGTCAATTTCAAAAGTGGCATTTAGCCAAAGTTGTAGGAACCGTATACAACCTGTAACGGAGAATGCATGCATGTGTTTCAATGTTTGTAGGGCATGAGTGCCACTCCCCAATGATTCATAAAGAGTGGCCATAATTAACCAATTCAAGCAAATATTGCATCCCTCGTGGAGTTGGATCGCACTATCCACATATTTCTTGGCTACCTACAGGGACTTTAAACATAACACAAAATGTGACAACGAAAGTGTCAAGAAAGCAATATGCTCTTCATCTGACACATTCCTAGTATCAGTTTTGTGTTGGTCGAAAATGTAATGGGCAAAGACGGGGTGCTTGACTAAGAAGCTAAAGTTGTGGTTAATCTTCTGCTTAGAGTTGAAAACTTTGCTAGTCGGTTGAAGGCCAGTTATAGCCACCACATCAAGCAACATAGGCGTAATCATGCCATATTTCAGTTGGAAGGTGTTAGTCAAACCTTCTTAAAAGTACAGTGCTGCAATGAACATGTTTGGGTTATATGCAGGCCCACTCTTAAATAGTTGAATCAGTTCGTACAAACCCTGACCTTCCCAAAACTGAGCCTTTTGGCTTCAAATTTATTTAGCCGTTAAGAGTAAGCATTCTGATTGATGTAGGGATCAACACTAAATACGCGAATGGGTGAACTCATGAAATCCATTTCATAAGGGATGTATAAGAAAACACAGGGTTTATAATGATGGTAACAAGGAAAGATGCCAAAGGAACTTGAAGTGTGACTGAGTTGGATGAGGTTGCCATTGTTGTTGAAAGTATGGAAGAATGCAAAAAGAAGCTTTGAATGAAAGAATTTTGGCTATGGAGTTTTCAAGTGTTTGAGACGGAGAAAAGTTGAATAAAAGAGCAGTTGGATTATTTATATACTTTTTCTTATATATTATCTGCATATGGACTAGGTGTGACAAATCATATACAAAAACTCTATAGAATTTAAAATACCCACGTCAAAGAGAGAAACAAGTTTGTGAGGCAACATATGATCTCGTACACCATCTTTTATTTCATTTAAATTGAAACCATTTACATAATTTCTTAAGCATTTACTTTGATTTCATTGTCTTTACATTATCTTTACTTGATTCATAGTTTATTAGTTAAATTCATGAACATTCAAAAACCACTTGTAGAATTTACGCACAAAATCTGTTAGGATTCACTAGTCGATCCTGCAAGTAACAATCTTTAAGACTAGTGTTTGTTTAACAAAAATTAGAGTAAACAAATTGGCACACCCAGTGGGGACCTTGTGAGAATTTTTTTCTTTTTTCAAAAAAGTTATACTAAGAAAACTATACTTGGTTGAGATTTATGTTTTATGTTTCTTTGGATGAGTTATTCTCAATGGTCGTTCGTGTATGCGTTTAAGGAGTGGTAAAGTACTTCCAAAAATGGTGCATCCCCCTATAGAAATGTTCCTCCACCAGACTCCCAGAATAACCCTAAAAACCAAGGAGAACAACCAACCCAATCAACATTTAGTAGCGTTGTTACTCCACCCGTTATTTAGGTAACCACCTATATTCCTGTTTCGATGTTGATAACTTCGACAATCCTTGAACATGTGGCGTGTTCCCCACTACCACTGAGTATTGCAACAACGCTCGGGCCTACGAGACCCATAGCTAGAAACATTATCAACCTAGGAGTCTCTTATTCACCATAATTTTTGTTACCAATGGGGACCAGAGATTATCCTTATGGCATGCCAACAACGATGATGACAGACTTATAAACAAATGTATCTACATACGCGGGCAATAACATGACTGTATTTTTGCATCATAATCCTCAAGTGGCATTAGGCTAAACATTAAGTAATCTTTGTCAGACGTCACGACCCCAAACAGGGGTAAGTTATGCTCCTTAGACTACACCATCTTTGAACACAACATCTCTTATGTCTATAAGACATTTTGACTAAAATTTATTGGATTATACACAATTTTAAAATATTTTTGGAAGACTTGAATTTCTTTGAGATGCATACCTCTTGTTTTCGAAATATTTTTCTACAGTTTAGGAAAAGTAGCAATTAAATTTTGAAGAAAAGTTGAGTGGTCGATGGAGTCACTAGCATAGTAATCACTCCACCACTTGGTAAATTCTTGAGTACAGTAAAAAGAAGTGTTAAAAAGAAAGGGTTGGAATCCAGACGCTATTTGTTCGAAACGAGCCAAGCGGTCGAGGAATTCCTTCTTCGTTATGTCACAAGTGTCCAATCAGACTTTGTTCATGCGCTTGAAGAGGCTGTCAGGGAGAAATAGGCTAAAACCAAATTGACGAGCAACCAAGTTAGGTTGATAGCAAATAGGACACAGGTCATCCCTTTTACTAGAAACACTGGTGGATAGCAAAGTGGGAGTCAAAAAGGATTTCTAGATGTTGTTGGCCTCTATTTTATGTTCAGATACCAAGTAGGAAACTCCTCATTGAACCATTATGACCCATGACTCTGACTTACAAATGGATCAATAAAGTGAGTAAAGGTGTGATGGTTTGCAAATAGTTTGAAGTACTTTGTAAATAACTTTTTTGTCTTAAGTCCCAGATTAAGAGGGGTTAGCAAGACAAGCTTGGTACCTTCTACTTGTCTGTTCTGAACATGTTCGACAAAGTCAATCAGTGCCTTAAGTTGCATGGCAGTTTCAAAAGTGGCATTTAACCAAACTTGTAGAATCCATATAAAGCCTGTAATGGATAATGCATCACTGGGTTTCAATGTTTGTAGAGCATGAGTCCCACAACCTAATGATTCATAAAAAGTGGCCACACTTAACCGATTCAAGCAAATGTTGCATCCCTCATGGAGTTGGATCACCATAGCCACATATTTGTTGGCTAACTGCAAGGACTTTAAACTTAAAACAAAATGTGATAACCAAAGTGTCAAGAAAGCAATGTGGTTTTCATATGACATATCTTCAGTATCAGTTTTGTGTTGGTAGAAAATGTAATTGGCAAAGGCGGGGTGTCTGAATGAGAAGCTAAAGTTATGGTTAATCTTCTGCTGAGAGTTGAAACACTCGCTAGTTGGTCGAAGGCCAGTTATAGCCGTCACATCAAGCAATGTAGGCGTAATCATGCCATATTTTAATCAGATAGTGTTAGTCGAACCATCCTAAAAGTACAATGTTGCAATCAACATGTTTAGGTTATATGCAGCCCCATTTCTGAATAGCTGAGTCAATTCATACAAACCACGATCTTCCCAAAACTGGGCCTTTTGGCTTCAAATTTGTTTATCCATTCAGAGTAAGCATTCTGATTGATGTAAAGCTCAATACGAAATACGCAAATGGGTGAAATCCATTTTGTTGCGGTGGAAATAGGATTACAAACTATTAATGAGTTTGAATCGCAATTCAATTCACAACCGCTCTTTGATTTATCCGAAGGAAAAGGTCAAAAGAGGGAAAACCTATTTTTGCATCGTAAACACAATGCGGGGAAAGATCTAGGGTTCGGGGGTTGGTTAAATTTAGGGAAGGTATTAGCACCCTAAACTTCTGTAGTACTCTACAGGAACCTTTTGTTCAATGCTTACTATTTTGCTTCATTTATTTGCTTAAGGTATATGTACAAAGGGATTAAGAGTGAGAAAGTAGACCTAAGGGGTTAATTCTAAGTTTACTCGGCAAGACATCGCATCTTGTGCCTACGTATCCTTACGGGAGTGGAATCAGAGTAATCGTAGTTCCCCTTAAAAGGGAGGTTAGAGACTTCTTGACTGTGGTCAAGGTCTCAAGGGGAATAAACATGTCTTAAGGACACGCTTACGCGGAGTGTAGAAACTCCAAATCTCTACGTTGAATTGTTAAGTTGTAGTTAGGGTTAAATTAGGTTAGGGATTCCGCGGCGGGAAACCCTAAAATGAGCGCGGCGGCTCTTTGACCTAATGCTAGGGGTAAAATTGTAATCTTGCCTGTGGCGAGGCATTTGTGAAAATTAGGGTTTGGTTAGGGATTCCGCGGCGGGAAACCCTAAAATGAGTGCGGCGACCCTTTTGGCATAACACTAGGATAAAAGCAATTTTGCCCACGGCGGGACACCTAGGCTAAACAGGGTTTGATCCATTAAAGGGGTAAGGCTATTGACTCGGCGGCCAAAAGGCTGGACCTAATCCTTCGGAAGGATAAAACTACGAAGCGGAGGTTTGCTTCGGTAAATGTGAAAAAGGTTTGAATAAGGGAACACTGGAGAGCTCCAATCCTTCTAACGAGTTGTGGGAACGACCGCCTTTCTTCTCTGGGGATCTCCTTTGTTTCTCCCTCTCTCTCCTCTTTTCTGAAGAAAACCTTCTGACCCCTCTTAGGTTTTTTTTTCATTCTCTCCTCTTTTCCAACAAGGCAACACATGTATATATAGGGAACAAATTAGGGTTAACACCAAATTGTCAATAATGTCCCTAAAGCCCATTTTAAAGCCCAAACTAAATAATTAGTTAAGAAAAAATAAAATTTAAATAATTTAAAATAATTAAAATAAACTTAAAATAAAAACTAATAATCCTATTGATTCCTAAAATAAAAAATATTATAAAAGGAACAAAATTTTTCAATATTTTTTTATTTTATGATTTTTTGGATATTTTTATGAATAATTTAGAAAAAAGTGAAAAAAATAATATTTTAAAAAATGATTTAATTAAAATACGAAAATAATAATTAAATAATAATAAAAAACTATTTTTGTTATTTTTTTAATGAAAGATAGAAAAATTTAGAGTAAAAATAATAAAGAACAAAAAAAAGTGACAAAGGTGAGATTTAATTTTTAAAATAGTTAGAAAAAAAAAAGATTTAATTTTAAAAAAGAATTTAGAGGAAAAAAAGATTTAATTTTAAAAAGAAGTTAGAGAAAAAAAAAAGATTTAATTTTTAAAAAGAGTTAGAAAAAAAAATTTAATTTTTAAAAAGAGTTAGAAAAAAGATTTAACTTTTAAAAAAGTAGTTAGAAAAAGGATTTAACTTTTAAAAAAAGTTAGAAAAAAGATTTGATTTTTTAAAAAAAATTAGAAAAAAAGATTTAACTTTAAAAAAGTTAGAAAAAAAAGATTTAGCTTTAAAAGGTTAGAAAAAAAAGATTTAGCTTTAAAAGGTTAGAAAAAAGATTTAATTTTAAAAAGTTAGAAAAAAAGATTTAATTTTAAAAAGTTAGAAAAAAAGATTTAATTTTAAAAAAAAGTATTAGATTTTTATTTAAAAAAAGTATTAGAATTTGATTAAAAAAAGTGTTAGAAATTAATTTAAAAAGGTTATAAAAAATTTACTCTTTAAAGAAAAAAAAAAAAAGAGTTAAATTTTAATCTAAATCCTAAAAGTTAGTAAGAAGAGCTTAAAATGACTTAAATAAATAAACTAAATAGAAAAAAAAAAGAAAAAAAAAAGTTAATAAAAACGTTAGTAAAGTTATAAAAAAGGTTAATTAAATTATTATTAGTTAAAAAAAACAAGATTTAAAAAAAAGGTTAATTTATTAAGTTAATAAGAATTTAAAATAAAAATAAAAAAGAAAGGGTAAAATTTGGGGTATTACAGTTGCCCCTATTTAAATGGCTACACCGGACGATTTGAGTGACAGAGACTCGAGGAATCATGGTGGAGGGATTTAAATATAGATAACCGAAAATTTTACCCTTATATGTGGCGATATGCAATGTTATGGACCAAACAAGACTAATGCAGACAATGCCATGAATATGATATGATGTGTATGCTGGAATGATGAATTGCGAAAATGCTGATGAATACGACGACACAGGGACAGACGCTACGAGAAGAACACACTGGGGAAAACGACGCGCTGGGACACAGTACAACACTGGGGAATTCTAAAAATGATGGTCAACTGGTGCGAACACGACCAATTGTCTTTTTTAGAAAAGGAACGAGATCCTCGAATGGAGATGGTACCTATGAGACGGCCTCCACTGGGGGATCTAAAAATAAAACTGGATCACGTACGATTGTAAGATCGATTACAGAATGCTGGAGCATTGAGCAAGGAATAACATCCAAGCTTCTGTAAACTACCCCTCGTGACAGGATCAAACGGACTTTTCGGAACTCCGTAGCAAATATACAGGGTAAAGACCGACTGTATGCCAAAATAAATGGACTTTGATGGGAATTGCCCTGATAAGCTTCTCGAGGGAAAACTGTCACTTATCGTTGGAAGGGACTTATGTGCAAAAAATGGATAAGCACTCAAATAAAGAGGCTGCTGCTTATCTGATAAATAAATCTTCTCGCATTTAAGGTCGGCGCCTGGAATACGATTCTGATTCTTCTCTTACTGAAGGATAAATAAACTTCTTCATGCTTCAAGATTATGTTCTCCTGAACATGAAAAGGGTAAACTGAACTTCCTCATACTTCAGGATCGTGCTCTCCTGAATATGAAACTGGATGACTGAATATACTCATATTTCAGAATCGTGCTCTCCTGAATATGAAACTGGATGACTGAATATACTCATATTTCAGAATCGTGCTCTCCTGAATATGAAACTGGATGACTGAATTTACTCATATTTCAGAATCGTGCTCTCCTGAATATGAAACTGGATGACTGAATTTACTCATATTTCAGAATCGTGCTCTCCTGAATATGAAACTGGATGACTGAATATACTCATATTTCAGAATCGTGCTCTCCTGAATATGAAACTGGATGACTGAATTTCTTCATATTTCAGAATCGTGCTCTCCTGAATATGAAACTGAATGACTGAAGATACTCATATTTCAGAATCGTGCTCTCCTGAATATGAAACTGGATGACTGAATTTCTTCATATTTCAGAATCGTGCTCTCCTGAATATGAAACTGAATATACTCATACTTCAGAATCGTGCTCTCCTGAATATGAAACTGGATGACTGAATATACTCATATTTCAGAATCGTGCTCTCCTGAATATGATTTGGTTGTAAATGAATTTTTCCATACTTCAGAATCGTGCTTTCCTGAATATGAAACTGGGTAATCGAACTTCCTCATAACTCAGAATCGTGCTCTCCTGAATATGATTCGGTTCCTGAAATTTCTTCATTCTTCAGAATCGTGCTCTCCTGAAAAACGGCCAACTGAACTTCCTCATAACTCAGAATCGTGCTCTCCTGAATATGATTCCGTTCCTTCTTTTACTAAAGGATAAATGAACTTCTTCATAACTCAGAATCGTGCTCTCCTGAATATGATTTCGCTCAAACCTTCCCGTAACTCAAGATCGTGCTCTCCTGAATACGAATTGGTTCGTACCTCAAGACGGCAGATAAATGGAAGCCCAACTGCTCCATGGAGATGGCCATTTGCTGCGAGTCGTGACGAGGATATGATCGACTTCTTAGGTGAGAAATGTCGTATGCTGATGCTGTAAGATGTAAAGTGTTGTACCGATGTTGTAACATGTAGGATTGTAAAGTGTTGTACTGATAGATTTTCCAGGCATGAACTGGCGTGTATCTGTAAAGGATTGTGGTTGAAAGATAGTGCAAAATAAATGCACGTCCGGGTACAGTGATAACCTCCTCGGGCGAGAACAACCGCGTACCTGTCACGGTATGGTGAAAACCTTCAGAAGGTGCAAAATAAATGCACGTCCGGTTGGGCTCGACGACCGACAAGACTGAGATTCAATCTAGGATCGAGCTAGAAAGAAAACTGGTAATCAAGACTCCATCGAGGGAATGAACTCGAAGGGTAGATATCTTATCCTGGCGAGGAAAGATAGCTGAAGTAACCGTCATCCACGAGGATCGAGCTCCGTAGGGAAACTTGGAAACACATATGTATTTTATGCTTAGGGCTGACAATCTATTTGAAGAGAATGGACGAACCCAGTTACTCGGCGGTAACAACCAAATGATGGTGAAACACAATGAACCTGTGAATGCTAATGCACATGTTAATGCATATGTTAATGTGAATGTACGTTGATGTATGTGAATATGCAGGATGTTATGAAATGAGTATGTAATGAGTATGTAATGAATATGTAATGAAATAAGCATGTGATGCTTATGCCCTTGCGTACGTTGACGAAACAGACTAGAGATGGGACGAGAGATGAAATAAACATCTCGACGGAAATACCCTGCGTTCTCTGCAACCAATACGTCAATCATGGGTAAGAAAGATCAATGGTAGAACTAAATCTAGTTTTAAAGTTCTGAATTCTCTGGCGAGAAGGTAATTCGCTTGGGTGCACAGTATCACGTCTTCACATGGGGAGGAGAAAACCTGGGGGACACTTTCGAGTTACCCAAGAAAAAGTTGTCAGCTTATAGTCTCTCTGGGGACTGTGATGAGGCAATAGTTTAGGAGGCTGTTGCAACACTGAGATTTACTGGGGAGTGAAGGCCGCCGTGAGTAAAATCCATCGGGTGCATGAAGAGAGTTGTGAAACCACATGGTTTTGATCTTGAAGGACCTTATAGTAGTCGCCATTTGTTTCCTTTAAAAACATGGTGCCCCAGGATACTTGTGTTGTGAGGTAGGGTCATCTCAAGAGGATTTTATAGAGAACATGGAGTCTGGTTGCCCCACTGTTTTCAAACTCTTTGAGAGATTTGTCAGGTCTCGACGTAACTGGCACAAATTAATCGTGTTACGACGAAATCTTTGGGAAATAGCTCTTTAAGAATGTCAGACTCGCGTTGGTAAGCGAACTGGGAAACTGCCTGCCCCTGTTTAGCAGGATCATCAAGTTCCACGGGTTATGTCCATATGTAAATCTCTAAGATATCAAGCAAAGTCGTCATGCCTGAAATGCCTATCCTGAGCTTGTCAATGTACACATATATTTGTCTTGAATTTTTGTTTTGAAAAAAAAAGATATCGCAACAACTTGTGACCGAAATCACTAGTCAGGATATAAGTTTTAATTATAATGCCATCATGAATTTTTTCTGAGCATAGCTCGTAGGAGTCAGGAAACGTGATCTTGTCAAGTATGCTTTCAACCGAAGTCCTACTTCAATTAGGTCTTTTAAAGGTTGTATCGTGGCTCAGTTCACGGTTTAAGAAACAAAAGGATAAAGGCTCAAAGTTATATTTGTACCCACCCATTCTTCGTGATGTTCTCCAATCCTAATTCAGTTAACCGGATACGAACGCTCATATCTCAAGCGGATTTGCTATGGTCGAGAACTTATCAAGGCTTTGGACATGGCAGTCGCTCACCTATTACACGATCTTGTTCTTTACTAGGGACTATTTATTGTACCCTCTTGTTTTGCTTTTATTCCCTAACTTTTGCCTGGACAACGTCTTTTGATCTGACTTTGGAGTCCAGCGGGATGCCCCAGTTTTGCCTAAGTCTCCTTCATAGGTTTTGACTTAGCGGGCTTTTATTATTTTTTTGAATATTCTTTTATGCACAAGTCGTGTAAATCTTTCGAAAGGCTCGTGACTGCCCCACTCCTTAGGTAACCGAGGGTTAGCCATTGTATTGGACTTCTTAAGATGCTAAGGATAAATTCTCGAAGGTTTGCTCTTCCTTTTTGAGGATCTAAGCGCTCGATCGGTTTAACTGAAACCTACCCTGCCCCAGGTTAGGATGAAGGTTCTTAAAAAGAAAGAAAAACTCCTACTTCAAGGTTCAAAGGGTTGACTAGGGATTAACATCCTTATATCTCCAGTGTTTGGGATTTGAAACAATGCCTTACATCATCAGCGGGTTTCAATCGAAAGCATACGACAAGAAATCTGACGTTTTGGGTTCGTCATCCTCCCCCCAATTCTCCATCAGAACAAGAGATCGGGTAAAGTTGGCATTATAATTTATGAAAACGTTTTTGAATGAGTGAAGCGAATGGATTTATTCAAGACAAACATATGTGTTGCATCAAAGATAAACAAGTTCGTGCATGCTAAATATGCTTAATCAAAGAGAAATGCATATAAATAAACAAATGAACTGTCGGAAAAATCCTTCTAAATGTTTATGAAATCTTGCATTCAAGAGTAACAGTTTCCTTTGGCGGAGCCTCAATGGAAAGGACGTCTGGTTCATGATCACTGTGAGTCGTCATGGCTTACCCCAGTTATGCTGGTCACATCTTCAACAGTTTTCAGTCGTTGCTTCAAAATAAATTTCCCAGATCCTTTGTTGATCCCGGTCATATCACCTTGAGGGTTACTGAAATGAAGCGGGCTAGGCCTTTGAATAATGACTGGATTCGGCTGATAGGCGTAGCATGCTTTGCAGAATTTGCACTTGACGAGTGAGGAACCCCGAAAGGAGTCTCGATCTTCAGCTGAGCATCGCCAAAAGACAACTTCTTCGTTTCTAGCAAATTTCTGACAACTTTCTTAAGAGCATAGCAATTCTCTAGATCATGGCCGGGCGCACCCTCATGAAATAAACAATGAGCGGTAGCGTTGTAACTTGCAGGTAATGGATTAGGTGGAGGATTAGGAGGCGGACCCAAAGCCCGAGTAGTGATGAGACCTTGCTTGACCAAAGAGGGATACAACTCGGTAAAAGTCATCGGGATCGGCGGACAAGGTTTATACGTTCTTCTGTTTGGCATATTCTGGCGAGGAGCCGGACTCTTTGGCTGTTGAGGAGCAGGAGTATTGGGTGCCTGTAGGTAGTTGACAGGAGGCGGCTAAACAGGAGGTTGTTGCATAGGTTGATACATGGGAACCTGTTGATTGAAAGAAGGTGTAATAGCTGCCACATAGGGTTGTTGAGCATATTGGACCGGGTACCCTTGAGGTTGAGCATAACCTTGCAGATGCCGATAAAAGCGTTCCCTTGGTCTACCAGAGGATATAGTATTAGTCTCACTCTCCTTCTTTTTCTGGGAGCTATACGGAGGTTTCTTCGGCTGATCCTTAGAAGCGCCATGATTATTTGTCATTTTACCACTCTTCATACCCAATTCAATCTTGACACCCACAGCAACGATGTCGGAGAAATTTGAAGTCACGCTACCCACCATTCTCTCGTAAAATTCTGGACGGACCGTGTCGACAAACCAATCAGCTAACTCTTTCTCGGTCAAAGGAGGTTCTACCTGCGAAGCAGTCTCTCTCCACCTTTGAGCATACTCTTTGAATGACTCAGAATTCTTTTGTGACATACTCAGCAGCTGTCTTCTGTCAGGAGCCAGATCCATATTGTACTTGTAGTGTTTGATGAAAGCGTCAGATAAATCTTGAAAGCTCTTAACGCGGGATTGGTCCAAAGTTAAATACCACTTGGAAGAAGCACCCTTCAAACTGTCTTGGAAGCAATGAATCATCAGTTTATCATTCTCAACATGGGCAGCCATTTTGCGATAATACATGATCAGATGACTCTTAGGACAGGTGGCACCTTCATAACGATCGAAGTTCGGAGTTTTGAACTTTGGGGGAATAACCAAACCCGAAACCAAACAAACATCCCTTGCAGCGGTCCCAAAAATTTGATCACCCTCTACCTTTTTCAATCTCTGGACGATGGTGTTTACTTCCTCACGAAGCTTATCATGTTTCTCATAACCCTCAACATTCTCATCAAGATTATCAAAAGCTGTCTCATTGAAGTACGGTTGCGCACGAGTGTGTACAACAGGTGGTGCAAAGATAGGAGCCCCCCTAGAAACTTCAGAAAACAAGGGCACGGCTTGCTGAACAAGTTGATTAATCGGAACAGTGGCTTGAGGAGGCACAAAACCGGGAGCAAGACCATAAGGTGGGTCCCTTGCTACGGTCACACTTGGTGGAGGGTCCACAGTAACGCCGGTAATCTCAGAAACAACAGTGGGCTGGGTATCCATCTTAGCATTCATGACATGTAACAATTCCATCATACGCCCCATACCCTCTCGAAGGTCTTCAAGTTCATTGCTAAGGCGATCAATCTCTTTTGCCTGATCCTCCATTCTTTTCCGAGTTTGAGCTCTGGTGTTGTATTGGTGCCGAGAACTCAGGGTGACAAAACTGGAAGGTGAGAGAACCGAGTGTGAGAAATCGGGAGACACATGCAATGCAAGAGTATGATGCTAAAATGTGAATGTAAATGAAGATTTCATGGAATTCAAAACATTCACGAATGTCGTGGGGTACCAAGGAAATCTTTTCCTTGTTTTTTCATTTTATATTTTTTTTTATTTATGGTATCCCGCGATATCCATAAATGATGTTTGAGCTCCATGAAATACAATGCAATGAGATGCTTTATGGATGCAATGCATGAAAACACACAAAGTCCTAGGTTAAAAGCTTGCATGAGGTTCAGAGGCAAGTACCCTCCTCTGAAGTTAGATGGTTCATCCTGTCCTACAAAAGTAACCAGGTTCTAATGGATCTCAATATCATTGATCCTTCACAAGGGTGGTTGTTCAGAAGGCAACTCACTTGCCAACCAAAACCCTCCAAGTTTAAGATCTCAATGAGCGTAGTATCGAGTGTCAACCAACTTCAGTCTACACCAAAGCCGGTTACCTCACTACTTTCTAAAGGCCAAGATGAGTTAACTAGGGCTCTAAAAGTCAGTTAGTGCATTGACAACATATGGCAGCCTCAATATTATCCTCAACTTGACTTAAGGAATATAAGCACCAACCAAGAAGTCGCACTAACTATGGCCACCAGATCAACCGTATCGATATACGTCGTACAGTTTCCTTGGTCTATTGCCATTTACCTAAGGTACACTAGATCCGGGTGTAGGACTCATCTCACAGCACAAGGAACAGTCCCACAATCAAAGCACAAACATATACATGCAAATGAATAATAACACAGATAGTAATAAATATGAACAAGTTAGGGATAACCCTCAAAAGTCAAACCATTCCCCAGTGAAGTCGCCATTTTCTGTTACGGTGGAAATAGGATTACAAACTATTAATGAGTTTGAATCGCAATTCAATTCACAACCGCTCTTTGATTTATCCGAAGGAAAAGGTCAAAAGAGGGAAAACCTATTTTTGCATCGTAAACACAATGCGGGGAAAGATCTAGGGTTCGGGGGTTGGTTAAATTTAGGGAAGGTATTAGCACCCTAAACTTCTGTAGTACTCTACAGGAACCTTTTGTTCAATGCTTACTATTTTGCTTCATTTATTTGCTTAAGGTATATGTACAAAGGGATTAAGAGTGAGAAAGTAGACCTAAGGGGTTAATTCTAAGTTTACTCGGCAAGACATCGCATCTTGTGCCTACGTATCCTTACGGGAGTGGAATCAGAGTAATCGTAGTTCCCCTCAAAAGGGAGGTTAGAGACTTCTTGACTGTGGTCAAGGTCTCAAGGGGAATAAACATGTCTTAAGGACACGCTTACGCGGAGTGTAGAAACTCCAAATCTCTACGTTGAATTGTTAAGTTGTAGTTAGGGTTAAATTAGGTTAGGGATTCCGCGGCGGGAAACCCTAAAATGAGCGCGGCGGCTCTTTGACCTAATGCTAGGGGTAAAATTGTAATCTTGCCTGCGGCGAGGCATTTGTGAAAATTAGGGTTTGGTTAGGGATTCCGCGGCGGGAAACCCTAAAATGAGTGCGGCGACCCTTTTGGCATAACACTAGGATAAAAGCAATTTTGCCCACGGCGGGACACCTAGGCTAAACAGGGTTTGATCCATTAAAGGGGTAAGGCTATTGACTCGGCGGCCAAAAGGCTGGACCTAATCCTTCGGAAGGATAAAACTACGAAGCGGAGGTTTGCTTCGGTAAATGTGAAAAAGGTTTGAATAAGGGAACACTGGAGAGCTCCAATCCTTCTAACGAGTTGTGGGAACGACCGCCTTTCTTCTCTGGGGATCTCCTTTGTTTCTCCCTCTCTCTCCTCTTTTCTGAAGAAAACCTTCTGACCCCTCTTAGGTTTTTTTTTCATTCTCTCCTCTTTTCCAACAAGGCAACACATGTATATATAGGGAACAAATTAGGGTTAACACCAAATTGTCAATAATGTCCCTAAAGCCCATTTTAAAGCCCAAACTAAATAATTAGTTAAGAAAAAATAAAATTTAAATAATTTAAAATAATTAAAATAAACTTAAAATAAAAACTAATAATCCTATTGATTCCTAAAATAAAAAATATTATAAAAGGAACAAAATTTTTCAATATTTTTTTATTTTATGATTTTTTGGATATTTTTATGAATAATTTAGAAAAAAGTGAAAAAAATAATATTTTAAAAAATGATTTAATTAAAATACGAAAATAATAATTAAATAATAATAAAAAACTATTTTTGTTATTTTTTTAATGAAAGATAGAAAAATTTAGAGTAAAAATAATAAAGAACAAAAAAAGTGACAAAGGTGAGATTTAATTTTTAAAATAGTTAGAAAAAAAAAAAGATTTAATTTTAAAAAAGAATTTAGAGGAAAAAAAGATTTAATTTTAAAAAGAAGTTAGAGAAAAAAAAAAGATTTAATTTTTAAAAAGAGTTAGAAAAAAAAATTAATTTTTAAAAAGAGTTAGAAAAAAGATTTAACTTTTAAAAAAGTAGTTAGAAAAAGGATTTAACTTTTAAAAAAAGTTAGAAAAAAGATTTGATTTTTTAAAAAAAATTAGAAAAAAAGATTTAACTTTAAAAAAGTTAGAAAAAAAAGATTTAGCTTTAAAAGGTTAGAAAAAAAAGATTTAGCTTTAAAAGGTTAGAAAAAAGATTTAATTTTAAAAAGTTAGAAAAAAAGATTTAATTTTAAAAAGTTAGAAAAAAAGATTTAATTTTAAAAAAAAGTATTAGATTTTTATTTAAAAAAAGTATTAGAATTTGATTAAAAAAAGTGTTAGAAATTAATTTAAAAAGGTTATAAAAAATTTACTCTTTAAAGAAAAAAAAAAAAAGAGTTAAATTTTAATCTAAATCCTAAAAGTTAGTAAGAAGAGCTTAAAATGACTTAAATAAATAAACTAAATAGAAAAAAAAAGAAAAAAAAAAGTTAATAAAAACGTTAGTAAAGTTATAAAAAAGGTTAATTAAATTATTATTAGTTAAAAAAAACAAGATTTAAAAAAAAGGTTAATTTATTAAGTTAATAAGAATTTAAAATAAAAATAAAAAAGAAAGGGTAAAATTTGGGGTATTACACATTTCATAAGGGATATCAAAGAAAACACAAGGTTTTGAATGATGGTAACATGGAAAGATGCCAAAGGAACTGGGAGTATGACTACGTTGGATGAGTTTGTCGTTGTTGTTGGAAGTATGGAAGAATGAAAAAAAATAAGCTTTGACTGAAAGAATTTTGGCTGTGGAGTTTCCAAGGGTTTGAGACATATAAAAGTTGAATAAAAGAATAGTTGGACTATTTATAGACTTTTTCTTAGAGGGAATGACCATTAGGGATGGAAATAGGCCAGACCGATAACAGGGGCCTACAGACCTAGCTTACACAGGCTCAGGCCAGACCAAACTTTTTTTTTAATAGAAAAGGCCTAGGCATTTTTATATGCCTATTTAGTTAAAAAGGATAGGCCTCATGTCATGAAAAAAGCCTTTTAAGCCTAACAGACCGACCTATTTAAATAAATATTATTAATTTTTTTATTATCATTATGTTATGTTTTGTACTTTGAATTAAAATACATAAATAAAAATTGATTATCTTGGAGAACTTATGAAAATAAGATGAAAACACCTTATGAACATTGCTATAAGTTATTTTCATAAGTTATCTTAAACAAATAATCTCACAAAACTTATGCTAATAGATAAGTTAAAATAAGTCAATGTAAATAAACTTTTAGATTCATTAGTTTTTTTTAGTTTTTTAGTCTATTTAAAATAACAGGTTTTTATGTAGGCTAACAAGTCCATAAAAAAGGTTAGACTCATGCCTAAAAATAAGCCTATGACACACTACATGTCAGACTTAGGCTTCAGTTTTTTTGGCAAGGCAGGATTAGGCTTGGAAAAGCCTAGCTCGACCCAGTCTATTTCCACCCCTAATGACCATCAATACCCTCTTCCCAAAAGAAAGCATGTGGCGTGCCCTACCTAAGAGAGGATTTTGTGTGCCACGTTTTCCCGGGAAAGTGGAGTAATAATAGCTCTTGTACACTTATGAAAATGAGGATACGTCTAGGAAAGTTGTCATGATTACAGTGACGTTAACACACTACTTTCAATAATCTCAAAGTGATTAAAAAAATTCCACCTTTATCTTTCACTAAATACTTGGTCGAAAGTGACATTTGGGGGGGGGGGGGATGAGGAATTTGTTAGCTAATATTTTTGGCATAGCTAGTTCGTGGAAGAAAGTTAATATTGAAAAGAGATATGTAAAAGTTTGAAGTAACTTAATGGCACTTGGTTCGACCAATGTTTGGCATCACATTTGTGGAACTTATCATATTTTTACAAATTGAAGGGTGACTGACTTCGACTTCTACTACTTACAAAAGGATAAGATTAAATAATTGTCAGTTAAGGATATCTGAATGTTAAAGACACGTGGAAATCAACCATCAGCCCCAAGACCACGTAGAAGGGTACATGTTTAGCATGTAAGTCATGATTGTCGAAGAAAAATATTATTTCACTAGTATATATAGATAGTTTCTGCATAGGGATTAAGTGTGACAAATCATATACAAAAATCCTATAGAACTTAAAGTATCTGCATCAAAGAGAGAAACAAGTTTGTGAGACAATGTATGATCTTGTACATCATTTTTTATTTCGTTTAAATTGAAACCATTTACATCATTTCTTATGTATTTATTTTGGTTTCGTTGTCTTTACATTTATTTTACTACAATTCTTGTTTTTGACCCATTCGGTATCTTTATTTCATTCATAGTTTATTAGTTAAATTCATGAACATTCAAAAACCACTTGTAGAATTTACACACAAAATGTCATAGAGTTCACTAATCGATCTTGTAAGTAACAATCTTTAAGACTAACGCTTGTTTACAAAAAAAAAAATCACAGTAAACACTTACAACATACAACAAACTGTATCTTCTTTTCGATACTATTATGTTCATTTAAATTGGAGTCGCAAATCAATTGAAGTTGAGTTTTGGGTCCATTAGAAATGACGGTTAGCCCTATGCATTTTCTCTTATTTAGCTTAGTGTTTGCTTGAGGCTCATATTTGGTGTCCTATTAAGTCTGAGTTTATAGCTTTCTTAAGTTTATTACAATTAAGATACAATAAAAAGTAACTAAAATTGAATCTTTAGTATTAAATCTTTAGTTACACATTTTTTTAGATACACATTCATCTATAAATAAAATAAACTATTTGAGATGAAATAAAATCTAAGTAAATTCTTTAACTAAAATCACCAATTCTCTATTAATCCGCAACTCACATCCTCTATCATTATTTTAAACACAGGACTTTACATATATATAATATAATTTAAAGGCGTAACATATAATGGATTTTCTTGTCAATTTTATTTGTTTATTAACTGTGAGAGTTTTCGTAATGCTCAAACTATTCAATTAATATAATTAACTAATGGATTTTATCTCACAAAATTATTATTATAACTATAGCAAACATACAAACTCCCATTGACATGTGACATGTGTAAATTGGACAGATTTCTGATGAGAGTCGATAGAGCCTATCTTAATTTTCAATGAAATTTTTTTATCCCACCCTTTGGGATTTTTAAGCATCATGTGTGCTTCTAAAAATATCCTCTACTTCCGAAGGTGTATCTTCGGACGACATATTTTTTTACTCAACGTTGGTTTTTTCCAGAGCTTCATCTACATAATATTTTCGTTTATATAGCTCTAGAACAAATTGGAATACATTCGTGCCAGAGTCCCTTCTCCTCCCTCATTCTTCATTTTTCATCTTGTTCACTCTCAAACTCTCCAAACTCTCTGATAACACGAAATCGTATATATATATTTTGATGCATAATTCAACTGAAGTTTAACTGTTTTCGATTCGATTTCGGGTTATTTCCGTGTTATTTGCCTGATGTTTTGCAAGTATTTGATGATCACGTCTAAACAAGGCAATATGAAGAAAAGAAGCAATCTCAGATGAAATATGAACGAAGACCGGATGAAAACAATATGAAAAACGCAGACTGCTGATTTTGCTGCTGTGACGACCGTCGCAGCTCCATGACGACCGTCACACGGGTGACGACCGTCATGCAGGCAAAAACGCCCCACTTCAAATGCACGTAAAAGAAGCAGTTCCAAGTACCAATTAGTGGACCACTACTCCCTGATAATTCTGCCTCAAAGTCCACCTTCTTCAAGCTACAACCGTTAGAATTCCATTTCAATAAAAGGGGGAGAAGGGGGACTCAGAAAGGGAGCCGCATTCATACAACGAAGTGCTGCCCATTTATTTTCAGAGCAACCTTTCCAGTTTTTAATATTCTTATTTGTTTCTCTTTTCTTTTTCTGCATTCCTTTCATTCCTTCTGTAATTTTTATTTCCGTTGTACGATCAAATTGGCACAAAGACCAGAATCCTGCCAACATCTGTGGAGGATCTGCCCAAAGGCCAATTGGAATATTTACAGGTTTCTCATTTCAATAGTAATTCCAGTTTTTATTATGATGCATGCTATTATTTATTGTTTTTATTTATGTTTTACCTTTCCCAAATCCATGTCTAGCTAAATTAAAGTAATCGATATGTAGTAATAATTCAAAAGGGATTTGATAATAACCGGTTGAAAACTGTCTTTTTCAAAGGTCGTTTATGGTCTGAGTGTTTAAAATTAATTTACTGAATAAACTTCGTCGCGAAAGTGAGAACTTATTTAAAAGTAGTTTTGCCACGAAAGTGGGAAATTAATTAAGGTACGAACCAACAAGCGAAAGTTGCGGCAAGATCAGATAGTAAACACTAGTCATTCATTTTAATAACAGCGAAAGCACTTTAAAATGAATTAGAACTTAGAGATTTCCAAAAAATAATTTAAACCCCGAATGGGACACGAAAGCGTACGTTTGGCCCTTAGGATTATGATTAGCGTCAATAACCATCGTGAGGCGAGAGTCTTCAGATCACCATTTTCTGCTTAAATAAACTCTGAAAAATATTTCGTATACCGGTAGCTTGTCAAATCCCCGAAGAATATAATCACTGCATATCGATTCAATTAATTATACTTTAATTAACATTCTTAGTTCCCTTTAGTGACAATCTTATTCCCTCAAACATTATCTACCTAGCTAAACATAGTAACTCCCGAGAACACTAGTTTGATTACGAGTCCCTATGGGATCGATATCTATTATTACTACGCGATAGACTGTGCACTTGCAGTTAGGTTGTATTAGACATAGAAAGTCGCGATCAAGTTTTTGGCGCCGTTGCCGGGGACCCGTTTAGTCAATAGTGTAACCTTCTGTTACACCGTATAGACTAGGTTAATTATTTTCATTTTTCCTTTACTAGTGTTGTCGATTGTATGCCAAGTAATCGCCCACAAGGCGATATCTTGAAACCTTCAGTCGCAGAACTAGAACGCTTCTTACATCTAAGAAGCCGAATCATTGAGTACCAACTCAAACATAACATTCCCGATCCTCTCACTCCATTTCCCAAATTCGAAGAAGAATCAAACATGGCTGAAGGACCTCCAAACAAACCGCTGAAGGCATACGTTACACCCTCTCAGATGGAGCCTAGAAGTAGCATTGCTGCCCCAGCTATTACTTGAAATGATTTTGAGCTGAAACCATCATTGTTGTCAGCTGTACAACAAAACCAATTCTCAGGAAACGCAACTGAGGATCCGAACGAACATCTAACGAAGTTTGTACAATACGCAGACACGGTGAAAGCAAATGGAGTAACTCCAGACGCGATAAGACTTCGTCTTTTCCCATTCTCTCTTAGAGACAGAGCGTGGACATGGTTGCAATCTTTACCATCCAACTCCGTTACGACGTGGGAACAATTGAAGAACGTCTTCTTAGCGAGATATTTTCCGCCAAGCAAAACTGCTATGCTTAGAGCTCAAATCAACGGATTTCGACAAAAAGATACTGAATCTCTTTACGAAGCATGGGAACGATTCAAAGATATGATGAGAACATGTCCTCACCACGGTCTATAAGACTAGGTGACAATCCATACTTTTTATAATGGGCTTTTATACAATACTAGATTGACAATAGACGCTGCCGCGGGCGGTGCACTTATGGATAAGCCATACGACGAAGCGTATCAATTAATCGAAAACATGTCTCAGAACCATTGCCAATGGGGAGGTGAACGCACTCCAACAGAGAAAACCACAGCAAAAGGTGGGATGTACGAGATCAGCAGTCTTGAAAAGTTCAACGCTAAAGTAGATGCTCTAGCACAGAAGATTGACAGTCTGACCGTTAACCCCACTGCAACCGTCGCTGCCGTAACTCCAAATTGCGAGTTATGCGGAAGCACCACTCATAATGCACCCGAATGCCCATTGCTAGCCGGAATCCCACCAGACCAAGTAAATTATGCTCAAGGAAACCCTTACGCAAATACCTACAACCCAGGTTGGCGAAATCATCCAAACTTTTCTTACAAAAGCGAAAATGCATTGCAAATGCCTATTGCTCCACCAAGATATCAGAAACCAGTTGCTGCTCAGACTGCACCTAGGAAATCAAACCTAAAATTGATGATGGAAAAATTCATAGCTACTCAAGCTCAAACAAACAAAGAATTCCTGAATCAAAACATACACACTAGCGAGCAAATTAAACAGTTGACCGGAAAAGTAGACGCTTTAGCCACCCACAACAAAATGTTAGAAACACAGATATCACAAGTGGCTCAACAACAAGCCTCTGCTGCCGCACCCGCTGGAACATTTCCTGGACAACCTGAACAGAATCCAAAAGGCCAAGCAAATGCTGTAATACTAAGAAGTGGAAAAGAACTGGACGAACCGATCGATCCGAGGACCGAAAACTCAGCCATGCAACAAAAACCAATTGAACAAGCAGAAAAGGAATCCGAGTTAGAGAAGAAGGAAGACAACGAGAAGGGGGATACCGCAAGTGAAAAAACTCAAGCACCTCCAACGCCATATAAACCACCTATCCCTTATCCGCAAAGATTAATAAACTCCAAAACTTTAGGACAGTTTAAGAAATTTGTAGAGCTTCTTAAACAGCTGAACATTACTATTCCTTTTACATAAGCGATAACTCAAATGCCTTCATACGCTAAATTTCTCAAAGAAATCCTGTCGAATAAGAAAAAGATCGAGGATAACGAAACAGTTACACTTACTGCAGAGTGTAGCGCCATTATTCAAAACTGCATGCCTCCTAAATTAAAAGACCCAGGTAGTTTCTCCATACCCTGCTTCGTAGGAAAGTTCGTGATAGACAAAGCTCTATGCGATTTAGGAGCCAGTATCAGTGTTATGCCTTTATCTATATGCAAAAAGCTGAATATGGGAGACCTCAGACCAACCAAAATGTCCGTACAATTAGCTGACCGATCAATAAAATACCCCGTCGGAATACTGGAAAACGTTCCAGTACGCATAGGGCAATTCTACATCCCAACCGACTTCATAATCATGGACATCAAGGAGGACACTGTTACCCCAATTATCCTAGGAAGACCATTCCTAGCTACAGCCGGAGCTATTATAGACGTGAAGAAAGGAAGGCTAACATTCGAAGTTCATTCTCACCAAGTTCTTACAAGCACCAGCCATAGACGATACCTGCTATTTAGTAGACGAAATTGACGAATGCATAAGAGAACTTGAAAATAAAGAGACCACGTATTCAGAAATAATAAAGATTCAAATACCCGATATTTCTGAAGACGATGATTGGCGTAAACCGTATAAAGACGACAGCCTAAGCGAAAGCTTAGCACTGACCCCAAACCATATGCCAGGTCCGAAGAACCCATCTTTAGAACTTAAAACATTACCCAAAAACCTTAGATATGAATTTCTAGACGATAAACTAAAAAGACCAGTGATAGTCAACGCCGACTTAGGACAACCAGAAACCGAAAAGCTATTAGAAGTCCTAAAGAAGTACCCCACCGCGTTAGGCTATAACATAAGCGATCTAAAAGGTATAAGCCCTTCAATTTGTATGCATCGAATTACAATAGAGGAAGACTCTAAAACCTCTAGAGAGCATCAGAGAAGACTGGACCCCATCCTAAGCACTGTAGTCAGAGATGAAGTAAAGAAATTGCTAGATGCAGGAATCATCTATCCAATCTCCGATAGTGAATGGGTTAGCCCAGTTCATGTCGTACCGAAGAAAGGAGGAGTCACAGTAGTTAAACACGAAAAAGGCGAATCAATAACAAAAAGAGTCGTGACTGGAAGCAGGATGTGTATTGATTATAGAAAGCTTAACAAGGCCACACGAAAAGATCATTTCCCGTTACCCTTCATAGACCAAATGTTGGAAAGATTAGCCAAACATTCATATTTCTGCTATCTAGATGGTTATTCAGGATTTTTCCAAATTCCCATTCATCCTGATGACCAAGAAAAGACTACATTCACCTGTCCTTATGGTACTTTTGCTTACCGCCGAATGCCGTTCGGACTCTGTAATGCTCCAGCAACCTTCCAAAGATGCATGATGGCAATCTTCGCAGATTTCATAGACGACATCATGGAAGTATTTATTGACGATTTCTCAGTATGCGGACAAAGTTTTGAAGGATGCTTACAAAACTTAGAAATGGTATTAGAACGTTGTGTAAAAGTGAACCTCGTCCTAAATTGGGAAAAATGCCATTTTATGGTCCGACAAGGAATAGTTCTAGGACATGTCATATCAAATAAAGGAATTGAGGTCGACAAAGCTAAAATAGAGATTATAAAAGATCTCCAACCTCCAAAATCCGTACGAGAAATACAGAGTTTTCTAGGACATGCCGGTTTCTACAGAAGATTTATAAAAGACTTTTCAAAAATCACAAAACCTTTGACCGACCTGTTGATGAAAGATGCTGAGTTCGTCTTCGACGACGACTGTTCAAAAGCATTCGAAACATTAAAATCAGCCCTTATCACCGCACCGATTATGCAACCACCCGATTGGCGACTACCGTTCGAAATCATGTGCGATGCGAGTGATTATGCCGTAGGCGCAGTTCTAGGACAAAGGAAGGACAAGAAACTCCATGCCATCTACTATGCCAGTAGAACCTTAGATCCTGCCCAAATGAACTACGCTACCACAGAGAAGGAACTTCTAGCAGTTATATTTGCGCTTGATAAATTTCGTTCTTACTTAGTAGGAACAAAAATCATCATATACACAGACCACGCTGCCATAAGATACCTAATAAGCAAAAAGGATGCCAAACCAAGACTATTGAGATGAATCCTGTTATTACAAGAGTTTGACTTAGAAATCAAAGATAAGAAAGGAACCGAGAACGTTGTTGCAGATCACTTATCCCGAATAGAAGGCCTCAGACACGAACCAGTACCGATAAACGACGATTTCCCGTACGAACGTCTGATAGCCAAATTAAAAAGTGACATACCCAACTCAATCTCGGAAGATCCAGAATTCGAAAAAGCCGTAGAAGCCGTCTATGCCCAAGTCACATTACCTTGGTATGCTGACATCGTTAATTACCTCGCTGCAGGCGTGCTTCCACCGGATCTCACTTATCAGCAAAAGAAGAAATTCTTCCACGATCTGAAACACTATTATTGGGACGAACCTCTACTCTTCAAGAGAGGGGCCAACAACATATACCGTCGCTGTGTCCCAGAGGAAGAAGTAGAAAATATCATTTCCCAATGCCACTCAGCACCATATGGTGGTCATGCTAGTACATCCAAGGCGTGCGCTAAGATTCTCCAAGCCGGCTTATTCTAGCCTAACCTCTGGAAAGACGTTCACATCGCTGTGCTAAAATGTGATCGATGCCAACGAACTGGCAACATCTCACGACGCGATGAAATACTTCAGAAAGGAATCTTAGAGGTAGAAATCTTTGACGTATGGGGAATAGATTTCATGGGACCATTCCCACCTTCTTTTGGTAATAACTACATACTCGTCGATGTAGACTATGTGTCTAAATGGATAGAAGCCATTGCTGCTCCAACAAACAACGCACGAGTAGTAATCAAACTCTTCAAAAATACAATCTTTTCTAGATTCGGTGTACCCAGACTCGTCATTAGTGACGGCGGATCTCACTTCATATCGCGAATATTTGATAAACTTCTTTCTAAATATGGAGTCCGACACCGAGTAGCTACACCTTATCATCCGCAAACTAGCGGACAAGTAGAGGTCTCGAACAGGGAAATAAAATAGATATTGGAAAATATTGTCGCTACCTCAAAGAAAGATTGGTCATCAAAGCTACAAGAAGCTTTATGGGCTTATAGGACCGCTTTTAAGACACCAATAGGTACTACACCCTACAAATTAGTTTACGGTAAATCCTGCCATCTCCCTGTAGAATTAGAGCATAAGGCCTTCTGGGCCATTAAGACACTCAATTTCAACTACACCGAGGCAGGAGAAAAGCGAATCTTGAACTTACACGAATTGGAAGAACTTCGATTAGACGCTTACGAAAATGCCCGTATCTACAAAGAACGAACTAAAAAGTGGCATGATAAACGTTCAGTCAAGAAACAATTCAGTGTGGGAGACATCGTATTGCTATTTAATTCAAGATTAAAACTCTTCCCAGGTAAACTAAAATCTAGGTGGTCTGGACCTTATGAAGTGACTAAAGTACTTCAGAGTGGAGCTGTTGAAATTACCGATAAGACGAATGCACCGTTTATCGTAAACGGGCAACGTCTAAAACATTATAATAAGAACGAATACAGCCCTCAAGTCTGCAGTATAGCATTGCTTGAGCTTCCAGCTCAAACACCCGAATAGCTTGTCACCAAGCTATCGTCAGGCTTTAGACGTTAAAAACAGCGCTTACTGGGAGGCAACCCAACTTTTCCCGCATTTTTCCTCGTTACTGTATTTCATTTTTTTTATTTAAAATTTTACTTTGAAACTTTAACAAAAATTCTAAACTTAAAATTACTACTACTTTTTACTTTCGTTTGTTTTCATATTTTTATTTTTATTTTATTTTTCTCTTTTGGTCTTTTGTTTTTTTACCGCTTTTTGTTTTTAAAAATCCTGACTTCAAACTTCTGTTTTAAACTTTTCAGGATTTTAAAAGTCTTCAAAACATTCCTCCTGTTTTCTCCGACTTACCTGCGAGTATGGCCGAGTACGACTTCACAAAGGTTCATTTTCGAGGACTAGCTCAAAAGGCAAGATTTGCAGCACTAACTGAAAGAGAAATCGCCTTAACGCCGTATTATGATAAGTCTACCATGGATAAACTAGGAATAACAGATAGCATTCAATACCTGTTCAATCAACTGGGTTGGGAGAACACTGCTTTGAAAACACGTTTTGCTACCTATAAGGATCTCACCTATGAATTCCTTAGTTCCTTCAGATACCTACCCAACTATGGTTTTGGATCCAACACAGAGCTGATTACCTTTCGAATGTTTGGAATGGACCAAACCCATAGCCGGATGTCACTAGCTAACCTCCTAGGATTTCCTAGCGGACCGCATGTGTTCATCAGTGCAGAAGATGACGATATTGATTTTGAACTCGACCAATTCTGGGGTAGAATCACAGGCGACTATCACTCTGAACCAGACAGAATGTATAATGATGATATTCATAACCCAGCTTTCAGATACTTCCATAAGATACTAGCTCACACCCTTTTCGGGAAAGAAGAAAATATTACCACAGTATCTAAAGAGGAGTTATTCATCATGTTCTGTGCTTCCCAGGGACGTACAGTAAATGCAGTGCCTTTCATGATGAGATCTTTCAGACGCCTCACTCAGGAACCACAGTCACCTATTCTTATAGGAGGCCTCGTGACAATGATTGCCCACGAGCTTGGCCTTAGATTCCACTTAAATGCAAGCACTCGTTTTGGCACCATCTGACCCATGAATATACAGTTCTGCTTTAACAGGCGCATTTTAGGAACTATGGGACCTGGACCTTATGAGTACCTCATCAACGAAAAACCTGTCCAACTATTCACACTGCCTAATCATCAGATAACAAGTATCCACAACAAGGACAACTGGCTTTATGAATTGGATGAGCCTATGGGACCTCCTTCACCTCAGTCAACACCACAGAACTATATGTACGACAGTGACCACATCTCTGAGGCACACGACTATATGTACTATGAGGATGCTATATCAGAAGCTGAAGTAGACCCTACGACTCCTCCGCACTACAACACCTATCCCGAGCCTATCCCTGAGGAGACCACCGACAAAATGAATATTGTTCTACTCCGATTGGACAACGTTGATGCAGCTCTGACTACTGTAAAAGATGACATCGCAGGCATACACAACGAACTGGTAGTCTTCATGGACTTAGTCTGTGACCAGCTCGACTACTACGCACGGAAGTTCAATGAGTTGAAGGCACGGAAAAACTAGATACTAGTTTTAGCATTAGATTTAGTTTAGTTTAGTTTTTTCTACTTTCCGTCCGTTTTCAATTGTTTTGATTTTTGCATTGTTACTTTCTTTATGTACTACATACAATAATTCCAATTTCTTGTTATTTCAATTATAGTCTTTATTCAATTATTCTGTTTTTACGTTATTCTTTGTTTATTGGCTGCTATAATACATTGCCATATCAATACTAGGCCTAAAAGTCACTGCAAGAACACCCTCATAGCAAAATTCTGCGTTCTGCAGATTTTGCTGCTGTGACGACCGTCACAGGATCCTGACGAGCGTCACGCGGGTGACGACCGTCACATATACGTGACGACCGTCACGAACCCAAAACTGCTATCTGATATAATAGGGGTTGCATTTTCTCTCCCACTCACCTCCTTTCAACTTCCAATCATCAGAACTCCCTCCCCACTCCAATTTTTCGTTTCCCCCACATTTCACCATATATTTCAACTCCCGTCTCAACTTCCTACCATACTTCTGTTACTTTTTTCCCACTTCGCAGAACCACCCCAATCCTCAGAACCATCTCAATCTTCCAACAATGGCGAGAAATACCGAAACCCTAGACATCAGCAACATTGTGTTCAGCGACGGTGACTCCGGCGAAAGACAGCGGGCCAACTACATCGCTTTCCATCAACGGTCGCTTCAGCCGACTCATTATCCACATATTCCATCGCTCACGGAGCTCGGACTCCTTGAAGGCGTCACTTGGATGCTTCGAAGAGCCGGCATCTGGAACCTATGCACCAATCCACTACCGACGTACGAACAACTCACTCTCGAGTTCCTGAGTTTGTTTACCTACGTCACTTCCAACGGCGACCTCAGCCAACACTCCGGTGTTGCATGCTTCCGGATGTTCGGCACAAACTATCAGGTGAACCAGAACCAGGTTGCCGCCATCTTACAACTCCCTCGAGGCGATAATGCTCACCGCCGCCTCACCGATCAGTTCCAGCATGAAGCCTTCGCGCTCTGGTACCAGTTGACCGGCATCAATGCCGATGGTTGGGACTCTCTGCACGCTACGCATATCCATAACCCGACCATCCGGTACTTCCACCGAGCATTGAGCAACACAATCTTCGCCTGGGACAGCAACCATAAGGTGAACTCGAAAGAGCTCTTCTTCCTCCACTGCGTCTTCAACAACGAGCCTATCAACACCGCTCCGTTCCTCCTGGCCCACATTCAGGCCAACTGTAACCGTGGCTCTAAGCCATTTTACTTTGGCGGGATTGTCACTGCCATTGCACTTGGGCTGAACCTCGGCGACCGCCTCCAGCACCTCCATGTCATCCCCTCGGTGTTCCTTGACATCGACCACTACAGAGTCTCTCACCTCATCCGTTCTAGAGCCGACGGCAAGTACCATCTGGTAGTGCGTGGCAAAACCGTCTGAAGCATCATCCTTCCATCATGCACCCGGACACACCCAGAGGATCGTACCAACTGGTTATTTGACCTCACTGCCCTTCCTGCTGCCGCTGCTCCAACTTAGGACCACACCCAAGGTTCTGACGACGAAATCCAAGCTGAGTTGGACAGGCCGGAGCAACCGAAGGCATCGCAGCCTCCTCCTTCCGAAGGTACATCCTCCCGCCGCCGCCACCATCGTCCAGTGCCCGACTATTCAGAAGAGGACCTCTGCCGCTCTATCGACCAGCAGGCCCAGATACTCACTATGATGCAGCTGCAGAATCAGCGAGCAGAGCAGTTCGAAGCTTGGCATCGGACCCAAATGCAACAACTTCAAACCGGCCAAGCAACCATTACTGAGAACTTGGAGAATCTGACCTTGCAGGTCGAAGGACTCCGTGACACCGTCTACCACACCGGAGCTATGAGTTTTGAGGACCGAGTCGCCCGGGTCAGAGCCAGAGGACGAGAGCACGGACGTGACCGAGGCAGCGGACGTGATTAGTTATCATTTTCCTTATTTGTTTACTATATTTTCAGTTTATTTGTACTTTCATTCCCGTTGTATCTCCCTCTCGCATTCTTTCAAATTAGTGGGGACACTGATTGAGATAGTGTGGGAGCGGAGCGTTTATTTCCCATTCCATTGTACTTTGAATTTCGTAATTTCTATTCAAACATTTTCTATTTTTAGCAAATAAAGCTCGTTTATATATCCTTTTTCTGTTACGCAAACATCCCCACGTTATTCGACGTAAACAACAAATTTTTTCGTTCGTTCCTCAAAAGCAAAAGCATCACGAGAATGCACCCGAGTTCAAACCAAGTTTTGAAACTCCGAGGAGACGACAATTCTAACAAAACCAGTACCGTCTTGACACCTTAGATCTCCGGTTTATGCGAGTCGGTTTCACTACCTACGTGTACCAAAGTCTCAAGTGTCTATGCAAACTCAGCCCCAAGTAGTTTATACTGGCAGTCAGCACCATCCTAAAACACTTCTAAGCGAGCGACCGATGCAAATAAGTGTATGATCTCCAAAAAGATGAAAAATCATGAAAAGAAAGCTAGATAGCCCAAAATTATAAAGACACGTTTCCTTCTAAGTTAGGTGCTCCTCACCCGAGCATTTAGCCCAACGGCACGAAAACTCATTGAAAAATCAATGATATAAGCTTATGATCAATGAAGAAGATCAAAACAGAAATGAGATCATATTCACTAACAGATCGACTTGCCATGAAAGTGTATGGACAACGGGCTTAATGTGATTGCGCTAGAACAAACAGGGTGAACTTGTCGCAAGAACCTTGACACCAAGCTACAGTAGCATGACTGAGACTGATTTGCATAAGAAGGAGACCTCCGAAGACTTGTAGTCCAGTGTCGTCATGGTACTCGTTTTGTTCTTACCAAGAATCCCGGTTTTTCCCAACTTTGTGAACGAAGAAGCTGCCTCGTGCTTGCCGACTTTTTCCTGTTTTACTTGAGGACAAGCAAAGATTCAAGCTTAGGGGAGTTTGATAACACGAAATCGTATATATATTTTGATGCATAATTCAACTGAAGTTTAACTGTTTTCGATCCGATTTCGGGTTATTTCCGTGTTATTTGTCTGATGTTTTGCATGTATTTGATGATCACGTCTAAACAAGGCAATATGAAGAAAAAAAGCAATCTCAGATGAAATATGAACGAAAACCGGATGAAAACAACATGAAAAACGCAGACTGCTGATTTTGCTGCTGTGACGACCGTTACAGCTCCATGACGACCGTCACACGGGTGACGACCGTCATGCAGGCAAAAACGCTCCACTTCAAATGCACGTAAAAGAAGCAGTTCCAAGTCCCAATTAATGGACCACTACTCCCTGATAATTCTTCCTCAAAGTCCACCTTCTTCAAGTTACAACCGTTAGAATTCCATTTCTATAAAAGGGGGAGAAGGGGGACTCAGAAAGGGAGCCGCATTCATACAACGAAGTGCTGCCCATTTATTTTCAGAGCAACCTTTCCAGTTTTTAATATTCTTATTTGTTTCTCTTTTCTTTTTCTGCATTCCTTTCATTCCTTCTGTAATTTTTATTTCCGTTGTACGATCAAATTGGCACAAAGACTAGAATCCTGCCAACATCTGTGGAGGATTTGCCCAAAGGCCAATTGGAATATTTACAGGTTTCTTATTTCAATCGTAATTCCAGTTTTTATTATGATGCATGCTATTATTTATTGTTTTTATTTATGTTTTACCTTTCCCAAATCCATGTCTAGCTAAATTAAAGTAATCGATATGTAGTAATAATTCGAAAGGGATTTGATAATAACCGGTTGAAAACTGTCTTTTTCAAAGGTCGTTTATGGTCTGAGTGTTTAAAATTAATTTACTGAATAAACTTCGTCGCGAAAGCGAGAACTTATTTAAAAGTAGTTTTGCCACGAAAGTGGGAAATTAATTAAGGTACGAACCAACAAGCGAAAGCTGCGGCAAGATCAGATAGTAAACACTAGTCATTCATTTTAATAACAGCCAAAGCACTTTAAAATGAATTAGAACTTAGAGATTTCCAAAAAATAATTTAAACCCCGAATGGGACACGAAAGCGTACGTTTGACCCTTAGAATTATGATTAGCGTCAATAACCATCGTGAGGCGAGAGTCTTCAGATCACCATTTTCTGCTTAAATAAACTCTGAAAAATATTTCGTATACCGGTAGCTTGTCAAATCCCTGAAGAATATAATCACTGCATATCGATTCAATTAATTATACTTTAATTAAAATTCTTAGTTCCCTTTAGTGACAATCTTATTCCCTCAAACATTATCTACCTAGATAAACATAGTAACTCCCGAGAACACTAGTTTGATTACGAGTCCCTGTGGGATCGATATCTATTATTACTACGCGATAGACTGTGCACTTGCAGTTAGGTTGTATTAGACATAGAAAGTCGCGATCACTCTCTCAATCCTCAAAAAAAAAATTTTCAATCAAGTTCGACATGGAGCATTCATTTCAACGATCAAGACACTCCAACTCATTCAAAGCTCAATATAATCGCTAAGTTTTCGAGTTTCTGAGGTATTTTCAAATATTTCCCGTAAACAAGTTAGAATATAGTTTTTTGGTAGAGATCCTTAGATAGTTTTAGAAATATAGTTTATAGACAATGTAGGTATTGTTTGTTGGCCGAAACGGACGACTAGGGCTTCAAAAAACCTATTTTCATGGGTAGGGGACGCCATTTCTATGACTGTTGGAGTTGCAGAAAGTTTCGGAGCTACATCTACGGAACAAATTCACGTTAGGTAAATTTCGTAGATGCAGCTCCGGAACAAATCAAACTTTCTGATTTTTGGGTTCTTCCGTAAATACATATACAGAAGTTTTCCATATGTTCACATTCGGAAGTAAAAAATGTTTTTTTTTTTTTTTTTTTTAATTTATTTGCATCTTATTGTTTTTTGTTGGTTATACCTTGCAGACATTATGGCAGACAGAGAAGATAGATTGCAATTTGGACGAGTTTCACATCATGTATCTGTGAGACGCGAGCAGAGCCAGACCACCCATATCGAGGCCGATACAGTTGAGACACATGTTTCTTCATCACATGCCCAAGATATTCCCTCGACCTTGTATCCTACCCCCATCATCCACTTCTTCATCCAAGAGACGTCGGGATTCAGCTGAGGTTTTATCGCATGCCCCGTCCTTTACAGACCTCGTCGGGATAATCATGGTCTTCCTCCTACCGATGATCTGGTGCCACCTCTAGAGGGTGATGATCCACCACCGTAGGATGCTGGTGATGACGATGACGATGAGCCTGAGGGTTTCCCAGGGGGTCCCTTAGATATGTCCCTACTGATAGGGTACGCTGACCATACTGCCAGGCATGCCTGAGATGGAGAGGTAACATTACTCAGATTGTTTCTCTTTTTTTCATTGGAAATTTATAATTTGTACCATTGTTTCTTATTTATGGAAATTTTCAGACTTGTTAGCCGCAAAAGTTCTATAACCACGGGTGGAAGATATTATCTTTGGAGCAGCCACAAGAGGCTTGGTTCCAGGATGTCTTTGTCGCCTCTGGTTTGAAGGACCTTTATGAGATCGGTTACATCGTGATCCACAACAGGATGTTGATGGGATTTGCAGGGAGATGGCACTCAGAGACGTCCTCCTTCCATCTACCGCACGACGAGCTCACGATCACACTGGATGACATCTCTTGTCTGTTACATATACTGATTACAGGTAACCTCCTCCGTCACGGTAGAATGACGAAGGAGGATGCGAGATAGATGATAGTTGAGGAGCTTGGGGCTGATCCATTGGATGCGCTTGAGGAGGTGGATAAAACCATAGGGTATCATACGATATTCTCCTTTCTTATGCGTTGATTTGGTGAGGCGATCACTGCTCCATGCCAGGAAGATGGTGATCCAGCTGAGATTGAGATACACAGGCAGCATGTGCTGAGATGTTATTTTCTATTTTTAGTCAGCACACAACTGTTTGTGGACATTTTCTCCACATATACGGATGTCGCTTATCTGAGGTACTTTTTGTATTCCACACGAATCCATGAGTATAACTGGGGTGCGGCTACCCTGGCTTACACATATTCGAGGCTAGAAAAAGGATACATGTGGAAGACCAAGACTATGGCAGGGAGCGTGGCACTACTTGTGGTAACAATCTTATATCCTTCGACTTTTTTTCATTTCTTTTCATTCTATATTCGTGATAATGCTTGATCCTGATGCTTTTTATTTTCATTTCTGGCTTGGATATTTCAGCACTTTCCCATGATTTTCGGGTGGGGGAGTGTGTCTAATTACACAGAGCTGATGTCGCGTGCCCGTGCCTTTCTCCCGCTCAGGGGGAACCAGACGATCGACCCTTACCGAGTCTATCTTGATTGTCTGCATGCTGAGGACATATGGTACGAAGTTTATGTTGATTACTGTGTGACGCACCCGTTTGACGACATCTCCATATTCTCAGGATGGTTGACATGCAGTTCGACCATCACTATTCCATATTTTTCTGAGCGCGTCATGCGGATTTCAGCTACACTCAGACCATTCCAAGACACCCAGCTGTCTCTCCTCCTCTCAGCTTGACCTGTATGCAAATAGAGGAGATCTATGCCGACTACCAGAGACACATGATACCTGATGAGGCTCGGGTGACCAGAGCGTCGACAGACTAGAGCTACATTGATGGCTACATCATGTTGTTCTTCATCGTCTCACACCCCTACATGGTGCCCACTGCCGAATGACCACCGCCCAAACCAGCTCATCAGGAGATCTCAGAGGAGCAGTAGTCTCAGTTGAACCACACTCAGGATATCCTGCCTCGCTGTCATCAGATAGTGGAGATGGGGTGGGTAGGCATTGCCAGTAGTTTCTTCCCTGAAGGGTCTGACCACAGGCATGTATTGGATGGCATGATTGCGGTGCCAGTGGATGCACTTATGTACCACAGGAATCGTGTCAAAATGGGTGGGATCTATGGCCGAGGATGCAGAGCGGGCGGTCGAGGAGGCGGGAGAGGCAAATGAGGCGGCAAAGGCATAAGCGGAGGAGCGGATGCAGATGTTGTCAGGTACACACAACAGTGGCCATGATGTTTTTTTGATGTACTATATTTTAATGACATTGATGTACTATTTTTTGATGATGATTATGACATATAACTTCTTATATATACATATATATCATACTATTTTATTTACGGATGTATGTCATTTTATATTCATCTGTAACAGTTAATTTCCATCTGCGACCAACAAAATTTTATTAAAAAAAAACTTGTTCTGATAAGATTTTGGAGATGCATCTGCAAAACTTTTTCCATAGATGTGTCTCCGGAAGCATCCAGCGTAAAGACAAAAAAATGGTGCGTCCAGATATGTATCTCTGGAAGCACGGGGCATAAAAGAAATTTAGCTAGGTGCCTAAGAGTATCAAGGGGTGGAATAAGAAATTCTCATTTTCAATTCCCATAAGAATAAGACTTAACTAAGGCAATAAACGGGCCAAATGATTTAGGACAACCCATAACAATATAGAAGGAATATTCAAAGTAAAAAAGTATTACACAATGCATTTAAAGCTGATTAATAATCATGATGAGTCAAAAATAAACAAGGGAGTAGTAGCCTTGATGACTATTAAATGATCTTTATATGCCTTAAATATGGCACAAATCAGAACTAGTATATAAGGGATATAATCCCTAAAGAAAAAAGACAAACACTTCTTATACAACTCATATTTATATTTGAGATTGTGACTTTGATTGTCTCCACGCAGAGTCGTCTCAAGTTTTGGGAGGTCATGTGTAGATTATTCATAACTTAACAAGGAAAAAACAAATAAAGATCCTATTTAATCATGATTTAACTTGAAAAATATTTTATAAGACCTTATTTAGCTATAGTTTAACTCTAAAAAATTTGAGACTCTGTGTGGTAAACCACCTTGCACATTCTCAAAGACGACCCTGACTCCATATTGGTAGAGTTATCAATTAGTGTAACTTATATATACATTTTTTTGTCCACCACAGGGTCCGATAAAACTAGCCCAAGCCATACGAAAATACCTAACCATCAACCTTTTATTATCCCGCGATGGTAATAACAACCACTAGCAGTAAAAACCTTGGCAATCAAACAACCTTGATGAGGATGCTTGTCACTATATAGGAGTTGCATTTTCAGAATAAGATGCTGTCGGGATTCGCAACAACAGTAACAACAACAATTGCAACCAACAGGTGATAAGCTGAAAAATCTAGTGGATCCTCAACCTTTAGCACTAAAGATCTGGTTGTCAGGGTCTATGAAAATTTCAAGTCATCCCATTGTCGACATTCGTTGGCAAGAGTGATCCTTAGAAGCACATTATTGCCATCAACACAAAAATGGATATCAGAGAGGTTGACTCCCTTAAATGCAAAATGATGGCTGGAATTTTGAAAAAAGCATCCCTCTGATGGTATATGAGCATCTCGAGGTTCTCAATAACAAGTTACTAATAACTAATAAAGAAGATGATTAATCATTTTTATCCACTAAACACAGGAAAATGTCCACCACGATCCGTTTTAATGTTTTATAAGGTCATCCAGTGTCATTGCGAGAATACTTGGCCCTATTGAATTATGAGCCATTAAGATATATAATATGAATTATAATGCATAATTTAACCATCTTAATTCTTTTCTTTGATTTGTGATAGCCTTCAATCTTCTTCTTCTTCTTAGACAAGCTTTTGTGTTCATTTTTGTTGATGTGTTTGCCTTCATCAAAACTTTAACCAAGGCCAAAGAGAACTTTTCTTCACACAATGTTCATCTAAACTCATGGTATTTATCTATATAACTACGCGTAGCTAATTTGCTCTAGATTATATTTTGTTATACGAGGTTGATTAGATATGTTAAGCTAGGTAGCTAATTTTGTACTATTTTATTGATTTAATATTCTAATTTTTATTTAGTTAGTATTGATCATAATGCTTTTAATGTTTTAACGGATAAATGAATTGAACTTAGGATCATAGAGATTACCGACCCTAATGTTGTGAACTTGAAATAAGATACAAACTTAGAAATTTATTTAGGAATAAATAATTATAAGTTTAAGATCAAGAAATTAACGACCGCTCTTGCCTTTTTTAGTTCGAATTTTCCTAAGGAATTAGGGAGTTGCCATTAAGAAGAGTGAGTTATACACCAAAGAATTGGGTATAACAATGTGGTTAATTTGTCGTAATTCTAAAAAATCACTTTAATAAAATAGACGCAGTTACCAACAGTGATAGTAAATGGGCTCAAAACGAAAACTAATTGCTTTCTGATTATCGTGCTTTTTATCATTTTTATTCTCCCAAATTACTTTTGCAAAAAAAGATTGAAAATCCCCCAATATTTACTTTTAAAAACACACCATATTTTTAAAGTCACCTCTATTGAGCTCACCGAAAGTACAGTTTGGGCTTAACATGGGGTATGGCAAAAATGAATTAGACCATATTTTTTCATAAAAAATTCAATAAGACCATTCATCCTCCCACGATGGTGTCCACTATGGTTACATCCAATAATGGCGACCAAGAAACTTTGGCATAAATACAAGCTTCCATGAAGGAGTTGTGTCATCAACATTATTGTGATAATATTTATGTATACAATTACTTTTTTCCTCTTATGTCTATATTAGAACAAGGCATGGTCGTGTCACCCTTGTCAAATTCAATATTAAACCCTTAGACATTTATCCTGTTACGCAAAATGAAAAATTTCATCAAGGTCACTCATGTCCCTCAACATGATTTGTGGAGTACCCATTAACCATTTTCATGGTCATCCAGTTACATATAATGTTTGAACAACTATAAAGTACTTTATTTTAAATCTATGATTCATAAAGGTTTCAAATTGAAGGTTGATATATACCACTATCACCGTGAGAATAACTTATGACATGCGTATAACATTCTATGTAGTATTCTCATGGATGGTCAATCATATATAAACATTATTCTTAATATTTATATCAATGTGAAGACTTGATAACTCGTTATTCATGATTCATTATGTGATCATCAATATATACACATAATAGTCTGGATGCTTTAATGACATCCTACTTCACACTAAATCTTGAATAGAGATACTATGAGAATAACATCATTATGTTTAAAGGGGTGTCATAATTAAGTCATACTTAATATTTCAACAATTGAAATAACTATTCTAAGGATTTTATTACTTTGAAAAAACAAACATAATATGAAATGTATTATTATTGTTATTGATAGATAATTTGATACAAGTATCAAGTTGTAATAAAACTATAGACCTTTAGGACTTACACTTACACTAACAACATTTAAGAAAACCCCCTTTTACATATCTAAAGAGGCATTCGCCTCCAAGTTGATATAAAGTTTTCCCCAAGTCATACTTATGATTCTTTTCCTTGGGCGAAGATGTTGCTTGGACGAGTGATGCCTCACATTGGAAATAGATGGGGCTTAGATTTCTTTCCCTCTAGTTTCTTCATATTGGGGATGCATATCATCGTCCTAGGAGAATCCTTTTTTTTTTAATGGAGGCTATCAAACTTGTCTTTCTTTGCTTTAGCATTCCACAGATAAGCTTTCCTATTTATTATTGATAAAATATCCATTCTTTTTGTACATACATAATATTAAGAAGTTATAAGAAATAAATATAAATAAAAATTAAAACAAATGAACAAAACAAAACTTACGCAAATACTCGACAAGCATTATTGTGTCCTCTTCACACTCCATCAATGTCATCTTTTTCACACTACTACAATAAATACATTTATCTTCGGACACGAAATGCATTTAACCTCAACTAAAGAGACAAAGTAATGAATGACGTCATGAAAAGTAACAACTTTATCCCTCGATTTTTAAATATCTATTTATATATTTTTGCATGGTACCTAAGAAACATAAAAGGTGTATTAAATTTTTTTCTAATTTTATAGTTATTCTCAAACAATACATTGTTGAATCGGGCCGGTCCAATCAAACTGGAGGCCCAGTTCTAATCTGAAAATAGACTAATTTTTTTAAAAAAAAATACAACTATAATAGTTAAAAATGACATCAAAAATACAATTATATATTTATAAAAATAGATTTAATTATAATTATTTTGACTTTTGATCAATTTTATTTTTTTAATTATAGTTTTTTTTTTAATTTATTTGATTTTTTATAATATATTTTTTTATATTTATTAATATTAATGTAAAGCCTCCAAAATTTATGGACATGTTCTATAGAACCTGCTGGTCCTGGGCCTGTTGTTGAAAGACGAGCTATGATCTAACTGAAGAAACATGAGAATAATGAGTTTCTCTTTCCGCCAAAGAGATATGAGCATGAGCGAAGGTTAACTGTTCTTTAGAAAAAACTTGAAACCCATTTTCTTAACAGTAGTTTTTACCCTTTTTTTTAATCAGCATTGTTTCAGATGCAAGTGATCATTGTTGTTAGTCTATTTGTAAGCTTGAAAAGTATTTTTGAAATTGAAAGGGATACTTGCAAAGGAGACGAATAAACTTTTAAAATTGTTGAATAAAATGGTCAGTAACACAATTCAATCAGCATTTTTTAAAATAAAAATGATAAATTACGATTTGATTAAAATTAGTTTTTTATAGTTTGTGTGCATATTTGTTTCTAAAATATAATAAAAATATTTTATTTATAACAATAGTATTTTTTATTAATCTTTTTATATATTTAAAAAAATATCGATAAATTTATATTATTTAATATTTGGAACAATTAAAGTTATTCTTGTTTATAACTATAATATTTTTTTCGTATATATAAATAATTTAATCAAAAATATATTTTTTTTCGCATATAAATATTATTTTTGTTTTGACATTATTTATATATTTAAATCAACAATATATTTTTGCCCGTAAATAAATTTTATTTTGTTCAATAACAAACACTTATACTTATATTTATAATTTATTTTAAATAAAAATTTATGATTTCTTTAAAAAAAAATTATTTGATAGACGTTCCATTTTTTTATTTACCCATAATAACTTTGTTTTATATTTATTTTTAAAAAACTTTTTTTTGTAGTATTCTTTAATATTTATGAATGATAATTTTTTTTTAAAGAGTACTAAGATTTATAATATTGTAATGACTATAAACAACAATAAATTATTATTAAAATATTTGTAGGAGGTAATTAATATATTATTAAATAAAATAATGATGGACCATTACAAAATAATAATGATAGGCCGTAACAAAATATTAGGCCCAATTCATTCATGAATAAAATAATAACCTTAATTATATAACCACTTCCTATGATATATATATATATATATATATATATATATATATATATATATATATATATATATATATATATATATATATATATATATATATATATATATATATATATATATATATATATATATATATATATATATATATATATATATATATATATATATATATATATATATATATATATATATATATATATATATATATATATATTTATATATCACGACACATTCTTTTAATTCTTTGCACAACTTTTCTTTCCATTCCTTGTTTTCTTCATCTTCCTTCTAATGTCAAACATTATCATGGATGGTAAACTAGATTGGATCACAAACCATAAACTATTTGATCCTACAATTTAACTATTACCAGAACCATCAAAGTGTAAGGAATATAAAGAAAAACATGTTTCTTTTTTTATCTTCCAAATGCTGAAGGCAAAAGATGTTTTATAAATAAGGATATTTTGATTGAGTTTTGTCTGTGTCATATATACTTATACCAGATAAGTGTTGTTTAATTCTAATGCCACTAAGGGTGTGTTTGATTCGGGGTAGATGGAGGGGAGGGGAGGAGAAAATTTTAATTAAATATGTTTGGTTCAAATTTTAGGAGGGGAGGGGAGCAAAATCCCTCCAAAACACACTTTTTAGTTCCCTCCGAATTGGGGGGATTTGGAGTGGAGGGGAGAGAATATGAGTTTTGATATTTAAAAATTATTATATTTACTAAAATATCCTCAATTTAATTTCAGTATTTTAAAACTATTCTTTTTCTTTTGTGTTATTTCTTTTTCTCGATTGTTTCCATCAACTTATTATAATTGTTCTCCACCTTCAAATTATTTTATAATTTCTATACTTAATATAAATCATAATCATTTGATTTTTTTTTATATAAAAAATTATGTTTAGTTATATTCGTTTTTTTCTGTATTCTATCATATTTTCTTTTATATCAAATTGTAACTCATTCATTTTATTTATTTTTGTTTATTCATTTTATTAAATATTTTGAACTAATATTTAATAATAAGTTATTTTATATATTTGTTTTGTTATATGATTCATAACAATTTAAACGATGTTATTGACATATATTTTAATTTATGTTGAAAAGTTATAAGTCGAATCAATTGTACTCAATTTTTTAATTTTATGTGACAAATAAATACTTTTTTAATCACTCAATATTAAAAATTTTATTACCAACAAAAATACGCATGAATTTTTCACATTTTAATATCATATGACTTATATAAGATCATAAGGATAAAAATGTAAATTATTAATAAAACTCCTCCCCTCCCCTTCTGAACCAAACACATTTTTAATTAAAATTCATCCATTCCCCTCCCCTCCTCTCTTTTGAACCAAACACTTATCTGATTAAAAAAATCACTCACCTCCCCTCCCCTCCCCTTCATTAAAATTCCTCCCCTCCCCTTCCTCTCATTTGAACCAAACAGACCCTAAAGTTATTAAGGTAAAATTATTTGCTCGTAAATATTAATAATAATAATAATAAAATTTTTACGAGAAAATATTTAAGTCTAATATTTTTTATAAAATAAAATTATAATTAATAACAATATCTTATTTTAATTTAATACTTATCCAAATATTAGTTCATAAATAGTATTTTTTTTAAAACGTATATTTTATTATCACAATTGATCCCTTTTAGATAATTTTATTTTTTATTATTATTACTTGTTGAAAAATAATTTTAAAACAAATGTAAAAAATACACTTGACAATTTAGTTTTTTTTTTGTTGACAAAAACAAACTTAGCATTTCATTCATCAAATAGTGTTCAATACAATGAAGAATCAAATTAATAACATTATGTCTAAATCAAGAATCAAGCACCTTCGCTAAGGAGTGGGTAACCATATTCGTTTGGCGATTAACAAATTTTACCTCAAAGTTTGAATAAAATTGCAATAAACTCTGGATGGACAGAATAATTAAGCTAAACTAAAAAATATGAGTGTTGTTGACCGAATAGCTTGGATCACTTTTTGAGAGTCACTTTTAAAGATAACATTCTCCAATTGCATTGCTATAACTCCATGGACTGCCACTGGGCCAAGGCTTCTGCTTCTAGCACGGAATGGAGACCGAAATCCCAAACTATACTTGCATAAACAAATCTACCCAAGTTATCTCTCACACACCAAACCCTATTCGTAGTTCCACGGTTAATGTTAAAACTCTATTCGTTGCAAATCACCTTCCCTTCATCAAGCGGACACCAGGAGGTTAGAGGATGCTAGGTAAAATCAATATCATAACTCTCTTGAGCAGTAAACCAATTGTGCCAATTTCAAAAGGCAAGCATGCCAAGTTTAGATCCTTCCTCTTGCTCATTATTCCAAACCTGTTTATTTTTATTCTTCCAAGTCACATCTAACATAACCGCAACTCTGGATGATATCCTTTTATCCTCATGACTACAAATATCAAGTGTCAAAGATTTAACATCATCAAAGGAATGCAAACAAGGATTGATAATATTCGACAAACATGCTTCCCGCCAGCAGTGATTAGTAACATCACATCCAAAGAAAACATGTCAGTCGTCTTCTACCAAATTCTCACAAATCTGACAACCCGACGGGCACTAGACATAATGTTGACAGAGTCTCAATCGAGACGGTAGTCAGCCCCTATAGATTCTCCACATAATTAAGATGTTTGACTCTAGGATGTGCCTTAATATTCCAAATGCTACTCCAATCCCTATCTTCCCTTCTATACCCCAAATTCTTTTGGATCTTCCTCCACAGTCTATAACCAGTTCTCACACTATAATAACCATTTTGCACTTCTTTCCAAGTCCATTTATCTTTTACCACTTCCCCAACTAAAGGGACCTAAAGGATTTCCTCAGTCATTACTTGATCAAATAAATTTCTTATCACATGAGCATCCCATTGTTTAACATTAGGCAATAAAAAGATTTTTAACAGTAATTACATATGCACCTTAAACTTGAGGACCACTCAGGAAACCTTCTACTTTGCCTCTAAGCCAAGGTGTATTCATCACCATAATGTTACTTCCATCTCCAATACTTCACCTACAACCAAGAGTTAAAACTTTCCTAGCTTGCCAAAGACTCCTCCAAACAAAACTCAGATTATTACCCAAATTAGCTTCAAAGAAAGATGATATAGGGTAGTACTTTGCTTTAAGAACTAGGGATACAAGGGGTTGAGGTTTTGTCAGCAAATGTCACCCCTGTTTAGCCATCATAGCCAAATTAAAAGTTATGAGGTCTCAGAAGCCCAAACCTTCCTCGTTCTTTGTACAGGTCAACTTCTCCCACGACATCCATCTAATTCCTCTATTGTTATTTCACCCACCCCACCAGAACAAAATTAGTATCTTTTTTATGTTGTTATCTGATATGATAAAGATGCTCATAATATAATTCGGGATAGATTGTAAGACTGTTTTTATCATTACTTCTTTCTCTGCTTTGGATAAAGATCTTCCCTTCCACAAATTAATTATCTTCCAAATCCTATCTTTTATAAAAGCAAAAGTAGCCTTCTTGCTTCTTCCTATCATTGAGGTAAGGCTTAAATAAGTCCCCGTTCCCAAAACATGTTGAACTCCCATTGCAATCAAGATCCTCTTGAGTTGGTCTGCTTATATTCTTGCTAAAAAACACTCCGGACTTAGACAAGTTAATCTCTTGTGTTAAAGCTTCTGCGTAAATATTAAGTAACTCCATAGTATTTGTCACCTCGGGTAAATTGACCCTGCAAAAAAGAAAACAATCGACAACAAAAAGCATATGGGACACATTCGGCGTCCCTCTGCAGATCTGGACCCCATGAATGTCGCCACGAGCCACTGCACCCTTAATAAGGGCAAATAGACCTCCTGAGATAAGAATAAAGAGATATGGGAACAATGGGTCCCTTTGTCTCAATCCTCTTCCTGGTTGAATAAGTCTAACACTATCCACGTTAACAAGAACAAAATAATTCCCCAACGAGACACACATCATCACCCATTGTATCCATCTTTCCGCAAAACCAAATCTATTAAGCATCCCTCTCAAGAAGCCCCAATCCATTCTATCATATGTCTTACCTATGTCTATCTTGAGAGCTAAATAAATTGTATTTCCTTTAGTCCTTCTCTTAAGAGCATGAATAACCTCAAAATCAATCCTGACATTGTCATGAACAGATATAACCTTGTTTCATTCCTTCTTGATATTTTAAAAATTATCCCTTGAAATATTACGTTATTTGAATTCTTCTAGATAAATTTATTTTTAAATAATTTTAAAATATGTACTTAAAAACAAAGAAAAGTTGACAACGATAAAACAAAATCTAGTCCAAATTTTTTATCATTGATACAAAGTTTTAAAGTTTATCAAAATATTTTTTTATTCGCTAAATTATAATCTTGATCCCCCTTTATATTCTGTATAAATACATGGCAGGCCAATTTAATTTATTAAATTAAAATTGTCTAAGAACTTTGATTGGATTAGTTGAAACAACAAGTTGTAAAAGTAACATCTGTTATTTAAATTTGATTCAATTAGAATTACAAAAGATGTGGTGTGTAATTTTTCATGCGAACTGTTGTGGTCGGCCAAAAGGAAGACACAATTTGGCTGAAAATTTGTATACTTGTAATGGTAAATATGTAGTAATTATCAAGTTTATCCATGTGGCTAATGATTGATCATTACGTGAGAGTACCGCTTACAGTTAATTCTTGTAATAAAAAATTGGGAATTGATGGTGTTTTTTGATATCTTTTCTAGGTCTTATTTAATTTGCATATAAAAAACATTTGCATGTCTATATGGTTATTTGACATGCCTACTAATGTCATTGTATGTTTGTTGTTCTTTTCAATTAATCTAGTTGTCATTGCTACCGCTCCAAACTTTGTATCTCATATTAACTATATCTGTATGCTGAGTGGGATGAACTTATAGTCTTCCAAAGAATTTGTGGAGATCGTTCTTGGATGGATAGATTTAGACTTATCTTTGAGGGATGAGCGTCCTACCATCATTGCTGAGAACTCGAATAAAACTAAAATAGAAAACTGGAACCGATCTAACTGAATATGCCTTATGATGATCAAAAGATCCATACCTAAAATGATAAGGGACTCAATTGTTGAGAGTGAAAGTGCCAAGAAGTTCCTCGAAACTGTGGATTAATTCTTTGCTAAAAATGATAAGGCTAAGATAAGTAGTACCTTGTCCAAACTCATTTCAATGGTTTATAAAGGCAAAGAGAACATAAGGGAGTACATAATTGAGATGTCTAATCTTGCATCAAAACTCAAGGCATTGAAGTTAGAACTTCTTGAGGATTTAATTGTGCACTTTGTTTTGATCTCTCTCCTGACACACTTTGGGCAATTCAAAATAAGTTACAATACTCATAAGGACAAATGGTCTCTCAATAAGCTTATATCTCATTACGCATAAGAGGAAGAGAGGCTAAAGAGAAAGAAGATTGAAAGTGCTTACTTGGCTACCAGTTCTCAGAATAAAAGGAAGAAACTTGCAGGAAAATTTTTCTCAAAATAAGAAGGCAAAGGAACAAGCTAAGGAAACCATATGCTTTTTTTACAAAAAGGCTGGACACATGAAGAAAGAGTGTTCCAAGTATGTCGCATGGCGTGAAAAGAAAGGCAATTTTCTCACTTTTGTTTGTTCTGAAATTAATTTAGTTTTTGTACCTAAGGATACTTGATAGGTAGATTCTGGTGCTACTATTCATATTAGTATGTCTATGCAAGGTAGCCTGTGGAGCTGTCCGCCAAGTGATGCTGAAAGATTTATCTATGTGGATGATGGCAATAAAGTTGCAGTATGGGCTATAGGGACTTTTAGATTATTATTAAAGACCGATTTTCATTTGGATTTGATTGAGACTTTTGTTGAAACGTCTATTAGATAAACTTTAATTTCTATTTCTATTTAGCCTCTCATATGATTCAAATGTTGTTGGCTACGGTTCTTTAAGTGATAATCTTTATATGATTGATATTGGATGTCCTTATAACAAAATAATGCAAATAGTGTCACATGGTACAAAACAAAAATTAAATGAGAATTCTTCCACTTTATGGTATAAGCGATTATGACATATATCTAAATAAAGAATTCAGAGGCTTATGTCGGATGGTATTCTTAGATCCTTAGATTTTTCGGACTTTTAAGTCTGCATTCAATGTATCAAGGGTAAGCATACAAACAAGAGGAATTTCCATGCTGAAAGAGTTAAGGATGTCTTAGAACTAATTCATACATATATATGTGGTCTTTTTCCTACAAGTTCTTGGAATGGACAACGATATTTTATTACGTTCATAGATGATTACTCGAGATATGGCTACCTGTATTTGATTCATGATAAATCTCAATCTTTGGACGTGTTCAAGTCATTCAAAGTTGAATTCGAACTTCAACTTGGAAAAAAATAAAAGTTGTCAAATCCGACCATGGTGGTGAATACTATGGTTAGTATGATGGATCAGGGGAATAACGTTCAGGGCCCTTTACACTTTTCCTCGATGAGTGTGGAAGTGTTCCGCAATACACAATGTCAGGAAAACCCAACATGAATGGAGTTGGAAAACGACGAAACTAGACTCTTAAGAACATGGTAAGAAGTATGATTAGTCATTTTTCTCTTCCAGAGTCATTTTAGGAAGAAGCATTAAAGACCGCAATTTATATCCTTAATAGAGTACCTAGTAAAGTAGTAGCTAATACCCCTTGTGAGCTCTGGATTGGGAAAAAGCCCAACATTAGACACCTGCACATTTGGGGATGTCCAGCTAAAGCGAAGCCTTATAGGCCTCATGAAGGTAAGTAGGATGCAAAGACAATTAGCTGTTATTTTATTGGATACACTGAATGCTCTTACGGGTAAATGTTTTACAATCTCATTACTAGAACAATCTTTGAAACGGGAAATGCAAGATTCCTTGAGGATGTAGAGTTTGGAGGGGAAGGATGCATAAGGAGTGTTGTCTTTGATGAAGAAATTATTTCTCATAATGATCAAGTATTTGTACCTATCTTTGTTCCAGAAACATATTCTAAAATAAACAATGATGTTATTGCTAACATCTTTCAAGAACAAGACAATACTGAGTTTCTTCCTCAAGCACCACATATAGTTTAAACTCAACAACCTCAAGATCCACCATTAAGAAGATCCATTAGAGAGAGAAATAGTGAAATTTTAGATGATTATGTTGTATCACTTCAGGAACGTGAGGATGACATTGGTTTGACTGAGGAAGATCCTATCAACTTTAGTCAATATATGCAAAAGGCTTTACTCAAAAGGAAGGAATTGATTATAAAAAGACTTTCTCTCCAGTTTCTTTGAAGGACTCTCTTAGGATCATGATGGCATTGGTAGCTCATTTTGATTCAGAGTTGCGTCAGATGGATGTAAAGACTGTATTTCTAAATGGAAACATTGAAGAGACAATATATATGGTGCAACCAGAAAACTGTGTCAGGAAACCCAAACTCTATGGTTTGCAAACTCAAGAAATCCATCCATGGCCTTAAACAGGCTTCCCGTCAATGGTATTACAAATTTCTTTAAGTAATATCCTCATTTGGTTTTGAGGCTAATCTGGTTGATAACTGTGTATACCAAAAGTTCAGTGGGAGTAAATTAGTTTTCTTGCTACTATATGTAGATGATATCCTTTTGGCAAGCAACAATATAGGTTTATTGCACGAAACTAAGAGATTTATCACAAATAAATTTGAGATGAAAGATCTTAGGGACGCCTACTTTGTCTTAGGAATTCAAATACTTAGAGACTGTTCTCGAGGTATTTTAGGATTGTCACAAAGGATCTATATTGATACAGTTCTGGATAGATTCTCCATGAAAGATAGTGAACTAGGAGACACACTCGTTGCTAAAAGAGACAAGTTTTGTCTCAAATAGTGCCCCACTAAGGATCTTAAAAAGCAAGAGATGGATAAGGTTCCATATGCTTCAGCAGTGGGAAGTCTTATGTATGCTTAAGTTTGCACCCGTCCCGACTTAGCATTCATTGTAGGAGTTCTTGGAAGATATCTAAGCAACCATGGTATGCAAAATTGGATAGCAGTAAAGCATGTAATCCGCTACCTGAAGAGAACAAGAGACTTCATGCTCACTTATCAGAAGTCAGATAACTTGAAGATCATTGGATATTCTGATCAGATTTTGCTGGATGCCCTAATAGCAGACATCTCACATCTGGTTACATCTTTCTCTTGGCTGGAGGATACGTCTCTTAGAAGTCTTCCAAACAGACTTTAGTGGTCCCTCCACCATGGCAACAGACTTTGTTGCTTACTTTGAGGCATCAAATCATGCAATTTGGCTGTGAAACTTTGTCACAAGCCTACGCATCGTTGGAAGCATTGAAAGGCCCTTGAAGGTTTATTGTGATAATACTACAGTTGTGCTCTACTCCAACAACAATATGATTTCTAAAAAATCAAAATTTATCGATATCAAGTATCTTGTTGTGAAATTTATCGATATCAGGAGAAGCAAATTTTGATCGAACATATAGGGACAAACTTAATGCTAGCTAATCCACTAACCAAAAATTTAACACCTAAGGCTTTTCATGGACATGTTGTTTATGTGGTTCTTGGTTTTTAGATTGCCTTAGATTAATGGGAGTTTTTTTCCTTAATTTTCTATGTTTTATGCTTCGATTTGATTTTAGTACAAACTTTACGTTATGTTTAATTTTCTGCAGAAATCAAAACTTATGAGGTACTATTGTTATAACAATATCAAGTTTTTTTTGTTATGTGCAAATATTATAATTTTAAATTGCACCTAAGGAACTTCATTTTGATGTTACTAAAGACTCCAGTAGGACCAGTTGAAAATATGCATGATTTAGAGATCACATTGCATGAAATTTCCATGTCACTCATCCATATCGATCTGTATCATCAAGTACGTTGATGTGGTGGTCGTCGGAGTTCCGTCACGTTATATGTTAATGACGGCAGCTGTGATGGTCCTATTATCGATGTATGAGGCAGACTAGATTTTAAAGTTGAAATCTAAAGATAAATAGCATTTGGATGCGCTCCTAAAGAATTATGATATAATTATTAAAATATATTGGCCAAGTGGGAGATTGTTGGAATATTTTAATAATCTAGTATTATATTAGTATTTCAATAATTATGTGGAAAAAATATATATTTATTATATTATCTATTTTATCAATAATGTTCCTTTAAATAATTAAGTGATCAAATAATGTTAAAAAGGATATTTAGATTATATTTAGGAATTATTTATTTAATTAATTAATTAAATAATTGGGTATGAGCTCAAATATGAGTGGGTGTCAGGATGACTTATTTGGGAATAATGGAAATCCTAATTGACCATCACACTATATATAGGCTATGATCCCCAATATACCGTACACAAGCAAATTATAACTTCTCCCCATCTGAAGAGAATTCGAGGCATAAGGAGTACTGGTTGAGGAAGAACCACAAAATTCATCAACTTCTGGGTTTAGGATTACCGTCAAAGGGATTTTTCTCAATGGATCCAGGTACTCCTAAAATCAATTTATCGATCCTATAATTTTATACATGTTTGTATGACTATTTTGATTCCGCATAAAATATATGTCATAGTATGTTGAGCATGTATATACCTAAGTGAATATACGAAGATTCCAATCATGATCATTACTTGAAACATCACAATTGAGGAAATCTAGTCTTGTTGCCGCTACATAAGGATTTCCTTTGTAATAAGCATAAGGGTCTTTGTCTTTCCATTTCACCTTTTTATTTCTCTTTTTTATCTCCTTCAGTACATGTTCCCAAGGTCTTTTATTAAATATTGATCATTTGGCTTTGTCACCATATAATTTGTTAGGACGTGTTCAACCTGTTACCAAGTATAATTTGTTGCATTTTGAATGTTGATTATTTGGCTTCGTCACCATCTATTTTTTTGTTGCAATTTGTTAGATATTGAATGTTGATCATTTGATCCTTGTCCTACATGTGTAGTTAAAACCAATGGTATGATGCTGGTAATATACCTGAATTTTGGATGAAGTATTTGATGGGTCATCATGAGGAGAAAGCATATACATTGGGTCAAACACTCACCTAAAGGTTAAAGACTCACCAAAACAAGTGAGAGAGATGACACATATTGTAACGCCCTATTTTATTTTAATTATTTTTCGTAATTAATATTATGTGATGTTGTGTGTATGTATGTGATCAGGTGTTTTTTATTTATGTTGGCGTATCCTGTGGTGAATGGTAGAGGCCTTAAGAATAGATTATAAGGTGTTGCAGGGGTGTGTGGGTAATTGTGTAGAACTTGGTGGTGTGGAGAGTAGAACTAATTAATTTATATTAGTTAATATTTATTTAATTAAACAATAGGAGGTGATTATTATTTAAATAAATATTTAGTGTTATTATTATTGTTATTATTTTAATTAGTTGTATTAAAGAATAATAGTAATATAATAATAAGAAAATAAGGGAGTTGAGAGACAAAACTTTTGATACGTGTTTTTAGGAGAAAAAAAGAAAGAGGAGAGCTAGGGTTAAAGGGAAGAAAAGAAAGGATCACCATTGTTGAAACTCTTGTAAGAACTCTAAGATAAAGGTAGGGTTCTAATTATCTAAGGGATAACATGATGATTGGTGAGTAGAATATGCCATGCAGGGTTTGTATTTCTTCTTTATTCATGATTTTGATGAATTGACATTTGTGTGATTGAATGAACTCTTGATGGATTGTATATGATGTTGATGTTTTGATTGATGTTAGAATGATGAATCATTGTAATTTCCGTTGTTGGAATTATACATGTGATTGTTGAATATTGTTGATATTGTTGGTTGTTTGTGATAGTGAGTCAGAGTCAGAATAAAGTCATAGGCAATTTTTGATGAAAAGGATTTGGAGTTTGGGAATTTAGAAAAGTGCTTTTTTGTGTTAAAATATGTTTCAAATGGTTTATAAGAAAAAGGAAGTTTGGGGAGGTTTCAAAAGTGATTTTCGTATAATGAGTTGCAGAAAAAATGATTTTGGACGCACTATAATCGATAACCGTTGTGGGCATAATTGGTTACAGTGCCTAAAAACTGCATTTTTGCCTTTTTTTTTGAAGGTGTAACCGATTACAGTGTTTGTGGTAATCGATTATGCCAATGGCAGTGGCGTTGGTCGCTGGTTACGCAGACGTAACCGGTTACCTCATTTTGCATAACGATTACGCTGTTGCTATTTTTTTTGAAAATCTTCTAAAATTCATAACTTTTGTTCTGGGAATCCGATTCGAATATTGTTCAAAGCGTTGGGAAGCTGACGTGTTGAACTTTTGTATAAAAATAGTTTCGGCGGCAGAAGTTGAATAATTTTGTGGTTGGTTGTATTAAATGCATTATTACCATTATGTTGTGGTGTGATATGATTCTAAATGCCTTGTGGGTGCTTGCTATGTTGTATGTCGTTGTTGATGGACGATATGACATTTCATTATTGATGACCTGTAGTGGCATATTGCATTGTTATATAGGCGTTGTCATTGTTGTTGTCATGCATTTCATGGTTGCATGAGTTGTGAGATAAGTCGTGTGCCCATGTGGGGTATAAGCGTCTTATCCGGATTCTGATTGCGAAATTATATCATTGTTATTGTTGTTAAGGTGACCATGTGCCCATGTGGGGTGTGAGAAATCACGGAAGTCGTGTGCCTATGTGGGGTGTGAGTGACATTACAGAATTCTGACGGGAATTGTGATCCTAAAATAGAGATCGAGTTCTGAAATAAGAAGTGATGGTACCACATGCATTGAGTCGAGTTGTGAGTCTTAATGCATTGGATTTTAATTGTGTTTATTGGTGTGTTAGATTTATTGACATGTTGGCTGTAACTGCTGTTGTATGGTTGTATGTTGTGGAATGGGTGTTTGTGCATGAAAAATCTAATGCTTGCTTAATTATCATGCTTTCCTTTATCTAATTATGATATCTCACCCCTTCTGTTTAAATGTTGCCTTTACACGGACATCATGCAAATAGCTTGCAGTAGAGGAGTTGAAGTGAGTAGAAGATGAAGTCTTCTAATTTCCTTTTAGTGTTGCCATATACTCTGATGTGTAACATTGAGGTTAGGGAACATTGTGTTTTTAATATGTTGACAGAGATTTTTGAATACCTGTAGAATTATTGTTGTTTATGTTTATTTTGAAGAAATAATTATGCCATGAATAATTGTTATTTGATGCTTCCGTTGTTTCAATAAATTTTTGAGATTTCAGACATGTTGAGTTGTTATAATTATTATAAATAACTTGCATGTGTTACCTATCTAGATATATGAGTAGTTGTTGTATGAATTATGTGACATCCTAAATATATTTTGATGTAATTTTCTCTAATTTATTTTCATATTGTGCAGGGTATATTTGGGGTGTTACATTAGTGGTATCAGAGTAAGTCGGTCTGTCCAACTAAGTTGTTGAGTCGTAGTGTTGTGACAGTTAAATATTGTCTTTGTTGTCTTCTAACCATAACTATTGTTTATGGTGGAAAAATAGAAATTTCTGGAAGGAACAATGTTGTTATCACTGCTGCTTTGCAGGTTGTTGCTCAAGCTATTCAGAATAAGCTAAATGCTGGTGAAATGATGAGTTCTGTCACTTGGGAAAGTTCCAGAAGAATAATCTGCCTATTTTCAAGGGTAGGTATGATCTGGATTTAGCGCAGACGTAGCTCAAGGAGATTGAAAGGATCTTTCGAGTGATGAATTGTACTAAAGAGTATAAGGTACGGTTTGGTACTCATATGCTAGTTGAGGAGGCTGATGACAGGTGGGACAACACTCGAGTGTTGGTAATGTCAGGTGAAGTTGTTACCTGGGATGTGTTTCGTAGGTAATTCTTGAGGAAGTACTTTCCTGAGGATGTTCATGGGAAGAAGGATATTGAATTTCTGAAGCTGAAGTAGGGTAATCTGATTGTTACTAAGTATGCTTCCAGATTTGTGGAACTTGCTAAGTTCTACCCGCATTATAGTGAGGCAACTACTAATTTCTCAAAGTGTGTCAAGTTGAGAATGGTTTGTGTCCTAAGATCAAGCAGGCGGTTGGATATTGATAGATCGTGAGATTTCCAGAGAGTTGGTGGATAGCTTTAGAATTTATTAGGAGGATAGCAAACCTCGACCAGATCATTATAAGAGTCTGAGTGAGAAGAGGGGAAAGCAGAATGTGAACTATGGAAAGCCTTACAGTGTTCCAGTTGATAAAGTTCCTGATGGTAAGAGGCTAAGTGGGGGGGGGGCGCTCCCACTCCTCTTGAGTGCTACAGATATGGTGAATTAGGTCATCGTATTAGTGAGTGCAAGAGTGATATGAAAAAGTGTTACAAGTGTGGGCAGTCTGGACATCTGATTGTTGACTGTAAAGTTAATGCGGTGACTTGCTACAACTATGGAGAACCTGGACATATTAGTACTCGTTTCCAGAATTCGAAGTAAGCTTCGACTAGAGGAAATGTGTTTACTATGTCAGGAACCCATACTTCCAATGATGACAGGTTGATCAGAGGTATATGTTACATTAATAGTACGCTTTTGATTACTATTATTGATATTGGTGCTAATCATTCTTTTATTGCTACTGATCATGTGAAAAGGCTTGATCTTGTTATTTCTTCTATGAAAGGATAAATGGTTAACAAAACTCCTGCTAAGGGATCAGTGACTACTTCTATGGTGTGTTTGAATTGTCCCATGTCAATATTTGATAGAAATTTTTATGTTGATCTTATTTGCTTGCCGTTGGAAAATCTTGATGTTATCTTGGGAATGAACTGGTTGGAGTTCAATCACGTTCATATCAACTATTATAACAAGTCAGTATGGTTTCTTGCTCCTGACGATGAGAAGGAAACTAGTTTTCTGTCTACTACAGAGTTGAAGGAGCTTTTGGAAAAGGAAGCTCAAGTGCTTGCATTATTTGCATCCTTATCTATGGAGAGTCAAGTGGTGATTGATGAGTTGTAAGTGGTGCGTGAATTTCCAGATGTGTTTACATATGATATTTCAGATGTGCCACCAAAGAGAAAGGTAGAGTTTGTTATTGATCTTGTCCCTGGTACCAGACCTGTTTCTATGGCACCATACAAAATGTCAGCATCAGAGTTAGCAGAGTTGAAGAAGCAATTAGAAGAGTTGCTGGAAAATAAATTTGTAAGACTAAGTGTATCGCCTTGGGGAGCTCCAGTGTTGTTGGTAAAGAAGAAAGATGGTAGTATGAGGTTGTGTATGGATTGTAGGTAGTTGAATAAAGTGACAATAAAGAACAAGTATCCGTTTCCAAGAATAGATTACTTGAAGGATCGGTTGGTGGGTGCATGTGTGTATAGTAAAATTGACTTGAGTTTGGGTTATCACTAGGTTCGAGTAAAGGATAAACATATTCAGAAGACGAATTTTAGAAATCGGTATAGACATTACCAGTATTTGGTAATTTCGTTCGGTGTTTCTAATGCACCTGGTGTGTTTATGGAATATATGAACCGAATCTTTCACACTTATTTGGATAAGTTTATGGTGGTTTTCATTGATGACATTCTAATTTATTCTAAGTCGAAAGAAGAGCATGCTGAGCATTTACGAATTGTATTGTAAGTATTGAAAGAGAAGAAGTTTTATGCTAAATTGTCGATGTGTGAATTCTGGTTGAAAGAGGTGAGCTTTCTTGGTCATGTTATTTCAGGTGATGGTATTACTGTGGATTCATCCAAAGTAAATGCATTTCTATAATGGGAGGCTCCGAAGTCAGTTGTAGAGATTAGAAGCTTTTTGGAGTTACAGTGATTAGAAGCTTTTTGGGCTTGGCTGGTTATTATCGCGGTTTATTGAAGGCTTTTCTAAGTTAGCACTTCGGTTGACTCAATTGAATTGCAAAGGTAATGCTTTTGTGTGGATGTTCACTACGAGAATAATTTTATTGAGCTGAAGAAAAGGTTAACTACAACTTTAATTTTGATTCTACCTGAACCAACTGAATCGTTTGTGGTGTATTGTGATGCTTCTTTGATGGGTTTAGGTGGTGTGCTGATGTAAGATGAAAAGGTTGTAGCTTATGCTTCGTGATAACTGAGGGTTCATGAGAGAAACTATCCTAATAATTTATATTTGGATGCAATGGTTTTTGTGTTGAAGATTTGGAAGCATTATCTCAGTGGTTCCATATTTGAGGTATATAATGATCATAAGAGCTTGAAGTATCTGTTTGATCAGAAAGAGCTGAATATGAGGCAGAGACAGCGGTTGGAATTCTTAAAGGATTATGACTTTGGCTTGAACTATCATCCCAATAAAGTTAATGTTGTAGCTAATGCTTTGAGTCGGAAGTCTTTGCATATGTCTAATATGATTGTTAGAGAGTTGGAATTGATTGAGTTGTTCAGAGACTTGAGTTTGGTGTGTGAGATGACACCACCGAGTGTTATGTTGCGTATGTTGAAGATCAACATTGATTTTCTTAATAATATTAGAGAGAGTCAGGAGTTGGATGTAAAGTTGGTGGACTTAATGGTTGGAATTAATCAAACCAAAGGTAGTGACTTTAAAGTGGATGATCAAGGTGTATTGAGGTTTTGTGATAGGATTTATGTTCCAGATGATTCTGAGTTGAAAAAGATGATTCTAGAGGAAAGTCATAAGAGTACCTTGATTATCCATCCATAAGCTACGAAGATGTATCAAGATCTATAGAAGATATTTTTGTGGCATGTATTGAAAAGAGATGTGGCATAGTTTGTGTATGCTTTTTTGACCTGTCAGAAGTCAGAAGTTGAACATCAAAAACCTGTAGGGTTGATGCAACCATTGGATATTCCATAGTGGAAGTGAAAAAACATTTTTATGGATTTCGTGAGTGAGTTTCCGAATAATGTGAAAGGGCATGATGTCGTTTGGGTGATTGTTGATAGACTGACGAATTCGACGCATTTTATTCCGATTAACATCAGTTTTTCTTTGCAAAAGTTGGCTGAGATCTATATCTGTGTAATTGTGAAGCTGCATGGAATTATGTTGAGTATTGTGCCAGATAGAGATTCGAGGTTCTCTTCCAAATTTTTGGAGAGTTTGCAGGAGGATTTGGATTCAACATTGAGGTTAAGTTCAGCTTATCATCCACATATAGATGGTCAGACATAGAGGACTATTCAGTCTTTGGAGGATTTGTTGAGGGAGTGTATTCTTGAACAAGGAGGTTCTTGGGATAGTCATTTGTCATTGATTAAGTTCACTTATAATAACATTTATCATTCTAGTATTGAAATGGCGCCTTTTGAAGCCTTGTATGGTCGGAGGTCTAGGACATCTCTGCGATGGCATGAATCTGGTAAGAGTGTGGTGCTTGGACTTGAGATTGTTCAACAAACTACTGAGAAGGTGAAGCTGATTTGGGAAAAGATGAAAGCTTCGTAGAGTAGGCAGAAGAGTTATCATGATAAGAGGAGGAAGGACATTGAGTTCCAAGAGGGAGACCATGTATTCTTGAGAGTCACTCTAGTGACTAGTGTTGGGCGTACTTTGAAGTCGAGGAAGCTTAATCCTCGGTTTATTGGCCCGTATCAGATATCAACGAGGGTTGGAATTGTTGCTTATAGAGTGGCGTTGCCATCAAATTTGTCGAATTTTCATGATGTGTTCCATGTTTCACAACTTCGGAAGTATGTTTCGGGTCTGTTGCATGTGATTCAGATGGATGATGTTCAAATAAGGTATAACCTTATAGTTGAGGCTTTGCCTGTGAGGATTAAAAACCATGAGGTGAAGTAGCTGAGAGACAAAGAAATTTCTTTTGTGGAGGTGGTGTGGGAAGGCGCTGCCGATGGAAGTATGACTTGGGAGTTGGAGAGTAGCATGCATGAAGCGTATCCTAAGTTGTTGATGACGAGAAAACGCATCGGTTATATCGCTAGATTTCATTGACTTTTACCGCGCATTCACCGTTTTAACGCTCGATTCCTCGAGTTTTTCTTACTATTTTGCAGGTACATCGATATGTGAGGCCAAATCAAGAATTAAGAAGAAAAGAACAAAGAAACCACAAGAAATGAAGCAAGACAGAAGCCTGCATAAAACTCTGCATAATTTGTTACGACCACGGTCGTTACAAGGATGTCACGACCGTGACACCTTACTTTGGAACCTCACGACCGTGAGGAAGTAGTCACGACCGTGACACTTGAAAACATAAGACAACGAGCGTGAAGACCTTGTCACGCCCGTGACAAGGATATAACTTGATTCTTTTGACTCAGACTACGTCAAAGTCACCAGTGAAGCCACTCCTCCTAGTAATTCTCACGTGAGGGAGATTTCTCCCACTTTCTGCTGCCACTTTCCAACATTTTCTCAACCACTTCAGCAAAGCCCAAGAAGCAAAAGACCCAGGACCAGCCCATTGGAAGCTCTATAAATAGGACCAGCTCAGGAGGATTTAGGGAGAGACTTCAGTATCCAAATTTCCTGCGGAAGCTCTGCCGAATTACCTTACCATCAGATTTATTATTCCAGCATTTTATTTTCTGCCTTATTTTATTTGTATCCAAACCAACCGTGTAACAATTTCCAACATTAGGGAATTGTTATACCTTTATTTGTTTCCAGCCTTCAGCATTTCGTTTTAATTTTTATTTCCGCCTACTCCAAGCCTTCCGGTCTGTGGAAGAAGGAGTCTACTCAGATATTTGTTAATCAGGTTTTTTTCAGTTATTGCAATTTAATTTATTTAATTTATTTATAATGTCTGATTATTTCTCTGCCATTAGTAAGCTAATAAATAACTCTGAGTCTGATCTAACCTCGATGAGTAGCTAAATACCTTAGGGCGGTATGTAGTTATAACTAACTTAACCGGTAAAATATAACCATGGGCTAAAATAATTAATCGCTTAACATTCTGGCTGATACTTTTTAATTAAATTCGACCTTTTCGTTACGAGAGTAAGAAAAGGGTATTAGGTTGGGTCAAGACCACGAGAGTGTGAGATTTTAACCAGATAGCTAAAGTTAGGCATTTAAATTAAATACAGCGAGAGCGCTTTAAGATAAATTAGAATTATTTAGTTTCCAAAAATTATCTCTAAACACTTATGGGCTAGCGAGAGCAGGCATAGGGCTTTAGGGATAAGATCTGATTCAAGACCACGAGAGTGTGAGTTGAGGGTATTCAAACTAGTAATCTCTACCGAGTAGATTAAGTGAACATCTTTATAAGCCTAGGTTAGATTGACCCACCTAAGTTAGTATAATTACATACCGACCGTTTTAGTATTATTTTATTAAAAACTTGAATTAAATTCCGCCTTCAATAGTCTTAGAAAACCAACAACAATCGTGACAACTATTCGCCTTAGCTAAACTAGAAGTTCATCTAGCACTAAGTAACGATAGAATCCCTGTGGATCGATAATCTTAAATATTACTTCGATAGGCTGTGCACTTGCAGTAAGATACCGCTAGACGCATAAGTAGACACGTCTTTAGCCCACCAAGTTTTTGGCGCCGTTGCCGGGGATTCCTTAATTTAGTTACTAGTGCACTTAGGTAGCATTGTCTAGACTAAGGTATCAACAATTTAATTTAATCTAATCTCCGAATGTATGCCACGTACTCGCTCTAAAAGCGAAGACTTGCAACCTCTAATCCCTGAATCGGAACGCTTCTTACACGTAAGAAGACGTATACTCGATTTCGAAAATAATTCCAACATTCCAGATCTTCAATTAGATCCGCCTGAACCAGTCGTAAAATCAGAAAACGCAGGAATGGCTGAAGAACAAGCTCATCCACTCAAGTATTACGCTAATCCTTCGCAAGGTGAACCGCATTCAAGCATTGCAGCACCGGCTATCAACCGAAACGATTTTGAACTAAAACCATCATTGATATCAGCCGTGCAACAAAACCAATTCGCCGGAAATCCTACCGAGGATCCGAATCTTCATCTTTCGATCTTTGTGCAATATGCAGATACCGTAAAAGCCAATGGAGTTACCCAAGAAGCTATTAGACTACGTTTATTTCCTTTTTCGCTTCGAGACAGAGCAAGAGCATGGCTTCAATCTCTGCCTTCAAACTCAGTAACTACGTGGGAACAGCTTAAGAAAGTTTTCTTGAACAGGTATTTTCCACCTAGCAAGACAGCTATGCTGAGAGCTCAGATCAACGGATTTAAGCAAAGAGAAAGTGAATCATTATTCGAAGCTTGGGAACGCTATAAGGATCTACTTAGGCTTTGTCCACATCACGGATTAGTAGAATGGATGGTCATCCATACCTTCTATAATGGACTCTTGTACAATACAAGAATGACAATTGACGCTGCCGCGGGTGGTGCATTGATGGACAAAGAATATAGTGATGCCTATGCACTTATCGAAAGTATGGCTCAGAATCATTACCTTTGGGGGAGCGAAAGAGTCGCAACTGAGAAACCAACAAAGGGAGGTATGTACGAAGTAAGTAGTATGGACCAAGTCAATGCGAAGTTTGACCAACTAAGCCAAAAGATCGATAACTTGGCCATAACACCTGCAGCCACCGTGGCTGCAGTAACACCCAACTGTGAGTTATGTGGAGTCCCAGGACACGAAGTCTCTGATTGTCAACTATTGACAGGAACTCCCACTGATCAAGTGAATTATGCTCAAGGAAACCCTTACTCAAACACATACAACCCAGGTTGGAAGAATCATCCGAATTTCTCCTATAAGAGTAACAATGCTTATTACGCACCAGGTCAAGCACCAGCTACATCACCAGGATATCAAAAGACTGCTCCTAATATCCCTAGAAAGTCGAACCTTGAATTGATGATGGAGAGCTTTATAGCTAGCCAATCTCAGACGAACAAGGACTTCCTAAACCAAAACATTCACACTAGCGAGCAGATTAAACAATTAGTGAGCAAAGTAGATGCATTAGCTACACATAACAAAATGCTTGAAACTCAGATTTCACAAGTAGCTCAACAACAAGCACCTACTGCTGCACCAGCTGGAGTGTTCCCTGGACAACCTCAACCTAATCCGAAAGGACATGCTAACGCCGTAATATTAAGAAGTGGCAAGGAACTTGACGGACCTACCGATCCAAGACTTGACAATCCAGCCATGTACCAAAAACCGGATAAACCGACTGAAGTGGTGAATGATCCAGAAAAAAAGGAAGATGAAAGTCAAGAGGTAGTGGAGAAAGAACAACCTTATGTGCCTCCACCACCCTATAAACCACCAATTCCGTACCCTCAAAGACTAATAAGTTCCAAGACGACGGGTCAATTTAAGAAATTTGTCGAACTTCTGAAACAGTTGAATATTACTATTCCGTTTACAGAAGCAATTACCCAAATACCCTCGTATGCCAAATTTTTAAAAGAGATCCTATCCAATAAGAAAAAGATAGAGGATAACGGAACAGTTACACTCACTGCCGAGTGTAGCGCCATAATCCAGAATAACATGCCTCCTAAGCTAAAAGATCCAGGAAGTTTCTCTATACCCTGTGTAATAGGAAAATTCGTCATTGACAAAGCTCTATGCGATTTAGGAGCCAGTATCAGTGTTATGCCCTTAACGATTTGCAAAAGGCTAGACATGGGAGAACTAAGACCAACAAAAATGTCTGTTCAGCTAGCCGATCGCTCTGTTAAATATCCTGTAGGCATACTAGAAAACGTCCCAGTACGTATAGGACAATTCTACATTCCTACTGATTTTATAATCATGGACATCTCTGAAGACTCCACTACACCTATCATACTAGGAAGACCATTCTTAGCTACCGCCGGAGCTATAATAGACGTAAAAAGAGGAAAGCTAACCTTTGAAGTAGGTGAAGAGAAATTTGAATTTGTTTTAACACAATTCTTACAATCACCAGCTATAGAGGATACATGCTATCTAATGGACGTAATTGACGAATGTGTAAGAGAAATGGAACTGGAGGAGACCACTTATTCTGAAATAATGAAAATTCAAATCCCTCCAATTCTCGAAGATGATAATTGGCAAAAACCGTATCAGGATAATAGTCTGAGCGAAAGCTTAGCACTTACACCGGATCCCATGCCAAGTAAAGATAAACCTACATTAGGATTAAAAACTTTACCTAAAAACCTAAGGTACGAATTCTTAGACGTTGAATGTAAAAGACCAGTTATAGTGAATTCCAGTTTAGGAGCTATAGAGACAAAGAAACTTTTAGATGTCTTGAAGAAATATCCAACTGCATTAGGATATAACATATCTGATCTCAAAGGAATATGTCCTTCAGTTTGCATGCATCGCATTCTGCTAGAAGAAGATTGCAGAACCTCCAGAGAAGCTCAAAGAAGAATAAACCCAACCCTTAGCACTGTAGTAAAGGAAGAAGTCAAGAAATTATTAGATGCCGGGATAATATATCCAATCTCTGATAGTGAATGGGTTAGTCCAATACATGTAGTGCCAAAGAAAGGAGGTATCACTGTTGTGAAAAACGCTCAAGGCGAATCGATATCACAAAGAGTAGTGACGGGATATAGAGTGTGCATAGATTATCGTAAACTAAACAAAGCCACTCGAAAGGATCATTTCCCACTACCTTTCATAGATCAAATGTTAGAACGATTAGCCAAGCATTCTTACTTCTGTTACCTTGATGGTTACTCAGGATTTTTCCAAATCCCTATCCATCCTGATGACCAAGAGAAGACCACATTCACATGTCCTTATGGAACGTTCGCTTATAGGCGAATGCCCTTTGGATTGTGCAACGCCCCTGCAACCTTTCAAAGATGCATGATGTCAATCTTCGCAGATTTTATAGACAACATCATGGAAGTGTTCATGGACGACTTCTCTGTATGCGGGCAAAGCTTTGAAGGATGTCTATCAAACTTAGAAATGGTGTTAGAAAGATGTGTAAAAGTGAATCTCGTGCTTAACTGGGAGAAATGTCATTTTATGGTCAACGAAGGAATAGTATTAGGTCATGTGATATCAGATAAGGGAATTGAAGTCGATAAAGCTAAGATTGAAGTAATAAAAGATCTTCAACCTCCTAAAACCGTTCGAGAAATACGAAGCTTTTTAGGACACGCCGGTTTCTACCGACGATTCATTAAAGATTTCTCGAAAATCACTAAACCTCTTACTGGTTTATTAATGAAAGACGCTGACTTCATATTCAATGAAGATTGTCTTAAAGCATTCGAAACTCTAAAAACAGCCCTCATCACCGCACCAATCATGCAACCCCCTGACTGGAGATTACCTTTTGAAATCATGTGCGATGCGAGTGACTATGCTGTGGGCGCAGTCCTGGGTCAGAGAAAAGAAAAGAAACTCCATGCGATTTACTATGCAAGTAGAACCTTGGATTCTGCCCAGATGAACTACGCCACTACAGAAAAAGAATTGCTAGCAGTTGTCTTTGCGCTTGACAAATTTCGCTCTTACCTAGTTGGAGCGAAAATAATCATTTACACAGACCACGCTGCTATCCGATATCTATTAACTAAGAAGGATGCTAAGCCAAGACTCTTAAGATGGATTTTACTTCTACAAGAGTTTGATCTAGAAATAAAAGACAAAAAAGGTACCGAAAACGTCGTAGCGGACCATTTATCTAGAATAGAAGGTATTAAACCCGAACAAGTGCCGATTAACGATGATTTTCCGTATGAACAGCTGATAGCACAAATAGGAAGCGACCTGGCGCAGTTAGATATAAATGAACCAGAACCCGTGGAAATAATACAGACAACTGTAGGACTGCCATGGTACGCTGACATTGTCAACTACCTAGCCGCAGGAGCCCTTCCACCAGATCTAACCTATCAGCAGAAAAAGAAGTTCTTTCATAACCTGAAACAGTACTATTGGGATGAACCATTATTGTTCAAACGAGGACCGGATGGAATCTTTCGCCGATGTATTCCCGAAGAAGAAATAGAAGACGTCATTATTCAATGTCATTCATCTCCTTATGGTGGACATGCGAGCACTTCCAAAACCTGTGCAAAAATCTTGCAAGCCGGCTTATACTGGCCTAGTCTATGGAAGGATGTCCACATCGCTGTTATAAGTTGCGATCGGTGTCAACGCACCGACAATATTTCAAGAAGAGATGAAATGCCCCAAAAGGGAATTTTGGAAGTAGAAATCTTCGACGTCTGGGGAATAGATTTCATGGGACCATTCCCATCATCTTTCGGTAATAATTACATACTCGTAGCCGTTGACTATGTCTCAAAATGGATCGAAGCCATAGCTTCTCCTACAAATGATGCACGAGTAGTAATAAAGCTTTTCAAAAACATAATCTTTCCCAGATTTGGTGTACCTCGACTCGTCATAAGTGACGGTGGCTCACACTTCATTTCGAAAATCTTTGACAAATTACTATCTAAATATGGAGTGAGACACCGTGTGGCCACACCGTATCACCCACAAACAAGTGGACAGGTCGAAGTCTCAAACCGAGAGATTAAACAAATCTTAGAAAAGACTGTCGCCATATCTCGGAAAGATTGGTCATCTAAACTTAATGAAGCTCTATGGGCTTATAGGACCGCTTACAAGACTCCCATAGGTACTACACCTTTCAAACTAGTTTATGGAAAGTCTTGCCACCTCCCACTAGAACTAGAACACAAAGCTTATTGGGCGATCAAAACTCTCAATATGAACTATAGTGCTGCAGGAGAAAAGCGAATCCTAGACATTAACGAATTAGAAGAACTAAGGTTAGATGCATATGAAAATGCTAAGCTATATAAGGAAAGAACCAAGCGATGGCATGATAAACGCCTATCTAAGAAAGAATTCAGTGTGGGAGACGTTGTACTCCTCTTTAATTCAAGACTTAGGCTCTTTCCTGGAAAACTAAAGTCTAGATGGTCGGGACCCTTTGATATAACTAAAGTATTCCCAAGTGGAGCAATAGAAATCAAGGGTAGGAACAATGAACCATTCATAGTAAACGGACAGCGCCTAAAACATTATCATAAAGTTGAAAATAGAGCCTATACGAATGATCTAAAACTTTTGAAATTGTCCGATAATTCCCCTGATTAGTCTAAACCTCAGCGTTACGTCAGGCTTTTGACAATAAAAACAGCGCTTAGTGGGAGGCAACCCATTTTCTTAGTTACCTATTTTAAGCTATCCTTTTCCTTTTTGAGCATTTTTAATTATCGTTATTACTATTTGTTTAAATTCTTTTGTTAGTTTTATTTTACATTACATTTATAGCCATTACATTTTAGCATTTCATTTTTCTTATTTTTATCCTAAATCACTTTTTACAGATTTTCTAAAGTCTTTTCCACTGAATTGTTTCCACCGTATTTTCACTGACTATGGCTAACCAACCTATTAACTATATGGAAACCCAATTTAGAGGTAGGAATCAAAGAATAAAGTTCGAAGAGTTATCACAGAGGCAAATGGATTTGACCCTGTACCCAAATGAAAAGACTATGGAAACCTTAGGCATACATGAGAGCATGATATACCTGTTCAACCGACTCGGATGGGAAAATGCAATGATCCAACACAAGTTTGCGACTTACCGAGAGCTCGCCCTTGAGTTCCTTAGTTCCCTACTTTACCTACCCGAGCGCGGTTTTGGTTCTAGGAAAGGATTCATTAGTTTCCGCCTATTCGGAATAGAATACGACTTTAACCACAAAGAACTAGCTGACCTATTAGGATTCCCTAGTGGACCTTTTGCCTTTACTACCACACAGGTAGAATTGATGGATGTGGAGCTAGATTTCTTTTGGGGAACTCTGACCGGAAACTACCACCCTGAACCAAATGATATGAACAATGATGAGATCCATAACCCTGCTCTTCGTTACTTCCACAAATTCCTCGCCCATACCTTCTTTGGAAAAGAAGAAAATATTACCGGAGTCTCTAAGGATGAATTATTTATTATGTCATGTTTCAATACTGGACAGTGTGTTAATGGTGTCCCTTTCATGATGCAAACCTTCACCCGCATCCAAGATGAACCTGAATTACCTATAGTGGTAGGAGGTCTTGTAACCATGATTGCTGATGCCTTAGGACTTAGGTACCAACTGGACAGGTGCACCCGTCTGGGAACCGTACGCCTGATGAACCTTAAATTCTGCTTCAATAGACATATTATAAGGAATTTAGGATGCCCACCTTTTGAGTACCTGATCCGGAACACAGTAGTCACCCTGTTCACATTGCCCAATCATGCAAAAGTAAGTGTTCATAATAAGGATAATTGGCTTTATGAGTTAAATCCACCTGATTATCCAGCCACTCCTGAAACACCTCAGTCTCACAGAATAACAGATGATGTAATGACCGCTGTTGAAACTGACCCCGAGACACCTCCTGGATACCATGACATTGACCCAACTGACAAGGTTCATGAAACCCCTGGAGCGAATCACGGAGAGTACGCTAACAACTTGCAGAAAATCATGCACACTCTCAATGCCTATCAAGATGACATTAATCTATTCAGAGAGGACATTAAGAGTATGCGATTGGACATCGTGGGATTGACTGACATGGCCTGCGAACAGTTCTATCATCTGGACTCCGCCATCGAAGATCTGAAGAAACGCCTTTGAACCGGCTATCAGTGATTTAGTTTATTAATTCTTTTCTCATTATTTTTTATCATTATTTTCATTTCCAGTTAAATTTATCTTTCGCAACGATTTCATAACATAATTTGAGTTTATGTAATTTCAATTTTTCTTAATGCCATGCACTTTTTATTTCAATTGATTCTTCATTTTAGCAGCTTAAATAATTTTTCTATTTTTTCTATACACTGTGTTACCGTATACTGTATGACTGCAATATTCTATCTCAGATTCGTATACTACTGTTTTGAAATTGCTGTATATTATGGTGTGTGTTACTATAGTGCTACTAAATAAACTATATTATTATTATTAAATTAAAAATAACGTGACACATTATGCTTTTCTGGAAATTATTCAGCACCACACAGCCTCACGGTCGTCACGCCCCCCTTACGATCGTGACATGCGCAATTAGCGCGTCACGACCGTCACGATCTAGTCACGACCGTGACTACCTCTATACCAGAGGTCGTGAGAAACAGAACTGTTTCTTCATCGTGTCCACCCCTCTTCTCCCTCCATAACCTATCTAAAACTTCCCCCACTCATTCCCAAACCGTCAAAACCTTTCCACTACCCCATTAATCCACCACTACCAGTAACTATTTCAACTCCACTGTCCCGTATTTAATCCGAACAACAACCTCCCTCATTCTACCACTCTTCTTCCAAAAACTTCACAAAACACCCTTCCACCCTCTCTCTTCACATTTGCATGTTATGGATTCTATCATTTTCAGAGAAGGAGAAGCAGGAGAAACCCAGCGAGACCGTTTCGTCCGCTTCGAGAACCGCGGTCTGCAACCCACCCGGTACATTTCCACCGACTGTCTGCAAGAACTCGGTATGCTGTCCAGCGTCCAAAACCTATTGGAGAAGGTTGGCCTGTGGGACCTCTGTCACCAGCCACAACCTACTTTCGAACTTCTGACGCTGGAGTTCCTCAGTTCCTACTGCTACATCACCCCTCATGGTTCTCAGAGTCAACTTACCGGCAACGTAACATTCAGACTGCTTGGCCGGGAGTTCAACCTCACACAAACCAGGATTGCAGAGCTGTTAGGTTTCCACCACGGCACCGAAGCCCACCGTCGCGTGCCCGACAACTTCAGTGAACAAGCATTCACACTGTGGCGCGACCTCACCAACACCCAAGCGACCACTTTCCAGAGCCTCAACGCCACTCATATCCACAACCCGGCTATCCACTACTTTCACCGGGTCCTCTGCAACACCATCTTTGCTCGGGAGAGCAACCACAAGCTCAACTCAAAAGAGCTCCTGTTTCTGTACTGTGCCCTGCATGACGAGCCAATCAATGCTGCCCCCTTTATGCTCTACCACATCCAGGCCATCGCGCACCGCGGCTCATCCCCGTTTTTCATTGGAGGCATTGTCACCACCCTCGCCATTCAGCTGGGGCTTGGTGACGCGCTCGCTGATCTGCCGCACCTCGCCCCCGATTTCCTGACCATGAGCTACTGCCGGTCCGCCCACCTGATCGCGCAGCGAGAGGATGGCAGGTACAGCCCTGTCGTCAATGGCACCGTCTTCCACCACATCACTCTGCCGTCACGCACACGCATCGACCCAGCAAACCGAGCCAACTGGCTCTTTGCCTTACCAGCTGCTGCGGATCACGTGCCGGTACATGATGATCAGCCAAACGCCGCAGTGGACGAGATGCAGGACGCCATGGATGCAGCTGAGCATGCCCAGGACATCCCCGAAACTTCCACCCGACAGCAGGCAGCCCCCGCTGCCACACTGGAGGACGTCCTTTTTGCGATCCACCAGCAGAACCTGATGAACGCAGCACTAGAGCGTCAGCAGAAGGCCCAGTACGACGCTCTGCTCGGCACTATTGCTGCCAACCATGCGGCCACTAATGAACGGGTTAGCGAACTCTTTGGCGAAGTCCGCGGCGAGCTTGAGGCGCTCCGCCTCAGTATTACTGCTACCTCCGGTACCGGCTCTGACCCCGACGCGACTCCCTCCAGACGCCGCTCTCGCACCAGAGGCCGAGCCCGCGATCACCAGCAGCAGTAGTTTGCTTTTATGTTGTTTTTTCAGTTTTAGTCTTGTACTGTACCTATACCGCTATTATATCACAACATTGAGGACAATGTCTGATATAGTGTGGGAGAGGTACTTTTCATTTCAATGTACTTTCAATTCTGTTGTATTCCTTTTAGAAAATCAATGAAATGAGCAAATTCTGTGCGTTATTTTCTTGAATATCGAGTTTTCCCCGATTATTAAGCCATACTAGAAAAATCCTTAAATTACTCGCATTACCCGACTGACCACCGAATGGTTCGTAATTACGAGGCCGAGAACGATTAAACAAGACCAATACAATCTTGACATCTTCGACCCCCTGCTTAAGAAATTCCATCCGATCACCATTGCGAGTGCACCTTTAGTTTCAGTTCAAAAGTAACCCCAGTAGTTTATACTAGCAGTCAGCACCGTATGAACACAAACCACGTGGGGAGCCGATGAATATAAGCGTTTGATGCCTAATCAATAATGATCCTTCGTATCTCAATGCAAAATGAAAAGAGATTGCACCAAAGTACACGGTCGCAGATAATAAACGAGAAATATGAGAAGGACTCCGTTCCGGGTTGGTTCAGAGGTACTGGTTCTGAACTCGGTAGGGCGTGCTACGGCTCGATCCCCCACAACCTCCGCATCGGATAAAACATGAAGGGTTACCACACTCGTGTACCAGACCCCGTGCTAAAAAAGGATCAAAATCGCTAACCGGCTACTCCACTACGTGCGTGCGAAGGCAAAGGGCTTAATGTGACTGCGCCAGAACGAACCGGGTGAAATACGATCGAAAAACTCTAGGTGAAATCGCAATGTGATTGTCGATTGTTTCGCTTGACGGGAAGTAGACGACATAGCCTGTTGCTTATGTCATTAGTGTATCGGTAGTGTTCTATCAAAGTACCGGACTATCCGACAGAACGATCCACCGGACGGTTTGCTATGAGTATGCGCGAGTAAAATCTTGTCCGCCGATTTTCAACCGACTATTTGCTTGAGGACAAGCAAAGATTTAAGTTTGGGGAAGTTTGATGACGAGAAAACGCATCGGTTATATCGCTAGATTTCATTGACTTTTACCGCGCATTCACCGTTTTAACGCTCGATTCCTCGAGTTTTTCTTACTATTTTGCAGGTACATCGATATGTGAGGCCAAATCAAGAATTAAGAAGAAAAGAACAAAGAAACCACAAGAAATGAAGCAAGACAGAAGCCTGCATAAAACTCTGCATAATTTGTTACGACCACGGTCGTTACAAGGATGTCACGACCGTGACACCTTACTTTGGAACCTCACGACCGTGAGGAAGTAGTCACGACCGTGACACTTGAAAACATAAGACAACGAGCGTGAAGACCTTGTCACGCCCGTGACAAGGATATAACTTGATTCTTTTGACTCAGACTACGTCAAAGTCACCAGTGAAGCCACTCCTCCTAGTAATTCTCACGTGAGGGAGATTTCTCCCATTTTCTGCTGCCACTTTCCAACATTTTCTCAACCACTTCAGCAAAGCCCAAGAAGCAAAAGACCCAGGACCAGCCCATTGGAAGCTCTATAAATAGGACCAGCTCAGGAGGATTTAGGGAGAGACTTCAGTATCCAAATTTCCTGCGGAAGCTCTGCCGAATTACCTTACCATCAGATTTATTATTCCAGCATTTTATTTTCTGCCTTATTTTATTTGTATCCAAACCAACCGTGTAACAATTTCCAACATTAGGGAATTGTTATACCTTTATTTGTTTCCAGCCTTCAGCATTTCGTTTTAATTTTTATTTCCGCCTACTCCAAGCCTTCCGGTCTGTGGAAGAAGGAGTCTACTCAGATATTTGTTAATCAGGTTTTTTTCAGTTATTGCAATTTAATTTATTTAATTTATTTATAATGTCTGATTATTTCTCTGCCATTAGTAAGCTAATAAATAACTCTGAGTCTGATCTAACCTCGATGAGTAGCTAAATACCTTAGGGCGGTATGTAGTTATAACTAACTTAACCGGTAAAATATAACCATGGGCTAAAATAATTAATCGCTTAACATTCTGGCTGATACTTTTTAATTAAATTCGACCTTTTCGTTACGAGAGTAAGAAAAGGGTATTAGGTTGGGTCAAGACCACGAGAGTGTGAGATTTTAACCAGATAGCTAAAGTTAGGCATTTAAATTAAATACAGCGAGAGCGCTTTAAGATAAATTAGAATTATTTAGTTTCCAAAAATTATCTCTAAACACTTATGGGCTAGCGAGAGCAGGCATAGGGCTTTAGGGATAAGATCTGATTCAAGACCACGAGAGTGTGAGTTGAGGGTATTCAAACTAGTAATCTCTACCGAGTAGATTAAGTGAACATCTTTATAAGCCTAGGTTAGATTGACCCACCTAAGTTAGTATAATTACATACCGACCGTTTTAGTATTATTTTATTAAAAACTTGAATTAAATTCCGCCTTCAATAGTCTTAGAAAACCAACAACAATCGTGACAACTATTCGCCTTAGCTAAACTAGAAGTTCATCTAGCACTAAGTAACGATAGAATCCCTGTGGATCGATAATCTTAAATATTACTTCGATAGGCTGTGCACTTGCAGTAAGATACCGCTAGACGCATAAGTAGACACGTCTTTAGCCCACCAGTTGTTTGAATCAGGTAAATTGCGAGGACGAAAACATTCTAAGTGGGGGGAGAATTGTAACGCCCCATTTTATTTTAATTATTTTTCGTAATTAAAATTATGTGTATGTATTTAGTTAGGTGTGTTTTTTTATGTTGGGGTACCGGGAAGTAAAGGGTAGATGCTTTAAGAGTAAACTCTAAGGTGTTGTAGGGGTGTGTGCGTAATTGTGTAGAACTTGGTGATGTGGAGAGTAGAACTAATTAATTTATATTAGTTACTATATATTTAATTAAATAATAGGAGGTGATTATTATTTAAATAAAATTTTAGTGTTATTATTATTGTTATTAATTTAATTAGTTGGATTAAATAATAATAATAATAATAATAATATAATAAGAAGAAGAAGAAGAAAATAAGGGAGTTGGGAGTCAGAACTTCTGATACGTGTTTTTGGGAGAAAAAGAGAAAAAGGATAGTTAGGGCTAAAGGGAAGAGAATGAAGGATCACCATTGTTGAAGCTCTTGTAAGAACTCTAAGGCAATGTTGGAGTTCTAATCATCTAAGGGATAACATGATGATTGGCGGGTAGCTTATGTCATGTAGGATTTATATTTCTTCTCTATTCATGATTTTGATGAATTGACATTTGTGTGATTGAATGGATTCTTGATGGATTGTGTATGATGTTGATATTTTGATTGATGTTAGAATGATGAATCATTGTAATTTCTGTCGTTGGAATTATATATATGATTGTTGAATGTTGTTGATATTGTTGGTTGTTTGTGATCGCGAGTCAAAGTCGAAATAAAGTCATAGGCAATTTTTGATGAAAAGAATTTGGAGTTTGGGAATTTAGAAAAGTGTTTTTTTGTGTTAAAATGTGTTTCAAACGATTTATAAGAAAAATAAAGTTTTGGAAGGGTTTAAAAGTAATTTTTGTATAATAATTTGTAGAAAAGTGATTTGGGACGCACTGTAATCGATTACCGTTGTGGGCATAATCAGTTACACTGCCTAAAAATTGCATTTTTGGCTTTTTCGAAGGTGTAATCGAGTACACTGATGCTTTTTTTATTATAAAATCTTCTAAAATTCATAACTTTTGTTCTGGGAGTCCGATTCGAGTGTCGTTCGAAGCATCAGGAAGCTCACGTGTCGAACTTTTGTATAAAAATATTTCTGGTGGCAAAAGTTGAATAATTCTATGGTTGGTTGTATGAAATGCATTATTTTCATTATATTGTGTTGTAATATGATTCTAAATTCCTTGTGGATGCTTGATATGTTATATGTCGTTGCTGCTGGACGATATGGCATTTCGTTATTGTTGGTCTATTGTGGCATGTTGCATTGTTAGATGGTTGTTGTCGTTATTCTTGTCATTCATTTCATGATTACATGAGTTGTAAGATAAGTTTTGTACCCATGTGGGGTGTGAGTGTCTTATCTGAATTCTGATTGTGGAATCATATTGTTGTTGTTGTTGAAATGATCGTGTGCCCTTATAGGGTGTGAGAAATCACGGAAGTCGTGTGTCTATGTGGGTTGTGAGCGATATTATGGAAATTCTGACGAGAATTGTGATCCTAAAATAGGGATCAGGTTCTGAAATAGGAACCGTTGGTACCACATGCATTGAGTCGGGTTGTGAGTCTTAATGCATTGCATTTTAGTTGTGTTTGTTGATGTATTAAATTTGTTGACATGTTGGTTGTAACTGTTGTTGTATGGTTGTATGTTGTGGAATGGGTGTTTGTGCATGAATAATCTAATGCTTGCTTAATTATCATACTTTCCTTTATCTAATTATGATATCTCATCTATTATGTTTGAATATTGTCTTTACATGGGTATCGTGCAGATAACTCGCAGTAGAGGAGTTGAAGTGAGTAGTAGATAAAGTCTTTTGTTTTTCTTTTAGTGTCGGCGTCTGCTCTAATGTGTAACACCAGGGTCAGAGAACATTGTGTTTTTGATGTGTTAATAGAGATTTTTGAATATCTCTAGAATTATTGTTGTTTATGTTTATTTTGAAGAAATAATTATGCCATGAATAATTGTTATTTGATGCTTCCTCAAGCGAAAGCTCTTTCATCCACATGCTTGTACTGTCGTTTATAGATACCCTTACAAAGACTTTCAATACAAGAATTTGGTCCCTTACTCGAACCAGAGCTCTGATACCATTGATATGTCATCATGAGGAGGAAACATACACATTAGGTCAAACACTCAACTAATGGTCAAAGACTCACCTAAACACGTGAGAGAGACACCACATATTAGCCCAAAATCTTAAGGTGATAGGTGTATAGGTCCTCTTAATTATAAGGTATTTAATCTCTATTTTTTTAAACAATGTGAGACTTATAACTCACACTTGTTTCTTAACAGTATTATTGATCTTTTTCTATTTTGCTATGTATTTAGGATTCATTATTATGTTATAGTTAGGATCCGTTGTAGTTAAATCCATTGTTGTCAAACTTGAGATAAAGTTTTGCAATTCAGATATATCTTTAACAAACTGGAAACTGTAGATGAGTAAACTTTCGCAATTCAAATGGATTTAACAACTATGTTATCCTCAGTTTTCCACTACTATGTTAAGTATCATAAAAGCAAGTCCCATAAGTCTCACATCTTTTGTCTTATGTTTACATTAATGGTATATATACATACACGAGCAACGAAAGTGTAAACGTCTGTGTTGGATAAATGGGCTTTATGCTTAAACAATTTATTTTAAATTTTATATTAATTAATTTCTATGTAAATTTTAAAAAAAAAATTATATAAATAATTAATTATTTATTTCAAAAATGACTTGGATAATAAAAAATTAATAAATATTATGCCACATCATTAAAAAATGCCACATATTAAAAAAATTTACACATCAATATATTTTAGACCAAATTTGGGAATGGGGATCAAAACTGTTTAAAAATAAAATAGGAAAACTGATTTCGCGAGCAAAACATAATAGGAGGATTAAAATTGTAATTTAGCCTTTTTTATTTTATGCATCAATAATAGACATTGTTATGTTATTTGATTAGTCGTGTAGGTTACAAATCCAAACTAATTTACTCGTGAAAAAGTGTTTAAAAAAAGTATTTATGAACAAATATTTGTCTAGAATAATGAGTTTATAATAAATTATAATTAATATTAAGTCCTTCTAAATATCTCATATTTCACTTTTATTCTTTTAAAAAGAATTCTTTAAAAAATGGTCCTTTTAAAAATTTGCATCCATGCTTTTGGCCTCTCATGCTAAAACCGTCATTAATTCAATCGTTAAGTAATAAATCATCATCAATTATATCACTAAGTTATAAAAATTATCGCTAAGTTTCAGGAGAGATCAAAAGTGTGGATGCAAAATTTTAAGAGGGTTATTTTTCATAATCTTATTTCATTCTTTTTAGATAATTCTAATTCTTTTTTTAAATATTTATTCAAATAAATTTAAAATTAATATTTAAAAATATAAAAAAGTTGACAAACTTTATGCAAGATATTTTTTTTTAATCTATACAATGTTATAATGTTGAAATGCAATTGAAATATTTTACGAAGTGACACCGGATATAATCGGTTAGATTTAGACCATTCTCCCTAGATGAATTTCTCCTAAGAGTGTGAACTATGTGATCCGCTAAGATTTGTTCTATGAAAATGAATTTTTCCTTATAGTTATTCAATTTTGTTTGCGCTTAATGATATTCTTTTGTGTACATAATTCGTAGAAAAGATCTTGATAGTAACGAGAGCTAATCATAGATTTGCATACCGAAATCAAATAGGATTGTGGGAATTTTTATGATTTCTAGAGATATCGCATACTAATATGTGGCATGATATTTTTTACATGTGCGAAACCTCCTTGCAATTTTATCAAGTTCAGTGAGATAATTGTAATAACAAATAGGGTTACTCGACGATAAAGTCCTCCAAAATTATTTTGTAGACTAATTATGATTAAAGTGAAATCATTACATGTTCAAGCATGAATACACCCTACTATATGGGCAAATGATTCAAAAAGAGGGTTTAATTGTTTTCCTCATAGATATTCAAACCTTTAGTTTAGTCTAGATACTTTTTTGTAGTTATAGCAAAATCCAATTAATCGCGATGCACACACCCCTCGTTATGATTACCTGTTTTATATATTTTAATAACGATTATAATCTCATAAGTCTTGTCGAATAATGATTATCTCTACGGATATAGTATAAATTTACCAACACTTTGTGATTTTCTTGTTACCAAAAAATATTGCCATCGAACATAATTTTAACACCAACGATCACCTACAATCATATCATGGCAAAAGCCTTTAGGGGTTCCTTGGCTCTGACACTAGGCTATATGGATAAGTGGGGATGTCGGTAAAATTTGGAGTAGGTGAAAGGAGAAAGGTCTTGAAAAACATATTCCTAGTTATTTGTTGCAAATTTGTCTACAACTCCATCATTGAATGAACAATGTTGACCGAACTATACGTGGTATCATCAGTGATCTATCAAAAGTTGAAATTCCACACCGGCACAAAATAAGTTTTGACGTTTGAGATAGACCTAGAAACGTCTCACACCTATTTTTTTAGCACTGCTGGATCTGGTTGAGTTAGATCCCGACTTAGAACCACAAACCATTGGTAACGACAACGACGAAGAATTTCCTATGGACGCAAAAAGATAGGTCGAACTCCAATATCCCAATGGAAATTTTTTCAATGTTGTGGTAAGGGATGGCATTTTGACATTCATCAGAATATGGGCCGACCTACCCAAGAATACGAATGACTAGATTATGCGGTTCTTTGACATTAATGTTTATTTGTTCACTTAGTTCACATAAAAAATTCCTGATATAGACCCTAAGATAGCTTTCCAATCGAAGGTATTCGGTAGAAAAAATATGTTACATGACCTAACACTGTATGAATCAATCACTAGAGAAGGCAAAAGCAACCAAGTGTGTTGTGGAAGATCTACTACAAGTTGGACTTATAAAAAAAACAAACTGCATGACCTTTTTGTTTAACACCGTACTTGTCAATAAGTAAAATAACGAGTGTATAATGTGTGTTGAATATTTGGACCTAAAGAGAGTGTGTCCCAAAGACACTTACCTTTTCCCAAACATAGACTAGTTTGTGGATAACTTGTCTCACTTCAAGACATTATAATTCATGGATGCATATTAAGGGGACAATTAGATATCGATGGATCCCAATGACAACTCCAAGAAAATTCTCATGAGAGGAAAAGAAAATTTCGGTTACAAGATGACGCCTTTCATGTTGAATAAGCGACTTCAAATACAAGAGAGGGTGAATTGTGATATTCAGATTTAAGTTTCTTTTCACCAAAACGATTGACTTAAAAAGATTTATGTGAAAAGCTAATATAAGCAGAGAATATGCAGTGGAAAAGATAAATAATAGTGTAAAAGATAAATAACATAAATATAAAGAGATAAAGAAGGAAATACCTCACCAGAGATTATCCTGATTTGATCTAAAACCACACGACCTACTTCAATCCCAAAAGTTTTTTCTTGAGATTTCCACACAAAACAACTTGAGCGTTCGCAAAGGATTAGCCGAAAAACCTAAAACAACTTGATATTTTACACATGATCAACTCAAAAAAATATAAACAACTTGAGATTTCATATAGGTTCAACCCCACAACCATAAAACCAAGAATTTTAGAAGTTTAGCTTGCAACCTTCAAATCTATTACAATGACACAAGAGAACTACACTCTTGAACAAACAAATTCAACGTAAATAAAATAACACCATGAATCTCATATGAAGTTTATCACTCTCTCAATACTAAGGCAACGACTAGTGAATAAAACTTATAAAAGACAGAGAACGAATGAGATAGGAGAGGTGTTTTTTCAGAAAAATTGTGTGCTTAAAAGTGAGAAGAACACTCATTTATATAGGAAAATTTGGCAACAATTTATGGGATTTTGTGCTTCCTAACCAATAGGACACCAACCTAATAGATTAGATTAACCTAGAAATTGAAAACCTAATATGTGACATCACATAATAGATTAGAAAGCTTATCTAATTGGTTAGAATGCATTACTTTTGATTTAATAGATTATATTGAAGGCATAATCAATTAGGCGGTTGAGTTTTGCTTTCCTAATTAATTAAAAGCGTCTTAATTGCTTAATTACTTGCCTGGATTGTTTTAAGAAGTTTTAATAAAAATATAAGAATGAAATACTTTTGTGTGTTTTTGTGTGTGTGCGCGGCCTTAGTACTGCAAGACTTACTCTTGATTTATTTAAATTTAACTTATTAAAAACTATAAGATAAAATATTAAGCGCAGGATCAGATGAACTTTCATAACTTCATAATTTCAGTTCCTTTTGATTACTTGATTTAACTTTGATTAGCTATTTTAGTTGAAATTTAATTTTAGTTATTTGATTTAAATTTTGATTAGATATTTCAACTTGAAATTGAACACATGGTCGTGTGTTTGCTTCTTTGGCTAATGATGTTTGAGATAATTTTTTTATTGTTCAAGTATCATCATCAAAATCTTTTGAAGATATTAACATGAAAACACATAAAATCACATTTTGGTCTAAAAAATAGAGGTGGATAACTTGTCTAAACTAGACCAGACTTATTAAGTGCATTGGCATCAGATCAATCCAAGGATTCCCTTCTGGGGGCATGGAAAGGAAAATACATATTTGTCGATGACTTTTTCTCATGGGTGATGAGATATTAACAACACCATACATAAAAATAGTAAGGCACAACCTTCTAAGTCACATCCCTTTAGATAGTGATATGAATTTAAAACTAATTAAACCCCTCATTTCTTCCCATTTACATATTAATAATTCTATTACTAACTAACCTTATAAGTGAACTTTCCAAAATTTATTATGTTTACAAATTAACTACATCATCAAAGTATTATTGGAACTAGTATAATTGAACTACAACCTTAATAGGGGACTTCATATCATTTATCTACGACCATAAAAAAAGGTGCATAAATACAACCAAATATAGTCTGATTCATTGAGAATCCTATGTATTCAAACGTGAATTTGTAAAGCAAGCTCCAAAAACTATAAACAAAATTATAAATATCAAAGTCCATCACCCAACATATATTTCAACCAAACACCAACGTCCAGAAAAAAAAACAATGATATTTTAAAGGATTCAATTGTGGTTCTGATGTTGATAAAAAGAATAAAGAAAATTAATCATGGTCATCATTGAGGAAGAAATATATTGAAGTATATCAAAAAGTGAAGCTAAGAAGGTTCTGGTGTTTAGAGCAAAAAAAAGTCAAATTTTAAGATCAATATCAAAGTAAGCGAAGCCTTTGAAATATCATCTCATCACGTGTCTTAGTTTTTTTTCTTATGTATTTAGGATATATATTGTGTAAAATTTGTGAATTTCTCTCAAGGTATAAAAATAATGTGCATGTGTGCACACACACGCATAAAATGATTTTACATACTTCATATATTTCAAAATATTCTTAAGTCTTCATTTTCTAATCTGTTAGGAAGCATACCTAAACAATTAGAAAAGTAAAATATTGCTCTAGAATCTATTAGAATGTGTGTCTAATCGATTATGAAATGAAACTTGTTACTTAATCGTTAATGAAGCTTTTTAATCTATTAGACTCCATAGCTAGTTTCTTTCATAATTAGTTAGGTTAGCCGGTTAGAGTTGTAGGCTAGTCGATTTGAGATTGGCCACAACCCAATTTTCTTTCCTTTTTTTTGTGTCAATGTTTATCTCTTATATGAAGGAGTCCTTTTGTTCACTTCTAAAGACAAATATCTAATTTCTTCTTTTCTCTATTATTCACCCTCTTCTTAGAAATTCTTTTATACACTTTTTATTATTTTAGTATTGAGAGGGCCAAAAATTTAAGTGAGATTTTTGCAATTTCTGTTTGAATCAAACTATATCATAATTTTAAATCAAGAGCTTCATTCTCTTGTAACATTGTAACTGTTATAAAAGTTACAAGATGAACTTGAGTAAAAGCTTGATGTAAGTTATGGGCTAATCATGTGATAAAAGTTAAAGTTGATAGTGAAACTCTCAAAAAAAAAAACTCTAGGGATTGGAGTAGGCCGCGTGGTTTAAGACCGTATTTTTCTTATTTTTCTCGTTTACTTTCTTACAATTTATCTTATTTGCTTAAATTTTTGCTTCACCTTTATACTTAAAATTAATATTGTTAAAATCAACATTTTAAAGAAATCAAAAATCATTTTTTTGTTTGAAGTCATTTGGTCAACAAATTTAACAACTTAAACCCAAATTATAGTTGAAAAAGTATAGGTTATGGAACTACACTAGTGGTGTAACTAATAAAGTCTAACTATATATGATTTTTAAATGAAAACTCTTTGTCCCTCTCTGCAGGGACGGATCTAGCTTTAAGTTATTGGGGGCACTTGCCCCCACTAGGTTATTTATTTTGTATTAAATAATTAATTATTTTAGTTTATTTATTTTTTTAAAATTAAATATTGCCCCCATAAAATAAATTAATTAATTTTAATTAAACAATTTATTTTTTATGTGACGAAGGAGTATTATTTTGCCCCCACTAATTAATATTCTTGGATCCGTCCCTGCCTCTCTGCATATATCCTTATATACTTAAGTATCTTAATTATGTTGCAATGATTTTGACCGTTAATGGATATTAATGGTCTTGTCTTCTTATGAGTTTAACCCTCCTATTATCATTTTCATTAATTAGCGACTAACTATTTTGCTTGATGTTTAAAGTCTATCATTCCATATTGTTATCTAAATCATTGCAGAATCAATGAAGTCTAGTTACTCAAGATCGAACTAACCTCTTTGTCATAAGAGGTCGCCCCTCCATTCATATTCGCTAGCTCAACAATCTTGCTTTAGATCGTCTTAAACTTTTCTTCCCCCATTTGAATATTATCTAGGGTTTTGGTACACTATATTTAGAGGGTTAAAATTTAGTTAATCTATATAGACTTGTATTATTATTATAGACACATTAACATATTAATATACAGTCTCCCGAAAAAAAAGAAAAAAAAAACAAAGTGGTTAAGTGAACAATCTTCATTATACACAAATTTTTACTAAGTCTAAAATTTTAGTTAAGCCTATTTAAATAAACAAATTGTTCTGGCCTGGGCCCCGACTTGGTCAGGCTAGCCCAGTCCAATAATATTCTGCCAAGCCCAGTCCAGTTTGGGCCACAGTCTTCGAGCACAGGGTCCCCGACGGGCAAGTAATGTCCCCGCGGGCAGAACCTGCCTCAGCTGCGTCGAGCACAAGACTCCCCCATCGACCAAACACTGCCCTCTCCGCAGGCAGAACCTGCTCCCTGTCAAGCAAGACAACGTGTCCTTCACACGTTCTTCACGTGGCCCCCTCCGCGGGGACACATCACCGACCAACTGCCCACCTCCGAAAGAGCAGGTCAAATCCACTTTCCGGAGATCACAGGACAGTTGGACTTGGGCGAAGACCATGTTCTGGTCTTCACCACGCCACGTAAGCCCTAGCAATCACTTGGGTTGGGCCTGGCCATCTAGCCCAACTCAAATGACTGTTGGCCCTGCGTTGGGGTCTCTCTATAAATACCCTATTTCACAAGAGGATCAGGTAATTCACTTCTTACCCCTTTTCTGTGCTTGTGATCACTCTGTCCATAAGCTTACTTTAGCATCAGAGTGTCTTGCAGGTACACCCTCATTCACTGCTTCAATACCGGTGAGCAGGCAACAAGTAGAAGACGCGTGACTGCCAGCGATCCCTTTCTGATCAGGTCAGATCACAAATCAAATAGAAACCTTTATTTTATTTTATTTTTATAATTCAAACTCAACTTTTAAATATTCAATTTAGCTATTTTCAACCCATAAATTTCAATTAACAAATAACAAACATTTTAATTTTGTATGATAATGTGAATCTTACACTAAAATTAAAAATGTTGTCATGTGCAAGAACCTAAATCTTATTAAATATTTTTACATTTTTTTCCTTAAAAGTTGTTGATTAACTAGTTCATATTTAATAAATAAATATAAAAAGATGTTGTCATTAAAAATATATCGATAACTTATTTATATTAATTAATAAATATAAATACATATTATAATTATAAATTTATTGAACAATAACATATACATACATATTTAGCTCAACTATCACATATCAATTAAACTACTTAATAAATTTTCTTTGATAATATATATGCTTCTCAAATTGTCATAAATATCTAAAACTTTTCATCGCTCCATTTATGACTACCCACCAAATCTTTCCTTTCTTTCAAACTTTTCATTTTTGTAGTAAGGTTCTCTTCTCTTCATCTCTAACAACTGCTCTTTGCTTTCTATAAGTACAATGGGATTGTTCTTCCAAAAAATACTCTGTATTTGACCCATCCAAAATTCATAATTATTTTATATATATATATATATATATATATATATATATATATATATATATATATATATATATACCACCTACCTAGTTCTATTTCCATTAATGAAAAGGACAATGTCCCGTGGACGAGGCCCGTTCATTAAAATACAATCCATAAATAAAAATAAAACACGAAATGAATTTATTATCCAAAAGTAGGTAGATGTAGTGACACTTTTGGAATATGTGAAATGCAATCTATACTGTAAAAATATTTTTGGTAATATATTTTGACAAATTTGAATAATATTGAAGATAATAGATTTGGAAATTATATGACATATTTGTTTCGTCTTGGAAAGTTAGAAAGAGAAATTTAAATATATACGCAAAGAGCTGTTGCCACCTCATTCTCACGCGGAAACAAATTCTAGGATAAGACCAATCACTTCTTTCTTTCCTTTTTTATTGAATAAAATAGATAGATGAATTACTTGTAAAGCTAAATAACTATGTACGTCCATATTTTAATGGTAAGATTTTTTCTTCTTAAAATAACTCAATTATAACTTTAGAAAATGACTAACTTCTATTTTTAATATAATATTAGTTTTACTTTTAATTAATGCTAATTCTATTACTTTAAATCTAATAATTTTATTATTTTTAAATATTACAACATAATAAATTATTTTAATAATAAAATATTATGTATGTTTTGTTTTTAATATTTTTTTAAATAGTTTAATAGTTAAAATTCATTCTTTAAATGTAAATAAGTAGGATATCGTTGACAACTAAATTGACCTGACGAAACTATTTCGCTTTTAATTTTAAAAAACACAAAAATAATTTTAAAAAGTATAAAATTTTAATCTATTTAAATTTTAATAATATTATTAAAGTAAACACTATGATTTTTTTTTTGAATTTAATTGAATTCTGATACTTTCAATTAAATTAAATGAGTATATTTAATATCATATTATTTTTAATATTATTTTTTATAAAAAAAAATTAAATTAAATTACAGTTTTAATCCTTCTATTTTGTCTGATTTATAAAATTAATTTTCTTATTTTAAATTTAAATAGTTTTTGATTTCTCTATTTTAAACTCAAACAATTCTAGTTCCTTCTTAAATTTTTTTCATCGAAAATGGATGAAAATTTTGTATTTTAACTTATATTTTTAGTTAAAAATTTTATATACGATAATTTGTAATGTTTTACATGTAAATTATCATTTAAAAAATAAAAACATCGTTAATTTTAAATTTAAAAATATGAAAGGAGAACTAAACAGTATAAATTTAAAATAGAAAAATAAAAAAAAATTTAATTTAAAATAGAGAGACCAATTTTTTAATTAGGACAAATAATTAAATCAAAATTTTAAATTTTAAATCAATTAAACTTCTCCACTAAAATTAATTAGTGCCCTCAGGACACTAATTAAGAATTCCAAATAAGAAAAATATGTTATATTTAGTTCACTCAATACACATAATATTTTTTAAAAAGTCTGATTATTTCTCTTTTCAGAACATTAATACACATATATGGAAAAATATATATATTTTCAATCTCTTAAATAATACTCAACTTACTATTTTAATTTCTTAATCAATGCCTAAGAGCACTCCTTAGTATTTCCCAAATTAAAATTAAAAGGTATTGAGAATTTGTCATATAGTAATTCCAGTTAAAGAGAAAGTTGGGTGGGTAAATCAATAAGTATTTGTTAGCAATGTAGTTTAAAAATTCAACATTTGACAACCAATTTCTTTATGGTAAATCATTGACTATATTAAGAGTGAAAGCAAAAATGTGAGTCGGTGTATATTTATTCAATTAATTTCTTTTTAATGTGAGTTTAGTTAAATAATTTTTTTTTAAATGTGAGTTTAGTTAAATAATTTTTTTTTAATGTGAGTTTAATTAAATAAATATGCACTTCCTCCGAAATTATTAATATTTTTGAAAATAAATATCTTTTTAAATGATTAACATAAAAACTCTATAATAGTATTATAATAATAATAAAAAAAGTCAGAGAGATACAGAGTGTTGAAACCCAAAGAAAACCACAGAGATTCACAAATTCATCAATGGCGGAAGGAGATGATAATGTGATCGAACACAAAGCATATGCGCGAGTTGGTTTACTCGGAAACCCAAGCGATGTCTATTACGGCAAAACAATCGCTTTCAGTCTTTCCAATTTCTATGCCACCGTTCAACTTCGTCCTTCCGATGAACTCGTCATTCAGCCACATCCTACTCACGATCTTGTCAGCTTCGATTCTCATCATCAACTGGTAGCTTCTTCCACTTGATTGATTCTCATTGTACTTGTATTCGTTTGCAGGTTCTGTTTTCATGTTCATGATGATGATGTTATTGCATGTTATTGTTGTTGTTGTTGTTGTTGCAGGTTTATAGATTGAAGAGTGAGGGTTACTATGGTGGAGTTCGATTGCTTATGGCTATTTATAAAGTTTTTTATAATTATTGTAAAGATAATGAGATTCATCTTCATCATACTAATTTCACTCTCTCATATGATACTAATATCCCTCGTCAGGTATATAATTTGCTTTTACTCCTTTATCTATATATCAGTCACTACTAGCTTTTACTTGTATGTAAACTATTTGATTTAACATAGATTCATTGTCAATGTAAATTTACAATGTTGGATCAATCTTAATCAGAGTCGTCTCAAACTTTTGAGAAGCTGATGAAGTTGAAGGTAGCTTCAGTTGAGTCTTACATTTTTTAAGGGAACTGTATGGAGGGAGACCCTTTTTGCCATGACTTACTCATGAAAAAGTCTGAGGCCTTGTGCTGTAGGTCGTCTTGCACACCCTCAAAGACGGGTCTTATTTTTAATCATTTGATCATTGAAGATATGTTTAACCGTTAGGATTGATTCATAGAGTAAAACTTTTTACACTGTTAGTTTTGTAAACCATTTATCTTTTTATAAGTGTGCTAAACTCATTGCCAGTTTTGCCTACCTCTTATTGTAATCCTTGTGAATGAATATACATGAGGGTGAGTGCATGTTTGGAATCACTTTTGGGACAACTAAAAGTGAGTCTTGTGACTTAAAATTGTTTTACCTTAAATTCACTACTCTTAACCAAAATAAATTTTACAAAATCACTTTTTACCACCGTAGAACCAAGCACGCAGTAAGATTTAAAGTCCTACTTGTGACGTGATTCTTGATGTTGTGGGAAGTTGTAGTGGGGTACACTTTGATTGTGTCGCTATCCTTGATATTATGGGAAATTGTAGTTGAGTATAGTCTAATGTGGCCTCAATTGCGGCCACATTGAGATGTAAAACACTTTTATGGTGCGGCCCAAGTTCCGGTTGCAAATGTTTTTTACCTTGCTTGAGGATTCTAGGTAGAGAATTCTAGACAATAAAATTACATCTTTTAAGCTTACATGGGTGTTCAATGCTCTGTTCTTCTCTAAAAGCTTTAACTTTTGTATTTTGACTAGTGCCCTTAAGGTGTTTGTTAGCAAGATGCACTCATTATTTCTTATTAGTGTACACAGTTTCGTTTTCATTTTCATATTTCAATCTGTGGTTTTACTGATGAGTAGTATGGATTTTTGTATTTCAGAGTGGACTTTCGGGTTCTAGTGGGATTGTGTGTGCTGCCTTGAACTGCTTTCTAGATTTCTACAAAGTCAGGCATCTAATCAAGGTGGAGGTGAGGCCTAACCTTATCCTTGCCGCCGAGGAAGAACTTGGAATAGTTGCTGGTCTTCAAGATCGAGTTGCACAAGTTTATGGTGGCCTAGTTTACATGGTAGAATGTTTAACTTTTGATCCAATTATTCATTTTCAAATGTGTAATGAATACCAAATTATCATGCGATACAACTTGCTCTGCTTTTATAGGACTTTAACAAGGAAAGCATGGACAAATTAGGGCACGGAACTTATATACCAATGAATTTGAGTCTACTCCCACCTTTATACCTCATCTATGTAGCGAATCCTAGCGACTCTGGGAAGGTTCGTGTCATGGAATTGCCTTATCTTTTTTTATCATATATGCTTACTGCTTGTGCCTTTTACAATTAGTAATAGTAATATTACATTACTGCTTGTGCCTTCTAAAATGATTGTTTGGGCTAACATTTCTATTAGGAGCATGAGAAACTTAATTTGTTTTTTCATATATAAATATTAACTGATACTGACATGTAGGTTCATAGTAAAGTACGTCAGAGATGGGATGATGGTGATGAGCTCATCGTGTCAACTATGCTTGAAGTGGCAAATATTGCGGAAGAAGGAAAGACAGCATTAGAAGAGAAGGACTATTCCAAACTAGCATCTCTCATGAATAAAAATTTCGACCTGCGAAGGTGATTCTCATTTTTCTGTTTCATTATATGTAGATACAGTTGGATTATTTGGTTTATATGACTGATAGCAATCAAAAGTAAAAGAAAAAATCCATTTTTGAAACTTAATCATCAGCTTACTTATTGATAGGTACTAGTACTAGTCCTTAGTTTGTTTCACTAAAAGCTCTAAACTATGACCAACGAATAGCAAGCCTACTAATTACACAATTTAGTGTACTAATTCATTGATAATTAGGAGTTGAACTTACTACACTGGGGTTTTACAACACTCACATTGCACACCAGCTACTTCTGCTAGACCGAGTCGTCAAAGTACTTGTAGACACGGACACTGGACATGGCACTGACACTAACACGTCAACATCGATAATAATTTGAAAAATAGATAAATCAAACGTAATCACATCTGTTGGTGTCGGACACTGGACATGCCTTTGTTCAAGGTATCCGTGCTACAGAGAGGGTCTTACATAATCCTCTAAAACTCGGTAAACATAATCTAATACACCAGACAAGTTCTTTCCCGTTTGACTCTTAAGATTTTAGAACATCGTAGTCAAGGGCATGACATCTAAAATAAAACTAGGCAACACTTATCCACAAGAAAGGTGCCACTGATTGTCTATCATTTGGATGATAAATTTGCGGATTATGGAAGGAAGGAACGGGAGATGTTCATATAGAATCACCGAGTAATTAATCAACAAAGTGGCAAGATATTTTCTGAACTTTAAAGTCATTCATATGTGTAGGCCTTACAAAAACCTTAAGAACCACATCTCATAATCAACGCAAGGTAAGGACCACAGCTAATTCTGGTAAATCTCAAGACTCAGCTCACCAAATGTCCAAACAAATAGGCAAAGCTTCCTCTCACCTATTCCCCGAATAAAAGAGCTATCATATCCACCTAATACACCCATAATCTACTTTGAGTTTTTTCCGTCTGTTCACAATATTCTTCTATTAAACTTTGTTATTGGTATATATATTGTACAGGTTGATGTTCGGAGATGAAGCACTTGGTGATGTCAACATAAAAATGGTGGAGATTGCTAGAAAGGTTGGAGCGGCGTCGAAATTTACAGGTAGCGGGGGAGCTGTTGTTGCATATTGTCCTGAAGGAACTTCTCAAGTAAAGCTTCTTGAGGATGAATGTCACGAAGCAGGATTTGTTTTAATACCTCTTGAACCTTTTCCTTCTCGGTTAAATGAAATAGACTTGAAAACCATGCAGCTGTAATGTACTATTCTTATTCTGAAGATTTGAAAATTAGTTGTTATGAGTTAGAATTTTCAATATGAGATGTTCTTTTATTTATGAATTCAAAAATAAAAACAAATGGGTTGAATATGTTAAGTATGGTCCAATTGACTTTTGGGGTTTATGCACTTAGATTGTCTCTTGGACATGGATATGAATATTCAATGTTCCAAAATTGGAGTTAAGTATCTTTGCCAAGTGAATACTCAATTTGGTCTTAAAATTCTATGACTGTTGATTAAGCTTGTTCCTTTGTGTTAATTTGTTGTTATTTTTTTTGGACAATTGTTCAAGTGAAAAGAATAATTGAAAGAAAAAAAAGTGTTTTTTTTTTATAAATTGGACATCCAATGCGAGCAACTATATAACAAGATAGTCAGCCAGTAAAACTGTTCCGTTGGTCTAAAAACAAAACTTAAAAAATGAATTGGAGATTGTAACCAACATGGTTGGGTAGATGAGAAAGGATTTGAATACCAAAAGACCAAACTTTTTTCACCTGTGAATTCATGATATGGATATCATATCTTCAAGCATCATGTCAAATAGTTACCATCTAGTAATAAGAGTGGCAAATATAAAAGAAAATCAGTCAAACCACACAATAATAAGAGTAAATTTCAGACATAAAAACTACTAAACTACCTTCTCACTTTTTACATTCATCCTAAGTTAACTCTAATGGCATGACTCTACTCAAAATGCTTTTAAATACAGTTAATCAATATTTTTAAAATATTTACCAATGGTCTAATCTACTTTAAGTTACAACTAATATCTGTTTGTTGAACTATGTAGACCCTCCTTTTGAACTTGACATAATTATCAAGATAAATGATACAAGGTACAACATTATTAATCTTCATAACTTAACACTTGCATGAGATCAAGTGGTGTAGACCAGATTTGTAAATCAAACAAAGATTGTTCTTGTTTGAAGCAAATTGCTTCTGCAACGTCGCATAAATTGGAAATATCACGAATGATTGCTTCCTGAGCTTCTACCTGTAAACATGGGAATACTGGATTAAAGTGACAAAACTCATTACCACTATTCACTACATATGCAATTCAATCAAATTAACAAGTCTATAATTCTGCAGAGGATGTTCCAAGGCTGGATAATGGCTACAAAATAAGTACTTATTCTATATGGAAAGATATGGACCAGGATCTACTACAGCAATGCAACAGTGTAGCACAAACAATCAAAAACATATACTATCCAATATAGTACCAACACAAGTATTTACACGGTAAGATATGGACAAGGGATCTACTTCAGCAATGCAACAGTGTAGCACAAACAATCAATCATATACTACCCAATACAGTAGCAACACAGGTATTTACATGGTAAGATATGGACCGGGATCTACTTCAATTACCGTAGCACGCAGTTTCACACTGTAAACAATCTTGGTCGTTAATTTGAGATCAAACAATTCCGATTACACAGTCAACCTATATTGGCCAACGATTAAGATTGGACGACCAAGATACTACACTATGTGACTCAGTTCTTGTATCTAATCCAAATAAGATATGACAAATACAACAACAACCAATTCTATATGGATCAAATTACTCGATAATGTCCTATCAAAAACCATGTTTATATCCAACTTGTTAAGCTCAAGATCTTTTTTAACAGTTTCTCTTATGTTTTTTTTAGTTATTCCGCTACCTCTACATGACTACTCTCCATCTAATCCACTTTCCTTCCTACCAAATCCACATGTCTTCTCTTCTAAGCCTATCTTCCATGCATAATAATTAAGTTTATATTAATATTTTTCAGAAATCCAAATAAGAAGCTAACAGAAATAAACTGAGATTTGGTCTAAACAAAACAGAAACAACTTGAGATGAATCATAAAAGCCAAAACCTTCAAAAATACTTATACCTTCTAAGTTCTTCTAATTCCAAACACACCTAATTCCTAATGCCCTAATTGAAAAACTAAAAGACTTGCCAATATTTCCTAAGCAGTAAATTGGGCAAACTAGGTTTACAGCTGAAACTAAAAGCAACAAACAAAATTGATTTAATCTATTATAAGTTCATTAAATTGAGCTTCAGCATACATCTCACTGTTCACATAAATCACTTAAAAAACCCTAAATCTAACTCAGACACACAAAAACGGATTTTTTTTGTTATACTTTCGCAACTCTAAGAATGTAAATTCCAGACCCACCTTTTAATTAACCTAAATTTTCATACTTTCTTGAATATTATGAAACATAGAGACCGGAATCGATATATGGGCAAGTATAAAATGCAAATCTCAGACCCAGTTAGTAATTTCCCCAATTCTTATTCTGAGTTTTTTTTTGGGAAGAAACTGCGAAGAATGAGATTATGAAGTTACCTGGAAGAGAAGATCGTCGAGGAGAGATGATTGAGTGGAGGAAGAAGTGGAAGGAAGAGATGGGGTTTGATCTAGTATCTGCTGCTTCTCTTGCTGTTGTTGAAGCTGAGTTGAAGATGAAATTTGTAACGACCGCAAGGTGTTCGACAAATTTTCCCAATGAACAATTTCCTTCTCGAACTTCGATTTAAGCTTCAATAGGGTCTGTTTCTTCCGTTCTCTCCGCAAGTTCTCCAACCTTTTCTCTTCCGACGCCGAGGAGGACTCCGGCGGAGGATGGAATCGACCGCGTTTGCGTTTGAAGACCAAGCCATCGTCGCAGCAGAGTTCCCATTCTTCATCTTCCAAATCCATTACTGGCTTCTGGTTTTCAAAAATTGGAATAAGCGCGAGCGCGGGATTTCGCTTTTTCAACCCTCTCTTTCCTTTTTCTACTTGTCTCTCTTATTTTTCTTTCGTTCGATTTTCTAGTTCTATTGTATTTGATTTTTTTTAATTATTATTTCATTTGAAGGACTTTTCTATTTCTAAAGTGTTGGTACTTTTTAGAATTTTTTGTTTTGGTCGGTATTTTTTTAATGATTAGTGTAATTAAATTTTTACTAAATCATTTTTATTACACGATTAATGTCTAGATTTTTCTCTTCCGACTAAATTTTTTCAATAGTAAATTTTATTCTCTTTCATTTATCATATTTATAGAATCTTTTATTCTTATTTATTTGTTGTTTTTAAATTTTAACGTGTTTTGGATTGGCTAAATGTCCAATAAGATTATACCCACTCATTTTGTCATTCTATGGAATCCAATGTATAATAAATACATTTACACAATCTCTAATCTTTGCTTTTACTATGATTATCTTGAACTTAAATTGACTTTGGTGTTAGAGTGTTAATCATACAGACACCTTCTGGGTCCACCGTACCTGAAATTATCAGCATTAGTTCAAAATCAGCGCCTCTGATTTAAGATGCATCATGACCACAATCTTTGGTCCAATAAGTCGTATCACTGAATTATTTACTAAGCTTCGTTCCACCATAGTTTCCATAATCTTCTCCATTTCTGGTTTCACAACGGAACAGTGGCGCCATCTGTGAAAATCGATTTCTGATTTATGTGATTTCTACGAGGTTAAGTCCAATTCTTAAATATGAAATCCAAAAGCGTCTTTGGCGAAGAAATCTAGGTTTCACGAAGTCAAGATCTCATATTTGTGACGTTTGCATCCATCGAACTCTGATGCAACTTCGATTGATCATTCATCTTAATCTTGAAATGTTGTGTGAAGATGCCAACAGATATCCTCATATCTAGACTTACATATACCACGTTCTGACTGGTTAGGCTCAGTTTTAGCTCAAGCTGGCCAAGAATCTCGATTTCTAACTCTTGTTAAGGCTTGTCGATAGATCCCCTAAAATCCACATCCAAGTTCATAAAGCTAGAATTAACTGAGTTCCATTTCCCCCCTTTCAAGCAATGTTGTGGATTTGTAACTGTCAAAGAAGCCCTCAGATAGATCTCCTTAAATTCGAGCTCAAATTCATCATAGATTCGGACAAAGACAAAGAAATCATATTCGAGAGATGTCTCTATATATATGCCAACATAACTGGCACATGCCGGATGTCTTGTCATCGTAAAAGCCTCACGTCGAATGTCTCGTCCTCGTAATGACCAGAGCCCGACCCCGAACGGTCACAAGGTCTCCGGGACCGTGGAATTATAAGGGAGTTACGAGGTGATTGTCATTCTGAAGTATGGGGTATCTTAGGCGATGAGATGGATGGTCAGGTATAAAACTCGATGGAGTAAGTGAAGGCCACATGGCTCTTCATCGACATCTGAAGTCCCTAGTGTAACACCCTGATATTTATATTTTAATATTTGTTAAATTATTTATGATTATTGGTGAATTTTGGTAAATCATTATGCATGGTGTGTTCTTGTTATGTGTTGTGGGGGTGATGATGAGTTAATGATAATAGAATAATATAGATTATGTTATTTAGACTATTATTATTAATTAAAATAAAATGAGGGGAAACATCGAGGGCAAGTTGGTCATTATAGAAGTATTAGTGATGGTAAGTTGGGAAAGACATATTAGGGGTCCTAAGGGGGGCAAGTTTGACAAAAGGGAAATATAAGTGGAGAAGTTCATTTTGAACGATCGTGTTTTAGAGAAACGACACTGAGGAAAAAGGTAGAAGGGGCTAGGGCTCTAAGAGATTGCGGTAGAACTCAAGTGAAAGGATCAGAACTAAGAATCTAAGGTATGTGGAGTATTACTTTTCATTATAATTGATATAAGGTTTAGATGTATGTAGGTGGTTTTTGGGTTTTAGGGAGAATGTACTAATATGATGGTAATGTGATGATTCATGACGAAATAAGTGATATAGTGATGTTTTAATGCTATTAGATGATGTATATAATGCTTATTATGAAGTGTTGTTGTTGTATTATGATATCTTGTGAATTATGTGCGTTTTCCGGATTGAATGATCTTGGAATCGCAAGAGTTTTGGGGTTTAGACTGTGCAGAAAACCCAACCGAAGAGTTGTTGTTTTTGCACTTTCGTCGGGCGAGTCATATGTTTTGTCAGGCGAAGCTACTTTGCTCAGGAAGCGCCGAGCAAAAGGAGAGGCGAAGGAATGATGAAAAAGAGGTGCTCCTAAAATTTTGTATGGGGAAGACGTTTCGCCCCTGCTTCGCTGGATGAGCAGGAGTTGACATATTTTTTTTATTTTACTTTTCTATTGTCTTTCTTTTCTTTCTTTTTGTTGTTGTGTTGTCTCACATGAAGTGAAATGATTAATATGATATATTTCTAATAATGATGCTATGATGGACTATGACTGATTATGAGGGACATATTATGATGATTACATGAATGATGATGCAAATTTGACTAGTCGTGGTCGTGTTTATTGTGATGTGTTGTATCATGCATTCATAGCATATGTTAGGACTTCGGTATAGTGACGATGTTAGGACTCCGGTCCAGTGGTGGCCTCAATCCCATTGTGTGGATTGAGAGTGTTTTATGATGCGCTCCGATTCTGAGTGGGAATCGATTCTATGGTGGGGATCTTTGGAGGGAGATGACCACGTGTTCATCAAAATGTTGGTACCACATGCATGAGTCGTTTTGTTGCATTACATACTAAGTGACATTGCATAAATATGAGTTAATAAATGTTTTGATGATGTTGTGACATAAGTGATGTTTTGACGATGATGATTTATTGATGACTTAATGACGTTGTGAATGACTTAATAAGTGACAGTGTGAGTATGTGTGATAGATATATGAAGTATGGATAATTATCGCTATAACTACTATATCTATTTATTATACATTTTGTAATAACTTGTGATTACTCACCCTGCTTATTTAAATGTTACCTCTATGTGGGTAATATGTAGGTGATCAAGGTTAGCTTGTTGACGCGTGAAGATTTATATTTGGATTCAATTTATCTAATAACGGGTGAATTAAGAGGGTTTTGCTCTGATACGTAACATCGGGGTTTGAGAATGATTGATTTTCTGAAGTCGTTATTGATTTAAGAACATGTTTTTAAGAGTTTGTTACACAATGGTTTATTTTATGTTGATTTTTTATTATGATCAAAGGCCTTGAAGTCCTTTGATGAAAATTATGAAGTCATGTTGATACTAAGATTCCGCTGCGAAGTTTCAATTATAGGTGGAGTTATTAAGATAAATTTTATAATTATCTGAAACCCGTGTTACGGAGCAGGATGTGTGATAAGAATGTTTTTATGAAGCATATGACACCCTTGTCGGTGATTTACTCTGATTTAATTATTGATTTATGTGCTAAATTATTTGTTGGGTTTAAAAGGTGTTACACCTAGCACCCCGACGCCATTCCAAAGGAAAAACTATAAAAACGGTCGGGGTAAAAATCAAGAAGAAGAAAGATAGCTCGTTTACCACGGGCTTTTCATGCATAACTTCTCGAGAGATTTTACATGCTACAAATCCAAAAGAGCATCGAAGGTCCGTCTTCCAGCACGAGTTCAACACTCAGATTCCTTTGATCCCTGGTTGAACAACCAAGTAGCCCAAACATACCATAGAGAGCTCAAAGCTTAGAGGCATTAGGCCTTCTTCACCACGAGAAGTAGAAACCTACACATCCATTAAAGGTCGACTTACAACACCTCTAAGGGCGGGCAGTTGGTATATACTTGCGCTCAACCGCAATGTTTAATCAATGTAGTTGTAAATTTCTTGCCTAGTTGCAATTATCAATATAACTGTTAAATACAAATTATATATATATATATATATATATATATATATATATATATATATATATATATATATATATATATATATATATATATATATATATATATATATATATATATATATATATATATATATATATATATATATATATATATATATATATATATATATATATATATATATATATATATATATATATATATATATATATATATATATATATATATATATATTATTCGTACTGCTATGCTTTCTGTTTTGTTCCATCTTTAGGGCATCAAAGTATGAATGCACGTAATAGCGAAACCAGGGTACAATCAGCACAGTTGACACCTGAAATAAAGAGTTCAGGGGAGCTGTTAGAAACACTTTACACGCTGACTACAACAACCATTTCCTCCCAAGGGTGTTGTTGGAGACACTTTGTACGTCCGACTACAATAATCAATACCCCACCGTGTCGATCACGCTGAAAGATTGTAGGGGAGTTGTCAGAGATACTTTACATGTCCGACTATAGCAACCAATTCCCTTAGGGGTGCTATCGGTGACGCTTTGTACATCTAACTTCAGCATTTAATTCCCCCATAATCAAATATTACACGCATTTCTAATTAACTGGCGCCCCCTCTGGATCTAGCCTATCCAAGGAACGTGAGTGGTGAGACCTAGAGACGTCCATATTCATCCGAGCTTTACCTCGGGGGCAGAAACGAAGATCTTTTACTCTTGGCCAGGGAATGATTCCTTGTGATGTGTAGTGCAGCTCAAAGCATAGTTGCATCTATCTGGTCTCATCCTTCATCCTTATGAATATGATTCAAATCATATCTGCATATAGACGTTTCCATGCAAAATTGTTATAGGTGAAATTCGAAGCACAACCGCTCTTAGTCTGTCTTATGCCTCATAATTATGAATTCAACATATGGTTGTTCCAAGTCGGATCAACATTTAGACGTTTTAAATGCAATTTAATGATCGACATATCAAGTTAAACCGATATATTATCAGCGTAAGCACATTTCAATTATGGTCGCATCTAGCCTGACCAGCATTCCACTAATAAAATGTGTAGATCTTAAACTACATACTCGTGAATAAAGCAGCCAAATACAAATTCTATAAATTGCAGGGGTCAAAATTGAACCCTGACGCTCCTCGACTTTTAGTCAGTTGAAAGTTAAGATTAAAATAAGCACAATATGAAAACAAAAATACATGAATGCAAAAGGTAATGACATAAATAAATATTATTTACAGTCTGAGGCAAAAAAAACCAGCAAAATCTTACAGGAACAAAACAAAAATAAAAGAAAAAAAGGAGCAAAAAGATCTTCAAACATCAGCGTCCGACTCCAATAAACCCGAACCATCTCCAACCTCTTAAGGAACGACTTAGAAGGGATCCAGTTGGTCGGTAGCGACCGAAATATCGAGAAAAAAAATCCTTGAGCATGCTCCAATATTTGATTATGGACCCAGTACACATATTTTATAGCTCGTTGATGGGACTCTTGAGATTTCCTCCATGTAGCAGCCAGTTCCTCCTTGAGGCCTTTATAATTTTGACCAGATCATCTTTCTTCTGCTGAAGAGATTTCCAATCTACTTCAAACTCACTGAATATCTTCGACACATCTTTAGAAGCCTTCTCAAATGTTTCTTTCCCTCGACAAGAGAAGCCTTCAACTTCACTATTTGAGCACCCAAAGCTGACGGAGAACCTAACACATCATCCTAGATGGAGGCTAACATCAAAACCATAGATCCAACCCTAAATTGGGTGTGCTAAGCATCCCAAAAAGATTATGTCTTTTAGCATAGACAAGTTCTGGATAAAAGCTAGGTCCACAATGGCCACAACAACACCAAATTCATTCGGGGTGTTGGGTACCTGATAAGGAATAATGTCAAGGAGTTGGAAGAAATGAGTAAGATCCTCCGACTCAACATCCTCTAAAAAACGAGGATGTTTAGAGGAAACCATTTCAACAATAGTTGACAAACAATCACCCTGATTCCTCTTGCTATGAGTAGGGGATAGTGAAGGCTCACAAATAGAGAGGCCGACCACCGCAATAGTTGGTCCATCTTAGGAGTTGTATATGGGATAGTAGTCGCATATGTTGTTGGGGTAGTAATTAAAATCAGTGTACGAACCATCGGATAAAAGGTAGGTACAATAGTGGATATCTCCACCACTTGACTCAATGAGTTGGTTGTAAGACCCTGGTCCTTGGCAAGTATGAGAAGTTTCTACTACTAATTCATGTTATCTTCAAGATATAAGTTACACTTGTTATTAAAAAGAAAATAAACGCATGAGGTGCCTCAGGTTCCCATCTTCACCAAAGATCTTATGCCTCTTTGCATAGTTGGGCGCACTAATAAGTGTGTAAATATCAATATGTTTCTTCTTTTGCTGAGAATGAGACACTTCACTAGGACCAAATCCTTCTTCATAGTCGAGCCCTTGATACCAAGCGCACAGATACTCCTTCATTTTTACTTCCTTAGAGGATATATGGCTTATATTTGTATGGTAAGAAGAAAGGGACTGAAAGAAGTGAAGTCAAGATAAGTGCTTGAAAAAACCACTTTTGCAAGAACGAGTGAATCCAACGGGGGTTAAGGATGAACAATATGAAAAGTGAACCTCACAAGTAATATGTTTCACCAGCATGAAACATTTAAGGAAATTACCACAAGCATTAAAAAAGAGGTCAAATCAAGGGACATTGGGACAAATTAAGATCAATATGTGATCTCAGACATCATCTTGGGAGAAGGTTTCCAAGATTTATGTTGGACACAGAGTTGGGATACCCTCATGTAAGCCCAAGCTCCATGATGATGTTGTGAGGGGGAAACTCTCAGACAATTCATTACAGCCACCTCGAAATGAGAAAAGAGCAAATGTACCCCCAACCTAGTAAAGAGGAATTCAGACAAAGGAACTAAACAACCCTTAAAAGAGTTGCATATCCTCTCTTTCAGATTTACTATAAGAATCAAACAATCTGATGGGTTATCGACCATAATATCAACATTGGTTATATTCGCAATTGTGGTCAAAGTGAAAGGAGTCCCTATCACTTCAACAACCACTCAATGGTATTTGTTGGCATTTCCAAGCTCAACTAGCCGAATCCCTTTTCAAGCCAGCTCATCAGCTTTAAAGTGATCATTGGGTTTAATCTAAGATACAACATTGGATTTTCCCCGTTCTTCCAAATGACTTGTAATTCCAGCATCTCTAGGCTTGCGACTAGCCGTCCCTCAATAGAGTCGAAAAAAGTTACTGACATGTTCCCTCATTTGTTAGGTAGCTTCTATTTCTTCCTCAGTCAAGACAATGGGAGGTATCAGTTTCTCGATAGGATCCTCACCCCCGTCGACCTTCCCATGAAAATAGAACCTCTAAAGACTCGTTGAAAGAAGTTCATTCAGAAAAGAAGCCCATACACTCTTTCCATTTCAGAATAATCAATCAGAGAGATAATCTCCAATTTAAAATCCCTATTGACAAAAACAAGAGAATGCGATTAAGATTTCATTCCCCTTTTCAAAGAGGAATAAGTGATACCTTCCTAATCACTCTCTACGTTAATAGAGTTATCACTCATTTTTAAAAAGAGACATTAAATGCTTGAAGAAAAAATAAGCTTAGGTTGGAAGAATGTACCTTGAAGTGTAAGGTCAAAGTTTTTGAAACAAATGAGAAAGCTGAAGGTTGAAGATTTGAAGCTTTGAGTGTGTGATGGTAGTTACTATAGTAAAAACGATACAAAGCTCGATTGATATCGGTTTACCGATTAATGTTAAATTAGGATTACTCTCCTCGGCAGATAGAAGTCACGTATTGTCCCCAAAATAGTTGTGATCGCAGTTATTCCTCCTCAGAATAGGATCATGAGTATCCTCAGCAGGTCAGAATGGATATTCCTGACAGCAGGGGCATTCTCAGCAGTGAGATGTGTACAATTAACCCTAGTTTGGTTAAGCCCCACAGAGTACAATCAGGTTGTCAAGGGTTTAGAAAGAGCATCCCCGTGCAGGGTCGTCCTTCCCTCCTCCAGCAGGTTGTCATTCCTCCGTCAGGTTGATCAACCTCTACAGAGTTCGTAACGATGAATTTGTGAGCCATCCCTCAGCAGGATTGTTTCTTCCCCATGGAAGTTGGTCTCACTTTTCCAGCATTTATTTTGCTGAGATGATTCTATGATACCCGGTACCCCTCAGTGGAGTTGACGTTGCCTTCGGCATTTATTTTGCCAAGCGGCTTTATTCCCGGTGTTCTCTGGCAGCTCGAGCTTGCATTTGCACTTGCATATATCGTCATATTTGCATCTATACAAATGCATAGCATCTCCATGCCGTATGGGGCATTGCATCTATACAAACACATAGCATCTCCATGTCGTATGGGGCATTGCATCATTTTCAAACATATGCATTTCGAAACATAAATCAGATTGGTTAACCTTTTGCTTTCAGGCGTGTTTTCTTAGTAGGAGTATGGAGTTCTAGCTCAGATCTATTACCAGGTATTCGAGGTCTCGCCGTAAGACGTGTGATGATACGATTCACCTTACTATTTTCCCCACAAAGTTAATTGGTTAAGTTTCTCTTTGTCCCCGAGCAGAGTTGGTTGCTTAAACTTCTCTTGCTCCCCCGCCGGAGTTGCTTGTTGAAGTTCTCTTATCCGGCCAGCGGGTTAGTATCTTCAAATTTGTTGTTACGTCAGCATCAAGGGGTTTCATGAATCAAATGTTGCCTATTGTCGTGGCTGTAGTTGAAGCAAAGACTAAAGACTTCTGGCCATGGTTCTTTGATATGCTAGTATGTGACCTGGGAAGGCTATATGTTTGTAAAAATGTGACATCTATTTTAGATCAATAGAAGGTAACATTTAGGTTTTTACTTTGTTCCATATATGTCCTACATGATTTTAATTTGTAGCATAAATATGTAACATTCAGGTCCTTCGTGATTTTAAAATGTCAGAATGTAGTCCTTCATGATTTTAAAATGTCACAATGTTGTCCTTCATGATTTTAAATTGTACCATATAAGTCATGTGTGCATTGTAACAAATTGTGTTTAATTTATGATTAGGGGTTGTTACCTGCAATAGATGAGTTGTTACATGGAATTGACCAGAGATTTTGTGTTAGACATCTTTATAGCAACTTCAAAAAAAGGTTTCTAGGATTTTTTTGAAGGAATTGATGTGGAGGGCATCCAAGGCAACATATCCTCAAGCATGGGAAAGTGAGATGAAGGAAATGAGGAAGGTTAATGAGGAGGCATTCAAACACTTATGGAAGATTTCTCCAAGATATTGGAGTAAGTCTATGTTCAAATACAATACAAAAAGTGATGTGTTGGTGAATAATATGTCTGAAAATTTTAACAGTGTTATAATTGGACCAAGACAAAAGCTAATTATAACAATGATGAGAATATTAGAGGGTACCTCATGGATAGATGGGCAACTAATATAGCCAAGATTGAAGAGTATATAGAGTCTGATCTTCCAAGAATTAAAAAAGTGCTTGAAAGAAGGCAAGAGATGTCTAGGTTTTTTATACCAAGGTACATAAAAATTTACAAGTTAGTCATTACTTTTACATTTCTTTTAAATTTACTAACACTAACTTAATGAATTGCATTTGTTTCAAAGGTTATCAGGTGACATGATTTATGAAGTGAGGCATACAAATTTGACTGGTGAAAAATTTACAGTTGATCTCAGAAGGTTGGAGTGCTCTTGTAGGAGTTGGATGCTAACTGGAATTCCATGCTACCATGCAATTTATTGCATGCAGAGTAGATTTCTAAACCCAGCAGGCTACATTCTTGCATGCTATAGAAAGGAGGCATAACAAGCTTGCTACCAACGATTCATTTATGCAACAAATGGGGAAATTTTATGGGAACATACACCTTATCCTGACATACTACCACCACCTTTAAGAAGAGCACCAAGGAGGCCAAAAAGAAGAAGAAACAAGGAGGTTGGTGAAAAGAGAAAGGATGTAAAAAATGTTTCTAGGAAGGGGCAACCAAACAAATGTTCAATATATGGTATTTCTGGACACAACAAAGCATCATGTCATGCAAAACCAAAACAGGCTCAAACTGCAACAAATGTCCAAACTGACCAATCTCAAACTGTCCAATCCCAAACAACCACTTCAGTCCCAACTGTCCAATCCCAACCAACCCAAGGAGTTCAAACTAGACAATCCCAAACAACCCCTCAAGTACAAACTGTCCAATCCCAACCAACCTAAAGAGTTCAAACTAGACAAACCCAAACAACCACTCAAATTCCAACTGTCAAATCTCAACCAACCCAAAGAGTTCAAACTAGACTGTCAACATCATCTTCTAGAACCCAGACACGATAATCCATCTCAGTGTCACAGTTGCTTGCTATGAGAAGAGGAAGACATGCTGGTACAACAACATTTCAGCCACCAACAACAATGACACCAAAGTTGGCTATTAGGAGAAAGACCAAATATATTGTCTTTTTAGCTATCTGTTTAATTATGTTGAATGTTATAATAATGTTATGTTCTGTTGAGTTATAAAACAATCTTATGTAATGTTCTGGGATCTGTTTGATCCATAACAATCTCATGTAATATTTTGGGATCTTATCTATTGACATTTATTTTGGTTTTTAATATTACAACAATGCTTTGAGTATGATTAGTTAATGTAATATTTGGTATTTTGTCCTATAATTGTTTAAGGTTCTGAATATTAATTATTGTTTAAGGTTGAGTTTCATAAATGTTTGAGTTTCAAATTTGTTTGAGGTTCACAAATGTGTAAAACAATATATCTGATATCTTTTAATATGTAACGAACAGGTCCTTCATTTTTTAAATTTGTAACAATCACGCCCATCATGTTTTTAATTGGTAACACTTAAGTCCTATATGCTTTTAAAATGTAACAAACAAGTCCTTCCAATTTTTCTGGTGTACAAATTATACCATAACTGTGACAGATGTGGTATAGAATTGCAGAATTGTAACACAAATTCTTAAGATTCATTTTGACTGGTCTACATAGTAAAACATAATTGTCTATAAATTATAATATAATTGTGGTATGAAATTGTAGAATTGCAACACATAATCATTTCATTAGCCAATGCCAATACTTGCAACACATAATAGTTTAACAAACCATTGTCAAGAATTTCTACCTGAAACTGCCACAACTCATGACTTACAATGATAATGAACAATGATTTCCACTTTTAAACCAAATTACACATAACACTGCAAAGATCAAAACTAACAACATAGTGAAATAGCCTAGCATATTCAACATCTTCAACAAGTTCTCATTGATCTCCTTAGTGTATTTCTCATCCTTTTCAATCAAACTTCTAAACAATTTGATTTCAACATCCTTGCCATCACAGTCAGAACATTTGGAAATTAGTGAGGGTTGTATCTCTTGTTTGACTTCATCACTGTAATGTTTTCATACCACGCAAAAAACTTGCAACCGAAATTTTCATGTTCACTCTGTTAACATTAACACATCAATAAAAAAAACTAGTTACATATGCATAAAGCAAATCCAAAACTAACAATGTTTAATAACAGACGTACCACAAAGTATATGCATCCCCAAAATAGCTTCCCCATGTTTCTTCCTTTCTTCTTAACTGTTATCAACACTGCTTTGGCTCCACACGAATATGTTGGTTCAATTCAAATTTGGGATGCACTCGATATAAATGTATTAACATTCGAACATCTTCAATTTTGTCCACTGCTACCATACGAGGCCATTGATAGAGTAATGAGATTTAGGGTTCAAAGTATGTGATTTGTGATTTGGGGATTTAGGGTTTTGCTTTTTAGAAATTTAAGAAAGAAGGAGAGAGATGCCAATTCAATAATCGTCCATGACACTTCAACAACGTTAACTGCCACCTCATCTTCATTTGTTCCACATAGGTTTTTTTTTGGAACGGAGAATCTTAAAAAGGTAAACAATGTAAGCATTTCTTAACATAAAGGACCCGACTGTTACAAGAAAACTTAAAGGACTAACTTGTTATTTAAAAATGACTTAAAATACCTAGACAATATTTTTTCCTTACTATTACTATTATTTATTCCTTTTTACTCACACACCCCTAACACCTTAAATTCTAGTCTCTAAGGCTACCACTTTACACCCAAGGGTTCCTCTAACACCACAAATTGTCAACCAACACATAAAATCACACAATTTATTTACGAAAATTAATTAAATAAATCGGGGCGTTACAACTCTCCCCCACTTAAAATATTTTCGTCCTCGAAAATTTTCCTAATGCGAACAACTCCGGATACGACTCTCACATCCCACTCTCCAACTCTCACGTCATGTTCCCTCCGACAGTGCCTCCCCAAACTACCTTCATGAGAGCTATCTCTTTTCCCCACAACTATTTTAATTCACGGTCTTCGATCCTCACAAGTAAAGTTTCAATTGTAAGGTTATCCATTACTTGCACATCATCCATCAGAATCATATGAGACAGATCTGAAGTATACTTCTGAAGTTGTGAGACATGGAATATATCATGCAAATTTGAAAGATTAAGTGACAACGCCATTCTATAAGAAACCAATCAAATCCTCTCAGAAATCTGATATGGACCAATAAACCGAGGAGTAAGCATTATTGATTTCAAAGCACGCCCGACACTGGTCACCAGAGTGACTCTCAAGAATAAATGGTCTCCCTCTCTAAGCTCAAGGTCCTTCCTTCTCTTATCATGGTAACTTTTTTGCCTACTATGCGAAGCTTTCATCTTTTCTCAAATTAATTTCACCTTTTCAGTAGTCTGTTGAACAATTTCAGGTCCAAGCACTATATTCTCACCAGATACATGCCAACACAAAGGTGTCATACACCTTTGACCATATAATGCCAATGATAGAATGAAAACTATTATAAGTGAACTATATCAGTGGCAGATGATTATCCCAAGCACCCCATTGCTCAAGGACACAAGCTCTCAACAAATCCTCCAAGGACTGAATAGTCCTCTCTGTCTGACCATTTGTTTATGGATGAGAGGCAGAACTTAACCTCAGCTTAGAACCCAAAGCCTCATACAAACTCTCCCAAAATTTAGATGTAAACCTCAGGTCTCTATCAGAAATAATACTCGACAGAACTCCATGCATCTTTACAATTACTTAGATATATATCTCTACCAACTTCTGCAAAGGAAAACCGATGCTAATCAGAATAAAATACGCCGATTTCGTCATTCTATCAACCACCACTCAAATTGCATCACGCCCTATAAGAGTATTCGGAAATCCCATTACAAAGTCCATCGAAATGATATCCCATTTCCACTCTGGAATGTCCAACAGTTGCATCAATCCTGCATGCTTCTGGTGCTCAACCTTTAACTTCTGGCAAGTCAATCACTCATACACGAACTCCGCCACATCACGCTTTAGTCCAGGCCACCAAAATATCTTTTTTAGATCCTGGGTGGATACTCAAGCTACTTCTATGACTTTCTTCTACAATCATCTTTTTCAACTCAGGATTATCAGGAATACAGATCCTACCTCAAAATTTCAACACACCCTACTCATTCACTTTAAAATAACTTCTTCAGTATGATTACTCCCAACCATCAAATCCACCAACTTCACATCCAACTTCTGACTCTTTAATATTATTAAGAAAATAATTGTTTACCTTTAACATACCTAACATCACACCCTGCGGTGTTAGCTCACAGACCAAACTCAAGTCTCTGAACTGCTCAATAAGTTCCAACTCTTTAACCATCAAAGCAGACATATGCAAAGACGTTTGACTTAAAGCATCAGCCAGGACATTAACCTTACTGGGGTGACAATTCAAGCCAAAATTATAATCCTTAAGAAATTCTAACCATATTAGTTGCCTCATATTTAATTCTTTCTGATCAAACAAGTACTTTAGACTCTTGTGATCACTAAATACCTCGAATCTGGAACCATATAGATAATGCCTCCAAATATTCAACATAAACCCCACTGCATCCAATTCTAAATAATGAGTAGGATATTTTCTCTCATGAACCTTCAGTTGTCATGAAGCATAAGCCACTGCCTTGTCGTCTTGTATCAGCATACCGCCTAAACCCATCTTAGACGCATCACAACACACTACAAATGATTCATTAGGATCTGGAAAAATCAGAACTGGAGCTGTAGTCAATCTCTTCTTTAGCTCTATGAAACTTTATTTACAATGAATGTCCCACACAAACGCTTTACCTTTACAAGTCAGCTAGGTTGATGGAAGTGCTAACTTAGAAAAACCTTTAATAAACCTACTGTAGTAACAAGTCAAGCCCAAAAGGCTTCTAATCTCAGTAACCGACTTAGGAGCCTCCCATTATAGTACTGCATCTAGTTTGGACGGATCCACAGTGATACCATCACTTGGAATAATATTCCCAAGAAAACTAACCTCTTGTAACCAGAACTCACACTTTGACAACCTTGCATATAACTTATTCTCTTTCAACAATTGCAACACAATTCACAAATTCTCAACATGCTTTTCATTTGACTTGGAATATATCAAAATATCAACAATGAAAACCACCACGAATTAATCCAGATAAGTATGAAATATACGACTCATGTATTCCATAAACACTTCAGGTGTATTAGAAACGCCGAACGACATCACCAGATATTCACAGTGCTCATACCGTGATCTAAAAGCCATCTTCTAAATATCCTCTTCTTTCACCCGAATCTGATGGTAACCTGACCTTAAGTTAATTTTGCTGAAAACACGTGCACCTACCAGTTGATCCATCAAATAATCTATTCTCAAAAGTGGATACTTGTTCTTAATCGTTAATTTATTCAATTGTCGGTAATCCACACACAATCTCATACTACCATCTTTCTTCTTTACTAATAACATCGAAGCTCCCCAAGGTGACACACTTGGTCTCATAATTTTATTTTCCAGCAAATCCTCTAATTGCTTCTTCAATTATACTAACTCCGACGCAGACATCCTATATGGTTCCATAGAAACAAGTTCGGTATTAGAGACAAGATCAATAGAGAAATCCACCTCTCTCTGGCGGCACATCCGAAATATCATCCAGAAACATATCTGGAAACTCACACTCTACCAGCAATTCATCAATTACAACTTGACTTTTAACAAATAAAGACGCGAACAATGCAAGCACTTGAGCTTCATCTTGCAAAAGCTCTTTCAACTGCCTAGCAAATAAGAAACCAACTTCCTTTTCATCACTAAGAGCAAGGAACTGTACTGATTTGTTATAATAATTTATATGAAAATGATTGAACTCCAACCAGTTCATTCCCAAACTAAAGAAGTAGTAACTGATCCCTTAATAGGAGTATCGGTAACCATCTCTTTATTCATGGAGGACACTACAAGGCCCAACCTTTTCACACAATCAACAGCAATAAACGAGTGAGTAGCACCAGTATAAATAATAGAAATTAAAAGAGTATTATTAATTTAACATATACCTTTAATCAACTTGTCATCACTAGAAGTATGAGTCCCCAACAGAGCAAACACCTTTCCTCCAGATTGAGCTTGCTTTAGCTTTTGACAATGTGTACTGATGTGTCCTGGTTCACAATAGTGTAACAAGTCACCATATTGTCTTTGCAATCAACAACCAGATGTCCTGTCTTCCCACACCAGAAACACTTCTTCACATCACCCTTACACTCATTAGCGTGATAACCCAGTTCATCACACCTAGAACATTTAAGAGGAGGATGAGAACCTCCCCCACTTGGCCTTTTACCATCAACAACCTTTAGCTTACCTTTCTCAGCTGGAACACTGTAAGGCTTCCCCCGGTTCAGATGTTGTTTCCCTCTCTTCTCGCTCAGACTCTTATAGTGAGCTGACCAAGCCTTACTATCATCCTCGAAGATCCTACAACTACTCTCCAACTCTGGAAACCTTCGGATCTGTTGATACTTAATCTCCTGTTTGATTTCAGGACACAAACCATTCTCAAACTTGACACGTTTTGAGAACTCAACGGTTGCCTCACTGTAATGAGGATATAACTTCTCATGTTCTAAAACTTGGTAGAATACTCGGTAAAATATGAACTCCCTTATTTGAACTCTAGGAATTCACTATCCTTCTTTCCGCAAACGTCTTTGGGAAAATACTTTCTCAAAAACTCTCTGCTGAATACCGCCCAAGTGATAACTTCACCTGCAGTTTCCAACACCTGACGGGGGTTGACCAACCAATCATCAACCTCCTCAGCCAACATATGTGTACCAAACTGTTCCTTCTGTGCTTCTGTGTATCACACGAGTTATCTGCATGATGCCCATGTAAAGGCAACATTCAAACATGAGGTATGAAAAATCACAATCATATAATGAAACTACATAATAATATGCAAACATAGGATTATCACATGCATAATCACCCAATCCACAATTCACACTCCACACAATCCAATGATAGTAATACAACATGTATGCATTGCAATGAGACTCCACTCCATGACTCAATATAGGTGGTACCAAATGTGAACTCTCAGGTTCACTCGCTCCCGATCCCCGCCATAGGATTAGAGTATACTAGAAATCGTTACCATCACCATATGTAACACTTCATCGATTCCCACATGGTACCAGCTACTCGCACCCAATCCCCACCATATGATTGAGGCTCACCAAAGGCAGACCACCTTCCGAACACCATGATGCATGATTCGTAAATAAAATGCAACAACAACAACATGTACAATGATATTCACTTTAACCAATGTACCAACACCAAAACTGGTCACCAAGTATTTAATAGTAGCATTATAGTAACATAACAGGTAATAACACACCATCCACACACAATACTACTACACAACATATACACCGCATATCATACAACACCCTCAAACAAAATTTAAATCATTTTCAGGTGCTGCAACTATTTTAAAACTAAAGTACACTACGTCAACTTTCCAACGCTTTGAATGACACCTCAAATGGACACCTGAAATTCAAGTTATGAATTATTTAAGTTAGACACAGCAGGTGTAATCAGTTATACCAAAATAGGTAACCAGTTACAACTTGATCAAAAACAATGAGAAGACCTTCCCAGTGTAACCAGTTACACCAAAACTGATAATTAGTCACCCCCCCAAATACCTAGATTACGGTTTTTAGTGACAATGTAACCGGTTACACTAAAACCTGTAACCGATTGCACCCTTAAAAAACTAATTTTTCTGCAATCTGAGTTACGAAAATCAGTTCAAAAAACTCCCAAAACCCCTAATTTTTTATGAAAATTCATACACTTAATTTTTATGTTCTAATTCCCAACAACATACAACATCTCAAATATTCATCCATCCATAATTCATCCAAACACACACCATAGCAACATTATCACACATATCAAATAATTCACAGCATAAAAGAGAAAAATGCAGACACAGAGAAATTAAAACATTCACCCACATGTTATCATGCAATCCCTTATACAAGAGAAATTCTAACCCTTACCTTAGATTATCTCTAGAATTTGCTTCCCCTCTCACTATGAAAGAATGCTCCCTTGATTCCTCTGTGCCCTAGCCTCTTTCTACTTTCTCCCAAACTTTTCATGTTCTGTCAATTCTCCCCTATTTCCCTCTTTTCTTATTGATCATAATGTTAACAACATATTCAACATTATACAACTTTATCATTATGCTCAACTTCAACATTAATTAAATATTATGGTAAATAGCTTTGTCAATAGACAGCCAAAAATCATGATGGGGTATAAACCATCTTTACCAAACTATAAGAGCGTAACACACTAAGCCACAACGCTGCAGCATTCCAGAGAAATACCAACTTCTCCCCCACTGGAATCATTTCACTTCTACCGACAAAGTTTAAATAACAACATGTACCGACAGTGTTTTTACACACATGTTGCATACCAGGGAACAACAACACTAGACAACATTGGCCGGACGGACCGACCTGCTATGATACCAATTGTAACACCCCACTTCCCAAATTAAATAAAATATAAACATTATAAATAAACATCAGAGTTTTCACAAAAACAGTGGGATATCACATCACCAATAGTTATCAAAAATACTTTATTCATTATTTTCAAAATAATACAGCGGAAATTATTATTCCAACATTCTCGGCCATCCGCCAGATTTACATAAAATCTTTATTATTATAATTCACCAAAATGTGATACGTCACAGGATTTTCAACAAGTTTAACATAAACAAATAAAACACCCATATCCCGTGTTACGTATCAGAGCATCCTAAGACTCGACTTGCACACCGCTATCCAAGCTATCTATGTACCTGGATTATCTGTACTTCCGAGGAAGCACAGACCACAACAACAACAAAGGGGTGAGAAAACATGATCAAAATATATCGGTAATTTAATACATGCAATAAAGGTAGTAAAACACACCAATATTCACCCCATCAACACCAATCATGAACCTACTGTTCAAACATCCACATAACATATAATAATGCAATATGCCATACAACACCATGCATGCGGTACCGACTCATTGGTTCATTCAATCGAACCCTGGACAGATCACTTACGCTCCTACTAAGATATGATCTATCCCCCGACAGATCACTTACGCTCCTACTGAGATATGATCTATCCCCGACATATCACTTACGCTCCTACTGAGATATGATCTATCCCCGACAGATCACTTACGCTCCTACTGAGATATGATCTATCCCCACCATTCTCCACAAAGGAGTACGGATGAATCACATACACTCCTCCTGAGCAATGATTCATCCCACCAAACACCATGATATGTACGACAAACAAACTCAAGCACACTAAGTGCACACGATCCTCCTGATCACATCACCACACATTATATATATTACACCACCAATAAACACAAGCACACTAAGTGCACAACAATTAAACTCAAGTAAATAATCAATAAATCATTTCAATCGATCCATGGTTTAGTTACTATTTAATTAAACAATGACTCCCCAAAAATATTGGATATAAAAATATTTGGCAAATAACAATATTATTTATACCATGTTATAAATCTATTCAAGAGCTTTCCAACGCTTCGAACGGGGACTAAATCCAACTTACGAATCAAAAGTTATGGCCAAAATCGCCAAAACAGAAAATTCACCAATATACAACTTTGAGTCGAAGCAAACAACGCAGAATGCAGAAAATTCTGTGTTTTCCACCGTTGGAGGCCTTCCGGACCTCCGATTTCAATTCCGTAAAAAGCTCGGGTTTCGGAATTCAAAATCCTACCATAATATGACAATTATAACAGCCAACAACATATTTTTAAAGATCATATCATCATATATCATATAACCATACTTTTCAACACCATGGAATTTAGGGGTTTCTATCCTAAATGTGATCCTACCCATCATACACTATCACACAATCACAATGATCATACGAAAACTCACCCTTACTGCTCGAAACTATTATCTTGCTCGAATTCAAGCCTATTTTTCCACTTCTATCTCTTGTCCTCTCGATACTACAATTCTTATACGCTACACTAGTCAATTGTTCCATAATTTCTCCTCTCAGAACCTATAATTATATCCATCACCAACTCTACGTATTTACTCAGAACCCATATGCTCCTTAATTTCCTCTCGGAACCTATTTCATACTCATCGCTATTACTACGACAATTATACCGGATTTTACCAATCTCATAACAGCAAATACACCACTCTATCAGTATCAGCAACAATCATCACACTCTACTCTAATCAATTGTTCCTTAAACTATATCTCAGAACCTATATCATGGTCATTACCCAAGCCATAGAGGTTACATAAAATCTCACTAATACTCATGGTCATTATCCAAACCACAGAGGTTACACAAAATCTCACTAATACTCATGGTCGTTATCCAAACCACAGAGGTTATACAGGAACTCACCAACATCGTAACAATGTACGAATTTCATCACCATCAACAACAACAACAGGCATAATGTCATAAATTCGTGTTCATCACTAATATTACAGGAATTACACAGAATCCCACAATCATCGTAAAATGTATGCACAAAACTCTTCAATCATAGTAACATTCATAAACACAGACATAATATCATATATCAATCATAATCATCAAATTCCTACGGGGTTAAGGAAATCCCCTCTACCCAATTTCATGCATTATACCAATCCCAATCAGTTTCTCCCCCTTACCTGGATAATTGTTCTGATCGGTGACAAATTCCTCCAAGATTGGCCAATTCTGACCTTTCCTATTCTTCTCCGTTCTTCGCTCCTTTCTTCGCTCTTCTCTCAATTTCCTCTTCTCACGTTCTATCTATCGTGACTTCTCAACTTACTTCCTTCTTATCCCTAATAACCCATTCCACTTCTATTTTCTTTTACTTCTAATCCTAATAATAATAATAAAAATAATATTACTAATAATAATTATTATAATAATCATTATAATAATAATAATAATACACATAGCAATATTAATAATATTATTTCACCAATAATAATAATATTAATAATAATAGTAATAATACTCCACCAATAATATTAATAATAATAATAATAATAATCATAATAATATTCTCCCACTAATAGTTATAATAATAGTAATAATATTAATAATAATAATAATAATATTCTCCAATATTAATAATATTACTACAATTAATAATAATAATAATAATAATAATAATAATACCACCATATTACTACTATTTATTTTATTATTATATTCACACCAATTCACCACCAATAATCCTCCCATATCAGGGACATCCACCAATCATCATCAAACACACCCCACCAAAGGGCACACCAACATATAATAATTAAAATAGTAATAAAATGACTAAATAATTAAAATGGGTGTTACAACTCTCCCCCACTTTAATTTTTTTTGTCCTCGAAAATTACCTGATGAAAATAGTTCCGGATACGCTTCTCGCATCCTTCATTCCAATTCTCAGGTCACACTGCCTTCTGCAGCACCCCCCTCAAGCCACTTTCACCAAAGTTATCTCCTCCCCTCGGAGTTGTTTCTCGTTCGTCAAACGAACTAGCAATGCCTCCACAATCAAATTATTTTTCACTGGTACATCATCCACCTGATTCAATGTAATTCCTCAATGAAGACACATGAAACACGTCATGCCAATTCACAGCGACATCGGCAAAACGATCTAACATGTTACTCCTCCCATGCCTACGCTGCGCTACTCTGATACAACCACGGAACCCGGTGCGAACTTTCGAGATTTCGAAGCCCGACCAACACCAGTCACTGATTTGACTCTCAAAACACATATTTCCTTATATCCTCTTGATCTTCTCAGCCATCTCAAGCATAATTCTCGGTCTGAGCACAACACTCCCACTCGACTTATTCCAACACAGAAGAGTCCTACACTCCCTATCTCACCAAGCCATATATAGTGTCATTCCGACACTAGGATGGTAATCGTTATTATAGGTAACTCAATCAACGGTAATTACTCATTCCACGATTCACCTTGATCCAACACCCAAGCTCTCACCAATTCTCTACAGACTCAATAGTCCTCTCTGGCTGACCATCAGTTTGCGGATGGTAAGCCGAACTCAACTTCAACTTAGTACCTGAAGCTTCCTGTAAGCCCCTCCAACATCTCAATATAAACTTCAAATTTCAATCTAACACAACATTCGACAGTATCTCATCCAACTTCACTACTTCCTCAATATGTATCTCATATATCCTTAACACGGAATAGTTCATCCACTCGCAACAACCCAAATTAAAATTATGTCTTTCCAATTCTTTGGAAATCTCAACACCAAATCCGTGAAAATACTACTTGATTTCCACTCTGGAATATTCAACGGCTGCATCAGACTCAACAGTCTCTGATGTTCACTCTTCGAATTCCAACAATTCTAACCAGTATATTCAACCTCAACCACTCCTCTCCTCATCTATGGTCACCAAAACAATCTATTCAAATTCGGTTACTTCTTCATAGCACCGGGATGGACACTCCATCTACCTCAATGTATTTCTTCACGAGTACTCCTACTCCCCTCAACAACATCCGATCCACATACCCCATCACAACATATCATGGTACTATTTCCACAAACCCGACAATCCACTCTTCGACTCTGATTTATCAATTTCAACTAATTCACCAACTCAACCCAGATTTCTGACCTCCTCGAATCTCCTCAAGAATACTACTAGTACGGTCTAACATACAAGGCTTAACTCCATAAGAAGTCTCTTCACAGACCAGACTCGCATCACAAAATTTCCCAACCGGTTCCAACTCTTTTCGCCATTTTCCTCGGTACAAGCAAGGTTTCCAAATCGAAGCATCAGCTACCACGGTATATACCGAAAACATACAGTAAGATAACACATCAAACGCACCCGATCACGATGGTAAAAGTTGACCAAATTACACGTTTCGAATATTCTACTATAATTGGATCATCCACTGACATAAAAACCATTTTTACCGGAAAGAGCATCTCGTTAGCTCTCCAACGCTTCAAACGGGGGTCAAAACGGACATACGGTTCAAGAGTTATGAATTTTCGAAGTTTTCCGAAAAACCAGAATTTTGCCGAAAAACTGCTACGGGATTTTGCATTCTTGTCCGAAAATTCGACCGATTCAATTCCTTTCTTCGAAACAAACACATACTCATACTCACCTAACATATAGCCTCGAATTAGAACCATTAAACATGATTTCTACGACGTCCGATTTCGATTCCGTAAAAAACTGCGATCTCGGAATTCAGCGTACAACAACAATTTCATACCTAGGAGACCATCCAACACACTTTCAATCTTTAAATATTTTAAAACCCAATTACTCCCAATCTCAACAGCAGATCTTGGAGCCTCCCATTGCGATACAACTTCGACCTTTGATACCACAACCACAATAGCTCTACCCGAGCTCACACGACCAAGGAAAACTCACATCCTTCAGCCCGTTGATCCATCAACTCATCAACTCTTGGAAGCGAACGCTTATCCTTGATAGTCACCTTGTTCACTTATCCATAGTTCACCCAAAGCTTCACAAAACCTTCCGTCTGTCTAACCAACAAAATTGGTGCACCTTATGGTAACACACTCAAACAAAAGAACCTCTCTTCCAGCAGGTCTTCAAGTTGACTCTTTAACTTTCTCAATCCCAATGCAAACACACAATATGGAGTCACCCATATCGGACTAGTTCCAAGAACGAAGTCAATGTGTAAGCTTTACTTCACATTCCGATAGTAAACCATTTACCTCCTCAGGAAAACTTCCGGACAATCACAATTAAGTGATAAACCCCAAATTTTCACTTTCCTTAACATTCAAAGTTTCCGTCAAAATACACACCTCAACACCGTCTTACGCCAACTCCTCAAAATAATCCCTTAAGCACTTAGCTTAACTCAAGACAATTCATTGCTCACACCACCTAAGCTTGCAAGACACGTCTATCCCATCCAACACAATCCCGTATACTATTAACAATAGATTGAGGGTGATCAGTTCCTCAATTTGTCAATAGACAGCCAAAAATCATGATGGGGTATAAACCATCTTTACCAAACTATAAGAGCGTAACACACTAAGCCACAACGCTGCAGCATTCCAGAGAAATACCAACTTCTCCCCCACTGGAATCATTTCACTTCTACCGACAAAGTTTAAATAACAACATGTACCGACAGTGTTTTTACACACATGTTGCATACCAGGGAACAACAACACTAGACAACATTGGCCGGACGGACCGACCTGCTATGATACCAATTGTAACACCCCACTTCCCAAATTAAATAAAATATAAACATTATAAATAAACATCAGAGTTTTCACAAAAACAGTGGGATATCACATCACCAATAGTTATCAAAAATACTTTATTCATTATTTTCAAAATAATACAGCGGAAATTATTATTCCAACATTCTCGGCCATCCGCCAGATTTACATAAAATCTTTATTATTATAATTCACCAAAATGTGATACGTCACAGGATTTTCAACAAGTTTAACATAAACAAATAAAACACCCATATCCCGTGTTACGTATCAGAGCATCCTAAGACTCGACTTGCACACCGCTATCCAAGCTATCTATGTACCTGGATTATCTGTACTTCCGAGGAAGCACAGACCACAACAACAACAAAGGGGTGAGAAAACATGATCAAAATATATCGGTAATTTAATACATGCAATAAAGGTAGTAAAACACACCAATATTCACCCCATCAACACCAATCATGAACCTACTGTTCAAACATCCACATAACATATAATAATGCAATATGCCATACAACACCATGCATGCGGTACCGACTCATTGGTTCATTCAATCGAACCCTGGACAGATCACTTACGCTCCTACTGAGATATGATCTATCCCCCGACAGATCACTTACGCTCCTACTGAGATATGATCTATCCCCGACAGATCACTTACGCTCCTACTGAGATATGATCTATCCCCGACAGATCACTTACGCTCCTACTGAGATATGATCTATCCCCACCATTCTCCACAAAGGAGTACGGATGAATCACATACACTCCTCCTGAGCAATGATTCATCCCACCAAACACCATGATATGTACGACAAACAAACTCAAGCACACTAAGTGCACACGATCCTCCTGATCACATCACCACACATTATATATATTACACCACCAATAAACACAAGCACACTAAGTGCACAACAATTAAACTCAAGTAAATAATCAATAAATCATTTCAATCGATCCATGGTTTAGTTACTATTTAATTAAACAATGACTCCCCAAAAATATTGGATATAAAAATATTTGGCAAATAACAATATTATTTATACCATGTTATAAATCTATTCAAGAGCTTTCCAACGCTTCGAACGGGGACTAAATCCAACTTACGAATCAAAAGTTATGGCCAAAATCGCCAAAACAGAAAATTCACCAATATACAACTTTGAGTCGAAGCAAACAACGCAGAATGCAGAAAATTCTGTGTTTTCCACCGTTGGAGGCCTTCCGGACCTCCGATTTCAATTCCGTAAAAAGCTCGGGTTTCGGAATTCAAAATCCTACCATAATATGACAATTATAACAGCCAACAACATATTTTTAAAGATCATATCATCATATATCATATAACCATACTTTTCAACACCATGGAATTTAGGGGTTTCTATCCTAAATGTGATCCTACCCATCATACACTATCACACAATCACAATGATCATACGAAAACTCACCCTTACTGCTCGAAACTATTATCTTGCTCGAATTCAAGCCTATTTTTCCACTTCTATCTCTTGTCCTCTCGATACTACAATTCTTATACGCTACACTAGTCAATTGTTCCATAATTTCTCCTCTCAGAACCTATAATTATATCCATCACCAACTCTACGTATTTACTCAGAACCCATATGCTCCTTAATTTCCCCTCGGAACCTATTTCATACTCATCGCTATTACTACGACAATTATACCGGATTTTACCAATCTCATAACAGCAAATACACCACTCTATCAGTATCAGCAACAATCATCACACTCTACTCTAATCAATTGTTCCTTAAACTATATCTCAGAACCTATATCATGGTCATTACCCAAGCCATAGAGGTTACATAAAATCTCACTAATACTCATGGTCATTATCCAAACCACAGAGGTTACACAAAATCTCACTAATACTCATGGTCGTTATCCAAACCACAGAGGTTATACAGGAACTCACCAACATCGTAACAATGTACGAATTTCATCACCATCAACAACAACAACAGGCATAATGTCATAAATTCGTGTTCATCACTAATATTACAGGAATTACACAGAATCCCACAATCATCGTAAAATGTATGCACAAAACTCTTCAATCATAGTAACATTCATAAACACAGACATAATATCATATATCAATCATAATCATCAAATTCCTACGGGGTTAAGGAAATCCCCTCTACCCAATTTCATGCATTATACCAATCCCAATCAGTTTCTCCCCCTTACCTGGATAATTGTTCTGATCGGTGACAAATTCCTCCAAGATTGGCCAATTCTGACCTTTCCTATTCTTCTCCGTTCTTCGCTCCTTTCTTCGCTCTTCTCTCAATTTCCTCTTCTCACGTTCTATCTATCGTGACTTCTCAACTTACTTCCTTCCTATCCCTAATAACCCATTCCACTTCTATTTTCTTTTACTTCTAATCCTAATAATAATAATAAAAATAATATTACTAATAATAATTATTATAATAATCATTATAATAATAATAATAATACACATAGCAATATTAATAATATTATTTCACCAATAATAATAATATTAATAATAATAGTAATAATACTCCACCAATAATATTAATAATAATAATAATAATAATCATAATAATATTCTCCCACTAATAGTTATAATAATAGTAATAATATTAATAATAATAATAATAATATTCTCCAATATTAATAATATTACTACAATTAATAATAATAATAATAATAATAATAATACCACCATATTACTACTATTTATTTTATTATTATATTCACACCAATTCACCACCAATAATCCTCCCATATCAGGGACATCCACCAATCATCATCAAACACACCCCACCAAAGGGCACACCAACATATAATAATTAAAATAGTAATAAAATGACTAAATAATTAAAATGGGTGTTACAACTCTCCCCCACTTTAATTTTTTTTGTCCTCGAAAATTACCTGATGAAAATAGTTCCGGATACGCTTCTCGCATCCTTCATTCCAATTCTCAGGTCACACTGCCTTCTGCAGCACCCCCCTCAAGCCACTTTCACCAAAGTTATCTCCTCCCCTCGGAGTTGTTTCTCGTTCGTCAAACGAACTAGCAATGCCTCCACAATCAAATTATTTTTCACTGGTACATCATCCACCTGATTCAATGTAATTCCTCAATGAAGACACATGAAACACGTCATGCCAATTCACAGCGACATCGGCAAAACGATCTAACATGTTACTCCTCCCATGCCTACGCTGCGCTACTCTGATACAACCACGGAACCCGGTGCGAACTTTCGAGATTTCGAAGCCCGACCAACACCAGTCACTGATTTGACTCTCAAAACACATATTTCCTTATATCCTCTTGATCTTCTCAGCCATCTCAAGCATAATTCTCGGTCTGAGCACAACACTCCCACTCGACTTATTCCAACACAGAAGAGTCCTACACTCCCTATCTCACCAAGCCATATATAGTGTCATTCCGACACTAGGATGGTAATCGTTATTATAGGTAACTCAATCAACGGTAATTACTCATTCCACGATTCACCTTGATCCAACACCCAAGCTCTCACCAATTCTCTACAGACTCAATAGTCCTCTCTGGCTGACCATCAGTTTGCGGATGGTAAGCCGAACTCAACTTCAACTTAGTACCTGAAGCTTCCTGTAAGCCCCTCCAACATCTCAATATAAACTTCAAATTTCAATCTAACACAACATTCGACAGTATCTCATCCAACTTCACTACTTCCTCAATATGTATCTCATATATCCTTAACACGGAATAGTTCATCCACTCGCAACAACCCAAATTAAAATTATGTCTTTCCAATTCTTTGGAAATCTCAACACCAAATCCGTGAAAATACTACTTGATTTCCACTCTGGAATATTCAACGGCTGCATCAGACTCAACAGTCTCTGATGTTCACTCTTCGAATTCCAACAATTCTAACCAGTATATTCAACCTCAACCACTCCTCTCCTCATCTATGGTCACCAAAACAATCTATTCAAATTCGGTTACTTCTTCATAGCACCGGGATGGACACTCCATCTACCTCAATGTATTTCTTCACGAGTACTCCTACTCCCCTCAACAACATCCGATCCACATACCCCATCACAACATATCATGGTACTATTTCCACAAACCCGACAATCCACTCTTCGACTCTGATTTATCAATTTCAACTAATTCACCAACTCAACCCAGATTTCTGACCTCCTCGAATCTCCTCAAGAATACTACTAGTACGGTCTAACATACAAGGCTTAACTCCATAAGAAGTCTCTTCACAGACCAGACTCGCATCACAAAATTTCCCAACCGGTTCCAACTCTTTTCGCCATTTTCCTCGGTACAAGCAAGGTTTCCAAATCGAAGCATCAGCTACCACGGTATATACCGAAAACATACAGTAAGATAACACATCAAACGCACCCGATCACGATGGTAAAAGTTGACCAAATTACACGTTTCGAATATTCTACTATAATTGGATCATCCACTGACATAAAAACCATTTTTACCGGAAAGAGCATCTCGTTAGCTCTCCAACGCTTCAAACGGGGGTCAAAACGGACATACGGTTCAAGAGTTATGAATTTTCGAAGTTTTCCGAAAAACCAGAATTTTGCCGAAAAACTGCTACGGGATTTTGCATTCTTGTCCGAAAATTCGACCGATTCAATTCCTTTCTTCGAAACAAACACATACTCATACTCACCTAACATATAGCCTCGAATTAGAACCATTAAACATGATTTCTACGACGTCCGATTTCGATTCCGTAAAAAACTGCGATCTCGGAATTCAGCGTACAACAACAATTTCATACCTAGGAGACCATCCAACACACTTTCAATCTTTAAATATTTTAAAACCCAATTACTCCCAATCTCAACAGCAGATCTTGGAGCCTCCCATTGCGATACAACTTCGACCTTTGATACCACAACCACAATAGCTCTACCCGAGCTCACACGACCAAGGAAAACTCACATCCTTCAGCCCGTTGATCCATCAACTCATCAACTCTTGGAAGCGAACGCTTATCCTTGATAGTCACCTTGTTCACTTATCCATAGTTCACCCAAAGCTTCACAAAACCTTCCGTCTGTCTAACCAACAAAATTGGTGCACCTTATGGTAACACACTCAAACAAAAGAACCTCTCTTCCAGCAGGTCTTCAAGTTGACTCTTTAACTTTCTCAATCCCAATGCAAACACACAATATGGAGTCACCCATATCGGACTAGTTCCAAGAACGAAGTCAATGTGTAAGCTTTACTTCACATTCCGATAGTAAACCATTTACCTCCTCAGGAAAACTTCCGGACAATCACAATTAAGTGATAAACCCCAAATTTTCACTTTCCTTAACATTCAAAGTTTCCGTCAAAATACACACCTCAACACCGTCTTACGCCAACTCCTCAAAATAATCCCTTAAGCACTTAGCTTAACTCAAGACAATTCATTGCTCACACCACCTAAGCTTGCAAGACACGTCTATCCCATCCAACACAATCCCGTATACTATTAACAATAGATTGAGGGTGATCAGTTCCTCAATTTGTCAATAGACAGCCAAAAATCATGATGGGGTATAAACCATCTTTACCAAACTATAAGAGCGTAACACACTAAGCCACAACGCTGCAGCATTCCAGAGAAATACCAACTTCTCCCCCACTGGAATCATTTCACTTCTACCGACAAAGTTTAAATAACAACATGTACCGACAGTGTTTTTACACACATGTTGCATACCAGGGAACAACAACACTAGACAACATTGGCCGGACGGACCGACCTGCTATGATACCAATTGTAACACCCCACTTCCCAAATTAAATAAAATATAAACATTATAAATAAACATCAGAGTTTTCACAAAAACAGTGGGATATCACATCACCAATAGTTATCAAAAATACTTTATTCATTATTTTCAAAATAATACAGCGGAAATTATTATTCCAACATTCTCGGCCATCCGCCAGATTTACATAAAATCTTTATTATTATAATTCACCAAAATGTGATACGTCACAGGATTTTCAACAAGTTTAACATAAACAAATAAAACACCCATATCCCGTGTTACGTATCAGAGCATCCTAAGACTCGACTTGCACACCGCTATCCAAGCTATCTATGTACCTGGATTATCTGTACTTCCGAGGAAGCACAGACCACAACAACAACAAAGGGGTGAGAAAACATGATCAAAATATATCGGTAATTTAATACATGCAATAAAGGTAGTAAAACACACCAATATTCACCCCATCAACACCAATCATGAACCTACTGTTCAAACATCCACATAACATATAATAATGCAATATGCCATACAACACCATGCATGCGGTACCGACTCATTGGTTCATTCAATCGAACCCTGGACAGATCACTTACGCTCCTACTGAGATATGATCTATCCCCCGACAGATCACTTACGCTCCTACTGAGATATGATCTATCCCCGACAGATCACTTACGCTCCTACTGAGATATGATCTATCCCCGACAGATCACTTACGCTCCTACTGAGATATGATCTATCCCCACCATTCTCCACAAAGGAGTACGGATGAATCACATACACTCCTCCTGAGCAATGATTCATCCCACCAAACACCATGATATGTACGACAAACAAACTCAAGCACACTAAGTGCACACGATCCTCCTGATCACATCACCACACATTATATATATTACACCACCAATAAACACAAGCACACTAAGTGCACAACAATTAAACTCAAGTAAATAATCAATAAATCATTTCAATCGATCCATGGTTTAGTTACTATTTAATTAAACAATGACTCCCCAAAAATATTGGATATAAAAATATTTGGCAAATAACAATATTATTTATACCATGTTATAAATCTATTCAAGAGCTTTCCAACGCTTCGAACGGGGACTAAATCCAACTTACGAATCAAAAGTTATGGCCAAAATCGCCAAAACAGAAAATTCACCAATATACAACTTTGAGTCGAAGCAAACAACGCAGAATGCAGAAAATTCTGTGTTTTCCACCGTTGGAGGCCTTCCGGACCTCCGATTTCAATTCCGTAAAAAGCTCGGGTTTCGGAATTCAAAATCCTACCATAATATGACAATTATAACAGCCAACAACATATTTTTAAAGATCATATCATCATATATCATATAACCATACTTTTCAACACCATGGAATTTAGGGGTTTCTATCCTAAATGTGATCCTACCCATCATACACTATCACACAATCACAATGATCATACGAAAACTCACCCTTACTGCTCGAAACTATTATCTTGCTCGAATTCAAGCCTATTTTTCCACTTCTATCTCTTGTCCTCTCGATACTACAATTCTTATACGCTACACTAGTCAATTGTTCCATAATTTCTCCTCTCAGAACCTATAATTATATCCATCACCAACTCTACGTATTTACTCAGAACCCATATGCTCCTTAATTTCCTCTCGGAACCTATTTCATACTCATCGCTATTACTACGACAATTATACCGGATTTTACCAATCTCATAACAGCAAATACACCACTCTATCAGTATCAGCAACAATCATCACACTCTACTCTAATCAATTGTTCCTTAAACTATATCTCAGAACCTATATCATGGTCATTACCCAAGCCATAGAGGTTACATAAAATCTCACTAATACTCATGGTCATTATCCAAACCACAGAGGTTACACAAAATCTCACTAATACTCATGGTCGTTATCCAAACCACAGAGGTTATACAGGAACTCACCAACATCGTAACAATGTACGAATTTCATCACCATCAACAACAACAACAGGCATAATGTCATAAATTCGTGTTCATCACTAATATTACAGGAATTACACAGAATCCCACAATCATCGTAAAATGTATGCACAAAACTCTTCAATCATAGTAACATTCATAAACACAGACATAATATCATATATCAATCATAATCATCAAATTCCTACGGGGTTAAGGAAATCCCCTCTACCCAATTTCATGCATTATACCAATCCCAATCAGTTTCTCCCCCTTACCTGGATAATTGTTCTGATCGGTGACAAATTCCTCCAAGATTGGCCAATTCTGACCTTTCCTATTCTTCTCCGTTCTTCGCTCCTTTCTTCGCTCTTCTCTCAATTTCCTCTTCTCACGTTCTATCTATCGTGACTTCTCAACTTACTTCCTTCCTATCCCTAATAACCCATTCCACTTCTATTTTCTTTTACTTCTAATCCTAATAATAATAATAAAAATAATATTACTAATAATAATTATTATAATAATCATTATAATAATAATAATAATACACATAGCAATATTAATAATATTATTTCACCAATAATAATAATATTAATAATAATAGTAATAATACTCCACCAATAATATTAATAATAATAATAATAATAATCATAATAATATTCTCCCACTAATAGTTATAATAATAGTAATAATATTAATAATAATAATAATATTCTCCAATATTAATAATATTACTACAATTAATAATAATAATAATAATAATAATACCACCATATTACTACTATTTATTTTATTATTATATTCACACCAATTCACCACCAATAATCCTCTCATATCAGGGACATCCACCAATCATCATCAAACACACCCCATCAAAGGGCACACCAACATATAATAATTAAAATAGTAATAAAATGACTAAATAATTAAAATGGGTGTTACAACTCTCCCCCACTTTAATTTTTTTTGTCCTCGAAAATTACCTGATGAAAATAGTTCCGGATACGCTTCTCGCATCCTTCATTCCAATTCTCAGGTCACACTGCCTTCTGCAGCACCCCCCTCAAGCCACTTTCACCAAAGTTATCTCCTCCCCTCGGAGTTGTTTCTCGTTCGTCAAACGAACTAGCAATGCCTCCACAATCAAATTATTTTTCACTGGTACATCATCCACCTGATTCAATGTAATTCCTCAATGAAGACACATGAAACACGTCATGCCAATTCACAGCGACATCGGCAAAACGATCTAACATGTTACTCCTCCCATGCCTACGCTGCGCTACTCTGATACAACCACGGAACCCGGTGCGAACTTTCGAGATTTCGAAGCCCGACCAACACCAGTCACTGATTTGACTCTCAAAACACATATTTCCTTATATCCTCTTGATCTTCTCAGCCATCTCAAGCATAATTCTCGGTCTGAGCACAACACTCCCACTTGACTTATTCCAACACAGAAGAGTCCTACACTCCCTATCTCACCAAGCCATATATAGTGTCATTCCGACACTAGGATGGTAATCGTTATTATAGGTAACTCAATCAACGGTAATTACTCATTCCACGATTCACCTTGATCCAACACCCAAGCTCTCACCAATTCTCTACAGACTCAATAGTCCTCTCTGGCTGACCATCAGTTTGCGGATGGTAAGCCGAACTCAACTTCAACTTAGTACCTGAAGCTTCCTGTAAGCCCCTCCAACATCTCAATATAAACTTCAAATTTCAATCTAACACAACATTCAACAGTATCTCATCCAACTTCACTACTTCCTCAATATGTATCTCATATATCCTTAACACGGAATAGTTCATCCACTCGCAACAACCCAAATTAAAATTATGTCTTTCCAATTCTTTGGAAATCTCAACACCAAATCCGTGAAAATACTACCTGATTTCCACTCTGGAATATTCAACGGCTGCATCAGACTCAACAGTCTCTGATGTTCACTCTTCGAATTCCAACAATTCTAACCAGTATATTCAACCTCAACCACTCCTCTCCTCATCTATGGTCACCAAAACAATCTATTCAAATTCGGTTACTTCTTCATAGCACCGGGATGGACACTCCATCTACCTCAATGTATTTCTTCACGAGTACTCCTACTCCCCTCAACAACATCCGATCCACATACCCCATCACAACATATCATGGTACTATTTCCACAAACCCGACAATCCACTCTTCGACTCTGATTTATCAATTTCAACTAATTCACCAACTCAACCCAGATTTCTGACCTCCTCGAATCTCCTCAAGAATACTACTAGTACGGTCTAACATACAAGGCTTAACTCCATAAGAAGTCTCTTCACAGACCAGACTCGCATCACAAAATTTCCCAACCGGTTCCAACTCTTTTCGCCATTTTCCTCGGTACAAGCAAGGTTTCCAAATCGAAGCATCAGCTACCACGGTATATACCGAAAACATACAGTAAGATAACACATCAAACGCACCCGATCACGATGGTAAAAGTTGACCAAATTACACGTTTCGAATATTCTACTATAATTGGATCATCCACTGACATAAAAACCATTTTTACCGGAAAGAGCATCTCGTTAGCTCTCCAACGCTTCAAACGGGGGTCAAAACGGACATACGGTTCAAGAGTTATGAATTTTCGAAGTTTTCCGAAAAACCAGAATTTTGCCGAAAAACTGCTACGGGATTTTGCATTCTTGTCCGAAAATTCGACCGATTCAATTCCTTTCTTCGAAACAAACACATACTCATACTCACCTAACATATAGCCTCGAATTAGAACCATTAAACATGATTTCTACGACGTCCGATTTCGATTCCGTAAAAAACTGCGATCTCGGAATTCAGCGTACAACAACAATTTCATACCTAGGAGACCATCCAACACACTTTCAATCTTTAAATATTTTAAAACCCAATTACTCCCAATCTCAACAGCAGATCTTGGAGCCTCCCATTGCGATACAACTTCGACCTTTGATACCACAACCACAATAGCTCTACCCGAGCTCACACGACCAAGGAAAACTCACATCCTTCAGCCCGTTGATCCATCAACTCATCAACTCTTGGAAGCGAACGCTTATCCTTGATAGTCACCTTGTTCACTTATCCATAGTTCACCCAAAGCTTCACAAAACCTTCCGTCTGTCTAACCAACAAAATTGGTGCACCTTATGGTAACACACTCAAACAAAAGAACCTCTCTTCCAGCAGGTCTTCAAGTTGACTCTTTAACTTTCTCAATCCCAATGCAAACACACAATATGGAGTCACCCATATCGGACTAGTTCCAAGAACGAAGTCAATGTGTAAGCTTTACTTCACATTCCGATAGTAAACCATTTACCTCCTCAGGAAAACTTCCGGACAATCACAATTAAGTGATAAACCCCAAATTTTCACTTTCCTTAACATTCAAAGTTTCCGTCAAAATACACACCTCAACACCGTCTTACGCCAACTCCTCAAAATAATCCCTTAAGCACTTAGCTTAACTCAAGACAATTCATTGCTCACACCACCTAAGCTTGCAAGACACGTCTATCCCATCCAACACAATCCCGTATACTATTAACAATAGATTGAGGGTGATCAGTTCCTCAATTTGTCAATAGACAGCCGAAAATCATGATGGGGTATAAACCATCTTTACCAAACTATAAGAGCGTAACACACTAAGCCACAACGCTGCAGCATTCCAGAGAAATACCAACTTCTCCCCCACTGGAATCATTTCACTTCTACCGACAAAGTTTAAATAACAACATGTACCGACAGTGTTTTTACACACATGTTGCATACCAGGGAACAACAACACTAGACAACATTGGCCGGACGGACCGACCTGCTATGATACCAATTGTAACACCCCACTTCCCAAATTAAATAAAATATAAACATTATAAATAAACATCAGAGTTTTCACAAAAACAGTGGGATATCACATCACCAATAGTTATCAAAAATACTTTATTCATTATTTTCAAAATAATACAGCGGAAATTATTATTCCAACATTCTCGGCCATCCGCCAGATTTACATAAAATCTTTATTATTATAATTCACCAAAATGTGATACGTCACAGGATTTTCAACAAGTTTAACATAAACAAATAAAACACCCATATCCCGTGTTACGTATCAGAGCATTCTAAGACTCGACTTGCACACCGCTATCCAAGCTATCTATGTACCTGGATTATCTGTACTTCCGAGGAAGCACAGACCACAACAACAACAAAGGGGTGAGAAAACATGATCAAAATATATCGGTAATTTAATACATGCAATAAAGGTAGTAAAACACACCAATATTCACCCCATCAACACCAATCATGAACCTACTGTTCAAACATCCACATAACATATAATAATGCAATATGCCATACAACACCATGCATGCGGTACCGACTCATTGGTTCATTCAATCGAACCCTGGACAGATCACTTACGCTCCTACTGAGATATGATCTATCCCCCGACAGATCACTTACGCTCCTACTGAGATATGATCTATCCCCGACAGATCACTTACGCTCCTACTGAGATATGATCTATCCCCGACAGATCACTTACGCTCCTACTGAGATATGATCTATCCCCACCATTCTCCACAAAGGAGTACGGATGAATCACATACACTCCTCCTGAGCAATGATTCATCCCACCAAACACCATGATATGTACGACAAACAAACTCAAGCACACTAAGTGCACACGATCCTCCTGATCACATCACCACACATTATATATATTACACCACCAATAAACACAAGCACACTAAGTGCACAACAATTAAACTCAAGTAAATAATCAATAAATCATTTCAATCGATCCATGGTTTAGTTACTATTTAATTAAACAATGACTCCCCAAAAATATTGGATATAAAAATATTTGGCAAATAACAATATTATTTATACCATGTTATAAATCTATTCAAGAGCTTTCCAACGCTTCGAACGGGGACTAAATCCAACTTACGAATCAAAAGTTATGGCCAAAATCGCCAAAACAGAAAATTCACCAATATACAACTTTGAGTCGAAGCAAACAACGCAGAATGCAGAAAATTCTGTGTTTTCCACCGTTGGAGGCCTTCCGGACCTCCGATTTCAATTCCGTAAAAAACTCGGGTTTCGGAATTCAAAATCCTACCATAATATGACAATTATAACAGCCAACAACATATTTTTAAAGATCATATCATCATATATCATATAACCATACTTTTCAACACCATGGAATTTAGGGGTTTCTATCCTAAATGTGATCCTACCCATCATACACTATCACACAATCATAATGATCATACGAAAACTCACCCTTACTGCTCGAAACTATTATCTTGCTCAAATTCAAGCCTATTTTTCCACTTCTATCTCTTGTCCTCTCGATACTACAATTCTTATACGCTACACTAGTCAATTGTTCCATAATTTCTCCTCTCAGAACCTATAATTATATCCATCACCAACTCTACGTAGTTACTCAGAACCCATATGGTCCTTAATTTCCTCTCGGAACCTATTTCATACTCATCGTTATTACTACGACAATTATACCGAATTTCACCAATCTCATAACAGCAAATACACCACTCTATCAGTATCAGCAACAATCATCACACTCTACTCTAATCAATTATTCCTTAAACTATATCTCAGAACCTATATCATGGTCATTACCCAAGTCATAGAGGTTACATAAAATCTCACCAATACTCATGGTCATTATCCAAACCACAGAGGTTACACAAAATCTCACCAATACTCATGGTCGTTATCCAAACCACAGAGGTTATACAGGAACTCACCAACATCGTAACAATGTACGAATTTCATCACCATCAACAACAACAACAACAGGCATAATGTCATAAATTCGTGTTCATCACTAATATTACAGGAATTACACAGAATCCCACAATCATCGTAAAATGTATGCACAAAACTCTTCAATCACAGTAACATTCATAAACACAGACATAATATAATATATAAATCATAATCATCAAATTCCTACGGGGTTAAGGAAATCCCCTCTATCCAATTTCATGCATTATACCAATCCCAATCAGTTTCTCCCCCCTTACCTGGATAATTGTTCTGATCGGTGACAAATTCCTCCAAGATTGGCCAATTCTGGCCTTTCCTCTTCTTCTCCGTTCTTCGCTCCTTTCTTCGCTCTTCTCTCAATTTTCTCTTCTCACGCTCTATCTATCGTGACTTCTCAAGTTACTTCCTTCCTATCCCTAATAACCCCTTCCACTTCTATTTTCTTTTAATTCTAATCCTAATAATAATAATAAAAATAATATTACTAATAATAATAATTATAATAATCATTATAATAATAATAATACACAGCAATATTAATAATATTATTTCACCAATAATAATAATATTAATAATAATATTAATAATACTCCACCAATAATATTAATAATAATAATAATAATAATAATAATATTCTCCCACTAATAGTTATAATAATAGTAATAATATTAATAATAATAATATTCTCCAATATTAATAATATTACTACAATTAATAATAATAATAATAATAATAATAATAATACCACCATATTACTACTATTTATTTTATTATTATATTCACACCAATTCACCACCAATAATCCTCCCATATCAAGGACACCCACCAATCATCATCAAACACACCCCACCAAAGGGCACATCAACATATAATAATTAAAATAGTAATAAAATGACTAAATAATTAAAATGGGTGTTACAACTTGTCTAAATTGTCGTGTTCTAGATAACTTTGGATCTGCTTCAACTTCCTTTCTCGTAAAGTCACACACAATGCCACAACAAGCTTTTCTTGTCCGCCTTCTTAAAATATACTTTTCAGGAATGACTTTAACATCATTCAATTCAAGCACTTTCAATGCATGTGAATAAAGTATGCCAAATGTCTCAAACTTTCCACAACTACAAGTAATAGAGGTCGAGGCACGGCCAAATGAAACTCTCCAAGATTTTTCAAGTTTGTCCTTAATAATGACATATTCACACAAAGAGTGAGACTTATTTCTCTCTAATATTGATAAAGCTAAAAATATCTTGAATTCATTTTGAAATAGCTCAAATAAACCATGTGTATATAATTTTCCAATTTGTATTAGTATTGGTGACAATTCACATATTAACCTTGGAAGCTTATGTGAGGATTCATACTCACAACTCCATTCATTTCCTCTCTTCTCCTCGACAAAATTTTCAAAATGCTTGAAATGTTGTATGATATCTATATTCAGTTTAATACAAGATCTGAAGTGAGCATTTAAACTTTCGCTAACTTGGGTACTCCGCATACCAAGTGTTAATGCTCCATTCATATAGCATGAAATACATTTTTTTAATAGCATAAACTGATTTGATCCAGTTATTATCATGAACATTATACTCGTTGATCAAGTCGATCCAAGCTGTTTCAAAATATTTTTCAATGTCATAATCATACATGCACTTTTTAAAATCTCTTAAAAAATAACTTCCTCCTTTCATCAAGTTTCCAAGGTGTTTAATCCCATTTTGTGACAAGTGCCAAGTGCATAAACCATGGTGAGTCTCAAGCATTACTTTAGCAAATGCTTTAGCCATTGCTTGATCTTGGTCAGTGAAGACAATCTTTGATTTTTTGTTGTTGTGTGCTTGTAAGAATGTATCGAACAACCACTTAAATGACTCAATTGTTTCATCATACAATAGTGCTGCACCAAAAATGATCAAACCCTTATAGTGGTTGAAACCAGAAAACAGAGCAAGTGGTCTATTTGCAAAGTTGGTACAATATGTGGTGTCAAATGACACAACATCATCAAAATATCCATAATCTAAAATCATATTTGCATCACACCAAAACACATTTGTGATTTGTTCTTCAATATCCATCTGATATGCATGAATGAAAGAAGGATTCTCCAATAACTGGCGTTGAAAATTTTGTGAAAGATAACTAGCCTCGCCGTATACCATACTTATTTTCCTTTTTGCATTTATGTAATTTTTTACATCCACTTATGTGAATCCAACATTAACTATATGCCTTGCACGTGACTCATAAGTTGAAACGTTGACTTTTGCCTCAATCCCGAATCATCAGCCAAATCAATCTCATAAACTTGCACTTCAGTTATTTTTCCATGTGATGCAAGCATGTGTGTTGTCTCTGGATGTTGTAAAGCATGATTGTGGTCCTCTACAAATTCATTAATGACAAACTTTTCATTATGACATCCAAGTGAAATTATTGTTTTGCAATCTATTCTAGTGTCGATTCTCTGATTGCTAATAAAGACATTTGTTTTCTTTTTCCTTTTTAATCCTTCCTTAGAACAAACAAACCTACATGATGATATAATACCATCTTTATTTTTGTTTGCACAACGCTTTCTAACTTCGAAGCCAACATGTGCACTATAAGCAAGCCAAAATTGATAAGCTTCGTCGTCTTTATTGTTAAATTCCATTCCAACTATTGACTTCCAATCAATATTTGAAGATGTCATCTTTGATCAAACTATCCAAGTAAAATAAAGGAACCTGATAAGTCAACAAAATATATTCTCAATTTCCATTACATGTTATTAGAAGAACAACTCTTTAAACAAATGTAGAATTCAAACTGTGTTAACCACATAACACATGAAATCACTTTTATTTCATTATAATTTTTTTACCAAAAAACTATATAATTCACAAACTTCATTTAATAAGAAAACATAATAAAGGATACTGTAATGTATTTAAAATGTTGAAATTTAATTAAAAAATTCATAATCTAAAAATCACAAACCCATAAATGTATTTCCCAAACCCATAATCTAATTTCTCTTTTAAATTCATAGTTCAAATCAAAGACTAAAGTTTTATTATTTTGTAAGAGAAAATTTTTTATGCATATAGAAGGAAAAAAACCACCACAAACTGAAGATTTAAGGTCGGTGGAAGATCGACAATGGTGATTATCCAATGGCAGCGCGACGACGGAGCATGATTCAAGTCCGACAAAGAGAAAAGAAGCCAAATGAAGACAACGACGAAGACAACGTTGCTATGTTTTTATTTCAAATGTGAAATGTTTCTACTGATACATTGCAAAAGTTTTTGAGTAAGAAATAATATTATATATAATATAATATGTACTTTTGGATTAATCTAATGAACAAGATTAAGGGAAAGGCATGGTGCCTTTCCCGCCTTAAAGTCATGTAAACCAAATCCCCAAAATATAAGGTATGATAAAATCCATATTGTTCTTAATCGAGATCCAGTAGAAATTGAAATAGCATCTCGTACTCTTTTTTAAAAATTTAAATTTAGATCTACCAAAAAAATAAAAAGAATTTGCAAAAATGAAACATCTAAGTTTAGATCGAGATGAATAGCCTATAGCTAATGATTTGCTAAGAGTTCAATGAAAAACTCCTAAAAGCATATATGATATATGATGGAGTAATTATATGTTGAAAGATTAAAAAATATAGTGGAAAGGGAAAGAGTGAAAACAAATGAAAGATTAGATTAAATGCGGTTGTCATTAATGAGATCATGTATGATCATTTGATCTCATGGTCAGATTTAATGGTACATACGGAAAGACTTAAATGGTTATTTCCCTTAAATGCCGTCCATTACCATATCATTAAAATTAATTTTTTTTAATCATAATTATCAACTATCGTTTACATGTCCGTTTATCCGCTTTCTCTAATACTGACGCACAAACAACTTATATTATATTATATTTTTATTTAATTTTAATTTAATTTTAAATTATTCATAAAATAATTAAAGATAATGAAATAAAAAATAATAAACGGTTTATAACGTTGCCATTATAGAAAACAAAAGTTGAAAGTTAAGATATAAAATATAAATTGAAAAAGCTATATTTGAAAGAAAAAAAAAAGACTACATCAAAATATATGTTTCCTCTAATAGAAAGACTAAAAAAATTCTAAAAAGCCTAAACTTGAAATTAATTTTTAAAATGGATATATTAAAAGTTAAAAAACATGGAGATTAAAAATGCACTTTTAAGTATTTTAAAATAAAAATTGAGTGTGCATCTAAAGCAGTGTTTGTTCACTCATAACTTTCAATTTACCCGTTCAAAGCTTCAACTGCAACAAGTGCAACTTTTTCAGAAAATCTCTAATGGTGAAAGCAATATCTCTAACTCACCACCTCTCCTTCCTCTTCCCTCACACCTATTCCCGATTCACAACTTCTTCTAGACTCTTCCATCAACTTTCCATCACAAAATCACCATTCCCACTCCGTTTCCTCTCCACAACCCCAACCCCCTATCCTCTCCAATACGAACTAATCATAAACCGCCCCGACCTCCCCAAACCCAACCGCCACCCTCGAACCGCCAAACCCCCCAACTCACCCGAACCAAACCAACCCGACTCGCTCCATGACTGGGCCCACGATAAACTATCCACTGAACCCGGTTCGTCTGAACTCGATAAAGCCAAGAGGAAATACTACAATAAACGGAGGAAGAGAATGTATGGGTCCGATTCCGATGAAGATAATCGGAGAAATGAGGAACAGTTTGTGGAATTGAAACGTGAAGTGGTGGAACTGAGAAGTTTGCATAGGAGAGAAGAGGAATTGTATTTTTATGATGCTTTTGCTTATCCTTGGGAGAAAGATAAACATTACAGAATGGTTTATCAATTGGAGAAAAAGTTTTTTCCTCATCAGTGTTTGGATAAAGCCTTTCTTCAACCAGGTCAATCAAATTCAAATTCAAATTCAGTTTCAAATTTGAATACGAATATGAATGCGAATGTTAGGGTTAGAAACAAGAGAGTTGGTTGTTTTGCTGGGGAGAATGAAGGTGACAAGGTTGGTGATGGTGATAACAAGTTGGTGTTTTTTGAGGAGAATGTGAAAGGGGAACAAGAAAGAGAAAAGGGTGAGAATAAAGATCATAGTGAGAAGAAGGTTGAGGAGTTTTTTAAGGGTTTGAAGAAAGATGTTGAAGTTGTGGAGCCGTTTTTTTCTTCAAGGAGGACTGGTCTTCCTCCTGTTTGGGATTCTCCACATGGGACTGTGCTTTTGATTAACAAACCTAAAGGTGAGAGACTGAGTTAATTCATTATTCACGTTTCTTAAGGCTGAAGTGGATTAACCACGGTTGTCAAATAGTAGGTATAGCGTAGGAGAATTTAAACAAATTGCTTTTGTTCTGTAATACATTGTTTAGTATCTCCTGCGAGAATTGTTTAACCGTGGCTACAACGTAGAAAAATTTAAACAAATCGCTATTGTTGCTTAATAGGCTATTTAGTACAAAGCAATATTTAATTGCAGCTATAGCGGTGCTAATGGGCTAGCATGCCATTGTTATTGTTCTGTAATGCACTGTTTAGTTTAGTACATATCACTGTTTAATAGTAGCTATAGCGGTGCTAATGGGCTAGCATTATAGTGTAGGAGAATTCAAACCAACAACTATTTTCTGCAATCTGCAATTGATGACAATGCTATCACACTGTTGCAGACTTGGACCGTTCAGATGGTTCATGTTCCAACATTATGTCTTGGACTCATTTGTGAAGTTGGAATATAAGCCGTCTGAAGGCTGAGATTGCGGAGTCATCCTGATGGTTGGAATTCTCACTTTGTTTCATTTTGCTTTCTAGTTGATTTACTTTTGGGCAATTACAAAACCTAGTGGTTATTTTCTGAACTTGAAACAGTTTTTCTTAGAGGCAAAAAATAAATATCATTGTTCGTTAGTTCACTATTCATGATGACTGAATTTGCTCCACATTAGATGATATGACATTATTGCCATATGCACATACTGCAGCACTTAGTTTGATTGAAATCTTTGTTTATTTAGTGAATCTTGTTGCAATCCTTTTACTCAATTTTTCACTATGCAACAGTACGATCTTAAGTATGATTATTTTGAAATACTTGAAAGTGTTTTTTTTTGGGATGTGTCGATGAAAGTACAAATAAAATGTGAGTTTGTGGTAGGTTGGACTTCATTCACAGTTTGTGGAAAGCTGCGTCGCCTTGTTAAAGTGAAAAAGGTTTTTTCTTTCCCACAGTATACATGTATTTATGTTCACTTTTTTTGTAGACTTACAGTATTAATTATTTACAGGTTGGCCATGCTGGAACTCTTGATCCAATGGCAACTGGTTTATTGATTGTTTGTGTTGGCAAATCAACAAAACTGGTAGATAGGTGATTACGATAAATAGAGTTTTGTTTTCATTTATTTGAGTATCAAGTATTGGAGCGTCTTTCACAATAATACAGTTTTTGTTTAGTCAAAATGTTTGATCTGGATAGTTTTTCTGAATCATTGTTTTTTTTTTCTGCTTCAGATATCAAGGGATGATTAAGGGTTATAGTGGGGTCTTCCGCTTAGGGGAGGCTACTTCAACATGGGATGCTGATTCACCAGTGAGTTAATCTGTTTTACTTATGAGCAAATTTATGAAGATGTAAATAAATAGTAAATCAATTGAAAAAATTTAAAATGGGAAGTATTTTTTTTCCCATCAAATTGATCACTAATTCACATACAGGTGATCATGAAAATCAATTCATCTTCAGTTCTCAACCTTTTTGGAAAAAAATTGGGAATACAAACATGTCCTTCAAAATCCTATAATTGTTATCCAGGTGTTGAATACTGTCAAATTTAGAGGCTGCATGCTATTTCCCCAAGAAGCACAGACACATATACAAACACGGGATACGACACTGACACACCCTCACCAGTAATAGTTTGAGAAAGTGAAATATTTTAACGTAACTACATATGTCAGAAGTTAAGTTAAGTTTAGGTGCACGATTGGGAGGAGAAAGCTATTTCCTTTTATAAAGTTAAGTTTTGTCAAAGATCATTTATTATCAATGCATTGAAGGGACCAATCAATAATGAAATCTTGAAAAATCACTCAACCCTATAACCTCTAAGAACCGTTCAGTTCAAAAGGTTTAGCTATGCTTATCAGGCGAGGGATAAATTAATGACTTCCAGTGTTATCAAATATCCGCATTTGCGGCGCTATGGCGGATATACGTGGCGGTTTTTAGACTCGCCGCAACGGTAAATATCGTTCGATATTGCGGGTTTTTCCGCTTTAATCCGTTATAATGGCGCCACAAAGCGTCTGGTATGGCGGGATTTTGGCTCTCCGCCATGGACAACACTGATGACTTTTAGATCCTCTAGAGTTTTTAACTTGAAAGTCTGTTCTAATAAGAATGGAGATAGTATTTAACAAATATCCAACTCTAGAATCTTTGCATTAAGGAGGCTGTCAGACATTTAAATAAATGTTTGATCAAAGTAATGTCTATATCTCTGTCTTAAACCACAACTTTGAACAGACATACAACTGTATTCTGTAATCTATCTGGTGCTTGAACCTTGAATAATTTGAATATAATGAAAATGGTGTAATAAGAGCAGTTTGAGTCATTATACGCAAGTATTATTGGAATGAAGAATATCAATATCAAGCTTGGATTAATGCATCCAAATCATTGTATTGCGACTCATGATAGCCATAACTAGGAATTACAATTGATATGGCAGTTTGTGTTTTGATTTTAAGTTTTTAACTACATACAATTTTTTGACTCATAGGCCAGCTTAATATGTAGGTCATTCAGCGTGAGCCATGGGAACACATCAAAGACGAGGACATAAAGAAAAGTGCCTTGTCCTTTTGTGGGGAGATTTGGCAAGTTCCTCCTATGTTCTCTGCTATTAAAGTAAGAACAGTTACCATTCTTGAACCACTTACTTTTCATAATTTCTTTAAATTTTTGACGTTGGATGAGGTCTGAACTAATTTAAATTTAAGTTATTAAATATGTCATGTCAGTAATGGGTTTTCAACTGACAAGCTGTTATTTTATGCATCAATATGATCAGCATTTAGCTTCGTTTCTAAAGCAGTTCAGCATTGTGAAATTGTAACATGACTTTTGTCTATCATTTATTAAGGCTGCATTTATGATGGAAGCGATTTCGTGTTAGATCCATATAGTTAACCTCATCCACTGCGAAAAATGCTTCTTGTAGTACCTTGTCTAGTTCCTTACAAGTATGACTGCTTTGTTATAGGTTGGAGGTGAAAAGATGTATGAGAAAGCAAGGAGAGGAGAAAGCATTGAACTTTCGCCTAGACGAATTTCAATTTTCCAATTTGACATAGAGCGTAGCTTGGACGACAGGTAACTTGGGAGCCTCCATTTTTTATTCCCTTTTTGCTTTTGAATAATGATTTAGGTTGACCATTGATAGAATTTGAAGTCAACACATGTAAAGAGCTAACTCAATGAACTTAATTGACCATCAAGCCCTTTGCTAGTAATAATGTAATCCATTAAACAGAACCAAAGTTATCTTGAGCATTCAAGAAATCCAATTTGAGTACAAATCTTTAGCATTTGACTCTTCCAAGGCAAGTTATTCACTTTAGAGAGTAAAATAAGTAATCTCAATTCAACCATTGATTAGAAAATCAGCGGTTGATATTTTAACACATTCATGATTTGTTATACATGTCCATAACATCAATTGTTGATGACTTGATTCATTCATCAACTATTGGACCTACTTACTTTACTTTCTAAAGTGAAAGGTAACTTGAGTTAAATCCAAATCTTCAACCCTTTTCCCATTTCATCTCCTATGTAACATAATTGGTCAGAAAAGAATGGTATTTTCTGTCTAATTTCCCGGGAGATATCTATTCAATTGTATTTTCTAGTCTATACTTGCAATGGATCTAGCATAGAATTCTGTTCTTGCAATGAACAAGAAACCAAGTTTGATTTCTCTGAGATACCAGCCTAACAGCTTTGCACCTCCGATCGGTTATGTGTTTTAGTAATCATATTATCAATCAGTGTTCTCACAAGAGGAGCTTTTTCCTCATAAAAATATTTACAAAATAATCTGTTTAGGTTTTGTAGTTAATTTGTTCGTTTTGGCCCTGATATACTTTTATACTTTTTTCAGACAAAATTTGATTTTTAGAGTGACTTGCTCTAAAGGGACATATATTCGGTCACTCTGTGCCGATTTTGGGAAGGCTCTTGGCAGGTATTAGTTTCTGCGAGAAACCTTACATAACATGTAGAAATTGAGTCTCACACTATAATTCTTATCCTCATTTCTTTGTTGTTTGATTTAACCTCTATAATTAGTCTTATGATCTGATGCTATCCCACTAATGTTCAGTTTTATACCTAAGCGATTAAAGTTCTGTTGCTAATATATTTGCTTTGATATTTGTAGCTGTGCCCATTTAACGGCTCTCCGAAGAGATTCAATTGGTAAGCAGTCTTACTCATTGACATTCAATTCAATTCAAAAGTGATTGTCTCTATGGTTCATGTGTAGTGTAGCTAGCTATAGTAACTGTAATGAAATCTTCTTCAGGACAATATTTAGCTGATGATGCATGGGAGTTTCAAGAGCTGGAAGAGTCTATCACCAAAACTTATCTTTAACTTCTCTGTTTCTCCACCCTGTAACATGCAGTTTTCTTTTTTGGTAAACATGTTTATGTACCAATTCTATTATGGCCCTTTCTGAAATTTTTTAACTTTCAGAATTCATTTTTGAGTTGGTATGTAAAATTGAGGGAAAGGGTCTGTAAAATCATTCATTCATTATTTATATACTTTCAATGTCCCTTAACTTACATCTTTGGTTGTTGTCACTATAAAATACTTTCAATTTATCCTGTTATTGGAGGAAGGGAACTTGATGAAGGGAAATATTATTCTCAATGTGCAACTTGATAATGTATTTTACTAGAAATATGATGTGTTTTCTCTTTCTTCCAACGGGCATTTGACAGTTTTTCTGATTGTGTTTCCTTACTAAATTTGTAAACATAATTTATAAATCATTTCGTAGAAATAAACAGCAAACAATCGGACAACAAGTTACTAATCCTTATTCTTTTTGAGTGACAATTATTTTTCTTAAAAATTACATATATAAACTTACAAGACACGTTGATATTATGTATGACTCTTTGAAAACTCTCTAAAAGATTCATTGTCTTTAGGGTTAAGAAATTAAAATTGTCAAATATAAATAGTATAAAATCATGTTGATTGTCAAAATATATTTTGGAATTGACATAATTAGTTTCTGAGTCTTTTAAGTTTGAGGGAAGTTTTGCTTTAACCTCTGAACTAAAAAAAGTTACAAAATAATCCTTTAACTTAAGTTCCATTGATCCATTTGATCATTTTCGCTAGTTTCTATAAAAAAATGTTATCATTGTGTGAGCTGACATGCCGAGTAAGCAAATGTTTAATTGTACATTAGCACATGGTTATACTACGTTACATAGGGTTCCATCATCTTCCATTTATTGTGTCCATCATCTTTCATATTTCCTCTTCTTCTATTTTCTTCTTCAAATTAGGATTAAATCACCATCTTATTTTTTCCTTCTTCCATCTTCATTTTCTTCTTTAAATTAGGGTTCAATGTCAAAGATTGCAAGCAATGCTTCAACTTCAAATACCAAAGCTATGGTATATCTGGATCTGTGATTCGTAGAAACAAGAGAATGAAGTGTTTTTGGCAAGATGAAAGTGTTATTAGAATAGTCAATGATGTGAACAATGTCAACAAGGGAAGAAAATTCTGGGGTTGTAGAAATTACAGAAATCACAATGAAAAGGGTTGTAATTTTTTCAAGTGGTTAGGTGATGAGTTTGTTGATAAAAGATATTTGAAGCTTGAAAGACAAAAGAAAAAAATTAACAAATTGAAGAATGAAGTTATTTACACTAAATGATGTCTGAAAATGTCCATTGTGGTTGAGATGTTGAGCTTAGGGTTGAACCTTGTTTTTGTAACAATGTATTTCAATTATAATTAGGGTAGCTCAATGTTATGTTTTCACATTTTCAATGTTTTGTTAAGTTTGCTTAATGAATAATATATTGTTAAGTTGGTTTAAAGATTAACGTATGTGTCTATTTCAACATAATTATCTATGCTACATAACTGGTACAATTTTGTGATATATAACTAGTACAAATTTGTCTCAAAATTTAACCTATTAAAAATGTAGCTCAAGGCCCAATTGAGATGAATAAAAATAGAAAATAAGCCAATTTGCAACAAATTATAAAATTAAGGGACTTTATGGAGATCATACAATAATATAACTTGGTATTATAAGCCATTTCAACTTTCATTAACAAATCTGAAGTTTGATACGTAATTGGTTCAATAAGAAAAGGCCATTATAAGGCATGAATATGACATTCCAAAATGTGGTACAACTACAAAACATATGGACCATTGTAAATTAGCCAAAATGTGCCTTACATAATGACATTCTAAAATGTGCCTTACAAAAACAAAACACATAGGTCATTAAAAGGCATTACAAAATCTGAGCAGGCATCATAATAATGATTAAGGTTGACTTGAAATAGGCTTGCCACCCATATGAAGTTTTTTTTTTTTTTTATAGTTTTGGGTGGTGGTTGACTTGTAACAATATGTGGTGGTGACTGACTTGTATTAACCGGTGGTGGTGGCTAAATTGTAATAATTGGTGGTGGTAGATGACTTATAACAACTAGTGGTGGTGGCTGAGTTGTTACTTCTTGTACCTGACTTGAAACTACTGTTGGTGGTTATCGCAATTGCATAAAACAACCGGCGGAAAACAAATTCGTCACCGGACGTTATTTATCCCGACGGGAGAAAGAAAACGATCGAAGAAACCTCAAAAAGGGAAAGGATCATGGTCTCGCAACCAAATCCTGGGTTCGGGAGTCGATTACGTGAGAGAAAGGTGTTAGTATCCCTCGCGTCCGTTGTACTCAATGTGATCCACTCTTGTTGTTCTAATCAAAGAGAGTGTATATCTAAATCCTACTTGCTAAATGGAAACGAAAAAGGGGAAAACAAAAGGAGACTCGATAGGATTCCGCCGTCCTAGGTCTGCATATTCCCTCGTGCAATGGAAAATTCAGAGTCAACGTAGTTCGGAGGACTACGGTGATGAGGGAAGGGTGCTCACCAAGACTTCGCTGTCTTGTGCCTACGTATCCTCATTCAGACGAGAATGAAGAAATCAAAGCATTCGTAGTTCGACCTACCACATGTGGCTTAGTGTTTTTTTATGAGTGATGCTAAATTCGCATTCCAACAGTTAGGGTCGATGTCTGTTTGCGGTAGAACGGAAGTAACATGTCCTTTATGAAAAGGTTTGAAAGAAAACCCCGAAGGACAAAATGATTTGAAGTTTGTTTAAGAGTTTTAAAAGAAGTGAATTGACTTTGTTTGAGATGCGTATTACACTAAAGTCTATGACATAGGATCGAATACTTCCTAAGATCGACCCAAGACGGAATGTATACAAAGCACTCTAGATAAGGTAAGGAGAGGCTCCCACTTATCACTTCCCATGTAATTAAATCTCGTGGTATACAATACTCATTGTATTTGTTAAGTGTCTTATTTTATTTGAGAGATAGAAGAGAGACTCAAAGGGTAAAGAAAAATCTAAGAGAACTCACCTAGATATTGTCATGCAAAGTGGTCCTATAGTTGAGGATGAGAAAGGGAAGCCTACCTAAGGTTATCATACAAGAAATGAACCTAAGGTTAAGGCTAAAAATGGAGCTAACCTAATGGTTTCATGCAAAGGATTAAAAGCCTAATGTCTATCATACTCCAAGCTTAATCAAAAATTGAGTTAGACTACGAGCCTTAAGGAAACATGCGAGCAAAACACAAGTAAACATTAAACAACTCGATCTCAAACAACACCAAGTATTCAAATCTTAAAGGAAGAGAAAAGATATGAAGAGAAGAAATATCAAGGTATTAAGTAATCAACTCAAACATCATACTAATCAAGAAGATTCAACAATCAATTCTTAGTTGACATACATCAATGCTAAAGTCAAAGCATGCTTATCAAATGAATCAAAGCATCAGATATGGATAAGGAAAACCACTTATGCACTCATTACAATTATTATAAGTCATACTCAAAGGATTCACACATTAAAGTCAAGAAGATAGACAATGACAATCATAAAAGTGCACAAGCAAACATGTCAAAACCATATCAAACATGATTGATCATCATAAAAAGCCAACATGGGTCATGCAAGATAAGAATCAAAGAAGGTCATAACCTACACCACATCATGATCAACTCATTTCAAAGTTGAGTAAATAGGGACAAAAGCATCCGACATGAATCATATAAGTGGCTAAGCTTTTGTTAACAATTATCTCATGAAAATAAACCAACAATGATTCAAATAATGAAATTAGGGTATGAATCCAATAAGAGGCTGTAGCATAACCATGAACATCAATTCAAAATAAAGCTTAAAATATATAGAAAGGAACACCAAGCATCATGTTCAAAACATGCATACACAACTAGGTATTCAATAACCACCATCAACTTCAAAAGAAAGCAAGTATCTATGTGAAGTACAAGAAGTAAATGATCATGCAATGGACATCAAAAAATGAGGTTCATAAGCTCACACAAGTCAATTAATTCATACAAGAGTCATGGATATCAAGGGATCACACAAGAGAACAAACTCAAGAGATTAGATCAACATGTAAACAAACATCATGTTCAACACATCATCAAATTGAATCATCAATAAAAAATAGTTAAATGGCCAAAAATGGAACTAGCGCTCTAACTCATAGAAAGTCAACCAAGATCAAGTATGAAAGAGGTCCCAAAAATAATTGCATAAATGCATCACCAAACCAATCCAAAAGTTCAAGATACACCACCAATCGAGCATATATCGAGGACCAATTAAAATCAAATAAGAAACAATAAAAAATTCATCATCAAGGAACCAAAGCAACCCTAAAACATCCATCATTTAGGTATCAAAGCATGAGCAAAAAATTAGATCAAAGAGGCAAGCACAAAGCATCAAGAACACAAACTCTAGTTTAAGACTAAATATGTAAAAGCACTCACAATTAATTCAAAATAAAATAGAAAAATTAATTGAAAAATAAAATAAGAATCGTGACAAATTTCTAAAGATGTTGAATGATCAGGAACATATTTTTGTAGATTTTTAAAATGGTTTTATCAATTAAAATAAAAAAAGAAAATAGAATAAAAATAAAAAAAAAACACCAAAGGAACAAGGAGGGGGTGCAGTAGCAATATTCCAAAGAACATGATTCAGGTTGATGCGTGCATTGGGCTAAAATATGGAGGTGTGAGTATAAAATATGCTAAGCCCATGATTGTTTTAAAAACAAACTCAGAAATAAAACAAAATAAAGTGCCATGCGTGTTCATTAAATGAGGTGGATTACACCTTAGCGCCATGTGGACAAGTCAAAGAGTCAGCTACGCCAACTCAGCTTTCTCTGACCAGACACTGGAGCTAGGGCTCCAGTTGTCTTTTCTGGCGCGACCACCAGAGCTGGTCCAAATCCTGATCAAATATTGCAAAGTCTTACATCATATTGCATGATTTTTAACGTAGAACACAAATCTACCCTTTGTTTCCACTAAAAAACAATTCAACACGGAGAAAACAGGCCATGAAAAATCACATCACAAACTGAAACAAGCTTAAATTAGAACAAGTGATATGCAACCAATGCCTACAATAATGTAGGACTTCAGAGATGTCCAAAATGAAGCTAAAACAAGCCTTACATGAGAGAACCAAATTGATGAAAAGTACCTAACAGAGTAACGTCCACTTCGCCTTGAAACTGCTTAGATAGATGAGAAAACTCTACTACAAGCTTCCTTGAACTTCAATGATGATTAACTAAGCAAGAGAATAGCAAGATCTTGGGAGAATGCATAGATTCATGCTTCTGAAAATTCTTGAGAGAGAAGGAGTTTTTGGATCTGATTCTATGCCAAATGAGCTTGTGGTTGTGTTTAGGGTTTTTAGAGGGTTTTATATGAAGGGTTGAGTGAAGTTAAAGGACTTAACCAAGGTTAAAAAACTGTTATGGTTTGTTTTCAAATTTTGGAGAGTGAGGGAATGCACATGAGTTATTTACGTATGATGGGATGGTTTTGTGTGATTTGTGAATGGAAAATGGTCATGAGGGAAGTGTGGAAGGAATGGCACGTGGGAAGGAATGTTTGTTGTGATTTCTTCCTTTTCCAATTTTGCCAAAAAAAGTATAAATAATGTGCATGGGGAGCATGCCATGGTTAGCTTGTTTTGGAAAAAGAATGAGGTCATGTGCGTGTGGAATGATGAAGTGAATCATGCTGCAAGAATATACTCAAAATGTGCCAAAAAATCATGTAGATACACAAAGATAACATGTTCATATAAGCCACTTTCCTTGATCATAATTTGAAGAATTTTGCCCTAATTAAAGGGAACTTGTGCTCAAAAGCAAGTAGGAAGAAAGATGATAAACTTTGATGTTGAAATCAAATTGATACGAGGCTTGGAAAGTGGTGAAAAATGGCCTTGAAAGCATGTCAACAAAACTGACCAAAAAGCTTGAAAATATTTTAAGTTACAATACCAACTTTAGCAACATGAAACATCAACTTTGAAGTAACATATCTTGAGGAATGTTTGGTCATTTGATGAGATCTTGGCATGTATGGAAAGCTTGAAGCATGAAGAACAACTTTCATATTGAAGGAAATTTGAAATGAGGCTTGGAATCATGTGGGAATTGCACTTGAAGTTGGCTCCATGAAGTTGACTAATAACTTACCAAATTTGACAACTTGAACACCCTAACTTTGAGACATCATAACTTGAGTTTTAGAGATCCAAATGAAGTGTTCTTGACATTATTGGAAAACTTGAAGAATGCTCAACAAATTTCATGTTGAAGGAAATTTGAGTTGAAGCTTGGATCATCAATAAAATTGCCCTTGTAAACATGCCCTCCAAGCTGAATTTCAACACTTTGAAAAATTCTAAGTGTTGAAAAACTTGAATCTTGATTTTTCTCAACTTCATGCCATCATAACTTTTGATCCATGCATCTTTTAAAGTTGATTTCTTCTATAAACTTGTAGTATGTAACATCATCTTCAATTTGAGTATTAGTTTGCACCATTTAAATCAAGGATGAGGAAGATATGAATCTTGCAAGATGGCTTCATGAACATAAAATTTCCATACTTAGAAAAAAAATCCAAAAACCCTATAATTTGGCAACTTTTTCTGATTTTATGATTCCTCTTGATTTTTCTTGATTAAACCTCATAATAAAATGGACGATGACTTGAAATGTCCAAATATGAACCAAGAAATCAAGAGTTGACTTTTGTAAGGCATCAATTGACTTTTTGATTAGATGAATCCAATTCCTTCCTCTATCACTTAGGAAACCCTTGAAATGATTTGTAATGAACCATATGTCGTATATAGGATCCTTGGGATGTATTTTGAACCATATAATCTTGTCTTGCTTAATAAAATAATCACAGGTAGCCTTTGACCAAAACCCTAACTCAGAGCCACTAGGAGATTGATCAGATGAATCTTTTGAAACCATTGAAACCATAATATTCAAATGATTGTGTAAAATTGTTGAGATGCTTTGATGAATATGAAACCCTCATTGCTTTGAGAATCAATTCTCCTTCTTGAGGAAAACCAAGAAACCTTGATCTCATGTCTAGAACCAATGCAATGTATGAAATGATGATGCAAAATGAATGAAGCATAAACCAATTAAGGTAAGAAAAAAGAGGGAAATTTTTTTGGGTATAACAATGGTGGCTGCGTTGTTGCTTGTTGTACCTGACTTGGAGGAGCTTGTTGTACCTGACTTTCAAAATATGAAGACACGTAGAGGGTAATTATAATCTTTGAATATTATGTCGTCTTCAACTTTTTATATACATTTGTGCTTTGCTTTGTAATATTTAACTTTTTAGATACATATTATCATCATCATTTTATGAATAAGTATTTATATATATATATATATATATATATATATATATATATATATATATATATATATATATATATATATATATATATATATATATATATATATATATATATATATATATATATATATATATATATATATATATATATATATATATATATTTATTTATGAATATTTATATTATTTGATTTTAACTTTTGTATAAAAAAAATAAACCTTAAATCCACTTATTAAAATTTCTAGATCCGTCCCTGAGTAAAACGAGTCAATCCTATTTTTTTTGTTAGATTAATATTTACTTATTAATGCCTAAATTATTCTATTTCAATCAATTATTATTAAATTATATTTTATAATTATTAGTTACAGACTTTTCATTATCAATATATTTTCTTTAAAAAAAAAATCCGAAATTTGATGATGTTTTATATATAAAATATAATCTCTTTCATTGCCTTAAACTTTTGAGATTTAAAAAGCATCAAATAGCTTGTGTTGTTAACTATAGATAATTTTTTTTATGTTAATATACGATGCAATTGAAAAATTAAAACGGTTGCAAATATCTTATAAGTTCAGTGTAGTTGAATTTAATAATTTGGTTTTACAATTAACAAGTAATCTTCCTTGTGTATATTTGATTGATCACTCCAAGTGGGGTAGATAATGTATGGAGGATGAGTTTGAAGGTTCAAGAAACACAAAAAATGAAGGTTTGAATTGAGTTTCAAGAATGATAGTTTTTTGTAACCCAAAACAACAAACAAAATGATAAAGAACACAAAGATTTTTATCCTGGTTCGCCATTAACAAGGCTACCTCCAGTCTATCCACATGGGTGATTTGCCTTCGACAAGGACTTAATCTAATAATCACAACTGATTACAAGTGCAGTGACAATCTGTCTAGACTCTCTTTAGGAATCTACCGAACTTTCCTCTTAAGAAAACTGACGGTCACTGACTCCATAAGACCTGACCTACCTGGTCGCTTAAAAAGATTTATCAATAACAACCTGTTAATGACTTCTTAAGAGCTTGACCTAATCTGGTCGTTTGAGGATTACAATCAAAATTGTAATAATAATTTTTATATTTACATATGCTTCTCAAAAGCCGATACACAAGTTTACAATCAAGTTCTACACTTAACAAGAATATACAATGATCTTTGTTCTAAGTGTATAACTGTAAGCAACACTTCTTATTTCTTTCTGAGTGTGACCGTTGATGTAGTTTTGTGCGCGTATCAAGTCTATGTTCATCACCTTCTTCAATCTTCAAAGTCCTCTTTAAATAGATGTAAAATAGATCTGTTGGGGGTGAAAAGATCACTTCAAATGAAACACTAGAGTGACATTGTCGTATCTCGAAAAATATGACCTCGCGAGCATATCAACACTCATGGATTACTAATAGAGTCGCCACCAAATTTTATTTATTCCTAAGAAAAGGGAAAATAACGATAAAACCCAAAGGGAAAAGGATAAGATGGTCATCAAAACCAAATGTGGATTCAGGAATCGGTTATGCAAGGGGAAGGTATTATAACCCCTCGCATCCATTGTACTCAACGGGAACCTCCTATAGTTCTAAGGTTAAAGAGTTTTCTTAAAGGATGTTTGTGGTTGTGTTATTTATTATTAACATATTTACAAGAAGAAAAGGATACATTATTTACAAAAGAAAAGGGATTTTTTTTTTTCAATTAGCGTGCTCACAAGGTTTCAAAACCCCGTGCCTATGTATTCGTATAGTGCAGCGAGAAAATCAGAGTATCGTAGTTTGTAAAAAATAAGTGTGTGTTGTTTGATTTTATAGGATGATGTTTAAGTCGTGTTCTTGCGTTTAAACACTATCTTGTATGCTTGCACGATGGAGACTTAAGAGCTCGTTTGCATTTCGTGTCGAAATGACTTAACCTATCCCTTTTATGAAAAGATTTTTGAGTTCAGTTCACAAGGGCACAAAAGAGATTTGGTGAGTTGAAGTTGCTTTTAGATGTTTTGAGTTTTGAATAACTGATCGATGTGGCGTGCACCAACCAATCAATTACTTGGGGATATGGTGGATGTGCATCCACCTATCCATTTATTTGCAAAAATGTTAACTTAATTTGATTTACAAAAAATAATTTGATGGTTTATGTACGATGTATGAATTAGTTATAATTGAAAGCCTTTTTTTGTTGTTTTTTGAATTAAAAGAAAAAATGAACATTTTTATAATTTTTAAAATCTTAAGTGAAAAAAGAAAGTTTGGTAAAAAAAAAGTGCAAAAAGAAAGTATTTTTGAAATTAAATAAATGGAAAGAATATTTTTAGCATTTTTTTGAATTAGTTAACTAAACTATAATTTTTTTTTTGGTATTTTAGTTTAAATGAAAATAAAAGAAATAATTTTTGTATTCTTAATATTAATTAAGAATAACTAACATAACTACAAAAAATTAATTAAATAAATAAATTAACTAAAAGACAAAGTTAAAAATTAAAAGTAACACTAAATGGTTTAATTAAAAAAGAAATAAATGGGTTAATTAAATAAAATAGACTATAAATTGCGGGAGGTGCAAACTTAGTGTCATATAATGGGTTTTAAAAATGTTGGGGGTGTATAAAGAATCAGAAAGTAAAAAATAGGAAAAAGAAGTTAAATAAACAAAATAAAAATAAGAAAAATGAGAAAAAACACATACCACATGATCTAATCATTAAGAGAAGTCCAGATGCCATTTGGAGCGCTATATCAATTGACTATCAGGCGGTCAACTGATCAAAAGACCAAAGCTAGAGGAAACATGATAAGTGTGGTGGGTTTGCAAGCATGAGATTAGTCAATAGTCAACCATTCTGAGTGGCCAGGAAAGGCCATGTGTTGCTCATCCAGGGAGAGGTAGAGGGAGTACTTAAAGGGCCCCTCCTCAGAATTTCTTCATTTTCACCTTTCTTTCTCTCTCTACTTCTCAATTCTCTCTCCCATATCTCTACATAACAATGCTCTCCATTATCTATACTTTTCAACCCTCTGACCACCCCTTAAGCCTACTCCGAAAACCGTACTTGACCCTAATCCTCCTTGAAAAACATCCCTTAAGCCCAGAATGTGATGAATGTTCATTATAAACATTCTTACGTTCAACTAAAACCTAACTTAACCCAAAAACATCAATGAACCATAACCCTTTATGGATATGGACCCTAACTAAGTAAGAACCTTAACATTGCAGATATGAACCCTAGACCTAGTCCAACCCATAAATGATGAACCCTGAACTTTAATAACTATGAACCTTAACTCCTTCAAAGAACCCTAAACTTACTCGTATGAACCCTAGACCCAGCTCAACCCCGAATCCACATTAAGCCACCTAGATAAATATCAAACCCCTCATAAACCTTATATCAGACTTCCTTAAACCCCAATCCGAACTCAAAAATACACAATCAAACACTTAGCTTCCAAACCCTAATCCAAAATGTTTCTCTGTCCAAAACCTAACTGAACCTCTATGCCCTAAATCACATCATAACCGTCAAAGCAACAAAACACAACCACAAACAAAATGAAACCACAAACGCATGCAAAGTGATAACCATGTACAAAAAGTGGATAATCAACCTACGAAGAGGAAAACTTCTCCGGTACAAAAGGTAAAGTGTTATTTTCTTTTATCTCTTTCTTTTGCTTTTTCCTACTTTGTTTTTTTATCTCTCTCTGACTCCTCTTTGTTTTCCTTTTTGGCGCGAGGTCCGGCTTGTTGGAAAGGATGGAAGCTATAAGAGGTTGGAGGATTTTTAGGGTTTTAGTTGTTGTTGTTTTTCAGTGTGAAGAACAACAACTTAGGTTTCTATTTTTTTGGATCGTGAATGAATCCAATGTAATTTTTTAGGTTTGTTTTTATAGTGGAAAGTTAGGGTTAGTTCTTTAGGTTAGATTTGTTAGTTTAAGAAGTTTTGGATGTGATTTGTTAGTTTTTAGGAAAATTCAAATGTAATCGAAAATCAAAGTAATTAAAAGATTTTCTATTTCTGTTTTTGTTTCAGATTTGAATTGATCTATTATGATTCCATTTTTCACGCTAATGAGTGTTTTTGGGCTCTATTGACCGTTTGGCATGCTGACTCAACCCTAAGGCTTGACTCACAAAATAAAAATTATAATAAAATAGTAAAAATAAAAGTAATAATAAGACCATGACCGTAAAAGGAGATAAATGTTAGAAACAATCAATAATATAATAAAAGTAATAATATTAATATTAACACCTAATAACCTAAATATGACCTCGACTATAATAATACTAATGGACCAAAATAATAATAAAACCTGATGACAGTCTGCCATTGCATAAAATTAGTCGAAGAATCGGATCAAAACAAGTGAAAGAGGATTTAAAACAAAGAAGACCGACCAAAGAATGAGGAAAAAATAGCTAAGTGTGAAGAAATCTGATTTAGTAAAAAATCAAGTGAAAAAGGGAGCAAAAACATGCAACTATTGGAATAATCAAGCGCAACATCGTACGCGCGATAAATTTGTACTAGCTGCACCGCGCGTGCGATGCAAGTCATCAAGCGCACAATGACTCCTTTTTTTGACGCGTCTGATCCATTCTAAACTCTTTTTAAGGAAAAAATTTGCACTTTTGAAAGCGTTACGGAAATTTGCAGTGCAAGCCAATTTTTACAGCATCAAAGGTGATTTGAAGAGCATCTAAAGCCATTGGAGGCCAACCCATAAAGGAAAATAATATGCTATTATTCTTTATTCATTTGGTATTGTAATATGAATTATGAGTAGTTAAACTCATCCAATAGTGTTCTCACACTATTGACTGACAGGGGATTAACAACATAAAAACTTGGTCGGACAGGCCAATCAGACTCTGATACCACTAATGTAACATCCTTTTCTATCCCACAAATTAAATGGCAAAAATATTCACATTTATCAGAGTAAAATATTAAACTCAATAAAAATCACCTCAAAGGGCGTACATTTCCCAATATATCAAATATAGGTCAAAGTTCCGTAAACAACGGGTTTTCCCAAAAGATATCAAAACTTGCTCAAAAGCCAGCGGAACTCAAAAAAAGGCATAATCCAAAGTTTTCCTTGTACGGAAACATAATCAAATAAAACATGGTTTAACTCAAAGACCCCAACCCGATGTTACAATATTAGAGCAAGACCCTCTAAGTTAACCAAAATGGCCAATAACTCAAAACTCCAAAAAGATCATCGATGGCATCCACGGCTAAACCTGGTCATCTGCACGTTACTCACGTGGAGGCAACATTCAAACAGGCAGGGTGAGTAAAACAATTCATAATAATTAATATAGGAATTCAATATATAAAATGACGTCATTTTCATATTCAACATCATCATAATCATCAAGGAATATCAAAGGTCATAATATCATAAATTACACCAAATTATCTCATAAATGCAAATGCAATAAGACTCATGCATGTGGTATCAATCATCACAACTCGATGGACACTGGGCCATCAACCCTCCATAGATCCCCATCAATAGGATCGAATCTACTCAAGAATTGGAGCACATCAAAATACCTTACATCCGCACAATGGGACTGAAGTCAAATAAATCAAGGTCCTGAGCCGAAGTCCGGATGAACATGAATGCATGATTCACACGTCAATAATCATCCTCATAATAACATCATAGGTGCATCATCATTCGTCAAAATCATCGTCATCAAAATCATCATCATAATTCATGTCATCATAGAATCATCAAAACTCATGGAAATATCATCATGGCTCATCAATCATTACATCATAGGAATAATCATACAATCATGTACAAATCACATAGAAATCACAATCATACTCATATTAATTCGTCAAAGAAATCACATCATCAAAACATTAAGGCATCACTACACAAAATCAGAATTCGCGAAACTCTGCTATGTTCGCTAGCAAGTTTGCTGTGCGAGTCAGGGGCGAGTTTATTCGTTGTGCGAAGGATTCTTTGTTGTGCGAGTCTGGGATGAGTTTGTTCATTGTGCAAAGGATTCTTCGCTGTGCGAACACGCGATTACAGCAAAACGCTGTTATGCACCAGAACCTAAAATTAACCCAAAAGTCCAACGATTTCCTTCCCCCAATGCCCCCAAAACATCCCTAGATCATTCCTAAGGTATTACGGCAATAAAGACACAAAACCTACGACTTATTAGGCCAATCCCATATCATATTCACGCTCTAATTCCCATAATTTTCTTACAACTATCCCACAGTCATTAGAGTTTCTCACAATCTAATTACCCTACAGGGTTGAAACCTTAACGACATATTTTGACCACGAAGGCCTACTTTCTATTAGACTATGGCACGGATCTAGAAGAGGGGGGGGGGGGGGTTAAATAGATTCCAAATAAAAATTTGAGTCGACGCTACCAATTAAAAAATTGGTTTTGAAAATTTGTTTGAAGTGCGGAAGCGGCCGAGGAAAATATAGTCTATAACAAACGGTTATTGGAAAACTGGATATGCGTTAAGCCTTTGGATTAATGACAATATGGAAAAGATAATCACAACACTAATCACACTTATCAATGATCTAATTCACTTGTTAGGATTCCTAGTTCCAATGATTTAAAGAGCAAACCAAAACTAGATACACAAATAAGATAATTTTGGTTTAGGCAATTTGTCGAACACTTGGCGTGCAAAAACACTCCAAGTGATATTTATGTTGAGTAAGTGATTCCAACTAGCCTAGTACAATGTCTTATTGTACTTTGGATTCAAAAACAGAGTTTCAATCTCTTACTCAATTTATATCACAATTTGACAATAGTGCTTATACTAAAATCACTTATTTTAAAGCTAAAACGAAAATGCTGAAAAATAGAGAAGACAAATATTTGGTGAGGCAGTTCCCCCGTCGTCCTCGCTTCGGGGTACGTCTGCCCTCAATTCTAAAACTAGAATTGAGATAGATTTAATAGATATCACTTGTTGAATGTAACAATTTATACAAGGATTGAACAACTAAAATACAACAGAATTCTCAAGATGTTGAATGTTGCTTCCACTCCTTGCCCCTTGATTCAAGATGAATCAAGTCCTCTGATCGTTGTTGATAGACCTCTGATTCCATCCACCTTATTGAATAACCCTTAGTTCTTCAAACCTTCGGCCCGACTGATCTCAACTACAACGAATCGAACCCGAGATCTTCCCCTCAATATCACTGAATCTGCTACTAGACTGTTGAAGACTTCCTCTTCACAATCACCTTCGCTCAGCTGACCCTTGATGAAGAATCTCGTCGAAAAACCCCCAAAAAATCAAACCAATCTTGGAGGATAAAACCCTAACGGTTTTATTCAAGAAAGAACCTGTCGCAAGCTTCAACCTAAACCAGATTACCCAATCTAGGCTTCGAACCTTATCACCTTTAATCTCTCACAAGGCACTTCAAAAATGGCTGTGTGTAATTGATGTGTTGTGAGATGTTGAAGATGAAGATGATGAATCTTGGACACCTATTTCACTCTTTCTTATTCTTGAACACATGAATCAATTTTGTCAAATGTTGTTGTGTTAAAATGAACAAACTTCTACTTATAGTAATAAGCAAATCAGCCAACAAAACAGATTTTCAAACAGATTGGAAATACTGCACTGACTGTGTCAACGCGCGAATGGTCGACCATAGGTCGGCGTGCGCTGACCCGTGTGAAATGCCAAGGCTCCATGCGCTGACTGATGGTCGACTCATGGTTGCTGTGTGCTGACTGTATGGTCGACTCATGGTTGCTGTGTGCTAACTGTATGGTCGACTCATGGTTGCTGTGTGCTGACCAGTGGGAAATGAACTGATCCATGCGCTGACTGTATGGTCGACTCATGGTTTCTGTGTTCTGACCAGTGGGAAATGAACTGATCCATGCGCTGACTGTATGGTCGACTCATGGCTCCAAAATATGCAAAAAATGACATGTTTGCTGTTTTGTGCATCTTGTCACGACTATACATCAATCAATTATATTGTAATGAAATATGATGATTTAAAAGGATATAGGAAGGATGTAATATGTTAAGTATTGCATGACGACTCCGATTCATTCGAGGTTGTACTTTGTCATCATCGAAACTTGAGAACCTATGTTGTGAGATAGTTTGCGCTCACATACTCCCCCCTTTTGATGATGGCAACCTGTGCGAAGCTTAGTGAGAACAACATGCAATATCGTTAACATGGTAGTATAAGCTCCCCCTTTATTTTGCAATCAAAGCCCCTTTCTTTTGCAGTCAAAGCTGTTGTAATCTTTTGCAATCAGAGCTGTTGTGATCTACTATCTACTTGTCTTTTCTCCCCCTTTGATAACATCAAAAAGAGATGGAGAAGGTAAAGTTCTGACAGATTAACAATTAACAAAATACTCAACAGGCTATAAGTAAGCATATACCAATATCCACACAAAATATTGACAATGAGAAAAATATTGAAAATAGATTAAACAAGATTAAGGACACATAAAGTCTTAACATTTCATAGGAATCAGGGCTGTAAAACAAACATTAGTGTGCACTTAGGAGAGATAAAACAGAACATGATAACAAGAACAACATGGAGAATGAGCAAATGCAAAAACAAATGACTAATAGCCTCGTCCTCTGCCCATATCAAAGGAAGATGGATTACGATATGGATCAGCCATATCAGTGAGGTAATCCACTGCTTGATTCAGGCGATTGATGCTGCGAGAGACGGCTGTTTTCTTGGTATCCATGGGCAGTTGTGAAAGCTGCAAATCTTTCATCCATTCTTGTTGAAAAAGAGTTGAACTGTTCAGATTGGGTGTGTAGCTCAGTTCAGATGCACAAATGCAGATTTGCACTTAATGTCACATATAATGCCATATTTGATGCCTACTTAAAATGCCACAAAACAATTTGCATCCAAACACATAAAACACATAGCAAATGTCATATATATATACATATATATATATATATATATATATATATATATATATATATATATATATATATATATATATATATATATATATATATATATATATATATATATATATATATATATATATATATATATATATATATATATATATATATATATATATATATATATATATATATATATATATATATATATATATATATATATATATATATATATATATATATATATATATATATATATATATATATATACACACACACACACACACACACACTATTTGTCATACGATACTATTATTGAATCATGAGAATTTTAAGGAGAGAGAGAGAGAAGGGAACAATATCACCTCCACACCAGAATAGCTTGATAACAATACACTTGTGTTTGCAAAAAAACTTAACTTGTTAGAGGTACAAGCATGTAATTATAAGTAAAGTAAGACAAAATAAGCAATTATGACCCGCAACCCGAAATGTCGAGAATGCCAAGTTCTCGGCGGATATGAAAGAAAGGCTCAGTGGCTAGCAGCTTTGTGAAAATGTCCGCTAGTTGATTTTTGGTGTCAACGTGTTCAAAGACAATGTCACCTTTCTCTACATGATCCCTCAGAAAATGGTGTCGAATTTCGATATGTTTGGTACGAGAATGTAACACAGGATTTTTGGTGAGATTTATAGCACTTGTATTGTCACAAAATATGGGAACACGTTCTAGTTTTAAATTGAAATCCAATAGTTGCTGCTTAAGCCATAGGACTTGTGCGCAACAACTACCGGCTGCTACGTATTCCGCTTCGGCGGTTGACAAAGCAACAGACACTTGTTTCTTACTGTGCCAACTGACCAAGGAATTTGAGAATAAGTGACACGTACCGCTGGTGCTTTTCCTATCCGATTTGCAACCGGCAAAATCGGAATCGGAGAAACCTACCAATGAGCAATCATTACCTTTGGAATACCACAATCCATACTTCGGAGTACCAAATAGGTATCGAAGTATAGGTTTGACAGATTTTAGGTGGGATTCCTTAGGACATGATTGGTATCTTGCGCACATACACACACTAAACATAATGTCGGGACGAGAAGCAGTAAGATAGAGAAGAGAGCCAATCATACCTCTTTACCTTTTTACCTCAACGTCCTTACCACTTTCATCTTTACTCAAATTTACACATGTTGGCATAGGAGTGTCTATGGCTTTTGAATTTTCCATGTCAAATCTCTTGAGAAGCTCCAGACAGTATTTTGTCTGGCTCATGAATGTTCCTTCTTTCAGTTGCTTTATTTGCAAACCGAGAAAGTATGTGAGTTCACCCATCATACTCATCTCGAATTCACCCTGCATAAGCTCAGAAAACTCTCTTACGAGATTCATGTTAGTAGATCCAAATATGATATCGTCAACATAAATTTGTACAAGAATTAAGTGCTTTCCTTGACGTTTAATGAAGAGAGTAGTGTCAACCTTTCCTCTTGAGTAACCTTGATCAAGTAAAAATTTGCTTAGTCTCTCATACCATGCTCTAGGAGCTTGTTTGAGACCATATAAAGCCCTTTTAAGTTTGTAGACATGATCAGGATACTCATGAGACTCAAAACCAGGAGGTTGCGCAACATAGACTTCTTCATTTATGTACCCGTTAAGGAACACACTCTTAACGTCCATTTGAAATAACTTAAAATCCTTCGCACAAGCGAAAGCAAGCAAAAGGCGTATAGCCTCGAGTCGGGCAACCGGCGCATAAGTTTCCTCATATTCGATGCCTTCCTCTTGGTTATACCCTTGCGCAACTAAACACGCCTTGTTACGAGTTATTACTCCGTTTTCGTCCAACTTATTTCTAAACACCCATCGGGTGCCAATTACTCAATGTCCTCGTGGAGGAGGGACAAGGTCCCATACCTTATTTCTCGTGAACTTATTAAGTTCATCTTGCATTGACAAAAACCAGTTTTCATTGAGTAAGGCGTCTTTAGGGTTTTTAGGTTCCATTTGTGAAACGAAAGCGAAGTGATAACAGAAATTACTTAGCTTCGATCGAGTTGTTACACCCTTTGTGATGTCTCCGAGAATGTTGTCAATTGGATGATCTTTGTGAGACTTCCAAGCTTGAGGGAGATCATCGTTTGTAGGCAGATGAGCTTCCTCGGTTACCTCATGGTGTACATCTTTATCCTCCTCAACTTTAGCTTTGTCAGGTTGATCAATCCCCGGCTCGCCCCCTTTGAGTATGTCTTCCGTAGATGTACCTGCACCATGAACAACACTATCCTTTCTGACATTTCTCGGATAGGACTCATCAAAAGTAACATGCACAGACTCTTCTACAGCAAGTAATCGTTTATTGTATATTCTATATGCTTTACTCGATTGAGAGTATCCGAGGAAGATACCTTCGTCGAACTTCGAATCAAACTTGCCCAAGTTTTCCTTTCCATTGTTTAATACAAAACATTTGCAACTAAACACATGCAAGTGAGAAACATTTGGCTTTCGCCCTTTTAAAAGCTCATACGGTGTTTTATTTAGAATGGGGCGAATAAGCACCCTATTCAAAACATAACACGCCGTACTAATGGCGTTGGCCCAGAAATATTTCGGTAAACCACTTTCATTAATCATTGTTCTTCCCAATTCTTCTAAAATTCGGTTTTTATGCTCCACAACCCCATTTTGTTGAGGGGTGCGTGGAGCGGAAAAGTTATGATCTATACCATGGTTACCGCAATATTCTTCAAATAAGTGATTTTCAAACTCACCTCCATGATCGCTTCTAATTGACACAATGTTTGTATTTAACTTATTTTGGGAAAGCTTAGCAAACTTTTCAAAAGCGGCAAATGTATCACTCTTACTTACTAAAAAGATAGTCCAACAAAATCTAGAAAAATCGTCCACTATTACGAACCCGTAATAGTTTCCTCCTAGACTTTTAATCCTAGACGGCCCAAACAAGTCCATATGAAGAAGTTCGAGAGGTCTCGTTGTTGAAACAATCTTTTTGGATTTAAATGAGATCCTCGTTTGCTTCCCTTTTTGACAAGCATCACAAAGGTGATCCTTGGTGAACTTTATTTTGGGAAGTCCTAAGACTAAGTCTTTTGAGACTATTTTATTTAGTAAGTCAAAGTTAACATGCGCTAAACGCCTATGCCATAGCCATGAGTCTTCACTCATTGTTATGAGGCATTTGTCACTTGTTAACGATACTTCATTTAAGTCAAGCATATATATGTTGTTTACTCTAAAATCATTAAACATATTCTTCTTGTCATTATCATGCACAATTTTGCAACATTCTTTTGAAAATGATACACTGTATCCTTTGTCGCATAATTGGCTAATGCTAAGCAGATTATGTTTAAGGCCCTCGACAAGCAACACGTCGGAAATCATAGTGGAAGAGGGGTTACCTACACTACCTTTACCTAGTATTGCTCCATGGTTGTTATCACCATAAGTTACATACCCTTTCTTCTTAGCCACGAAGTCTATGAATAAGGATATGTCTTCAGGCATGTGTCTTGAGAATCCACTGTCGAGAACCCATCTTCTCTCGGTGGTCTCGACACATTTTACCTATCAAAACATAATTAGCAAGAGGAGGTACCCAATGGCATATTGGATCCTAATATGTTAGCGACAAGATGGTTGCAGTTGGGCAACCATTGATAGATGCCTTTAGGAACCAAAAATCTCCTAAATCGGCATTTAGCAATGGAATGGCCTTTCTTGCAACAATATAAGCATGCAAAATCGACTTTAGAATCACTTTTACTTGCTTGATCCCTAATTACATATGTATATTTTTGATATGGGTTCACCATACTTTTTCTAAAATTCTTTCTATCAATAGCAAATGTAATTTTAGGCTCAAGTGCCTTGTTTAATTTTGTCTTAAGGTTTCTAACTTCCCCTTGCCAAATATGACAAGTAGCACATCCAAAGTCGAAAGGATTTCTATGATCCTCACAACCCGATTTATTACTTTCCACAATGGAAGCCTTAAGGTCCTCTAGTTTCTTTTTGGACTCTTTAACTTTGTGCTCTAAGTAAGTAAAAATTCTTTTATTAGAGGCAAGTCTCTTAAAGGCTTCAGTTGCTTCATTGTGTAAAGCATTAAATGCGGTTTGTAATTCTGAATGCGACATATTTGAGGACTTCTCATATTTAGAGTGACATACCTGCTTTTTCTTGTTTTTCTGATGTGCGGAAAGGCATAGGTTCGTGGACTCTTCTTCATCACTAGAGCTTTCATCATAGGAGGAGGAGTTGCTATCGCTTTCCCAAGCTATATACGCTCTCCTTGGCTTTGATGATTTCTTGTATGACTTGGATGATTCCTTTTCCTTTGTCTTTTTGTTCATCGGACAATCCGGTTTGTAGTGACCGGGCTTCCCACACTTGTAGCACGTCCCTCTAGTCTTTTTACCTTTTGAGTCATCATCTTTAGAGTACCTCGATTGTTTCCGGAAGTTTACCAAGTTCTTCTCGGAATGTTGGATGTCGTTCTTTCTCACGTAACGGTTGTACCGTTTAACGAACAATCCCATATCTTTGCTCTTGTCCTCTTCTTCTTCGTCGCTTGAGGAATAATCACTTTGCTCTTTTGCTTGAGACTTCGAGGAGGAAGTCTTAAGAGCTATCAATTTCTTTTCACTCACCTTCGTTTTGTCCTTCGTTTCTTTCTTTTCGCGTTGATCTAGGCTCAAGAGTACCTGTTCACGCTCTTGTAGTTTGCCAAACAATGTTGTCAAGTCTAATAAGGTAAGATCATGTGCTTCTTTGATGGCGGTCACTTTCGGCTGCCATTCCCTGTTAAGACATCTCAAGATCTTATTAGTAGCAACATCATTGGAAATAGGCCTACCTAATGAGTGTAAATGATTGATGAGATGAGTAAATCTCTTTTACATGTCAGCAATGGTTTCCCCTTGCTCCATGAAAAAGAGATCAAACTCTTGTGTTAATGTGTTGATTCTAGCCAACTTAACATCGTTCGTCCCCTCATAGGCGATTTGTAGTGAATCCCACATGGTCTTAGCAGTAGGACAATGGGATACACAATAGTATTCATCTACACCTAATGAGGAGATTAAGATATTTTTGGCTTTCCAATCATAATTGTATTTTCTCTCATCGTCACCGATCCATTGTGCTTCGGGCTTTGGCACAACCACATTATCCACATTGGTCATAGTAATTTCTATTGGACCATTGAGGATAACGTTCCATATTTTTCTATCTATGGAGTTTATGTGCACCCGCATACAGTCTTTCCAATAACTATAATTTTCACTATTGAAAACGGGAGCTCTATTATAAGCCCCTTTAGGTTCGTTAGCCATTTTCTATCAACGTTGTATTTGAAGCACCGAGAAACCGGAGCTCTGGATACCACTTGTTAGACTATGGTACGGATCTAGAAGGGGGGGGGGTTGAATAAATTCTAATTAAAAATTTGAGTCGGCGCTACCAATTAAAAAATTGGTTTTGAAAATTTGTTTGAAGTGCGGAAGCGGCCGAGAAAAATATAGTCTATAACGAACGGTTATTGGAAAACCGGATATGCGTTAAGCCTTTGGATTAATGACAATATGGAAAAGAGAATCACAACACTAATCGCACTTATCAATGATCTAATTCACTTGTTAGGATTCCTAGTTCCAATGATTTAAAGAGCAAACCAAAACTAGATACACAAATAAGATAATTTTGGTTTAGGCAATTTGTCAAACACTTGGCGTGCAAAAACACTCCAAGTGATATTTATGTTGAGTAAGTGATTTCAATTAGCCTAGTACAATGTCTTATTGTACTTTGGATTCAAAAACAGAGTTTCAATCTCTTACTCAATTTATATCACAGTTTGACAATAGTGCTTATACTAAAATCACTTATTTTTAAGCTAAAACGAAAATGCTAAAAAATAGAGAAGACAAATATTTGGTGAGGCAGTTCCCCCGTCGTCCTCGTTTCGGGGTACGTCTGCCCTCAATTCTAAAACTAGAATTGAGATAGATTTAATAGATATCACATGTTGAATGTAATAGTTTATACAAGGATTGAAAAACAAAAATACAATAGAATTCTCAAGACGTTGAATGTTGCTTCCACTCCTTGCCCCTTGATTCAAGATGAATCAAGTCCTCTTATCGTTGTTGATAGACCTTCGATTCCAGCCACCTTATTGAATAACCCTTAGTTCTTCAAACCTTCGGCCCGACTGATCTCAATTACAACGAATCGAACCCGAGATCTTCCCCTCAATATCACTGAATCCGCTACTAGACTGTTGAAGACTTCCTCTTCACAATCACCTTCGCTCAGCTGACCCTTGATGAAGAATCTCGTCCAAAACCCCCCAAAAAATCAAACCAATCTTAGAGGATAAAACCCTAACGGTTTTATTCAAGAAAGAACCTGTCGCAAGCTTCAACCCGAACCAGATTACCCAATCTAGGCTTCGAACCTTATCACCTTTAATCACTCACAAGGCACTTCAAAAATGGCTTTGTGTAATTGATGTGTTGTGAGATGTTGAAGATGATGATGATGAATCTTGGACACCTATGTTGCACCCTAAAATTTGACCAACCAATTCTCCTATCTGACTCATGGTTTAAATTCATATTCACAGCTCAGATGTATGATTCTTGTGCACAAGCAGAGGATATCAGAGTTTACAGCTTGATTTTTGTCTATCAGATGTGGCAGATCCAGTCCAGATTATCAGGGTTTTATTTTCGGGAAATTGTGCGCTCCTCGGTGATTTTTCAGTGATTTTGGGATATTCTGATGCCCGGGGATCTCCGTTCGATTCAATCTGGTCTCGTGCGTTCTTTTATGGGGGTCATTTGCATTCATCTGCATTTTTAGGATTTTTAATAGGCTTTTGTGAATTTTTAATAGGCTTCATAGATTTTTCTGGAATTTAAATAGGGTTTTTGAATATTTTAATAGCTTAATTCTCTTTTTAGAATTTTATAGAATATTTTAAATAGATTTTAATCATTTGTAGAATTTTAAATAAGATTTTAAATGGTTTTATCTTTTTAGAATAATATAGCTTTTCTTTTAATAATAGCTTAGAATTTTTCTATAGATTTTCAATAGGTTTAATAGTTTTTGGATAATATAGAAAATAATATAGTTTTCTTTTATAGATTTTGATAGATATTAAATGATAATAGGATTTTAATAGAGAATTAGATTGATATAGAGTTAATTAGACTTTTAATCATTTTTTAGAGTTTAATTAGGATTAATTGAATTTTTAGAGTTAATTAGAGGTTAATTGATTTTTTTAGGTTTAACTAGTGTAATGTAGAATTAATTAGACTATTAATCACTTTTTAGAGTAATTAGGTTAATTAATTTTTTAGATTTAATTAGAGATATAGAATTAATTAGAGCATTGATCTCTTTTTAGAATTTAATTAGGTTAATTGTTTGTTTAGGTTTAATTAGATTAATATGAGTTTTAATCTTTTTTTAGAGTTGATTAGTCATTAGTTAATTGTTTTGATATAATTAGGTTAGTTAATTGTTTTTTATTCAGTTTTTTTTACAGTTTTTTGCATTCATTTTTCGTATGGGCCCAATGAGGCGTTTTTTTTGGCAAGGCCCAATTCTCCACTCAGCAAGTCCAGAAATAATCCAGTCAGTCCAAATGTCCAGCGCAGGTCAGAAACTTCTGGAAGGATCCAGATTCCTCAGTGCAATAAATAGGGCCACGTGTTGGCCATGCAGAGGACCCACCTTTTCGTTTTCCAGCACGCCACGCGTCCCCACCTGTCCCCCACTCCCTCTCTCTCTCAGCGCATGTGCGCCACTTGGCACCCAGCCATCACTCACCGGAGCCTCGCCTGGAAACCCACCGGCGGCCATGCAAACGCCCTAGAAACCAACCGCCGGCGACCTCAACTAACTCCGGCCACCACCTAACCACCAAATTCCCCAGATCTTCTTCTTCCTCCCCCGATCGTCCCTCCGTCATCTTCCTCTTCTCATCGCCGGAAAGATCAATCCCCGCCGGAATCATCATTCTCCTCCATCAATTTTCCAGAATCACCTTCAATCTCCATCAATTTTTTTTCCAGAAACTCAAATCTTCATACACTTCTCCAGAAACGCTCATACACTCATCGTTCTTCATCAACGTTTCCCAGAAATCTTCATCAATTCATACAACCTAATCTCCAGAAATCACCTTGAACATCAACCTTCATCGTCCTCAAGCAACTTTTCCAGAAACCCTAACATTCATCCTTCAAGCAAGAACAACTCAGAAACTTCAAACGGCGTTCAATCCTCAAGCCAGATTTCCAGGAATTCACCAGGAGGATCTTCAACTTCATCAACCGATCCTAGTTCCTCTCGCGCGATTTTCCTCAAAGATCTTCAGAGTTCACCAAATTTTTAAAGAGATCCATCCGTTGTCAGAGTTCTTCATAGGCGCCCATCAGAACTCCAGATTCTGAGTTCTCTTCAAGACGACTCAAGACCTTCGTGTTAAAGGTTCCAGAAGCTTCAAGATTCGCTCATCCAGGTGTGTGTTCCTTCGATCCTTGTTTGCATCTTGCTTGATTGTTGAAGCGTATGGAGTTAATTTTGTTTTGAAGAAGATTTAGTTTGGATGTAGGACTGAGAGGGGAAGGATGGTGAGGTGTATTAGGGTTCAGTTTAGATTGTTGTGAGGATTCGTTTGATGTCTGAGAGTTTCAGATAGGGGAGAGATGAGGGAGAGGAGAAAGATGAACAGAGCGGCGTTAGAGGTGAGGATGAACAGTACTAGGGTTAGGGGAGGAGAGCTGAGTTTTGTTGTGTATTGGGTTAGGGTTTGGACGCTGGGCTTAGGCCCAAGCGTATTTTCTGCGCGTATACTCCCCAATTGCTTCCCCACCCCCCTGTTTGAGAAGACTGAATGAATCAGCTTGGGCCTTAGGCCCTATTGCTATCAACACCCCCTGGGCGTAAGCCCATTGAGATAACAACTAAGAAACTGCTAGTGCTGCACCCCCCCTGCGCTCAGTTCTGTTTTCTTGTTTTTTTTCTGGATAATAACCTGGGCCCTGCGCCCTTTGCTTCTGGCACCCCCCCATCAGGGCCCAATTGTGGATAAATAACCTGAATGCTTGCTGTTTAGACCCCCCATGTCATCTTCTTTTGCTTTCAATTTCTTTTATATTTTCACATTAAATAAATCATAATGAATTTGAGATAATTGTTTTTAATAATTCTTTTTACCATTTCATGAAAAATGTTAAGAAAATTAAATAAAAATAAAAAAGGACATTTTATTTTAGTTTGCTATTTTTTGCATATTTTTCAATTAATTGATGTTTTTTTTAATATTTTTAATGCATGCATATCATTAGAAAATTCATAAAAAATGGTAGGTTTAGTCAAATAATTCCGTTCTTTTTTCTGTAGACTCGTGATTCAGTGTAGAATTTTATAGTGCAGAAATATTAGCTCAATCATGCGTTTTCATTTTAATTGCATTTTTCACTGTTATTGATGTTGAATAATTGGTCTGTGGATATGTCCGTGCTGCTGATTTTAGTTCTTTCATCTGGTGTTGAATTTTGTTCTGATTTTTCAGTATGTTACCCTAGAGCCATGTAGGTCTCCCATTAGATTCTTGATAGATTTTTGTAGGGTGTTCTGCTGTGATTTGTCTGAGCCTGAAGATAGGGGAAGTCTTGATGACTTCTGACTTTGAAGTTCAACTGTGGTTGAACTTCAGAGATAGTCTCCTGTGGTTTGCTGGCCTGTGGTTTCTTCTTAAGGTGGGAGCTGATTGAGGTCCTGTTGGAGCTTGCAGAGATGCATTGGATTGAGGCTTAGTCTAGGAGCTTGTTGTCTGTTTGTGAGGTTCGAGATCCTGAAGTTTGAAGGGAGTTTGTGGTACTTTCCTGAGGAAGGCACTATGAATGACTTTCATCCTTTCTTCTCGCCTCTTTCGTAAGTATCCAATGATGTCGGAGCCGACTTGTGAGTTTAATTTCTCCTGAGGAGGGATGTAAACTGATCACCTGTTGTTGAGCCACATGGGATACGATTCCTAAGTGGAAGCCTCCTAGTACTTTCCTGAGGAAGGTCCTATGGGTCTATTCACTTAGCTCCATTAGTTTATCTAGGATTTCCTAAGTATCCAGTGATGTTGGAGCCAACTTGTGAGTTTAATTCCTCCTGAGGAGGAATATAAACTGATCACAGTCGTTGAGCCACGTAGGATACGATTCCTAAGTGTCAGCCTCCTAGTACTTTCCTGAGGAAGGTCCTATGAGCCTGTTCACTTAGTTCCCCTAGTGCATATAGGTATTTCTCAAGTATCCCGTGATGCCGGAGCCTTCATGTGAGTTTAATCTCTCCTGAGGAGGGATGTAAACTGATCACAGTTGTCGAGCCGCATAGGATATGACTCCTGAGTAGTAACCTCCTGGTACTTTCCTGAGGAAGGCACTATGAGCTTATCTGCTTAGCTTCCTTTCTCTGGTAAGCTTGTTCTGAAGCTTGGAGAATGGGATTGATTCCTCTTGCCTAGGAGTTTGTTTAGATCCTTGCTTAGGGTTTTGATTAGAGTTGTTGCTTAGATCCCTGCTTAGGGTATTGTATAGAGTTCTGTTTAGAGATAGATTAGGAGATTGTTTCAGGTTTGTTAGAGGCCCTGCTCAGGGTTAGTCTCTTTGATTTGTTTGACTTGTGTGATGTTATGTTGCATTAGACTTAGGTGTTCATCTAGATAGTTCTGAATAGGTGCATCTTAGAAGTAGACTTTGTGTGCATAAGAAGTTGAGGTGGTCCTCCTTCTGCTTGTTTGTTATTGCGTGGCTTTGCTTGTTGGTATTCGGTAGAGCTGAGCTCCCTTGCCTTTGTGGTTTGCGGCCTCTGTGCCTTGTTTGTCTAGTTGTTGCATTCATGCATATTTTCAGTATTCCTTTACTGTGCAGTTTCTTGTTTGTAGTTTAGCCCTGTTGCCATGATCCCTTAGGAGCTCTGACTTCTCCGCTGCGGAGTTGTTATGATAGACATTAGGATGGTTAACCAGGTGTGATAGCAGTAAGTAGATTCCCCTTTCTCAGCTATAGTTTTAGGGTTTCCCTTTCCTTTCTGTAGGAGCTTTTGAGTAGCTTGACCCGTAGTTAGCTGAACTACAGCTGCTCTGATTCTTCGTTCCAGACGAAGATATGTAGGCATAGGATGCGATATCCTAGCGAGCACACTAACGACTAACTTTTGTTCTCTCGCGGCTGTGCGATCGAGACTTTCCCGCTAACGACTAATTGCTATCCCTTTCTCTTGCCCGAGTGCATTTGAGACCAGATCATAGTTGTAGGTTCCCGAGCCTTAGAGACCAGTTTGTTTTCTCACTGCTGTGTGAGAGCCTCTGTTTACCCGTAGTTAGCCGAACTACGCTTGCTCTGATCTTTCATTCCAGATGGAAGTACGTAGGCACAGAACGCGATGTCCTGGCGAGCAACCTTTCCCCCGTTTAGACGTAGGAAGTCGAACTACGTTGACTCTGACTTTCCCATTGCACGAGGGAATACGTAGGCCCAGAACACCGTATGTTCTGTCGAGTCCTGTCCTTTTATTTTCTTTTCAGACCAGCCATTAGCGTAGATAGATAATACACCCTTTTACCTATAAACACCAAGCGTGGATCCCATCGAGTACGATGGACGTGAGGGGTGCTAATACCTTCCCCTTGCGTAACCGACTCCCGAATCCAGGTTTTGGTTGCGATGACCATACCTTTTCCCGTCTTTGCGAGGTTTACTTCGAGTGTTTCCTTTCCCGCTCCGAGGGATAAATAACGCACGGTGGCGACTCTCCTGTCAAGCCGGCGCCGATTTTCGCAGTAGCGCCAGCTGGCGACTCTGCTGGGGATCTATAGCATCTAGGGACTTTTCCCATCCCTTATGCTGGGACCGTTTCCCATCCCCTACGCGAGTCAATCCTAGCGCTTGGGTGTTTATTTGTTGGGTGTTGTGCATATTGTATTTTACTTTTCTGCACTTTACTTTTCTGTACCTTTACCTTTCCGCATTTATTTTCCAGCATTATATTATGATTATTGCTGTGGGCAAAGGGAGGATACTGTGAGTGAAAAGCCGGACCTGGGCTTGAGTACACACCTAGATATAGTTGTGGAGAAGTAGTAGACGAACCTGTCTGCTGAGCAGGCACAGTTCCCTACGAAAATCCGCGCTCAGACGAGATTCTTGCAGAGGTGCTCCTTTCCGGTCCTGAGGATCTGAGGGTAGTCCAGACGTGAGGATTGTCGACTCTGGGGACCGATCAATTGGAAGTCAGCTAAGTGAGGCCTCTTCATGACTTGATGATGCCACTCCTTCTGGGAATCGTATCGTCACTCATGAAAGTCTGTGACGCTGATGACCGCATAGGATGCCGTACCTTTGTCCGTGGATTAGGTCTATCCTACCTGTGAGAGGGACTGGGTTATTGCAGGAAAACTGGCCTTCAGAAACCATAATTCAGTAATTATCAGATGGTGTTCTTGATTCATCTCCAGGCGTGTTGTCTGGGTCAGATGGGTTTCTTATCTGAGGTTGAGGCTATTATCAGATGGTATTCTCGTCAGATACAGGGGTTCAGATGGTTTTCTCGCCAGGGGATTGATATTTTGAGTATCAGATGGTAGTTATTGGCATGAGATTCTGGTGACCGTGTTGGTTTTCTGTTCTTGATCACAGAGATATTCCTCTTCAGGCTACAGCATAGCCCCTGTGTTCGCAGATTGCATTATTTATCATATTGCATCATTGCATTACCATCTGCATTCAACTAACGTGTGTGTATTGCAGGTACATATTTTCCCTTCCAGTTCTGGTGTTCGTTCCTAGCAAGACATGGAAAACCTGAAGAGAGTATTGCCCTATAAGTTTCCGTCGCCGAATATCAGTCTATTGTTAGAATTGATGGCTATTGCTAAGAAGAGAGGAATGGGTGACTTCAGAAAGAGATATGGGAGGATTCTGACATACGTTTATCAGCCATCTGCCTACGAGACCAGCGGCATCTATACTCTGTTACAGTTCTACGACGCGGAGCTCAGGTGTTTTGTATTTCCCGACTTTGTTTTGGCTCCTACCCTGGAGGAGTACTCTGCACTTCTGGATATACCGATCCGTGAGCAAATGCCTTTTTATTGTCCGGACGCTGAGCCTAAGCTGGCTGAGCTTTCTGCCATCCTGTGCTTGAAAGAGTCTGAGCTGTCTGGGAAGATGATCAGAAGAGGAGACGTATGGGGATTTCCGTTGGATGTCTTAGTGGAGAAGGCTCGAGAGTATGCCCAGAAGGGTAGCTGGGATGTTTTTGACGTTATCCTGGCTGTATGTGTGTATGGCATCGTGTTATTCCCGAATATTCCTGATTTTGTTGATTCAGATGCCTTCTATATTTTGGCTGCGGGAAACCCAGTTCCTACTTTGCTGGGGGATATCCACCATTCAACCCACTACCAGAATGAAAAGCGACGAGGAAGGAATGTGTCTTGTTGTGTCCCTCTCCTATGCAGGTGGTTCACCAGTCATTTGCCTAAGTCAGGCCCGTTTGTCACATCTATCAAGTCTCTAGGATGGCCCGAGCGCTTAATGGGATTGACTGCTGAGAACGTGGTATGGGTTATTAAAGAGGTATTTGGAGCTGAAGTCATACTCAAAGGCGAAGGATTCCCGAATGTTCCGTTAATAGGAAGGAAAGGTTGTGTCAACTATAACCCTTCCTTATTGATCAAGCAATTTGGGTACATACCTCAAGGAGCGCCAAAGCCCGAGGAAATACAGGAATCTCTGTATCTCACCGGGGCAATAGGGAAAGAGATGCTGACCAAACTTGAGAAAGCCTGGAAAAACTTGCACAAGAGAGGGAAGCTTTCAGGTAGCAGAGGGGATACTCGAGGTCCTAGCCCATATGAAGAATGGATTCGTGAGCGAGCTGTGAAGTTCCTTATGCCGTATCCAGCAGTTCAGCCATTGCATCCTCCTCCGGTAGAGGAGCCTACCACTGTGGATATTCAGGTTTACAAGCAGCTGATGGCGGAGAAAGAAGAGCTAGCAAGGGCTAAAGAGGCTTTAGAGCAGGAGAATGCCCAGCTTCGGCATGAAAATATTGAAACAGGATATATTTCTAAGCAACAGGCTGAAACTCTGAAACATCTGAAGGCTACGCTATTGGAATTGACTGAAATCAAGAAGCGACTAGAGTTAGATGTAGACTCAGTTAGTAGTGTGTTGTCCGCCAAGAAGCAAGAGCTAGAAAGGGCCTACACAAAACTAGCCAAGTTCAGAGAACACTGGGATCTCACTATGACCAAGCGCAAGGAGCGAGAAGAAGGGCTGAAGACACAGATTGCTCAGTTAGAAGAACAGGTCAAAGTGAAGAACGAAGAGCTTGAAGAAGAAGCCTGTCGCCGATACGAGGCCGAGCGCAAGTTGACAGATGCCATGAAGAATTTGGAAGATCTCCAGTATAGAGCAGATGCCAAGAGACCCAAACCTGGGGGCGGTGCCAATGATAAGGCTTGGGAAGACTTTGTCAGAGACATCCAGGGGACAGTCAGGAAGAGGGATCGACTGATAGAAGGTTTGATTTATCAACCAGATCACGCAGAGACAAAGAAGATGGTCGAGGAGTTCCGCAACCGTACCCGTATTTGATTTCTCTCTTGAATTCTGTATGTTGAGATCACCACCAGGCATGTTGGCTGGGATCCTCCCTATCATATCAGCTGTATGGAGCATAGTTATGTAACTTCTGGACAAGACTGTTATTCTAATCAATATATAAGGGTTTTTCCAAATATTGTCTCTATGGTTTATCTCGTCTTGCTACTACTGACACTGGAATTGGAGGGAAAATATCTCCAATGCACACATGCACGTTAGCATTTTTTGTATTTCTGTTTGCATAAATCATATTGCATAGCATTTAGCAGGTCAGAGCACTTATCCAGCCTTTGTTTCACCAGACCGTGATTCTCGGGGAATTGTTTGAGGCAAGAGTAGAGTGCTGAAGACGACCAAGGGGCTGAAGCAGATTTGAGCAGAATCAAGCAGCATAGTCGGTTACAGGTAATCAGTAGCTATGTCTGAAGGCAATTTCCAGGCTCCTAACACCCAGGCAGGGTTTACTGTGGCGTCCAACCATCAGTATGAGTCAATGGAAGGCTTCCCGCAAGCGAACAATCTTACTGCAGCCCAAGTTGTGCAGCCTACGAATGAGAACCGAGGCCGACATGAGCAGTTTCTTGTCCGAAATGAATGTTATCCGCCTGTTAACAATCAATGTGTTGCTTTCCCTGTGATGAATTACCGGAGAGATATTCCAATGACCGGGTTAGTAGATCCAAGAGCTCTTGACGATAGTAGAAGACTCCGAGCATTGGAAGAGCAAATGAAAGCCTTGGGAGCGAAAGATGCCGTTAACCTGGATGCTGTAGCCATGTGTTTGGTTCCTGACCTCGTGTTGCCGTACAAGTTCAAAGTGCCGGAATTTGAAAAATACACGGGAGATAGCTGTCCAAAGCTGCATTTGATGATGTTCTGTCGAAGGATGACTTCGTTTGTGCGAAATGACAAATTGATGATCCATTGCTTTCAGTATAGCCTGACTGGGGCATCCCTGAGATGGTATGTGCAATTGGAAAGTAATCAGATTCGATCGTGGGTGGATTTAGCCAGAGCTTTCATAAAGCAGTACGATTACAACTTGGATTTGACTCCTAGTCTTGTAGATCTGCAAGAATTGTTTCAAGCGGAGAATGAATCATTCAGAGCGTATTTGCGAAGATGGAAGGAATTGGCTGCTAGCGTTCGACCACCGCTTCCGGAAAGAGAACTGGTTGACATCTTCTTGGGTACTCTGAAAGGCCATTATTTTGACAAATTGTTCAGTTGCACAAGCTTTGTGGGCCTGATGAGGCTGGGAGAGATTGTTGAGCGAGGACTCAGGAGTGGAAAGTTTCGAAATGTTCCCTACGTCCCAGTTAATAAGATTGAGTCAGTTGTCAGTTCTCAAGAAGAGTGGGAAGTAGGAGATGACGCCACCTCAGAATCTCTAGCATCTCAGGATCAGTTTTCAGACACTTCAAGTCAGCGGTCATCCTATCGCCGATCGCGTCAGCATGCTCCACGAAGACCAAGGAAGCCTGAAAGGCAGTTTACTCAGCTACCAGTGTCGTACAGTCAGTTGTTGCCAGATCTGGTCAGAAGTGGATTGATAGTACCGAAAGAGACTAAGCCGGTGATTCCACCATATCCTCCAGGTTTTGATGCCAGCGCCCGCTGTGAGTACCATGTTGGGGCACAGGGGCATTCAACGAATGATTGTAAGGTGCTTAGAAGCCAGGTTCAAGATCTGTTAGACTCTAGCCGTATTTGCATCACTCCTCAGGGTTGTGTTCAGATTAATGATTTTCCATCCTCCAGTTGTGCGGGTTCGTCAGTTAATATCATGGAAGACTCCACAGGAAGTGTGTGCTCCGAAGATTGTCAATCAGAGAGTTCAGTTGAATATGGGGGAAGTTTCTAGAGGTTTCTGTGCCGGATGCCGCATCTGTTTTCCCTGCCTAACCCGTTTAGCTTTTGTGCATCAGTATTTGTCGACCACCACCAGGATTGTTGGCTGGGGTCACTGTATTCGTACTCATCTGTGCTTGCCTGCTGATTTTGTTGGTTATACATGTGTGGGAGATGTTTGTCTGTGTGCTTATAGCTTGAGTTTCTCTTTGTCTCGTTGTGAATATGTGTTTGCTTTCTGCGCTGCATTATCATTTGACAGGTATATCAGAATCGTGGGCCTTATTTCCTCATCGTCCAGTTTATTGCAGGAACTCCTTCAGAGATATGGAACAGAATCAGTGTGAATTGATCGAAGTCCGAAGCCAGCTGGAGCAGATGATGAGAGACATGCAAGAGATGCGTCTGGAGCAGAAGATTCTCAAAGAGGAAAACAGTCAGCTGAAGACCCAAATGAGCTTGATCATGGAGGTAGTCAAGAATGTGCTTAGGAAAGAAGACGATCAGCTATTTGAAGCCGCAATGAAGAAGCTCGTGCCACCTGTGCATGTGGAACCTGAGCAGCAGCAACAGAAGATACATCCGGCTCAGCGGAAGATCCAAGAAGGAAAGCCAAGGAGAATATTTGAAGCACCACCTATGACCTATGCTGAGCTCTTGCAGATCTTATTGAGGTTTAATCTGGTCGAGAAAAGAGCGTTGACACAACCAACGAAAGCGTTTCCTCAAGGGTACGATGCCAGTAAGCAATGTGAATTTCATTCTGGGGCATTCGGACATGACATCGAGGGTTGTCATGCTTTCAAGCACAATGTTCAAGACCTGATTGACTCGCACGATATTGAATTCACGCCGGGCGGCGTAGCTGTGCACATTGTTCCTGTCTCAATCGATGCTAAAATGACAGATGTTTCTAAAGCTGCAGTGGGTCAGAAGCGTATCCTGGAATCCATGGTGTCAGAATCTCCAGGCCCACAATTGTTGCCTATTCCTGGGGCAGATCTAAGAAAGAAAATGGTTAAGCATAAGGAGAGCGTTAATCAATGCATTGAAGATCAAGAAACCAATGTTGCATTTGATACAAAGGGTGCTCAAGGGTCAACCCGATACCAGCAGCAGCAGCCTCAGCAGGGGGCACAACAAACTCAACGAAGATTCCAGGGAGGCAAGCCGAAAAGAGTGTTTGAGAAGCCTCCCTCAACCTATGCTGATTTGTTGCAGACATTGTTGGGATTGAATCTAGTGGAGAAAAGAACTCTGGCACCGATAACGGGAACTCCCCCGTTCGGCTACGATGCGAATAGACACTGTGAGTTTCATTCTGGAGCCCCGGGTCACGATATAGAAGGCTGCCATGCTTTTAAGCACAAAGTGCAGGATCTGCTTAATAGTGCAGCAATCAGCTTCGGGCAGAGAGGTCCCCAAATCATCTGAATGAAGGAGGAAGGGCTCTATAATTTGGCTGGGTCATTGAAAGCAGATCAAGACAGCATCGGATTGCCTCTAATAAGGATAGCTGGTTCAGCAGCAGGGCAGATGCAAAAGCCCTGTTCTCAGAAGCTAGCATATTTTCTTTGTTTTAGCTTGTCATTTCTTTGCATTTGTAGTTGCTTTCCTGTTTGAATTTGTAAACTTGCTTGTAAAACTTGTTGTTTTCAGTCAAATTGATGATAATGAAATAAATATGCATGTTTTGGTTAAATCCATTCGTGTTCACTAACTGTTTTTGCAAAATGTCCAACGTTTGGTTAAGAAGAATTTGGGGAGGATGACGAAAATGACCAACATGCAAATTCCGATTGTATGCTTTTGAAATAAACCTGCTGATGATGTACAGGCATTGTTTCAAACCCCTAAACACCGGAGATATAAGGAAGATAATCCCTTGTCAACCCTTTTGAGCCTTGTAGTAGGAGTTCTTTCTGAAAACGAAAAACCCTCAATCTTAACCTGGGGCAGGGTAGGTGTTAGCTAATTTGACCGAGCGTCCAAATTACAAGAGGAGTGTCCGTTCAAGGATCAATCACATCCCTAGAGGTCGTGCCTAAAGGACCACAATGATTCAATCAAGAGTGGGACAGCCACATCACTTCCCAAAGATTCAGGCAACCCGTGTCACCCGACTTGTTCGAAAGAAAAAACGAAAAAAAAGAAGAATCAAAAGCCCGATAAGTCAAGAAAACTTCAAAGCAAATGACTTAGGCAAAAAGGAGGGCATCCCGCTGGACTTAAAAAATCAAAAGAAACTCGAAAGGGGTCAGTCCAGGCAAAAGTTAGGGATATGAAAAGAAAAGACGAAAAGGATCAAAAGAAAAAGCTTCGATAGAAATACAAGTCGTGTGACCACAAATGTCAAAGACGAAAGAGTAAGTGGCTGTCACTCCAAGAGCCGAAAGTCTCTCGAACTATCATTCCTATTTTTTCAACCTTTGAGAGGTGAGCGCTAAGGTCAAATTAGCTGAACGTAGGATGGGAGAACATCAAGGAGAATGGGTGGGTTAAAGTAAACTTTGAGCCTTTATCCTTTCTTTCAAAACCGTGAACCTGACCATGTTCCAACCTTCAAAAGTCCTAATTGAAGCAGGTTGTTTCGAAAGCATACTCCGGTAAAGGTCGCGTCGATTCTGACTCTTAAAAAGGTTCCTCCTACCATGTTGGTACTGATGTTGATAAATGTTTTGTGCATTATATGCCATAAACTGTTTTTCCTTTTCCAGTGAACAGATTGGATGTCAAAGCTATCATATGTGTTGCATTAATACATCCTTTATGCATAACAACTTGTTTTACTTGCGAATAAGCGCTGGACAGCAGAAAAGCTTCCTACAATGGAAAGTATGGTCAAGATGGAATGCAGAATGCCCGAATGTTCCGAGAGCAGGGGCAAGTTTTATAATCCCCAGTCAGGTCAGCTTTTCGAAGTCAGTTATCCTGGGGCAATCAGGTTAAGATTCAGGCAACTACGTCGTAATCAAGGGGCACTACTCTGAATCAGATAATCAGGGGCAAGGTCATTGCAGTCAGGGGCAGACCATCTTAAGCGCGCAAAAGTTGTGCGAGAAGCATGTGAGGTGAAGTGTCTCTCAGAAGTTCAGAACGCTGAGGCATGTTATATCAGACCATCAAGGAATAGGTTTGCAAATTTCCTTTCAGGGACTATCCCCACAGAGGTCCCGTAGGCTGGGGCATATCAGAAGAGAAAGGATTGTTGTTCTCCGTACCCACCGGGTCATCCGGAGTTATTCGAGCAGATGCAGCCGATTTTCGAGAGCGAGATGAATGCGGGAAGTCGTGTCACTACCCCTTGATTCTTCACTAAAAGGCTGTGTATTCAGAGAGAATATTTTCCAGCATCAGTTGTATCTGACCCAGTAAGGTAGCTTAAGAGCTCAAATCCATGTTTGCGACTACTGTGAAGCCCATCCGTGTTGACGCATCGATTTCCAGATCCGAGCTTCATCAGAGCGCAAGAGGACTCCCTCCATTGTCTCCAGCAGAGACCAATTTGTCATTGGTATGGATAAGCTATCCCCAGAGGAGTCCAATCATATTCAGCACGTCTGCTATTTCACAGCGGAGTTATATACCCCAGCAGGGTATTACTTCGTCAAAGCGTTCGGTTAAGTCCTCAATATCCCCAGCATGGTTGATTTCACTCTCCCAGCATTTATTTTGCTAGGACGATTCAGTGATATCCAGTTTATCCCCAGCGAAGTTGGCCTCGCCTTCAGTATTTATTTTGCTGAAATGGTTCTGTACCCAGCTCTCTCCAACAGCTCGAGCATTAGCATATTGCATGCATCATATTTGCATCATACTTGCATATCATCGTCAAAATGCGTAGCATTTCCATCTGGAATGGAGCATTACGTTGTAGAAAGACTAAAGCATTTGCATGTGCATACAAAGCATAAGTCAGGTTTTCTATCAGCCTCATATGGCACGTGAATTACTCTGTGATCAGTTCAGGGGCATTTATCCAGCAACAGTATTCAGACGATTCAGCGGATTATTTGTATCTCAGATCATACAGCGATTATGCTTTGATCAAGCAGTCATCTGATGTCGACAGACTTTTCTTCCCGTCAATTCATATTGACGATGTGTTCCTCCAATGAGTGGATTTCTCCGTCTATCATTAGACGTCTTGAGTACGAATGTGGTTTTCTTTCCGTCTATCCATAGACGATGTGAAGTTGCGGGTGATCGCAGTAAGATTTCAAGAAGGGGTTTCTCCCAGGATATGCTTTTCTTCCCGTCTATCAGTAGACGATGTGAAGTTTTGGTTGATTTTCAATGGGGTTCAAAATAGAGTTTCTATAGCAAGTGGCTTTCCTTTCCGTCTGCCAGCAGACGATGTGAAGTTTCGAGCTACTGTCCAGCGGGTTTCTTATTGCCAGATCATACATATGATGAGGTGTTTCCCCAGCAAGTCTTCTCCGGCTATCCTTAGTTGTTGAGGGGTCTCAAAATGATTTTGGATATTGGTTCTCTTTCTGGTTATTGGATATGATGACGTTCAAGAGAGACTTTTCTGACCATCAATCCCTATTGATGTCGAAGCTCTTCGAAGAATGTTCAGTTTTCGTGATCGTTGATTCTTATTGACGACATGTTTCTTAAAAGGTGGTTTTTCTTCCCGTTAGTCCATACTGACGATGTGGCCCCTTCAAAGATGTTGATCTTTTCCATCAATTCCCGTAGACAGAAGGATTCTGAAATTCAAAGGATGGTGTTGAATTGCGTTATGGTGACTTCCCGTCTATCTTTAGACGATGTGCATATGGAGATTAATGAATGCCTTTCCGTCTATCCTTAGACGATGTGAATGGTTTGTTTCATCAATCAGGATGATCCCGTCTACTCTTAGACGATGTGAGTTTGGAGATTATTCCTTCCCGTCTACTCTTAGACGATGTGAGTTTGGAGATTATGAATGTCTTTCCGTCTACCCTTAGACGATGTGAATTGTTTTGTTTCATCAATCAGGATGATCCCGTCTACTCTTAGACGATGTGAATATTGATTTGTTTCATCAATCAGGATGATCCCGTCTACTCTTAGACGATGTGCATATGGAGATTATGAATTTCTTCCCGTCTATCCTTAGACGATGTGAATAATGAGTTGTTCATCACTCAGGATGATACCGTCTACTCTTAGACGATGTGAATTGATTTGAATATCAATCAAGATAATGCCGTCTACCCTTAGACGATGTGAATATGGAGATTATGGTGATGCCGTCTACCCTTAGACGATGTGTGTATGGAGATTAAGAATTTGATCCCGTCTACTCTTAGACGATGTGAATTTGGAGATTATGGTGTCTTTCCGTCTACCCTTAGACGATGTGAGTTTGGAGATTATGAATGTCTTTCCGTCTATCCTTAGACGATGTGAGTTGTTTTGTTTCATCAATCAGGATGTTCCCGTCTATCCTTAGACGATGAGAATAATGAGTTGTTCATCACTCAGGATGATGCCGTCTACCCTTAGACGATGTGAATAATGATTTGTTCATCAATCAGGATGATACCGTCTACCCTTAGACGATGAGAATAATGATTTGTTCATCAATCAGGATAATGCCGTCTACCCTTAGACGATGTGAATATGGAGATTAATGTTGTCTTTCCGTCTATCATTAGACGAGGTGAGTATTCAATAATGGTGTCTTCCCGTCCATCTTTGGACGATGTGAGTATATTTCTCTTCCTGCCTATCAGTAGGCAATGTGAAAGAATCAGGTATTTTGTTGCAGCCCTCAGGGTTTGTTATATGGGGTATCACAAGCAACGGGTATTCAAATCAGGAGTTCTCTATCAGATGATTGATCATTTTGGTGCCATAATGACTGGACTCGGTTTTCTGGACTTTATTCCCCAAGCAGTTTATAGTATATGCTCGCGGTTGGCAAATTTTCGGGTTTTATTTGTATTCAACCGTCTCGTACCTCTGAATGTTTGAAGGCTGAACGCTCTTCAAACCCTTCAGGTCCAAGTCGCTTGAATAGGGGCAGCTGTTGCACCCTAAAATTTGACCAACCAATTCTCCTATCTGACTCATGGTTTAAATTCATATTCACAGCTCAGATGTATGATTTTTGTGCACAAGCAGGGGATATCAGAGTTTACAGCTTGATTTTTGTCTATCAGATGTGGCAGATCCAGTCCAGATTATCAGGGTTTTATTTTCGGGAAATTGTGCGCTCCTCGGTGATTTTTCAGTGATTTTGGGATATTCTGATGCCCGGGGATCTCCGTTCGATTCAATCTGGTCTCGTGCGTTCTTTTATGGGGGTCATTTGCATTCATCTGCATTTTTAGGATTTTTAATAGGCTTTTGTGAATTTTTAATAGGCTTCATAGATTTTTCTGGAATTTAAATAGGGTTTTTGAATATTTTAATAGCTTAATTCTCTTTTTAGAATTTTATAGAATATTTTAAATAGATTTTAATCATTTGTAGAATTTTAAATAAGATTTTAAATGGTTTTATCTTTTTAGAATAATATAGCTTTTCTTTTAATAATAGCTTAGAATTTTTCTATAGATTTTAAATAGGTTTAATAGTTTTTGGATAATATAGAAAATAATATAGTTTTCTTTTATAGATTTTGATAGATATTAAATGATAATAGGATTTTAATAGAGAATTAGATTGATATAGAGTTAATTAGACTTTTAATCATTTTTTAGAGTTTAATTAGGATTAATTGAATTTTTAGAGTTAATTAGAGGTTAATTGATTTTTTTAGGTTTAACTAGTGTAATGTAGAATTAATTAGACTATTAATCACTTTTTAGAGTAATTAGGTTAATTGATTTTTTAGATTTAATTAGAGATATAGAATTAATTAGAGCATTGATCTCTTTTTAGAATTTAATTAGGTTAATTGTTTGTTTAGGTTTAATTAGATTAATATGAGTTTTAATCTTTTTTTAGAGTTGATTAGTCATTAGTTAATTGTTTTGATATAATTAGGTTAGTTAATTGTTTTTTATTCAGTTTTTTTTACAGTTTTTTGCATTCATTTTTCGTATGGGCCCAGTGAGGCGTTTTTTTGGCAAGGCCCAATTCTCCACTCAGCAAGTCCAGAAATAATCCAGTCAGTCCAAATGTCCAGCGCAGGTCAGAAACTTCTGGAAGGATCCAGATTCCTCAGTGCAATAAATAGGGCCACGTGTTGGCCATGCAGAGGACCCACCTTTTCGTTTTCCAGCACGCCACGCGTCCCCACCTGTCCCCCACTCCCTCTCTCTCTCAGCGCATGTGCGCCACTTGGCACCCAGCCATCACTCACCGGAGCCTCGCCTGGAAACCCACCGGCGGCCATGCAAACGCCCTAGCAACCAACCGCCGGCGACCTCAACTAACTCCGGCCACCACCTAACCACCAAATTCCCCAGATCTTCTTCTTCCTCCCCCGATCGTCCCTCCGTCATCTTCCTCTTCTCATCGCCGGAAAGATCAATCCCCGCCGGAATCATCATTCTCCTCCATCAATTTTCCAGAATCACCTTCAATCTCCATCAATTTTTTTTCCAGAAACTCAAATCTTCATACACTTCTCCAGAAACGCTCATACACTCATCGTTCTTCATCAACGTTTCCCAGAAATCTTCATCAATTCATACAACCTAATCTCCAGAAATCACCTTGAACATCAACCTTCATCGTCCTCAAGCAACTTTTCCAGAAACCCTAACATTCATCCTTCAAGCAAGAACAACTCAGAAACTTCAAACGGCGTTCAATCCTCAAGCCAGATTTCCAGGAATTCACCAGGAGGATCTTCAACTTCATCAACCGATCCTAGTTCCTCTCGCGCGATTTTCCTCAAAGATCTTCAGAGTTCACCAAATTTTTAAAGAGATCCATCCGTTGTTAGAGTTCTTCATAGGCGCCCATCAGAACTCCAGATTCTGAGTTCTCTTCAAGACGACTCAAGACCTTCGTGTTAAAGGTTCCAGAAGCTTCAAGATTCGCTCATCCAGGTGTGTGTTCCTTCGATCCTTGTTTGCATCTTGCTTGATTGTTGAAGCGTATGGAGTTAATTTTGTTTTGAAGAAGATTTAGTTTGGATGTAGGACTGAGAGGGGAAGGATGGTGAGGTGTATTAGGGTTCAGTTTAGATTGTTGTGAGGATTCGTTTGATGTCTGAGAGTTTCAGATAGGGGAGAGATGAGGGAGAGGAGAAAGATGAACAGAGCGGCGTTAGAGGTGAGGATGAACAGTACTAGGGTTAGGGGAGGAGAGCTGAGTTTTGTTGTGTATTGGGTTAGGGTTTGGACGCTGGGCTTAGGCCCAAGCGTATTTTCTGCGCGTATACTCCCCAATTGCTTCCCCACCCCCTGTTTGAGAAGACTGAATGAATCAGCTTGGGCCTTAGGCCCTATTGCTATCAACACCCCCTGGGCGTAAGCCCATTGAGATAACAACTAAGAAACTGCTAGTGCTGCACCCCCCCTGCGCTCAGTTCTGTTTTCTTGTTTTTTTTCTGGATAATAACCTGGGCCCTGCGCCCTTTGCTTCTGGCACCCCCCCATCAGGGCCCAATTGTGGATAAATAACCTGAATGCTTGCTGTTTAGACCCCCCATGTCATCTTCTTTTGCTTTCAATTTCTTTTATATTTTCACATTAAATAAATCATAATGAATTTGAGATAATTGTTTTTAATAATTCTTTTTACCATTTCATGAAAAATGTTAAGAAAATTAAATAAAAATAAAAAAGGACATTTTATTTTAGTTTGCTATTTTTTGCATATTTTTCAATTAATTGATGTTTTTTTTAATATTTTTAATGCATGCATATCATTAGAAAATTCATAAAAAATGGTAGGTTTAGTCAAATAATTCCGTTCTTTTTTCTGTAGACTCGTGATTCAGTGTAGAATTTTATAGTGCAGAAATATTAGCTCAATCATGCGTTTTCATTTTAATTGCATTTTTCACTGTTATTGATGTTGAATAATTGGTCTGTGGATATGTCCGTGCTGCTGATTTTAGTTCTTTCATCTGGTGTTGAATTTTGTTCTGATTTTTCAGTATGTTACCCTAGAGCCATGTAGGTCTCCCATTAGATTCTTGATAGATTTTTGTAGGGTGTTCTGCTGTGATTTGTCTGAGCCTGAAGATAGGGGAAGTCTTGATGACTTCTGACTTTGAAGTTCAACTGTGGTTGAACTTCAGAGATAGTCTCCTGTGGTTTGCTGGCCTGTGGTTTCTTCTTAAGGTGGGAGCTGATTGAGGTCCTGTTGGAGCTTGCAGAGATGCATTGGATTGAGGCTTAGTCTAGGAGCTTGTTGTCTGTTTGTGAGGTTCGAGATCCTGAAGTTTGAAGGGAGTTTGTGGTACTTTCCTGAGGAAGGCACTATGAATGACTTTCATCCTTTCTTCTCGCCTCTTTCGTAAGTATCCAATGATGTCGGAGCCGACTTGTGAGTTTAATTTCTCCTGAGGAGGGATGTAAACTGATCACCTGTTGTTGAGCCACATGGGATACGATTCCTAAGTGGAAGCCTCCTAGTACTTTCCTGAGGAAGGTCCTATGGGTCTATTCACTTAGCTCCATTAGTTTATCTAGGATTTCGTAAGTATCCAGTGATGTTGGAGCCAACTTGTGAGTTTAATTCCTCCTGAGGAGGAATATAAACTGATCACAGTCGTTGAGCCATGTAGGATACGATTCCTAAGTGTCAGCCTCCTAGTACTTTCCTGAGGAAGGTCCTATGAGCCTGTTCACTTAGTTCCCCTAGTGCATATAGGTATTTCTCAAGTATCCCGTGATGCCGGAGCCTTCATGTGAGTTTAATCTCTCCTGAGGAGGGATGTAAACTGATCACAGTTGTCGAGCCGCATAGGATATGACTCCTGAGTAGTAACCTCCTGGTACTTTCCTGAGGAAGGCACTATGAGCTTGTCTGCTTAGCTTCCTTTCTCTGGTAAGCTTGTTCTGAAGCTTGGAGAATGGGATTGATTCCTCTTGCCTAGGAGTTTGTTTAGATCCTTGCTTAGGGTTTTGATTAGAGTTGTTGCTTAGATCCCTGCTTAGGGTATTGTATAGAGTTCTGTTTAGAGATAGATTAGGAGATTGTTTCAGGTTTGTTAGAGGCCCTGCTCAGGGTTAGTCTCTTTGATTTGTTTGACTTGTGTGATGTTATGTTGCATTAGACTTAGGTGTTCATCTAGATAGTTCTGAATAGGTGCATCTTAGAAGTAGACTTTGTGTGCATAAGAAGTTGAGGTGGTCCTCCTTCTGCTTGTTTGTTATTGCGTGGCTTTGCTTGTTGGTATTCGGTAGAGCTGAGCTCCCTTGCCTTTGTGGTTTGCGGCCTCTGTGCCTTGTTTGTCTAGTTGTTGCATTCATGCATATTTTCAGTATTCCTTTACTGTGCAGTTTCTTGTTTGTAGTTTAGCCCTGTTGCCATGATCCCTTAGGAGCTCTGACTTCTCCGCTGCGGAGTTGTTATGATAGACATTAGGATGGTTAACCAGGTGTGATAGCAGTAAGTAGATTCCCCTTTCTCAGCTATAGTTTTAGGGTTTCCCTTTCCTTTCTGTAGGAGCTTTTGAGTAGCTTGACCCGTAGTTAGCTGAACTACAGCTGCTCTGATTCTTCGTTCCAGACGAAGATATGTAGGCATAGGATGCGATATCCTAGCGAGCACACTAACGACTAACTTTTGTTCTCTCGCGGCTGTGCGATCGAGACTTTCCCGCTAACGACTAATTGCTATCCCTTTCTCTTGCCCGAGTGCATTTGAGACCAGATCATAGTTGTAGGTTCCCGAGCCTTAGAGACCAGTTTGTTTTCTCACTGCTGTGTGAGAGCCTCTGTTTACCCGTAGTTAGCCGAACTACGCTTGCTCTGATCTTTCATTCCAGATGGAAGTACGTAGGCACAGAACGCGATGTCCTGGCGAGCAACCTTTCCCCCGTTTAGACGTAGGAAGTCGAACTACGTTGACTCTGACTTTCCCATTGCACGAGGGAATACGTAGGCCCAGAACACCGTATGTTCTGTCGAGTCCTGTCCTTTTATTTTCTTTTCAGACCAGCCATTAGCGTAGATAGATAATACACCCTTTTACCTATAAACACCAAGCGTGGATCCCATCGAGTACGATGGACGTGAGGGGTGCTAATACCTTCCCCTTGCGTAACCGACTCCCGAATCCAGGTTTTGGTTGCGATGACCATACCTTTTCCCGTCTTTGCGAGGTTTACTTCGAGCGTTTCCTTTCCCGCTCCGAGGGATAAATAACGCACGGTGGCGACTCTCCTGTCAAGCCGGCGCCGATTTTCGCAGTAGCGACAACCTATTTCACTCTTTCTTATTCTTGAACACATGAATCAATTTTATCAAATGTTGTTGTGTTAAAATGAACAAACTTCTATTTATAGTAATAAGCAAATCAGCCAACAAAACAGATTTTCAAACAGATTGAAAATACTGCACTGACTGTGTCAACGCGCGAACGGTCGAGTCATGGTTGCTGTGTGCTGACTGTATGGTCGAGTCATGGTTGCTGTGTGCTGACTGATGGTCGAGTCATGGTTGCTGTGTGCTGACTGTATGGTCGACTCATGGTTGTTGTGTGCTGACTGTATGGTCGACTCATGGTTGCTGTGTGCTGACCAGTGGGAAATGAACTGATCCATGCACTGACTGTATGGTCGACTCATGGTTGCTGTATGCTGACCAGTGGGAAATGAACTGATCCATGCACTGACTGTATGGTCGACTCATGGCTCCAAAATAAGCAAAAAATGACATGTTTGCTGTTTCGTGCGTCTTGTCACGACTATACATCAATCAATTATATTGTAATGAAATATGATGATTTAAAAGGATATAGGAAGGATGTAATATGTTAAGTATTGCATGACGACTCTGATTCATCCGAGGTTGTACTTTGTCATCATCGAAACTTGAGAACCTATGTTGTGAGATAGTTTGCCCTCACACTTTCCCTCAAACTCAAATCGACCTCGAACCTATCAGACCATCATTTCAAATCTCTATGGTAAAAACCTCAATAATAAATTTTGGCCACGAAGACCTAATTACCTTTATCTCAAAATTAGCCTCAAACCCTTTAAACCCTTAAATAGGCTTTAAATACATTGAAATCACATGTTGAAAACAATGAAGGCAATACTCCCTATACCTTAATTGCCGACTCTAAGCCTTCTCCTTGATTCTCAGAAACCTTGCGAAGCTTTTGCCTCAATCCTCTTTCTCAGAGCTCTGACCTCTATTTCTTCTCTTTTCACGGTCTAACAAGAATGAATCCCAATTCCTTCAAAAATCCCTTTTTGTTAAACCTAACTTTGGGCCTATAAATTGGGCTTTTCTAATATTACCCTCACTAACTCCTCCTTAATTGTCCAATTTACCCTTAGTTAACTTATATTTATTTAAATTAATAATAATACTAATATATTCATATTACATACTATTATTTAAATAAATAACCTAAAAATCCATAATTCTCAATATTTCACACCAACCACCGAAAATTATCAAAATGCGAATATTCTTATTTAAATAAATTAAATTAAATATTCCAATAAAATTTGGGGTTTTACAACTCTCCACCACTTAAAAGAATTTTCGCCCTCGAAAATTACCTCAAGGAAACGGAGTTGGATACAACTCCCTCATCTGATCTTCACGCTTCCAAGTCCAACTTTCTCTAGCTGGCCCTCCCCATAATAACTTTACCAAGTCAATCTCTTTACCTCGCAGTTGCTTCACTTCCCGTCCATCAATCCGAATTGGCAACGCCTCAACAATCAAGTCATCTCTCACTTGTACATCATCCATCTAAATCACATGCGACGGATCTGGAATGTACTTCCTCAATTGAGACACATGAAACACATCATGCAAATTCACAAGCGACGACGGTAAAGCAATCCGATATGCTACTTCCCCCACCCTCTGCAAAATATGATACGGACCAACAAAATGCAATGTGAGCTTTCGAGACTTCAAAGGCCAACACCAGTTACCGACGTAACTTTTAAAAACACGTGATCTCCCTCTTGGAATTCAAGTGCTTTCTTCCTATTATCATGGTAAATTTTCTGACGACTTTGTGACACTTTCATCTTTTCTTGGATCATCTTGATATTTTCAGTCGTCTCTTGCACAATCTCAGGTCTGAGTACAACACTCTCGCCTGACTCATACCAACACAAAGGAGTCCTATACCTCCTACCATACAAAGCCTCATACAGTGCCATTCCGTTACTAGAACGGTAACTGTTATTGTAGGTAAACTCAATCAATGGCAAAATACTATCCCATGATCCACCTCAATCCAACACATAAGCTCTCAACAAACCCTCTAACGACTGGATAGTTCTCTCTGTCTGCCTATCCGTCTGCGGATGATAGGCAGAACTCAACCTCAACTTAGTACCCAAAGCAGTCTGCAAACTCTCCCAGAACCTCAATGTAAATCTCGGACCTCTATTAGACACAATACTTGAAGGAATACCATGCAGTTTCACAATCTAATCAATATATAATTCGACAAGCTTCTACAATGAATAATTGATCCTCATCGGTCTAAAATGCGCTGATTTGGTCAATCTATCAACAATCACCCAAGTCGAATCATATCCCTTTAAGGTCTTCAGTAAACCAGTCACAAAATCCATAGAAATGCTATCCCATTTCCATTCTGGAATATTCAACGGTTGCATCAGACCCGACAGTCTCTGATGTTTAATCTTGGACTTCTGACAAGTCGAACAAGCATACACAAACTCTTCAATTTCCTTCTTCATACCGGGCCACCAAAACAATTTCTTCAAATCTTGATACATCTTTGTGGCACCAGGGTGAATACTTAACCCGCTTCTATGACCCTCCTCAAGAATGTTCTTCTTGATTTCTAGCACATCGGGAACACACACTCTATCTCGAAACCTCATCACACCATTCTCATCAATCCAAAAATCACCCCCGTTACCTTGATTGATTAACGTGAGACGATCCACCAAACTCATATCAGATTGTTGACCTTCTCTGATTTGTTGGAGAATACCACTAGTCAACTTCAACATACCTAACTTCACACTGTTAGGAGTCTCTTCACAAACCAAACTCATATCTCTGAATTGCTTAATTAGTCCTAACTCTCGAACCATAAGCATTGACATATGTAAGGACTTCCTACTTAACGCATCAGCCACAACATTAGCCTGACTAGGATGATAACTCAATTCAAAATCATAATCCTTTAGAAGTTCAAGCCATCTTTTTTGCCTCATGTTCAACTCTTTCTGATCAAACAAATACTTCAGGCTTTTGTGATCACTGAACACTTTGAACATGGACACAAAAAGATAATGTCTCCAAACCTTCAACATAAACACCACCGCAACCAACTCTAAGTCATGCGTAGGATAATTCCTTTCATGAACTTTCAGTTGTCTAGAAGCATAAGCAACGACCTAACCATTCTGCATCAGTACGCCACCAAGACCCATCTTCGATGCATTGCAATACACTACAAAAGACTCACTCGGATTTGGAAAAATCAACACTAGAGCAGTCATCAACTTCTTCTTGAGTTCTACAAAACTCTTCTCACAAGCCACATCCCACACATAAGCTTGACCCTTTCGAGTCAACTGAGTCAATGGCAGTGCCAACTTTGAAAATCCTTCTATAAACCTGCGATAATAACCAACCAATCCAAGGAAACTTCGAATCTCAGTAGCAGACTTTGGAGTGTCCCACTGCAACACAATATTAACTTTTGACGGATCAAGAAACAATTCCTCCACTAGAAATCACATGGCCAACGAAACTCACTTCTTTCAACCAAAACTCACACTTGGACAACTTGGCATAAAGTTTTTTGTCCTTCAAAACATGCAATACCACTCTTAGATGTTGCACATGTTCTTCCTCGAACTTAGAATATATCAAGATGTCGTCAACGAACACTACCACAAACTGATCTAAATAAGAATGAAAAATCCTATTCATATACTTCATGAATACACCAGGTGCATTAGATACACCAAACTACATCACAATATATTCACAATGCCCATACCTCGTCTTGAAAGTTGTCTTTGGAATATCATCAAGCTTAACGCGAATCTGATGATAACCAGACCTCAAGTTAATCTTACTGAACACACAAGCACCCACCAATTGATCCATCAAATCGTCAATCCTCGAAAGTGGATACTTATTCTTAATTGTTACCTTATTCAACTTCCGATAATCCACACACAATCTCATGCTACCATCTTTCTTCTTCACCAACAACACATGAGCACCCCACGGAGAAACACTTGGTCTAATAAACTTCTTCTCAAGCAGCTTTTCCAATTGTTTCTTCAATTCTCCTAACTCAGATGCAGACATCCGATAAGGAGCCATCGACATAGAACTAGTGCCCGATATCACATCAACAGTAAACTCTACCTCACGCTCAAGAGGTAAGTCATTCACGTCGTCTGGAAACACTTCTGGAAATTCCCGAACAACTGGTAGCTCCACGCTCATTGCTTCATAATCAAATTAAAGTGATGCAAATAATGCAAACATCTGAGCCTCATCTTCTAAGAGTTCTTCTACATGCTTATCAGATACAAACATCAGCTCTCCACAATCACCAAACTCTGGGATCCTCAGAGTCTTGTTGTAACAATCGATATGAACATAGTTGAAATCCAACAAGTTCATACCAATAATAACATCAACTTGATACAAAGGTAGACAGACCAAGTCCATCACAAAATTCTTATCATAAATGGTCAAAGGGTAGCTTAAACATACTAACGCAGTAGTCACAAAACCGTTAGCCGAGGTATCGATAACCATACTCCCAACCATAGAAGATAATTTCAAATTCAACCTCTTAGCACATTCAGGCAAAATAAATGAATGAGTAGCACCAGTATCAATAATAGCAATCAATTCAACATCATTAATAAAACAAGCACCTCTGATCAAGTTATCTGTCTTGGGTTCTTCCGCACTGCTCAAAGAAAATACTCTGCCATTCGTCTGAGCAGCAGTAGTAGTCTTCTTCGACTGTTGACACTGGGTACTGATATGACCCTTCTCTCCACAGTTGAAGCAAGTCGGAGCTTCACCTTTACAGTCAGTAGCTCCATGACCTCTCTTGCCACAACGATGACATCTCAGCGTCCTACAAACCTCAGCACGGTGACCTTGCTCGCCACACTTATAACACTTTCCTGGAGCAATAGCCGCTCCCCCACTTGACTTTTTCCCATCTGAAGCCTTCTGCTTCCCTTTATCACCAGTAGTCACATACGGTTTCCCTCTATACTGACCTTTCTCTTTCCTCTCACTCAGTTGCTTGTAGTGAGTAGATCGAGCTCGGCTATCCTCATCATAAATTCTGCTCTTTTCCACCAGTTCCGCAAATCGACGAATCTGCTGGTACCAAATTCCTTGCTTAATCTCTGGTCTCAACCATTCTCGAACTTGAGACACTTGGACATCTCTTCGTCAACACGATTGTAATGCGGACAAAAATTCACTAAAGCCCAAACTTTGCCGCATACTCAACCACAATCATATTCCCTTGCTTCAGCTCAAGGAATTCCACCTCTTTCTTGCCCCGAACATCTTTAGGAAAATACTTCCTCAAAAGTTCTTCCTTAAACACAATCCAAGTTATTGCAATGCCAACACCTCTCAATCTCTGACGGGTGTTATCCCACTGATCAATGCATCTTTATGCACATTCTCCTATATTTTTACTTAAGAATTTCTTTACATTATTTTGATTATTCTTATGTTTTATTATGTTTTTATATTTTATTTTATTTTTGGTTTAATTTGATTTTCGCACTTTACTTTTCAGCTTTAGCAGTCTGTACGGAAACGATCATAACTGGAGTTCCGAGAATCCGTTTGAGGCGTTATAAAAGTCGACGGAAAGATAAGAGAGAGAGCTACGACTTTTATGTTGGAGTCAAAGTCAGATTCGGAGCATATTTTCCCAGAATATTCGTTGAAGTTACAGCATTAGGAATTTGTTTTAGTTTTGGGTCATGTTTTGGGCCTGGGTGATGTTTTCGATCCAGTTAGGTTATGAACTTGTTTTTCTTTTTAGGGGAAACTCGTGTTACTGTTGAATCATACACTATTCACGAAAAATATTGTTGAAGCTTTGTACGAGTTATGGAGAACTAATTCTTTCACGTTAATCTGCTGTAACCGGTTTCCGCTGACACTTTGAAGTTCTTTCAATTCTTCCAATAAAATCTATTTCCTTTCAATTCTTCTCTATGATATCTTGTTTTCTTAATTCGAATTATCTTAGGGATAATTGATTTATTTCGATGATTGCATATTCTTATACTTTAATCGCGTTTGCTTAATCTGCGTATGTTTCTCGTGTTTGCTTAATTCACGGTTACTATATTTTATTCGTTTGCTTAATTCAGAAATTAGGAATATGTTTCGTATAATATCAATTGCACTTGTTTTATTGTTATTATAATCGAAAAGGGGATAGAATCCGCTTAGGAATTGGGAATTATTAGGATCGATGATAAGTGGGGAAACTAAAACAGCAGATTAATCATTTCAGCTTATTTTGATAATCACTTATTTTCAGTTTTTTTTTTCTCTTAATCAAAAATCCAAACCCCTCATAACTGTTACTTTATTGGTCAATCACTACAAGAATCCTTGCGATACGACTCGAGTCATTGTCGCTAAACTACCGTTTTCCAAACTACTCATTTTGATCCGCGCGCGACAGCAGATCAAAATTGGCGCCGTTGTTGGGGATTCTTGTTGATTTAGCCAATAGTCTAGTTTTAGGTTTTGTTTGTTTTAATTTTCTGCATTTTTATGTATTTTCTTGCGTTTTCGCGTCCGACCGTCCTGTTTCTCGTCAGACCAAGTAAAAAAAACCAGGTTTTGGGCAAATCGCCTTCTTTTTGAGATCTGTTTCGTGAACTTGAAGCAGAAAAAAACTAGGTTTTGGGCCCCTCGAATCGCCCATTCCTCTTTTTTCTATTTTTAATTAATTTTTTTTACTGTTTTCACTGTCTCAAAAAAATCCAAAATACTTATTTGATCTAATTAGGTTAAATTTTGTGTTTTTAGATTTTTTCAATTTTATTTTAACCATCTTCCTTCTTTGAGTTTGATTCTGACCTACAGGGACATTGTGGGAATTATCAGATTTGTTGCTGATTTGCAATCCTGGCCATAATCTTTGATGCAATGAGACATCCCATGGAAGAGCATTCAGTGTTTCAGATTGAGTTACTTTATGACTTAGTAGACGATACACTTCCCGAGTTTTTATCTGATTTCCCGTTTTTACTAGACTATGATGATATTTTCTCCTGTGATGTGTGCACTAGCACTAATGTTTGCTCTACTTGTGCCGAGATAAATATTGCATTGCGGACTGATATTTTGCAGATGGATAAGGTTATCGATGAAGTGGTTTGTGCGGTTGAGGCTCTGGACGTTCCTGCTGCCCCGACCATCCCATCTATTGAGCAGCCCACTTCTTTAGAACTCAAACCTCTCTCAGAAAATCTCAAGTATGCCTACTTAGACATAAATGATAAACTTCCTATTATTATTTCAGCTAACCTTGATTTCAATCAAGAAAATAGACTTTTGCAGGTTTTAAAGAGGCACAAAAAGGAAATAGGGTGGACCTTGGCAGACATTCCCGGTATTAGCCCTTCCAGGTGCATGCATCAGATTCTGCTTAAAGAAGGAGCTAAATTAGTGAGACAACCCCTTAATCCTTTTATTATTGACTTGAAAAATGAGATCATGTTCACGTGCCCATTCGACACGTTTACGTATCGAAGGACCTTCTTTGATCCTGGAATAAAAGACGAAGGCATTACTAAAAATTTCAAAAACAATGGTCACTGCCCAAAGCTACTCCATGAGAGCCCCACTTTGGAAGAAGAGACTGCAGAAGAGCTCTCTTTAGGAAATGCTGCTTATGCGATCATCTATCCACCTTGACTCCTCATGTGTGTCCTTTCCTATCTCTCCTCACTTTTATTTTATATTTTTGTTCTTTCATTGAGGACAATGTATGTTTTAAGTGTTGGGGAGAGAACAATTTCTTTGTTTCGTTTGTTTTCCTTGTTTTTGTTAGTGTTTTGTTTGTTTTCAGTTAAATAAAAAAATGCATCTTCTTGAAAGTTTGAGGCCATAGTCTAATTTGAGATTAGTTTACAGAGACCTGGGAAAAATTCACAAGATCGGTATCGTCTTAACACCGTAAGTCTCCTGCATGTGGAAATTGATTTGAATACTCTTTATGTTTTAGCCTTAAATTTTCATTCTCTGACAACTCTTGAGTAGTTTATTTCAACAGTCAACATCATCTCACACGCACTCTACACAGGGAAGTCGGTGAATATAAGTGAGTGTTCCAAAAATGAAAAAAAAAGAAAAAAAAAAGAGAAGAAAACAAATCTCAAATGATAATAAGACTCGTTGTAGTTGGTTCATCGGTTTTTGGTGCTGAGCTTAGTAGGACGAATTACGATCCGATCCCCCGTAACTACAACTGAGTAAGCAAGGGGTTATGCCACGTAAGTACCAGATCCCCATGCAAAAAGGTTCAGAGTCACTAACCGGTCGCCTTGCTATGAGTGTGTGGAGATAACGGGCTTAATGTGATTACGCCTGAATGAAAAAGAGCAAAAAGGAGGAAGAGTAAGTTAGGCTTCAGCATAATAACATGATTCGAGTTGATTTGTATATTCAGGAGGTTTATGACTGCACAATTATGGACTAGTGTTCCTACGATATCCTTAGTGTGTAAGATTAGTACCTATCGAAGCAAACTTAACCGAAGAAGACTTGTAGCCTGGAATGAGTAACTATTGATGTGTTTGTGCTTTCTTTGTTTTGTTTTATTTTAATTTTGCTCGGAGTGCAAAAGTTCAAGTCTGGGGCAATTTGATCAGTGCATCTTTATGCACATTCTCCTATATTTTTACTTAGGCATTCTTTACTTTATTTTGATTATTCTTATGTTTTATTATGTTTTTATATTTTATTTTATTTTTGGTTTAATTTGATTTTTGCACTTTATTTTTCAGCTTTAGCAGTCTGCAGGGAAACGATCATAACTGGAGTTCCGGGAATCCTTTTGAGGCGTTCTAAAAATCGACAGAAATCTAAGAGAGAGAGCTACGACTTTTATGTTGGAGTCGAAGTCAGATTCGGAGCATATTTTCCCAGAATATTCGTTGAAGTTACAACATTAGGAATTTGTTTTAGTTTTGGGTCATGTTTTGGGCCTGAGTGATGTTTTCGACCTAGTTGGGTTATGAACTTGTTTTTCTTTTTAGGGGAAACTCGTGTTACTGTTGAATCATACACTATTCACGAAAAATATTGTTGAAGCTTTGTACGAATTATGGAGAACTAATTCCTTCACGTCAATCTGCTGTAATCGGTTTCTGCCGACACTTTGAGGTTCTTTCAATTCTTCCAATAAAATCTATTTCCTTTCAATTCTTCTCTATGATATCTTGTTTTCTTAATTTGAATTATCTTAGAGACGCTTGATTTATTTCGATGATTGCATGTTCTTATACTTTAATCGCGTTTGCTTAATCCGCGTATGTTTCTCGTGTTTGCTTAATTCACGGTTACTATATTTTATCCGTTTGCTTAATTCGGAAATTAGGAATATGTTTCGTATAGTATCAATTACGCTTGTTTGATTGTTATTATAATAGAAAAGGGGATAGAATCCGCTTAGAAATTGGGAATTATTAGGATCAATGATAAGTTGGGAAACTAAAACATCAGATTAACCGTTTCAACTTATTTTGATAATCACTTATTTTCAGTTTTTTTTCTCTTAATCAAAAATCCAAACCCCCCATAACTGTTACTTTATTGGTCAATCACTACAAGAATCCTTGCGATACGACTCGAGTCATTGTCGCTAAACTACCATTTTCCAAACTACTCGTTTTGATCCGCGCGCGACAGCGGATCACCCACCAGTCCTCAGCTTCCTCAACTAGCATATGCGTACCAAACTACACCTGCTGAGCGTCAGTGCACACCATAACTCGGAAAATATTCTCAATCAATCTCAGCCACTTCTGTGCATCATCAGGATCATGAGTGCCCACAAAAGTCGGCGGATTGTTCCTCTGGAACTTTCTCAAAGCACGAAACTGATCTGGAGGTCCACCATTCTGGGCCATCACTTGGGCAAGTGATTCCAGGGCATCAGCAATAGCACGATCATTTCTTCCAGCCATCTGTAACCACCAACACGATTAGAAGAAACAACTCATCCAATAGTGTTCTCACACTATTAACTGACAGGGGATTAACAACATAAAAACTTGGCCGGATGAACCAACCAGACTCTGATACCACTAATGTAACACCCTTTTCTACCCCACAAATTAAATGGAAAAAATATTCACATTTATCAGAGTAAAATATTAAACTCAATAAAAATCACCTCAAAGGGCGTACATTTCCCAATAAATTAAATATAGGTCAAGGCTCCGTAAACAACGGGTTTTCCCAAAAGATATCAAAAATTGCTCAAAAGGCAGCGGAACTCAAAAAAAGGCATAATCCAAAGTTGTTCTTGTACAGAAACATAATCAAAATAACAAAATCAAATAAAACTTGGTTTAACTCCAAGACCCCAACCCGATGTTACACTATCAGAGCAAGACCTTCTAAGTTAACCAAAATGGCCAACAACTCAAAACTCCTAAAAGATCCTCGACGACATCCACGGCTAAACCTGGTCATCTGCATGTTACCCACGTGGAGGCAATATTCAAACAGGCAGGGTGAGTAAAACGATTCATAATAATCAATATAGGAATTCAATATATAAAATGACGTCATTTTCATATTCAACATCATCATAATCATCAAGGAACATCAAATGTCATAATATCATAAATTACACCAAATTATCTCATAAATGCAAATGCAACAAGACTCATTCATGTGGTACCAATCATCACAACTCGATGGACACTGGGCCATCAACCCTCCATAGATCCCCATCAATAGGATCGATTCTACTCGAGAACCAGAGCACATTTAAATACCTCACATCCACACAATGGGACTGAAGCCAAAGAAATCAAGGTCCTAAACCGAAGTCCGAATGCACATGAATGCATGATGCACACGTCAATAATCATCCTCATAATAACATCATAAGTGCATCATCATTCGTCAAAATCATCATCATCATCATCAAAATCATCATCATAATTCATGTCATCATAGAATCATCAAAACTCATGGAAATATCATCATGGCTCATCAATCATTACATCAATGGAATCATCATATAATCATGTATAAATTGAAGGTAGGAAAAACACTTAGAGGGGGGGGGGGGGTTGAATAAGGGTTTCAAAAACAACTATTATAATAGAAAATGACAAGTTATTTTATCCTGGTTCGTTTGAACTCAAACTACTCCAGTCCACCCGGCCAAGGTGATTTTGCCTTTCTCAAACAATGACTTAATCCACTAAATCAAAACCTGATTACAGTGATATCACTAAGACAAATTGTCTTAGTCTTCTCAAGAATCCTGACCACAACTTGGTCTCTCAAGGAACTTTTACAAGGATGAAATACAATGTGTTTAAGTGCTTCTAAAAAGATATTATCACATCTGTGATTTTTACACAAAATGAAGAACAAATAAAACAAGTATGTTTGTTGAAGAAAGTTGTTTGAATATGTTCTTTGATTGTTTTTTATTCCGTCAATCTTGAAATGATGTTGAAGACTTGCTTAAATAGACTTCACATCTATTTCTCAAAGAACGTGCAACTGTTGCCTTTTGTCTTCTTTGACTTTTCCTTCACAGAAGAGGAATGTTCAGACATATCTTTTTTTGTCTAAATTCCTGTGCCATACACGAATGAGGAATAGTGTCGTTGGTAGACATTGGGTTTAGCAACAAATCTTTCTTGAACAATATCTTTTCAAATGAACAGATATGAAAAATGATCTTGCATCAGATCCTCTGATGATGTTCCATGTTCTTCTTTATCAGAGTCACTCTATCCAAAGTTATGCAGCAAAGTGCTTAGCGTGAATGAATGATCATAGTTGACTTGATTCTCAGTGCCTCTGTAGGTTGCAGCGTTGAGTTCTCACAGAGTCTTCTGAATATACTGAATCTTTATACTCTGCGCTCAGAGTCTTCTGTAGGTAGCGCTTCAGAGTCTTCTGTAGCTTTGCTCAGAGTCTTCTATGCTGCGCTTTCTATGCTCAGAGCTTTGCGTTATATAATGTTCAGAGGAATTCTTTTTGTCTTCAGATGAATATTTATTTGATATCTGAAACAAAAACACTTGAACAAAATTAGAGTATATATTTTCTATAGATAAATTTCATTAATGTTATCATCAAAATATTGAGATATATTAAGAACCAATATGTGTTCTAACAATTTCCCCCTTTTTGATGATGACAAAAACTATACGAAATTTTGTTCATAACAAGAAAAAATATATATCTCCCCCTGAGATTATGAATCTCCCCCTGAAATGAATACTGCTAGAAAAAATAAATACTTCCCTTTCAGCACTTGTATTCTTTTCAGAGTCAGATCAAGCTTGTAGACTCTCAGAGATTGTTCAGAGTTACTTCTATGAAATTTGTCAGATGAATAGTTATAGCTTTGAAACACTGAACATATGATTAGATATATTTTAAAATGTCTGAGTTGCCATTTAGTATCTGTTTATGTGAACTATCAAAATTTCAATTTTCTCCCCCTTTTTGTCATATCAAAAAGTGATTTAAAAAAAATCATTTAAGACAAAAATTTTAGAGTAAGAAAACAAATATAAGATATAAAACAGAAGGAACAATCACATATATATTGATAAGCTCAGAAAGTAGCCAAAAACAAACAATTATCACAGAAGTGCACAAACAAGACAATTAAGTGGAACGAGATGCTAAAATCTTCAGAAGCTCAGTTATCTCAGAAGTTTGTGCTTCCTGCTTTGCCATCCAAGTCTTGATCTCAGAAGTAGATTCATCTTGCTTAGCCATCCAGTCCTTGATTTCTTCTGTTGTCTTCTCTTGCTTAACCATCCAGGTCTTAATTTCACTTGTTGCAGCCTCTTGCTAAGCAAGCTTTTCTTTCACATCTTCAGAGACTTTCACTTCTTCAGAAGCTTTCTCATATGTTAACTCTTGAATAATCACAGAATCAGATGCATTTTCTAAAATCATAATAGATGGCTGATCAGAGACAAGAGTTTCTTCAGTAACTAGAGCTTCTGGAGTAACTTCTTCAGTTAGAAGACCTTCACCAGACTGAAGTGCATCAGATTTTTCAGGAGAAGAACACACAACTTCAGCAGGCGTGTTTTCCAAACACAGAATGTGGGTTCTTCTGACACTTAGCAGAGTAAGTTTCAAGGCTTCAGAAAATATTTCTTGTGCATATTCAGAGCACGCTTCCTTAAGATTCAGAGTCACTGAATTGAATCTTCTTCTGAATGCATCCCAAAGTTCTTCAAAAACATTAGGAATCATGCCGTGGAGGCACTTCTCCCTAACATTAGCGAGCCATAACTGTATATCTGTTTCAAAACTTGATAACATAGTTCCAACATCTGGTCTAGATTTAGGTTTTGGTTTCAGATAGGCCTCTACGAACGATTTCCTAAGGGTGTATGAGAAAGATGATTCAACATAAAATGAAGATTTAGCTTGTGGGTGAGATGTAATGGGAGTAGGAGAGGGAATTTTCTGAGGATGGTTAGGAGAGTTATGAGTGGGTGATGTGGCATCTGAAAGACTTGAAGAAGAATCAGATGAATCAGATGATTCAAATGATTCAGATGAAATAGGGTGAACAATCATAAGAGGAATAACATCAAGAATTTTAGGTTCAAGGTCAGATGGGTGAGGTTCAAAAGGATTAGGTTCAGAGGGTTGTGGTTCAGAGGGTTGAGGTTCAGATGGTTGAGGTTCAGAGGGTTATGATTCAGAGGGTTGTGATAGGTGTTGAGATGTTTGTGGTTGTGGTTGAGGAGAGGGAAAAGGAATAGGGTCATAGGGAGGAGGAGGTTGAAATTTTGGAGTTTCTGTTACTATTTCCAGAATTGGAGATAAACCAGCAGAAGGGTTACCTGACTTCTTGAAACATTTAGCCTTCATAGAAGAGTCTTCTTCAGAGGCTTTCCTCTTAGTGCGTGTAGAACCTTCTTCTAAAATCGTGCTCTTCTTCCTTCTCTTCTTCTCAATCACTTCTGGAGCAGGTTCAGAAGCACGTTTTATCAGATCAGGTGGCATAGGAGTGCCATCTTCTAGACAAGAAGCAATGTAATGAAGCAGAGCTTCCTTGGGCTCCTCTACAGTAAACAGTGGAAAGTCATCCACTGGGACTCTTCTTCTGCGTACTTCAGCTGAGTTTACCTTAACTGGATCAGAAGAAAGTTGTTCCACCAACTTCATCCTTTGAAGGCTTTTGCCATCCAGAGGCTTCCCAAGTATTAGAACTAATTTTTCTGTCAGACCAGCCTCAGTCAAATGAGCTACCAAGCCATTCTCAGTGAGTACATCAGAGATCAATCTTCCCATGGGGATCTAATCCCTGATCTTTTGATGTTTGGTTTTAATAACTTCTCTGGACATGTTCACATGGTTCCACAGATGAGTAAACAATAGATGTGGCAAATCCATCTTGATATCACTTCCCAAACAGTACATAAAATACAACTGCTCTGTATTAATGTAGTCTAGAGATTTTGAAGCTTTTCTGTGGCGAATGCAGCCCAGAAAAATCTTTGCCCAGATCTTGTAGTGTGTCTTTAGATCCTTAATCTTGCTTGAAGGCATCCCAGAGGTAAACACTTCAATGAACACTTCATCCATGTCTACACGTCCTGCAGGGATGTTCCCAATACCTTCTTCTTCTTCATACCTAATCAGTTTACAAATCATATCTTCGGTGATTATGATTTCTTTTCCCAAAACAGATGAATATATAAACTTAGGGTAAACCTTTGCGTGTATCCAGAATTCCTTTACCAAATGAGGAAAAACTGGACTAATCAATCTATCAAAGTACTTCACCCATCCTTGAGAAGATACAGTTGGACGAAGATCAAAGCCGTTCTTTGCAATACATTCAAAATCCACCATAAACACACAAAGAACTTATAATTTCTCAATAGGTGTAAGAAGAGTTATCTCTGGTTCTTTGTATGGAACAATACCCATTTCTGATGTTGATACCCCAGTCATTGTTGAAGCTAACTTTTGATACGAAGATGATGAAGTTGCCATAGCAGAACTTGTGAGATAAACTAATCTTCTTTTATGTTTAGAAGAGAAGAGAAAACAATGGAGAAGGCCAAAATGCATATAGTGTTTGAGAGAGAGTGAAAGTGTGAGAAGTGTGAGATCGTGGAATATATAGAGAAAAAATTAGGGCACAAAAACGCAAAAAACACTTAGCAATTAATCACATTAATTAAAAAAATAAAAATAATGATTTCAAACATTTAATGAGATTTGACAAAAGTGGGGGGAAAACGAGAATTGCAATAATTCAAACAGTACCTCAAACGGCGCCTCACTTTGTACACTCCACCTTTTCAGATTTCATGTGACACATGTTTGATATTTAAGTGTCTCTGAAACTCTTTAGGAAATGAAACGTTAGCTAGTGTTCAGATCCTCTGAAGCTTGTTAGTTCAGAGTTTCACAAAATAAATAAGGTAACAAAAGAAATTACAGATGCAACACTTCAGAGTATAGACATTAATCATTTTTCATCCGAATAAATTTGCTTCTGAATAATAATTCTATTCTGGAAAAAAAATCCATACTAATATTCTTCAGAATAAATTTAAATCTATCTTCAGCAAGGGGTTTTGTAAAAATATCAGGCCTTTGATGGTCTGTATCAATAAAATTTAAACTTAAAATTCCCTTATGAATATAGTCTCTGATGAAATGATGTTTAATTTCTATATGCTTTGCTTTAGAATGTAAAATAGGATTTTTAGAGAGGCAAATAGCAGAAGTATTATCACAAAAGATAGAAATGTTACTCTCATATATCTGATAGTCTTCCAGCTGACTTTTCATCCAGAACATTTGAGTACTACAACCAGCAGCAGCAATATATTCTGCTTCTGTAGTTGAAAGTGCTATTGTGGGTTTCTTCTTGCTGTACCATGAGATCAAATTACCTTCCAAAAATTGACAGCTTCCAGATGTACTTTTACGTTCAACTCTGTCTCCAGCATAATTAACATCACAGAAGCCAACTATTTAAATTCATCAGATCTTCTGTAACACAAACCCACGTTAGTAGTACCTTTCAGATACCTCAGAATTCTCTTAACCGCTGTTAAGTGAGATTCTCTAGGATCTGATTGAAATATAGCACAAAAATAAACACTAAAAAGAATATCAGGCCTAGAAGCAGTCAAATACAGAAGAGAGCCAATCATACCTCTGTACAGCTTCTGATCTACCTTTTTACTTACCTCTTCTTTTCCTAGAGTGCTAGTTGGATGCATCGGAGTCTTAGCTGACTTATTCTCTGTCATGTTGAACTTCTTCAGAAGCTCCTTCACATACTTTGTCTGATGTATGTAGGTGCCTTCTGGAGTTTGGTTGACTTGAATTCCTAGAAAGAATCTGAGTTCTCCCATCATGCTCATTTCAAATTCTGCCTGCATAGACTCAGCAAACTCCTTTCCAAGTGTAATATTTGTTGTTCCAAAAATAATATCATCTACATAAATTTGACAAATTAAAATGTCTTTCTTAATTGATTTACAGAAAAGAGTAGTATCAACCTTTCCTCTGATAAAATTATTTTCCAAAAGAAAATTACTCAGCCTCTCATACCAAGCTCTGGGAGCTTGTTTTAGGCCATAGAGTGATTTCCATCTATTAGCAAATCATAACACTTTTGTCATATTAGTACAATTTTCATATACAACATATGTTCTATATTCTTGATAGTTTCGATAAACTATCATTATGACACTTTTGTCATTTATTTTGTCATATACATAAGTTTTATGTTATTCTTCATTTTCTAACCTTTTTAATTTGAAGTTTTACTTCCACCTAAATATATCCGAAATATATTTAATTCATTAAACATTTATAGCAATCACCAATCACGATCAAACAAATTTGTCATGACTAACTTTTATTTCATGAAGTGAATTCAAACATGTAATTCATAAACTCCATATAAATACAACACCATAGAATTCATTTCTATTATTTTTAAAATAAATAATTTTCTTGCATAACTAATATGCATAACAAATTTTATGTGATAAATTCATGTTTCATATTTAACAATGCTCTATGGTATATCCAAATAAATATTACAATACAAAGTAAACAATGAATTCACATCATTAATATTTTCTATAACTTTTCTCTATAAATATTTGTCAACTTACAATAAGTTAAAATATGTCAAAATTACTTTTAATATCAGGATGAACAAAAAATAACACTTTCATATTATAATACACATAAAATATGAGATACATCATTTTAAATTTAATAAATTCTTACAAAAACTAAAATGCAATTTAAACATGTCCTTGATATTTCTAACATTTTATTTACATCATTTCATGTTACCAATACAGACATCATACATTCAAATTCATAATTTTTTCACCAAATTATTTTATCTAAAATTTATGCATTATTAATTAAAACAAATTACTTGCACCAAAAATAATATTTAATATGTATTTTATATTCAAGTATACACCATAAACCAATCATATTCTTAACTATTCAAATTCACATACTTGAATAATTTATAAATCATGCATATATAAATTTATTCCATATGTTAAACTTAACATAAATAAATATTATTTTCAACATATTTTACATGAATTTAAAACATCATATAAATGACATATTTATTTAATATGATTATGTACCTTTCACCATATTGATGAATAAAAAAACACAAATGTTCATTTCTCCGTTGTAGTCACAAATTAACCACAAACAAAAAGATCCAAATCAAAATTCCATAGTTTTAAAAATTATATGAATTAACTGTGTACCTTTCACTGACATTGAAAGTTGTTACCATCTTCTTTAAAATTGCATACTTTAATATTAACTATAAATAAAGTATGGATCAAAATCGAACCTAAAGATTGTTAGATCTTCTATTGGGAGTCTTCTGTAAAACATGAACAAGAAGAAGATGATGAAGATGGTACGATAAAAGTTGCACCAAATAATTCCAAAGTGTGTGTTTACACTAAGATTTAGGTTTGATTCGCCACCACCAATTTATGCAAATTGGAGGCAAAAAAGTTAACCGGCGAATCCCTTTCAGGATGCTTTCGAAACCTTAACATGAATCGCATATTCACATTAAGCATATTGATCAATGATATTTTAAGGAATAAAATTCCATTATTTAATCTTGTGCACTAGAAAAATAAAAGAATGACTTAGATATAATTTTTGGCACTTGAAACAAGTAAATTTTGTGTCTTTTTTATGCCTAGCAAGTATCTCTATTTATAGAAAAACTTGTACCAATTGATGAGGAGAAACAATATTTCAATGGTTTAAACATGATCATTCACGAACCATTATATATCAATAATAGCAAACCATTTCATGAAAAGTTGTGTTGATATGGTGGTTACACCTTATGACCACGCGCCTTATCACAAATAAGGTCTTTGGTTCAATTCTAGAGAGTTGCAACTTTTGGCCATTTATTTTGGTAATTTAACCATTATTATTTGTCAATTTAATATTTTGAAAATTTCTCCAACAATTCTCATCTTCAATTTTGAGAATCTTAATACTTGGTATAATGCTTTAAGTTGGGAAGAATATTGGTATAACATAGCTTATCATACAAGTATTGGTATAACTAGCTTTAATTGAATAATGAGTCTTTGGGCTTTACTTTAGAATGTGTTTAACCATTTCTCAGTTGTTATTATGTATAAGGTCTTTGAGAACTTATACCTAAGTATTGGTTGGTGGATGAAGGAACTAGGGGTGTGGGGCACTAGAATGAAGGTTAGACCCCTATGAGGATTTGGCATAGATGAGCAAGATGCGAGCTGAGGTGCTGGAAATTTTTAGATATAGAAATTCTCAATTATTCCAACATTTTATATCATGGTAGCTTATGGATGTTGACGTTAACACATGTTATTTCCATGCTAGTGTGAAGTAGAGAATACAAATAGATTTTATTGTAGCCTTTTGGTTGAAGGGGGTGTCTAGGTGAAAAAGGTGGAGGAGCTATATGATGAGATTGATAAGTTTTTTTACCCTCAATTATGATACTTCTTCGTAGGACCGACATATGATGGATGTAATTATTCTCACTAATATTTTATCTGTTGATAATATTTCTCTATCCTTTTAATTTTCGCTCTCTATGGTGATTTTATAGGTTTCTTGTTCTCCCATAGTGATTGAGTGAAGGATCAACTACCTTGCATGAGAGGATGGTAGGCGTGTGAAGTTTGTTGTCATAGCCAATTTTAAACATCCTTTTTGTATTCTCCATTTTTATGATGTGTTTTGCTGAATGTGTTTCTTTGCCCCGTCTTTTTAATTAGTTGTTTGATGGTCGTTGTGTCCTTTTTTTATGAGATTAAGATAAGTGATAACAAACTTTTGGCTAAACCTATAAAAGAATCCAATTTTCTTCTATGAATTGATACTAAGACCGAGTCTTACACAAAATGTCTATAGATTAACTATGGTTGATATCCACATGTTGCCCCTTCTAAGATTGGATTTTGTACCTATCTTGAAAAAAATTTACGATCCTTGACAAAAGACATCAAATCATTTAAGGAATATCGTTGAAACATGATAACTAATTCTTTTGTGGCTTTTGGACATTTGGGTTATACGCATCCTTAGCGTTGACTTATTGTATAAGTGCAATTCGGCATATCCGTCATTCGGGTCCTAAATTAACACTTACTAAGCTTGTTACAACACTTTCCTTCGGTTCGTAGAGTTTTCCTAAGGATTCATCTGAGTGATCAATTGTCTCTAAACTACTATGTGATTGGTGCCCCCTCGAGTTTTAGGATTTCCATCTCTCGAAACTCTTGAATTTTACAGCCTTTTCTCAATTCCCACTACTTCTTCTTGGTTCGCATTACTTCTTTTTGGTTCTCGACTAAAACATCTTAACATTTATCTTGCTTCTTGTTGGTAGTATTTTGAATTTGTTATTTGGTGGCCGTTTTGAGGTTTGCTTTTTATTTTCTTTTATCTTTTTATTGAATTATTATCGTGATATGGTCTAAAACTTTTAATTTATAGATACTTTTTGTAACTTTTTTTCTTTTCAACTTCTTTTTATCGGCATTTATTTGTATGTATAGTTTGTAATTAAAAAAGTAAAAAAAATTAAAAGAAAAAATGACAATTTTTTATCTTACAAATTAACTTTAAAAATGAATAAGTTTGAGATACTATAAAACTTAACATACATATAACTTTAATTAAGATATGGGGAAAAGTACATGAGAACTAAAAAAAAAAAGTTGAAATATGAACAAAGGAAATTCAAATACACATTGTTAACATACCACCCAAGATACATGTGAATTCCACAACATAACAAAAAGCATAACACATAAGCTAACTAACTATTGTCATTGACAACATCATGTAACTTTGTTTCCAATATTTGAGAACAAATGTGCCCCATACTATGGTAGAAAGAAAGTAGGTCAGATAATTGCTCAATTGACATTTTCTCCATTACATTTTTTGCCATTTTCTCTCTTTCCTCATTTACCTTCAATCTCTCAACACATGACTTTGCATTCCTAACTTTTGCTTCCATTTGCTTTACCTTGAGAACTTCTGGTTCTTTGAAGGAACATTTCCCACGGCCCGTAACCGAAAAACTTCTCATAACAATCTTCCTTTTGTTCTTCATTTCCTTGTTCAGTTTCATACATTTTGGCACTGATGTTAAAATGTTGTGTCTTTTTTGATAAGCAACCACTGCCTTCACAAATTCCTACATATTTTCCACAGTTTCAAAATTTCATCAAAAAAAAATCAGGACTAATGTTAATAAAATTATATAATTAATTAACATTGCATATATAGTACCTTGTAAGCAAATGTGCATCCATTGTAATCAAAATCATCTGAATTAGGTTTTCTCATACGCTCAGGATGAAATTGCAAACCCATAATAAACCTACCCTCATCAGGATTATAACCATAAGGATCATAAAACCCTTCAATCAAACCGTCATTAGCAAAAGCCATTGGAACAAAACCTTGTGCCAATTTCTTAACTCCTTGATGATGATAACTATTAACCAAAATCTCATCATTTTCCGACAAAGAATCCTTAAACCAATCAAACAAAGGAGTGTTTTCAACCACCTTGATAACATGTCGATGACCATCATAATCATCATAGTTTATATGCATCACAAAATTACTTTCACATTTTTCCGACACCTCTTTTGTTATGTCCCTATACAGTGTACCCCCAGAAGCAACATTAAGAACTTGTGAGCCTCTGCAAATTCCTAAGCAAGGAATGTTTCTTTCCAGACAAAGCTTTGCTAACGTTAGTTCTATCGAATCTTTTTCTTTATCAACTGTTGTGTCACTTGAATGAAGGTTCTTGATTTCTTCTAACTCTTCATAGGAAAGAACACACGTTGTTGTGTTATCTTGTTCTTCGTACCACGATGGTTCTATGTCTTCTCCTTCACATAGAAGAACACCGTGAATTGGTTCGAAACTTTTTAATAATTTCTGTATACCTGAAACACGAGGTACAATCACTGGTACTGCACCATTTGCTACTATAAGATCTAGATGATATTCCCCTGAAAATTAAATAATATTTAGTCACATTACAATTACAATATGTTTATAAACTAACTTAAACTAACTTACCAACGAAATCGACGAACTTGTTCTTACGAACGGTTCGTCGAGAAACTATTAGAATACGAGGAGGAAGAGGAACACTCAGAGACATTGTTTTGTGAAGAAATTTAGTGATTAGATTATGTAGTTAGAGACTAATGAGTTAAAACTTGTAATCTTATATATAGGGGTGGAATGAAGAGATAAAGATTAGAAAAATAATTATTAATATATTTTAAAATAGGATGCAAAGATGTGAACATTTATTTCCAATTTTGGAATGCAATTTAATTTTTTTTTATACAAAAATAACTACATTTTAATTAAATTTGGATTTTAATTAAACTAGTCTCATATTTTGTATTGATTTGAGTTCACATGTATGTCTAGGGAAAGTGTAGTCCAAAATGCAGCAGAGGAAACATTTCCACTTTCCCGGAAATTCATAACTTCTTCAAGAACTATCTAAGACAGGTATTATCTACTTACCTATGATGTCAACACAATTTTTCTACAACTTATGTTAATTATTTGCTAATACAAGTTAAGTTTCTTAGATTAATTTTTTATTTTGATCTATTAATTTAATAATTGAATTTTTTTTTAAATAAATAAATAAGATATTGCGAGTTAAAATTTATATTTTATTTTGTGTCATCAGATATCAATGCATTCAGTCACCAGTTGAACTGGTTTAACTTGACAACTTGTTAGATTAATTTTACAACTTTGTCTAATATAGAATGGTATGATCCCAATTATAGCATGCAATTAATGATTTAATAGCGTTAAGATGACTAATGTCATAGTTAATGTCACATTAATGATATATCAGTATCTAACCAGCTAGTTACAGAGAGTGTTTGGATAGTGGTGGTGATATTCAGGGGAGGTTGAGTAGATGAATTAGGGAATAGAGAAAACAATGTATGAAATGATGTATAATTTGTTTATGGGAAAAGGAAACCTAAGAAGCTAGCTGGTAGCATAGATAATGGATAATATAGGAGTTACTTGAGGAAGGTTTCATCTCTTAATTCAGGACTATTGATACACTAGTACTTAACATCATGCCACCTGTGTCTCATTCTCTACACTTCAAATTGGGTTAACAATTGAATTGGTTTGTTGGAAAAAGTAGAGCAAGTTTTGTTGATCCAATTTCTTAATTTTTTTTATAAAAAATTTGAAAATGGAGTTTGCGTGTTACTTTATTACTATTTGCTGCATTTTTTCTATTGAAAAAATACTTTTACAATTATCAACCAAATATTGAAAATACACCCCTTGTGATTTTTTTTAATGCTGTCGATAATGGCTCAAAAGGGGATTGGATTTATTGAACAACCTTATCTCTATTCGTAAGCTTTCGGAGAACAATAATTGTGCAGTTATATTTATTTATTCTCATTGTACTTTTTAAGATCTTGCAACTAAGAAGACGATTGTATTTGTTAAGGAACATGGAGGATTATGCCATCTCTTTGATGTAGGAACTGATTATTGATTTTTGCATTTCAATTTCAATCAGTGTCATCTTCTGCCTCCCAAATATGGATCCAACATAAGCGTCTTGATTATTCTTCTTTTTCATTAATAAATTGTGTGTTTCCATCCCTATTTTCAAACAATTTGTAATGTCCTTTAAATGTGATATTTGTGATTTTTTTTAAACATAACCAGACTACTTTTCCTGCAAACCTTACTAGAAGTGTTAAATCATTCGATCTTATTCATTATGATGTTTTGGAACCAACCATTGTTTCTAACATTTCCGATGCGAGACGGTCTGTTTGTTTTATGGATGACCGTTCTTGACTAACTCGAATTTTCATGATGAATTATAAATCAAAAGTATAACATTTGTTTATACAATTTCATAGCTTAATGGTTGGGAATATAAATATGAAAAAGGTCCAGGGGGTTGAATAGACCGGTCCCTTTTAAAAACAATTTCAAAAACTTTTAATACAAAATCATAGTTCAATGGGCGGAAGCGAAAACAAAATAAGATGGAAGCTTAGAATCTCATCAATATGAATTCTAACCAATATATTTCAACGGTGTCACTAAAACCTTGATCGTTTCAAGGACATAAACAAAATAGTATAATTCAAGTTCCTTGATCCAAACAATTTAATATCCCAACATAGTCATGCTTCTTATCACAATTAACTTAAAGACAATTCAATAGATTTCATGAAACACAAACCTATGCTTATATAATAAACTACTACAATCATGACCTAACCTATATGACATAATTATGCTATGATGGAACATAGAATGCAGAAAATTAAAGTGAGATGGGGAAGAAGGAAAATATACAGAGATATATGTTGGTTCGATATTATCGTCCTCGCATTCACCTACTCCATTCTTCAATGGTTTAAAACCACTGAGAAATAATCATGTCTTCCGCTATTTTCAAGAGTTAATATACAATTATTTTGATACAATGAACTATCATGAATCTAAAAGTTACATACAGATCAAATGACAATTCCTTATGTTGATGTAGATACTCAACTGCTACATATAAGATCCTCAATGATCTTGATCCAATAACCATGCTATCCACAATAACATGCTTCAAGCTTTATTTCTGCATAATTTCTTCCTTTCATCTTGCGAAGATTTTTCGGAATGATTGCCATTAGCCTTAAATAATTAGATAACTCTTAGCTTTGTTCTGCGACAACCTTCACATAGTTTCACCAAAATCTTCAATCGAGTATATATAAACTCTTCTCTATTTATGAACGGCATACAACCAAAATTCATGACCAAGAAACGATTCTTCCACCTGATACACAAAAACATAACTTCAAAGAAAAACACTAGATTTCCTAATGTACCTTTAATACACCTCTCACACTTAGTATTTAGAGTTTGAGATCTATAAAAATACTTCTTGACAAAGGTTGAAAATGATTAATAGTATCTGAAGAATCACACACACATACACAATTAAAACTTACAAGATCCACATTTTAGGAGGTTAATCACAAAGTTCTAACAAGGAGATAGGTTTTGGTGAATGAAGAACACGCATTAGTTTCTCTCAAGCTTCTTGGTAAAATATTGGTTTCTAGGTTCTTTGTAAATGTTAAGAGGTTGATCAATTCTATAAATTGAGTGACCAACTCCCTCTCTCTCTATCCATTCTTTGTGTTCAACTACAAAAACATACAATATTATTACAAGATATTTTGGTAACACACACTTTCTTGAGATTCACTCACTCACTCTTTTATTCATGGTCACACACTCAAAGAAGAATAGTAGACAAAAAATCAAAAAGCAATTGGAGAGTGATTAATTAGAGAGAGTCATAACAAACTCTAAAAACAACGAGTTTTTATCAAATCATGAAGTAATTGATCGAATCAAAGAAACAACAACTTGAATCAAAGTTTGGAAAGAAATGAGTGAGGCCCTGATTCGAGTCATGAGTATCTCATGGTTTGAGTCATGAAGAGTCGTGATTTGAATCACACTCTTCTTCGACTCAAATGAGACAAAGCCAATTCCCAACATTCACCAGACTTCATGATTCAAGTCACATTATGCATGATTCAAATCACACATCTGTACAACCTTGATGAAGGTGTGAAAAGTACACAAGAAGGTGGGTTGAATTGTGTTTTGCGTTTTCTTTAATTTAACTTCTGATCAGAGTTTCAGAATCAGAACTGGTGTTTAGATTCTATTTTAATTCATTGGTAGGGGATATAAAAGAAGTAAACAAATAACAGTAGAATGAGCAAAAGATTTATCGTGGCTCCTTCCCTAACTGAGAGTACTTAGTCCCCTTGCCTCACAAGAGATTTTCATTATACATACTTCATGATTACAACCGCTTATGCTTCTGCATAAGTCTTTCACACTTGCTCAGACCAACTGTCTGAGACTTTCTTGCTTAGAGCACATGTCTAAGACTTATGCTCACATACTCTGACCGAGCTACCTGCTCTTCTGGCCATCCAGAATGAGACTTCCTTTCTCACATCCTCTGATTGAGCCATTTGCTCTTCTGGCCATCTAGTTTGAGACTTCCTTGCTCAAGCAGCACTTGAGACTTCCTGCTCATACCCCTCAGATGAAAACTTTTCCTTTGCTCAATCAGTCTAGCTGAATAAGATTTTCACAACTCAAGCACTTAAGCAATGGGACTTATGTGGCTTAAGAATCCAGTCTTAAGACTTTTCCTTGAATCCCAATGAGACAAACTTTTGCTCAAGCACATAGCAAGAGACTTTGATCTAAACTTCTGAGCAGGCCTAGCAGGATAGAGAACAAGGTGTACATGATACAAGTATCATAGGTACGGGAAATCACCATAACAAAGACCTAAAGCACTTAAGATTTCTAAGATATACAATGTTTAATAAATCTTAAGGCTTTTACAATTACAACATACAAACAGAAAATCTGCATATTACAATAGAGTTGATAGTTTCTTGATCTTGATACTCCTTCGTTTGGAGAATCCTTATTCTTATTTTCAGTGAGAACTTTCAACCATATTTATAGCCTTTGCAGAAAACTAGCCGTTGAGGAAGTAACTTGATCAAGTGTCTTTATCTTTGCCCCATAGTACAAGAGACATTGAAGATGGATACACATTAGATTTTAAATCCACTGTGTAACACGTTTAAGCTTTGAGTTTTCAAGAGGTTCTCGTACTGATAGATCTGTTAGAAGTAGTCATCCATAAAGCATGCCAGCTTTTCTTGAGCCTTGCAATCTGACTGAAAATTTTATAAGATAGTACAGTTTTCTTTCTACAGTACGGACGACTTCCAGCTTTATCACCAACTCTGAGTGGTACCAGATTCTGATATATAACTGCTAAGTGTAGTGACTCATCTAAATATTGGACCTTCAGCATCAGAGTTTGCGCCAAGCCACACCAGCAAACATTCTTCAAATTCTGCCACCAGAAGCTAGTAATGAAGCAACTCCCAAGTGTGTCTAAGTAAAACAGATTCTGATTATTTATGTAGAAGAACAAGAACCTGCATAAATAAAACACAAATCAAATAAACCACTGTTCTTTCAATACTTTTTTATCATCAAAACTAAAAAAGAATATGTCATGAACAAATCTTGTTCTAACAATCTCCCCCTTTTTCATGATGACAAACACAAGTATTTAAAGGATAATGTTAGGCATTTAATTTTCTCTGCAACATCAATGTATGAGGTTTGTAAGCTCTCTCTGAGTTTGAGAGTCTAAAGCTGAGTTCTATTGACTCTAACACTAAGAACTACTTTTTAAGAAAAAAATAAATGAGTCTTCTTAGTAACATTAAGGTCTAAGGTTTGTAAGCTCCCCCTAAGTCAAACAGTTCCAAGGTTGAGGTTTGTAAGCTCCTCCTCAGTTCCATATTTAAGAAAACCAAAATAACAATATCTTAACTTTCTTTGGCAACATTAGAATGCGAGGTTTGTAAGCTCCTTCTGAGGCTGGTAGGCTAAGTCTGAGGTTTGTAAGCTCTTACTCAACACTATGTACAAGAAAGTTAAAGTATGTTGTCCTTTTAACTTCCTTAAACACAAAAAAATGAGATTTCTTGCTATTCTATTAAAAAGACACTTTTACAATTATCAACCAAATATTGAAAATACACCCCTTGTGATTTTTTTTCTTTAATATTGTGGATAATGGCTCAAAAGGTGATTGGACTATTGATTCTAGTGTCATTCATCACATTACATTTATTTCTTTACAATTATCAACCAAATATTGAAAATACACCCCTTGTGATTTTTTTTAATGCTGTCGATAATGGCTCAAAAGGGGATTGGATTTATTGAACAACCTTATCTCTATTCGTAAGCTTACGGAGAACAATAATTGTGCAGTTATATTTATTTATTCTCATTGTACTTTTTAAGATCTTGCAACTAAGAAGACGATTGTATTTGTTAAGGAACATGGAGGATTATGCCATCTCTTTGATGTAGGAACTGATTATTGTTTTTTGCATTTCAATTTCAATCAGTGTCATCTTCTGCCTCCCAAATATGGATCCAACATAAGCGTCTTGATTATTCTTCTTTTTCATTAATAAATTGTGTGTTTCCATCCCTATTTTCAAACAATTTGTAATGTCCTTTAAATGTGATATTTGTGATTTTTTTTAAACATAACCAGACTACTTTTCCTGCAAACCTTACTAGAAGTGTTAAATCATTCGATCTTATTCATTATGATGTTTTGGAACCAACCATTGTTTCTAACATTTCCGATGCGAGACGGTCTGTTTGTTTTATGGATGACCGTTCTTGACTAACTCGAATTTTCATGATGAATTATAAATCAAAAGTATAACATTTGTTTATACAATTTCATAGCTTAATGGTTGGGAATATAAATATGAAAAAGGTCCAGGGGGTTGAATAGACCGGTCCCTTTTAAAAACAATTTCAAAAACTTTTAATACAAAATCATAGTTCAATGGGCGGAAGCGAAAACAAAATAAGATGGAAGCTTAGAATCTCATCAATATGAATTCTAACCAATATATTTCAACGGTGTCACTAAAACCTTGATCGTTTCAAGGACATAAACAAAATAGTATAATTCAAGTTCCTTGATCCAAACAATTTAATATCCCAACATAGTCATGCTTCTTATCACAATTAACTTAAAGACAATTCAATAGATTTCATGAAACACAAACCTATGCTTATATAATAAACTACTACAATCATGACCTAACCTATATGACATAATTATGCTATGATGGAACATAGAATGCAGAAAATTAAAGTGAGATGGGGAAGAAGGAAAATATACAGAGATATATGTTGGTTCGATATTATCGTCCTCGCATTCACCTACTCCATTCTTCAATGGTTTAAAACCACTGAGAAATAATCATGTCTTCCGCTATTTTCAAGAGTTAATATACAATTATTTTGATACAATGAACTATCATGAATCTAAAAGTTACATACAGATCAAATGACAATTCCTTATGTTGATGTAGATACTCAACTGCTACATATAAGATCCTCAATGATCTTGATCCAATAACCATGCTATCCACAATAACATGCTTCAAGCTTTATTTCTGCATAATTTCTTCCTTTCATCTTGCGAAGATTTTTCGGAATGATTGCCATTAGCCTTAAATAATTAGATAACTCTTAGCTTTGTTCTGCGACAACCTTCACATAGTTTCACCAAAATCTTCAATCGAGTATATATAAACTCTTCTCTATTTATGAACGGCATACAACCAAAATTCATGACCAAGAAACGATTCTTCCACCTGATACACAAAAACATAACTTCAAAGAAAAACACTAGATTTCCTAATGTACCTTTAATACACCTCTCACACTTAGTATTTAGAGTTTGAGATCTATAAAAATACTTCTTGACAAAGGTTGAAAATGATTAATAGTATCTGAAGAATCACACACACATACACAATTAAAACTTACAAGATCCACATTTTAGGAGGTTAATCACAAAGTTCTAACAAGGAGATAGGTTTTGGTGAATGAAGAACACGCATTAGTTTCTCTCAAGCTTCTTGGTAAAATATTGGTTTCTAGGTTCTTTGTGAATGTTAAGAGGTTGATCAATTCTATAAATTGAGTGACCAACTCCCTCTCTCTCTATCCATTCTTTGTGTTCAACTACAAAAACATACAATATTATTACAAGATATTTTGGTAACACACACTTTCTTGAGATTCACTCACTCACTCACTCTTGTATTCATGGTCACACACTCAAAGAAGAATAGTAGACAAAAAATCAAAAAGCAATTGGAGAGTGATTAATTAGAGAGAGTCATAACAAACTCTAAAAACAACGAGTTTTTATCAAATCATGAAGTAATTGATCGAATCAAAGAAACAACAACTTGAATCAAAGTTTGGAAAGAAATGAGTGAGGCCCTGATTCGAGTCATGAGTATCTCATGGTTTGAGTCATGAAGAGTCGTGATTTGAATCACACTCTTCTTCGACTCAAATGAGACAAAGCCAATTCCCAACATTCACCAGACTTCATGATTCAAGTCACATTATGCATGATTCAAATCACACATCTGTACAACCTTGATGAAGGTGTGAAAAGTACACAAGAAGGTGGGTTGAATTGTGTTTCGCGTTTTCTTTAATTTAACTTCTGATCAGAGTTTCAGAATCAGAACTGGTGTTTAGATTCTATTTTAATTCATTGGTAGGGGATATAAAAGAAGTAAACAAATAACAGTAGAATGAGCAAAAGATTTATCGTGGCTCCTTCCCTAACTGAGAGTACTTAGTCCCCTTGCCTCACAAGAGATTTTCATTATACATACTTCATGATTACAATCGCTTATGCTTCTGAATAAGTCTTTCACACTTGCTCAGACCAACTGTCTGAGACTTTCTTGCTTAGAGCACATGTCTAAGACTTATGCTCACATACTCTGACTGAGCTACCTGCTCTTCTGGCCATCCAGAATGAGACTTCCTTTCTCACATCCTCTGATTGAGCCATTTGCTCTTCTGGCCATCTAGTTTGAGACTTCCTTGCTCAAGCAGCACTTGAGACTTCCTGCTCATACCCCTCAGATGAAAACTTTTCCTTTGCTCAATCAGTCTAGCTGAATAAGATTTTCACAACTCAAGCACTTAAGCAATGGGACTTATGTGGCTTAAGAATCCAGTCTTAAGACTTTTCCTTGAATCCCAATGAGACAAACGTTTGCTCAAGCACATAGCAAGAGACTTTGATCTAAACTTCTGAGCAGGCCTAGCAGGATAGAGAACAAGGTGTACATGATACAAGTATCATAGGTACGGGAAATCACCATAACAAAGACCTAAAGCACTTAAGATTTCTAAGATATACAATGTTTAATAAATCTTAAGGCTTTTACAATTACAACATACAAACAGAAAATCTGCATATTACAATAGAGTTGATAGTTTCTTGATCTTGATACTCCTTCGTTTGGAGAATCCTTATTCTTATTTTCATTGAGAACTTTCAACCATATTTATAGCCTTTGTAGAAAACTAGCCGTTGAGGAAGTAACTTGATCAAGTGTCTTTGTCTTTGCCCCATAGTACAAGAGACATTGAAGATGGATACACATTAGATTTTAAATCCACTGTGTAACACGTTTAAGCTTTGAGTTTTCAAGAGGTTCTCGTACTGATAGATCTGTTAGAAGTAGTCATCCATAAAGCATGTCAGCTTTTCTTGAGCCTTGCAATCTGACTGGAAATTTGATAAGATAGTACAATTTTCTTTCTACAGTACGGACGACTTCCAGCTTTATCACCAACTCTGAGTGGTACCAGATTCTGATATATAACTGCTAAGTGTAGTGACTCATCTAAATATTGGACCTTCAGCATCAGAGTTTGCGCCAAGCCACACCAGCAAACATTCTTCAAATTCTGCCACCAGAAGCTAGTAATGAAGCAACTCCCAAGTGTGTCTAAGTAAAACAGATTCTGATTATTTATGTAGAAGAACAAGAACCTGCATAAATAAAACACAAATCAAATAAATCACTGTTCTTTCAATACTTTTTTATCATCAAAACTAAAAGAGAATATGTCATGAACAAATCTTGTTCTAACAATCTCCCCCTTTTTCATGATGACAAACACAAGTATTTAAAGGATAATGTTAGGCATTTAATTTTCTCTGCAACATCAGTGTATGAGGTTTGTAAGCTCTCTCTGAGTTTGAGAGTCTAAAGCTGAGTTCTATTGACTCTAACACTAAGAACTACTTTTTAAGAAAAAAATAAATGAGTCTTCTTAGTAACATTAAGGTCTAAGGTTTGTAAGCTCCCCCTAAGTCAAACAGTTCCAAGGTTGAGGTTTGTAAGCTCCTCCTCAGTTCCATATTTAAGAAAACCAAAATAACAATATCTTAACTTTCTTTGGCAACATTAGAATGCGAGGTTTGTAAGCTCCTTCTGAGGCTGATAGGCTAAGTCTGAGGTTTGTAAGCTCTTACTCAACACTATGTACAAGAAAGTTAAAGTATGTTGTCCTTTTAACTTCCTTAAACACAAAAAAATGAGATTTCTTGCTATTCTATTAAAAAGACACTTTTACAATTATCAACCAAATATTGAAAATACACCCCTTGTGATTTTTTTTCTTTAATATTGTGGATAATGGCTCAAAAGGTGATTGGACTATTGATTCTAGTGTCATTCATCACATTACATTTATTTCTTTACAATTATCAACCAAATATTGAAAATACACCCCTTGTGATTTTTTTTAATGCTGTCGATAATGGCTCAAAAGGGGATTGGATTTATTGAACAACCTTATCTCTATTCGTAAGCTTACGGAGAACAATAATTGTGCAGTTATATTTATTTATTCTCATTGTACTTTTTAAGATCTTGCAACTAAGAAGACGATTGTATTTGTTAAGGAACATGGAGGATTATGCCATCTCTTTGATGTAGGAACTGATTATTGTTTTTTGCATTTCAATTTCAATCAGTGTCATCTTCTGCCTCCCAAATATGGATCCAACATAAGCGTCTTGATTATTCTTCTTTTTCATTAATAAATTGTGTGTTTCCATCCCTATTTTCAAACAATTTGTAATGTCCTTTAAATGTGATATTTGTGATTTTTTTAAACATAACCAGACTACTTTTCCTGCAAACCTTACTAGAAGTGTTAAATCATTCGATCTTATTCATTATGATGTTTTGGAACCAACCATTGTTTATAACATTTCCGATGCGAGATGGTCTGTTTGTTTTATGGATGACCGTTCTTGACTAACTCGAATTTTCATGCTGAATTATAAATCAAAAGTATAACATTTGTTTATACAATTTCATAGCTTGATGGTTGGGAATATAAATATGAAAAAGGTCCAGGGGGTTGAATAGACCGGTCCCTTTTAAAAACAATTTCAAAAACTTTTAATACAAAATCATAGTTCAATGGGCGGAAGCGAAAACAAAATAAGATGGAAGCTTAGAATCTCATCAATATGAATTCTAACCAATATATTTCAACGGTGTCACTAAAACCTTGATCGTTTCAAGGACATAAACAAAATAGTATAATTCAAGTTCCTTGATCCAAACAATTTAATATCCCAACATAGTCATGCTTCTTATCACAATTAACTTAAAGACAATTCAATAGATTTCATGAAACACAAACCTATGCTTATATAATAAACTACTACAATCATGACCTAACCTATATGACATTATTATGCTATGATGGAACATAGAATGCAGAAAATTAAAGTGAGATGGGGAAGAAGGAAAATATACAGAGATATATGTTGGTTCGATATTATCGTCCTCGCATTCACCTACTCCATTCTTCAATGGTTTAAAACCACTGAGAAATAATCATGTCTTCCGCTATTTTCAAGAGTTAATATACAATTATTTTGATACAATGAACTATCATGAATCTAAAAGTTACATACAGATCAAATGACAATTCCTTATGTTGATGTAGATACTCAACTGCTACATATAAGATCCTCAATGATCTTGATCCAATAACCATGCTATCCACAATAACATGCTTCAAGCTTTATTTCTGCATAATTTCTTCCTTTCATCTTGCGAAGATTTTTCGGAATGATTGCCATTAGCCTTAAATAATTAGATAACTCTTAGCTTTGTTCTGCGACAACCTTCACATAGTTTCACCAAAATCTTCAATCGAGTATATATAAACTCTTCTCTATTTATGAACGGCATACAACCAAAATTCATGACCAAGAAACGATTCTTCCACCTGATACACAAAAACATAACTTCAAAGAAAAACACTAGATTTCCTAATGTACCTTTAATACACCTCTCACACTTAGTATTTAGAGTTTGAGATCTATAAAAATACTTCTTGACAAAGGTTGAAAATGATTAATAGTATCTGAAGAATCACACACACATACACAATTAAAACTTACAAGATCCACATTTTAGGAGGTTAATCACAAAGTTCTAACAAGGAGATAGGTTTTGGTGAATGAAGAACACACATTAGTTTCTCTCAAGCTTCTTGGTAAAATATTGGTTTCTAGGTTCTTTGTGAATGTTAAGAGGTTGATCAATTCTATAAATTGAGTGACCAACTCCCTCTCTCTCTATCCATTCTTTGTGTTCAACTACAAAAACATACAATATTATTACAAGATATTTTGGTAACACACACTTTCTTGAGATTCACTCACTCACTCTTGTATTCATGGTCACACACTCAAAGAAGAATAGTAGACAAAAAATCAAAAAGCAATTGGAGAGTGATTAATTAGAGAGAGTCATAACAAACTCTAAAAACAACGAGTTTTTATCAAATCATGAAGTAATTGATCGAATCAAAGAAACAACAACTTGAATCAAAGTTTGGAAAGAAATGAGTGAGGCCCTGATTCGAGTCATGAGTATCTCATGGTTTGAGTCATGAAGAGTCGTGATTTGAATCACACTCTTCTTCGACTCAAATGAGACAAAGCCAATTCCCAACATTCACCAGACTTCATGATTCAAGTCACATTATGCATGATTCAAATCAAACATCTGTACAACCTTGATGAAGGTGTGAAAAGTACACAAGAAGGTGGGTTGAATTGTGTATTGCGTTTTCTTTAATTTAACTTCTGATCAGAGTTTCAGAATCAGAACTGGTGTTTAGATTCTATTTTAATTCATTGGTAGGGGATATAAAAGAAGTAAACAAATAACAGTAGAATGAGCAAAATATTTATCGTGGCTCCTTCCCTAACTGAGAGTACTTAGTCCCCTTGCCTCACAAGAGATTTTCATTATACATACTTCATGATTACAACCGCTTATGCTTCTGCATAAGTCTTTCACACTTGCTCAGACCAACTGTCTGAGACTTTCTTGCTTAGAGCACATGTCTAAGACTTATGCTCACATACTCTGACCGAGCTACCTGCTCTTCTGGCCATCCAGAATGAGACTTCCTTTCTCACATCCTCTGATTGAGCCATTTGCTCTTCTGGCCATCTAGTTTGAGACTTCCTTGCTCAAGCAGCACTTGAGACTTCCTGCTCATAACCCTCAGATGAAAACTTTTCCTTTGCTCAATCAGTCTAGCTGAATAAGACTTTCACAACTCAAGCACTTAAGCAATTGGACTTATGTGGCTTAAGAATCCAGTCTTAAGACTTTTCCTTGAATCCCAATGAGACAAACTTTTGCTCAAGCACATAGCAAGAGACTTTGATCTAAACTTCTGAGTAGGCCTAGCAGGATAGAGAACAAGGTGTACATGATACAAGTATCATAGGTACGGGAAATCACCATAACAAAGACCTAAAGCACTTAAGATTTCTAAGATATACAATGTTTAATAAATCTTAAGGCTTTTACAATTACAACATACAAACAGAAAATCTGCATATTACAATAGAGTTGATAGTTTCTTGATCTTGATACTCCTTCGTCTGGAGAATCCTTATTCTTATTTTCAGTAAGAACTTTCAACCATATTTATAGCCTTTGCAGAAAACTAGCCGTTGAGGAAGTAACTTGATCAAGTGTCTTTATCTTTGCCCCATAGTACAAGAGACGTTGAAGATGGATACACATTAGATTTTGAATCCACTGTGTAACACGTTTAACCTTTGAGTTTTCAAGAGGTTCTCGTACTGATAGATCTGTTAGAAGTAGTCATTCATAAAGCATGTCAGCTTTTCTTGAGCCTTGCAATCTGACTGAAAATTTGATAAGATAGTAATGAAGCAACTCCCAAGTGTGTCTAAGTAAAAAAGATTCTGATTATTTATGTAGAAGAACAAGAACCTGCATAAATAAAACATAAATCAAATAAACCACTGTTCTTTCAATACTTTTTTATCATCAAAACTAAAAGAGAATATGTCATGAACAAATCTTGTTCTAACAATCTCCCCCTTTTTCATGATGACAAACACAAGTATTTAAAGGATAATGTTGGGCATTTAATTTTCTCTGCAACATCAGTGTATGAGGTTTGTAAGCTCTCTCTGAGTTTGAGAGTCTAATGCTGAGTTCTATTGACTCTAACACTAAGAACTACTTTTTAAGAAAAAAATAAATGAGTCTTCTTAGTAACATTAAGGTCTAAGGTTTGTAAGCTCCCCCTAAGTCAAACAGTTCCAAGGTTGAGGTTTGTAAGCTCCTCCTCAGTTCCATATTTAAGAAAACCAAAATAACAATATCTTAACTTTCTTTGGCAACATTAGAATGCGAGGTTTGTAAGCTCCTTCTGAGGCTGATAGGCTAAGTCTGAGGTTTGTAAGCTCTTACTCAACACTATGTACAAGAAAGTTAAAGTATGTTGTCCTTTTAACTTCCTTAAACACAAAAAAATGAGATTTCTTGCTATTCTATTAAAAAGACACTTTTACAATTATCAACCAAATATTGAAAATACACCCCTTGTGATTTTTTTTCTTTAATATTGTGGATAATGGCTCAAAAGTTGATTGGACTATTGATTCTAGTGTCATTCATCACATTACATTTGTTTCTCAATATTTTTAAAGTAATATTTCTAGTTTCTACATTCTATATATTATTATTCCGGATGATTCTCACACTCATCTTATAGTTGTTGAGATATTGATATTTAATCTTATAAATTGACATATGTTTCACATTTCCGATTTATTGAACAACCTTATCTTTATTCGTAAACTTACAAAGAACAATAATTGTGCAATTATATTTATTTATTCTCATTGTACTTTTCAAGATCTTGCAACCAAGAAGACGATTGTATTTGCTAAGGAACATGGAGGATTATGCCATCTCTTTGATGTAGGAACTGATTATTGTGTTTTGCATTTCAATTTCAGCCAGTGTCATCTTCTGCCTCCCAAATATGGATCTAACATAAGCGTCTTGATTATTCTTCTTTTTCATTAATGAATTACGTGTTTCCATCCCTATTTTCAAACAATTTGTAATTTCCTTTAGATGTGATATTTGTGATATTTTTAAAAAATAACTAGACTACTTTTCCTTTAAACCTTACTAGAAGTGTTAAATCATTCGATCTTATTCATTATGATGTTTAGGGACCAACCACTGTTTCTAACATTTTCGACGCAAGATGGTTTGTTTGTTTTATGGATGACTGTTCTCGACTAACTCGGATTTTCATGATGAATTATAAATCAAAAGTATAACATTTGTTTATTCAATTTCATAGCTTGATGGTTGACAATATAAATATGAAAAAGGTCCAGCGGGTTGAATAGACCGGTCACTTTTAAAAATAATTTCAAAAACTTTTAATACAGAATCATAGTTTAATAGACGGAAGCGAAAACAAAATAAGATGGAAGGTTAGAATCTCATCAATATGAATTCTAACCAATATATTTCAATGGTGTCACTAAAACCTTAATCGTTTCAAGGACATAAACAAAATACTATAATTCAAGTTCCTTGATCCAAACAATTTAATATCCCAACATAGTCATGCTTCTTATCATAATTAACTTAAAAGACAGTTCAATAGGTTTCATGAAACACAAACCTATGCTTATATGATAAACTACTACAATCATGATCTAACCTAGATGACATACAAATTATGCTATGATGGAACATAGAATGCATAAAATTAAAGTGAGATGGGGAAGAAGGAAACAATACAGAGATATATATTGGTTCGATATTATCGTCCTCGCATTCACCTACTCCATTCTTCAATGGTTTAAAACCACTGTGAAATAATCATGTCTTCTGCTATTTTTAAGAGTTAATATACAAGTATTTTGATACAATGAACTATCATGAATCCAAATGTTACATACAGATCAAATGACAATTCCTTATATTGATGTAGATACTCAACTACTACATATAAGATCCTCAATGATCTTGATCCAATAATCATGCTATCCATAATAACATGCTTCAAGCTTTATTTCTGCAGCATTCCTTCCTTTCATCTTGTAAAGATTTTTCGGAATGATTGCCATTAGCCTTAAATAATTAGATAACTCTTAGCTTTGTTCTGCGACAACCTTCACATAGTTTCACCAAAGTCTTCAATCGAGTATATATAAACTCTTTTCCATTTATGAACTACACTCAACCAAAATTCATGACCAAGAAATGATTTTTCCACCTGATACACACAAACATAACTTCAAAGAAAAATACTAGATTTCCTAATGTACCTTTAGTATACCTCTGACACTCAGTATTTAGAGTTTGAGATCCACAAAAATACTTCTTGACAAAGGTTGAAATGATTAATAATATCTGAAGAATCACACACACATACACAGTTAAAACTTACAAGATCCACATTTTAGGAGGTTAATAACAAGGTATTAAGAAGGAGATAGGTGTTAGTGAATGAAGAACACACATTAGTTTCTCTCAAGGTTCTTGGTAAAGTATAGGTTTCTAGGTTCTTTGTGAATGTTAAGAGGTTGATCAATTCTATTAATTGAGTGACCAACTTTCTCTCTATCAATTCTCTGTGTTCAACTACAAAAACATACAATAATGTTACAAGAGATTTTGTTAACACACACTTTCTTAAGATTCACTCACTCACTCACTCTTGTATTCATGGTCACACACTCAAAGAAGAATAGTAGACAAAACATCAAAAAGAAATTCGAGAATGATTAATTAGAGAGAGTCATAACAAACTCTAAAAATAACGAATTTTTATCAAATCATGAAGTAATTGATTGAATCAAAGAAACAAAAACTTGAATCAAAGTTTGGAAATAAAAGAGTGATGCCCTGATTCGAATCATGAGTATCTCATGGTTTGAGTCATGAAGAGTCGTGATTTGAATCACACTCTTCTATGATTCGACTCAAATGAGAAATAGCCAATTCCCAACATTCACCAGACTTCATGATTCAAGTCACATTATGTATGATCCAAATCAAACATCTTTACAACCTTGATGAAGGTGTGAAAAGTACACAAGAAGGGGGGCTGAATTGTGTTTCGCGTTTTCTTTAATTTAACTTCTGATCAGAGTTTTAGAATCAAAATTGGTACTCAAATTCTGTTTTAATTCATTGGCAGGGGATATAACAGAAGTAAACAAATAACAGTAGAAGAAGCAAAAGATTTATCGTGGTTCCTCCCCTAACTGAGAGTACTTAGTCCCCTTGCCTCACAAGATATTTTCATTATAAATACTTCATGATTACAATGCTTATGCTTCTGCATAAGTCTTCCCCACTTGCTCAAACCAACTGTCTAAGACTTTTTTGCTTAAAGGACATGTCTAAGACTTGTGCTCACATACTCTGACCGAGCTACCTGCTCTTCTGACTATCTAGAATGAGACTTCCTTGCTCACATTCTCTGACCGAGCCATTTGCTCTTCTGACCATCGAATTTGAGACTTCCTTGCTCAAGCAACACTTGAGAGTTCCTACTCACGCCCCTTAGACAGTGACTTTACCTTTTCTCAATCAGTATTGCTGAATAATACTTTCACAACTCAAGCACTTAAGCAATGAGACTTACGTGGCTTAAGAATCTGGTCTTAAGACTTGTTGCTTGAATCCCAATGAGACAAGACTTTTGCTCAAGCACATAGCAAGAGACTTTGATCTAAATTGCTGAACAGGCCCAACAGGATAGAGAACAAGGTGTACATGATACAAGTATCAGAGGTATGGGAAATTACCATAACAAAGACCTAAAGCACTTGAGGTTTCTAAGATATACAATGTTTAAGAAATCTTAAGGCTTTTACAATTACAACCTACAAACAGAAAATATGCATATTACAATAGAGTTGATAGTTGCTTGATCTTGATACTCCTTCGTCTAGAGAATCCTTGTTCTTATTTTCAGTAAGAAACTTCAGCCTTATTTGTAGCCTTTGCAGAAAACTAGTCGTTGAGGAAGTAAGTTGATCAAATGTCTTTATCTTTGCCCCATAGTAAAAGAGACGTTGAAGATGGATGCATATCAGATTTTGAATCCACTGTGTAACACATTTAACCTTTAAGTCTTCAAGAGGTTCTCGTACTGATAGAGCTGTTAAAAGTAGTCATTCATAAAGCATGTCATCTTTTCTTGAGCCTTGCAATCTGACTTGCAATTTAATAAGATAGTACAATTTTCTTTCTACAGTACGGATGACTTCCAGCTTTATCACCAACTCTGGGTGGTACCATATTCTGATATATAATTGATAAGTGTAGTGACTCATCTAAATACTGTACCTTCAGCATCAGAGTCTGCGTCAAGCCACACTACCAATCATTCTTAAAATTCTGCCACCAGAAGCTAGCAATGAAGCAACTCCCAAGTGTGTCTAAGTAATACAGATTCTAATTATTTATGTACAAGAACAAGAACCTGCATAAATAAAACACACATCAAATAAACCATTGTTCTTTCAATACTTTTTTATCATCAAAACTAAAAGAGAATATGTCATGAACAAATCTTGTTCTAACAATCTCCCCCTTTCTGATGATGACAAACACAAGCATTTAAAGGACAATGTCAGGAATTTAATTTTCTCTGCAACAGTTTGTAAGCTCCCCTTGAGTTTGATAGTCCAAAGCTGAGTTCTATTGACTCGAACACTAAGAACTACTTTTTAATAAAAAATAAATGAGTCTTCTTAGTAACATCAGGGTCTGAGGTTTGTAAGCTCCCCCTGAGTCAAACAGTTCCAAGGTTGAGGTTTGTAAGTTCATCCTCAGTTCCATATTTAAGAAAGCCAAAATAAAAATATCTTAACTTTCTTTGGCAACATCAGAATTCGGGGTTTATAAGCTCCTTCTGAGGCTGATAGGCTAAGTCTAAGGTTTGTAAGCTTTTACTCAGCACTATGTACAAGAAAGTTAAACTAAGTTGCCCTTTTAACTTCCTTTGCCAACACCAAAATATAAGGTTTGTAAGCTCTTTTTGATCCTGATAGACTAAGTATGAGGTTTATAAGCTCTTTCTTAGTTTTATGCACAAGGAAGTTAAAATATGCCTTGGGCTAGGTAACCAAAACAACTCAGTTTCCATTTAAATACTTACTATTATTTCTCCCCCTTTTCTCACATCAAAAAGAAAGAAATAAAAGAAGGAAAAAGAAGAAAAGAAGGAAAGGAAAATAATTTCTACAAATTAGTGCAATTCAGATCATCATTACTATAACAATTTCCAAGAATTAGAAAGCAACTAACTAATAAGGATTATTAAGGAATGTTATGTGCATGCTTTAAAGTCCTAGTGGTCGTTTGTTATTTCAAGAATTAAGAAGGATTAATTTCAGAATTTTGGTATACACAGAAGCCATTATAAAAGCACCCAACTTCTAGATCATTTTCATCAACAACTTCCTAAAGATATGAATTCATCAACTGAGAGTCATAACACATTTGTCATAACAGATGTTTTAGAGATCTCTTCAAGTTGATAAGTTCAATCTCCTCAGAGGCGAGATACATCTGAATCATCTACAACAGAGCCCTTGCCCTTATCGACAATTGCTTCTGACGAGGCAACATCAACAGTTCATGAACAACCTTCAGAAGTAGGTTCTTCAGTACTTTCTCTGAGGCCAAAGAGAAGAAAGGTCAACAAACGGTTTTACTGATCGCTCCTGGTCATAGATGAGGAAGAAAAAATTGACTCTGAAGATGAAGAAGTGAATTATGGCAACAGTGGATACTGTTTGGCACAAGATACTCTAGCTAGGGATCTTTACTAGAAACATCTTGTCCCTTTCTATTTAAAATATATTTTTTTTGTAATCCTTTTGCTTAATATAAATGAAATAGCCATTATGAGCAAGATTTGTTTTGCATGCAATTACATTCCAGTAACTTTGCTTAAGAATTTCTGAAGGAGCATTGGCAAAGTGAAAGTGACAACAGAAACATCAGTAAAACTAATAAAACATTAACTTATAGCTCTTCAAAGAATCTAAAACAGGTTAGACTACTATATAACATTTACAAGAGTTATTATTAAAGTATTGATAATATTTAACCAATACTTAAACTCAAGACCCTATAAATATCACGTCTATAAAAAGGAATCAAGTAAGCTTTCTTTCATCATCACTTAATCCCTAAAAAACCAAGATGTACAAGTAAAAGCAAATATGAGTTCCAAAGAGAGATTTCGGGAAGACAACATTACTAAATGCAGCAACTTAAGCAAACTAGGGCAAAACAGCAGCTGAAGGATCTGCAAGTAAGTAGACAACTTCAGAAGTGCTGTTCTCAACAACATCTTTTGTAAAGACAACCAAAAGAAGATATTATGGGTCCAGACGCAGGCACTAGCTGAGAAATGAGGCTATGGAGTTTTCTAAGGTAGAATAGCAAGATTACTTAGATAGTTTGGACATGTCAAATGATCTTAGGTAGATCCTTAGGGTCAATCCAACATACCAAAATCATCTAATTGTCTTGTAATAGTTTCATTTCCATTAATGAAATAAGTTGAAAACATTGAGTACTTTTACCTATTTGTTTTAGATTCTCATGGACAACATAAAATAAATATTTAACAGTTTAAAACTGAACACAAGCATGAACAAAATCTGAATTTATTAATAAGAAGCTTAATACAGAGATTTCAACAGAATACAAAGCATAACTATACAGAAATCTAACATCAGAATCTTTCATAGATAGCTTCAAACTTGTATCTCCAAATCTTAGAAGAACTAGCCTCAGAACTTATGTTAACCCCCTCCTGAACAAGTATCTCAGAAATAACTCGTCCATAAGGAATGGAGAATGTCTTTCCCTTTTGAAAAGAAGAAAGATATCTTTTCAGATGGTCAAACATAACTTGAGGAAGATCAATCTTCGAATATGAATTAAGAAGTAGAAGAAAATATTTTTCAATAGGGTCCACAAGCTCTAAATCTTTATCCTTAGGAAGTAAGTTCGAATTCAGAATCTAATTCTAAACAACAGCATCAGGAAGAAGATTTGAGACCTCTGATGTATGAGATGGATCTACAAAGATACACCAAGTAGGAAGATAGCGTTCCCAAATAAGAGTTCCTGGGATTTCTCCAATCTCCTCATAATTGATCACATTTGCAATTGCTTTAGAGGTTACTTTAATAGAAACACCAATTACTCTAGACATAATAGCATACTCATAATTCAGCTTAACGATGGAGGCATTAATCCAAAACGCTTTGAAAAGACTTGGATAAGTGAAACCACATACCATCTCAAAGTAGCTATTCCGGCCTTGTTTAGATACAGTCTTCCAGAAATTGAAACCAATCTTAAGAAACTCATCAAAATCTACAAACTTTTCATTGATGACAGCCAACTGATTCAAAGAAGAATGAACTAAGGAACTCATCTTAGGTTTGGTTTGATCAACACACAATTAGGAAGAAAATAAGAAGAAGAAGAACTGAACAAGAATACTACAAGAATAAGAATCTTGTTAGAAAAAAGACACAATGATGTTACACAAGACAAGGAATAATAACAGTGAGTACCAAAAGAGAAAACATCACTACTCAGAGGTTCTTATCCAGCAAACGTTTCAATTCCACAAGATGAATTTTACCTTAATGTAAATTTAAGCATTATAAAATTTTTTAGAATACTTTTTACTTAAATTGTTATGTCAGACATAAAGAATCTTCTTCTGAATCTCAGAAACTGAAAACTTTCAGAAGCTATCATCCATCAGAGTCTAGTAGATCTAGACTAAGATAGAGATATCATCTATAAGTTATAATACTCTAAGACTCTATTCAAAACTAGCACTTCATCTTGAAACAAGAGTCATGAGTGATAGATGAATATTGAATTGAATTCTAGACATCTAACACACAACAGTAACAACACAGACGGTGAAGAAACTATTTCTATAAATAAGATCATCATCTGGCTTAATAAAACATTTAGTATAAACAAACACAACGAAGTTTCCTCTTAAAGATTTATGAAGTTCTTCTTTTCAAAAGAACTTCTCTAGAAATCTAACAGAAACTTTGTATTTTCATCTATACAAATGTTTTATTGAATCAAAAGATAAACTAGAGAAGAACAAGCATACCTTTTTTTTGTTGGCCATACTCGACTAAGTATTCATACTTGACCAATAGAGTATGAATGCAGCTTTGAGTGGATTCTGATTTAATGGCTGTCTAAGCATTAATTCCACTACTCTCACTGTCGCAACTGCGAAAACACCCGACGGAAAAACGGAAGAGTTGCTACTGTTCGTTATTTATCCCAAAGAGAGGGAAAGGAAACGATCAGAGAAAACCTGACGAAAAGGGAAAAGACAAGGTCATTGCAACCAAATCTCGGGTTCGGGAGTCGGTTATGCAAGGGGAAGGTATTAGCATCCCTCACGTCCGTTGTACTCAACAGGATCCATGCTTGTTGTCTAATTAAAGGGTGTCTTAATATATCTAAGCTATAGGCTCACAGGACAAAAGAAAAGAAAAGAGACTCGATAGAGCATCGCCGCTCTATGCCTACGTATTCCCTCGTGCAATGGGAAAGTCAGAGTCAACGTAGTTCGGAAAACTACGGGTGAAGGTGAGGAAGGTTGCTCGCCAAGACATCGCCGTCTTGTGCCTACGTATCCTCATCTGGTATGAGAAATCAGAGCAAACGTAGTTCGGGCTGACACGACCACATATCGGTTCAAGTGTTTTAACCGAGTAGAGTTAAACCTTCGTTCTAGAAGTTAGGGACGATGCCTGTTTGCGGTAGAACCAAGAGTTAACAACACTCTTTTTCTGAAAATGATTTGCAAACGATCCTGAAGGATAAAAAGGTTTGAGATTTTGTTTGTGTTTTTTAGTGAAGTGAATTAATTTGATTGATGATTCACGTTGCACTAAAGACTATGACATAGGAACAAATGCGTCGCATATCGCCCCCAGACGGGACGTACCCTAAACACTCTAGACAAACGAGAGGAGACCCCTCACTCATCATTTTCCATGTGTTTAAGGCTCGTAGCTTACAATGTTCATCGTATTTATTAGATGAGTTAGAATCTGTTTTGAGATGAGAAGAGAGACGCACAGAAGGTCTAAGGGAAACTTGGCCCTAACGTTGTCATGCAAAATGGACCTAGAGTTGGGATTAAAAGGGGAAAATCTACCCTAATTTAGCTTGCTTGGATTAAACACCTAATGTCTCTCCTACTCCCATCCTAAGCGGAGGGACTGGGAATCCTAAGGGATCATGGCAAAAGACCAAGAAAACACAAAGCGATTCAATCACAAGTAGAAAGAAATGGAAGATAAAATACAACATGAAATGCTACCTTCAAGAAAATTGGGAGGAAAAAGTGTGGGGCAGCAGCCACCACAAGCACATCTCAACCAAGCAATGCAAGCAAAGGAAACAATGCAAATGATCATCACTTTGAACCACATCCATAAGCATGCATTCAAGTGGAAACCGAACACGCGTGTCGAAGAAATTATGATTGAACAATCAAGAACAATAACACAATATCCAAAACATCTCACTCCTAATGCACCATACTGATCCATGAAGATTCGAAGTGAAACGATACCAAAACGACCTTGAAAACCAGCAAAACAGGCCTGCTGGCACAGTGTTAATCGATTAACACCAGGGGTTAATCAATTAACCATTGAAAAATGTTTGAAAATTTGAATATTCACACTGGTTAATCGATTAACCAGTTTGCACTGCAACTGGTTAATCGATTACCACTGTACCAGCAGCAGAAAACAACATTTCAAAAGCATTTTTCAATAATTAATCACTTCTCCAATAAACCAGATGATTGCATAATCAATTACGCATGAATTTAAACCAGAATACAGTGATCCAATCAACATGTAAACACATTAAAACAGCAAGATCACCAATCACATGGATCAAATCAACCAAAAGTCAATAAAAAACGAAGATCCACATGATGATTATGCAAAATAAGCTCAAAAACAGAATCGGATCTAGAATTCCAACCTACAAAGTGGAGATTTGCTTTGGTAATCGTTGATTCAACTTCAATTGAGTAGATCCAAGCAAGAAATCCAGAATTCCTTCAAGATCCAAGTGATTACTTGTAGTAGAAATGAAGATCCACCCAAATTAAGCAAGAATTATCCAAATAATCTCCTCTAGATCAACTTCAAAATTCAGATCCAAACTAGCACAAAAATTGAATGAAGAATTAGATATGACATGGATGAAGGATGAAGGTTTTAGCTCTAGAATTCAATGATTCCAATGGAGAATCAAGGAATTCCAAGAAAGAGCTTTAATGGAGTTTTGGTGGGAAGAAAAGTTAAGAGAAAATTGAGAGAATGAGAGTGAATTCTGAAATGTGAATGAAATTATGAGGATTGTGTATGTGAGGTTTGGAGAAAATCATTTAAATACCCCTTAGATTTGGATCCAAATGTGGTTTGGAGTGTGGTTTGTGAAAATTGGAATGGAATTAGGAATGGGAATTTGGAGGGAATGTGAATTAATTTGAAAGTTAATCAAAATTTGGAGTGATTCTAGATCCTTCTTTTGGTGTAAAATTAACTTCTCAAGTGATCAAAATGGACCCCAAAGTGCCTGCCTTTGAAAATTCACGTGCAAAGCTGATTTTTGCCTTGGTTAATCGGTTAACCATATGGGTTAATCGATTAACACCTTTAAAAATTCAAATTTGACCTGATTTTGACTTGATTAATCGGTTAACCATTTGGTCAATCGGTTAACACCTTGAAATTTTGAATTTTGGCGCCTTTTGGAGGGAAAGTGCACATTCGCCCATTTTCATCTGTTCTGTGCTCTGTTAAGCCTCTGAAACTTGCTCTTGAATACTATAACCATGAAAACGCTTGAGATAGCCCGAGTGTTGCCTCCTGAGCTGAAAATATCCTATAAAATAAAATAAAATCGACCGCTCGATCGCCGGGCAAAATAAATGCCGGAGCCTCTGATGCTCGTCATTTAGTCTCTTGCACTAAAAAGGAAACCGGAGCCACATAAATGTCTAGATCCCATGCCTCTAGAATAAATGCTATGATATGCAAAAATGCAGAAATGCAAAGAAACGAAAGCCAGTCCAGGTTAAAATAAAAGGGCAAATTTTGGGGTGCTACAGCTGCCCCTATTCAATCGACTTGGACCTGAAGGGATGAAAAACATCAGCTTTTAAACATTCAAGGTAGAAGGTGATTGAATACCAAAAGAACCTGGAAATTTGTAACCCTGCGGGGATACAACACAACGAATACCAACCAAAAGTTGGAATGCGATACGCCGAGGATAACAATTCAATACGAAACATCAACCAAACAATACCAACCAAGAGTTGGGATAACAAACCAAGGATACCAACCAAAAGTTGGGATAAATCTTGAATCAAGAACCTGCAGGACGTACAACCAACAGACTTACGATCTGAGGACAAGAAAAACTCCGCTGGGAAAATAAGAGTGAAGCTTATATCAGACCGCCCCGCGAGGACCAAGCGTATACCAAATAACAATCAAAGGATACCATTCAAAAGATGGGATGACCAACAACTGAGTACCAAACAAAAGTTGGGATAGAGGTCAGAGAATACCAACCAAGAGTTGGAGTGCCGACTCCGCCGGGGAGCAAAAAGAGGAAAATACCCAAGCAGTCTTGTGGTTACCTCACTGGGGAAAGAGTAGATTAACCAGACAACTCTGCACGGGATAAACATCTATCAAAAGACAATAATTAAAGGATACCATCCAAAAGATGGGATACGAGTTACTCTCTGGGGAAAGCTACCAACCAAAAGTTGGAATCACTACAACATTGCCCGCAAGTGAGATGGCGGGGCTACTTCGCTGGGGCATACACTGACCAAAAGTCAGTATGCAACAAAAGGTAATGAACACAAGCTACCAAACAAAAGGTGGAAACACCATAATACCGAACAAAGTTGAACCCAAACTATCAACCAAAAGTTGAAAACATCCGAAGAAACACAACGGCCACAAGCTACCAACCAAAAGTTGGAATCACTTTCAACAAAATCTCACCCACCAAAAGTTGGAATCAGACAAAGCTACCAACCAAAAGTTGGAATGACGACTCCGTCGGGGAATAGAGGAGGGATACCAACCAAAAGTTGGGATAAACATACCACCACCAAAGGACTACCAACCAAAAGTTGGAAAAACGAAATCCAAGAAAGGAGGACTAACAACCAAAAGTTGGAATAACGTCAACAAAGCTTTGGACCCAGCTGGGGACTATCAACCAAAAGTTGGGATGACGTCCAGCAAGCGACAAACTACCAACCAAAAGTTGGGATAACGACCTACAAGCTACAAACTACCAACCAAAATTTGGGATAACATCCACCAAGCGACAGACAACCAACCAAAAGTTGGGATAACGACTGCAGGGCATAACATCCAACCAAAAGTTACGACACAAGCTACTAACCAAAAGTTAGGATCGCCAGAAAAGATTATCATCGACCAAAAGTCGAAACACAAGCTACTAACCAAAAGTTAGGATCACCAGGAAAAATCCTCCTCGACCAAAAGTCGGAATAAAAGCTACTAACCAAAAGTTAGGATCGTTGGGGACACTGAACAACGCTGACTCCACCACAGAAGACTACCAACCAAAAGTTGGGATGATCATCCAAGATTACCAACCAAAAGATGGAATAAAAGGCTACTAACCAAAAGTTAGGATTACCGGAAATGCTAAACGAGAGCGAACTGACCATAACAAAGGTTTCCAACCAAAAGTTGGAATATCCGACTTTGCCGAAGAAAACGAGGATTACCAACCAAAAGTTGGAATAATGTAACACCCCGATTCTGATTTCTCATTTTTGTTGAGTCTTTTGATTTATTTGGGTGATTAATATTTTAATTATGAAATTAATGTGTTAATATTTTATGTTTGCATATTATGTTATTTTACCGATTTTGAGAGTTTTCGGGGAAAATAAGTCGGAGGGTATTTTAGATATTTCTTAATTAGTGATTAAGATAGATATTTTGTGAGAAAATGAATTAGTAGATGTTTTGAGAGAAAATGAATAAAAAGAACTAGAATAGAAAGAGATATAAAGGGAAAGAGGAAAGAAAAGAAATAGGGAGAGGAAAAGGAAGAGAAAGAAAGAGGAAGAAGAGAAAAGAGGAGAAATAGAGGGAAAGCTTGGAAAGCTTCAAGATCAACTTCTAGGAATTGATTAATCAGGTAAGGGTGTGAAATCTTATTATCTTACCAATGTATATCATTATGTATGTGTGTGTGTTTGGATTGTTGGATGTTTTCCTCATTTTCCCATTTTAGGTCGAAATGGTTTAATCGATAGAAACCAATGTTTTAACGGTTAGAATTTGGATTAGATTGTGTAATTTAGTCGAGGAATGTTGGGCTAAGACTATTGAAACTTGTTGGATTAAAATCGGGTGATTTTGTGATCTTGTGACATTTTTGGAGAAGTAAGGGTTTTGTATATCGCAGAACTCGCTAGGCGAGTGAGCTAGCGAGGGGTTCGCTAGGCGAGCACCTAGCGAGATGCTAGCGAATGGTCCCAGACTTGGGCAGAACCAAAAAGACCCAAACTCGCTGGAGCGAGTGAGGTAGCGAAGGGTTCGTTACGACCTCACTAGGGGAGCAGGTAGCGAACACTTCCAGTAGCTTTTAGACAGCCTTCGCTAGCGTGTTCGCTAGGCGAAGAAGGTAGCGATGGTTCGCTAGGACCTCGCTAGGCGATCAAGGTGGCGAGCGTGACAGAATAACATTTTATTTCTGTTCCATCCAAATATCGATTCTTTGATTCTTGAACGTGTAGCCTGTGTGTTGTTGTATAATATGCTATGGGTAGCCGTATAGCGTGAATCCTAGATTGTGGAATGGATGTATTGTGAATTGTGGCCTTTGGGGCAAATATATGCATTGTTTAAATTGAATGAAAATGCATGATGATTGTGATGGAGTTCATTGCCGTTTGGCATGATTGATATGAACGTACATGGATTGTATGCGATAGTATGAGACGAATGAATGAATATATATTTGTGAATATGTATGCATTTCAAAAATGTCTGGAGTCATTTTGCATGTGAAGCATCATGAAGTGCATTCTTGTGTTGTGGATTCTAATGAGAATCTGTTGTAACATTGTGTGCCTATGTGAGGTGTGAGCGATGATTACAACTGATTGTGTGCCCATGTGGGGTGTGAGAAATCAGATTGTGTGCCCATGTGGGGTGTGAGCAATCCATAAACATTGTGTACCCATGTGGGGTGTGAACAATGGGTGAACATCGTGTGCCCATGTGGGGTGTGAGCGATGGTTCCAATAAGTTCCTGAGTGAACTTGTGATGATTGAGTCATTACCACATTGCATTTGCATAGAGTCGTGAAGTCGGTCTCTATGATTTGCATTTATCATCTTTATAATGGTGTATTGGTGAATGAACATATATGTGTATGTTTATGTGGAATGATGAGAAGTGTGAAAATATGCATGATGTATATGCTTGGTTATATATATGTATACATTGTGATGTATATGAATGAATCGTGATGAGTTGTGATGAGAATGCAGAATATGTGTATGTTATGCTATATATATATATATATATATATATATATATATATATATATATATATATATATATATATATATATATATATATATATATATATGATTATATGCATTGTTATTATGATAATATTTCTCACCCTTCTGCCGTTTTATGATGTTCTATGAGGCATTGCAGAGTAGGGTGGATGGAGATCTTTTTGTGAAGCGTGTCTTCATCTTTTGGTCGGTTGGCTCTGATATGTAGCACCGGGTAGCTAGGATGTATAGAATTCTTTTGTGATACATTTATATATGTATCTGGCTGTTGAATGTTTATGATAAACATGTGTTATGTTGTGAAATCAAACTAAATGATATATATATATATATATATATATATATATATATATATATATATATATATATATATATATATATATATATATATATATATATATATATATATATATATATATATATATATATGTATGTATGTATATATGTTTGTTGTTATTCAATGTTTAGATGTTTCCGCTTTTATTCTAAATATTGAGATGTGGGTGTAAGGACTAAGTTCCTCTGTTGTAAGTTATCCCACTGTTGCATATCAAATGTTGAGCAGGTGTTGTATGTTTTAATTTCACGTATAATGTGATGCGTCCGTTTTATGCCATATTTATAATTATACTCTGACGGAATAATTTTTAATACCTACCTAAATGATTATTTGATTATTTGGGGGTATAGAAAGGGGGCGTTACAAATAATATCCAAACGCCAATAGGTCACTAACCAAAAGTTGGAATAAAACAAAGATTACCAACCAAAAGTTGGAATAAAGACTCTGCAAAGGGGGACCAGAGATTACCAACCAAGAGTTGGGATAACACCTCCTAGAATTACCAACCAAAAGTTGGAATACCAAGCACCAAAATCGGACTACGCTGGGTACCGCCCAAAAGTTGGGATAGCACACCCAGAACAGGTAGGCAACAAAATCAACCGACTCACAACTTGCAAGGAAAGCTCCGATAGGAAAAGAGAGGTTTAAACAAACAACTCTGCCGAGGAAAAGAGTATTCACCAAACAACTCTGTTGGGGAAAATGTTTGAACAAACAGGCTCGAACCGGGAAGAAGGCGCTTACAAGCGACTCATATGGGGAGAACGACGACGTTTAACCAAACGACTAAGATGAAGAAAGAAGACGTTTAACCAAACGACCAGCAGGGAAGAATCCGATAAAATGACCAACGCAAATATCGATATCAACAGGGATAACACGAAAATCTCCTGAATCAAACAACCCCTGGCACCGAACCTGGCTTATGCTTCAGATGCATATGTTTGAAAATGGCGTAATGCTCCATACGAAATGGAAATGCTACGCATTTAGGAGGATGCTATGCGAAAGTGCAAATGCAACGGGACCACCTCAGCAAAATAAATGCTGAAGAGAACAACCCTGCCGGGGAAAGATAAGGATATGCCAATCACGACTGGACTTATGCTGGGAAGTACAATCCCTGGATGGCTTTTCCAAGAAAAGAACTCTCCGAGGCTATACTGCTCTGACAAGAACAAAAATCCACTCTGCTAGGGATCAAAGCAAACTCTGCTGAGGAAAGTGCCGTGAATGGCTTACCAGAATACAACCCTTCTGGGGAACAAAAGACTCGGCTGGGGAAATGCCCTGGATGACCTTTCTTGGAAAACGTCACCTTGCTGGGAAAACGCCAAATGAACCACTCAGTGGGAATCAAGAACCACGCTGAAAGCTCCACTCTGCTTGGAAAGAAATTCCACCCTGCTGGGAACACACCGGTAACAACTTGCTCTGCTGAGAAACATCAAAGACCTCTACTGAGGGCCCCACTCTACTGAGGAATGGGTTACGCTTCTATTTGAACACTTACCCTGTCGAGGGAATCAACATTAAATTCTATTCGAGGAAGAAAATCCTGAATACCGATATCACCGGAAAGACATGATCGCGACTTTCTATGTCTAATAGAACTTAACTACAAGTGCACAGTCTATCGCGTAGTAATAAAAGATATTGATCCCACAGGGACTCGTAATCAAACTAGTGTTTACGGGAGTTACTATGTTTAGCTAGGTAGATAATGTTTAAGGGAATAATTGCTATTACTAAAGGGAACTAAAAATGTTACTTATATTATAATTACACAAATCGATATGCAACAATTATGTTCTTCGGGGATTTGACAAGTTACCGGTATATAAAATATTTTCAGAATTCATTTAAGAAGAAAATAGTGATCTAAAGACCTTCGTCTCACGATGGTTGTTGACGTTAGTCGCAACTTTAAGGCGGAACGTATGCTGTCGCTATCCCGTTCGGGGTTAAAATCGCTTTTTGGAAATCTCTAAGTTCCAATCTATTTTAAAGTGCTTTCGCTGTTATTAAAACAAATGCCTAGTGTTTACTATCTGGTCCTAGCCGCAGCTGTCGCTTGTTGGTTCGTACCTTAATTAATTTCCCACTGTCGTGGCAAAACTACTTTTAAATAAGTTCTCGCTGTCGCGACGAACGTTTATTCAGGAAATAAGTTTAAACACTCAGGCGATAAACAACTTTTAAAAAAGAAAGGTTTTGACCGGTTATTATCAAATCCCGTCTGAATTATTATTACATACCGACTACTCTGGTTTAGCTAGACATGGATTTGGAACAGGTAAAGCGTAAATAAAAGCAGAAATTTAAAACATTCATACTGCTGGGAATTAAAGTTACAATTAACGAAATAATAAAAACCTGTAAAGTATCCAATTGGCTTTTGGCCAAATCCCAACGATGTCGGCAGGATTGTGTCTTCAAGCCAATAGAGCGCACAAATGAATATTGCAGAAATGAAATACAGGGAAAAAGGAAAGGAAAACAAAAGCAAGACTTAAACTAAATTTGCTCTGGAAAATAATTTGGGTAGCACTTCGTTATCTGAATGCGGCTCTCTTTCTCAGCTCCCCTCCTTCCCCTTTTATAGAGGTGAAATGCTAACGGTTGTAATTTTCAGAAGGTGGACTTGGAGTCAGAGAAAATAGGAAGTAGTGGTCCATCATTTTGGGACTTGGAACTGATTTTTGCACGTTAAATGAAGTTCTACGTTTTTGCCTGCATGACGGCCGTCATGGTGTGTGACGGTCGTCACCCGTGTGACGGTCGTCATGGATGTGTGACGGTCGTCACAGCAGAAAAATGCGCATCTGCTGTTTTTCATGTTGTTTTCATCTGGTTTTCGTCCATATTTCATCTGTAATTGCTTCTTTTCTTCATATTGCTTTGTTTGGACATGATCTTCAAATACCTGCAGAATATCAGACAAATAACATGGAAAAACCCGAAATCGGATTGAAACCATTCAAATATTAGTTGAATTATACGTCAATATATATATATATATATATATATATATATATATATATATATGATTTCGCGTTATCAAACTCCCCTAAGCTTGAATCTTTGCTTGTCCTCAAGTAAAAACAGGAAGAATAAAAGTCGGCAAGCACGAGGCAGCTTCGTCGTTCAGAAAGTTGGGAAAAACCGGGGTTCTAAATAGGAACAAAACGATTACGGTGACGACATTGGACTATAAGTCTTCGGAGGTCTCCTTTTTATGCAAATCGGTCCCAATCATGCTATTGCAGCTTGGTATCAAGGTTCTCACGTCAAGTTTACCCTGTTTGTTCTAGCGCAATCACATTAAGCCCGTTATCCATACACTTTCATGGCAAGTCAACCTGTTAGTGAATATGATCTCATAGCTGTTTTGATCTTTTCATTGCTCATAAGCTTATACTATTGATTTTTCAATGAGTTTTTGTACCGTTGGGCTAAATGCTCGGGTGAGGAGCACCTAGCTTAGAGGGAACATGTCTCTATACTTGGGCTATATGGCTTTCTTTTCATGATTTTTCATCTTTTTAGAGATCATACACTTATTTGCATTGGTCGCTCGCTTAGAAGTGTTTAGGATGGTGCCGACTGCTTGTATAAACTACTTGAGGCTGAGCTTGCATAGAAACTTGAAACTTTGGTACAAGTAGGTAGTGAAACCGACTCGCATAAACCGGAGGTCTAAGGTGTCAGGACGGTACTGGTTTTGTTAGAATTTTCGTCTCGGAGTTTCAAAACTTGGTTTGAACTTTGGCGCATTCTCGTGATGCTTTTGAGGAACAACTGAAAAAATTTTGTTTATGTCGAATAAAGTGAGGGAATTTGCGTACCGGAAAAAGACATATAAATGAGCTTTTATTTGCTAAAGTGGGAAAATGTTTGAATTGAAATTACTGAATTGAAAGTACAAGGAAACGGGAAATAAACGCTCCGCTCCCACACTATCTCACTGATTTGAAAGAATGCGAGAGGGAAATACAAGGGAAATGAAAATACAGGAAACCGGAAATACAGGAAACAAATAAAGAAAGGAAGAACTAATCACGGCCTCTGCCTCGGTCACGTCCTCTGTCTCGTCCTCTACCTCTGGCTTGGTCGACTCGGGCCTCAAAGTTCAGAGCTCCGGTGTGATAGACATAATCTCGGAGTCCTTCGAATTGCAAGGTAAGATTTGCCAAGTTCTCAGTGATGGTTTCCTGGCCGGTTTGGAGCTGTTGCATCGTGGTTCTATGCCAAGCTTTGTATTGCTCTGCTCGCTGATTTTGTTGCTGCATCTTGGCGAGTATCTGTGCTTGTTGGTCGAGGGATCGGCGGAGGTCTTCTTCAGAGAAGTCGGGCTCTGGACGGTGGCGGCGGCGATGGTAGGATGTGCCTTCAGAAGGAAGTGGTTGTGATGCCTCAGGTTGCTCAGTTCTGTCTAACTCATCTTGCATTTCGTCAACAGAACCTTGGGTGTTGGTTTGAGTTGGGGCAGCGGTAGCAGCAGGGGCATTGAGGTCAAAAAGCCAGTTGGCACGATCCTGTGGGTGCATCCGGGTACGTGACGACATGATGATACTTCTGATGGTTTTGCCACGTACGACTGAATGGTATTTGCCATCGGACCTGGAGCGGATGAGGTGAGAAGCTCTGCAATGGTCGGTGTCGAGAAATACCGAAGGAATTGTATGGAGATTCTGGAGTTGGTTATCGAGGTTCAGGCCTAGTGCAATGGAGGTAACAATCCCGCCAAAGTAAAATGGCTTAGAGCCATGGTTGCAATTAACCTGAATGTGGGCCAGGAGGAACGAAGCAGCGTTGATGGGTTCGGAATTGAACACGCAGCGGAGGAAGAAAAGTTCTTTGGAGTTCACCTTGTGGTTGCTATCTCTTGCGAATATGGTATTGCTCAGCGCTCGGTGGAAATACCGGATGGTTGGGTTGTGGATGTATGTTGCATGCAGAGAATCCCAGCCGTCGGCATTGATTCCGATTAATTGGTACCAAAGCGCGAAGGCTTCATGTTGAAATTGTTCGGTAATGCGGCGGTGAGCATCTTCGCCGCGAGGGAACTGTAGGATGTCGGCAATCTAATTTTGATTCAATTGGTAGTTCGTGCCGAACATACGGAAGCAAGCGGCGCCGGAATGTTGGCTAAGGTCGCCGCTAGAGGTGAAGTAACTGAACAAACTGAGGAACTCAAGGGTGAGTTGTTCGTAAGTGGGCTGCGGATTGGTGCACAGATACCAAATGCCGGCTCTCTGGAGCATCCAAGTGACGCCGTCAAGGAGGCCGAGCTCCGTGAGAGATGGTATGTGCGGATAGTGGGTTGGCTGTAGCGACCGTTGATGGAAGGCGACGTAGTTTGCTCTCTGTTTCTCGCCGGAGTCGCCTTCGCTGAAGTTGATATTGCTAAGGTCAGGGGTTTCATTGTTTCTTGCCATGGTTGGATGATGCTGTTGAATTTGGGGAAGAATGTGGTTTCTGTGGAATGAGAAATGTCACAAAAGTGGATTATGAAGATGAAATGGGAGTTGGGATTATATGTAGTAAGGAGGGAAAACGAAATTTTGAAGTGGGGTTTGAATGTGTGGTGATGGGAAGTTGATAAGATAGGAGTGGGGGAAGAAACGTAACCTCTGTTATAGCAGATATCAGGTTTTGGACTCGTGACGATCGTCACACATTTGTGACGGTCGTCACCCGTGTGACGGGCGTCAGGCTTCTGTGACGGTCGTCACACCAGCAAATTCTACAGAACGCAGAATTTTGCTACAGGGGTGCTTTTAACATGGTTTTAAGGCTTGTACAGGATATCACAATGTAATAAATAGCCAAGAAGCATATGATAACATAAAAAATAGAATAAAGGAATAATGAATAAAATTGAAATAACATTTAATTTAAAATGATTGTTTTTAATGTAATACATAAGTGAAATGAAACAATGCGAAAATCAAAAATAATTGAAAACGTACGGAAAACAAGAAAAATAAACTGAACTAAGGCTAAAATTTCAGTCCTTTTGTGCCTTCAATGTCAAACTTCCGGGCGTAGTAATCGAGCTGGTCACAAACTAAGTCCATGAAAACTGCTAATTCGCTGTGTATGCTTGTTATTTCTTCTTTTATAGTGGTCAGAGCTGCGTCGAAGTTGTCTAATCGGTTCAGAACAATATCCATTTTTTCAGTGGTTTCGTCAGGAATGGGCTCAGGATAGGTGTTGTAATGCGGAGGGGTCTCAGGGTCTACCTCAGCTTCGGATACAGCATCCTCATAATATAGGTAATCATGCGCTTCAGAGATGTGATCATTGTCGTACATGTAATCTTGTGGTGTGGATTGAGGTGAAGGAGGTCCCATAGGCTCATCCAATTCATAAACCCAATTGTCCTTGTTATGGATACTAGTCATCTAATGATTTGTCAATGTGAATAGCTGGACAGGTTTGTCATTGATAAGGTACTCGTAAGGTCCAGGTTCCATGGTTCTTAAAATGCGCCTGTTAAAGCAAAACTGGATGTTCATGGGTCGGACGGTGCCAAAACTAGTGCTTGCATTTAGGTGGAATCTAAGGCCAAGCTCGTGGGCAATCATTGTCACGAGGCCTCCTATTAGAATAGGTGATTGTGGTTCCTGAGTGAGGTGTAGGAAGGATCTCTTCATAAAAGGCACGACATTCACTGGACGGCCCTGAGAAGCACAGAACAAGATAAATAACTCTTCTTTAGATACTGTAGTAATGTTTTCTTCCTTTCCGAAAAGGGTGTGAGCTAGGATCTTATGAAAGTATCTGAAAGCGGGGTTATGAATCTCATCATTATACATGCCATTTGGGTCAGGGTGATAGTCGCCTGTGATTTTACCCCAGAACTGGTTTAGTTCAAAATCAAGATCGTCATCTTCGGCACTGATGAACACATGTGGTCCGCTAGGAAATCCTCGGAGGTTAGCTAATGACATCCGGCTATGGGTTTGGTCCATTCCAAACATCCTAAAGGTGATCAGCTCCGTGTTTGATCCAAAACCATAGTTGGGTAAGTACCTGAAGGAACTAAGGAATTCGTAGGTGAGGTCCTTATAGGTAGCAAAACAGGTTTTCAAGGAGGTGTTCTCCCAGCCTAATTGATTAAACAGGAATTGAATGTTATCAGTAATTCCTAGCTTCTCCATGGTAGACTTATCATAATACAGTGTTAAGGCTATGTCTCTCTCAGTTAATGCTTCAAATCTTGCCTTTTGAGCTAATCCTCGAAAATGAACCTTTGTGAAGTCGTACGCGGCCATACTCGCAGGTTAGTCGGAGAAAAACAGGAGGAAGGTTTGAAGGCTTTTAAAATCCTGAAAATTTTACAACAGAAATTTTAAGTCAGAATTTTTAGAAACAAAAGGTGGTAGAAATAAAAACAAAGTTTAAAAGAGAAAATAATGAAACAAAAATAAAAATAGTAGCAAGTTAAGTGTAAAATTTTTGTTAAAATTTCAAAACAAGATTTCAAATAAAAATGAGAATGAAATACAGTAAAGAGGGAAATACGGGAAAATTGGGTTGCCTCCCATTAAGCGCTGTTTTTAACGTCAAAAGCCTGACGATAGCTTGGTGACAAGCTATTCGGGTGTTTGAGCAGGAAGCTCGAGCAATGTTATACTGCTGACTTGAGGGCTGTTTTCGTTCTTATTATAATGTTTTAGACGTTGCCCGTTTACGATAAATGGTGCATTCGTCTTATCGGTAATTTCAACAGCTCCACTCTGAAGTACTTTAGTCACTTCAAAAGGTCCAGACCACCTAGATTTTAGTTTACCTGGGAAAAGTTTCAGTCTTGAATTAAATAGAAGTACGATGTCTCCCACACTGAATTGTTTCCGAACTGAACGTTTATCATGCCATTTCTTAGTTCGTTCTTTGTAGATACGGGCATTTTCATAAGCGTCCAATCTAAGTTCTTCTAATTCGTGTAAGTTCAAGATTCGTTTCTCTCCTGCCTCAGTGTAGTTGAAATTAAGTGTCTTAATGGCCCAGAAGGCTTTATGGTCTAATTTGAAGGGTGTAGTACCTATTGGTGTCTTAAAAGCGGTCCTATAGGCCCATAAAGCTTCATTCAGCTTTGATGACCAATCTTTCCTTGAGGTAGCGACAGTCTTTTCCAATATTTGTTTTATTTCCCTGTTCGAGACCTCTACTTGTCCGCTAGTTTGCGGATGATACAGTGTAGCTACTCGGTGTCGGACTCCATATTTAGAAAGAAGTTTGTCAAAGATTCGCGATATGAAGTGTGATCCGCCGTCACTAATGACGAGTCTGGGCATACCGAATCTAGGAAAGATTGTGTTTTTGAAGAGTTTGATTACTACTCGTGCGTCATTTGTTGGAGCGGCAATGGCTTCTATCCATTTAGACACATAGTCTACAGCGACGAGTATGTAGTTATTACCAAAAGAAGACGGGAAGGGTCCCATGAAATCTATTCCCCATACGTCAAAGATTTCTACCTCTAAGATTCCTTTCTGGGCATTTCATCGCGTCGTGAGATGTTGCCAGTTCGTTGGCATCAATCACATTTTAGCACAGCGATGTGAACGTCTTTCCAGAGGTTAGGCCAGAATAGGCCGGCTTGGAGAATCTTAGCGCACGTCTTGGATGTACTGGTATGACCACCATATGGTGCTGAATGGCATTGGGAAATGATATTTTCTATTTCTTCCTCTGGGACACAGCGACGGTATATGTTGTCGGCCCCTCTCTTGAAGAGTAGAGGTTCGTCCCAATAATAGTGTTTCAGATCATGGAAGAATTTATTCTTTTGCTGATAAGTGAGATCCGGTGGAAGCACGCCTGCAGCTAGGTAATTAACGATGTCGGCATACCAAGGTAATGTAACTTGGGCATAGACGGCTTCTACGGCTTTTTCAAGTTCGGGATCTTCCGAGATTAAGTTAGGCATGTCACTTTCAAATTTGGCTATCAGATGTTCGTATGGAAAATCGTCATTTATCGGTACTAGTTCATGTTTGATGCCTTCTATTCAGGATAAGTGATCTGCAACTACATTCTCGGTTCCTTTCTTATCTTTAATTTCTAAGTCAAACTCTTGTAATAATAGGATCCATCTCAATAATCTTGGTTTGGCATCCTTCTTGCTTATTAGGTATCTAATGGCAGCGTGGTCTGTGTATATGATTATTTTTGCTCCTACTAAGTAAGAACGGAATTTGTCAAGCACAAATATAACTGCTAGAAGTTCCTTTTCTGTTGTGGCATAGTTCATTTGGGCAGGATCTAAGGTTCTACTGGCATAGTAGATGGCATGAAGCTTCTTGTCCTTCCTTTGTCCTAGAACTGCGCCTACAGCATAATCACTCGCATCGCACATGATTTCGAATGGTAGTCGCCAATCGGGTGGTTGCATAATTGGTGCGGTGATAAGGGCTGGTTTTAATGTTTCGAATGCTTTTTGACAGTCGTCGTCAAAGACAAACTCAGCATATTTCATCAACAGGCCGGTCAGAGGTTTTGTGATTTTTGAAAAATCTTTTATAAATCTGCGGTAGAAACCGGCATGTCCTAGAAAACTCCGTATTTCGCGTACGGATTTTGGAGGTTGGAGGTCTTTTATAATTTCTATTTTAGCTTTGTCGACCTCAATCCCTTTATTAGATATGACATGTCCTAGAACTATTCCTTGTCGGACCATAAAATGGCATTTTTCCCAATTTAGGACGAGGTTCACTTTTACACAACGTTCTAATACCATTTCTAAGTTTTGTAGGCATCCTTCGAAACTTTGTCCACATACTGAGAAATCATCCATAAATACTTCCATGACGTCGTCTATGAAATCTACGAAGATTGCCATCATGCATCTTTGGAAGGTTGCTGGAGCATTACAAAGTCCGAACGGTATTCGGCGGTAAGCAAAAGTACCATAAGGACATGTGAATGTAGTCTTTTCTTGGTCATCAGGATGAATGGGAATTTGGAAAAATCCCGAATAACCATCTAGATAGCAGAAATATGAATGTTTGGCTAATCTTTCCAACATTTGGTCTATGAAGGGTAAAGGGAAGTGATCTTTTCGTGTGGCTTTGTTAAGCTTTCTATAATCAATGCACATTCTGCTTCCGGTCACGACTCTTTTTGTTTTTGATTCGCCTTTTTCGTTCTTAACTACTGTGACTCCTCCTTTCTTAGGTACGACATGAACTGGGATGACCCATTCACTATCGAAGATTGGATAGATGATTCCTGCATCTAGCAATTTCTTTACTTCGTCTCTGACTACAGTGCTTAGGATGGGGTTCAGTCTCCTCTGATGCTCTCTAGAGGTTTTACAGTCTTCCTCTATTGTAATTCGATGCATACAGATCGAAGGGCTTATACCTTTTAGATTGCTTATGTTATAGCCTAACGCGGTGGGGTACTTCTTTAGGACTTCTAATAGCTTTACGGTTTCTAGTTGTCCTAAGTCGGCGTTGACTATCACTGGTCTTTTTAGTTCATCGTCTAGGAATTCATATCTAAGGTTTTTGGGTAGTGTTTTAAGTTCTAAAGATGGGTTCTTCGGACCTGGCATATGGTTTGGGGTTAGTGCTAAGCTTTCGCTTAGACTGTCGTCTTTATACGGTTTACGCCAATCATCGTCTTCAGAAATATCGGGTATTTGAATCTTTATTATTTCTGAATACGTGGTCTCTTCATTTTCAAGCTCTCTTATGCATTCGTCAATTTCATCTACTAAATAGCAGGTATCGTCTATGGCTGGTGCTTGTAAGAACTTGGTGAGAATGAACTCTATCTTTTCTTCTCCTACTTCGAATGTTAGCCTTCCTTTCTTTACGTCTATAATAGCTCCGGCTGTAGCTAGGAACGGTCTTCCTAGGATAATTGGGGTAACAGAGTCCTCTTTGATGTCCATGATTATGAAGTCGGTTGGGATGTAGAATTGTCCTATACGAACTGGAACGCTTTCCAGTATACTGACAGGATATTTGACTGATCGGTCAGCCAATTGTACGGACATCTTGGTTAGTCTTAGCTCTCCCATATTCAGCTTTTTGCATATAGATAAAGGCATAACACTGATACTGGCTCCTAAATCGCACAGAGCTTTGTCTATTACAGACTTTCCTATGACGCAGGGTATGGAGAAACTACCTGGGTCTTTTAATTTAGGAGGCATGTGGTTTTGAATAATAGCGCTACACTCTGCAGTAAGTGTAACTGTTTCGTTATCCTCGATCTTTCTCTTATTCGACAAAATTTCTTTGAGAAATTTAGCATACGAGGGCATTTGAGTGATAGCTTCGTAAAAGGAATAGTGATATTCAACTGTTTAAGGAGCTCTACAAATTTCTTAAATTGCCCTGAAGTTTTGGAGTTTATTAGTCTTTGGGGATAAGGAATCGGTGGTTTATATGGCGCTGGAGGTGCTTGAGGTTTTTCACTTGCGGTGTCCTCCTTCTCGTTGTCTTCCTTCTTCTCTAACTCGGATTCCTTTTCTGCTTGTTCAGTTGGTTTTTGTTGCATGGCTGAGTTTTCGGTTCTCGGATTGATCGGTTCGTCCAAATCTTTTCCGCTTCTTAATATTACAGCATTTGCTTGACCTTTTGGGTTTTGTTCGGGTTGTCCAGGAAATGTTCCAGCGGGTGCGGCAGCAGAGGCTTGTTGTTGAGCCACTTGTGATATCTGTGTTTCTAGCATTTTGTTGTGGGTGGCTAAAGCGTCTACTTTTCCGGTCAGCTGTTTAATTTGCTCGCTAGTGTGTATGTTTTGATTTAGGAATTCTTTGTTTGTTTGAGCTTGAGTAGCTATGAATTTTTCCATCATCAACTCGAGGTTTGATTTCCTAGGTGCAGTCTGGGCAGCAGCTGGTTTCTGATATCCTGGCGGAGCAGCAGGCATTTGCAATGCATTATCACTTTTGTAAGAAAAGTTTGGATGGTTTCGCCAACCTGGGTTGTAGGTGTTTGCGTAAGGATTTCCTTGAGCATAATTTACTTGGTCTGGTGGGATTCCGGCCAACAATGGGCACTAGGGCGCATTATGAGTGGCGATTCCGCATAACTCGCAATTTGGAGTTACGGCGGCGACGATTGCAGTGGGGTTAACGGTCAGACTGTCGATCTTCTGTGCTAGAGCATCTACTTTAGCGTTGAACTTTTCAAGGCTGCTGATCTCGTACATCCCACCTTTCGCTGCGGGTTTCTCTGCTGGAATGCGTTCACCTCCCTATTGGCAGTGGTTCTGAGACATGTTTTCGATTAGTTGATAGGCTTCGTCGTATGGCTTATCCATAAGTGCACCGCCCGCGGTGGCGTCTACCGTTAATCTGGTGTTGTATAAAAGCCCATTATAGAAAGTATGAATCGTCACCCGGTCTTCTAGACCGTGGTGAGGACATGTTCTCATCATATCTTTGAATCGTTCCCATGCTTCGTAGAGAGATTCAGTATCTTTCTGTCGAAATCCGTTGATTTGAGCTCTAAGCATAGCAGTTTTGCTTGGCGAAAAATATCTCGCTAAGAAAACGTTCTTCAACTGTTCCCATGTCATAACGGAGTTGGATGGTAAGGATTGTAACCATGTCCACGCTCTATCTCTAAGAGAGAAAGGGAAAAGACGAAGTCTTATTGCGTCTGGAGTTACTCCATTTGCTTTCACTGTGTCTGCGTATTGTACAAACTTCGTTAAGTGTTCATTTGGATCCTCAGTTGCATTTCTTGAGAATTGATTTTGTTGTACAGCTGACAGCAATGACGGTTTAAGCTCAAAATCGTTTCGAGTAATAGCTGGGGCAGCTATGCTACTTCTAGGCTCCATCTGAGAGGGTGTAGCGTATGCCTTCAGCGGTTTGTTTTGAGGTCCTTCAACCATCTTTAGTTCTTCTTCATATTTGGGAATGTGAGTGAGAGGATCGGGAATGTTATGTTTTTGTTGGTACTCAATGATGCGACTTCTTAAATGTAAGAAGCGCTCTAGTTCTGCGACTAAGGGTTTTAAGATATCGCCTTGTGGGCGATTACTTGGCATACAATCGACAGAACCAGTAAAGGGAAAATAAAAATAGTTAACCTAGTCTATACGGCGTAACAGAAGGTTACACTATTGACTAAACGGGTCCCCGGCAACGGCGCCAAAAACTTGATCGTGACTTTCTATGTCTAATACAACTTAATTGCAAGTGCACAGTCTATCACGTAGTAATAAAAGATATCGATCCCACAGGGACTCGTAATCAAACTAGTGTTTACGGGAGTTACTATGTTTAGCTAGGTAGATAATGTTTAAGGGAATAATTGCTATTACTAAAGGGAACTAAAAATGTTACTTATATTATAATTACGCGAATCGATATGCAACAATTATGTTCTTCGGGGATTTGACAAGTTACCGGTATATAAAATATTTTCAGAATTCATTTAAGAAGAAAATAGTGATCTAAAGACCTTCGTCTCATGATGGTTGTTGACGCTAGTCGCAACTTTAAGGCGGAACGTATGCTGTCGCTATCCCGTTCGGGGTTAAAATCGCTTTTTGGAAATCTCTAAGTTCCAATCTATTTTAAAGTGCTTTCGCTGTTATTAAAACAAATGCCTAATGTTTACTATCTGGTCCTAGCCGCAGCTGTCGCTTGTTGGTTCGTACCTTAATTAATTTCCCACTGTCGTGGCAAAACTACTTTTAAATAAGTTCTCGCTGTCGCGACGAACATTTATTCAGGAAATAAGTTTAAACGCTCAGGCCATAAACAACTTTTGAAAAAGAAAGGTTTTAACCGGTTATTATCAAATCCCGTCTGAATTATTATTACATACCGACTACTCTGGTTTAGCTAGACATGGATTTGGAACAGGTAAAGCGTAAATAAAAGCAGAAACTTAGAACATTCATACTGCTGGGAATTAAAGTTACAATTAACGAAATAATAAAAACCTGTAAAGTATCCAATTGGCTTTTGGCCAAATCCCAACGATGTCGGCAGGATTGTGTCTTCAAGCCAATAGAGCGCACAAATGAATATTGCAGAAATGGAATACAGGGAAAAGGGAAAGGAAAACAAAAGCAAGACTTAAACTAAATTTGCTCTGGAAAATAATTTGGGCAGCACTTCGTTATTTGAATGCGGCTCTCTTTCTCAGCTCCCCTCCTTCCCCTTTTATAGAGGTGAAATGCTAACGGTTGTAATTTTCAGAAGGTGGACTTGGAGTCAGAGAAAATAGGAAGTAGTGGTCCATCATTTTGGGACTTGGAACTGATTTTTGCACGTTAAATGAAGTTCTGCGTTTTTGCCTGCATGACGGTCGTCACCCGTGTGATGGTCGTCATGGATGTGTGACGGTCGTCACATCAGCAAAATGCGCATCTGCTGTTTTTCATGTTGTTTTCATCTGGTTTTCGTCCATATTTCATCTGTAATTGCTTCTTTTCTTCATATTGCTTTGTTTGGACATGATCTTCAAATACCTGCAGAATATCAGACAAATAACATAGAAAAACCCGAAATCGGATTGAAACCAGTCAAATATTAGTTGAATTATACGTTAATATATATATATATATATATATATATATATATATATATATATATATATATATATATATATATATATATATATATATATATATATATATATATATATATATATATATATATATATATATATATATATATATATATATATATATATATATATATATATATATATATATATATATATATATATATATATATACGATTTCGCGTTATCAAGACACCAGAACATCAACTCCGTTGGGGAAAGGTCGTCAAAGACGTTGCCTTTGCTGGAGAATAATACTGGATTGCAATCTACCCTGCCGCCGAGGAACTATCCTTCAACTGCTTTGGTGGGAATATGCTGAGAACAAATCCACCCCGCTGGGGATTATTGTAGGGAGACAAAACACCACACATCGCGGGAGACAAATTTGATAACGAGGTTCTATGGGGAAACCAACTCTTTGTTGAACAAAATGCCTGACTGCATTCCACATGAAGGAACCCTTCGAAAACTTGTTGGGGCGTACAAACTCGCTTACGCTGGGAAACAAAACTATGAACTCCTACTAGGGGAAAAGTGAATCACCTTGTATCACAATTTCACCGTCATGGAGAAACATTCTACTGGAAGAGCTTCCATCTCGCAACAAACAAAAACATGCCTTACATGCAAAATGGTTACCTTGGTTATCATTCATGATACCTGTCACCCAAGCAAAATCATTGCTTCCGTTATGCTCTGTAAAGCCTCATGTTTTCACCTGCAATATTTATCAAAATATCGGACGTTATTTGCAAACAAGATAATAACAGTAAAAATAAGGAACGAAAAATTCTTTGACTGAAGTGAATACTTTATTGATAAGAAGGGCCTGTAAATAGGCGAATTACAATTTAGATGCAATACCTGAAAAGCGGTAATTGCGGAAAAGCAAAAGACTATATACAAATGTTGGCAATGTGGCAAGAGACAACCACCTTGTGTCTATTCTGCTATGACCTGTATGTCTTCGATGTTCCCCATGTTTCGTCCTCTGAAAAGACTGACTGGACTGATTCCTTTCCTTTAGATAACCGCTCACAGGCTTACAAATCGAACACAGACTGCAGTCGTTTGCTTTCTAATCCCTAACTTTTTCCTGGATCTCTCTTTCGGGTTTTCAATCCACTGAGATACCCATTTTTGCCAAAGTCGCCTTTCCAGGTTTTCAACTTTGCGGGTTTACATTTTTCTTTTTATCCCTAATTTTTGCCCGAACCTTTTTCTTTTTTCTGGTTCGCCGGGATGCTCCTTTTTGCCTGGACCTTTCTTTTTCTATCCAACGGGTCTCTTTTAAGCAAAGTATTTTTTAACCGCGTCTGCGTTCATAGGGGATGAAAAATCTTCACCATCCATGGTAGATAGTAATAAGGCTCCGCCAGAGAACATATTTCTTACTACATACGGACCTTCATAATTAGAAGTCCATTTTACCCTGTGATCTGTATGAGGAGGAAGGATCCTTTTCAACACCAAGTTACCCGTCTGGAAGCACGAAGGACACACTTTCTGATTAAAGGCTTTCTTCATCCTACTCTGGTACAACCGGCCATGAGCAATGGATGCCAATCTCTTCTCGTCAATCAAGCTCAACTGATTCAACCTGGTCTGTACCCACTCAGCCTTGTCAAGCTTCACATCCGACAGTACCCTTAAAGAAGGAATCTCAACTTCTGATGGTAGGACAACTTCCGTACCATACACCAGTGAGAAAGGAGTTGCGCCGGTTGAGGTACGTACCATGGTACGATAACCGTGAAGAGAGAAGGGCAACATCTCATGCCAATCCTTATAGGTTACAACCATCTTTTGCATAATCTTCTTGATATTTTTGTTAGCTGCCTCAACAGCACCATTCATCTTCGGACGATATGGAGAAGAGTTGTGATGCTCAATCTTGAAACTCTGGCACAGTTCCTTCATCATTTTGTTATTCAAATTTGAACCATTATCAATAATGATTCTATCTGGAATTCTATAACGACAAATGATGTCCTTCTTTATGAATCGGGCCACCACTTGCTTCGTGACATTGGCAAAGGAAGCTGCTTCTACCCACTTCGTAAAGTAATCAATCACAACTAGAATGAAGCAATGTACATTAGAAGCAGTTGGCTCAATCTTTCCAATTATATCGATTCCCCACATAGCAAAAGGCCACAGAGACATCAACATATTCAGAGGAGTCGGTGGCACATGCACCTTATCAGCATAAATCTAGCATTTATGACATATTCTGGCACATTTGAAGCAATCGGATTCCATGGTCATCCAATAATACCCAGCTATTAATAATTTTCTAGCCATTGCATGTCCACCGACATGAGTACCGAAAGAACCCTCATGGACTTCCTCCATCAACAGGCTTGGTTCAAGCTCGTCAACACAATGCAGCAAGACCATGTCAAAGTTTCTCTTGTATAGCACATCATCTTTGTTCAGATAAAAATTACCGGCTAACCTTCTCAAAGTTTTCTTATCTTTTATGGATGCCCCAGATGGGTACTCCCGAGTCTTGAGAAAATGCTTGATATCAAAATACCAAGGCTTTCCATCTGATTCTTTCTCAATCACAAACACAAAAGCGGGTCTATCTAGACGCATGATGGTGATAGCTGGAGCTTCATTCCAGTAATTCACTTTGTACATCGAGGATAGCATGGCCAAGGCATCCGCCATCTGATTCTCAACTAGTGGCACATGATGGAGTTTAATTCTATCGAATAAAGGCAACAGTCTCCTTGCATAGTCCTTGTAAGGCACCAGGTTGGCCTGACGAGTTTCCCACTCTCCTTTTATTTGATTGACGACTAGCGCTGAATCGTCGTACACATCCAGATTCTTGATCCTCAGATCAATGGCCTCTTCTAAACCTATAATACAAGCTTCATACTCGGCTTCATTATTGGTGCACGCGAAAGTCAATCGGGAAGTGAATGGTATGTGTGAACCGTGAGGAGTAGAAATGATCGCACAGATTCCATTACCGTATGAATTAATCGCTCCGTCGAAAACCAGCTTCCATTGAGATCCAATCTCAGGACCCTCGTCAGGTAAAGGCTCATCACAGTCTTTCATTCTCAAAAATATGACATCTTCATCTGGAAAATGAAACTTCATCGGCTGATAATCCTCAATCGGCTGTTCAACAAGATATTCTGACAGGACGTTTCCCTTAATGGCTTTTTGGGAAACATATTGAATATCATATTCTGTTAAAACCATTTGCCATCGGGCAATCCTTCCGGAGAGTGCTTGTTTTTCAAAGACGTACTTGATCGGATCCAACAGGGTTGTGTGGTTTAACATGTACTGTCTTAAATGCCTAGCAGCCCAAGCGAGTGCACAACATGTTTTTTCCAGCATTGAGTATCTCGACTCACAATCAGTGAATTTCTTGCTCAGGTAGTAGATGGCATGCTCTTTCCTGCCTGACTCATCTTGTTGACCAAGCACACATCCTATTGAATTCTCAAGAACCGTGAGATACATGATCAGAGGTCTCCCTGCAACCGGAGGCATGAGTATTGGAGGTTCCTGTAGATATTCTTTTATTCTTTCAAATGCCTTCTAGCAATTTTCATTCCACCTAACCGTTTGATCTTTTCTTAGCAATTTGAAAATTGGTTCACAAGTAGCGGTAAGATGATATATGAACCTTGCAATGTAGTTCAATCTCCCCAGGAAACCACGAACCTCTTTTTCCGTTCTCGGCTCAGGCGTTTCTTGTATAGCTCTTATTTTGGCAGGATCTACCTCAATACCCTTCTCACTGACAATGAACCCCAGTAACTTTCCAGATCTCACTCCGAAGGTGCACTTGTTAGGATTCAGCCTCAGCTTGAACTTCCTTAACCTTTCAAACAATTTCAGAAGATCGACCAGATATCCTTCCTCCGTCAGAAGCTTCTTCAACCTTTGACACAAAAGCTATGCTTTTCTTCTTTTCAGCCTGATCACACATTCCCATCTCAAAGGTTTGTAGTGAGCCAATGAATTCATCTACCTTCATATTTCATATGTCTTGAGCTTCTTCAATGGCAGTGACTTTCATGGCAAACCTTTTAGGCAAATATCTGAGAATCTTCCTCACAACTTTTTCTTCAGACATCTTTTCTCCCAAGGCTCCTGAGGTGTTAGCTATCTCAAGAATATTCATGTAGAATTCATGAATAGTCTCATCCTCTTTCATTCTCATACTTTCAAACTTGGTGGTCAGCATTTGTAGTCTTGACATCTTAACTTTAGAGGTTCCTTCATGAGTTGTTTTGAGAGTATCCCAAACCTCTTTAGCCAGCTCACAATGATGCACCAGTCTGAAAATGTTCTTGTCTATACCATTGAATAATGCATTCAAAGATTTAGAATTCCCAAGAGCCAAGGCTTCTTGCTCTTTGGTCCACTCTTCTTCAGGTATAAGCACAGACAATCCATCTTTATCAGTCTTTACTGGATGTTCCCATCCTGAGTTTGTAGCTCTCCATGCCTTGCTGTCTAAAGACTTTAAGAAGGCAATCATCCTAGGTTTCCAATAGTCATAATTAGAGCCATCCAGAATTGGTGGTCTATTTGTGAATCCTATATCTTTATCCATAGTACCAGAATTTATCTTCCCTAGATCTCACCCATAAAATAACAGGCAGGGTGCCTGCTCTGATGCCAATTGAAATTCTGGCAAGCACACAATGGATGTTATCACGGATGTTTTTACATCCACTGTAACAACGACTACTGAACTAACTAATAAGCTGTAAATGGAACGCAATAAATAACACAAGTAATTGTTCACCCAATTCAGTGTCAACCACACCTACATCTGGGGGCTACCAAGCCAGGGAGGAAATTCACTATTAGTAGAACTAATTCAGAGTCAAACAACCCGTTTGCACTATTCACTTAAGACCTACCCAATGACACTTCAGCCTAGAGACCACTAGACCAGAGTTTCCCACTCACTCCCCCTCAATCACCTCAGTGATATAAACCAATTACAACTGAGATATGAAGACACACTTCAAACACACCTTGATCTTGCTTCACAACTTTGATCAAGTGACACAACCCTCTTGCTTAAAAGCTTTGAGTGGCATAATGAACACAACAGTTCATGCACACTAAACCAATGCAATTGTACAGCAAACAATTGCTTGGCATACAAGTATCCTAAGACACACGTGAAGAACCAAAATTCTTCACTCACACAATCCACGTGAAGAGTAACCTCTTCATTCATAAGACACACTCTCCAATCTCTCTCCAGAAGCTCTGCCTTCAAGCTCTCTGCTATTTGGAGTGATCCTTCTGCTATTTATAGCAGCAGACTTGCTTTGGGCCTTGATGGAAAAACTAGGTTTACCCAAGATAAACCTCTCTTTATAAAGCAGCGCACTTATCATTAGGTCAGGAGTCTTCTATGTTATCCTTAGCAATGCCTGTTATGTCGCCTAAAATAACTATGCTTCCTGGATTGTTTCCTGAAGTATAGCCTGAGCTAATAACAGAAAAACAAACCCTGCGCGTCCTGATGTCATACGCTTGATGTCATAACATCCAACCATGACATTCAACTTCACTTACTCTTAGCTCTCCCTGTAGAACGTTCTTCATGTATGTCCTAACATCAGTTATGACATTCATACATATATTAATGTTTTGCTATAAAATGCAGCCAATCAAAAGCATCTACAAACTCCCCCTTTGGCAAATTTTTGGCTAAAACACTCTGTTACAGTATCAGAGATTACAAGCAGCAGAAGTCATACCATATAACCTGTCATGCAGGAAAGCTACTAACACACAATGAGCGTTGTCTACACAGTTAGCTCTCAGCTTCTCAGGATCAACCTATTCACGCACAATCATCTGGTAGTCAGCACTACAGATGTCACAATGTTTTGAGCAACATTCTGGGTTACTCCCCCTCAACTGGTGCACAACACATCAGTGCACACAACCTACAGTCACACATGAATCATCCAGGCTTTTCTGGATGTCATGACATTCAGGATGACATCCTGAATCACATCACTTCCACAACATTGCACATCAGTGCACACTACCTGCTGTTATCTAACACTCTCTCCCCCTTTTTAGCCACAAATTAAGATCAAACAAATAAAATAATATAGATCATAATGATTAACATTACACATGTTTGGGGTCATTAAAAAAAACTGCTCATGGAGAGCATCACAAATATTTCAGCAAAAAAAAACCATAATCTAAGAAAAACGTTCACTATCCACACCAGCACCAGCAGCACTGTAACAACCCCTTCTAAACCCCCAAGAAATCAAATAAAACGTTTAAGCACATATTAAAATTTCGTCAGAGTATAATTACAACATGGTATAAAAGAGGTATGTCACATCATACACGAAATTGAAACATACAACATCTGCTCTATAGAAGACATGCAACAGTGGGGTAGCCTTCAACCTAGGAACTTAGTCCTTACACTCACATCTCAATACTTAGAATTAAAAGCGGAAAATCTAAGCATTGAATCATTTTAAACATGTAATCGTATAAATACATTTCATCCAGTTTGACTCACCACATCATTCATGTTTACATAAACATTTGTCCGCAGATACATATACAAATGTATCACAAAAGAATGTTATACAATCCTAACTACCCGGTGCTACATATCAGAGCTAACCGACCAAAAAAATGAAGCTATACTTCACAAAAGACCTCCAGCAAACCTAATCTGCAATGCCTCATAGAGCATTATAAAACAGCAAAAGGGTGAGAAATATTATCATAATAATCAATGCATATAATTATATATATATATATATATATATATATATATATATATATATATATATATATATATATATATATATATATATATATATATATATATATATATATATATATATATATATATATATATATATATATATATATATATATATATATATATATATATATATATATATATATATATATATATATATATATATATATATATATATATATATATATATATATATATATATATATATATATATATATATATATATATATATATATATATATATATATATATATATATATATATATACAAGCATAGAATACACATATTCCACATTTCTCACCATAATTCATTATCATCATCATCTACATCACAATATATGTATAAACAAATATGGATAATCACCAAACATGTTTCATCATGCACACATCCATAATCCTCAATTCAACAATTCATACACAAGCATACTTTCATATAACAATGATATCTATGCCATGTGACTCGGTGCAACTCAATGCAACTCATGCCATGTGGTACCAACACTTGTCATCATTTTTCGGTTTTTACATTTAAACCGGGCCCGTCCTCTAGACCGATAACAATAAAAGCCCGTCCTCTAAGCTTTCAAACCCACTCTTCTAGGCTTGGGACAAGTCACTAGTCTCCACGAAACTAGCAAGCATTGCCTCTTGACCAAATGATGCGTATGCAATCATCAACCAAATGCACTTAAGACCGTTCTCACATCTTAATCTCATGCATTCTCAAATAATTCATCACATAAGAATTATAACATGATTGCACACATAACACATTTCATAATAATCAAAGTATTCATACTTTCAACACCAACACCCCATTTATCAAGCAATGCACACATATTCACAATATGTTCTCATGCATTCTTCACATACAATCGCATACAATTATTATGCATTCACAATATCGTGCCAACGACAACGAACTCAATCACATTTATCATGCACTTTTAATTAATTTAAAAAATGCATATATTGGTCAAAAGACCGCATTCCACAATCGATTCCACAATCTAGGATTCACGCGATACGGCTACCCACAACATATCACACAACAACACATAAACTATTCATTTCCGATAAAGATTGAACACAATCGAACCAAAAAATCAACATTGGATGGAAACACATGGAAATGAAAACGCTGTCAAACTCGCTAGCTTGCTCACCTAGCATGTTCCTAGCGAACAATCGCTACCTGTTCGCCTAGTGAACAAGCTCGCGAAGGCAAACAGAAGCTATTGTAAGGCTTTGCTACCTACTCGCTGGGGCTTCGCCTAGCGAACCCCTCGCTACCTCGCTCGCTACCAGCGAAGAGGGTCAATTATATTTTGTCCAAGTCTAGGACCATTCGCTACTAGCTCGCTACAGCGAACACTCGCGACCTGCTCGCCTAGCAAAGGTGCTAGCGAATGTCTACGATGTTCAAAACCCCAACTGTCCAAAACTCTCTGAAACTCCCAAAATCTACCGATTTAATTCCAACGATTTCCAGTAGTCTTAGTCTAACAATTCTCGACTAATCTACACCATTTATTCTCAATCTTAACCGTTAAAACATCGATTCTACTGATTAAACTCGTTTCTGCCCTAAAATGGAAAATGGAGAAAAACATCCAAACAATCCATACATAATCATACACATTGACAAGATAATGATATTTCACACCCTTACCTTGATTAAATCGAAGCTAGAAGTTGTTCTTGAGCTTTCCAAGCTTTTTCCCTTTTTCCTTCTCTTTTTCTCTTCTTCCTCTTTCTTTTTCTTCTCTTTCTCTTGTGTTACTATTCTTTCCTCTTTCTTCCACTTTTCCTTATATGTCTTTTTATTCTATTTCCTTCCATTATATTTCTTCTCTCAAATATCTACCAATAATTCCAATAATTAAAATAATCCAAATAAATCAATTATTTAATACGAATAATTAATTATTGAAAATTGGGCTGTTACAACCCTCCCCCACTTTAGGAATTTTCGTCCTCGAAAATGTTACCTGTTTCAAACAACTCTGGATAAGACTCTCTCATCTGACCCTCAAGTTCCCAAGTCACATTTCCACCAGCCGGTCCTCCCCAAGCGACCTTCACCAAAGCAATCTCTTTTTCTCGAAGTTGCTTTAACTCCCGATCCTCTATTCGCATAGGTGATGTCTCCACAGTCAGGTTATCTCTCACCTGTACATCATCTACTTGGACTACATGAGACGGATTCGCAATGTATTTCCTCAACTGAGATACATGGAACACGTCATGGAGATTAACAAGCGAGACGTTAAAGCAACACGATAGGCTACCTCTCCTATCTTCTGCAAAATCAGATAAGGACCAATAAAACACGGCGTCAACTTACGCGACTTCAATGCCCTACCAACACCAGTCATAGGAGTAACTTGAAGAAACACGTGATCCCCCTCCTGAAATTTAAGTGTTTTCCTCCTTTTGTCATGATAACTCTTTTGACGATTCTGAGAAATCTTCATCTTCTCTTGAATCATATTAATCTTATCGGTAGTCTACTGGACTATCTCGGGTCCAACCACAGAACTCTCTCCTGACTCATACCAACACAATGACGTCCTACACCGTCTACCGTACAATGCTTCAAACGGTGCCATACCAATACTAGAATTGAAAACCGTTGTTGTAAGTAAATTCAATCAAAGGTAAGTAGCTATCCCAATCTCCTCCCTTCTCCAACACACAAGCTCTCAAAAGATCCTCAAGTGACGGAATCGTTCTCTCAGTCTGACCATCGGTCTGCGGATGATAAGCTGAACTCAAATGCAACTTCATACCCAAAGCACTTTGTAAACTCTCCCAACATCTCGAAATAAACCTCGGATCTCTATCTGACACAATGTTAGACGGAATACCATGCAAACTGACAATCCTTTCAATGTACAATTTTGCCAACTTCTCCAACGGGTAATCCATTCGCATAGGAATAAAGTGAGAAGATTTGGTCAATCTATCCACAATAACCCAAATAGCTTCAAAGTTACTCGACATCCTAGGTAAACCAAACAAAAAATCCATAGAAATGCTATCCTATTTCCACTCAGGAATAAACAACGGTTTCATCAAACCCGACGGTTTCTGATGTTCAATCTTTGACTTCTGACAAGTCAAACAAGAATACAAAAACTCGGCAATATCCTTCTTCATAAAAGGCCACCAAAATAATTTCTTCAAATCTTGATATATCTTGGTAGCACCCGGATGAATACTCAATCCACTACGATGTCCTTCTTCAAGAATACTCTTCTTCAGCTCAACAATATAAGGAATACAAACTCTATCACGACATCTCATAATACCATTTTCATCAATCTGAAATTCACCACCTTGACCTTGATTGATCAAACTCAACCGATCAACTAAACTCAAATCAGATTTTTTTCCTTCTCGAATCTCATCAAGAATACTACTAGTAAGCTTTAACATACCAAGCTTAATTCCGTAGGAAGTCTCCTCACACACTAAGCTCAAATCGCAAAATTGTTTAATCAATTCCAACTCTTTTACCATCATCATCGACATATGCAACGATTTCCTACTCAATGCATCAGCTACCACATTCGCTTTACCCGGATGGTAATTCATACCAAAATCATAATCCTTCAGAATTTCTAACCATCTCCTCTGCCTTGCATTCAATTCTATTTGATCAAAGAGATACTTCAAACTCTTATGATCACTAAATACCTCAAATCTCGAACCAAACAAATATTGCCTCCAAAGCTTCAGCATAAATACAACGATGGCCAACTCTAAGTCATGTGTCGGATAATTCTTCACATGAACTTTGAGTTGCCTCGAAGCATAAGCCACAACTTTTTTATCTTGTATCAACACACCTCCCAAACCCATCAAAGAAGCATCACAATACACAACAAACAGTTCTGCCGGATTTGGCAAAATCAAAACAGAAGCTGTCGTCAATCTTTTCTTAAGCTCTTGAAAACTTTCTTCACACTTTGCATCCCAAACAAAAGCTTGACCTTTCCTAGTCAACTGCATCAAAGGCAATGATAACTTGGCAAATCCTTCAATGAATTTCTGGTAATATCCCGCCAAACCAAGAAAACTTCTAATCTCAAAAATTGATTTCAGAGTCTCCCATTGCGATACCGCTTCAACCTTCGAAGGATCAACTGCAATACCTCTACTCGAAATCACGTGACCAAGGAAACTCACTTCCTTCAACCAAAATTCACACTTAGAAAGTTTAGCGTATAACTGCTTTTCTTTCAACACCGATAACACAATCCTCAAATGCTCGACATGTTCTTCTTCACTCTTCGAATAAATCAAAATATCATCAATGAACACCACCACAAACTTGTCCAAATAAGGATGGAAAATCCTGTTCATGTATTCCATAAGTACACCTGGTGCATTAGTCACACCAAATGGCATCACAGAATACTCATAATGTCCATACCTCGTTCTAAAGGAAGTCTTCTGAATATCCTCAGCCTTCATAGGAATTTGATGATACCCAAATCTCAAATCTATCTCACTGAACACACTCGCACCAACCAACTGATCTATTAAATCATCAATCCTCGGGAGTGGATACTTATTCTTGAAGGTCATCTTGTTCAGTTGTCTGTAGTCTACACAAAGTCTCCTAGAACCTTCTTTCTTCTTAACCAACAACACTGGTGCACCCCACAGTGACACACTCGGACGAATAAACCTCTTCTCAAGTAGGTCCTCAAGTTGACACTTCAACTCTTTCAATTCTGACGCGGACATACGATATGGAGCCATCGATATCAGACTAGTTCTAGGAGTTAAGTCGATTGTAAACTCCACTTCTCATTTTGGCGACAAATCTCTTATCTCATCAGGAAAAACTTCCGGAAAATCATGGGCAATTGGTAAAGCAACAATTGTTCCACTTTCACCAATGCTCAAAGTTCCCATCAACATGAATACCTTCGCACCATCTTGCACCGATTCCTTCACTTGCTTAGCAGTCATAAACAAATCTCTTTCATCATCAGGTTCAGGAAAAATAACCGTTTTGTCAAAACAATTAATATAGACATGATTGAATTCCAACCAATTCATCCCAAGAATAACATCAAGTTGATCTAAGTGAAGACACACTAAGTCAACTCCAAAGTCTTTACCAAAAATACTCAACGAACAATTCAAACACACATACGGGGTAGTTATCGAACCCATAGCAGGAGTATCAATAACCATACCACCACTCATAACTGACAACTCAAGATTTAACCTCTTAACACAATCAAAGGAAATAAAAGAATGTGTAGCTCCAATATCAATTATAGTGATCAAAGGTATACCATTAATGAAACACGTACCTCGGATCAAACGATCTTCACTAGCAGTCTCCGATCCTGATAGAGCAAACACTTTCCCATTCCCTTGAGTCTTATTTGGCTTGTCACACTTGGTACTAATGTGCCCTTGCACACCACAGTTGTAGCAAGTCACGTTCGCACCACTTCTGCACTCAAGAGCTTTGTGTCCTGGCTTGCCACACTTGAAACACTTAAGCTCAACGCTCTTGCACTCAAAAGCATGATGTCCTGCTTCACCGTAATTATAACATCTCACCGGAGTGGAAACTCCTCCCCCGCTCGGCTTCTTGCCATAACCAGCTTTCTGTTTCCCCTTATCAGCAGGAGTCACATACGGTTTCCCTCTAAATTGACCTTTTCCCTTCTTATCATTTAAACTCTTGTAGTGACTAGACCGAGCCCTACTATCTTCATCATAAATTCTACTCTTGTTCACCAACTCAGAAAATCGTCTAATTTCTTGATAACCAACGACTTGCTTGATTTCAGGCCTCAAACTATTCACAAACTTGAGACACTTGGATCTCTTCGTATTGGCAGTGTTGTAATGAGGATAAAACTTAATCAATTCCTTAAACCTGGCCGCATACTCGGCTACAGTTGAGTTACCCTACTTCAGCTCAAGGAATTCAATTTTCTTCTTACCACGCACATCTTCTGGAAAATACTTCTCCAGAAATGTCTCTCTAAAAACATCCCAAGTAACCACAACCTCATCTTCCTCAAACCTCTGACGAGTGTTACCCCACCAATCCTCAGCTTCCTCTTCAAGCATATGAGTGCCAAACTGTACCCTCTGCGCATCTGAACAGTTCATGAATTGAAATATCTTCTCAATTGCTTTCAGCCATACTTGTGCTTTGTCAGGTTCATGGGTTCCCTTAAAACTTGGTGGATTGTTCCTTTGAAACCTTCCCAAAGCACGAAATTCATCATCAGCGTTATTTCTAGCATTCACATTGACTTGAGGATTTTGCCCAATCGCTCCAGCCAACCTCGTTAAAGCCTCAACAATCGCTTCATCATTCCTACCGGCGACCATCGTTCTGAGTCCTAACAACAGAACTCATAAGAACCAACAATATCGATAGTGTCATACACACAATCAGATATATATATATAAGGAATAAACACGTTAACAACTTGGCCAACTGGCCAACCAGACTCTGATACCACTTAATGAAACACCCCCTTCTAAACCCCCAAGAAATCAAATAAAACGTTTAAGCACATATTAAAATTTCGTCAGAGTATAACTAAAACATGGTATAAAAGAGGTATGTCACATCATACACGAAATTGAAACATACAACACCTACTCTATAGAAGACATGCAACAGTGGGGTAGCCTTCAACCTAGGAACTTAGTCCTTACACTCACATCTCAATATTTAGAATTAAAAGTGAAAAATCTAAGCATTGAATCATTTTAAACATGTAATCGTATAAATACATTTCATCCAGTTTGATTCACCATATCATTCATGTTTACATAAACATTTGTCAGCAGATACATATACAAATGTATCACAAAAGAATGCTATACAATCCTAACTACCCGATGCTACATATCAGAGCTAACCGACCAAAATAATGAAGCTATACTTCACAAAAGACCTCCAGCAAACCTAATCTGCAATGCCTCATAGAGCATTATAAAACAGCAGAAGGGTGAGAAATATTATCATAATAATCAATATATATATATATATATATATATATATATATATATATATATATATATATATATATATATATATATATATATATATATATATATATATATATATATATATATATATATATATATATATATATATATATATATATATATATATATATATATATATATATATATATATATATATATATATATATATATATATATATATATATACAAGCATAGAATACACATATTCCGCATTTCTCACCACAATTCATTATCATCATCATCTACATCACAATATATGTATAAACAAATATGGATAATCACCAAACATGTTTCATCATGCACACATCCATAATCCTCAATTCAACAATTCATACACAAGCATACTTTCATATAACAATTATATCTATGCCATGTGACTCGATGCAACTCAATGCAACTCATGCCATGTGGTACCAACACTTGTCATCATTTTTCGATTTTTACATTTAAATCAGGCCCGTGCTCTAGACCGATAACAACAAAAGCCCATCCTCTAAGCTTTCAAACCCACTCTTCTAGGCTTGGGACAAGTCACTAGTCTCCACGAAACTAGCAAGCATTGCCTTTTGACCAAATGATGTGTATGCAATCAACAACCAAATGCACTTAAGACCGTTATCGCATCTTAATTTCATGCATTCTCAAATAATTCATCACATAAGAATTATAACATGATTGCACACACAACACATTTTATAATAATCAAAGTATTCATACTTTCAACACCAATACCCTATTTATCAAGCAATGCACACATATTCACAATATGTTCTCATGCATTCTTCACATACAATCACATACAATTATTACGCATTCACAATATCGTGCCAACGGCAACGAACTCAATCACATTTATCATGCACTTTTAATTAATTTAAACGATGCATATATTGGTCAAAAGACCGCATTCCACAATCGAGGATTCACGTCATACGACTACCCACAACATATCACACAACAACACATAAACTATTCATTTCCGATAAAGATTGAACACAATCGAACCAAAAAATCAACATTGGATGGAAACACAAGGAAATGAGAACGCTGTCATACTCGCTACCTGTTCGCCTAGTGAACAAGCTCGCGATGGCAAACAGAAGCTACTGTAAGGTTTCGCTACCTACTCACTGGGGCTTCGCCTAGCGAACCCCTCGCTACCTTGCTCGCTACCAGTGAAGAGGGTCAATTACATTATTTCCAAGTCTATGGCCATTCGCTACTAGCTCGCTACAGCGAACACTCGCGACCTGCTCACCTAGCGAAGGTGCTAGCGAATGTCTGCGATGTTCAAAACCCCAACTGTCCGAAACTCTCTGAAACTCCCAAAATCACTCGATTTAATTCCAACGATTTCCAGTAGTCTTAGTATAACAATTCTCAACTAATCTACACCATTTATTCTCAACCTTAACCGTTAAAACATCGATTTTACCGATTAAACTCGTTTCTGCCCTAAAATGGAAAATGGAGAAAAACATCAAAACAATCCAAACAATCCATACATTATCATACACATTGACAAGATACTGATATTTCACACCCTTACCTTGATTAAATCGAAGCTAGAAGTTGTTCTTAAGCTTTCCAAGCTTTTTCCCTTTTTCCTTCTCTTTTTCTCCTCTTCCTCTTTCTTTCTCTTCTCTTTCTCTTGCGTTTCTATTGTTTCCTCTTTCTTACACTTTTTCTTATATGTCTTTCTACTCTATTTCCTTCCATTATATTTCTTCTCTCAAATATCTACCAATAATTAAAATAATCCAAATAAATCAATTATTTAATACGAATAATTAATTATTGAAAATTGGGTTGTTACAAGCACACCCACAACACTCAGCAACCAGCAACCTGAGCCCCACAATAGTTTATCAGCACACATCATTCTTCCTCCTCAGAGGCAGAACTGGAACTGACCTCCTCAGATTCTTCATCACTAGCCTCCTCAGCATCTGTGGAGCCATTTTCATTATTGTTCTCTTCTTTACCAGAGTTTTCCTCAGAGCTGGCAACATCTTTTTCTGAATCAGCTGCCTGGCCATCATCCTCTTCTGACTCATCATTTTGCCTATCCTCATCAGTGAACTCATAATCTTCATTTTGCTCAAGAGTTCTGATCAATGCTTCAAGATTTTTCTTCCTAGCATCCAGCTTTTTACAAGTTTCCTTTAGCATGGCAATCACTTCATCTTTTCTTGATTTTGACTTTCCCTTGGATGTCTCAGCTGATGTTATAACAATGTCAGGAACTTGAGTTCCCTGAAACAACTTGTAATGGAAGGATAAAGGGTTTTCTCTCTTGAAAGTTGTACCGCTCTCCTTGAGAATGTTGGGAAGTTGATCAACAATGATCCCACATATAAGTGAGGGGAATGCAATAGGGCTTTTGACACTATAACTACCAGCATGTTTCATGGTTTGATTATGAATGTAGGTCCCATAATTGAATTTAGCTTTTGTCCCTACATCATACATCAATCTCCCCAGAACGGTTGCAACAGTTGTCTTATGATTGGTAGGCACCCAATTTGAAGCACCAATCTTGTGTAGCATAGCATATTTCACACTTAATTTACTTGCAACCAGCTTCCCTTTGGATGGCCAACTCTTGACCTGGTTTGCAGTTATTTCTTGACACACTTGGTTGTCAGAGGCAGTCAGTTCATTCTGAGCTTCATTTTCTCTCCCTAAGTAGTTGTTGATGATGGTTGCTGAGAACTTGATACATTTTTCTCTCACAAACACCTTACGAAACTCACTTGATTTCCTATCAGCACATTCTTCTGACAAGTTAACTATGAATTCTTTGACAAGAATCTCATAGCATGGTGGAAATTGAGTGATAGTTTTTATCAAGCCCACATCATGAACAAGAGCCATGATATCTTTGCACTTAAGTGCATTTTGAGCCAGCTCTCTCTCCACAACCAACCTCTTTTGACGCACATACTTCCATCTTCTCACACTTGATGGATAATGGAATGATATGTTGTCAATGGGCACTTCAGGAACACTAGCAACCAATTTGCTAGTTGAGGGTTTCTTCTTTGGTTGGATGTCAGTGACATCACAAGCAACATCATTCTCAGAGTCTGATTCAGAGCTAGTTTGGGCCTTCCTCTTCTTTGGAACAACCTTGCTCCAAGCTTTGGTAGGCCCAACCAGAGTCCTCTTGGTCCCAACCTTAATTGTAGGAGAGTCCTGCACACCAACCTTCTTTCCTTTCCTAGTCATGAGCCTTTTGGCTATGCTAGGGTTGATAGTGGCAATTAGATCATTGTCTGAATACTCATCAAGGTTTATAATATCAGCATTGTCCTTCTTAACCTCATCAGCATTGGCTTTATCACTTTGCATGTGATCATCCTGATTTTTAGAGGCTTGACCCTTGTCAGTGTCCTTTTGAGTAGTGGTGACAAATGTTTCAACATCATGAATGACATCTGCTTGTTCATCCAGATGAGGAGCAGAATCCTTAGTGCTAGAGGGAATAGATTTTCTTGGCACATCATGAGGCTCACTCAGAACCCTTGTTACCAAATTGGCAATGGTGTTGTGTATTTGCCTAGCTTCTTCCCCATTGATATCATCATTAGGAGTGAAGGTTGTAGAGTGAGAGGCCTGACCTGTGACTAGGTCTTTTGGTCTTCTTGCATGTGAAGATCATGGTTTCTTCACCAAAATCCCTTCTAGAGTTAGCATGCGCAGAGGAGCTACCACAAGAACCTCGTTAGGGTTGCTAGAATCAGGTCTAGCATCAGCATCTGTATCAGCGATGATGTTCATCCTTTTGGAAGGGGAGGATTTTGGATGTTGAGACATTCTTGGAAACTTTGATCGCGAGAGAGAGGATTTTCTGTGCTGGTTTAAAGATGAGTGGAAGATGAACAGTTTGTATGGGTACCAAATGAAGTAGAAGTTTTGTGTGTAGGTGCTAAATAGGTAATATTGCAAAAGAGGAGGGAACTTACTACTTTGACCAATCATCAAATGATTAATTTTCAAAATGAAATTCCCTATTACCATTAATTACTATAATTCATTATTAATGGAGGTCCTCACCTTGCTTTGTGAATTCTCAAATTGAGTATCCTTTAGACCTTTTGTAGCCCTGTCACCACTATGTAGATCTGAATTTCCAAGCTTCTCACGTATCTTTCCAAATTGAATCCTGTCATCACTGTGCATGGTTCTTTTAGACTGAACTGAGTTCATATTGATGTTACTCTTGATGTCACAGAACAAAGTCATGACATCCAAAGTGACATTGCTTTCCTTAAGCTGGTCATTTTTCATGGACTCCATCAAATTCCAATATAACAGGTCCAGATTTCTGTGATGTCCCTTCTTTGGATATGCTATCGTGGCTTGTCTCCCACAGTCTCTTCTTTCCTCAGGGATTAACCTAGAAGTTCCTCTTACTGCAGTCTTGGATATGATCCCTTTTTTTCTCTGAAGGTGTCTACCTTTTTCCAACCACAGTTGATCCTCTTTTTCTCCTTTGGTCAAGACTTTGTGATAACTTTTAGACTCCCATAGATAGCAGTTGTTCTTAGCTCTGTGTCCCTTCATGACTTCCTCATCTTCTTTATTGGTAACACACATGTCTCCTTAGTGAATTTAACACAGAATCCTTGGTCACAAAGCTGACTGATAATGATAAGATTAACAGTTAATCCTTTAACCAACATAACATTATCCAGTTTTGGAACACCAGGACAATCTAGCTGTCCAGCACCTTTGATTTCTCCTCTAGCTCCATCACCAAATGTTACATGACTTGAGGAATGAGGTTTGATGTTTACCAAAAGGCTCTGCATTCCAGTCATGTGTCTAGAGCAGCCACTGTCAAAATACCAATCTTCTTTGGTTGGTATCCTAAGAGAGGTATGAGCTACTAGAGAAACCTCCTTGGCAACCCATTGTTGCTTCTTGACAGGAACTTCCTTCTCGGGTCTAGCATGATGTTGTTTCTTCACATGAGCACCCAATTTGGATTTGCCTTGATAAGGATGACTAGGAAAACCATGTAACCTGAAGTAGAGGGGTTTAATGTGTCCAAGTTTTCCACAGTAGTAACACCTATACCTTTGGAATTTGTTCTTGGTCTGGTTCCAACTTCTGTTCCTCTGATGTTGTGACATTGGTCGTGACATCCACTTTGACCTCTAAGTTTCAGGTTTTGGCCTCATGAGCTTCAAGATGGGTTTCTATTCACCAACAAATCCCAGTCCAGACCTGTTTCCTGATGTCTGACCATTCTGTAGGATTTCTTCTAGGGTGTCAGTCCCAGGATTTAGCATTCTTATGGATTTTGACATCTGCTCCATTTTGGATTTCAATAACCTTGCCTCACTTTTGAGCGAGTCTATTGTTGCAAGGTGCTCTATCTTCTCAACCTCTAATTCCCTTATGCACTTCTTCTGTTATTCTCCTTGATGATATAATTCTGCACTTCTTGTGCATAGCTTTTTGTATGAATCTGCAAGTTCATCATAAGTTAGCTCATCTTCATTTGAATCACCATCAAATATGCATACACTGTTCAGAACAGTGACATGTTTAGCACATTCTTCTTCTGATCCACTTTCAGAATCTCCATCTGACCAAGTGACTGCTAATCCCTTCTTTTGCTTCTTGAGATAGGTGGGATACTCAGTTTTAATGTGACCATAACCCTCACATTCATAACACTGTACTTCTTTGCCTTGGTTAGATCTATCTTCAGATTTTTCCCTTCTGTTGGTGTTAGAAGAATTGTTCTTGGCATAAGGTTTAGACTTATGGTCTATTCTCTTGATTAATTTGTTAAATTGTCTTCCAAGCAAGGCTATTGCTTTTGACAAATTCTCCTCACTTTCACCATTGTATTCATCAGAAACTTCTTCAGCCTTTGACACAAAAGCTATGCTTTTCTTCTTTTCAGCCTGATCACACATTCCCATCTCAAAGGTTTGTAGTGAGCCAATGAATTCATCCACCTTCATATTGCATATGTCTCGAGCTTCTTCAGTGGCAGTGACTTTCATGGCAAACCTTTTAGGCAAAGATTTGAGAATCTTCCTCACAAGTTTTTCTTCAGACATCTTTTCTCCCAAGGCTTCTAAGGTGTTAGCTATCTCTAGAATATTCATGTAGAATTCATAAATAGTCTCATCCTCCTTCATTCTCATACTTTCAAACTTGGTGGTCAGCATTTGTAGTCTTGACATCTTGACTTTAGAGGTTCCTTCATGAGTTGTTTTGAGAGTATCCCAAACCTCTTTAGCCAACTCAAAATGATGCACCAGTCTGAAAATGTTCTTGTCTATACCATTGAATAATGAATTCAAAGCTTTAGAATTCCCAAGAGCCACGACTTCTTGCTCTTTGGTCCACTCTTCTTCAGGTATAAGCACATACAATCCATCTTTATCAGTCTTTACTGGATGTTCCCATCCGGAGTTTGTAGCTCTCCATGCCTTGCTGTCTAAAGAATTTAAGAAGGCAATCATCCTAGGTTTCCAATAGTCATAATTAGAGCCATCCAGAATTGGTGGTCTATTTGTGAATCCTGTATCTTTATCCATAGTACCAGAATTTATCTTCCCTAGATCTCACCCATAAAATAACAGGCAGGATGCCTGCTCTGATGCCAATTGAAATTCTGGCAAGCACACAATGGATGTTATCACGGATGTTATGACATCCACTGTAACAACGACTACTGAACTAACTAATAAGCTGTAAATGGAACGCAGTAAATAACACAAGTAATTGCTCACCCAGTTCAGTGTCAACCACACCTACATCTGGGGGCTACCAAGCCAGGGAGGAAATTCACTATTAGTAGAATTAATTCAGAGTCAAACAACCCATTTGCACTATTCACTTAAGACCTACCCAATGACACTTCAGCCTAGAGACCACTAGACCAGAGTTTCCCATTCACTCCCCCTTAATCACCTTAGTGATATAAACCAATTATAATTGAGATATGAAGACACACTTCAAACTCACCTTGATCTTGCTTCACAACTTTGATCAAGTGACACAACCCTCTTTCTTAAAAGCTTTGAGTGGCACAATGAACACAACAGTTCATGCACACTAAACCAATGCAATTGTACATCAAACAATTGCTTGGCATACAAGTATCCTAAGACACACGTGAAGAACCAAAATTCTTCACTCACACAATCCTCGTGAAGAGCAACCTCTTCACTCACAAGACATACTCTCCAATCTCTCTCCAGAAGCTCTGCCTTCAAGCTCTCTGCTATTTGGAGTGATCCTTCGGCTATTTATAGCAGAAGACTTGCTTTGGGCCTTGATGGAGAAACTAGGTTTACCCAAGATAAACCTCTCTTCATGAAGCTGCGCACTTATCATTTGCTCAGGAGTCTTCTATGTTATCCTCAGCAATGCTAGTTATGTCGCCTAAAATAACTATGCTTCTTGGATCGTTTCCTGAAGTATAGCCTGAGCTAATAACAGAAAAACAAACCCTGCACGTTTTGATGTCATACGCTTGATGTCATAACATCTAGCCATGATATTCAGCTTCACTTACTTTTTGCTCTCCCTGTAGAACATTCTTCATGTATATCATAGCATCAGTTATGACATTCATACATACGTTAATGTTTTGCCATAAAATGCAGCCAATCAAAAGCATCTACATAAACAAAACAATGAACATTACTCTACAGTAGTAACATGAATGACTTCTTCCGTAGTCCAATTGCACAGTGTTTGGCCAGGAGTACATGGGCGAATCCAGGCATCCATATTGCAATCACTGTCACCTTCGTCATCTCCAAAGGCATTAATCCTGTCAAATATCACACCGCTGCTGGTGAATTGCACAGGTCCCCTGTACCTCGGAGTGCTTTTAGAAGAACTAGAGGGTTTGTATCCCAGGCCGAACTTGTCCTTCTTGATGGGAACATTAAGAACTTGGCCCCACTTCTGTGACGAGCTAGATTCTACGATAGCACGAGCTTCTTTAAGCAACAACATCGAAACCTCCGGGACCCTTGGCTTCTATAGGAAACTGCTCCAGAATCTGAACTGTTTCAAACGCCTGGCAAAGTGTTTCGTAGATTTCCCCGTCCACTTCCACATACTTAAAGGACGACAAATGGCTGACCATAATGTCTTCTTCACCGCATACCATGACAATTTTCCCTTCCATCATGTATTTCAGCTTCTGATGCAACGTCGAAGTAACTGCTCTCGCAACATGTATCCAAGGTCGACCAAGCAAACAACTATATGCCGGCTGGATATCCATGATGTAAAAAGTTGCATCAAAGGTCTTTGGCCCTACCTGAATAGGCATCGTAATCTCTCCAAACATCGATCTCTTAGACCCATCGAAAGCCCTCACGACCAAATCACTTGGCGTGCATATCAAACCTCGAGTATCCAATTCCATCAACGCCTTCTTTGGAAGCACATTGAGGGACGATCCCGTATCGACCAGGACATGCAACATCAAAGACCCTCTACACTCCACAGATATGTGCAAAGCACGGTTGTGGTTTCTCCGGGCAGGAGTCAAATCCAGATCAGTAAAACCAAGACCATTACTGGAATTTACATGAGCTACTACCCCCTCTAGCTGATTGACAGAAATCTCCTGGGGTACGTATGCGGCATTTAAAATTCCCACTAAAGCGTTGCGGTGTGCCTCCGAACACAACAATAAAGACAGAATGGAAATCTTCGAAGGAGTCTGATTTAAGTGATCCACAATCTTGTAGTCACTTTTCCGGATGAGTCTCATAAACTCCTCCGCGTATTTCGAAAAGACATCAGTACCAACCTGTTGCTGGATATTCTCCTCAATCACGGTCCTACCCTTACCCTTGTCATTCTTATCAATGCTAACCTCTGGTGGAGAAAAGATCCTACCACTTTTGGTAATTCCTCTGACACCGTCTATATTCTCAACTGACGAACTTCCACCTATAGGCGTTGTTCATTCCTGTCTCTGCCCATTACAGAACACCTCTCCCCATAGTTCCATGGGATGGCTTCAGTGCTCTCGTATGGCACAGGTCCAAGGATAGTAATAACAATCGGAGCTGGCCTAGCAGGCGCTGAAATATTGATTGTCCGTAGAACATCCAAGAAACACTCTCTTCTTCAACAAACTAGCCTTCACAAAGCTCAATGGAGTCTTCAAGTCCCCAATATCAGTTATCAGATTTAATTGTTCTCCTTCAATAACAGCATTAACCCCTGCCACCCCATGATTTGGCATCGGGTTTTGATTCACATTGGGCCCGTCGTTGGTAATGTTGATAGCCTTGGAGTCAAGAAAATCTTGAACTTTGTGCTTGAAGGCTTTGCAATTGTCAATGTTATGGACCGGGGCGCCTGAATGAACATCACACCTGACATTCACATCGTAACAAGGAGGCGGTGTACCAGTGAGAGGAGCCAAATTCCTCTTCTGAACTAGTTGTAACTGCAACAGATGTTGTAACAACTGAGAATATGGCATCGGAGGATTCTCGAACTATCTATCAGTCGTTCTGCGTCTAGCATTATAAGGTCGCGGAACATTAACTCGCTGCTGAGTTGCGGTCGGGATATCTACAACTGTAACCTGTTGATTATAACGGGACTGAGTCTACCTTTACCCTTGTGAGAAATAGCATTTGCATCCCCTTCCATTCTCTTGGGGTTTGTTGAATATGGTTTCTTTGTTCCTCTTGAAGAGGATCCACCACCATTTGGAATCTTTCCAGACTTAATCCCACTTTCGACTATCTCGCCAGCCATTACTAGATCAGAAAACCCTGCAGACATGCATCCTATCAACTTCTCAAAATATACACCAGGAAACGACGCTATGAACATGTCGATCAGCTCCCTTTCTACCATATGGGGTTGCCCTCTTGCAGCTAGATCTCGCCATCTCTGGGCGTATTCCTTAAAGCTCTCATTATTTTTTTGCGACAAACTCTGCAATTGTACCCGGTTCGGTGGCAGATCACTATTATACTGATAGTGACGCACAAAAGCCTTGGCCAATTCTCTCCAGCTGCAGATATGAGTTCTCTCAAGTCTCATATACCATTCCAAAGATGCCCCTACCAGACTGTCTTGGAAAAAATGCATTAACAACTTTTCATCATCTGAGTAAGCAGACATTTTCCTGAAATATGCCTGAATATGCACTCTTGGACAAGTCGTCCCTTTATATTTGTCTAAATCTGCTACCTTGAATTTGGGAGGAATCCTGACCCCAGGAACTAGACCAAGATCTGACATATCAAGACCCAAAGAGTTCTGATTCTCAAAAGACTTCATGTTCTCCTCAATTAGTTTAAACCTTCGGTCAGCTTCAATTGGTAAACCACCCTCCATATCTCTCATGGAAAAAACATCATCCTGGTTATCTTCCCACTGAGGGCCAGCAGCCCCGTGCGCATCGCAAACACTTCCATTACCAGCAACATTACCATTCTCATTCGCAGCACCTCCGCTTGGAGGTATGACAATAGTAGGTATACCCTGTGGAACAGATCCACCACCCAGTGGAGGAATGACACCAGCTCCTCCGTGCAAAACACCCCCTTCGCCAACCCGTGCTATCAACGGTTGGACCATAGTTCTTAACTGTTCCTGTCCACTAACAACAGTCTGGATCAGCTCCAAGAATTGGCCCATGCGAGCGCTGACTTCCTGTAATTCAACCTGATCCATTACTCTTTGCTGATTCCCTCGAGTCGAATATCTGTGGAAACTGAACTCCTAAATCCTGTTACTGAAGAAAACCAAGAAGAGTTAGGATTAGAAGGCCATCGAGAACACCTGCGATGCAAATGAAAATGCAAGATGCAAAATGCAAACATGTCTATGTATTTATAGGGAGATCTCCCCCTTGATTCTAGTTTCAATAAACAAGAACAACAAGGATGGATAAGAACACCATGATAATCTTCTCATATATTAGATAAAGCTGAGCGAATACAACCAAATGAGAAATATCCACATACAAAGGGGTATTGATCTCATCCAACATATCTGGTGTTCTTATCCTTATTCAAGTATTCAAGGGTTGATATCCTCATCAAAGAAGTTAAAGATCCTCAGAGAAGGGGTTGGATATAAGAGTGTATGCCCTCTAACTTGAAGGTTGTTGGAGGGTCATCAGATGATTCTGAGTCCATGGAGTTGGACTTGAAGCCTTGAAAGAGCTCATGAGAAGTATTGAAAGTCATTTTGAAGCCTAGATAGGTCATCATGTGAAGGATATGAAGCTACTACCAAGACTGGTGCAATTAGGGTTTCATCTGGTCAACCCTAGGTCAACTGATGATTTGAAGAAGGGTGAGACCTAATTTCAAGGCCATGTGATCATGGATTGATGTATTAAGATGCCCAAGGGGTGATTCCAAGGTTAACTCATCATGAATCAGGAGTGTGAGGAGTTCCTAAGCTAGGGTTGCTAAGCTTGACAGTATAAAATCCCCTAGTTTAGTGCCTAACTTCAAGACCACATAACTCAAGATGTGGTTTTCATCTCACCTTGACCCTAACATGATTGTTGTAAAGCATGATCATAGATTTAATTTGAGTACTAGAAGTCCTTGATAGGGTTTATAGAACTCAAGTTATGAGTCAGACAAGTTACAGGTCATCAGATGAATGTGAATTTGGAGCTTGAAAGTCAACCAACTTGCATGACATTTTTGACCTAGAAAGATGATTCTCATGAACTTTTGGCCAACATGAATGTTGTTCCTTATCTTCTTAGCTTTCTAAAAGTTACTAGAAGTCCATGATTGGATTTGTAGAACTCAAGATATGAGCTTTGCAAGACAAGGGTATTTTGGGAATTTGAGATTATAGGCCATTTTTGTTTATGGGTCAATTTCATCAACTTAGACACCTCAAATGGACTTTTGTTCAACTTGAAAGTTGTTCAAAATGGTGTTATTTGTCCAACCATGACCCAAGAATTCATTGATATGGATTAGATTGAGAAGTGTATGAAGAAATTCTCATGAAGGAATCATTAAAGGCATAAAAATGAGAAAATTGCAAAAATATTCATTTTGGTGCAAAACATTACAAGTTTGTGCATTTTTTGAAGGTAAATAATATTTGGAACATTTTGGCATCTTTAAATTTTCAAGGTGAAGTTGGGTTCATGGCAAAATTCAAAGTTTCTTAAGAATGAAGTAACATGATCAATCCACATCATTGATTGGAATTAAGGAACAAATCCTGACGCTTCATCCTCACTAACACACCAGCAATGAATTTGAGCTAGATTGAGGCTGAAACAAAGGTGAGTTTGTGCTCTGCCATGAAGGAAAATTGAAGGAAAGTGTGAAAAGTGAAATTGGACTTAGAGCAAGTTTGGGCCCCCATTTTCAGCCCAGAACAGTTCTATATATTCCCATGATTGAGTTCAGAGCAAGTTTGGTGATGGAATGAGCTTGGAAAGGTAAGAAGCAGTTACAAAAATTTAGTTACAAGTGAAAATCGAATTTCACCATTGGAGGGATTTCTGGAGAAATTGAGAGTTGAGAAAGCTTCTACCATCATCAAGGATTGATTCTGCGCGGTTTTGGTTAAAGATTGGAGGCTGTATCATCTTCTGTTGAAGCTCAAACCAGGTTTTCTTCTTTTCATGATTACACTCTGTGGATGATGAATTAGTGTAAATATTGCATGTGGTTAGGTAGAATTTAAACCATAGATGGATTTAGGTTAGGTTTGGAAGCCATTCGTGAGGTTTCTTGGTGATGGATGAAAATTTGGAAGGATCGGTTTAGGCCATATCTTGATTGATATCAAGTTTTATTTAGGGATTCTTGACCAGTGATAAGTGTAGAAGAGATATGTATGCTTTTTGTAGAGTTTGGTGATGATTTGCCTAGGTGTGATATTTCTGTTCATAGCTGTATCTGCTCGATCCTTGAGAAAATGGAAAAAAGAAGATTATAATGTTGATCAGGGTGGAGAGACGAGTAGATCTGGGTAACTTTTGTTAAGCTTGGTGTCGTCTGAGTTCTGGCCACCGTGAACTCGCCGGAGAAGACGACCAGAGTCTTCTCCGGCCGCCCTGAATCCCCCCCCCCCTCAGTTCACAGTTCAAAAGGAAGAAGACGATGGTTGAACCGTTGGATGGGTCTGATTTAGTGGACTTAGTAAGCATATCCAAGGCTCGTGATTGAGTCTAAAGAGTGTTGACTGTTGACTACTGATGTGGCAAGCTTTAAGGCGTTGGATTGTACTACTTTTAGCATGAATGATCCTGATTAGAACGTATGGTGTACCCTAGAACCAACCACGCATGATCATTAATGAAATGATTCGTTTCATTAAAGTTCTTCTGAGGTACGTGGCACGCGCTATTCCCCTTGGATGAGTGGACTGGTCATTTGATCCAATGGCTATGACTTATTCTCAACATTTAATTCCTTTTAATTCTTTTAATTCATTTTTGATATTTCCTTTAATGCTTTTATCATTTTTAATTCATTAAAAATAGAAATAATTGTCAGAAAAATATGAAAAAAATCATGATTGATCTTTGGCTTGTTCCTGATTTTTGTATGTAATTTGATTGAGTTTTTGATAAAATTTCCATTTATTGTCTATTTTTCCATTTTTATTAGTTGATTAAAAATGTAAAAATGAATGTTTTCTTTTCTGATTTTTGTACTATCTCATATTTTAGAATTGAGTTCTGATTTTTTGCATGTGTTATCTAGACATATTGATAGTGTTGTATGATTTTTCTTGCATTTTTTAGATGATTTTAGGTTTGGGTTTGAGATAGATTTCAAGGACCATCCCCTTTTGGATTCCTTTGAGTATACCTTTAAATGTAGAAATTGTTTAGAACCCTTAGATTTAGGTTTTGGCCCTGGATTTTCCACCATGATTCCTTAACACATTTAGGAAGCCTTAAGATTTTTCCTAGCCTTTTAGGATGGATTTTCCTATTTTAACTAGAATTTCCAAGTTGATTATGGTTTAGGTGACCCTAGCTTAGCTTACTTCATAGATTAGTCTTTAAAGTGAACTTTAACTAACTCTAGGCTTGAAATTCCTTCTTGATAGAATAGAGCTTAGGTAGATACCTATTTAGAGCATTGATTAGGCCTTGATAGAGCTTTTGAACTTACTTAGTTTAGGTGATCCTTGTAGCTAATCATTAGGGTTTCTTAGAAGTTTCTGTGATGGCTTCTTTCCCCTGTGTGGTTTCTTCCCTGGGCTTTGCCCTATCCTCTTCCCTCAAGTCTTAATGAGGATCCCTCTTGGGAGAGCCTAATCCTTCCCTTGGTTGGATTTTGTGCATTCCTCAAGAGGTTGAGCCTTGGATTGAAATTCATCAGTATAATACATTCCTTTGGTTTGCACTATCTCCCTCCTTCAAGTCTTGATGAGGAGCCCTCTTGGGAGAGCCTAATCCTTCCCTTGGTTGGATTCTATGCATTCCTCAAGAGGTTGAGCCTTGGATTGACATTCATCAGTATAGTACATTCCTTTGGTTTGCACTATCTCCCTCCTTCAAGTCTTGATGAGGATCCCTCTTGGGAGAGCCTAATCCTTCCCTTGGTTGGATTCTGTGCATTCCTCAAGAGGTTGAGCCTTGGATTGACATTCATTGGCATGGTATATTCCCTTGGTTTATACTGTCATCTATCTCTAAGTCCCTCTCTCAGGATCCCTCTTGGGAGAGCCTAATCCTTCCTTTGGTTGGATTTTGTGCATTCCTCAACAGGTTGAGCCTTAAATGGACATTCTGTGTTGATACACTTTAACCAGATACCTTAGATTGACATCTAAGACCAACACCCAGTTTCTCTGTCCTATTGACATAGGATCCCTCTTGGGAGATCCTAATTCTTCCTTTGGTTGGATTCTGTGCATTCCTCAAGAGGTTGAGCCCATGATGGACTCTTGTGTTGACACATATCCAACCTGATGTAGCCTGGGATGACTTCCATGTTGCTCATCTTTGTTACCTTTCTCTTCCCTGTTTGATTGATTTGCTTGTTGCATTAGGATAGTCTCATGTTTAGAGTATTGTAGGCTAGGAGCATGACTGCATTGAGAGGTTGAGCCGAGCTCCCTTTGCTTGTTTGCTTTAGAGGTTGAGTTTCTCCCTCTGTTTGAGTGTTATTTTCCCCTTTTTTAACTGATGTGTTTACATTGAAAGGTTGAGCTGAGCTCCCTTTGCTTGTCTGTTTTTGTGTGTTCTCTTTGCTTGATTGCTTAGAGGTTGAGTTCCTCCCTCAGCTTGTATTGCTGCATTCCATTTGCATCTTTACTATTTGCTTTTCTGTTTTATCTGCTTTATGATTTTTTGCAGTTTGTTTGTGTTTCCCATTGACATGATCCCCTAGGACTCTCACTTCCTTTGATAAGGAAGTGATGATAGACTTTTAGGTTGAAACCTTTGCATGATAACATCTAGGAGTTCCCTGTTTCAAACTCAACCATAGGATGAATCCTTGGCATGACGACATTAGGGCTTGATAGTTTCCCCCGTAGAGTTCGTTCTCTTCTTATCTCCAAAACAACAGTAAAATACGTAATAAAGGCAAGTTGGTACAGTGCGTTACGAGCCTTAAGCCACTTGGGAAATGATAATTGAGCGGTCTCCTCTCAATCGTCTAGAGTGTTTAGTATACGTCCTTTGGACGATATGTGACACATTCGTTCCTAAGTCATAGTCTCTAGTGCTGTACGAATTACAAACGTTCATAAAAACACTTCTTCCGTAAAAGACAAAAACAAATATCAAACCTCTCTTTGCCTCGTGGGCCCTTAACTCGAGGAAACGTTTTTAGAAAAAGAGTGTCGTTAACTCTTAGTGCTACCGCAAACGGTAATGCACGAGTCTCTGACGAGCGAGCTGCATACATCAAACTGTTGGAACTGTTTGTTAACCCTACTCGAAAAACAGATGAATCTAAACTCGTGTTCCGTATTATCCCAAACTACGTAAGCTCTGATCTCTCATATCTGGGTAGAGTACGCAGGCACACTACTGACGTATTGGCGAGCCACCTTCCCCCTTCACCCGTAGTTAGCCGAACTACGTTGACTCTGATTTCTCGTTCTCTGACGAGAATACATATGCATGGAGCGCGATGCTTTGCCGAGTCATTTTTCTTTTCTTTTTGAGCCCGCCTAGATAGTTAAACCAACCCGTCAGATAAACACAACAAGCGTGGATCCCATTGAGTACAACGGACGTGAGGGATGCTAATACCTTCCCCTTGCGTAACCGACTCCCGAACTCAGACTTGGTTGCGATGACCTTGTCTTATACCTTTTCGTCAGGTTTCTCCGATTGTTTCCTTTCCCTTCCAGTGGGATAAATAAAGAAAGGTGGGGACTCTTCTATTTTGCCGACACCTTATTTTCGCAGTAGCGACAACAGGAACAGTTGAGAACTCTCGTCCAGCCGTTGATAGCACGGGTTGATAAAGATGGTGTTTTGCATGGAGGAGCTGGTGTTGTTCATCCTCCGATTGGTGGATCTATTCCTCAAGGTATTCCTACTGTTGTTGTACCTCCGGGCGGAGGAGATACTGGTGAGAACGGTAATATTGTCGGTAATGGCAGTGTGTGCGCTGTGCACGGGGTTGCTGGTCCTCATTGGGAGGATAATCAGGATGATATATTTTCTGTGAAATATTTGGAGGGCGGTTTGCCGACTAAAGCTAACCGAAGGTTCAAACTGATTGTGGAGAAAATGAAATCATTGGATAATCAGAACTCTTTGGTCTTGGATATGTCTGATCTTGGTTTGGTTCCTGGGGTCAGGATTCCCCCCAAATTTAAGGTACCCGATTTCGATAAGTACAAAGGGACGACTTGTCCCAGAGTACACATTCGAGCATACTTCAGGAAAATGTCTGCTTATTCCAGTGACGAGAAGCTGCTGATGCATTTCTTCCAGGATAGTCGTGCAGGGGCTTCATTGGAATGGTATATGGGGCTTGAGAGAACCCATATTCGTAGCTAGAAATAATTGGTCGAGGCTTTTGTGCGTAACTATCAATATAATAGTGATTTGGCACCCAATCGGGTACAATGGCAGAGTCTGTCGCAGAAAAATTCTGAGAGCTTCAAGGAATACGCCTAGAGGTGGCGGGATTTAGCTGCAAGGGTACAACCCCCTATGGTTGAAAGGAAGTTGATTGACCTGTTCATGGCTTCTCTACCGGGTGTGTACTTTGATAAGATGATAGGCTGCATGTCTGTAGGGTTTTCTGATTTGGTAATTGTCGGTGAGCAAATTGAAAGTGGGATCAAATCTGGTAAGATTTCCAATGATGGTGGATCCTTTAAGGGAGGAACGAAGAAGCCGTATTCTGCAAATCCCAAGAGAAAGGAGGGGGATGCAAATGCTCTCTCTCACAAGGGTAAAGGTAGAGCTCAGTCTCGTCAGCATCAGCAAGTTGCTACAGTAAATATCTCGGCCGCAACTCCGTAACAAGGCAATGCTCCGCGACCTTATCCTGCTAGGCGCAGAATGCCTGATAGACAATTCACAAATCCTTCGATACCATATTCTCAGTTGTTACAGCGGTTGCTGCAATTACAGTTGGTTCAGAAGAGGGCCTTGGATCCTCTCACAGGTATACCGCCTCCTGGTTACGATGCAAATGCTCATTGTGATTTTCACTCTGGCGCCCCAGGCCATGATATTGACCATTGTAAAGCTTTTAAGCATAAGGTCCAGGATTTGCTTGATTCCAAAGCTATTAACTTCACCAACGAGGGGCCCAATGTGACTCAGAACCCGATGCCGGATCATGGGGTGGCAGGAGCCAATGCCATTATTGAGGGTGAAAAGTTGAATCTGATAACTAATGTTGAAGATTTAAAAACTCCATTGGGTTTCGTGAAAGCTTGTTTGTTAAAGAGGGATCCTAAGCAATTATATAACCTACAATTGCTGGGCACACAAGGAATCCTAAGACTCCTAGACACACGTGAAGAGCAAACCTCTTCACTCACAAATATGTCTACCACAATGTATCAAAAGATACAAAGGGTGACCTACACACAAGGGACTCTCAAACCCTAGACCTTTATTTTACACTCTGATTTTTCTTGATGTGAGTGCTTGCTTTCCACTGCTTCTCCTCCTCCTTTTATAGTAGTGCAGACTGGGCTTGGGCTGCTCCAAAGTAACAAACATTAGTTTTAACAAAGTAAAACTAATTTCCACAGTTCAAGGTGCTGTCAAATTAGGTCATGATACTGCCTAGAATCTTGTCTGGGATAAATAAGGAACCCTAACAGGTTACCTGAAATCTAGCCTGAGATATATCAGGTATCATAACAGAAAAACAAACTCTGCACGCCTGATATCATACGATCAATGTCATAACATTGGTCATGACATTCAGCTTCATTTAAGCTTGCTTTCCCGCTTGCCCTGTTGAACACTTCTGCAGAATTTTCTTCATGACAGTAGAAACAAATGTTTTATAGTTCCCTAAAAAGTCTCAAAGATCCTTTTTATGAACACTAATTAAATCTGCACTTTTTTCCTAATGAATCTCTTTGGCCTATACATACTGATGAGGAATATCCAACAGGACCAAAACATTTATGTCAAGAGATATAACATAGCATCCCCTGCTGTACCAGACATTGATGTCATGATATTCATTATGACATCCATGACAGCAGTTCTGTCATCTACTCTTGTTAGCTCCTGCTGCACCAGATGTCATGATATTGGTAATGACATCTGTTTACAACACATGACAACCGTTTTGTTATCAGCTCCTGCTGCACCACTACTCCTGCTGCTTCTCACACATGACAGTAGTTCTGTCATGATAGCAGATGGATGTCGTGATGGATATCACGATATTCAACATGACATTCACATTAAAGCACTCCACAACAGTTCTGTCACCACAACAGATGAAGATGTTATAAACATCCTGCTTAACTTAGTGCAGGATCATGTTTTACCAAAATTTAGCCAATCATAGAACCATAGACAATTCTATATCATCGAACGATGAAACTAACACACACAATCCATAAACCATATTTATAAGGCGTCCCAACCATTAACTCAGTCAAAAATACCATAACACAAAAAGTCAACCCCTCACACCATGAATGTTGACTTTTCTACATAAACTGATAATACACACTGCCTAGACCAGTTCTAAACTTCTTGACACTTTGAACAACTCATATATATGTTGTACCAACTGTCCAAGTCACTAAAAACCAGCTGCAACACCATTTGTTGAAACTGTCATCAAGGATCACTTATTACTTCAAGAAGAAGCAACTCAATCTTGCAAAGAGTCAACTTGAGGAAGGGATGTTCTGAAGCTTGCATTAAAAGGTGGATCAATTGTTCAAAGTATTCTCAGCTAGTCAGCTTGCTCACATTGGAGGTTTACAAGAGGTAGGTGACCTTTAACCTTGCCCTTTCTTATTTATATGCATTAGTTAAAAAGTGTCTAGGATCTTTAGATCATATGTTGAGCTTAGTTTGTGTTTGCTTGTATAGAGTTGCAACTATCATGTGAAGCATACATTATATTGGTTTTGACATTGTCATGTTGAACTTGCTACTGTTTCTGTTTGGATGTGACTTTGATGATTGTGCTAGAGTTTAGTTATAAGCCTTGGACTTATGAATAAGATTCTTGCATAATACATGTTTATTGCTGCTTACAAAGACTTAGAACTGCTGATCATATACAAGGGTGTTGATTAGATCAATTTGGATTTGGTTTAAAAACCATTTGTATGCATTTGTGTTTATAAAAGTATGCTTGATTGATGTTTATGCTTGTTGTCCAGACTTTTCTTGAGGTTTCTTAACCTATTGTCATAACTGAAACAAGCTTCTTAGAGCTATAGTATAGTCCATATTTGTTTAGAGCTGATTCATGTTTAGAACTCACTTATGCAGTAGCTATTTTAAGTTATGTTTGCTTGCCTGGCCAAATTTGTACGTGAATTTGTCTTGACAACTTGAACAACAGCTGCAGTTCATTGGTCACTTTCCTTTCTATCGTATTTTTAAGTCCTCTATGAGTCTGAAGTTCATAAACGACATATTTGGAGTATGTACAAGCTTTTAATTGGTTTTAAACATGTTTGATTTGAGCTGTGACTTTAAAAATGCATTTTGAACCCTTAGTCTGCATTTACCATCGAATTTCACTTTATGAGCATTATCTTGAAAAACTGATAACACCATTAGAATCCTCATTAAATTTCAAGTGAGATAGAATCAAATTTTGTTAAATTTGGTTGAGATTTGCTCAAGTTTGAAGTCAATCCGTTTTCACTTATATCTTTGGTTTACCCTTGGATTATTAGGGTGGCTTGATACACTGGATGTATCGCCACCCCAGTGGTTGCAACTTGCGTGTTCATGTGCTTATCACCCATGCTATCCTGACTTCGATCCCTGGGGAGGACAACTCTTTTGCTTTTTTTGCTTTTTTTTTTGGCATGTTTTGATATTTTAATTCCCTTTTCTATTGTTTATCACCTGCGCGCGTCGGCTTGAGTGGTGAGGTTTTTAACCTATGAACCACAAGTCGTGGGTTTAATCTTTGGTGGAGACATTTCCTTCTTTTTTACAACTAATTTTTATGTTTTCTTCCAAAATTCCAAAAGGGCATAACTTTGTCATTTTTTTAAATCATTTTTGGGTCACTCTTTTCTCAAATTGTTCTTAATTTAACCTACTTTCATGTATTGATCAAAGAATTCAAGGATTTCCATCCTAGAAAAACTTTATATCATTTGAAAGGCTTACACTATTTAGGGTTTTACCTTACCTTCTTTCTGGGTCATTTTCAAATCTCTTTTTGATTCAATCTTGTGAATTGATTTGCATTTGGTGTGTATATGTTTGTTAACCTATTTGAGTTTTTGAATCAAAATCTTATCACATTCAAATAGTTTCTTGTGATGCATCTAAATGGTTACCATTGTGAATCATGCTACCTTTTAATGTTGTAACCTCTTAAGTATACACTTCATGTATTCTCTTCTTGATTGAAGTGTCTTGTTAGAACACATAGGACTTGCCTTATTTTGGTTGTAACCATAAACTTATATCTTCTCCTATGAAACCTTGAACTTCTTAAATGAACTGTTGTAACACTTTTTGTATGCTTACTTGTGTTTGATTGTCATCAATGCATGATTTGTTAGTCTTATGTTGTTACATTTGACATTCCTTGATTCCTATACATGCTGGCCCCAAGATGCAACTTGCTTGCATTTAAACTTGTTTGAATTAAATACTTTTGTTTGTCTTGATGGTTGTTACCTCATTGTTCTTCATCTTTGTTAAGATGTCTAAAGTTGATTTTAACTTTTATGCTTGGTCTTATAAGAACCTATACCATATTCCCTTCTAGATGTTGTAATATCTTTATGTATATTTGGTTGTAACCATTTGACTTGATTGTAATCTTTGCTTGATATTGTTACATACTTGTATCTCTTCTTGGTTGTTACCATACTCTTTTATATGTTCATCATGTGTGAATGAATTCTTATGTATGTTTTTTAACTTTGTTAAATTATTTCCCAAGTGATGGAACTTGTTAGTTCTCATCCAATTGCCTCATCATTCCCTATTCCAAAGGAAAGTCTCTCTATTGACCCTTGGATCATAGACAACTCATTACCTCCTCTTTGACTTTGTTAAGTCATCTTGAACTCTAACTTAGTTAAGGTAGAACCTACAAGCCATTAGACTTTTCTTTAAGTCTAAAAGACCTACCCCTTGTTAGGAGTATCCTTCAACTAGAACCTTAAGATAGAGTTTGTTAACTCTATGTAAGGATCATTGTCATGATTACTTACTCCCCTATTGACTTTTGTAAAAGTCAACTACTTTGAGTGTTTCAACTTTGAATAGAGAGTTTTGTTAAACTCTATACAAACATTGTTATGTTTGTTCCCCTAGAGTCTTGACCATAGTCAAGTACTTTTTGATCCTCATTGAGGTGAACTACGGTTGCTTTAATTCTATACTAGTTAGGATATGTAGGCAGAGGATGTGATATCTTTGCGAGCAAATTTCGAAACTATCCTTAGGTCTTTACCTTAACCTTATACCCAATCCCAAACTATAGCAAACATTTAGCAAATTTAGCATACAAACATACAAAAGCTTCCTGTAGAGTACTAAATATGTTTAGGATGTGAAATACCTACCCTAGGCATAACCAACCCTCGATCCCCAATCTTTTAGCATTGTTGTTACATCGCGCAAAAAGGTCTTTCTTTCTTTAACCTTTCCTTTGGATAAATCAAAGTCCGATTGTGAATTTTAAGAATTAAGATTCAAGTTAATCAATAGCATGACATCATGATTCACACCGTGTTGCACCCTAATTTTTGACCATAAGATCCCCTCTCTTTTTGCACATTTTCTATTGTTATTTGACTTTATTTTAATATTTAATATTTAAGTGACTAACCAATTTGTGCAGACGCAGTAATTTTTGAGTGGAGATGGCGTTCATTCTTAAGGTCAATCATTATGAATAACTAACCGTTTTAACCAACTCGTTTGTTTTGTTTTGTGAAGTTAGGACACTGAAGAAAGTTCGGAAGTCGTGAAAACCTTATGTCCCCCTTAGCGCCTACAGATTGTGCTGAATTATTGCGGAAAGTATCTACCCTCGTTTATTATGGTCTGACGATCCACACGAGGTTTATTCTCCGAGATCTCAGAGGGTTCTCACCCACTGGCTTCAAGTGAAATTTCATGGCAAGTTTTGAGTGGCATTTGGAATTATCTAAAAGTTTGTCTAAAACTTTCATTAAAGGGATCACAGTTGATACTTGGGAAATAACAAGTTTTAAAGAAGACGTTTGAAGTGGTATTTGGTTATAGGGTTGTTGAGCATGTTTAACTTGGGATTCGAATAATAAAAGGACTTGTTCAAGATTAAATTATTTTGATCTGTTCATAACAAGGTTATGATTTCCAACTCTAAACCACGTGAGCAAGGTTCGAACGAGAAAAAGGATTAAGTTTTGCTTTAGGATCTAAAAGGAGGAATTCAACTCGCCATTGGTTATTCCCGCGGACAACGATTCCTTTATTGATATGTTCATGGCTTGTTCAATATTAGGGACTTGTGTTCATATACAAATATAACTTCATAAAATTATTTCAGCCTCATTGACAAATAAAAGGCAAAGAATTGACAATGCCAATGATATTGAGTTACGCTTGCAACACGGTTGGAAGAGGCCCTAAATATGAGGATAAAAGGGTGGCACCATTATAGTTGATAACTACCATCAGCTTCCTGTTTTACCATCTTTTGAATACAAGAATAGCTTTTCACATTTAAAACCAAAGATACAATATCCAAATTATAAATTCAGCATTTTCACATACACCGCACCGAGACGGTTCCCTTCGATTTATTAACGATTACAAGGTGGTCCTAGTCATTATTGGATTCAAGTTCCTAATATCTAAACTTCCCGAGGAGTGCGGGATTACATTAAGATCAGTTGAATACATTCCCGCGACGGCTACGACAATGTTTGAATCTCGGTTCCCTGCTGCCATCTTGATGATCATGACTCCTGTGGCCTCTTTGGAACGTGTTACCAAAGCATAAATATCCAACAGAAATTGATCGAACATTACGGATTCACCATCACAGCATCAAACCTGCTATTTAGTTGGTTCCTTGAGTAATATCAGCTGTTGAGATTTGATGAAAAGGGCCTGCAAGACAAGTGCAACTTTTGTCAAAACTGTTTGATAAATAACAAGTCCAAATATGATATCATTTAAAGACCAAACTAAACTTCAAACATGTCTTGAGAAAGGGGTAGTACAGCACACAACAATTTTAATCTCACAATTTGCAATATTTCTTGAAGCCATTATATCACTGCGGTTCACAACTTTTCCCAATAATTCAAGGTACAACTCCCTATTATCTTCTAAACTTTTGAAGTGCGGCGTCGAACTACGAGTACGCCGGAGCCACCGGAGAAGTATCACCTGTTACAATGAAGCAAAGATATCAATTAACATCTCCAGTATATCATTCAAGATATCCTGCTATTAATTATGTTTTATTCATCAAAGACTCGCATCAGTGACCAATTTCGTTCACAAGCCTATCCAAATACTTTTACAATACTTTCAAAAAGAAGAGGAGGAAAGGTCGTGTATGAGCTATACGTTATTACCAAGAACAGAATTAACTACCTGCGATTATCAAACCACATTGACTTAATTCCTGCTTCCGTCACGGTGGCGGTAGCTCAGTCTATCTCGGACTTAGCACTTGGCGGCCAACATACTCTAAAAACACCGAAGAGAGTCGATGCTTTGAAAACAGGTGGGTTGACGGGCATTTAACGCGTGAACTGCAAAATGATGGAGCAATGTCAGGGAACTAAGAATTTATTCGTAGAAGAAAGCCATGTGCGAAGAAAACATGGAGGGCAATCCAATAACGGTGTATATTAATAAACATACCGATGTCGCAGACTCACGATTCCAACAACATGATTGGCAGAGAATTTACCTGCAAACCAAAGAAAAATGAGAAAACGCTTTATCTGCAATTTATGTGGATTTAGTGATGAAACTCCACGGGACTACCACTGTAATTTAGGTCCAGATGGTCGACGTAGAGATGCTGACGAAAAGCCTGAGCTATGTAAAGGAACAGTTGAGTTTGTTGCTACTAAAGAATTCATGATCCGTGAGCCAATGCCCGTTGTGTATTTCTCTCTCGTTGATGTATCAATGAATGTTGTTCAAACTGGTGCAACAGCTGCAGCTTGCATTTCCATGAATCAAGTTATTGCAGACCTTCCTGAAGGTCCTCGTACGCAGGTGGGAGTTGCAACGTTCGGCTCAACAATTCATTTTACAACTCGAAACGTGCGTTGCAGCAGCCGCTGATGCTCATTGTTCTTGATGTCCAAGATGTTTATACTCCCTTGCAAACTGATGTAGTTATTCCACTATCTGAGTATCGTCACCGTACCACCACAACAGCACTCGGTCACCATTTCCTGTAAACCGAAACACCAACACAGTTAATGGACTTCCAACACAATCACACTTAAATAGAAACTCATTTCATAATTGTATTGCTATTACCGACATAATCCGTACGTCGGCAAACGTGTTCAAGAGAAGATGAAAATACATGTGAATCAAGGACATTCCAAAATCGTTGTTGACATGTTAATTACAGTTAAATTGAGAGATTTGAAGCATGATAAGAGAAGGGGATGTAACCACCTGCAAGAGGAATTCCAAAGGCAACAGGATGGCATCACCATATTGCCAACATCAGACACAATCAATCATCTTAACCACATCGTCAAGGACTCAAAAGCTGCCAACAACTTCAAGCTTCCACAACTCGAGCATATCTTTGTAGCCTGCATTCACAATAAAAGATTGAATTATCATTCAAACTTAAAATGTATCTTCCACCAACTTAAACCAAAGCCGGCAAATCGCGGTCATTAGAACAAGCATAAAAGTTCAGGACAATGTGTAAATTACAACCTTCGAGATCACGTATATCAAGATTAGGCAGCCCGTTGATGCTCTGTGGTAGTCTTGGTGACCGGACCGCTAGTTTGAATGCTTTCTCTTCTTTCTTGAGTAAAATTCGAATTAAGTCAGAGCAGGATATTCAGAGGAGAATTAAATTGAGCCAACAACGTAGCAATGTCACCCCACCTATCGCCACAAATTTCTCAGGACACCTCAATCACCCTTCTTGATGGCATAGTTGGTGGATGATTCTTTGGCAGCACCAGAAACACTTCATTCAGCAAAGTTATGTGAAGGTGTGATTAAGCGTTGCGTTTCGGATACAATGAGTGAGGTACGGTCTACTGCAAGGATGTGCTACAGAATGTTTGCAAAAACTTGGCCAAAGCGTTGTCGTCGCCTGTTTACATCTTTTGACCCTGTTATTCAACGGTTAATAAATGAAGAGGATGGAGGAATGCACAGGCGGCATATTTCACCTTCCATTCGTGATAGAAGTACACCGATGTCTTTACCCAGTCAAGTCTCTGCTTCGTCTAATCCACTTATGGTACATCTGCAATTGTTGCAATGGATAGAAGTTCAAGCTTACCATCAGGGACATCTTAGCATGAGTACTCCTCAAAAAGATCATGACTGCACCACCAGAAGAAGCCGCTAAACTCCATGTCGTGATCCCGCCTTCACTACTGCAAAAAGGATAACAAGAGGTCAACGGAAGTCATTAGTAGAAGTTGTCTTCAGTAATTAAGTATCAGTTAAACAAAGCCTACAACGTAAAAGCAGAGCAGGGATCAATTCCAATGAAAACCATGATTTATTTCCTAAATTAGGAATCGAAAAGGGGAACTTATCTCGTTTTCCCGCTGAGGTTGATTTCACTAAAAGGGGAAGGTCTACCAACATGATAACGCCTCATAATTCCCATTTACGCCATTTCCTGCAAAATCAGAACAGATTGAGTTAATTCCCAAAATCGGAGCGGACAACTTCATTACGGGATTAATATCAGCATTGAATTCCATGATCTTTTCTTCAGCCTATAAAAGAGAGAAGAATTGGGATGAGAAAGGAGACAGAGAGAAATCCAACGAAAAACACACAGACAAAATCCACAACAGTTCGCAAAGCAATTCCAAATCGAAAACCTAAAAAAGGATTAATTTTTGCAAAAAGAGAAAGAGAAGAACTCATCTTTTCAGAATCTCCATCGCGAGTCCACCGCGACCAACCACGAAGGAAGCATCGCCTGTCTCCAATCACCGACGAATCTCCGGGAGACCATCCGCCGCTCATTAACAATACCGTTCAAAGCTGCCGCCGCCTTGAGCCCGTCGACCGCCGTTCTCACTTCCGACAATCACCAAACACCAATCGATGATGCATCCTCCAATCACCACGGCGGCGAGAGAACCATCGGAACTTGAAAGGGTATATCTTTTTCTAACGTTAATCTTTGTGGATTGTTTGATTGTGCAGGAAATCGCAATGGAGAGAAGGGCAAGATAGGAATCACTATGAGAATAAGAAATTGGAGAAAGAACAGGACAATGAGAAAAGGAAAGGCTCGCGACGGGGAGAATGGGGAGGAATTTGGGGCTAGGGTTTACTGTGTTCATTTTGTTTTTGTTTTATCTGTTAATCACTAACACCACCACACACATCCACTAACCATCACCTAATTACCCTAATTAAACCTCTAATTATCTCTTAAAACTTAATTAATCTGCTTAGTCACTTAATTTTTGTTTTATTTCGTTAATTAACCCAGTTTTTTTATTTTAACTAAATCTTATCTTAGTTTTTAATTAACTAAATACCTATTATAATCAGTTTTAAATAAAAATAATAATTACTACAATTTTTTTAAAATTAACATAATTAATTTTATTTCTTTTTTTATAAAAATCAAATTCATTAAAAGAGAGTACATTTTCTTATAACTCAAGTAATTTATACAACCTTTTTTACAAATAAAATAAATAGAGAGAATAATTAATATAACTTTTATTTGAAAGATCAAACGCAACTTTTTACTAAAATCAATCAACTCCTCTCATAATTCAAATCAAATACAATTTCTTCTCCCACAATCAATCCTACAATTAAAATCAATCACACTCACTCACGAAACTTACACAATTCACTTAGCGCTTTCATGCGTATGTATGCTTTATTCTTATTTGTTCTTATTTATCCGCAATGCACATACTCACCTAGCGCTTTCATGCGTTCGTGTATGGTTTATATTTCCGTATTTACTTTCTGCAATTTATCTTTACCGCAAGTCATTATATCTTGTCGCATCGCATTGCATCCGTCCAAAGGAAAAACCTACACATAATTCAACGTTGTGTGTAGTTGCACATCATTTGCATCATTCTCCCCACGATCCTTGATCCCATTCAAGTTTATCGCTTAAGTTTAGATCCTACCCTATAGGAAGGACCTTGTCTTTATCTTTTACAACATAGAAACAAACAATCAAACACAATACAATACAAATTTTCAAACACATTTAGAGAATAGATGTTAATCATCTTAAGTGAGATATAATCTCCACCCCCACAACAATACAATCAAACATGTAGGGACTTTGCCTTAAGAGCGATAAAGGCATACTTGGCGACCATCCGAGTATTTAAGACCTTTTCTTAAGACGATGCAAAGACCATTTCCTACGACCCCCTTTACATTTGTGGTGGTTACATCTCCCTTAACATGAAGACTCATCTCTTCTCCTAAACCCAATCAAAACAACCACCCTAAACCCGTAGGAACTTTGACCACAGTCAAAGAACTCCTCTAACCCTTTAGGGGAACTACAGATACTCTGATTCCACTCCCGTAAGGATATGTAGGCATAAGATGGACATCTTATCGAGTATACTTAGAAATAAACCCCTAGGTCTTTAAACCATTAAGCAGATAAACACTTAGCAATAAACAAATATAAAACAAGAGGTTCCTGTAGAGTACTACAGAAACTTAGGATGCTAGTACCTTCTCTAAGTTTAACCAACCCTCGAACCTATAACTCTCTAAACCTTGCATTTGCATTGCATTGTGGGAATTTCGATCTTTATCCCTTCCTTTGGACAAATCAAAGTTCGGTTGCAAACTGAATTAAAGATTCAAACTAATTAATAGTTTGGTATCCAAATTTCACCGCGACACACCGCAACAGAAATGGCGACTTCACTGGGGAATTACTTAAACTTGAGGGTTTAGCCTATTTTATTTATTTGTATGCTGTATTTGTGAATATTTACTTACATTTATATTTGTCAATATATATGTTTGTATGTTATGGACATTTGGTGCTTTGAGTGGTGGGGTAAATCCTAACCCGGACTTGAGTGACACATGAGATAGGATTGCGATAGGATCAATAGTTGGACTGTTGGGAGTAGTCCCAATAAGTCTGACATATGATGTAATCACGCTCAGTGAAGACATCCTTGAGATGGTTAGTAATGCATGAGTAGTCGTGTATTCATTAATTGTTTCAACCTGAGAGTCTGTGAAGCTGAGGACCTTTAGTAACACTTTTACCCCACTTGGCCTTTTTAGGACGTAGTGCGGAAACTGTTAGGGATCAATCTCTCAATAGTTGTCACGCGATGCTACACTTAGACGAGTTTATCTTGAGAATATTGTCGACTCACGTAAGTAGTTGCGTTATTTGGAAATATCTGAAGGATTTACTATGACTATGGGAACTTTGATAGAACCCGTTCGGCAGGTACAAATAACTCATAGTGCAAAACCTTGGGGATGGGTAGACCTTTTGAATCCATGCTTTGACCTTGAGCCTAGGGAGCCTTGTGTGTGAATATGCATTATATTTGTGAATATTTTCCTTTGTGTTGTGTGTGCATCATCTCATTATCTCATCATGGAATTACATGTTGCAAATGGTTTCATGAAACTCAGTCAATCTCTTTGTACAAAATCCTAGATATCATGGATATTGGAACAAGGAATACCAAGAGATACAATTTCAAGAAGCCTGATACATCTGAGTTGAGAAAGCTAGGAACTATGGTATCAGAAGAATTCAGAAAGAGATATGGGAATATTTTGAGCCTAGTCAGGATAGGGATGGAAGAAGGGATCCTCAATACTTTGGTTCAGTTCTATGACCCACTGTATCATTGCTTTACTTTTCCCGATTATCAGTTGATGCCGACTTTGGAAGAGTATGCCTATTATGTGGCAGTCCCTGTGAAGGAACAAAAACCATACAGTGGATTGGAAAATTTACCTTCACCAAAAGAAATAGCAGATGCTCTTCACCTTGAAGCCTCTGAAATTAAAGCTCAACGTGCCACCAAAAAAGGAGTAGCAGGTTTCCATTCAGATTTCTTAGTCAAGAAAGCTGCCTACCTTGCCAAAGAGGGGAGCATGGATGCATTTGAAGCAATATTAGCTCTATTAATCTATGGACTAGTATTGTTTCCCGAAGTAGAGGAATTCATCAATTTCCCTTCCATTACCATATTTTTAAGTGGCAACCCTGTGCCTACCTTTTTAGGAGATGTTTATCACTCAATTCATCACCGGACACTTCAAGGAAAGGGATCTATTCCTTGTTGTGCACCTCTGCTAAACAAATGGTTCATCAACCATTTGCCAAAAACCCACGCTTTCAAGGAGAATCCCAATGGGTGGAGATGGTCTCAAAGGATAATATCCTTAATGCAAGATGATATTCATTGGTATAATCCCACATACGACCGAGGAGTCTATTTTGATCATTGCAGAAGCTTCCCAAATATACCTCTCCTTGGAGTAAGAGGAGGAATCAACTACAATCCATCCTTAGCCAGGTGACAGTTTGGTTTTCCGATGACAGATAAACCCAACAATGTGCTCTTATCCGGTTTCTTTTATCTCAACACTGAAATAGTAGAAAGCATGAGAAACAACACAGTTGATGCTTGAGAGGAGATCCAAAAAAAGACAAAAGCTGACCTAGGGAAAAGAAACTGCATAGCATTTGAACTATTCAATCAATGGGTCTAGTCTAGAGCAAAAAATTTGGAAATGCCATATCTCCCGGAGAAGAACACACAGATTGTTATTGCGTCGTCATCCTCTGCCATTCCCATTGAGAAGATGGAAGAATACCAACAGTTACTTGCAAGAGCTCAACTTGAGAGGGACACTTGGGAAGGAAAGTATCATGCACTTTCTTCTGAAATAACAAGGCTCATCAGAGAGGTGCAAGAAAAAGATGAATTGATAGATTGGCTCGAACGACGAGTGATTGATGGAGAAACGAAGAAGGAGAATTTATTTTTCTCTAGTATCAAGCCCACTCAAAGCAACCATGAATACTCAAACATCCCTCCAACCTCTGGAGCTTGGAAAGGAATAGTGGATAATTTGGTGATGGAGAATGCAATTCTGAAGAAGTTGAAAAGGCCTCGCGTCTGAAGTCCTTAATTTAGAGTATGGAACCTAGTTTCTTGATGTAATTAGGCTTCTTGTATTATGTCTCAAAAGTTGTAACGTTTTCCAATAATGAATAAAATAAAGGGTTTGGGACAATTGATCTTCTGAGTTTTGTAAAACCAGTTTGCATTTGCATTGTATCTTTGCATTTTACTAACCATTCAAGGAAATTCAAAATTTTCTTTTTGCAAACGTTGGTATGGAACGAAGAAGCAGGTTTCCGATTCCAAATCTAAGATTGGGTAATCTCAGGATCCTAGCAAGCCTTGTCAGGAATCCCGCCACTTTCATCACAAAGTATGGAGATCTTCTGCCTTTACTGCACACTCGAGTCAACAAGGACATGCTGCAAGCGCTCGTCGAGTTCTACAATCCAGTGTATCACTGCTTTATCTTCCTAGACTTCCAGTTGCTCCAAACTATAGAAGAGTATTCTGGTTACTTAAGGGTTCCTCTGACCTTCACAACTCCTTATGGGAAACCGAGAATAAGAGACCTTGCTAAGGCACTGCACATCAGGCCAGCTGAACTGCCTACTGAATTGATAGCTAGGAGTGGTTTCGTTGGAATGGAAGCAAGACCATTCATGGAGATGGCTGACTTTTATTATGATAATAGAAACTTAGGCATCTTTGAGGCAATCCTAGCATTCTTGATCTATGGTTTATACCTTTTCCCGTGCTATGATGAATTCATCAGTGAGGAGGCCATCCAACTCTTCATCATCAAGAATCTGATAAATACATTGCTAGCAGATACCTATATCGTCATCCATCACTGGAAGTTGTACGATCTTGGGCACTTATCATGTTGTACACATAACCAAAAAGGATATCTGTCGCTACTGCGAAAATCGGCGCCGGCTGACAGAAGAGTCGCCACCGTGCGTTATTTATCCCAACGGAGGGAAAGGAATCGCTCGAAGTAAACCTCGCAAAAAACGGGAAAGGCATGGTTGTGGCAACCAAAACCTGGGTTCGGGAGTCGGTTACACAAGGGGAAGGTATTAGCACCCCTCACGTCCGTCGTACTCGACGGGATCCACGCTTGCTTGGGTTGTCTAAAGGATGCAAAAACAATCTATCTACGGCTGCTAAATCTAAACGGAAGGGAATTGACTCGATAGAGCGTCACACTCTATGCCTACGTATTCTCAAGAGAGAAAGTCAGAGTTAACGTAGTTCGGGAAACTACAGGGAATTGGCTCGCCAAGACTTCGCGTCTTGTGCCTACGTACTTCCACACTGCATGGAAGATCAGAGCTTACGTAGTTCAGGCTAACTACGGCTAAGCAGGGTGTTCTCACACAGAAGTGAGAAATTAAACTGTTTTTAAAGGTACGGGAACCTATGGGAACTAAAGCTACGGTCTGGTCTCAAATGCCCTCAGGCAAGAGAAAAGGATAACATCAGTTGTCAGCGGGAAAGTCTCGATCGCACAGCAGCGAGAGAACAAAAGGTTAGTTGTTAGTGTGCTCGCTAGGATATCGCATCCTATACCTACATATTCTCGTCTGGTACGAGAGATCAGAGCAGCTGTAGTTCGGCTACTTCGGGACCACAACTCAAATCTCGTTTTATTGATATTCTGAAAATGGTTACAATGATTGAATATGGAAAGATAAGCTCCTAGAAAATACTATCATATCCATCTATCATGGAAAAATAAAATGAAAAAGTCCCCTAACAAGTGGACTGCTAAACCTACCTCTAAAAAGGTAAAATAATCTCTATGAAAAATTGTATCCTAAAAGAAAAATATTAAATCTACAAACTAATAGTTTTATACTCTCTTTTTTGACTATTTTTTCTTCTATTCTTTTTTTCTTCTTTTTCCAATATTCGTTTTCTCATTTCTTTCCATATTTCTTTTTTCAATATTTTTTCATTTTTTCAATATTCTTTTTCACTCTATTTTTCTATTCTTTATTCTTTTCAACATTTTTTCATGTATTTTCTCTCTTCTCTTTTTTCTCATTTCATTTTATCTAAAAACTAAGAAAATATTACAAAAGAAAATAATAAAAGAAATACAATGGGGAGGGGGTACAGTCTGTTACAGGGGATGTGTTAAGTAATAAAAAAACAAAAACAGAAGCAACATGGCCCCAACCCAAGATCTCAACAAACACACACACGCAGGGGGGGTGTTCACAGAAACGGAGGGTGGAATCAGTAGAAGGGCCCAGCCCAACCAACCAGAAACAAAAAAACGGAGGGGCAGGTGGGAACAGGGGTGTGAATTGGGAAAGGAATTGGGCCCAAGGCCCATGCCCACTGAGTCCACCCTCCCTCACTCTTCACTTGATCAAACCCTAACCCTTTTCCCTTCCCCGCCACTGTTCACATCCTCCGCTTCTCCTCTCTCAGATTCCATCTCCTTTCTCTTTTTGTTTCAACCCATCGCTAACCATCCACCAAAAACAAGCCACCAGCCATATTCTTCTGACTCTAATCTTCCACCAAAGACGTTACTGAAAGAAGAAAAATGGAGACGAAGATGAAGAACAGCGAACTCATCGTGAAGATCTTGGAGAGGTTCGATGAATACGTCGAGAGCTGGACGAAGGAGGGTTGAAGATCGTTGAGGGAGATCTCTGAAAGAGGTCAATAGTTCTTGAAGTGTTTCTTGACGAAGGCGATCTTGGAGATCTTGACGAACATGATGGATGAGGATTTCTAGACAAGGATCTTGGATCTTGGATTAACGCTCGTGATGAATCTGTTGAACAAATCTTGAAGGGCGATGAACACTGATGAACGTGTTGTTGGATGTTCTTGAAAAACAGTTACGGATGAATTTTGGATGGAGATCTGAGAAGAATTCTCGATGAACACATGGAGTGTTCTTGGAGGATCTTGTTGAAGATCAGGCAGAAATTGGTTGAAGCACATTCTTGATGCTGGAAATTGCTCGAAGGTGATTGAAGATGCGGAGAACACGGACGAGTGTTCTTGATTCTGGGCGTTTTTCTGGAGGATCTAGACCGGAGAAGATGGTTGTTCTTGTGAAGATTGTTGAAGGATGATGATGATGAAGATCGAACGAGTGTTGATGATGATCGGAGAAGATTATTGGCGTGATCTCTGGTGTTTTTGCAGTTTCCGGTAGTAGTTGCGGCGGCTGGAGTTGGTTGCGGGTTGGTTACGGCTGCCGGCGATTGGGGGTTGCGGTGGTTGCATGGCCGCCGACCATGCAACCGGTGAGGCTCAGGCGAGGGACAAGTGGCGAGTGTGGATGCTGAGGGGAGCCATGTGTGAAGCCACGTGGGGGGTTACGTGTGAGATGGGAGAGAGAGGGAAAGGTGATGTGTCTGAATTCTGGGTGGAGTGGAAAATGTGATGTGGCTTCCCTTGGATCAGACACGTGGTGACAATATTTATAGTGGCAATTGATTTTTCTGGACCTTGCGAACTGGGCCTTTGACTGATTGGGCCCACGAAAAAAAAATGCATAATTGGACTGAATGAAAGGCTGATGAATTAAAACTGACTGAATTAAAATGGGATTAGCAGACTAATTAAGACCAAATTAATGAATTGAATGCTAGTTAATGCACTAAACAGAAATTAAAATCGATTAAGAAACTACTAATTAAAATCTATCCTAATTATCCCACTTAAACCTAATCAAACAATACTAATTAAACCTAATACAAACTAGAAATTAAATCTAAAATAACCCTAACGAGCTCTACCAATTAACATTCTAAAAACCTTTAATACCTATTAAATTTCTAAAACCTATTATACTCTAAACACAATATATTCTAAAAACACTAATTAAAATCTATTAACCTATTTACTATTTAAAACAAAATAAAACAAATTAATATCTAGAAACCTATTAAAAAATCTATTAATTTCTAGAAAAACCCTATATTAATATTCTATTTAAATCTATATATTCTAAAAAATCTAAAAAATCTATATTAAATCTATACTAATATCAATTAAAAAATAATGTCTAAAAACCTATTAAAAATATTAAAAGAATCTACTTAAATTCTAGAAAATGCTAATAATATCTAATAAAATCCTAATAATTCCAGAGGGAACAAAAATAGTACAAAACCACAAATAACACTGCGAGAGTGTAACAAAATAGCCGGTAAAAATCAATGGACACCGAAATATCCCTAAAAATAACAGCGTGAGCTAAAAACACCAGGAATAGCACGACTTCCCAAAAAAAACGACTCCACCTATCTGAACTGGTTAAAAATCACCTGAAATGCGAGACGAGGGCTGTGATCCCGGTAAAATCAAAACAACTGAAAAAATGCACTGTATGCGATATGCTGATGCGAATGCGGTCATGCGTCGAAACATTGAGCCAGATACGGGACCCGGTTGGTCAAATTTTAGGGTGCAACAGCTGCCACTATTCAAGCGGCTTGGACCTGAATGGGTGAAGAGCGCTCAGCCTTCAAACATTCAAAGGTAGATGACGGTTGAATACCAATGAAACCCTGAAATTTGCCAACCGTGGGAATATACTGCAAAACTACTTGAGGAATAGCCTCCAATGGACTGAAGTTTGGTTGTCACGGCGACAACTGGTCAATTATCTGATAAAATTTTCTCTCCTTTTCAACATCAATCACCTGTGTGACGCCACAAGTATTGAAATAATGCTTCAGACAGCAAACACCTTGATTCCCATCTTACTTATGGGATCAAATCCTGTCATCTCACAGTTCACGGCGAACTTGAGGACAATTCTCCTGGGGAACTTTTGAATCGACTTCTCGGCACCCATTCTGTCAACAAGAGGCAGCTTCAGAAATCTGATATATGTCAATCTTTTTTCAGTGCCGACGTACCAACCAAATATGAAGAATCACTCCGCTGGGGGAGAAGATAAGCTTAACCGAACAACTCTGCAGGGGAACATACTCGAAAGCCAATAGGTAACCACCCTGGTCCATGTTTCGAAATGCGTATGCTTGAAATGATGCAATGCCCTATATGACATGTAAATGTTATGTGTTCTGTTTGAAAATGCGAGGCCCATACGGCATGGAAATGCTATATGTTTGTATAAATGCTATGACGATATATGCAAATGTAAATGCAGGCTCGAGCTGCCAGAGAACACCAGGTCTGCAACCGCTTGGAAAAATAAATGCCGAAGGTGGACGTCAACTCCACGGAAGGTAACCTGATATCACAGAATCATCTCAGCAAAATAAATGCTGGAAAAGGGAAACCAAATCCGCAGGGGATAACCATCCTGCTGGAGAAATGGAAAGGCAACCCTGCTTGGGGAGAAAGAAAGAAAAAACAACCCTGCTTGGGGATGCTCTCTTCAAACCATTGGCAACTGATTGTGCTCTGTGGGGATTGACCCAAACTGGGGTTGATTGTGCGCAGCACACTGCTGGAAATGCCCCTACTATCAAGGATATCAATCTTAATCTGCTGGGGATACTCCTGATCTTACTCCGATACGGGGTAAAATGCAATCTCAATTCTTCCGATAATACACAACTTTCATCTGCTGAAGAGTAGCAATTCTGATTTAACAACATCCACAAGGAATTCAAACATTAATCGGAGCACTGGCATCCGTCGAGCTTCGTATCGGGGAACATGACAACATGCGAGTCATTGGGAATTACTGTGTCAGATACCTTTAGGTTTTTGTTTTTCTGGTTTAGGATAAACATGGATTATGTACACAGTGGAAGATATGGGAAATACTAGACGAGAACTAGCATTCAGAGGTAGACTACCAGGCGAGAACTGATAGCAAAATAGATTAGGAAAATTGAACGAAAATTGATTTTTGTGTTTTGAACGTCAGACGGGGCTGACTGGATAACAGACTGAGGCATAGACAACCAGACGAGAACTGGCTGAAAGCTGACACACACCAGACGAGAACTGATACAACAATAGGTTAAAGAAACGGTGACCATACGAGAACTGGTTACGCAACGACATGTACCAGACGAGAACTGATACAACACTTGAAGAAACGGTGACCAGACGAGAACTGGTTACAATAAACTACACCAGACGGGAACTGATGCTTACAATAAACTACACCAGACGGGAACTGATGCTTACAATAAACTACACCAGACGGGAACTGATGTTTACGGAAGGGTGGGCCAGACGAGAACTAGTTACCGGTTTTCCAGGCGAGAACTGGACTTTGGAAACGACTGGTTACTGACACGTAACAGGTTTAAACTGTAGGATAACGATCCAACGACAGCAAGGCCTTTTCCGGAAGGCTAATGTTTTTGATAATGGTATTGACACGATTCCCCGATACTCAACTCCGGCTGGGGATAAACAGACTGGCTTGAATAACTTGCCCCAGTGCACTCAACTTGCCCCAATCTAACTCTTGGGAGTATTGCTCTGAATAGCTTACCACGCGACGACCTCGAGATTACTTGCCTCGGTATCTATACAACAACAAAATTCAATCTCCATTAAACCCGTATCAACCCAGCTGGTTTCAACACTCTCTGCGGTGACTTGCCCCTGAATGAGCGTTCTAGCGACTTAACCTGATCTGATTATCCACCTGAAGTATCTGCTTCAAACTCAGCATTCTGACTAATTGCCCCTGATTGGCTCTCGAGAAGACTCACTTCTGATCAACTGCTTCTCAAGCATACTGCCCCTGATCAACTGAAGCTTCGGGACTTGTCCGCAGACTAACTGATTCCGAACTCACTGGAAGTCGATGCCCCGGATTTACAGGGCTTCACAACATACACCATCCTGGTTCAGACTGCTGAATTACTCAGTCCTGCTTGACGATTCCCTGTTGGAATTTCTTTCATGTCAACTACTAACCTGCAATTAAAATTGTCTATTTACGAATGGTAATCTCAATGCAATGTTTATGCAGATTTTGAAAAAAAAATTTTTTGTGCTGTCACTCATTTACATGTCATGATTGAGTGACGAATGAACCAAAGTTCAAACGTAGTGCTTACGTGATTTGATCAGTGAGAAATACAACAAGGATGTGACTAGCAAGTCACGAAGGAGTCAGGTTACTCAACCTTATCGTAATGCGCTTTCAGAATAAACCCTACCTCAATTAGGTTTTTTAAGGGTTGTATCGTGGTCGGGTTCACGGTTCGTGAAACAAAGGATATTTGGCTCAAATTTTGATTTGTACCCACCCCTTCTACGTGATGATCTCCGATCCTAAAGTTCAGCTAACCTGGCACAAGCGCTCGCCTCTTCGAGAGGTATGTTGAATGGTAAGAACCATAACTAAGGAATCCACAAGGTGTTTTCGGAGCGACAGTTACTCCTTTTTTTCGCTTTCGGTGTCTGTATACACGACTTTGTCCTTCGCTGGGGATCTATTTTTTTCTATCCCTTCTTTTCAATTCTTTTTGATTCCCTAATTTTTGCCTGGACTGACTCCTTTTGAGTTCTTTTCGTTTTTTCGTTTTCTTTTGAAGTCCAGCGGGTTGCCCTGATTTTTGCCTAAGTATTAGCTTTCCATCTTTTTCTTTTTCTTTACTTAGCGGGCTTTCTTTCTCTTTCTTTTGGAACAAATTCGTGTGACACTGGTTGTCTTGATTGCTCCGAAAGGATTGTAACTGTCTCACTCCTGATTGGTGAGGTTTTAACCACTGTGGTTGACGAGGTACGACCTCTTGAGAGGCATAAACTGTAATTGGTCCCCGAAAGACAACACTCCTCTGTAAGACTTGAATGTTCGGTCAAGCTAACTGACAACTACCCTGCCCCGGGTTAAGATGTGGGGGTTTGAAAAGTTCGAAAAAACTTCTACTTCTTGGCTCGAAGTGGTTAACAAGGGACTAACTCCTTATATCTCCAGTGTTTGGGGGATTTGAAACAATGCCTTGTACGTCATCGGCAAGGTTTTATCTAAAAGCATACGATTAATGATTATGTGTTTAGTTTCGTCATCCTCCCTCCAATCTTTGCTAGTCACAGTGATAAAGTGGAGTGAATAAAATGCAAGTGTCAGTGCAATGCAGTAAATGAGCGACAGCGACATGATTAATTCAGAAAAATGCATAGTCACTTTATTATTATTACCATTCGAAACAAACAATGTTTAAAAACAAGTAGTAACTAACAGAAAAGAAACTACAAATGCAAATGATATAAAGTCTGAGGACTGCCAATGCTGAGGGCGCCTGCCTGTCTGGACCACTGGCTTTTGCTGGGGAATACTTTCCGAGTCTACGAGCTTAGACAACTGAGTGGTTGGTATGAACAAACAGAAATCCTTCTCGAAAGGAAATGCAATCCTGGTCTATCAACTGTTGTACCTTCGCCTGAAACGCTTTACAATCTTCAGTTGAATGCCCCGGTGATTCGCCATGATAACCACACTGAACATGGGGATTGTACCCAGGAGGGTAAGGTTCTGGCACAGGCTTGAGAGCTTTAGGTTCCACCAAAGAACTCTGGACCAACTGTGGCAAAAGCTGACTGTACGACACAGGAACTGGGTGGGAAGGACCATTCCTTCGTTCCAAGTTGTTGCGAGGTCGATTCTGATTCTGACGCTGACTCTGATAACCTCGACCACGAGTTCGCTGTTTTGCAAGGGAAGCGACATAAGACTCCTGATATGGTGCTCTAGGCACAGCTGTCTGTCCAGCATAACAAGGCACAAAAGATACTGATCTCCGAGAAGATGAAGAACCAATAAATTTCACCAATTCATCTCGAGGGTACCCAACATCCGGCATGATGGCATTGATCACAACTCCTTCTTCCTTCTGATAGTCGTAAAGAGATTCAGTTTTACTAGCTTGACCGCTTGAGACAACCTGAATTTTTCCAATCTTTATAGCATTCTCAATACGTTCTCCAACTCCCACTAATTCGGAGAAGTTCAGCGAAACTCCAAGCAATCTCTCAAAGTACGGGCTTTGTAAGGAGTCTACGAACATGCCTGCTAACTCTCGGTCAGGGATCGGTGGTTCCACTATGGAAGCAAAATCCCTCCATCTCCGAGCATACTTTTTTATAGGTTCATTGATCCCCATAGACAAAGATTGCAACTCCATGCGAATGGGAGCTATGTCCATATTGTAATCATACCGCTTCAGGAAAGCTCTGGCTAAATCCACCCATGATCGAATCTGATCCTTCTCTAACTGTATATACCAACGTAGAGATGCCCCAATCAAACTGTCCTGAAAACAGTAAATCATCAGCTTGTCGTTTTGCACAAACGAAGTCATCTTTCTGCAAAACATCACCAAATGTAGTCTCAGGCAACTATCTCCTTCATACTTTTCAAACTTCGGCGCTCTGAATTTAGGAGGTAACACTAGGTCAGAAACCAAGCACATATCTGAAGCATTGAGACCAACATCGTTCTTAACTTCCAGGGCTTTGACTTGTTCCTCCAATGCGTGCAACCTCTTAGCTTGCACAAGAGCTAATGGATTATCAGTCCTCACTATCGGAACTTCTCTTCGGGAGATCAAACCAGCAGGAATAACATTCTGATAATTCGCGGCATCAGAAGAAGAACGTTCACTGGGGATGACAAACTGTTGGCGCAGATTTTGGCCTCTAACAGAAGTCTGCACAAGTTGAGCTGCAGTAAGGTTATTCACTTGCGGAAAGCCTTCGTCAGACGTGGAATCATACAAAGGATTGGTCGTCATAATAAAGCCTGACAAGGCATCAGCAATCTGGAAGTCGTTTCCTGACATGACTATCAGCAACTTTCAACTGACGGCACTGCTTGATTCTGCTTGATCCGTTTCAACCCCTTGGTCGCCTTCTAACAATCCACACTTGCCTCGAACAATCCCCCGAGAATCACCCTCTGAATCAAAACAAAGGCTGGATAAGAGCTCTGGCCAGCTAGAGAAATGCTATGCAATAGGATGCAAAGATGCTATGCAAATTGCAATATGCAACAAACACGGGATCACAGCCCCCACAACACGCTCTGAATACTGCTGCACTGCTGACGGAGATAATCACTCTGAAGCAAAAACAAAAAACCGGGTCGTCTGGAGGTTAAGTTTCCTGCAAAAACCCTCCCACTCACAGGTATGGACCTAAGGTACGGCATCCTATGCGGTCATCAGCGTCACAGACTTTCATAAGCGACGATACGATTCCCAGAAGGAGTGGCACCATCATCTCATGAAGAGGCCTCACTTAGCTGACTTCCAATTGATCGGTCCCCAGAGTCGACAATCCTCACGTCTGGACTCCCCTCAGATCCTCAGGATCGGAAAGAAGCACCTCGGAGAGAACCTCGTCTGAGCGTGAATTTCGTGGGGAACTTGTGTCTGCTCAACAAACAGGTTCGTCCACTAATCTCCACAACTATGTCTAAATGCATACTCAAGCTCAGGTCCGGCTTATCACTCGAAGTATCACCCCCTCCCACAGCACGACAGCAACAGATAATAGCAATGAAAAAATAAACACCCAAAAGACAAGCAAACAAGCGCTAGGATTGACTCTCTTAGAGGACGTTGGATCCCACATGCATGGGAAACTATCGCAGTCCCCAGCAGAGTCGCCAGCTGCTGGGGATGACCCCAAACAGCTAGGAAAAAACCTAAGGCGTAGGGAACCGTTGGAGTCCCCAGCAGAGTCGCCAGCTGTCGCTACTGCGAAAATCGGCATCGGCTGACAGAAGAGTCGCCACCGTGCGTTATTTATCCCAACGGAGGGAAAGGAAACGCTCGAAGTAAACCTCGCAAAAAACGGGAAAGGCATGGTCGTCGCAACCAAAACCTGGGTTCGGGAGTCGGTTACGCAAGGGGAAGGTATTAGCGCCCCTCACGTCCGTCGTACTCGACGGGATCCACGCTTGCTTGGGTTGTCTAAAGGATGCAAAAACAATCTATCTACGGCTGCTAAATCTAAACGGAAGGGAATTGACTCGATAGAGCGTCGCACTCTATGCCTACGTATTTTCAAGAGAGAAAGTCAGAGTCAACGTAGTTCGGGAAACTACAGGGAATTGGCTCGCCAAGACTTCGCGTCTTGTGCCTACGTACTTCCACACTGCATGGAAGATCAGAGCTTACGTAGTTCAGGCTAACTACGGCTAAGCAGGGTGTTCTCACACAGAAGTGAGAAATCAAACTGTTTTTAAAGGTACGGGAACCTATGGAAACTAAAGCTACGGTCTGGTCTCAAATGCCCTCAGGCAAGAGAAAAGGATAACATCAGTCGTCAGCGGGAAAGTCTCGATCGCACAGCAGCGAGAGAACAAAAGGTTAGTTGTTAGTGTGCTCGCTAGGATATCGCATCCTATGCCTACATATTCTCGTCTGGTACGAGAAATCAGAGCAGCTGTAGTTCGGCTACTTCGGGGCCACAGCTCAAATCTCGTTTTATTGATATTCTGAAAATGGTTACAATGATTGAATATGGAAAGATAAGCTCCTAGAAAATACTATCCTATCCATCTATCATGGAAAAATCAAATGAAAAAGTCCCCTAACAAGTGGACTGCTAAACCTACCTCTAAAAAGGTAAAATAATCTCTATGAAAAATTGTATCCTAAAAGAAAAATATTAAATCTACAAACTAATATTTTTATACACTCTTTTTTGACTATTTTTTCTTCTATTCTTTTTTTCTTCTTTTTCCAATATTCTTTTTCTCATTTCTTTCCATATTTCTTTTTTCAATATTTTTTCATTTTTTCAATATTCTTTTTCACTCTATTTTTCTATTCTTTATTCTTTTCAACATTTTTTCATGTATTTTCTCTCTTCTCTTTTTCTCATTTCATTTTATCTAAAAACTAAGAAAATATTACAAAAGAAAATAATAAAAGAAATACAATGGGGAAGGGGTACAGTCTGTTACAGGGGATGTGTTAAGTAATAAAAAAACAAAAAAAAAAAGCAACATGGGCCCATCCCAAGATCTCAACAAACACACACACGCAGGGGGGGTGTTCACAGAAACGGAGGGTGGAATCAGTAGAAGGGCCCAACCCAACCAACCAGAAATAAAAAAACGGAGGGGCAGGTGGGAACAGGGGTGTGAATTAGGAAAGGAATTGGGCCCAAGGCCCATGCCCACTGAGTCCACCCTCCCTCACTCTTCACTTGATCAAACCCTAACCCTTTTCCCTTCCCCGCCACTGTTCACATCCTCCGCTTCTCCTCTCTCAGATTCCATCTCCTTTCTCTTTTTGTTTCAACCCATCGCTAACCATCCACCAAAAACAAGCCACCAGCCATATTCTTCTGACTCTAATCTTCCACCAAAGACGTTAGTGAAATAAGAAAAATGGAGACGAAGATGAAGAACAGCGAACTCATCGTGAAGATCTTGGAGAGGTTCGATGAATACGTCGAGAGCTGGACGAAGGAGGGTTGAAGATCGTTGAGGGAGATCTCTGAAAGAGGTCAATAGTTCTTGAAGTGTTTCTTGACGAAGGTGATCTTGGAGATCTTGACGAACACGATGGATGAGGATTTCTAGACGAGGATCTTGGATCTTGGATGAACGCTCGTGATGAATCTGTTGAACAAATCTTGAAGGGCGATGAACACTGATGAACGTGTTGTTGGATGTTCTTGAAAAACAGTTACGGATGAATTTTGGATGGAGATCTGAGAAGAATTCTCGATGAACACATGGAGTGTTCTTGGAGGATCTTGTTGAAAATCAGGCAGAAATTGGTTGAAGCACATTCTTGATGCTGGAAATTGCTCGAAGGTGATTGAAGATGCGGAGAACACGGACGAGTGTTCTTGATTCTGGGCGTTTTTCTGGAGGATCTAGACCGGAGAAGATGGCTGTTCTTGTGAAGATTGTTGAAGGATGATGATGATGAAGATCGAACGAGTGTTGATGATGATCGGAGAAGATTATTGGCGTGATCTCTGGTGTTTTTGCAGTTTCCGGTAGTAGTTGCGGCGGCCGGAGTTGGTTGCGGGTTGGTTACGGCTGCCGGCGATTGGGGGTTGCGGTGGTTGCATGGCTGCCGGCCATGCAACCGGTGAGGCTCAGGAGAGGGACAAGTGGCGAGTGTGGATGCTGAGGGGAGCCATGCGTGAAGCCACGTGGGGGGTTACGTGTGAGATGGGAGAGAGAGGGAAAGGTGATGTGTCTGAATTCTGGGTGGAGTGGAAAATGTGATGTGGCTTCCCTTGGATCAGACACGTGGTGACAATATTTATAGTGGCAATTGATTTTTCTGGACCTTGCGAACTGGGCCTTTGACTGATTGGGCCCACGAAAAAAAAATGCATAATTGGACTGAATGAAAGGCTGATGAATTAAAACTGACTGAATTAAAATGGGATTAGCGGACTAATTAAGACCAAATTAATGAATTGAATGCTAGTTAATGCACTAAACAGAAATTAAAATCGATTAAGAAACTACTAATTAAAATCTATTCTAATTATCCCACTTAAACCTAATCAAACAATACTAATTAAACCTAATACAAACTAGAAATTAAATCTAAAATAACCCTAACGAGCTCTACCAATTAACATTCTAAAAACCTTTAATACCTATTAAATTTCTAAAACCTATTATACTCTAAACACAATATATTCTAAAAACACTAATTAAAATCTATTAACCTATTTACTATTTAAAACAAAATAAAACAAATTAATATCTAGAAACCTATTAAAAAATCTATTAATTTCTAGAAAAACCCTATATTAATATTCTATTTAAATCTATATATTCTAAAAAATCTATAAAATCTATATTAAATCTATACTAATATCAATTAAAAAATAATGTCTAAAAACCTATTAAAAATATTAAAAGAATCTACTTAAATTCTAGAAAATGCTAATAATATCTAATAAAATCCTAATAATTCCAGAGGGAACAAAAATAGTACAAAACCACAAATAACACTGCGAGAGCGTAACAAAATAGCCGGTAAAAATCAATGGACACCGAAATATCCCTAAATATAACAGCGTGAGCTGAAAACACCGGGAATAGCACGACTTCCCAAAAAAAACGACTCCACCTATCTGAACTGGTTAAAAATCACCTGAAATGCGAGACGAGGACTGTGATCCCGGTAAAATCAAAACAACTGAAAAAATGCATTGTATGCGATATGCTGATGCGAATGCGGTCATGCGTCAAAACATTGAGCCAGATACGGGACCCGGTTGGTCAAATTTTAGGGTGCAACAATATCCACACCAAAAAGGATATCAATTATATGTTGTAAGGACCAACGCACAACCAAGATGAATACACACCCATTCTCCCCCTTTTTAGCCAAAAATTGGCAAAAATAACCAACACAGTTCCAGACCCACATGGTACTTACCCAAATCCGAACAAAAGCCATGAAGACATGACACAACAAAAGAAACACAACCTGAGAACCAAGAAGCAGCGACCCCCTTTAAATACCCATTCAGTTTCTCTAGGAATTAATGGTTTGTAGAAGTTACCGAAGAACAATACAATGAAGACATAAGTTTTGGTAGGTAACTTCAACATAAACACTGTGCACCGCCCAACTAGGATTTGACTGTTTCAACTTTAGGGTAAACCGTCCAAAGAATGCGCATGTTCCAAGACACATTTTTAAGATGCCTTCTCTTAGGCACACTCTCCATTGTCCAAGGGACACCGTCCAACTGAACCTACTTGAAAATAACCACAAGTCCTAAACAATGTCCTGACATCTGGTCAGACTTTGTATAGTCTCTCTTATAGCCTCTGAGGCATAGTCAGAGATCCTTCAGAATCCTAACATGCTTCTTTCAATCAGGGGATGGCTAAGATGTTAAGACATTATATTTAACATCTCTCAACAAGAATTCCCATGAACCTTGACTCATTCTACATAGATAAATAAATTCTCCCAAATAATATCTAATCTTATTTCTCAGGTCCCTCCCAAGAATTAAGAACATTGTTGATATAATTCAGTAGCCTTAACACCTCAACCTTCCATGCAGAGCTGACAAAAGCCACAAAATCAACACACTATGATGTCAAGACATCTTGCTTGACATCACCTCCCATGTGATTTACATGAACACCTTCATGATCATAAGTTAGAATAATACCAGGACCACACTCCTTGTATCATAACGAAATAATTTTGGATTAAGACCAAATCACACTATTGATTACTCTCCCCCTGAAGACATCCACACACTGTACAAATTCCTCTAGAATTTTACACCTATAGACAACCTTGTTCTTGAGAATAAATCCAATTAAATTTGACATGCTCACATCCATAAACCCTTGGTTATCTAATATATTATCCACACTTGGAACTCATCAATCGTCTTCACAACAAGAAAACGAATACATCCACATACATTCATAATTCACACAGTCTTGATCACACTCCACTTCTGATCCAACTGGTGAGTAACAAAACTCTACACCGTGAACTCTAGATTATCTTTCCTCTTTGAAATGATGTTACAAAAAAAATTAAGACATCATTCTCAATCATATGACTCATCTTCTTTGTTCTAGAGTCAACCTTTATAGGAATAGCTTTTTGCATGGCAATCCATACACCTCCTTTTGCAATGAGCACATGAGGAGCGCGATAGATCACACTGTAGCAACAAACTACAGAGAGAAAAATAAACTCTCACAAGTCTCAGGAAACTTCAACCTAGAAGCACAATGTTCAGACATCCTATCTGATATTACCGAGTCAGTACCCATCCTAAACATCCAATGAAGAGATTCCCTCAAACTGATATCAGGATAAGCACAAGGAATAACTTGAGCATCATAAAAAGACTTCCCAATAAGGTCTACTTCTCTTATTCTCTTCAATCCTTTATCTTACTTGCACAGTCCAACACAAGACAAAGTACATAAGTACTAGCAAGTGCTAATGCTTCAACGGGTGAAGGCATCATAAGCTAAGAGCAACATGCATGAGCAGGAAGTTTTTTGGAGCACACTCAAATACCAACTTCCTTCATAAGTAACCAATCAGAATACCTTCCACAAGGTCCTTGATCATGTTGAACCTTCCAGTACTAACACCCCGAACTTTGGAACATTCATATCAAACATCTTAGATGGGACTCCAAGAAGAAGATATGAAAACACCAAGAAATGAACAACTCTCTTGAGCTTTTACAATTGCATAATCCAAACAGGATGAAATGGACTTAAGAAACAACCATATGGTCGGAGAGCAATCACTCATAAGAAGACCAGCTTATTCAAGATGGTGCAGCTCCAATGCACAAAAAACATCAGGTTGAACATCCTGATGTTCAGCACGATGTGAGAACATCGACTTGACTATTCAACTGATGAAACCACACATGTCTGAATCAGTCTTGAAGATCTAACTCTTAGAACTCCAGATATTATCCCACTCCGAATAGCCTTTCCACCACAACAGAACAAGAGTTCCATGTTCTCATAGACTTGATCATAAAATCAAATTTTTGAGTAAACAACCTTCATCATGTACATACAAGTGGAAAAACAACAACCAGTACCTTTTAAGATGAACAAATACCTTTATGACAGTCTGCTTCAAGTACAAATCTCCAAGAGAATCATCCACACATGATCATAATCCTCACCAAAACCAAGCCTAATAGAAGAGGTAGTCACAAAAACATTTGCACGATAACTCAGATTCAATTTTGAAAGACCAGAGATGTCTCCAAGATGTCAGAGTTATTGTCGTAGACATTTTCCTTTAACTTCCATAACCCCAGAATCTGATAGAGATGTCTTTAAAATCCTCCACAAGGAAATTGAACACACAGTCCTAACTTCTGCACCCATAAGCTTATATCAGAAATAAACTGTCCCAACAAATGTTCATCAGGATGACCATGAGTTAATATGAATTACCACTAGCACACCTATCCAAAACAAGATCTTGGATAGAGGCTTCTAAAATATTCTTTAAGACCAATATGAGGAAACACTCTTGGTAAACACACACTTATTTGTCATCCAGTACACATGTCACATTCCTCCATTGACAAAGAATTTCACTCCTTGGAACAACAAGATTCTGCACACACACTTCAGAAGTGATGTCTTAACATCTTGTTGAGCAACTATTCCTTTTGCCATGAACAGCTCATTGACATTGGTTCCTTTTCCCAGACCAGGATGCCTGCTCTAATACCAATTGAAATTCTGGTACGCAGATCACATATGTCCCAAGAGATTTCGAGACATTGATCTCTTCTCATTTGAACAAAGGCCATAAACAAGAACAACAAAACACACTACAGATTCAAAAAAAATGTCATGACAGATGTTTCAACATCAGTCAAGACATATACTTTAGAACATTAGGTCAGACTGAATATAACATAACATAATGATAATAATGCAAGATATGATGATCTAGTTCGGTGCAATTTACCTACATCTAAGGGCTACCAAGTCAGGAATGAATTCACTACCAGTAGCATTAATTTAGAGCTAAAATCCTTTATTTACAACTCCTCACTTAACCCCTACCCAGTACAATTCTATCTAGAAATCACCATCTAAATAAGTGAATCCCATCTCAATTCCTAAACCACCTCAATGATGTTTAACAATTATAACCTCTGGAAACTTCATCAAACTGTTTAATTGAAAGACACCCATTCCACTATAATATTCAGTCAAGACTCTTGACTAACTGTGATACTTGGATTTTCTTAAAAGCTTCATCCAAGAACAATTCAAACCATTATCTACATGTTTCTGAATCTGTAACACTATGTCTACCACAATGTATCAAATGATACAAAAGGTGACTTATAACACAAGAAAGTACACGACTCTCAAAACCTTAAATCCTTATTTTCTACTTTATAATAGTGTTAATAAGAATTTTGTCTATGGTCTATGCTTTATGCCCTAGGTCTTAATCTTCCTTTTATAATCTTCAGTTATCCATGGCCTTCACAATCTCTATTTATTTATTCCTTGATCCATGTTCTAATTGCTCTTGAAATCTTGGACTAGATCAGTAACAACCTGCTATATCAGACAAAGATGCCGAATCCACAAGCTAGGACATCTTGTATGACATGTCTTCCTTCAACAACTTTCATCATGTTGGAACATCTTGTGCAACATCATGTTTTTCTAAAATTTAGTCAAATCATTTAGAGCCTTCATTCATAATTGTTCTTAGTGACTAGTAACTTCCAGCTCATTGAAAATGGTTACTGACAGCGCTAATATCCCTCTCAATTCTTTGGCTTCCAAAAACTTCTAAGTCTTTGAAGTCCGTCGAACACTTTGAATTTGAAACGACGTCGAACGATTAATTAGATCTATTTCTAAGACTCCTCTAAGCCATGTTTCAGGATCTCCTCTTGAGATTCTTCCAAACCATGTTTTAAGATGGAAGTCAAAATGATCCAGTTGACATATTTATTACTGTCGACTTGTGTCTGTCAATGCTAACACTTAACATTTTCCATAATGCAGTATTCAATTTAATTTTTCCCAAGTATAATTTACAGGCTAACTTCATGATGGTTTTTCTGAGGTGGTTTTGGAGTCTTGGTATGCCTCCTCAATTCTGGGTTAGAAGGCCTTCACGCTCATGCATATAATTAATCTCTTAAAATCTATCTTAAAGTTTGGCACAAGAAAGTTTTTGGTAATATGGATTGTCAAATTAATTCTCTTAGAAAGGCTATTGAGGTTTTTTTACTCCCTTGTTGATAAAAGGATCCTTTTTGTGGAGGAAGTGGCTTCTAGGACATGTTCCTTCGTTGATATTGGGGCCTTACCTAGGATTAAAGACTCCCAATTATACTAAATAACGAAAGCTAAATGGATTAATGAGGGAGGGGGTGCAAGTTCGGGTTTCTTTCGTGCTTCAATCAATGGTAGGAGTAAGAGGAATTCAACCATTTCTCTTAAATTTAGGGACGTCGGGATTGAATGAATAACAGAGATAAGGGAAGAGATTTTTAATTTTTTTTTTCTTACAGGTTCTCTAAACCAAATTTTCTTCGCCCTAGGCTTGCAGGGGTGGTTTTCCAGTCCCTTTATGTTGAGGATAATCTGCATCTATCTTCCCTTTTCTCTTGAAAGAGGTATAAGGGGCAGTGTACCAATGTGATGGTAATAAAAGTACGGGTTCTAATGGTTTTAGATTTTCCTTCTTTAAGAGTTTTTGGAGTTGGTTGAGGGATGACGTGAGGGTTATGTTTGAGAATTTCCATTGTTTTGTATCTTTACCTCATAGTTTTGCTTCCTTTTTTATGGCCCTCATTCCTAAGGTTAAGAATCCTTGCTCTTTGGGAGATTTTAGGCCTATCACCTTGGTTGGTTCTCTGTATAAGCTTATTGACAACAAACCGAGTCAGAGATGGAAAAGTTGATATCTCCAAACCATCCATTTTTCTCAAAAGGATGATTGTTGGTTTATAGGGTGGTTGGAATTAATGAGGTTATTAGTTTGAACAGATGCTTAAAAAAGGTCTTGCCTATTTTTTAAAGTGAATTTTAAAAAATCTTATGATTCCGTTAGTTGAAATTTCCTAGATTATATGCTTATCAGGTTTGGCTTTAATGATAAGTAGATCTCATGGATTAGAGCTTGTGTGTTTGCAGGTAACATGTCTATTTTGGTCAATAGTTTCCTAATTGAAAAGATTAAAATCTAAAGAGGACTGAAGCAAGGAGATCCCCTAGCTCTTTTCTTTTTCCAATTAGTTTGTGAAGGCCTTAATCAGATGATTAAGAGAGCCTCTCAACTTAGTATCTTCTTTAGTTTTAGAGTCGGTCCCTCTAAGTCTCTCATCTTCAATATGTCAGTGATACACTAATTTTGATAGATCCTTTGGTAGAGAATTTATGGGCTACCAAATCTATTCTGAGGGGTTTCGAGTTTGCTTCCATCTTTGGGGTTAATGTTTCTTTTCCTTTTTAAAATTAACAGAGGGATTTCTCAATTGTAAGTTTGAGTCTTTTCTCTTTAGATATCTAGAGTTACTTGTTGGAGCCAATCCTAGGTCGGCCTCTACTCGAGAACCTCTTGTTAATCTGATTTTGAAGAGACTTCATTCTCTAAGCCATGGGTATGTCAGTTTAGGGGGTAGAGTTATTCTCCTCAACTTAGTCCTTAATGATATTCTTGTTTTTTTTTTTTTCCTTTCTTTCCTTAAAATTCCTATGAAGGTGTGGAAAATTTCGATAAGGACGTAGAGAAGATTTCTTTGGGGTGATGTGAAGGGGGATACCAAGGTCTCTTGGGCAAAGTGGTTTTACATCTGTAAGTCTAAAATGAATAGGGCTTAGGGGTTAGAGATCTCTAATTGGTTAATATCGCCCTCTTAGCCAAGTGAAGAGGGAGACTTCTTATGGGTGCCTCAGGTTTATAGTTTGATATTATTTCTTTCAGTATGATGCTTCTATTGTGTTTTCTTTGTCCGAGAGCAAGTCTTTATGATTCCCAATTTGTTCATCCTGGTGGAAAGACATACCCTTTCTCAGGTCTAAAAAGAATGACCCACTAATTGGTTTGATTTATGTTTTGTTAAGAAGGTGGGAACATGTTTTCAAACTTCTTTTTAGGAAGATCTTAGGCTAGGTAATACTCCCCTTAAAGTCAGATTCCCTAGTCTCTACTCTATTTCTCAGGTTAAAAAGAATACTGTTAGTGAGGTAGGGAGATGGGAAGACGAGACGTTTTTGTGGAATTTTAGGTGGAGAATATCCTTCTTCATCCGGGAAGAACCTCTAGTCCCATCTTTATCCTTGGCCCTCAAAGAGGTTATGTTTAACGAGAAAAGTGATAGATGGATTTGTAGGCACTCTAGCGATGGATTTTTCTCGGCGGCTTAGCCTACCAATTTCTTGATGATCTTCATTAGGCCTCTAATCCTCCCTTATTTAAGAAGTTTCCACCTTTTCCTCTCATTTGGAATAGTTGGACTCTTTCAAAAGTTGCGGTCTTCTCCTTGCAGCTTCTTTTGGATAAGTTTTCTTCTATAGAAATTTTGTTCAAATGAAAGGTTATTGTCGATCTAGAGGCTATATCTTGTATTCTTTGTGGGGATTGGATAGAATCAGACTTCCATTTGTTCCGTTACTTGTAGTCTTTCCTTGTGTGTCTGGTATAAAATCTTCGGGTGGTTAGAGTTTTAGTTGGCTCTTCCTAGGAATATTAGGACTCTTTTGAAGTTTTCATCTCTTTAGGAGTTAACTCTAAATATAGAAAAGTTTTCTCAATGATTTGGCAATGCTAAGACAACAAATGAAAAAGAGTTGGAAGAGAAGAGTATTTTGTTGGCTTGGAATTGGTTATGTGGCTGTAGATCTATGAATTCATTCTCTTTCTCAACATGCCTTTAAAATTATATCCAATGTCTTGACCAATAGCAGTTCAAGTGGTTTTACTTGCTCCGAAGTAGTTTTGTCGTTCCTGGTGTAACTGTGGTGCTTTTAGCATGTTGGTGGCGGGTCTGACGATATGAGATCTATCCGGTGTTCCGGTGAATGGAGATTCGTTTCCCGGTTGCTATTTAAGGCTCTACTCTTGGTTGTTTCAAATGGAGTTCTTTTTTTCTTTAAGTTTAACTTTGATTGTTTTTATTTGTTCTGATTTAGCTTGTGTTTGTTCTTTAGATATTTCTTTTTCATTTATACTGATGTACTTATTATCGAGGTTCTCCCACATTTTTTCATATATATTATTTTGCATTAAATACTTTACACACAAGTATATATTATTTAATGCAAAATAATATATATGAAAAAGCATTAAATACTAAACAGGATTGCTATGTTGACACCCATCTTTACACCCTACACCTCAATTACTGTTCACAAATACTTGAACAAATTTCCCAGAACATGGTTAATAGTGTGTATTTTATTGGTTAATGAAGTAGTGAAAGTGGTTAATAAATTATAGGTAAAATAATTGGTTAATAATGTAGATTTTTGTGGTTAATGCAACTGTGAAGTTGGTTAATGCGCAATCTTATATTTGTGTTATAAAATAAATTTTAAAAATAAAACTTTTTTTAAAAAAAAATTAATATTTTAAAAAAATATATTATTTTAATTAAAAAAACACTGTTCACCGTATAAATACGGTGAATAGTGCATACGGTGTAAGTATTGGGTGTAGGAAATGGTGTAGGAATAGCATTTTTCAATACTAAATCCACAAAAGCATGGTCTCTGCTCTCTCAGTTTCTGGCAACAAAAACTTGTTGCTACAGAAGAACTTGTAACTGATACGAAACAAGGGTTGAACTCTATAGGACTACAATTCAATGCCTCTAACATGTAACTCACCTCCCCTAAAAGCAAAGTTGCCACAATCACAACAGCCATACCACACTCAAAGTGCTTCTTCATATTCTTCTTCTCTTTGTTGGATTATATGCTCTGAAACTCGAAATAATTAGGGGACCTTTTGCTCCTATTGTTAGCAAGTGAGTCCAAATATAGTGAAAGAAAGAAGAAAATGATGGAATCACAATTTTTTCAATTTACATATACTTGAAAAGTTTTAGACAAGAAAGAGAAAAAAAATGAAAGTTCCTATACTCAGCTTAGAATTTAGTATAGGTTGTAAACAAAGTCAATATGTGGGAACACATGAGAATGTGTTATAACATTAATCGTGTTACACTGTAAAGAAAAAAACAAACCTTGTCCTAATTCCTTATATGTGTTTCATTGTGATGGGAACATGAAAATTTTATCCGTAAATCCAAACTTTATATGACGCCTCTCCTAATTTTCTATAATACTCATATTATTTTTGTCAAAATTTTAGTAAAAGAGTAAGAACAAAAAATCCAATAGAAAAAATAAACTTTTCGGTACAAATCAAAATATTCGACAGTGTATTATATAAAACATCGGTATGCAGTTATATCAATTTTTTCTAAATAGCCGGTGCGTGAAAAAATTAATCAATTTTTTAAAAAACACCATGTTATACCGGATTATTTACAAACCTTTGAAAAATTTGGTAGTGTAAAAGCATCGTTTTTTTTTAAAAGTCACGTGCTTACCGAATCTTTAGAGAAACGGCAAAAAATTCAATAATGTAATTTTCAGCTGTTGAGATTTTGCCAACAGTTTATTACGGTTGTGATTACACCGACAGTTTTGTATGGTTCAATATGAATCCAAGAGTTGTATAAATAAGGATCGCGTGTTGTTAAGTAAAACATCTTACAATGCCTCACTATTTGTTTAAGGAAGATGTGTGCTTCCACAAGGTGAAATCTTCGGGTGATTTTGGGCTTCCAGAGGACACCACCTGTCTCGCTCTTTTAAAATTCAAATTAAATAATATGTTGCCAAACACCGAGAATAGACAGGTGAATAAGATCGAGTTTCTAGCACCATGGATTGATAATGATGGAAGGATGAAATACGATCATATTGAGTTGAAGAGCGATGCAAATTTGAAGGTTATGTGGAGAACATATAATCGTAGGCTAACAAAGGAACCGGTCGAGTTTGATGCAATAATTTCTAGATCTGTGAACGACATAATCAAAATGTTGAAACGTCCAGAATCATATAGTAGTGTTTATGTTTCGTTATTTACTATTTTTTTGTTAAGTTATGTAATCGTCTGTGTTAAGTTATGTTAATCGTCATGTGTTAAGTGACGTTCATCCTGCAATAATGTAAGTGACAAAATGTTATCTAATAAAATGTGCGCTGCAAAGTTTTGAGTAAAAATACACATAATATATGAATAATACAAAAATGAGAATAATGTCTACATAGATTCCCACACAATAAGTGTACTGTCTGTCATGGCAAAGTATAAACCTCACCATTTGGATTTAACAAATCCATGAGATTATCCATTATGACTATTATCACCTGTAGACATTACTGGTCATCCTCACCGTGTGGAGGTGGCGACACGTCATCAACAGGTCCCCTACCATGAGAAGGTCCATAATCATCTCGATGCTTAACATGTGGGATTATGTGAGGGTGTGATACAATAAGGTACCAATCCAAGTACTCGTCCATACGTTGCGCAGGGAACTGAACCTCCACAGAACTATCTCTAATGACATAGGCATAGTTGATAACGTTACCAATAAACCATCTATCGATGCCCTCAGATAAAATAACAAGGATTGGTCATAGGATGTCCTATACATACCCTAAATGGTGCAGACACCTCTCAGGTAAATGTCTAGCCACTAAGGTCTCTCATCGCATGTAACCCGAAAAACACGAAGTGTCATCAAACTCCTGATGTACTATATGGTCCACATAGGGTGTTCAAATGACATCGTCTACAATCATCACATCAATCCTCTTGTTGTACTCCACAACATCGTCTGAGTGTGTTAGACGATAGGCTTCGATCTAGAGGGAATGAATAGATCATAAATTTAAAAATAAAACTTTTGACAAAAATTATTTTCAAAAGTTTTATGGCACAACGGAAACAACCTGAATCAAATCGTCTAACCGAACCTACTATTGAAAAGCTCGGATATACGTAACATAAACCAATTGGACGATAATAAACATAAATTGTTCAACAATGATTAATTCACAAATCAATTAAATGTTAAGTTGCTCGTAGAGCTTATTTCCAATGAATAAAATTCAATTAAAATACTCAAAGGAAATTTATCGAACACTTTGTGTGCGATCGATAATGTTTAGAAATTCAATTTGTTTTGTTGATGTTAAAAACCAATCACAATCAAAGTGATTATGATTATATCAATAACACTTATTTAAAAGATAATTGAAAAACAATTTCCAATTGAATTGATCAAAACAACAATGAACTTGATAATTTGCAAGAACAACAATTTAAAGAGATATAGAGATAGATAGATAGATAGATAGAGAGAGAGAGAGAGACACACACACACACACATAAATATTTGTTTAGGCAGTTCCCTAATCGGCCTCACTATGGGTACGTCTGCCCTCAATTTGAAATCGAATTGAGATACTTACAATTAACTTTATCTTTACAAAAATGTTCATACAAGAGATGAAGAACTATAACCCCACAGATTCTATGGTTTGTTGTTGATTCTACCACCTCCAAACCCTTGATCAAATTTCGATCAAGTCACCAACGATGCTGCTATAATCCATCAGTCTTGACTACTTGCTTGCAAGACCTCCTCGTCTTCAAGGTTTTCGCTCGGTCGTATTAACCCCTAGCACGCACTTGTTGAACCTAAGATTCACGAACACAATTCACCGTCTCGCACTACTCCCTTGCAAGGAACCACCTTGTCCCAAGGCCTTCACTCGGTCGAATACATATTTGCACGATCTTGTCTAAAACCTTCAAATTATAATGATCTTGAAGGAAACCCCCAACATGGTTTTCTTATTTGAAACACGCAAAGATCCCAAACCAATATTATCGGTTACACCATCCTAATTGGATGTTATCAACCCTAATCTAGATGGTCACCCAATCAAAAAATAATTATGTGTAGTTTTATTGTGTGTATGCATAGAAGAGAGGTTGGAGATGATGGGAATGTTTTATAATTCTGGTTTCGTTTAGGTTTCACACTAGTACCTTACTAGAATATAATGCATGTATGAGTATATATATATGCATGAGAGGAAAATAGGAAAAGGGGAGGCAATAAAAGAATAAGAGGAAAATAAAATTTGAGTTTTTGAAAGCTGTAGGTCGGCCTATGAAAGAAATAGGTCGGCCTATAAAGGTCAACATGTTGGCCTATTTAGGAAACATGTCGACATGTAGAGGTCTTAGGTCATCCTATATGAGGCGACCTGAAGGCAATGGCCACTGACTTCATTCTTGGAGCATGGAGGTGTAACACGGTGGGAGAACTGACTTTAAACAATGTTGCGGATAGCAAGAGTCGCCACCGACTTTTATTTTATCCATAAGGAAAGGTTATAAAAGAACAGGAAAGACCTTAGAGAATATTTTGGGTCCGGGGGGTAGGTTATAAAAAGGGAAGGTGTTAGCACCCTTTTCATCCATGGTTATCCATGGGCTCTTAGGTACTTAAGCTCACTTTTGAATTGTTTTGAAATTGTAGTGTGTGAATAAAAAATTTTCAGAATAGTTAATAAATAATCCATGTAAGGATGTGTTAAGAACTTGTTTGAAAACTTGTTGAAAATTTGTTTAAGTGCGAAACAGTTTTGAAGTGAGCAAGCACCTAGGAGTAACCTACCCTAATGTTTAAAGGTCTTTCTTATTCTTTATTCTTTCCTTTAGTAAGACTATCCCTACTATAATGGAGTAGGTAGTCCTTACTTTGGATGTTAAGGGATATGTGAGGGACAATTTGACTTTGAAGGCCATTGTGGGATGTAATAAGCACATATAAGGGACCATCATCATTTTTCGAAAGGGACTCGATTCGTAAAGGCAACCATAAGGGACTTTGATGATTTTTTCTATTTGAGGGACTTGCTTTATACACCCCACTTAACCATTATTCGTAGGCAACTTGAGGGATATCCTTAGGAAGTGAGACGGCGATTAAAATCGACTTACGTGTGTGACGTGTTTATTTTAATTATCTTTATTTAAAAGTGATCTAAATTTATTTTAATATTACATACAGGTTGTTACACTCCCTAATTACTAACCATAATAATAATTAAATAATTAAACAACTTTACATCCAAGAAAACAATTACAAAATAATAAGCAAAATAATTAAATAGCAAAGATAAATAAAATATAAATAAGCAATAATAAATAATAAAGGGGGTTAATTCTAAGTTTACTCGGCAAGACATCGCATCTTGTGCCTACGTATCCTTACGGGAGTGGAATCAGAGTAATCGTAGTTCCCCTCAAAAGGGAGGTTAGAGATCTCTTGACAGTGGTCAAGGTCTCAAGGGGAATAAACGCATCTTAAGGACACGCTTACGTGGAGTGTAGGAACTCCAAATTTCTACGTTGAAATGTTAAGTTGTAATTAGGGTTAAATTAGGGATTCCACGGCGGGAAACCCTAAAATGAGCGCGGCGGCTCTTTGACCTAATGCTAGGGGTAAAATTGTAATTTTGTCCACGGCGAGACATGTATGAAAATTTAGGGTTGAAAAGGTGTAAGGGTTGAAGGTGAGGACTATTGACACGGCGGTCAAAAGCTAGACCTAATTCCTTCGGCAGTGCGTAGTGTGACAGAAATAATGGTAAACGCGTGAGATAATTGAATTGCAAACAGAGAGATAATGTCATAATTTAAACCATGCAAGCAGAAATTTAAAGGCAGAATTTAAAGAGCGATTGTTAAGTTCGCGAGGTTACATGAGAGGAGCAGATACAATATGATAATGAAATTTGAATTGAACAATAATAAAATAAAATAAATAACGGTTCTAGTTATTATAAAAAAAAAGATTTTAGTTATTATTTTAAATTTATCTAAAAAAAAGTTTTTCTTAAAAATAATAGGTTTTCATATTAATTTGGAAAAGATGTTAATGTTATTTATTTTAAAAAACAGATTTTTATATTATAACAAGTTTTAATAAATTAATGATAACAATAATAATAATAATGGTAATAATAATGATAATAATGATAATAATAATAAATAATGATAATAATAATACTAATAATAATAATAATAATAATAATAATAATAATAATAATAATAAAGCAATAATGAATTTTAAATGTGCCAAATAACCCAACAATGTTGCTAACGCAGAAATGCGCTCATCGCAACCAGATCTAAATCGGACGAAACAAAATTTATCGCAAAGAAAAAGAAATTAAGCAAAAAATAGTATTATTGCTCACACAAAAATGCGATCATCGCAACCAGATCGAACTAACACAAATGTCACGCGTCATGCATACAAATGTGCAAACATCGTATCGACATAATTCGATCAAAAATTATTCTTATATATATATATATATATATATATATATATATATATATATATATATATATATATATATATATATATATATATATATATATATATATATATATATATATATATATATATATATATATATATATATATATACAAACTCTAACAATTTAAAAATTATATATATAAACGTAACAGTAATAGATGAAGAAAAAGAAATAACGGTAATAGATGAAGAAAAAGAAATAACGGTAAAGATGAAGAAAAATAAACAACAGTAATAGATGAAGGAAAAGAAATAACGGTAAACGATGAAGAAAAAGAAACAATAGTAATGGATGAAGAAGAAAACTAAATAACGGCAAACGGCACTCACTCCTCTTAGGTTTTTTTCATTCTCCCCCTCTTTTCCAACAAGGCAACACATGTATATATAGGGAACAAATTAGGGTTAACACCAAATTGTCAATAATGTCCCTAAAGCCCATTTTAAAGCCCAAACTAAATAATTAGTTAAGAAAAAATAAAATTTAAATAATTTAAAATAAACTTAAAATAAAAACTAATAATCCTATTGATTCCTAAAATCAAAAATATTATAAAAAGAACAAAATTTTTTTCAATATTTTTTATTTTATGATTTTTTTGGATATTTTTATGAATAATTTAGAAAAAAGTGAAAAAAATAATATTTTAAAAAATGATTTAATTAAAATACGAAAATAATAATTAAATAATAATAAAAAACTATTTTTGTTATTTTTTTAATGAAAGATAGAAAAATTTAGAGTAAAAATAATAAAAAACAAAAAAAAATGACAAAGATGAGATTCAAACTCTCAACCTCTCACACTCATAACTCCTTACACATGTCCTCCTACCAATTGTGCCATTTTTACTTTTTTAGAAAAAAATGCATGCCATATGATATTTACCTGCAAAAAGTCAAACGACTACACAAATTTGTTAGTAATTGATTAAATGCAATGAAATGCGACGACAAATCTTAGGGCAAAATTTGGGGTATTACAGTTATTATGATAATATTTCTCACCCAACCTCTCCTTGATGTTGGCAAAAAAAATCATGAAGTTTGACTTTGGTTTGACCACAGTTGACCTCAGTTTGACTTTTTAACTGCATTGACTGCTTTTGACTTATCTGATCATCTGACTGAGCAAACTTTTTGAGAAAAGTCTTGAAACTTGACATGGGGGTTCTTATACACATATAAGATGTTATGAAGCTCACCTGAAGTCTTGGAAGTCCATTTAGCCTGATTAAAGTCAAAACCCTAGTTTTGGATGCACTGCTTAGGAGGTGCATTGTCTGAGGGAATTGTCAACTCTTCTGACCAATTGTGAATTTTGTGAACCTTGTGAACCTTCTTGGAACACAAAGTATTGTATTGTGAGGGCAAATTTTGGGGTGCAACAGCTTCCCCTGTTCAATTTTCTGAAACCTGAGGGGTTAGATTGGTATATTTGCCAGTCGTAACTTGGAAGGTTGAAGGGGATTGAACACAAAAGCCCAAAAATTTGCACTCACCAGTGCATGGAGTGATATTGATGGTTGGTTGAACATGATTGAGTGGGCTTAAAGATGCCACTAGGGGAAAGTTCTTTAGTAGTATAATGAGAACTGTCAGGAGTCTGGAGTAATACTGATGTAACAGCATGTCTTCATGAGGATAGAGCAATCAATAATGATAACCCTAAAGCAGTCTTGAAGTGATAAATCTGACCTCAGGAGGATAGAGCAATCAATAGCTCTAAAGCAGTCTTGAAGTAATAATGGCTTCAGGAGGATAGAGCAATCAATAGCTCTAAAGCAGTCTTGAAGTAATAGAATGGCTTCAGGAGGATAGAGCAATCAACAGCTCTAAAGCAGTCTTGAAATAATAATGTGATATGTCTTCAGGAGGATAGAGAAATCAATAGCTCTAAAGCAGTCTTGAAGTGATGATCTGACCTCAGGAGGATAGAGCAATCAATAGCTCTAAAGCAGTCTTGAAGTAATAATGGCTTCAGGAGGATAGAGCAATCAATAGCTCTAAAGCAGTCTTGAAGTAATAGAATGGCTTCAGGAGGATAGAGCAATCAACAGCTCTAAAGCAGTCTTGAAATAATAATGTGATATGTCTTCAGGAGGATAGAGCAATCAATAGCTCTAAAGCAGTCTTGAAGTGATGATTTCAGGAGGATAGAGCAATGGATAGCTCTAAAGCAGTCTTGAAATAATAATGTAATTTCAGGAGGATAGAGCAATGGATAACTCTAAAGCAGTCTTGAAATAATTAGACGGCTTCAGGAGGATAGAGCAATGAATAGCTCTAAAGCAGTCTTGAAGTAGTAATATGACCTCATGAGGATAGAGCAATGAATAGCTCTAAAGCAGTCTTGAAGTAATAGGATGATTTCAGGAGGATAGAGCAATCAGTAGCTCTAAAGCAGTCTTGAAGTCATGAGAGGCTATCAGGAGGATAAAATAACCCTGAGGTTACAATAAAGCAGTCCCAAAGTAATAAGAAGCTCATCAGGAGGATAAAGTAACCCTGAGGTTACAATAAAGCAGTCCCAAAGATCATAAGCTTGTTTGTTGGATAATTAACCTGAAAACAAGGTAGCATTCTGTATAACAACATTAGTTTATGCTTTATGTATGCATGTATGACATGATGCACTTAGGTGATGTACTATAGACATATATGTTATGGTATGATGTAAATGATGTATGTATGCTATGACACTGCTGGAAGTGTCTGGATATCCTTGTATAACAACTGCTGGCCCAGGAAAATAAATCCCGATTCGTTGTTGAAGAATATATAACCCTCCGTCTGCTGGGAATAACAAGGTATAGATAACCTCCCGTTGTTGGGGATAACAAGGTATAGATAACCTCCCGTTGTTGGGGATAGTAGGGTATAGATAACCTTCGTTTTCGTTTGATAGTAGGATAAGTATAACATCCCGTCTTCGTTCATCGTGCCCTTATTGGAAAGTAATTTCCCGTATATCCGTATGAGGATAAAAGGGATGGATATAAATTCCAGGGGAGATTAGACTTTGTGAAAATGGATTAGTCCTACTGATGGTTTGTAACTGTCTTGTAAAGATGAACCGGCGAAGCTTCGTTGAAATCCTTCCCTCGTTCGTCCTTAGTAAATACTATTACTGCATTTTCATGCATTTCTGGTAAACATCAATCATATTAAAAGCATACATGCATTTCTGGTAAACATCAATCATATTCAAAGGCATACATACATTCAAACACAACCAATGGACGTTTCGCTTATGTAAATAGGGTAAAAGTAAATCTGGATTCAAAAGATGGAATTTATTTATATCAAAAGTGACCCATACACGGGTAAGTTTGTACAAGGAGACATAAACCCTAGTAAGAGAATTTTGTCATGAAGTTTTACAAAAAGAATCAGCTATGTGGGAAATAATCCTATTGAGTTTCAATTCTACTATTGCCACTCAAGTATCTCATCTTCTTGCTGTTGAGACGGAAACGATTGGATTGAGCTTTATCTGTTTGAGCTTGAGTAAGTAGTACAACTGGTTGCAGTTTCATGAGTGATCCAAACGAGACATAGTCATACGCTTTAATCCCTAACTTTTGCCTGGATTGCCCTTTCAGGTTTTCAATCCACCGGGATACCCTTTTTTGCCCAAGCCGCCTTTTCAGGTTTTCGACTTGCCGGGTGTACATCTTTTTATATATATATCCCTAATTTTTGCCCAAACCCTTTTGGTTTGCCGGGATGCCCTTATTTTTGCCTAGGCCTGTCAACCTAGCGGGTCTCTTTTTATGCGTAGTATTTTTTAACTATGTCTGCGTTTACAGGTTGTGGGAAGTCTTCACCATCCATTGTAGTCAGTATCATGGCACCTCCTGAGAACACTGTCTTGACTACAAATGGTCCCTCATATGTTGGAGTCCACTTGTCCCTAGGATCACCCTGTGGTAATATGATACGCTTGATTACCAAGTCACCAGCCTGATATACCTTTGGCTTAACCTTCTTGTTAAAAGTTTTGATCATCCATTTCTGGTACATCTGGCCATGACAAACTGCTGCTAACCTTTTTTCATCAATCAAATTTATCTGGTCAAGTCGAGTCTGAATCCACTCATCTTCATCCAAGCCTGCATCCTTCATAATTCTCAAGGAGGGGATCTGAACTTCAATAGGCAGAACTGCTTCCATACCATAGACTAAGGAGAATGGGGTTGCCCCTGTTGAAGTACGTATTGTAGTACGATAACCATGCAGAGCAAATGGTAACATCTCGTGCCAATCCTTGTAAGTAACAGTCATCTTCTGTACAATCTTCTTAATGTTCTTATTAGCAGCTTCAACTGCCCCATTCATCTTTGGACGATACGGAGAAGAGTTGTGATGCTTAATCTTGAACTGCGTACAGAGATCAGTAATCATAGTGTTGTTCAGATTAGAGCCATTGTCAGTGATAATCCTTTCAGGGATACCATACCTACATATGAGATTATTCTTAATGAACCGAGCCACAACATTCTTAGTCACAGATGCAAATGAAGCTGCCTCTACCCACTTCGTGAAGTAATCAATAGCAACCAGGATGAAACGATGCCCATTAGAAGCAGTAGGCTTGATCTCACCAATCATATCAATGCCCCACATGGCAAAGGGCCAAGGAGCAGTCAACACATTCAATGGAGATGGAGGTACATGTACTTTATCAGCATAGATTTGACATTTGCAAGATCATTTGCCATCTTGCAATTCTTCCGGAGAGAGCAGGTTTCTCAAATATGTACTTGATTGGATCCATCTTCGAAATCAACAAGGTAGTATGGGTCAACATATACTGTCTTAGTCGGCGAGCAGCCCATGCCAAAGGGCAGCAAGTTTTCTCGAGCAGTGAGTATCTTGTTTCACAGTCGGTAAACTTTTTGCTAAGGTAGTATATTGCCTGCTCTTTTCGACCAGACTCGTCATGTTGCCCCAATACACACCCCATTGAGTTGTCTAATACTGTTAAATACATAATCAAGGGTCTTCCATCAACTGGTGGCATTAAAATTGGAGGTTCTAGTAAATATCTCTTGATTTCATCAAAGGCAGTCTGGCACTCATCATTCCATTCCATCACCTGATCTTTCTTCAACAACTTGAAGATTGGCTCACAGATGGTAGTTAATTGGGAAATAAATCTTGCAATGTAGTTCAATCGTCCCAAGAAACCTCTAACCTCCTTCTCAGTACGGGGAGCTGGCATCTCTCGTATAGCTTTCACTTTTGCAGGATCCACTTCAATACCTTTTCCACTGACAATGAAACCCAGGAGCTTTCCAGATCTAACTCCAAAAGTACACTTGTTTGGATTTAATCTCAACCTGTATTTCTTCAACCTCTCAAACAACTTGTGCAGATGATCAAGATGTTGTTCTTCATTCTGAGACCTGGCTATCATATCATCCACATATACCTCTATCTCATGATGCATCATATCATGAAACAAAGCCACCATAGCACGCTGATATGTTGCCCCTGCATTCTTCAAACCAAATGGCATTACCTTATAGCAAAAGGTGCCCCACTGTGTCACGAATGTAGTCTTCTCCATATCTTCAGGTGCCATCTTGATTTGATTGTAACAACCTAGCAAGCTCTACAGGTATTTCACAATCGTCCTCGTTTCCGTCTTCAGTTTGATAGATCGGATTCTCGAAATTGTAATTGGCAATAGTAGAACTGTTATCAACTGGATCCAGAGTGGATGAGGATCTGCATTTTGGTGACGTGGGTGTGTGTAAGAACACATAGCTGATAAAGCAAAAATAAAAGAAAAAGAAAGACAAGGAACACAATATTTACGAAAACGAAACGTCCACTGATTTTATGGAATGAAGTATGCAAATGAAATGACAACCCGTAACAAGCACACCATTGTGCCCCGGGTAAGGCACATGGCTTGAAAGTTTTAATTGTTTTAAAAACATAACACAGTAATAGTATTTACTCCTGACTAAAGGAGATAGGGATAACATCTTCAGCTTTCCAATTATTGAGTCCAGCACCCACAGTAGGAAAAATCCATGCCTCCAAGTTGTAGTCTTCATCTTGATCTCCCACAGCATTGATAACCCCTTGATTGGTGATACGAACAGCACGAGCACGACGAATAGCCTTCTGGGACTCTGCAGTGAAACCCAAACCAAACTTGTCAGACTTGTATGGAATATCAGGAAGCTGACCCCAAATAGTACAACCACCTTCTTCCACCACAGCTTTTGCATCATTGAGGGAGGCCATTGCCATTGTTGGAGGGTTTCTGATGACCACAGGAACCTTCTTCACAGCAGGAGGAGTCACACAATCCTTAACAGCCCAGGGAACCACTTCAAATGACTGACATGGAGTTTCAATGTATTCACCTTCTACTTCCAGATACTTGAAAGTGTTTACATGGCTGACAAAGTATTCTTCCTCTCCAAAGACAGTAACAACTTTTCCATTCACCGGATATCTCAACTTTTGATGTAATGTGGAGGTCACAGCACCTGCCCCATGGATCCAGGGACGACCAAGCAGACATGAGTACGAAGGACGAATATCCATCACATAGAATGTAGCGGTAAACACCTGAGAGCCAACCTTGATTGGAAGATCAATTTCCCCATGCACTACTCTTCTAGAACCATCAAAAGCCTTTACCACAATATTACTGGGCTTCAATACCGTATCTTTAGGACTCAGCTTGTTCAGGATTTCCTTAGGCAACACATTCAGAGAGGAACCATTGTCTATCAGCACATGAGACAGGGTAGTGCCCCTGCATTCAATTGAAATATGCAAGGCCCTGTTATGATCCCTCTTGGCAGGGGTCAAGTCAGCATCAGAAAATCCTAACCCGTTGTCATAGGTCAGGTGAGCAACACAATTCTCAAACTGGTCCACAGAAATTGCACTGGGTACATGAGCCATCTTTAGAAACTTGATCAATGACTTGGCATGAGCCTCAGAACATAATAACAGGGAGAGCATAGAAATCTTTGAGGGAGTATGCCCCAGCTGATCAACAATATCATAATCACTCTTGCGAATGATTTTCAATACTTCTTCCATCTGCTTAGAGAGGTCATCAGCAGCTGGCACATCAGTAGATACAGGCTCAATAACAGGACCCTTGCCCCGAGCATCAGTGGTGGAAGTAACGGCAGGAGTAACTGCACTCTTAGAAGCAACTGGAGGAGAGAAGACTCTTCCACTACGAGTGATCTTGCTAGATCCAGCAATATTATCAATGTTAACAGGCATATCAGGTAAAGGCTCCTGCTTGACACCATGGATGTAAACATCAGACCCATAGTGCCAAGGCACAGCTTTGTCAGATGTATAAGGAATAGGACCAGGAGTGGTAATGATCAGAGGAGCTACTCTGGCTTCAGCAACAACTTTCACAGGACCTTCAGCAGTAATCTTGATTGGGCCCTGATGAGTGATTTTAATGGGACCCTTTGAAGTGATTCTTAGTGGTACTTTGTCAACCATGTCAACCTCTTCAATCTTCTTACCCTGAGTCAGATGATCCACCATACTTTCTACAGATGCTGGTCTTCTTTCAAACACTATAGTATATTTATCCATGAGACGTTGAATCCCATCTCTCAAAATGAAGCAACTATCCGGCTTATAGGTACAATATAGACAATCTTCATGACAACCTGGAAAGATCCCAACTTGTACTAGCCTCTTTTTGATAACAGACAATGGTGTGCTCAACTCCATAACTGAATAGACATGCAGATCTTCATCAATATCTTCATCAATGGCGTTGACAGTCTTCTCGTGATTTGGCATTGGAGCTGTAATCACATTTGGAGTACCTGGTGGATCAAACTCAATTTCTCCAGCATCAATCATATCCTGAATTTTGTTCTTCAAGACCCAGCAGTTATTAGTATCATGTCCTGGACAGTTTGAATGATATGCACATCGTGCATTGGGATTGTACTTGGGAGAGGTAACATTGGGATTCTGAGGAGCCTCCCTCAGGGTAATAAGTTCAGCCTTCAACAAGTGTTGCAATGCCTGAGCCATTGACATGTTGATCTTCGTGAACTGTCTTCTAGCCCTCTGTTGGTTGCCTTGAGGCTGCTCTGTTGTTGCAGGAGTTGGATTTGAAATATGAACTGCACTAACAGACTGATGCCTTCTGTTACGATCAGGCTGACCATACACAGCATTAGATTCTTTCTTCCCAGTGGGAGGCTTCTTTGCAGCACCTGATGAAGAAGTGCCCACTTGGATCTTACCACTCTTGATACCATTCTCTACTCGCTCTCCTGTCATGATCAACTCAGTGAAGCCAGATGATGAGCTTCCAATGAGATGACTGTAAAACGGACCATTCAGCGTACACATGAACATATCAACTAACTCCTTATCAGTCAAAGGGGGTTGAACTCTTCCAGCTAAGTCTCTCCACTTCTGAGCATACTCCTTAAAACTTTCTTTGGCACCCATAGACATGCTTTGAAGCTGCATGCGAGTGGGGGCTAAGTCAGCATTGTATTGATACTGCTTGTAGAAAGCTTCAGCAAGGTCATTCCAATCTCTGATGTTGACACTCTCCAACTGATAATACCACTCTAGCTGAGCTCCAGATAAACTCTCTTGAAAGAAATGGATCCACAACTTTTTATCAGCAGTGTGGGGTTGAATTCTTCTGACATAAGACCTCAAATGCAATTTGGGACAAGAGACCCCATCATAGACAACAAATGTAGGAACTTTGAATCCAATGGGTATGACCACCCCAGATATCAAGCTCAAATCCTCAAAATCCAGCCCAGATGATTTCTGTAATTCCATAGCATCCATTCTATCCACCAGCATCTTGAATTTGTCTTCGTTAGGCTCATGGTAGTAGTTAGCCTCAGAATCAGAGTCCCCCATAGTGTTGTGGAGACTGCCTCTCTCCTGCTCAGATTCTTCAGATTCATAGTCTTCAACCTGTTCCTTGGTCTTGGCAGGACCTTTGAACCTTCTTCCCATGTTGAGCAACCCAGCAGACCTTCTAGCCTTCTTAGTTTTCTTGGCCAGCAGTGTCTTCAATTCATCCTGCCCCTTGGATAGGTTCAGGATCAGCTCTTGGAACTGTGCATTCTGTGCCTGGAGATCCTTAACTGATTGTTCAAGAGCCATTGCTGAAATAAACAGTGAGGAGATGAGAAACCTGTGCACAATTATAAACCTGTGATGCAATGATATGGGAATGCATATGCAATGTTTTCAAGGACCGCAGGATTTAAATTTGCTTAAACAAACAAGAAAGTAACTTTTTATTAGTAATAACTTGTTTTGCCTTTTAGGCTTACAAAAAATGAAAACGAAATAAGTACAAAATATGGGGTTTTAAGTCTCCCATGGACGTTTCCTCTTTGTGTTGAGGTATGAGTTGAGGTTTCGTTCCTCATGAAGTAGCTTTGTTAGCTCTAGGATCCTTGCTTGGCTTGCTTTGTAATGAGCCTCGAAAGTATCCCTTTGCTCTTTCAGTTGGATCCATGATCTCTGCAAGTCTTCCATATCAGTAGGCATGTCTGGGTGAAGGATGGTATAAGCTGTGTCTCCTTCAGCAACAGGTTCCATGGTAACTGGTAGGATGGCAGGATATGGCATCATGAGTGTCTGAGCACGAAATCGTACCCATCTGAGATAAGCCTCCATAGGAATGGTGTACTTAGGCTCCAGTGTCTTGCTGTCAATCCTGTTTACCTTTCCCCAAGCTCGTATGAATCTCTGACGGTAACCCTGAAGATCGTTGTCGTAGTCAAACACAATGCCCTGAATCAACATGTCATGTGGACCATCGCTCCGGGCGTAACCAAACTGTCGTAAAGCTAGAGATGGGTTGTAGGTGATGCCTCCTCTTATGCCTAAAAGTGGCACATTAGGAAACTCCCCACAATGGTCAATGATGGTGACATTCTCCATAGATCTGGAGCACCAATGGATGTCTGAGTGAGAAAGTGACATGATCCTCTTGGACCATCTGAACCCTTGCTCATTCTTCATTACTGAGCGAGGAAGGTGAGAAATAAACCACCTAGAAAGTAAAGGTATGCAGCACATCAAAGTTCCTCTCGCCCTTGTAGTATGGGTGTGAAGAGAATGTAGGATGTCTCCAAGTAAGGTAGGCACTGGATTGTGACTCAGGAATATGTTGATGGCATGAACGTCTATGAACTGATCAGGATTGGGGAACAACACTAAGCCATAAATCAATAAGGCTAAGATCTCCTCAACAGCACCGTAGCTCATAGCCTTCAAGAACATTTGAGCTTTATCCACTAATACCTTGGCAAGAATACCTTTAACTCCACTTCTCGTCTCTAGAACAATGTCAGACTTCTTCAGATGTAGAGCTGCAGCAATAACTTCTGGTTTAAGCTCCTTCTCTAAGCCTGTGAATGGCTTCTGATCAAGAACAGGTATACCCAGAAGTTTAGAGAACTCCTCCATGGTTGGAACCAGCTGATAATCAGGAAATGTAAAGCAATGGTGCTTAGGGTCAAAGAACTGAAACAGCACACTCATCATGTCTTCACTGAACCCTGAAGTAACTAGATCCAATAAGTGACCATGTTTCTTGTTGAACTGGGAATGATCAGGCACTAGGGAAACCAGCTCCTTGAGCTTAGCAGGTATCCCTACAAAGTTGATCCTGATGGTGTTTCTACGAGCAGAAGCCATGACCTGCAACAAAGAACAAAGATAAATTCTTTGGTCCTTGAAATGGTTAGGGAAAATGATATGCTTATGATGCATGATGATGTCATGATGTCATGCTCAATCACAAACATGTGGCACACACAAACAAGTCACACCATAGCCCTAGGTTTAAAGGCTTGCATGAGGTTCAAAGGCAAGTACCCTTCCCCGAAGTTAGATGGTTCATCCTGTCCTACAAAAGTAACCAGGTTCTAAGGGATCTCAATATCATTGATCCTTCACAAGGGTGGTTGTTCAGAAGGCAACTTACTTGCCAACCAAAACCCTCCAAGTTTAAGATCTCAATGAGCGTAGTATCGAGTGTCAACCAACTTCAGTCTGCACCAAAGCCGGTTACCTCACTACTTTCTAAAGGCCAAGATGAGTTAACTAGGGTTCTAAAAGTCAGTTAGTGCATTGACAACATATGGCAGCCTCAATATTATCCTCAACTTGACTTAAGGAATATAAGCACCAACCAAGAAGTCGCACTAACTATGGCCACCAGATCAACCGTATCGATATACGTCGTACAGTTTCCTTGGTCTATTGCCATTTACCTAAGGTACACTAGATCCGGGTTAGGATCTTTCACACATAAGAGCACCCCAACAATATAATAATAAAGCAAACAAGGCAAACAATTTAAAGTGATCTTAATTCCTAAGGGTACCCCTCTTAAATAGCTCCCCAGCAGAGTCGCCAGTTCTGTAACACGGTGGGAGAACTGACTTTAAACAATGTTGCGGATAGCAAGAGTCGCCACCGACTTTTATTTTATCCATAAGGAAAGGTTATAAAAGAACAGGAAAGACCTTAGAGAATATTTTGGGTTCGGGGGGTAGGTTATGAAAAGGGAAGGTGTTAGCACCCTTTTCATCCATGGTTATCCATGGGCTCTTAGGTACTTAAGCTCACTTTTGAATTGTTTTGAAATTGTAGTGTGTGAATAGAAAATTTTCAGAATAGTTAATAAATAATCCATGTAAGGATGTGTTAAGAACTTGTTTGAAAACTTGTTGAAAATTTGTTTAAGTGCGAAACAGTTTTGAAGTGAGCAAGCACCTAGGAGTAACCTACCCTAATGTTTAAAGGTCTTTCTTATTCTTTATTCTTTCCTTTAGTAAGACTATCCCTACTATAATGGAGTAGGTAGTCCTTACTTTGGATGTTAAGGGATATGTGAGGGACAATTTGACTTTGAAGGCCATTGTGGGATGTAATAAGCACATATAAGGGACCATCATCATTTTTCGAAAGGGACTCGATTCGTAAAGGCAACCATAAGGGACTTTGATGATTTTTTCTATTTGAGGGACTTGCTTTATACACCCCACTTAACCATTATTCGTAGGCAACTTGAGGGATATCCTTAGGAAGTGAGACGGCGATTAAAATCGACTTACGTGTGTGACGTGTTTATTTTAATTATCTTTATTTAAAAGTGATCTAAATTTATTTTAATATTACATACAGGTTGTTACACTCCCTAATTACTAACCATAATAATAATTAAATAATTAAACAACTTTACATCCAAGAAAACAATTACAAAATAATAAGCAAAATAATTAAATAGCAAAGATAAATAAAATATAAATAAGCAATAATAAATAATAAAGGGGGTTAATTCTAAGTTTACTCGGCAAGACATCGCATCTTGTGCCTACGTATCCTTACGGGAGTGGAATCAGAGTAATCGTAGTTCCCCTCAAAAGGGAGGTTAGAGATCTCTTGACAGTGGTCAAGGTCTCAAGGGGAATAAACGCATCTTAAGGACACGCTTACGTGGAGTGTAGGAACTCCAAATTTCTACGTTGAAATGTTAAGTTGTAATTAGGGTTAAATTAGGGATTCCACGGCGGGAAACCCTAAAATGAGCGCGGCGGCTCTTTGACCTAATGCTAGGGGTAAAATTGTAATTTTGTCCACGGCGAGACATGTATGAAAATTTAGGGTTGAAAAGGTGTAAGGGTTGAAGGTGAGGACTATTGACACGGCGGTCAAAAGCTAGACCTAATTCCTTCGGCAGTGCGTAGTGTGACAGAAATAATGGTAAACGCGTGAGATAATTGAATTGCAAACAGAGAGATAATGTCATAATTTAAACCATGCAAGCAGAAATTTAAAGGCAGAATTTAAAGAGCGATTGTTAAGTTCGCGAGGTTACATGAGAGGAGCAGATACAATATGATAATGAAATTTGAATTGAACAATAATAAAATAAAATAAATAACGGTTCTAGTTATTATAAAAAAAAAGATTTTAGTTATTATTTTAAATTTATCTAAAAAAAAGTTTTTCTTAAAAATAATAGGTTTTCATATTAATTTGGAAAAGATGTTAATGTTATTTATTTTAAAAAACAGATTTTTATATTATAACAAGTTTTAATAAATTAATGATAACAATAATAATAATAATGGTAATAATAATGATAATAATGATAATAATAATACTAATAATAATAATAATAATAATAATAATAATAATAATAATAATAAAGCAATAATGAATTTTAAATGTGCCAAATAACCCAACAATGTTGCTAACGCAGAAATGCGCTCATCGCAACCAGATCTAAATCGGACGAAACAAAATTTATCGCAAAGAAAAAGAAATTAAGCAAAAAATAGTATTATTGCTCACACAAAAATGCGATCATCGCAACCAGATCGAACTAACACAAATGTCACGCGTCATGCACACAAATGTGCAAACATCGTATCGACATAATTCGATCAAAAATTATTCTTATATATATATATATATATATATATATATATATATATATATATATATATATATATATATATATATATATATATATATATATATATATATATATATATATATATATATATATATATATATATATATATATATATATACAAACTCTAACAATTTAAAAATTATATATATAAACGTAACAGTAATAGATGAAGAAAAAGAAATAACGGTAATAGATGAAGAAAAAGAAATAACGGTAAAGATGAAGAAAAATAAACAACAGTAATAGATGAAGGAAAAGAAATAACGGTAAACGATGAAGAAAAAGAAACAATAGTAATGGATGAAGAAGAAAACTAAATAACGGCAAACGGCACTCACTCCTCTTAGGTTTTTTTCATTCTCCCCCTCTTTTCCAACAAGGCAACACATGTATATATAGGAAACAAATTAGGGTTAACACCAAATTGTCAATAATGTCCCTAAAGCCCATTTTAAAGCCCAAACTAAATAATTAGTTAAGAAAAAATAAAATTTAAATAATTTAAAATAAACTTAAAATAAAAACTAATAATCCTATTGATTCCTAAAATCAAAAATATTATAAAAAGAACAAAATTTTTTTCAATATTTTTTATTTTATGATTTTTTTGGATATTTTTATGAATAATTTAGAAAAAAGTGAAAAAAATAATATTTTAAAAAATGATTTAATTAAAATACGAAAATAATAATTAAATAATAATAAAAAACTATTTTTGTTATTTTTTTTAATGAAAGATAGAAAAATTTAGAGTAAAAATAATAAAAAACAAAAAAAAATGACAAAGATGAGATTCGAACTCTCAACCTCTCACACTCATAACTCCTTACACATGTCCTCCTGCCAATTGTGCCATTTTTACTTTTTTAGAAAAAAATGCATGCCATATGATATTTACCTGCAAAAAGTCAAACGACTACACAAATTTGTTAGTAATTGATTAAATGCAATGAAATGCGACGACAAATCTTAGGGCAAAATTTGGGGTATTACAGTTATTATGATAATATTTCTCACCCAACCTCTCCTTGATGTTGGCAAAAAAAATCATGAAGTTTGACTTTGGTTTGACCACAGTTGACCTCAGTTTGACTTTTTAACTGCATTGACTGCTTTTGACTTATCTGATCATCTGACTGAGCAAACTTTTTGAGAAAAGTCTTGAAACTTGACATGGGGGTTCTTATACACATATAAGATGTTATGAAGCTCACCTGAAGTCTTGGAAGTCCATTTAGCCTGATTAAAGTCAAAACCCTAGTTTTGGATGCACTGCTTAGGAGGTGCATTGTCTGAGGGAATTGTCAACTCTTCTGACCAATTGTGAATTCTGTGAACCTTGTGAACCTTCTTGGAACACAAAGTCTTGTATTGTGAGGGCAAATTTTGGGGTGCAACAGGAGGTCGGCCTATCCAAGCTATGTGTCGACCTATACTAAAGCAAAAGCTTCTATAGGTCAATCTGAACTCGTATGTCTCGGCCTATGCAACATTTTCAACACTTAAAACTCATTTTTAATGCATGAAACATGCCTAAGATATTTCCGATCATTTTCAAACTTATTTGTATGCATTCTAATGCTAAGATAATCAATGCATATCTAGACTTTGGTTGATACCTGATCAGTACATCTTCATAAACATTCTTCCATTGTTATACTTAGGCATTCCTACAGCTTATTTGAGTATTTTTACTATTTTAATGTGTTTTCATATTTAAGTTTTTGTTTACCTTTATTTTATTTTCGTAGCTTATTTTCAGCTTGAGCGGTTATTTGATATCTGTCGACTGTTTGAATCATAACTGGAGCTGCAAGAATCAGAATTGCGCGTTTTAATAGGAGTTGGAAAGCTAAGACAGAGAGCTACAACTTTTGTGTTTGAGGAAGAGGATGATTCAGAGTGTAGCAGGTCCAAATAATTTGTTGAAGTCAGAACCCGAAATCTGCCGTTTGAAATATTTAGTTTTGGGCCGAGTTTTTTATGTTTTTCGACCCAGTTGGGTTAAAACCAAAAGTGTTGATGCTTTCTTATAACTAGAAGCCGTACTACTGTCACTTAAACTTCTTTTTACGAATTTCATTGTGTTTTGTACAATTTTCATGGAAAACTAATTCACAAGGAAAATCCTGCTGCTTACAGGTTCCATCACTTTGAGGTTATTATAATACCAATTTAATTCGATTTCTGTTCAATTCTTTTCTATGAAATCATTTGCTTAATTTGATTGCAATCATTTGCTTAATTCGATTATGTTCATAGGATATAATTGATTAAATTCTATTGTATGCATGTTCCTAAATTTAATTGCGTGTTATCGTTTGCTTAATTCGCTAACTTGTCATATTCTTAACTGTTTGCTTAATTCGGTAACAGTAACATAATTCATATGATTTTGATAAGTGCTTGTATGATTAATATCATAATTGAATAAGATTGAAGCCGCTTAGGGATTGGTGTTATAATAGCCGATGGTAAGTCGGAACCCAAATCAGTAGGGTTAGCCGTTTAGATCATCTGATAATCACTTTTTTTTAATCACTTTTTTCTCTTATTTTATAAATCAAAACTTAAAACCCCCATAAACCTTTTCTTTAGTTGGTTGAAATAATACAAGAATCCTTGCGATACGACATCCGAGTGTTGCTTCCCTTTACTACATTTTCAAAAAATACTCATTTTTGATCTATGCGCGACAGCGGATCAAATTGGCTCCGTTGTCAGGGACTCTTGTTGATTTTAGCCAATTTTAGAATTTTAGTTTAGAGTTTTGTTAGATTTTTTTGTTTTTTTTTATTTGCTTGTTGATTTTTCAGGCTGCAGTACAGTGGTAAGTATTCCAGCCTAACAGATGAGTTTGGAAGCTACTGTTATGATTTGCTCCAAATGTTTTCCAGAAAATTAGAAGAAAAAAATCAAAGAACATTACTCTTTTAGAATAGAATTCTTAAAGAATCCGACCCTTAAAATCACAAATTCCTTATTTTTCTATTTTATTTGATTTATTTTCTATTTTCATATTTTCAAAAAAATCCAAAATTTTTTGTAGATATTTATTCTGATTTGATTTGATTTTTAGTTATATTTTCATAATTTTTAGATTTTATTTTATTCGGTTTTCTATTTTTCCATTCTTTTTCTAATTAGGGACATTGTTGGTATTTTTCAAATTGTTTACCGCATTGCTGAATTAGTTTTGTGATTTCTAATTTTTTTTTTCTTTTTTGATAACATGGCTGAACAAAGAACATTAAAAGAGCTTGATGCTCCTGATTTTTATTATAATGGTTTAAGTATTGAATATACTGATGTTAACGTTCCTTTCGAATTAAAATCTGGTTGAATACACTTGTTGCCATGGTTTAATGGACTTGCAGGTGAGGATCCGAATAAGCATATGAAGGAATTCTAAATTGTATGCTCTACACCTTCTGAACCTTCACCAGAGGACCTTGTCAAGCAAATGGCTATAAATGATCTCCAGTTTCAGTAACGAATAGATTCCAGTATTCAGGCTTTGCAGACACAGATTGGACAGCTTGCCACTATAGGGAATGGCATACAGCAAGCTCAAGAATCAAACCAACTACCTGCCCAAACAGTAGTGAATCCAAAAGAGTTACTATCTAATTTAGTTGATGATACTTATCCTGAGTTGTTATCTGACTTTTCATTTTTATTAGATTATGATGATACTTACTCATGCGGTTTATGTACTAACACTAATGGTTGCTCTGTTTGTGCTGAGATTAATGCTGTCTTGCAAGGTGATCCTTTTCATGATGTCTTTTATGAAGCTGAAGCTCTTGATATCACGACTGCCCCGACCATGCCTTCCATTGAACAACCTCTTTCCTTAGAGCTTAAACCACTTCCGAAAAATCTAAAATATGCCTATTTAGAGAGGAATGAAAATCTATATGTTATAATTTCTTCTAACCTTGATTTCGATCAAGAAAATAAGCTTTTGCAGGTTCTGAAGAAGCATAGAAAGGGAATTGGATGGACCTTGGTTGACACTCTTGATTTTACCCCTTCCGTGAGTAAGCGTAGGGTCTCAATTGAAGATGGAACAAAATTAGTGAGGGAGCCTCTTAATCCTTTGATTCTTGATGTTGTGGAAAATGATATCACATTCACGTACCCATTCGACATTTTTATTTATCGAAGATTCTTTTTTGATCCTGAAATAAAAGGCAAAGGCACTAATAAATATTTCAAGATCAGTGGATGTTATTCAAAGTTACTTTATGACATCCCCATTTTGGAAGAGGAGACTGCAGAAGATCTCTCTTTGGGAAAGGCTGCTTATGTGATCACCTATCCACCTTGAATACTCGGGTGTGTTCTTTCCTTTCTCTCACTCTTATTTATATTTATGTTCTTTCATTAAGGACAATGCATGTTTTAAGTGTGGGGGAGGGAACCATTTCTTTATTTTGTTTTCTTTGTCTTGTTTTAAATTTTCTTTTGTTTTGGTTTTGTTCTTAAATTTTTTTACTTAGAAACACAATGCATCTTTTGAAAATTTTAGGCTATAGATTAATTTGAGGTTAGATTATGGAGACTTTGGAAAATTTTATAACATCGGTACCGTTTTAACACCTTAAGTCTCCTAAATATGAAAATCAATTTAAATATTTGTTATGACATAGCCTTGAGTTCTTATTCTTTAATAGCTCTTAAGTAGTTTATCTAGCAGTCAGCATCATCTAGAAATCACACACTAAGTAATTACGCTGATGTAAATAAGTGAATGATCTCGTGCTTAATAAGAAGTCTAGGTAGGAATCCGCCTTTTAAGTTAGGTGACCCTCACCGGGTCACTTTGGCTAACGGTTGTGAAACCTTAAAAAAAAGTAAAAGTGTTCAATTTTGAATTGTTGAAAATATATGGATCATAGTCACTAACAAGCTTATTTAACATGTGTGTGAATAGATAAAGGGCTTAATGTGACTGCATTAAAATAAAAGAGAGCAAAAAGGAGGATGAGTAAGTTAGACTTAAGCATAATAACATGATTTGGATTGGTTTGTATAGGAGGGAGCTTTATGACCGCAAAATTGCGGATTTGTGTTCTTATGATATCCTTAGTGTGCGAAATTAGTACCTATCGATGCAATCTTGACCGAAGAAGAGTTTACAGCCTAGAATGAGTATCTAAATGCTTTTGTTTTTCATGAGTCTTGACAATATTTTGCTCGGAGTGCAAAAGTTTAAGTGTGGGGGAATTTGATCAATACATCTTCATACACATTCTTCCATTGTTATACTTAGGAATTTCTACTATTTTTACTATTTTTATATGTTTTCATATTTAATTTATTTGAGTATTTTTACTATTTTTATATGTTTTCATATTTAATTTATTTTATTTACGCAACTTATTTTCAGCTTTAGCGATTATTTGATATATGTCCATTGTTTGAACCATAACTGGAGCTGCGAGAATTGGAATTACGCGTTCTAATAGGAGTTGGAAAGCTAAGACAGATAGCTATAACTTTTATATTTGAGGAAGAGGATGATTCAGAGTGTAGTAGGTCCAAATAATTTATTGAAGTCAGAATCTGAAATCTTCCGTTTGAAATATTTAGTTTTGGGCCAGGTTTTATGTTTTTCGACCCAGTTGGGTTAAAACCAGAAGCGTTGATGCTTTCTTATACCTAACAGCTGTAATACTATCACTTAACCTTCTTTTTTATGAATTTCATTGTGTTTTGTACGATTTTCATGAAAAACTAATTCCCAAGGCAAATCCTGTTGCTTACGGGTTCCATCACTTTGAGGTTATTATAATACCAATTTAATTCGATTTCTGTTCAATTCGCTTCTATGAAATCATTTGCTTAATTTGATTGTAATCATTTTCTTAATTCGATTGTGTTCATAGGATATAATTGATTAAATTTGATTGTATGCATGTTCTTAAATTTAATTGCGTGTTATCGTTTGCTTAATTCGTTAACTCGTCATATTCTTAACAGTTTGCTTAATTCGGTAACAGAAACATAATTCGTATGATTTTGATAAGCGCTTGTCTGATTAACATCATAATCAAATAGGATTGAAGCCGCTTAGGAATTGGTGTTATAATAGCCGATGATAAATCGGAACCCGAATCAGTAGGATTAGCTGTTTATATTATTTGATAATCACTTTTCTTTAATCACTTTTTTCTTTTATTTTATAAATCAAAACATAAAACCCCCATAAACCTTTTCTTTAGTTGGTTGAAATAATACAAGAATCCTTGTGAGAACGATATTCAAGTTGTCGTTACCGCTAACTATTTTCTTAAAAATACTCGTTTTTGACCCGTATACGACAACAGATCAATACCGTCCAATGTACAAAAATGCTAAAGTTCCTCCTAGTTTTGACATCATTTAAAACATTACTAGATAGAAGGATGCACTCACAGGGTGTGCATGCATGGATTTCCATCTCTTGGCCTATGTGGAACCAGCAGTGGTAGTAACAACCCGCCTTTCACAAATGGAGATAAAATGCTCGTATATCCAACATTACACAAAAACATATGCCTATAAAGAAATGTCATAAATAAGAACCAAATTAATAAGTAAACGATCATATAACGTGCAAGTTCAAATAGACTCATATAACAGACAAGATGCCCAGTCTCAAAGAAAGACGCCTCTCTAAGTGCAAAATATAAAACAGTCAGTGCAACGCACCTCCATGCTCAACGGCCATGGTCAAGGTTACTAAATAACCACATGTAATTTGAATCAATATATATATATATATATATATAAAACTTATCCGCTAAGATAGTACATCTTATAAGATGTAGCAGGTATACCCTAGCAGCTTTCTCATACATAGACTAATGCACTAGATTGCCATACCTATACCGGAGCCAAGATAGGAGAAAGTGAACACCCCTGCTAAACCTAAACTCCTCTACCACCTGCTTGTTAATAAATCCCAAGTATTGTACAACAATAATGTGCTAGCTGCTGGCTAATGAGAGGAGCAACGAAGAAACTACCTTCAAAGGGAAGATGGAATAGAGAGGAGACATTATTCAAGGTAATCATCATCTCACCAAACTGAAGATGGAAGGAAGATGTCTCCTTATGCCATCGCTCAACAAAGTCTGATAATAGCTAACCGTCAAGCATCGCAAGCGAACATTACACCAATGAAATGAGATTAGAATCATGCATAATCTCTCTGACCTCCCTGGGCATCGTCCCCGCGGGTGAGCACCTTCAGTGGCTGGCGGTCCTGTATAAAACAAAGTAAAAAAAGCATTATTTATATTCAATGTATCAATAATGATGATGAACAAGTTCACGATAATAATATATACCTCTCCCAACCATAATATACATGCCACATTATTAACATATCCCGTGAGAAGGAAAAGACCATTGGGCCCTCTGTGAAACCTTCCATCTACATGTACATGTCATACCCTAAATTTGTCCTACCTGTTTCAAGTATTTTCGTATTTTTTTTATTATTTTATATTTTTACATTGTTTGTTTAATTTCGCGTTATTTAGACATGTGTCTGCTTGCAATTGGTTGTTTTTTTAAATAAAAAAAAACTTTTATCTTTTTGCCCAATAAAGTCGTGACACATGGCCTAAGGACTTTTTGTTGTGTGAATATTAATCTTTTTTATTTTATTATTTTTTTTCTAACTTCTATTTTAAAAGCATTAATAATGATGATATTTTGTATGTATATATTTTGTTTCGTTAATATTGTATTTTTATTAAATATAAATTTTAGTTCGTTTTTTTTATATATTATAAATGCATATTTATTTGTTATTATTAATACTTACTAATTAATAAGTAAGGTTAATCAGTATTATAATTATTAGATTGTATTAATAAGTTTTTATTAGATAATTGAATTTGTTAAGCATAAGATTAATTAATGAATTGGTCAGATTTTTTTTAGTGAGAACGAAAGGCCCACAGATTGGAGGCCCATAAGGATCACACGGCTTATAAGAGGGAGATTTCATTCAAACCTAAACCTAATTTTCGGTTACTGTTCACCGAAATCCCCAAAAAGCCCCAAATCGGCGCCGCTCCAAAACCCTAGAATCCCTAATCACCGTCCCCTGTCCAACTGTATCTTCACCGCCACCCTTTTCTTCACCCATGTCCGCCTTTCATCACCGACTGCGCCACCATCTCAATCGCCCATCAATATCTACTCACCACCGTAAATACTTAATATCATCACTGTTATCATGTTCATCCAACTTCTAGCTACCTCTTCATGAAACCCTTACCACCATAAAATCGGACCCAATCTTTCTCCTCTTTCACTCCTCCGTTTTCCTTCATCGACATCCACCCGTTCTATTTTAAGAACCCTGTTTTCAAAAACCAGACGAGTGCTTCTGTTACCTTTACACTTCCTTCAACTTAGTTTGGAGAGCGTATCATTACCTTCACGATTTGGTGGAGTTTTCCTCGCTGTTCAGAGTCTGAAATGTTGGCTCGAATTGATGAAGAGGAGGTTGATGATAAAATCCAGTGAGGGCCAACCTACGGCTACTGCGATAGATTCAACATGATGGCTGCTGCTGCAACAGATTCACCTTCACCGTAATACCTGTAAACATACGGTTCCGTCAAACATACTGTTTGGTCATTTCCATTTTGTTTTGACTGATTTTATTAAGTAATACTTGTTGTTTCCTTGCGTGAGTTTTCTGGTGATTTGATCAGGTAGCATTTCATTGTGTATTTTTAAACTGATAAGGTGATTTCAAAATGTTTCAATTTATGTGATAACTGTGCGTAGCAGTAGTGTTTCAATTTATGTGATAATTGGTGTTGCAGGATTTTATTTCCAATGTTTTGTTGGGGTTTTAACATGCTATGTTGGAGGCTATAAATTCTGATAACTTGGTAGCCTCTCCTTAATGACCTGCGAGTTACATGAGATGGGAAGGTTTTTTGTTTGTTTTTCCTTCAGATCATAAGAATTTATTTTAAATGTATCATGTAAATATTCATGTTAGTACTATGTTGGAAGTTTGGAATGTGTATGATCTATTTATGTCTATTTACTTCTAAAACTTCTAATATTTTTTGGTGTGAATTTAGAAATCTTGTTGCTTGGCTATTAATGTCACGGTTACGGTGTTCAAATTCTGGAAACATCAGACTCAATTCGGCTCGGCAGCAGAACTTGATACTTCAAGCGGTGCATGGAACAACTCTAAGTTGCAACAACATTGGATCGCGATGATAAGTCAGTATCGGCATCAAACTGACTCGAACATTGATGCAGAATCAAGTTGCAACATCAAGTGATGATAGATAGCAGTGGATCTGATGTCCTAAACAACGACGGTGACGCGGATTGACTCTCTGCGCTGGTGTTCCGTACTGTTACGACCAGAACTGCAACAACGACGAGTTCAGTGCCGACAGCTTTGCAACAACATCGCGACTCTTCTAGCAGCAACACCACGACCTTTCTCCGGCTATAACTCCATGTTTGGTAACTATTCAGTCTGTTTCATAATTTGTCTTGTTCTAGCAAACCATTTTAAACTGTTTATATGCTGAAAAATAGTCTATTCCTGCTGCTCACTGCTTTTACGGTATGGATTTTTGAAGTTCTGTTTCGTTTTTAACTCATTCAATTTTAAGAAACATTAAGCAAATTCTTCTGTTGTAACTGGTTTGAAATTATGTAGTACATTCTATATTTTTTAGGTAAAAATGCTAGCAAAACCGGTAGTTTAATGGTATGTAACATTTGAATTCAATATTTTGTTGTTGCTTGCGTTTCATGAATTTATTACTGGATGTTTTTGTTTTCTAAATCTTAGATACATGGTTGTGGCGTTGAGTTTTGTTTTCCTTAGTTTGATTTTAGCATCATACATATATGATAATTGTGTAACATGCAAAAATGTTGTTACGTCATTTTCGGTTCGGTGCGACCGTTTGCCAAGACTCATTGGTGGAAAAAGTTCTGTTGGTTGAAAAACGTTGATTTCATGATTTAAAAGTTCTGTTGGTTTATTTTAATATCACCTTTTTTAAATAAAAAAATAAGAATTATTATTATTATTTTAAGTGGTAATTAATCTTATACCAATTAGATTTGTCAAGACAATTTAAAATAAACTTTTTTTTAGTAAGAGTAGTGTTTTCAAAATTCGACTAATTATTTCTCAACGTATTTAATCTAGATTTTTTCTAATTAATTTATCGGAAGTAGTGAGCTCTTGGGGTCTAGCATCCCTTGGGTCCTTGGACAACCGCTCTCGAAGCGTACGCCTTGAGTTGTGGTGGTTCCGTCTTTCGGTTTTCAAAATGTTTTTTCACTCAAATTAAAATTTACAAAAGATATTTTTAAATTAATTTTTTTTAATTATATATTTTTATAAGAAACTCTATTCTTTTAAAAAAAATATATTTCAAAATTTTTACCAAATAATATTAAATCTTTATAAAAATATACTTTATTAATTAAGTTAAAATTTTTTTTAAGATATTAAACTTTTTTCAAAACAATCTATTATGATTAGCTTTTCTCAACTTTTTTATAATTGATTAATTAATTTTATATATGAGAATTAAAACTATTTTTTCATAATTAAATTAAACTATTTTCCTAAAACAAATTTCAAAACAATTGAATTCTTGGATCTCGCCTTCCTTGAATTTTCGAGGGACTACTCTCGAGGCGTACGCCTTGAGTTGCGGTCGTTTTGTTGTTCATTTTTAAAAATGCTCAATTCTTTTTAAAACCTTTAAATCCTTTTCAAAAATAAATTACTCGATTTAGTCAAAGTCATTAACCTTTGATCACCATACACAACATTTTAAAGCTTAATCCTGGGCTTCCTTACAGTGACACCTATTTGATCAATTATTTCTAGTTGGTCACTTAGAAGACTAGCCCACTTTGCTAGTACACACGTTTAAAACTCAAAATTCAAACCTCGACTCCTTTCGAGCCATATTTCAAAACATCAAAGAGGAGTAGCTTGGAATTAAAGCTTGCACGCAATTTCAATGGTCAACGGAACCACTCCGTTCGGTAACTTTTCTTACTTTCAATCTTATATTTCTAGAATACCTAGCGCGTCTAATCTGAGTACGCTAACCTATTCAAATCATTTTTCTATCTAAATTGCGAAAGTATCGAGTTCTTGGAGTCACGCATTCCTTGAATTCGAGAGTGACAACTATTGAGGTGTACACCTTGAATAGTATGTCATTTGAACTTTTGTTCTTAAAATACTTCCCCTAATTATTTGGACAAGTATATTCACTGTCCAACAAACATATTTCATAATTAATGGAATGAAAAAGATGTCGTTGGGATCTAGCATTCCAATGATATCCCGATTAATTGGTTGCGAGGCCGACGTCTCGTTTATCGAATAGTCGTCATTCCTCCCAATTTATTCAACCCGTCTAACCTCGTTCCTCACCCTCGTGCGATCGAGGCTAAACCCTAATACGCGTCTAAACGACCGTCAAACACAGTTTTCGAAATTGAATGAAAAAGGTATCGTTGGAATCTAGCATTCCAGTAATATCCCGATTAATTGGTTGCGAGGCCGACGTCTCGTTTATCGATTAGTTGTCATTCCTCCTAAAGTTTTCAACCCATCTAACCTCGTTCCTCACTCACGTGTGATCGAGTCTAAACACTAGTATGTTTCTAAACCGTACGTCAAATTCAAATCATTTTTCTTAATCAAATTACGAAAGAACTGAGTTCTTGGAGTCTCGCACTCCTTGAATTCTTGAATGACAACTATTAAGGCGTACGCCTTAGGTAGCGTGTCATTCGACCTTTCGCCTAAAACACGCGCCTTAACTATTTGGACAAGTATTCACTGTCCATTCAAATACAATTTCCTAATTAATTGAATGAAAAAGGTGTCGTTGGGATCTGGCATTCCAACGATATCCCGACTAATTGGTTGCGAGACTGACGTCTCGTTTATCGAGTAGTCGTCATTCTCCCTCAAAATATCTAACCGACCTTATCTTCTTCGCCTCCGTGCAATCGAAACCCTAACTACCTATTCAACCTAACTCTCTCTTTCTCGCCCTGTGCGATTGAACTATACGATAAACACAAATTCCTCGCCCTCGTGCGATTTCCAACCGTAACACCTTTTGTCAAGAACATTGTTTAGTCCCTTCTTCCGCGCATAACAAACTAGTGCTTCAGCCTCCCCTAGTGAGCAGACAAGCCAATGTTTAGCAGTTAGAATGTGACTTAAACACTCGTTCATTCCCATACCAAACCTCTTTACCGTAGTTGGCCGAACTACGACTGCTCTGATTTCTCACATCCGTTGAGAATACGTAGGCATAGGATTGCGATGATCCTAGCGAGCACTTTTCCACTTTTTTCTTCTCTCTCACCTTTAGGTTCCCATACCTGTTCCAAAGAACATTGTTTATTCCTTTCTTCCGCGCATATGAACTCGTGCTTCAGCCTCCCTTAGCGAGCAGACAAGCCAACGTTTAGCAGTTAGAATGTGACCTAAACTCTCGTTCAACTCAAACACACTCTTACCAAGAACATTGTTTAGTCCCTTCTTTCGCGCATAACGAACTCGTGCTTCAGCCTCCCCTAGCGAGCAGACAAGCCAACGTTTAGCAGTTAGAATGCGACATAAACACTCGTTCGTTCACAAACCTTTTACCGTAGTTAGCCGAACTACGGCTGCTCTGATCTCTCATATCTATTGAGAGTACGTAGGCATAGGATTGCGATAATCCTAGCGAGCACAATCCCACCTTTACCCGTAGTCCCACGAACTACGGACGCTCTGATTCTTTATTCATTCTTGAATATAAGATACGTAGGCACAAGATTGCGATGATCTTGGCGAGCACACTTCTATCCATCTCCCGTTTTCCACCCCATCCTTTCCCGTAGTCGAACTACGACGCTCTGATTTCTCATTCTCGTCCGAATGAGTATACGTAGGCACAAGGGCCCCAATCCTTGGCGAGCACCCTATCTTATAACCACCCATTTCCCCTTTAGCAAGCAATTCCTTTAGAAGATAAACAAACATAGTTAACTTTCTCTCGCGAATCGAATCAAGAGGTTCCCGTTGTGTACAACGGACGTAGAGGGTGATAATACCTTCCCTCTATGTAATCGACTCCCGAACCTAGAATATTGGTTGCAATGACCATGTTCTTATCTCCACTAAAGGTTTTATCGATATTTTCCTATTCCATCCTTGGAATGAATAAAGTTCGGTGGCGACTCTGTTTCGAACAGTATTTTCCGCGTCCATCGCGAGGATCGTATTTTTCGAGGTACGACAGATGGCGACTCTGCTGGGGAAACGCATAGCCCTATGCAAGAGAGAGTCAAGCCTAACCTGACTCGATTCGGGAGCACTAACCTTTTGCTTAACTGTTTTCTTTATGTTTATTTTCTCCTATTGTTTATTTCTTGTTTTCTTTTTCTATCGTATGTTGTTTATTATATCTGCCTGCTGGATTCGGGGACAGCATTGCAAGTAAAGCTCTACACCCGAGCTTTGGAAAAAGAAGAGAGAAAACATAGTTTAGAATTGGTAGTAATTAGTGTTAGTCACCGAGGACTCGCTCCTCGTGTGCCTAGCATGAAAGCTCCTCCAGAATAGATCTTTTCGTAGATCCCATCGTAACACAGCTAGCCTGTTGCACGATTTGATTCATGAAGGGTCCATGACTCTGGGAACCACTCTTAGAACCAGTTTCTATAATTGGTAGTCGTGTAGTGTTAGTCTCCGAGGACTCGCTCCTCGTGTGTCTAGCATGAGGACTCCACTCAGGAGAGACCCTATCGTACTCTCGTTATAATACAGCTAGCCTGTTGCATAATGTTGATGCGATTGGTGTCCGTGATCCTGGGAACCTTATCCGTCAACATAGAAGCTATCCCGTGAGTGGGTCTGTGGGTACAAAATCTAAAACTTGCTTGGTATAGCCTACCGGTTAGGTTGCTTTGAGTTGCTTATGTTATCCTGGATCCTGTTTGCACCTGCATTGCATTCGCATATCACTGCATCTGCATTTCATTTGTATTGCATATCTTCCTAAACCAGAAAGCTTATTCATCTATTCTCCATAACCTCCAGATGATTTCCCGACACTCATACTAAACTTGTGGTAGCCGCAAAGAAGTTGAAGTGAGTTCAAGTGGAGTCAAGAGGAGCACAGACAACTCGAAGAGCTAGTCAGATTAATCAAGTGGAAAGCTCGGGTAGATATGTCAGAGGATAACTTTCAACAAGTTGGGATGGAGAATCTTAACTCTTCATCAGGTTTCACTATGTCGACCAACCCCTTGTACGATCATCTGGCTAGTGGTAATCTTTCGCCAATGAACATTCCTGCCCAGTCTCAGATGATGCCATTGACGGATTCTATGGAGGAGAGGTTTTGTGCCCTTGAAGAAAAAGTTTAAGCTATGGAAGCGTGTGATAATTCAGGGCTCGATGCTGTTGATATGTGCCTTGTGCCATACCTGGTAATTCCTTCGAGATTCAAAGTACCTAACTTCCAGAAGTACACCGGTCTCAGTTGCCCAAAACGTCATTTGGTAATGTTCTGCCGAAAGATGACTTCTCATGTCCTTGATGACAAGTTGATGATTCACTGTTTTCAAGACAGTTTGAATGGAGCATCTTTGAATTGGTACATGGATTTAGAGAGAAGCCGCATTCAATCATGGAAAGATTTAGCCAATGCTTTCCTAAAGCAATATGATTATAATTTGGATACGGCTCCCAGTCGCACGCAGTTGCAAAGCCTATCTCAGAAGAGCAATGAATCCATTAAGGAATTTGCACAACGGTGGAGAGAGTTAGCAGCCAGGGTGCAACCACCACTCTTGGACAAAGAATTAATCGACATGTTTTTGGACAGCCTGCATGACTCTTATCACGAAAGAATGGCTGGAGGTGCATTCTTGAGCTTCTCTGACCTTATAATAGTAGGAGAACGCATAGAGAATTACCTTAAAACTAAACAAATCCAAGATGCTTCGAGCAACCAGACGGGTGAGACTGAATCATTTAGCAATCCTCGAGAGGAAGAGGATAATGAAATTGATGCGGTCATAGCAAATGTCGAGTATTCTCAAGGTGCACCAGAAAAACTTTATGGTTCGTCATCTTCTCGACAATTATCATTGCCTGCACCATATCATCCTTATAGGCAACCAATCAGGCCTATGGCACCATACCAGAAACCTTGGGTTGCTCCTCATGCAAATCAAACCCGTGGCCGAGGTTATTAGAATCAGCGTCAGAATCGGCATAGGCCTCGAAACAACTTGGAAAGAAGAACTGCTCCTCTTCATCTAGTCCCTATGTTGTATAGTCAACTTTTGCCGCATCTGGTCCGAAACTCGCTTGTAGAACCGAAAGCTATCAAGCCTTTGCCAGAACCATACCCGCCTGGATATGATCCCGATGCTCATTGTGGATATCATGCTGGATCAATGGGACATTCAACCGAAGATTGCAAAGCTTTTCAAGCCAAGGTGCAACAGTTGATTGACAAGAACTACATATCTTTTCCAGAAGGAAATTTGGTTGTACACGTCAGCTTCGCGCCGAAATGAGTTGCAAGACTTCAGGAGGCATTTCCCAAAGCCTGTGGTTCAGACAAGAAGCCATCCTCAACACTGGCAATTTCAGGACATTTTTTATCATTTGCATTTGTAATTTCTTTTCTGTTAATTGCTACTTGCTTTTAGACATTGTCGTTTTTTAATGGTATTGTTAATGTGATGATTATGCATGTTTTGAGAAAGTTCATTCGTATTCACTCACGTTTTCTCATTTATCGCAAAAAAATCACAAAAATACTTCACTTCACTTCCTTTATCGCACTGCTGTTTAGCAAAGATTTGAGGGAGGATGACGAAAATGAAATACCCATAATTGCTAAGTATGCTTTTGGATAAAACCTCGCCGATGATGTACAGGCATTGTTTCAATCCCTCATACACTGGAGAAATAAGGAGTTAGTCCCTAGTTAACCACTTCGAGCCTAGAAGTAGGAGTTTTCTTTGGATTTCTAAACCCTTACACTTAACCTGGGGCATGGGTAGTGTTCAGTTAACTTGAGTACGCACTCGAATCACGAGACAAAATCCAAGGGATGACGTTTATTCACTAATGACCATTGACTTGGCAGTCACAAGCATTTAAAAAAAATATAATAAAAAGTCTGCTAAGTCAAACACCTCAAAAGGAGACTTAGGCAAAAATCAAGGCAATCCCGATGGACTCGAAGAGCAAAATCAGTCCATGCAAAAGTTAGGGATCAAAAGAAAATCAGAAGAGGCCTTCAAATCCTCAACAAAAACAAAACAAGATTCAGTGGTCACCCAAATCAAAAGGGTCACTGACATCCATCAAAAAATATAAAGGTGGCTGCCATTTCAAGCAAACTTTGAACCATCAAGTTTACACCGTCAAGCAGGTGCAAAATTAACTGAACGTAGGAATGGAGATCATTAAGAAGAAAGGGTGGGTACAAATTATACTTTGAGCCTAATATCCTTTGTTTCTATAACCATGAACCAGACCACGATACAACCCTCAAAAGACCTAATTGAGGCGGGGTTTATTCTGAAGGCATACTACAACAAGGTTGCGTAAACTGACTCCTAAAGATTTGCTAATCGTTTGTATTGGTGTCATATTCTTGCTATATCTTTCACACCAATTAAATCAGCATTGCGTTTGGATTAACAATCCACTCGTCACGCATTTTCACCTCATTCCCAATAAATGATATTTTCAAAACTTGCATGAATGTCGCATTAAAATAACCATTTTTGAATGAAACAATTTTAAATTGCAAATTAATAATCGGCATAATAGAAATTACAATAAAGTGCAATCAAAGAGGAACTTGATCACTCACTGGTGTTGACCTGAATCAAGACTTTCTCATAACCTTGAGAGTCTGGGGCAAGTCCTTCTGAGGTTTAAACAGGGGCAAACCGCTACAAGGTTCAGACACTGGAGAAAATGGGTTCAAGCCATATCCTGGTATAATCATCGCCAAAGTTCTCATCCCAGAAGAAATCCTTCAAATACCCGGCAGACTGGGGCAGACCATTTGAACAGGGGCATATTAGTTGAACATGGGTCATTTCCCTTTATGCTTTCAAATTGGTCAAGCTGACCATACCAGGGACCAGCAATGGTTGGGTTCAACAAGCGTCAAAAACCTTAGGGCTGAGCAAAAGTACGACTAACATGCATTGGTTAAGTCGCTACGCTCACACAATCCTTATGCATTGGTTAAATCGCTACGCTCACACGACTAACACGCGTTAGTTAAGTCGCTACGCTCGCACAGTCAAAATGCTTTGGATGAGTCGCTACGCTCAACATTTATAAGCCGTCATGACTGACATATCAGCTAGAAGCTAGGTTCTTACCAGAACGAGTATACCACTTCTGCAAAGGATCCGACTAGAGGCAGGCTACCCGGAGTTTCTTTTGATTAAGGGAGAGTCCATCCAACGCTCAATCCACACTAGTCATATTGCTTCAACGCTCACTCTGGAGCAGACTACCTCAAGAATAATTTGAAGCCAATTACCCCAAGGGTCAGTTAATCAAGGTCAAAACCTTTCCTGACTAAAATCTAGAACAAACCATCTCGAGACCATCTCATGGTATATCTGCTTCCGAATTCCATTCATGACTTGGAATTTTGGAACAAACCATCTCGAGTTCATCTCATGGTACAACTGTTTCCAACTTCCTTTCACGACTTGGAACGATGGGGCAAGCCATCTCGAGTTCATTTCATGGTACCACTGCTTCTAATTTCTGCTCAAGGAAAATTTATTCATAGACCCAGACTGGGGCAAGTTGAGCTACACTGGGGCAGTTACTCAAGCAAGCTTATTCTCGTCAGCAAGAGTTGAGTGTCGGGGAATCATGCCATCACCCCATCAAATAACCTTATCCTCCTAAAAAAGCCTCTTTGTCATTGGGTTTCATCCCCACAGCCTGGACCTGATACCTGTCAGAGCTTTGTAACCGAAATTAAACTTCCAAAGTCTAGCTCTCATCTAGAAAATCCTTTAAAGTCCAGTTCCCGTCTGGCAAACCATTCAAAGTCCAGTTCCCGTCTGGCAAATCATTTAAAAGTCCAGTTCCCGTCTGGCAAATCATTTTAAAGTCCAGTTCCCGTCTGGCAACCTTTTCAAAGTCCAGTTCCCATCTGGCAAATCATTTAAAAGTCCAGTTCCCGTCTGGCAAATCATTTTAAAGTCCAGTTCCCGTCTGGCAACCTTTTTAAAGCCCAGTTCCCATCTGGCAAATCATTTAAAGTCCAGTTCCCACCTGGCAAATCATTTTAAAGTCCAGTTCCCGTCGGGCAACCTTTTTAAAGCCCAGTTCCCGCCTGGAAAATCATTTTGAAGCCCAATTCCCGCCTGGCACATCATTTTAAAGTCCAGTTCCCGTCTGGTAAACCATTTTAAAGTCCAGTTCTCGTCTGGCAAACCACCAAAGTCCACCCCGTTGGCACCCTCATGAAACTAAGGTCCAACTTCGTTTGGCAACTACCAAAGTCCAATCCATTTGGCAACTACCAAAGTCCACCCTCGATGGCATCCTCATGAAACCAAAGTCCAGAACCATTTGGCAATTACCAAATCCAGCCCCTGGTGATATCCCCGGCAGGAATTTATCCCTAGCATACCTGATCATTTGCATTGTCATAAGCACGACATGAAACATCATATCATAATCATAATCGAGCATTAGCATATCATTTGCATTCGCATCTTGTATTCCCTACCAATTGCATTTTAGTTGCATATTTGTGCATCATACAGAGCATGACATTTTTGTCCCCAACGACATAGCATAACAGGATTCAGGATCAGTTCACAAGCATCTTGACCACTCTTCCGTCACGTCGGCAGTATTTCTCTGAAAAGAGTTCATACCCCACGCGTTCATAGAATTTTACTCCCCAGAAAGTCATTCTTCAACCATGCAGTTGATAATGATAATTCCCAGCAGCTGTTGCTCTTGTTTCTCCCCAAGTAGAGTTTATTCTAAAGTCTCTTGTGATCTTTTCCCCTGTTGTTATTTCTATTTCTGCTTGCATTGGCACTTTTTTCTCCATTATTAGACAAATTTTAGGGTCTTTTCGTATCTAATTGACTTCCACCCTAAAAATGAACGCCATGCAGTTGTTCATTCTCTCGGGTTTAAGGCAATCAGATAGGGGCATCTGTCATACCCTAAATTTGTCCTACCTGTTTCAAGTATTTTCGTATTTTTTTTATTATTTTATATTTTTACATTGTTTGTTTAATTTCGCGTTATTTAGACATGTGTCTGCTTGCAATTGGTTGTTTTTTTAAATAAAAAAAAACTTTTATCTTTTTGCCCAATAAAGTCGTGACACATGGCCTAAGGACTTTTTGTTGTGTGAATATTAATCTTTTTTATTTTATTATTTTTTTTCTAACTTCTATTTTAAAAGCATTAATAATGATGATATTTTGTATGTATATATTTTGTTTCGTTAATATTGTATTTTTATTAAATATAAATTTTAGTTCGTTTTTTTTATATATTATAAATGCATATTTATTTGTTATTATTAATACTTACTAATTAATAAGTAAGGTTAATCAGTATTATAATTATTAGATTGTATTAATAAGTTTTTATTAGATAATTGAATTTGTTAAGCATAAGATTAATTAATGAATTGGTCAGATTTTTTTTAGTGAGAACGAAAGGCCCACAGATTGGAGGCCCATAAGGATCACACGGCTTATAAGAGGGAGATTTCATTCAAACCTAAACCTAATTTTCGGTTACTGTTCACCGAAATCCCCAAAAAGCCCCAAATCGGCGCCGCTCCAAAACCCTAGAATCCCTAATCACCGTCCCCTGTCCAACTGTATCTTCACCGCCACCCTTTTCTTCACCCATGTCCGCCTTTCATCACCGACTGCGCCACCATCTCAATCGCCCATCAATATCTACTCACCACCGTAAATACTTAATATCATCACTGTTATCATGTTCATCCAACTTCTAGCTACCTCTTCATGAAACCCTTACCACCATAAAATCGGACCCAATCTTTCTCCTCTTTCACTCCTCCGTTTTCCTTCATCGACATCCACCCGTTCTATTTTAAGAACCCTGTTTTCAAAAACCAGACGAGTGCTTCTGTTACCTTTACACTTCCTTCAACTTAGTTTGGAGAGCGTATCATTACCTTCACGATTTGGTGGAGTTTTCCTCGCTGTTCAGAGTCTGAAATGTTGGCTCGAATTGATGAAGAGGAGGTTGATGATAAAATCCAGTGAGGGCCAACCTACGGCTACTGCGATAGATTCAACATGATGGCTGCTGCTGCAACAGATTCACCTTCACCGTAATACCTGTAAACATACGGTTCCGTCAAACATACTGTTTGGTCATTTCCATTTTGTTTTGACTGATTTTATTAAGTAATACTTGTTGTTTCCTTGCGTGAGTTTTCTGGTGATTTGATCAGGTAGCATTTCATTGTGTATTTTTAAACTGATAAGGTGATTTCAAAATGTTTCAATTTATGTGATAACTGTGCGTAGCAGTAGTGTTTCAATTTATGTGATAATTGGTGTTGCAGGATTTTATTTCCAATGTTTTGTTGGGGTTTTAACATGCTATGTTGGAGGCTATAAATTCTGATAACTTGGTAGCCTCTCCTTAATGACCTGCGAGTTACATGAGATGGGAAGGTTTTTTGTTTGTTTTTCCTTCAGATCATAAGAATTTATTTTAAATGTATCATGTAAATATTCATGTTAGTACTATGTTGGAAGTTTGGAATGTGTATGATCTATTTATGTCTATTTACTTCTAAAACTTCTAATATTTTTTGGTGTGAATTTAGAAATCTTGTTGCTTGGCTATTAATGTCACGGTTACGGTGTTCAAATTCTGGAAACATCAGACTCAATTCGGCTCGGCAGCAGAACTTGATACTTCAAGCGGTGCATGGAACAACTCTAAGTTGCAACAACATTGGATCGCGATGATAAGTCAGTATCGGCATCAAACTGACTCGAACATTGATGCAGAATCAAGTTGCAACATCAAGTGATGATAGATAGCAGTGGATCTGATGTCCTAAACAACGACGGTGACGCGGATTGACTCTCTGCGCTGGTGTTCCGTACTGTTACGACCAGAACTGCAACAACGACGAGTTCAGTGCCGACAGCTTTGCAACAACATCGCGACTCTTCTAGCAGCAACACCACGACCTTTCTCCGGCTATAACTCCATGTTTGGTAACTATTCAGTCTGTTTCATAATTTGTCTTGTTCTAGCAAACCATTTTAAACTGTTTATATGCTGAAAAATAGTCTATTCCTGCTGCTCACTGCTTTTACGGTATGGATTTTTGAAGTTCTGTTTCGTTTTTAACTCATTCAATTTTAAGAAACATTAAGCAAATTCTTCTGTTGTAACTGGTTTGAAATTATGTAGTACATTCTATATTTTTTAGGTAAAAATGCTAGCAAAACCGGTAGTTTAATGGTATGTAACATTTGAATTCAATATTTTGTTGTTGCTTGCGTTTCATGAATTTATTACTGGATGTTTTTGTTTTTTAAATCTTAGATACATGGTTGTGGCGTTGAGTTTTGTTTTCCTTAGTTTGATTTTAGCATCATACATATATGATAATTGTGTAACATGCAAAAATGTTGTTACGTCATTTTCGGTTCGGTGCGACCGTTTGCCAAGACTCATTGGTGGAAAAAGTTCTGTTGGTTGAAAAACGTTGATTTCATTATTTAAAAGTTCTGTTGGTTTATTTTAATATCACCTTTTTTAAATAAAAAAATAAGAATTATTATTATTATTTTAAGTGGTAATTAATCTTATACCAATTAGATTTGTCAAGACAATTTAAAATAAACTTTTTTTTAGTAAGAGTAGTGTTTTCAAAATTCGACTAATTATTTCTCAACGTATTTAATCTAGATTTTTTCTAATTAATTTATCGGAAGTAGTGAGCTCTTGGGGTCTAGCATCCCTTGGGTCCTTGGACAACCGCTCTCGAAGCGTACGCCTTGAGTTGTGGTGGTTCCGTCTTTCGGTTTTCAAAATGTTTTTTCACTCAAATTAAAATTTACAAAAGATATTTTTAAATTAATTTTTTTTAATTATATATTTTTATAAGAAACTCTATTCTTTTAAAAAAAATATATTTCAAAATTTTTACCAAATAATATTAAATCTTTATAAAAATATACTTTATTAATTAAGTTAAAATTTTTTTTAAGATATTAAACTTTTTTCAAAACAATCTATTATGATTAGCTTTTCTCAACTTTTTTATAATTGATTAATTAATTTTATATATGAGAATTAAAACTATTTTTTCATAATTAAATTAAACTATTTTCCTAAAACAAATTTCAAAACAATTGAATTCTTGGATCTCGCCTTCCTTGAATTTTCGAGGGACTACTCTCGAGGCGTACGCCTTGAGTTGCGGTCGTTTTGTTGTTCATTTTTAAAAATGCTCAATTCTTTTTAAAACCTTTAAATCCTTTTCAAAAATAAATTACTCGATTTAGTCAAAGTCATTAACCTTTGATCACCATACACAACATTTTAAAGCTTAATCCTGGGCTTCCTTACAGTGACACCTATTTGATCAATTATTTCTAGTTGGTCACTTAGAAGACTAGCCCACTTTGCTAGTACACACGTTTAAAACTCAAAATTCAAACCTCGACTCCTTTCGAGCCATATTTCAAAACATCAAAGAGGAGTAGCTTGGAATTAAAGCTTGCACGCAATTTCAATGGTCAACGGAACCACTCCGTTCGGTAACTTTTCTTACTTTCAATCTTATATTTCTAGAATACCTAGCGCGTCTAATCTGAGTACGCTAACCTATTCAAATCATTTTTCTATCTAAATTGCGAAAGTATCGAGTTCTTGGAGTCACGCATTCCTTGAATTCGAGAGTGACAACTATTGAGGTGTACACCTTGAATAGTATGTCATTTGAACTTTTGTTCTTAAAATACTTCCCCTAATTATTTGGACAAGTATATTCACTGTCCAACAAACATATTTCATAATTAATGGAATGAAAAAGATGTCGTTGGGATCTAGCATTCCAATGATATCCCGATTAATTGGTTGCGAGGCCGACGTCTCGTTTATCGAATAGTCGTCATTCCTCCCAATTTATTCAACCCGTCTAACCTCGTTCCTCACCCTCGTGCGATCGAGTCTAAACCCTAATACGCGTCTAAACGACCGTCAAACACAGTTTTCAAAATTGAATGAAAAAGGTATCGTTGGAATCTAGCATTCCAGTAATATCCCGATTAATTGGTTGCGAGGCCGACGTCTCGTTTATCGATTAGTTGTCATTCCTCCTAAAGTTTTCAACCCATCTAACCTCGTTCCTCACTCACGTGTGATCGAGTCTAAACACTAGTATGTTTCTAAACCGTACGTCAAATTCAAATCATTTTTCTTAATCAAATTACGAAAGAACTGAGTTCTTGGAGTCTCGCACTCCTTGAATTCTTGAATGACAACTATTAAGGCGTACGCCTTAGGTAGCGTGTCATTCGACCTTTCGCCTAAAACACGCGCCTTAACTATTTGGACAAGTATTCACTGTCCATTCAAATACAATTTCCTAATTAATTGAATGAAAAAGGTGTCGTTGGGATCTGGCATTCCAACGATATCCCGACTAATTGGTTGCGAGACTGACGTCTCGTTTATCGAGTAGTCGTCATTCTCCCTCAAAATATCTAACCGACCTTATCTTCTTCGCCTCCGTGCAATCGAAACCCTAACTACCTATTCAACCTAACTCTCTCTTTCTCGCCCTGTGCGATTGAACTATACGATAAACACAAATTCCTCGCCCTCGTGCGATTTCCAACCGTAACACCTTTTGTCAAGAACATTGTTTAGTCCCTTCTTCCGCGCATAACAAACTAGTGCTTCAGCCTCCCCTAGTGAGCAGACAAGCCAATGTTTAGCAGTTAGAATGTGACTTAAACACTCGTTCATTCCCATACCAAACCTCTTTACCGTAGTTGGCCGAACTACGGCTGCTCTGATTTCTCACATCCGTTGAGAATACGTAGGCATAGGATTGCGATGATCCTAGCGAGCACTTTTCCACTTTTTTCTTCTCTCTCACCTTTAGGTTCCCATACCTGTTCCAAAGAACATTGTTTATTCCTTTCTTCCGCGCATATGAACTCGTGCTTCAGCCTCCCTTAGCGAGCAGACAAGCCAACGTTTAGCAGTTAGAATGTGACCTAAACTCTCGTTCAACTCAAACACACTCTTACCAAGAACATTGTTTAGTCCCTTCTTTCGCGCATAACGAACTCGTGCTTCAGCCTCCCCTAGCGAGCAGACAAGCCAATGTTTAGCAGTTAGAATGCGACATAAACACTCGTTCGTTCACAAACCTTTTACCGTAGTTAGCCGAACTACGGCTGCTCTGATCTCTCATATCTATTGAGAGTACGTAGGCATAGGATTGCGATAATCCTAGCGAGCACAATCCCACCTTTACCCGTAGTCCCACGAACTACGGACGCTCTGATTCTTTATTCATTCTTGAATATAAGATACGTAGGCACAAGATTGCGATGATCTTGGCGAGCACACTTCTATCCATCTCCCGTTTTCCACCCCATCCTTTCCCGTAGTCAAACTACGACGCTCTGATTTCTCATTCTCGTCCGAATGAGTATACGTAGGCACAAGGGCCCCAATCCTTGGCGAGCACCCTATCCTTCATCCACCCATCTCTCCTTTGCGTCTCTAACCCATTAACCTACCAATTCTACCTTTAACAACGAGAAGAAAACAAGTAAACCTAGACAACACTCCCACAATTACCTTAAGAGGTTCCCGTCGAGTACGACGGACGTGAGGGGTGCTAATACCTTCCCCTCACGTAACCGACTCCCGAACCCGAACATGGTTGCGACAGCCCTGTTCCTATCCTTTTCGTTTCAAGAGGTTTTCTCGATATTTTCCTCTCCCGTTCATTCGGGAAAAATAAAGTTCGGTGGCGACTCTGTCGAACCGCATTTCCGCGCCTTTCGCGCGAGGGTCGTTTTCTCCGAAATGTCTCCGTGATTTTTCGAGGTGCGACAGTACAGACGACTCCATTGAATCATAAGTAGTAACCTCTGTATCAACAGGAGGAGAACCTCCATAAAACTAGTAGTTGGTGCCTCTACATCCACCAAAAGAGTAACCTCTATATAACAAGTAGCCTCATCTCTCTCACCATTTTCATGTCATCCTCAGTTGCAGATGGAAATCCTTATCAAATGCAACATCGAGCTCATCATCAGTATCTATGGTCTGTCCATGTGCTCTAGATCCTATATGTTGGATATTGCGGGCTGCACAAAACAGCTTGACCGCCAACCGCCTCATGTGCAAGCCGGTCGGGGCTACTCTCCCCACATGGATATGCAAGTCCTCTACATCATCTTCTCTCGAACAAACTTTCGATGCAAAAGCTACACCCCTATCACGCTACCTAGACGCAATCGTTATGTCTGATCCTCACTAAAAAGCCAAAAAATAATGAAATATGTAATATCAATTTTTTTTTAAAACGGAAATCATCAATATTTTTTTCGATTTTTATGAAATATCTAGGTCCTATTATATACATTTTACACTACCACTTTTTTTCAAAATATTCGGTAAAAATGTATGCACTTTTATCAGTCTTTTCAAAAAAAAATCGGTTGAAAAATGTATTTTTACTAGGTTTTTAAAAATAGCCATTAGGAAACATGATTTTTTAACAGTTTTTGAAAAAAATGGTAAAAATGCATGAGACACATGATTTTTTACCAGAGATTTCTAAAAAAGCTAGTAAAAATGCATGTTTTCTATGAAAATTCGGTAAAAATATACACTTACTAGTCATAAATTCGGTAGAATGAACGAAAAATCTTGGAAAATTGAGAGCTTTTGATTTTTTTAAATGTTACAATGCAATAGTGAGATGACCTTTTAATTTCAAAGGTTAATATGGTCAAATAACATTATTTGGGGGTGGCAGGCAAAACTCTATGTATGGGTGGCAGGTAAATTTCTCTAGGAACATATGAGGGGATTTCTATTCAAAATCAGGTCTTTGTGATATGCCTAGGTTATTGGAGCACCTATCAGTGGGCTAGAAGGGCACATGGATGTAATTTTTTTAGTTTCACACTCCTCTGTATGGGTTTGATAAGGAAAGAAAAAAGCAGTTCGGCTTTAGGAGAAGACTTCATTAATTAGTTGAATCTTTGGATTTTTAAGAGTTAATAGCATTTTATCCTCTATCATATACCTCACAAAAAATAGATTATTCACTCTTGGGCTAAACAAATTGAAATTATGCACCACTTTATTAGGGATCATGATTAAAAAGGGGAATGTGCACTTAATTTTGTGACCTCATCTAATCAACTAGCAAATATATTTACTAAATCTCTTCCTAAAGAAAACTTATTTTTTCATAAGAATTGAACTAAGAATTTTAAACAAAATAAATCATTGATTAACATGCCTATGTTTTTTCTTCTCAACTTGATACCATGTGATATATGTGCTTTGCTTTTCACCTTTTTATCATGCCAAAGGGGGAGAAGTCTACTCTTAGGAGGAGTAGAGTATACTCGTAGGATCACTCCAATTGTAAATCTATTTCATTGTCTTTTACCACCTCCCTAATAGATGTGTTGTCATCATCAAAAAGGGGGAACCCATGGATCTATGTGATTGCATGCATAAATTTGATAATCCCGCAAAAAGATATCCTTTCTATGACTTCAAATCCATCAAACTTAAGAAAGAACTTTCATAAATCAAGCCAAACACTATAAAAAATGCTAAAAAGGTTTGATATGGAGAATTCAAGATAGTTGCAACCCCAATGTCGACTTTGTGCAACCTCAGCAAGGAAGAAAATGGAAAACTAGTTGAAGAAAGAAAATAATGAGGTATGATAGGCTCTCTTCTCTATCTTAATACATCTCGTCCTGATATAATGTTTGTTGTTTGTTTGTGTGCATGCTTTCAAGCATCCATAAAGGAGTCACATATCAGTGTGGTCAAATGCATCATGAGATATTCCTCTCACACACAACTAATGGATATATGGTACCCCAAGAGAGAGAATTCTTACTTAGTTGGGTACTCTAATTTTGATTTTGTTGGGTGCATATTGGACAGGAAAATTATCAGCGGTACATGTCACTTACTTAGGAACTCCCTTGTCTCATGGCATAATAAGAAAAAATTAAGTGTCGCGTTATCCACAGCTGAGGAACAATATGTTGCTGCAGGGAACTATTACACTAAAATTATCTAGATGAAACAACAACTCATTGGTTACAATATTAATCTTAGATCTATCTAGATAAGATGTGACAACACAAGCGCCATAATCCTCACAAAAAAAACCTGATTCTTCACTCTCGGGCTAAATAAATTGAATTCGGGACCACTATATTATGGATCATGTTGGAAAAAAGGGGAATGCATGCTTGAACTTATGACCTCATCTAATCAACTAACAAATATATTTACTAAATCTCTTCCTAAAGAAAACTTCTTTTTTCATAAGAACCGAACTAAGAATTTTAAACAAAATAAAGCATTGATTAACATGCTTATGCGTTTTCTTCTCAACTTGATGCATGTGATATATGTGCTTTGATTTTTGTAACACCCATTTTAATTATCTAGTCATTTTATTATTAATTTAAATATTATATGTTGGTGTGCCCTTTGGTGGGGGTGTATTTGATGATGTTTGGTGGGTGTCCCTAATGTGGGAGGACTATTGATGATATTTTGGTGTGGAATATAATAATATAAAAATAATAGTAACATTGGTGGGGGTGTTATTATTATTATTATTATTATTATTATTATATTTGTTAATATTATTATTAATTTGGTGAAATATTATTATTATTATTATTATTATTATTATTATTATTATTATTATTAAGTGTTATTATTATATTAGTATTACTATTAAGATTATTATTATTATATTATTTTATTAAGTTATTATTATTATTGGGATTAGAATAGTTAAAAGAAAAGAGGAATGTGAAGGGTGGGGAGTTTCACGATACATTTGAGAATTGGGAGAAAGAACGATAGAACGAGAGAAGTGAGAAGAGCATAGAACGAGCAAAAGGAACGAGGAACGGAAGAGAAAGGAAAGCCAAGAGACCAAATCCAGGAGGATTTTCATCGATCAACCGATTAACAAGGTAAGGGGGGAGAAACGGATTGGGATGGTAAAATACATGAAATTGGGTAGAGGGGATTTCCTTAACCCCGTAGGTATTCTGATGAATATGTGTGGATTGTTGTATGTTGTTGATTATTGATGAATTGTGTTGAATAATATGTATATGATGATCTGTTGATGTTTGATGTTGCCATTGTTGAATGAGTGCTGGTGTTGGTGTGGTTTGAGTAAGGTTCGGAGTAACTCTGGAGCGCCGGTAATGTACCGTAATGTTGGTCTGGAGTAGAGTTATAGGACAATTGATAAGCGTAATATGCATTGGTTGTAATACTGATAGGATAGAAAGTGGATGTTGTGGAATAGGCTTGAATCGGAGGAGAATGAGAATTCTGAACTGTGAGAATTTGGGAAGTCGCAGGCAACTCGCTAGCACTTCGCTAATCGAGCTGGTAGCGAGCGTTCGCTAGGTTCTCGCCTAGTGAGTGAGGTAGCGAGCGTGTCCAGTAGTCTCTGTTTGCCTTCGCGAGGTAGTTCGCTAGGCGAACAGGTAGCGAGTATTCGCTGTGACGAGTTGGGTAGAGAACCATTACAGTAGCCACTATTGTCATTCGCGAGGAGGTTCGCTAAGCGAACAGCTAGCGAGCATTCGCTAGGAGCTCGCCTAGCGAGGGAGTAGCAAGCGTAGCAAAATGTGACTTTTTGTGCTGTCGTGCCTGGTGCGCTAGCTGTGTAGTATCCCTTAGACCATGATGAGTGTAGGGATGGAGATTGGATAATGTAGGGAGTACATTTGGTGATAGGATGTGGATTCTTTATCGTTTAAATTAAGTGAATGATGGATGAGTGTGCGATATGGAGTATCGTAAGGTTATCACTATGATAGGGTATCCCCGGGTGATGGGATGTGGTTATACTTGGTGTTAGAATGTGAAACTGCTCACTGTATGATTTGAATTATAAGTCGTTGGTGTGTAATATATCTACACATATGCATTGATGTATGATGATATGATCAGGAGGATCGTGTGCACTTAGTGTGCCTGAATATAATAGTTATGCATTGGTGTCTTGCATATCATGGTGTTTGGTGGGATGAATCATATCTCAGTAGGAGCGTAAGTGATTCATCCGTACTCCTTTGAGGAGAATGGTGGGGGATAGATCATATCTCAGTAGGAGCGTAAGTGATCTGTCGGGGATAGATCATATCTCAGTAGGAGCGTAAGTGATCTGTCCAGGTTCGATTGAATGAACCAATGAGTCGGTACCGCATGCATGGTGTTGAGTTGCATATTTGCATTATAATATGTTATATTGTAATTTGAACAGTAGGTTCGTGATTGGTGTTGTGGGGTGAATATTGGGGTGTTGGTGTGTTTTACTACCTTGTTTACATGTATTACATTACCAATATATTTTTGATCATGTTTTCTCACCCCTTTGTTGTTGTTGTGGTCTGTGCTTCTTCGGAAGTACAGATAATCCAGGTACTTAGCTAGCTTGGATTATGGTGTGCCATTCGAGTCTAGGATGCTCTGATACGTAGCACGAGACTTGGGTGTTTTTATTTGTTTTATGCTGAACTTGTATTTTGTTCCTGTGAACGTATCAAAAACCTTTGTTGGATTTTACTATTTAATATTCCGCTGCATTTGGAGAAAAACCTTTTTTTATAAGGAAATGTTGGTTTTGCTATGTGATATCCCACTTGGGAAGAAAACTCTGATGTTTATTTATAATGTTTATTATTTTAATTGTTTTTGGGAAGTGGGGTGTTACAGTTGGTATCAGAGCAGGTCGATCCGTCCGGCCAGTGTTGTGGAGTCGAGTTGAGTCTGTCCTTTAGGATAGAGTTGAGTATCTTTTAACCTGGTGTTGTTATTTTTGAGCAGTATGGCAGGAAGGAACGATGTTGCGTTGGCTGCTGCTATGCAAACAATGGCGCAGGCGGTTGCTAATCAGAACCAAACTGCAGATGTCCAATTCAGGAGTTTGGCGCAGTTTCGGAGCAACAAGCCGCCGACATTCGAAGGAGGAATTCTGGACCCTGAAGCTGCTCAGAAGTGGCTGAAGGCAATTGAAAAGATCTTCAGGACTATGGAATGTAGCGATGAACAAAAGGTGAGGTTTGGTACTCACATGCTGGAGGGTGAGGCTGAAGCCTGGTGGGACAATAGTCGCCAAAGGTTGGAAGCTGCTGGAACTGCCATTACTTGGGAGGTGGTTCGGAAAGGTTTTCTGGAGAAGTATTTCCCGAAAGATATTCGAAGTGCTAAGGAGATTGAATTCTTAAAGCTGAAGCAGGGTAGTATGACGGTAGCAGAGTATGCTGCTAAGTTTGAAGAGCTGGTGCGGTATTGTCCTCATTATAATATTGATGGGGCAATGACTTCTAAGTGTTTAAAATTTGAGAATGGACTGCGTCCAGAGATTAAGTTGGGGATTGCTTGTCAGAAGATCAGGAGTCATCCCGAGCTGGTAAGCAGGAGCAGAATTTATGATAATGACAACCGGGCAAGGATTGCACACTACAAAGCTGTTAATGACCGTAAGGATAAGCAGAGGTTCAGTGGTACTCCTTATAGTGTTGCTGCTGATAAGGGAAAGCGTAAAGTTGTTGTTGATAAGAAGCCCGGAGAGGGGAGAGCATCTGCTGATGGGAAATGTTTCCGATGCGGTGGCATGGGACACCATGCTAATGATTGTCCTAATGAAGTAAAGAAGTGTTTTAAGTATGGGAAGCCAAATCATGTGATAGCTGATTGCAGAGCTACTATGCCGACCTGTTATAACTATGGTGAAAAGGGTCACATCAGTACCCATTGTGAGAAGCCGAAGAAGCCTCAGACATCTCCGGCTAGTGGGAAAGTGTTTCCTTTGGCAGGAACTTAAGCTGTCAGTGATGAGCGAGTTATCAAAGGTACTTGTATTATCAATAATATTCCTTTGACTTCTATTATTGATACGGGTGCAACCCACTCGTTTATTTCTGTTGACTGTGTGAAGAGGATAGGATTGGTGTCGTCTACTCTTGAGAGACAGATGACTATTGAGACACCCTCTATTGGCTCAGTGACTACTTCTTTGGTATGCCTGAAGTGTCCGCTGACTATTTTCGGTAGAGAATTTGGAGTGGATCTGATTTGTCTACCACTTGGTAATTTTGATGTTATTCTGGGTATGAACTGGTTAGAGTTCAACCGAGTCTACATCGATTGTTTTCGGAAGGAATTGTTGTTCCTGACTCCAGAAGGGGAAGCTTTAGCAGATTCTTTGTCTAGTAAAGAATTGAGGACCTTGTTGGAAGATGAAGCTAAAGTGTTTGCTTTATTTGCATCATTATCGGTGGATAGCAAAGCGTCAATGGAGGAATTGGCAGTGGTGAATGAATTTCCGAAAGTGTTTCCTGATGACATTACGGAATTGCCTCCGACGAGGGAAGCTGAATTTAGTATTGATCTTGTCCCTGGTACGAGGCCTATTTCTATGGCGCCGTACAGGATGTCTGCAGTGGAATTGGCTGAGTTGAAGTCTCAGATTGGAGAATTGTTGGATAGAAAGTTTATTAGACCGAGTGTGTCGCCGTGGGGAGCTCCAGTGTTATTGGTGAAGAAGAAGGATGGTAGTATGCGTTTGTGCATCGACTACCGTCAGTTGAATAAAGTGACTATTAAGAATAAGTATCCTCTATCAAGGATTGATGATTTGATGGATCAGCTGGTGGGAGCTCGTGTGTTCAGTAAGATCGATTTGAGATCGGGTTACCATCAGATCAGAGTAAAAGAAGGTGATATTTAGAAGACTGCTTTTAGGACTCGATATGGACATTACGAATATGTTGTAATGCCGTTTGGAGTGACTAATGCGCCGGGAGTATTTATGGAGTATATGAACAGAATCTTCCATTCTTATTTGGATCAGTTCATTGTGGTATTTATTGACGATATATTAATTTATTCTAAATCTGATGAAGAACATGCAGAACATATGAGGATTGCCTTGCAGGTGCTGAAGGAAAATAAATTGTTTGCTAAACTGTCAAAGTGTGACTTCTGGTTGAAGAAAGTGAGTTTCTTGGGGCATGTAATATCTGGTGATGGCATAGCGGTGGATCCGTCAAAAGTAAGTGCAGTGTTGCAGTGGGAACCACCAAAGACAGCAACGGAGATTAGAAGCTCTTTGGGTTTGGCAGGCTATTACCGCATATTTATTGAAGGGTTCTCTAATTTGGCATTGCCATTGACTCAGTTAACGAGGAAGAACCAAGTTTTTGTATGGGATGCTGCTTGTGAAGAAAGCTTTGAAGAGCTGAAGAAGAAATTGACTACGGCACCGGTGTTAGTGTTGCCGACTCCGAGTGAACCGTTTGTGGTATACTGTGATGCGTCTAAGATGGGATTAGGCGGAGTTCTTATGCAGAATGGTAAGGTAGTAGCATATGCTTCGCGGCAACTGAGAGTGCATGAGCGAAATTATCCGACTCATGATCTCGAGTTAGCTGCGGTTGTTTTTGTATTGAAAATATGGAGACATTATTTGTATGGTTCGAGATTTGAAGTGTTTAGTGATCATAAGAGTCTGAGATATCTGTTTGATCAGACAGAGCTGAATATGAGACAGAGAAGATGGTTAGAATTTTTGAAGGATTATGACTTCAGTTTGAGTTATCATCCAGGAAAGGCCAATGTAGTGGCGGATGCCTTGAGCAGGAAAACGATTCATATGGCAGCTCTAATGGTGAAAGAAATTGAGTTAATTGAACAGTTCAGAGATTTGAGCATGGTTTGTGAGACTACTGCAGATAGTGTGATGTTGGGTATGTTGCAGGTAAATAATGACTTCTTGGATATGATTAGAGAGAATCAGAAGTTGGATGTGAAATTAGTAGATTTGATGCCTGGAATAGGAAGTGACTCCGATAGTGACTTTAAATTGGATAGTACAGGTGTGTTGAGATTTAGAGGCAGGATTTGTGTACCAGATGATGAAGAATTGAAAAAGTTGATTTTGAGTGAAGGACACCGTAGTAACCTGAGTATCCACCCGGGAGCTACGAAAATGTACCACGATTTGAAGAAATTATTTTGGTGGTCTGGTATGAAGAGAGACATTGCTCAATTTGTGTATGCCTGTTTGACGTGTCAGAAGTCGAAAGTAGAACATCAGAGACCGTCTGGATTTATGCAACCATTAGAAATTCCGGTTTGGAAATGGGATTGTATTACTATGGACTTTGTTACAGGTTTGCCGAATACGGCGAGAGGATTTGATGCTATATGGGTGATTATGGATCGATTGACGAAGTCTGCACACTTTGTGCCGGTTAATATTAGTTTCTCGTTGACTAAGCTGGCGGAAATTTATATTCGGGTAATTGTAAAGTTACATGGTGTTCCGTCCAGTATTGTGTCAGATAGAGACCCGAGGTTTACTTTGGAATTTTGGAAAAGCTTGCAGGAAGCTTTGGGAACTAAGTTGAAGTTGAGTTCAGCTTATCATCCACAAACTGATGGTCAGTCAGAGAGGACTATTCAGTCGCTTGAGGATTTGCTGAGAGCTTGTGTGTTGGAAAAGAGTGGTGCGTGGGATACTCATTTACCGTTGATTGAGTTCACGTACAATAACAGTTACCATTCTAGTATCGGAATGGCACCGTTTGAAGCTTTGTATGGGAGGAGGTGTAGGACTCCCCTGTGTTGGTATGAAACTGGTGAGAATGTGGTGCTTGGACCCGAAATTGTACAGCAGACTACTGAGACAATTCAGATGATTCGTGAGAAAATGAAAGTGTCTCAGAGTAGGCAGAAAAGTTATCATGATAATCGGAGGAAAGAGTTGGAATTCAGTGTAGGTGACCACGTATTCCTAAGAGTTAATCCGATGACCGGTGTGGGTCGTGCGTTGAAGTCCAAGAAGCTGGATCCTAAGTTTATTAGACCTTATGAAATTTTGCAGAGAATTGGTGTTGTAGCTTATAGGGTGGCGTTGCAGCCTGAGTTGTCGAACTTACATGATGTGTTTCATGTGTCGCAATTGCGAAAGTATGTTTCTGATTCATCTCATGTGATTCAAAGAGATGATGTTCAGATTCGGGAGAATCTTACTGTTGAGACGATGCCGTTGAGGATCGAGGACCGTAAGATGAAACAGCTCCGAGGGAAGGAAATACCTTTGGTGAAGGTAGCTTGGGGAGGTGCTGCAGGAGGCAGTGTGACCTGGGAGTTGGAAAGCAGGATGCGAGAAGCGTATCCGGAGCTATTTCCATCAGGTAATTTTCGAGGACGAAAATAATTGAAGTGGGGGAGAGTTGTAACACCCATTTTAATTATCTAGTCATTTTATTATTAATTTAAATATTATATGTTGGTGTGCCCTTTGGTGGGGGTGTATTTGATGATGTTTGGTGGGTGTCCCTAATATGGGAGGACTATTGATGGTATTTTGGTGTGGAATATAATAATATAAAAATAATAGTAACATTGGTGGGGGTGTTATTATTATTATTATTATATTTATTATATTTGTTAATATTATTATTAATTTGGTGAAATAATAATATTAGTATTATTATTATTATTATTATTATTAATAATAATAAGTGTTATTATTATATTAGTATTACTATTAAGATTATTATTATTATATTATTTTATTAAGTTATTATTATTATTGGGATTAGAATAGTTAAAAGAAAAGAGGAATGTGAAGGGTGGGGAGTTTCACGATACATTTGAGAATTGGGAGAAAGAACGATAGAACGAGAGAAGTGAGAAGAGCATAGAACGAGCAAAAGGAACGAGGAACGGAAGAGAAAGGAAAGCCAAGAGACCAAATCCAGGAGGATTTTCATCGATCAACCGATTAACAAGGTAAGGGGGAGAAACGGATTGGGATGGTAAAATACATGAAATTAGGTAGAGGGGATTTCCTTAACCCCGTAGGTATTCTGATGAATATGTGTGGATTGTTGTATGTTGTTGATTATTGATGAATTGTGTTGAATAATATGTATATGATGATCTGTTGATGTTTGATGTTGCCATTGTTGAATGAGTGCTGGTGTTGGTGTGGTTTGAGTAAGGTTCGGAGTAACTCTGGAGCGCCGGTAATGTACTGTAATGTTGGTCTGGAGTAGAGTTATAGGACAATTGATAAGCGTAATATGCATTGGTTGTAATACTGATAGGATAGAAAGTGGATGTTGTGGAATAGGCTTGAATCGGAGGAGAATGAGAATTCTGAACTGTGAGAATTTGGGAAGTCGCAGGCAACTCGCTAGCACTTCGCTAATCGAGCTGGTAGCGAGCGTTCGCTAGGTTCTCGCCTAGTGAGTGAGGTAGCGAGCGTGTCCAGTAGTCTCTGTTTGCCTTCGCGAGGTAGTTCGCTAGGCGAACAGGTAGCGAGTATTCGCTGTGACGAGTTGGGTAGCGAACCATTACAGTAGCCACTATTGTCATTCGCGAGGAGGTTCGCTAAGCGAACAGCTAGCGAGCATTCGCTAGGAGCTCGCCTAGCGAGGGAGTAGCAAGCGTAGCAAAATGTGACTTTTTGTGCTGTCGTGCCTGGTGCGCTAGCTGTGTAGTATCCCTTAGACCATGATGAGTGTAGGGATGGAGATTGGATAATGTAGGGAGTACATTTGGTGATAGGATGTGGATTCTTTATCGTTTAAATTAAGTGAATGATGGATGAGTGTGCGATATGGAGTATCGTAAGGTTATCACTATGATAGGGTATCCCCGGGTGATGGGATGTGGTTATACTTGGTGTTAGAATGTGAAACTGCTCACTGTGTGATTTGAATTATAAGTCGTTGGTGTGTAATATATCTACACATATGCATTGATGTATGATGATATGATCAGGAGGATCGTGTGCACTTAGTGTGCCTGAATATAATAGTTATGCATTGGTGTCTTGCATATCATGGTGTTTGGTGGGATGAATCATATCTCAGTAGGAGCGTAAGTGATTCATCTGTACTCCTTTGAGGAGAATGGTGGGGGATAGATCATATCTCAGTAGGAGCGTAAGTGATCTGTCGGGGATAGATCATATCTCAGTAGGAGCGTAAGTGATCTGTCCAGGTTCGATTGAATGAACCAATGAGTCGGTACCGCATGCATGGTGTTGAGTTGCATATTTGCATTATAATATGTTATATTGTAATTTGAACAGTAGGTTCGTGATTGGTGTTGTGGGGTGAATATTGGGGTGTTGGTGTGTTTTACTACCTTGTTTACATGTATTACATTACCAATATATTTTTGATCATGTTTTCTCACCCCTTTGTTGTTGTTGTGGTCTGTGCTTCTTCGGAAGTACAGATAATCCAGGTACTTAGCTAGCTTGGATTATGGTGTGCCATTCGAGTCTAGGATGCTCTGATACGTAGCACGAGACTTGGGTGTTTTTATTTGTTTTATGCTGAACTTGTATTTTGTTCCTGTGAACGTATCAAAAACCTTTGTTGGATTTTACTATTTAATATTCCGCTGCATTTGGAGAAAAACCTTTTTTTATAAGGAAATGTTGGTTTTGCTATGTGATATCCCACTTGGGAAGAAAACTCTGATGTTTATTTATAATGTTTATTATTTTAATTGTTTTTGGGAAGTGGGGTGTTACAATTTTCGCCTTTTTATCATGCCAAAGTGGGAGAAGTCTACTCTTAGGAGGAGTAGAGATACTTGTAGGATCACTCCAATTATAAATCTATCTTGTTCTCTTTTACCACCTCCCTAAGAGATGTGTTGTTGTCATCAAAAAGGGGGGAAAACATGGATCTATGTGCTTGCATGTATAAATTTGATAATCCTGCAAACAGATATCCTTTTTGAAGTATTGATGACAACAACATAAATGGTTGTTGAGGTCGGTGGAAACAGTTTTCAACTCTCTAACAATGGTGACCCAACTAGAAAACATCTCAAGTCTCATCAAGGAAAGAGACTCAAGATTATATTGAATTGCTTATATGATTCAGGTTTACTAGAAAAGAATCTTAGAATTCTTAAAGTTTAAAAATAGATGAAGTGTGAAAGATCGGCAGGTCGTGTCTGTCTGAGTGACTAGAGTCTTATAAAAGTAAGGAGTTAACTCCTAAGTACCAAGGACACGCACACACGCAAACACAAACACAAATCTTTTGAACCTCTTTTTAAAATACAATAACTCTTTAAAAAATTTTCAAATCCAAGCCATTCAATTAAGAAACTGTTAGGATTCTTTCTGGCCTATTTTTTAACTACCAAATCGATTGGGTACTTAAGCCAATTGATTGGAAGAGTCCTAAACGATTAACCAATCAATTATGAAATCATCTTAATGACTGGTAACAACTCTTGTTGCCTAATCTTTCAATATTTAGCCAAGGTAATCAATTAAATTTGGTCATCCAATCGATTGGGACAAGAATCCAATTGATTGGGACATTAAAACAACCCGTGGATTTTTTCCTTTTCTGATGCTTTCATCTCCTATATAAATGAGGGCCGCCTCTTCTTCATTTCACACCATTTTCTAAATATTTTCATTTTCTTAGAAATATTTGTCTCATAATATCTCTAGATATAGTTTTATTTCGCTTAAGTTAACATGGTTTTTTTTAGTGAAGCACTGCTTGTGAGGATGAAAGTGTATTGGCCGTGTTGTTGTTATAATTCTCAAGAGTGCGATACTCTTAGGAAATTGAGTTTGGTTTGTGAGATAAACCAGTCATAAAATATTTGTTTTGGTTCTTAGAACTTTTCCAGAAAAAGTTATGTTAAGTTATTGAGATAAGCCTGGAAAAATCTATAAGTAGTTTGTTAGTTGAGCATGGTTAAAAGCTCTCACTTTGGTTGGGGATACGCCTGTAAAATCTCAAGATTAGATTATAGTCAAAATCTCAAGATGGTTAAAAGCTCTCATTATAGTCAAAATCTCAAGAAGATCTCTTGGGGACAAGAGTAGGCCAACGTTTTGTTACATAATTTACTATGGTCTTAAAAGTACTAACATAATTTTTTGTTTAAGTAATATAACTTTAAAATTAATCGCGAATTTTAGATACCACAATTCACCCCATTATCTTATGCTTAAAGTCAATTTTCCAATATGTGACATTAGAGGCTAACTCCTAGTAAAGACTAATTATCCCAAGACGAAAAATATCTTCAATCTATTCATTAAACAAACCCCCATCCATTAATAGAGAAGGGTATAGTTTGTGGAAAGAGAAAATGAAAATTTTCATATAAGGGATGGGTTGTGGTATTCGGGAGACTATGAAGGAATACCCATTTATTCCTATACACGATGTTAATGGTGTTTTAGAAATCTAAAAATGATTGTACCAAATATGATCAAGAAAATTTGCAACATGACTAGTAAGTAAAAATTGTCATCACCAATGCTCTCGGTCATAGTAAATTTTTGCGAGTTTCTCACTACGAGACTGCAAAATAAATGTGGGGCATCTTCTAAATTACCCGTGAAGGATCTGGTGAGGTAAAGAGGTCAAGGTTGGGCGCATTAACCCATGAATATGAACTCTTTAGAATGAAACCTAAAGAGAGCATTAATCAAATTAAAACACGATTTACCTGCATCGTGAGTCATATGAGAACTCTATGAAAAACAATTTAAAATGAGGAATTAGTCATAAAAAATGTAGATGTCTAAGCCATAGCTGGAAACCCAAATTCACTGTGATATATGAATCTAAAGATTTATCGACTATGGATACACACACCCTATTTGGAAAATTACAGGAACATGAAATGGAACTAAAAAGACTTGCCATAGATGAAGATGAGGAAAAGAAAGAAAAAATTATATCACTCAAGGCCGAGGAATCTGACCCTAGTGGTTACATATCTCTTATAGTAAGTAACTTCAAAATATTCCTAAGGAATGAGAAGAATAAAAAAGAAGAGAAAGAAAAAGATGAGGAAAAAATACCATCCATCCCAAAATGGTACAATTACGGAGATAAAGAACATGTTAGGCCATATTGTTCCCTAGCTAAAAAGGAAAATTAAAAGAAACCTAGATGGCCTCATAAAAAGAAAGTTTATGTTGCATTGTAAGACAATGATATGGAATCCTTAGACGATGAAGAGGAAGCTAAGATTTGTCTCATGGAAAATCATCAAGATGATGAAGATCATAAAATCTAAATCAAATGAAACTCTATTTACAAGTTCAAGAATTTGAAATACCTACACAATGAGTTTAAATAAAATTACTTCAAATGATGTGTGTATCCTGAGTAACGAGGGTAAATCTTGGCTATGGCATAAGAGAATAGCTCACATCCACATGGATCACTTAAATAAGTTGGTCTGAAAAGATCTCGTAGATGGTCTACCAGACTTATAGTTTAAAAAGAGTAAAGTATGTGATACATGCCAAATGGGAAAGCAAGTAAGGGCCTCTTTTTAAGCCAAAAATATTTTTTCTACTGATCCATTCTTACAACTACTTCACATAGGACCTTTTTGGCCCCTATAGAATCGTAAGTCTGGGTGGAAACATATACGCTCTTGTAATTGTGGATGACTACTCTCGCTATACTTGAAAATTGTTCTTATCTCATAAAGGTATGTGTTTGTGCCTTTTGGAAACTAGCCAAGGTTATCCAGAACAAAATAGGAATAAGCATTGCATTCATCAAAAAGGACCATGATGGAGAACTCCAAAATGGGGAATTTGAAATTTTTTGTAATGAGAATGGTATTTGGAATAGCTTTCTCCCCCCCAAAAAATAGGATAGTAGAGAGAAAAAATAGGTGTGAAGTCAAGCTTCCTTCAAACATTCATGTTTCGATGATGACATCAAAATATGCTCAAGTATAGATGCGCAAAAAGAAATGATCACTTGTCTCAAAGCTTCAAGTTTTATCCAACAATTGCTCAAGCATTGAAGTTCATCTTGGAGTAAAGCAAAGGTTGATTAAATATTGCTTAACATATTTATACAAGTGTTCTTATATTGTGTCATGAATTTCATACATGTTTAGGCATTATAGAATATCTTGCCATAAGTTTCATACATCAGAAATCTGTTTATAGGCAAAATATCTCAGCGTTAATCGATTAAGACATTTCATTAATCGATTAACAGGTCAAAATTTTGAATATTTTTTGCACGTTACAGTGTGTTAATCGATTAACACATTACATTAATCAATTAACACTGTCCAGATTTCTGAAAATATGCATCTGTTCATGGTATTCTTCCTTGCCTCTTCATTTCTTTTCATGACATTATTTCATAGTATGATACCTCTATAGAAAGATATTTTGTGCATTATAAATAATTCTTTTTCAGATTTTGAATATACCTCCAACATTTTTCATAATCAAAATCACTCATATTCTCATTCTTTCAATATATTGTCATAGTGTTCATTACAAACTTTCTGAGAGAAACTTTTAATAATTTTTTAGAAACATCATTCTAGTTTCATCTCATTCATAAGAACACTTATATATCTATTGTGAGTGATATTTTTCAAGGAGAAGATCAATATTCATATTGATAAATATTCACATTGTTACTTATACAAAATTCAGATTCACTACAACTTATTTTTAGGATTATTAAAGATAAGTGTGTAGGGTTTTCCTTGTTATCCAGATTGTGGATACAAGAGGTCCTTGTGTGAGATATTCATTCTCGGTAGGACTTTAAAATTGTGTAAATCCAAGAAGGGTGTTCTTGGTTAGGAAATCTAACATTGGTAGTAAATTCTCTTTCATGTTGAAAGGGGAGTGGAGTACTCTCGAATTGTGAGGGGAACCATATATATCATTGTGTTTTTTACTTTCCGCATTTACTGCCTTTCATCACCTAGAAGCACTTAGGAAAGTAAAAATCCAAGAATCATCAAAAACCGGAAAATGTGTCTAAGAACCTAATTCACCCCCCCCCCCTCTTAGGCATTCATATAACTCACAATAGGTCTCTAGTAGAGCTTCAAGGATGATGCTCAATGAGACTAATCTTCCTAAATATTTATGGGTCGATGTAGTAAGCATTGCTTGCTATGTTATAAATCGTGTCTTAATAAGAGCAACTCTAAAGTGGATGCCTTATGAACTATAAAAAGGAAATAAAAGTCGAATATCTATCACATACATGTTTTTTTAGCTGTAAATGCTTTATCCTTAACAACAAGAAACATAGCCCTAGAAAATTTAATGCGAAAGCTGATGAAGGCGTATCCATAGGATATTCCACTTTTAGAAAAGCTTTTAGAGTCTTTAACAAAAAAAAATATGATAACCAAATAATCATTTCATGTTACCTTTGATGAATCTAGCTCTAAAACAATTATTGGAGGTCAAAAGGAGACCATCATATCCAAAATGTTATTGGAGATATCTCTAAGGGAGTCACAACTAGGCAATCCCTTAATAAGGTATGCAAGTTTGTGGTTCTTGTTTTGAAAATTTAACCAATGAGAATAAAAAAAGCTATCATTAATGAACATTGGTCTCTTTCCATTCAAGAAGAGTTAAACCAATTTTAATGAAATAATGTTTGGGAACTCATTCCAAAAGCTTAAGCTAATCTAGTGATTGGTATCTGATGGGTCTTTCGCAACAAGCTGGAGGAAGATGGAAATGTTTTAAGAAATAAAGTCAGACTCATTATGATGGGATACAATAATTAAGAAGGAATATATTTTGATGAAACTCATGCCCATGTGTCTAGATAAGAAGCCATAAGGATGTTATTGGTGTTATCTTGCATCATGAATTTCAAATTATTTCAAATGGATGTAAAAAGCACTTTTATAAATGACTACATTCTAAAGGAGGTATATGTTAACCAGCCTCCAGGTTTTATCTACCCAACCTTTCTAGATCATGTTTTAAAGCTTAAGAAAGCGCTATATGGACTAAAAAATAGCTCATATGTATTGATATGACCGTCTAAGCAAATTCTTTCTTAAAACCATGTTCCAAAGAGGACAAGTTGATAAAACTCTTATTAGTTCAAATTTATGAAATGACTCGGAATGTGTTCAAAATGTCAATGATGGAGGAGCTATTTTTTAGGATTTCAAATCCATTTAACTTAAGAAGGAAGTTTCATAAATAAAGCCAAAAACTATAAAAAGTTTCTAAAAAGGTTTGATATGGAGAAGTCCAAGCAACCCCAATGTCGACTTCGTGCAACCTCGACAACCCCAATCTCTTCTCTATCTTACTACATCTCATCCTGATATAATGTTTGTTGTTTCTCTATGTGCATGCTTTAAAGCATCCCTAAAGGAATCACATCTCAGTGTGGTCAAACACATCATGAGATATCTCTCTCACACAAAAAAAATGGATATATGGTACCCCAAGGGAGATAATTCTTACTTAGTTGGGTACTCTAATTCTGATTTTGTTGGGTGCAGACTGGCCTGGAAAATTACTAGTGGTACATGTCACTTACTTTGGAACTCCCTTGCCTCATGGCATAGCAAGAAAAAATTAAGTGTCGTGTTATCCACAGCTGAGGAACAATACATTGATGTGGGCAGCTATTACACTAAAATTATCTAGATGAAACAATAACTTAGTGATTACATTATTAATCTTGGATCTACCTAGATAAGATGTGACAACAGAAGCGCCATAGACCTCACAAAAAAACCTGATTTTTCACTCTCAAGCTAAATAAATCGAATTTTGGGACCACTATTGTCGTGATGAGAATTGGATATCAAGCTATGGATTAAGTTGAATCGCAAATCATTATTCACCATTGGCCTTTAATTTATCCAAGGGAAGGGAGAAAGATTGAATAACCCATGAGTATGCAATGCAATGCAATAGAGAATCTAAGGTTCGGGGGTTGGTTATACCTAGAGAAGGTGTTAGCATCCTAAGCATCTGTAGTACTCTACAGGAACCTCTTGTTGAATTATGTTATTGTTGTTTGCTAAAGGGTGACCTAGGGGTTTATTTCTAAATATGCTCGCCAAGACATCACATCTCGTGCCTACGTATCCTGACGGGAATGGAATCAGAGCATTTGTAGTTCCCCTCAATAAGGGTGAGGAACTCTTGACTGTGGTCAAGGTTCTAGGGGGAGAAGGTTTGTTGATTGATTCTAGGAGAAGAGACAAGTCGTCATCTTAGGGAGAATACTCGACTTAAACTACCACAAACATATAGAAGAAAATATTTGCTTCACATTGAGAGAAATGCTCCAACTCGGATCTATAATCGACGAGTATGCCGCATACCTCTCTCAAGCGGAAAAGATTCTACGTCTTTCTCGATTATGTTATGGGGTAGGAGAATTATATCTCGACTACATAGATGAATCATGTCTAATTCTCTTGTGAGAATAGGGGATTTAATCTATAAGTTATCTAAGTTGAAAATCTAAGTGAATCTAGCCTGAGGATATGAGGGTGTCTCTTAAGTTGATTAACTTGAAAGGAATCAGGAATCAAGTAGAGGGAAAAGATGCAAATGAATAAGATGTTCATGACTATGAAGTCAAGAAAAAGATCCTTTCTTTGAACGTGTCACAAGAAATCATTAATTAATTTAAATATTTATATTTATATTAACTAATAATTACCACATATTTTTATATATTTTTTTAATATTCAACAAATAACTAAATTACTAAAAAACGAAAGTAAATAATTAAAATATTTTTGGTACTTTTGAAATAATATATGAATTACATTAAATAGAAACTAATTAGAGAAAATAATTTCAAAATGTAACAATTAACAAATAGCTAAGAAAAATGTTTTTAAGATTATGAAAATCAATTAAAAAAGAAAAGAAGAAAAATAAAATATTAAAAAAAAAAGAATGCTTGAGCAACCATACCATGTAATACAACATAAATACATTCAAAATATTTGTACAAATATTTTTCTTATTATCACTTGACACGTTTTTAACTCATATATACATGCACTTTAACCATCCACACACTTGCTACAAATGAAAGGAAACATGAGAGTATAAAGGACAATAACTTAGCACTACTTATTTTAAAAGATAAACTAATGAAGTCTAAAAAATTAAATGAATTATTCACATTGGTACAATTAAAACAAATAGCACGTAAATGCACATACAAAAAAAAAAACTGCAAATACAAATAGATTTACGCACAAGAAACAAATATGTAATGTCCAAACAATAAATACAAAATTTTCATAGCAGCACACAAGTCATAAACTCAAATAACACACATCAGTAACACATAAGCAATTATAAATTTAACACAAAATATTATAGCTTAATTTATGAATAAACATAGACTAGCTAAATGACATGACTAATACTTAAATTACAAACTTAATAAAACTACATCAGCAAAACACTACGACATGACATTAGGCCTTGTTTTGGAAAGGACAAATGCTATTAGGAACATGTTTAGGCCTTGCTTTGGAAAGAAAATGAATTGATCTTGCTGATGTTTGATTGTGTTTTTTATAAAAAAGAAAATATTAATAAACAAATTAAAAATAAAATTAATTAATAAAATTAAATATTTAAATTAAATATTTAAATTAAATGTCTTATTAAATCTAAATAAATTAAATTATTATTTAACTAAAAGTAAATAAAAATGATAAAAAAAATGAAATAAAAAGTCGGCCAGAAAAGTGCTCGAAAAAATAGAATGAACACACCAAAATAATCAATGTAAAATAAACATATTAGAAAAATAAATCGTTTGGTCAGTTTTTGAAATAAATTTAGACTTGCTTGTCTGTAAATCTGACAAATTTATTCTGACTAACATTTCAGACACTATGCAAGATGAAGTGCATGTTGTGTTATGCAAATGATGCAAAACAGAATCTTAATTAGGGTAAAAAATTAAGGTATGACATATGTCCCTATTTAAGTTTCTTCTATCCGGAGATACGAAGATTGAAATCTTCGTCTCAACGCAATAGGAGAGACTTAAATACAAACACGCATAATTTTTGGCTCTAAGATACCACAAGATGGATATGATATGACATGAAATGATCTGATATGATGTGATATAGAATGAATGCAAGACAGTTAAAGAATGGAAGATTTGGTGAGGAACAACTTAGCAAAGTAAGACTCCACGGGGAAAGATCCACTCCATTAGGGAAAAGACTACCAACTGACAATCACAAGGTGGCTTAAACACAGGGTATCTCCCAATAGAACAAAGGTGTGTATTGCCTACTACCAAAAATATGGTAGCCTAAACAACAGGTAAGAAACTTGAAAGGAAGGATAACCTACTACCAACAGACGGTAGCCTAAGCAAAGGTATCCAGTTGAAATGAAAGGACGTATATTTCCTACTATCAAGTAGATGATAACCTGGGCAAAGGTAATAGACTAGAAAGGAGAGATCACCTACTACCAAACACAGTAGCCTAAGCAAAGGTATTTGTCCAAAAGGTACGGTATATTACCTACTATCAAAGATAAGATAGCATAAGCAAAGGTAATAACCAAAATAAGCTTCCATGATTAAAACATGATTCAACTTCTTCTTTAACTAAATGACTCATTTAGAAAGGTAAATAAACCTCCCATCGTCTCGGGTCATAAGCTATGGACTGGTTTAAGTTTCTTCTTTAATCAAGTATTCCACTTGAAAAGGGTAAAATAAACCTTCCATCGTCTCAAGGTTATATGCCAAGAACGGGTCTCAGTTTCTTCTTTTACTTGAAAAGGGTAAAAATAAACGTCCTTTCGTCTCAAGGTTGTATGCCAATAACGGGTCTCAGTTCCTTCTTTGATCAAGTATTCCACTTGAAAAGGGTAAAATAAACCTCCCCACACCTCAAGGTTGTATGCCATGAACGGGTCTCAGTTTCTTCGCAAGATAGAAGCATCACTGGGGTGAACGGAAAGCCACACATAGAATCACAGTCTTGCTTCAAGGCTTCAAACTTCTCTGGGGAAAAGAGAGCACTCCACATGGGGATATTATATCATGACTTCACTTAAGGGATTGTCAAGATGAATCTCATCGCTCTGTTGGGATGAGAAAGCTTCACTGGGAAAGGATCAAACTCATGATCAAAAAAACTTCATAGGGGATAAAATAAATATCCACTACGAACTGAAGTAGACTGAAAGGAAGTCATTATCGGAGATGCCAAAGTCGAGTCCTCACAGGGGATAAAATAAATATCCACTTCATTAGGGGAACTCGAATCAAAGTCGTAGCTACAGATATCAGAGTTGAGACTCTATAGGAATGAAATAAACATCCACTTGGTCAGGGAAGATTGAAGTTGTAAGAAGTTCGTTGAGGATTGAAATAACATTCACTTCACTGGGAAGGTTGAAGCCAAGGAAATTCACTGGCGGATGCTTAGGTTACCAATAGGGGAAATCTTGCACCAAACATGCCATAACTGCTTGAAGTGGAGATTCGTCGGGGAATTGTCATTACTACCTGTGGTAGAGACTTAATGGGGAATCATCACACCATTTGAGATAGAAGCTCTTTGGGGTATGGGTTAAGAATGCTATGAGAACAAAGTAGCTATGTATTGATGAACTGCATGGTGGTCTCCATTTCGAACAACATTTGTTGTGAATGGATAAAATAATCTTCAATTTTCAAATGCCCCAAGATCACATAGTTTATGATAAGAAAGTCATTCCAAGAGGATTTTACAGAAAACTTGGAATTCATGATGTTCCAATATCTTCTAACTCTTTGAGAGATTTGCCAAATCTTGACGTAACTACCCTAGATTGATTGCATTCTGTATAGATGAAACTTCAAATTTGCCCCATTAGGGATGGTTAGTCTGTGAAAGCAACAAGTGGGAAACAAACTTACCCCTGGTCAGCAGAATCTTCAGGCAACATGCCCCTGGATATGATCATTCTTGGAATGTTTCGCCCTTTTTTTTATCAGAGTTTCAACACTCAAAAGATTCAGCTTATCATTGTTGTTCGTATGCAAGCTTCTATGATGTCCCTCAATGTTAGCAAGCAAAAGAATGTTAATTCTGAAACTGCTAATGCAACACACATGCTTGTCTTGAAGTTTATTTATTTATTTATTGAAAAGATATCAGAATAACTTGTGACCGAATCACTAGTTAGGATAGGAAATTAATTAATTTTACAAAGCCAACACAACTTTTTAGCTTAGCTCATATGAGTCAGGAAACGTTATCTCATCGAGTACACTTTCAAAATAAACCCTGCTTCAATTAGGTCTTTTGAGGGTTATATCGTGGCTTGGTTCACGGCTTAAGAAATAAAGGATAAGGCTAAAAGTTTATTTGTACCCACTCATTCTTCTTGATGTTCTCCAATCCTACCTTTAGTTAACCTGACACGAGCACTCATCTCTCAAGAGAATTTTTGATATGGTTGAGAAACCACTGAGACTTTGGACATGGCAGTCACTCACCTTTTTGATTTTGGTGTTTGATCACACGACTTTGTTATTTATTGATGATTTTTCTTGGTGATCCTTTGTTTTTGATTTTCATATTTCCTTTTATTATTATTTTGTTTTTATTCCCTAAATTTTTCCTGGACGAAGTCTTTGGATTTGACTTTGAAGTCCAGCGGGATGCCTCAATTTTGCCTAAGTCTCCTTCATAGGTTTTGACTAGCGGGCTTTTTCTTTTTTCATTTATTTATTTATTTATGAACAAGTCGTGTGACTCTAAGTTACTTTAACCCTTTTGAAAGGATTGTGACTGCCTCACTCTTTAGATAGCCGAAGGATAATCATTGTGGTTTTTTGACTTTCCAGCCTCATAATATGTGAGGAATAGATAAAATGGATTCTCAAATGTTCACTCTTCCTTTTTGAGAATCTGGGCGCTTGATCAGTTTAACTGAAAACTACCCTGCCCCAAGTAAAAATGGATGGTTTTTTGTATGTAAGGAAAAGAAAACTCCTACTTCAAGGCTCAAAGGGGTTAACAAGGGTCTATCTCCCTTATATCTCTAGTGTTTGAGGATTTGAAACAATGTCTTACATCATCATCCGGGTTTTATTCAAAAGCATACGACCAGAGATCTCATGTTTTTGATTTCATCCTCCTCCTCCCAATTCTCTATCAAAGTAAGAGATTTGGTAAAGTTGGCATTATAAAACATGAAAAAGAATTTTATGAGTGAGCACAAATGGATTTATTCAAGACAAACATATTTATTGCATTAATCATTCAAAACAAACAAGTTCTTACATGCAAATCATGCTTTTATAATAAAAATAATAATAACAAATACAAGCAAACAAACAAACAACCTAATGATCTTGGGAATGAGTTCTCCTCCTGATTTCACCGAATTAAAAGGAATCTCGTGAGTCTTCATATCCATCAGCATAAAAGTGTTCCATTCACAACTGGGCTTCCTCCCTTGAAAGTCAACACCTCATCATAGGTCATCTCTTGGACTTTTTCTTGGAAAACCTTGCACTCTTCAATTGAATGCCCATTGCATCATCATGAAATGCACAACTAGTATATAGATTGAACCAAAAAGGGTGAGATTTCATGGCTCTGGTCTTTCTAGGTGCCATTACCGAGTCTCGAATAAAATAGGACCACAATTGACTGTAAGTCATTAGGATTGGGTAAAACTTCTTTTGATCATGACTCTGATGTGTTCTCTAACGAAACTGTGATTGACAATTTGGAATGATCTGAGCGGAAGGAGCAACATCAATAGGAACTTTCTTACCACCTTAAAGCATGGTAGCATCGTATCCACAAGGCACATGAGAAGACTTTTTACTGTTGCAAGTAATCACCACTGGCTCTGGAATATTAAAATGCGGAATTATGACATTCACCCTTTCTCTAGCGATACGAAGCAGTTTCTGATCTAACATATCTTAGAGATCCCTCTTCAACACAGAACATCCACGAAGATTCTTTGAATAAATTTTGCAAGAAGCGTGATTATGCTCATAATGGGTAAGCCTACATAAATTGACGTGCATATCTACTAAAGATCCTCTCATTGAACTCACGTCAGAAATACAATATTCTCCGAGATATCCTTCCTCAGTGTTTCCATACTTGGGTAACAAATTTGTTGAGACATTAGATCTGGAATCTTCAAAAGACAAAATACCGCTTTGCACTAACTTTTGTATTTCGGCCTTCAAAGCAAAACAGTGTTCAATATCATGACTGGGCGCCCACCATGGTATATTCTTTGGGATGGCCGAAGGATTCTTTGTTTGCACCAGATTCGTTTTGTACTAAAGTAGGATATAATTTAGAATAAGCCATTGGGATCGGGTCAAACTAGTCCATGTGTTATTTACTTTTGTTACGAGATCCTCCATGTTTCTCTCGCGAAATAGCATTAGCAGCTTGTTCCTTCTCCTTGGGTAAATCTTCCACAAGCTTCGTAGAGTTGTTTGAAGCGCTAATGGGAGTCACCGGAATGGGCATTGACATGATTTCAGAAATCACGGTCCTTTGAAGAGGAGTCTGAGAAATATGAGGAGAAGGTTGATTTTTGAGTAGCAACCAGAGTTTCAACTAAAGCAGATAGCCTTTCCACACCGGCCCTCAAATTAGTCACCTCCTTAAGAAGTTCATGGTTTTCTTGCTCAATGTTTTTTATTTTCTTTCTTTGACTAGCCTGAGTATCATACTGATGAATTAGCTTACCTCCTCTTTGAGGGAAAAAGTAAGAGTGAGAACTTAAGATGCAAAGAATGCAATGCTAATGACGAATGCAAATGCGCCAATGCAGATGTGTTTCAAGGAACTCAAAGGTTATGTTTGCAAACACCACAAAATAGACAATACTTTTGATAGCTAAAAATCTCATTTTATTGAAAATGGGGTATAATCTCATAATACAATGGTAAAACATATGATGTTTGTAAACGAAAGCTTTGAATTCCATGAAACTTTTATGAACATGATGTTTATGAGTGCATGTATGCTCAAACACAGGTATGCATAGATCTACATATTCACATATACATTCAAACATGCAAAGACTTAGGTTTGAAAATCAACGAGCCTGGAGTAATAGTTTACCCATCCCAAATGGTATGAACTAAGGGTTTATTGTACCTGCAGAACAAAGGCTTTAAAAAATTTCCCAAAGTCATCAGTTCTTCTCTCTGATATTATCAATTTTCCAAATACTTGGTAGTTAATAGTATTCTCAAGAAAACCTCTTTCGAGTGTAGTATTGCGTATCAACTATTTTGGGACTACTCCCTCATAGTCATCGCACTACGTCTTAAGAAGGGCCAAGTTGAGTTAAGGGTAACTAAAGGTTCCAAGTATCACAGACTCCTAGGTCGAAAATAGTAAGCGCTTTCACGAATACTCATTCAACAATACTGTTCTCAAGGGGGCCTCTACTGAGTGGTGATCTCTCAAGTCAGCTTGGTCGGGAATCACTCCCTATAAGCCTTCTTGAATATATCACCTTCCTATCATAAGTACACTCAAGTTCGGGTGTAGGACTCATCTCATCATATAAAAGCAACAACCCAAAGCAGAAACACATATATACAAATATATAGATATACAAAAAAAAAACACAAATTAAACAAGTTAGGGGGAACCCTCGACAAATTCCCCAGTGAAGCCGCCATTTCTGTCGCAATGAGAATGGGATATCAAGCTATTGATTAACTTGAATCGCAAATCATTAATCACCACCGACCTTTAATTTGTCTAAGGGAAGGAAAAAAGATCGAATAACCCATGAGTATGCAATGCAATAGAGAATCTAAGGTTCGAGGGTTGGTTATACCTAGAGAAGATGCTAGCATCCTAAGTATCTGTAGTACTCTACAAAAACCTCTTGTTGAATTATGTTATTATTGTTTGCTAAAGGGTGGCCTAGGGGTTTATTTCTAAGTATGCTCGCCAAGACATCACATCTCGTGCCTACGTATCCTAACGGGAATGAAATCAGAGCATTTGTAATTCTCCTCAATAAGAGTGAGGAACTCTAGATTGTGGCCAAGGTTCCAGGGGGGAATGTTTGTTGATTGATTCTAGGAGAAGAGACAAGTCGTCATCTTAGGGAGAATACTCGAATTAAACCACCACAAACATATGGAAGACGGTCTTTGATTCACATTGAGAGAAGGGCACCAACTCGAATCTATAATCGATGAGTATGCTACATACCTCTCTCAAGCGGAAAAGATTCTACGTCTTTCTCGACTATGTTATAGGGTAGGAGAATTATATCTTGACTACATAGATGAATCGTGTCTAATTCTCTTGTGAGAATAGGGGATTTAATCTATAAGTTGTCTAAGTTGAAAATCTAAGGGAATCTAGCCCGAGGATCTGAGGGTGTCTCTTAAGCTGATCAACCTGAAAGGAATCAGGGATCAAGCAGAGGGAAAAGATGCAAATGAATAAGATGTTCATGACTATGAAGTCAAGAACAAGATCCTTCCTTTGAACGTGTAACAAGAAATTATTAATTAATTTAAATATTAATATTTATATTAACTAATAATTACAACATATTTTTATCTTTTTTTTAATATTCAACAAATAACTAAATAACTAAAAAACGAAAGTAAATAACTAAAATATTTTTGGTACTTTTGAAATATTATATGAATTACATTAAAGAGAAACTAATTAGAGAAAATAATTTCAAAATGTAACAATTAACAAATAGCCAAGAAAAATGTTTTTAATTTTCTAGATTATGAAAAATCAATTAAAAAAGAAAAGAAGGAAAAGAAAATATTATTAAAAAAAGAATCAATGTTTGAGCAACCACACCATGTAATACAACATAAATACATTCAAAATATTTGTACAAATATTTTTTCTTATTATCACTTGACATGTTGTTAACTCATATACACATGCACTTTAACCATCCACACACTTGCTACAAATGAAAGGAAACATGGGAGTCTAAAGGGCAATAACTTAGCACTATTTATTTTAAAAGATAAACTAATGAAGTCTAAAAAATTAAATGAATTATTCACATTGGTACAATTAAAACAATTAGCACGTAAATACACATACAACAAAAAAAAACTGCAAATACAAATAGATTTACACACAGGAAACAAACATGTAATGTCCAAACAATAAATACAAAATTTGCATAGCAACATACAAGTCATAAACTCAAATAAGCAATTATAAATTTAACACAAAATATTATAGCTTAATTTATGGACAAACATAGACTAGCTAAATAACATGACACATACTTAAATTACAAACTTAATAAAACTATAACAACAAATATGCACAAAACACTACACATGACATTACAAATAATACTACAAAGACAAATATAAAATTAACATAAATACAAAACAACATCAGCTTTTCAAAATAAATGGTGAGTTTTCAATTTTATCCCCCTCAAATGACATTTTCCCTCACGTTGTTGCCCTCTCTGTCTCTTTCTCTCAATGTCACGTCGTGGTTTATGAAAATTTTTGCAGTTTAGGTGTGAGGAAGATGAGGTATGAGTGTTTTTTTTTTCTTTTTTGTGTGATTGCTTGTTGTTTTCTATCTATGTGCATGTTGCTCTTTTATAACCACCAGGTTTTGTGGCTTATGAATTCCCCGTCAACATGTCTGAACCTATTTGGAAAGAGTTTAAATTCTTGTCTCTTTGTCCTGTAATTCATGAAAATATTATAATTGTGTTGGAACATGTATGTTTATGTTTGGAAAGAAAATGAACATGTCTTGAACATGTTTAAGCCTTGTTTTGGAAAGGACAAATTCTATTAGGAACATGTTTAGGCCTTGCTTTGGAAAGAAATTGAATTGGTCTTGCTGATATTTGATTGTGTTTTTTATAAAAAAAGAAAAAATTAATAAAAAAATTAAAAATAAAATTAATTAATTAAATTAAAAATTTAAATTAAAAATTTTATTAAATCTAAATAAATTAAATGACTATTTAACTAAAAATAAATAAAAATGATAAAAAAAATGAAATAAAAAGTCGGCCAAAAAAGTGTTCGAAAAAATAGAATGAACACACCAAAATAATCAGTGCAAAATAAACATATTAGAAAAATAAATTGTCTGGTCAGTTTTTGAAATAAATTTGAACTTATTTGTCTCTAAATCCGACAAATTTATTCTGACTGACATTTCAGATACTATGGAAGATGAAGTGCATGTTGTATTATGCAGATGATGCAAAACAGAATCTTAGAGTAAAAAATTAGGGTATGACAACTATATTAGGGATCATGTTGGAAAAAGGGGAATGCGTGCTTGAATTTATGATCTCATCTAATCAACTAGTAAATATGTTGTCTAAATCTCTTCCTAAAGAAAACTTCTTTTAACTAGGAATTTTGAACAAAATCATGCATGGATTAACATGCATATGTGTTTTCTTCTCAACTTGATTCCATGTGATCTATATACTTTATTTTCTGCCTTTTTGATTATGTCAAAGAGGGAGAACTATACTTTTAGGAGGAGTATACTCTATACTTAATTGAGGGACAATTCAACCACTCCAATTATATATATATATATATATATATATATATATATATATATATATATATATATATATATATATATATATATATATATATATATATATATATATATATATATATATATATATATATATATATATATATATATATATATATATATATATATATATATATATATATATATATATATATATATATATATATATATATATATATATATATATATATATATATATATATATATATATATATATATATATCAAGTTCACTTTTACCACCTCTTAGAGAGATGAGTTGTCATCATAAAAAAGGGGAAGAATGTGGATCAATGTGATTGGAGATATAAAGCTAATAATACCGCAAAAAGATCCTTTATGAAGTTTTAATGACAATAACCATCAATGGTCCTTGAAGTCAGTGGCAATAGCTTTCAACTCTCTAATGATGGTGACCCAAGTGGAAAACATCTGAAGCCTCATCAAGAAAAGAGAATCAAGATTCTATTGAAGTGCTTATATGATCGAGGATTTTTAAAAGATTCTTGGAAGCCGGAGAGTTGTGAAAGAGAATAAGTTTGAAAGCCCGCATTGTTGTGTTTGTCTGAGGGACCAGAGTCTTGTAAAAGTAAGGAAGTAACTCCTAAGTACTAAGGAAACTCACATGCTTAAAAATATTTTGAATCTCCTTTTAAACTACAAGAACTCTTAATAATGTTTTCAAATCCAAGTCAATTGATTATGAAACTATTAGGATTTTTTCTAGCTTGCTTTTGAACTACTGTTGAAAGTATATTATGTGGGTAATAGTTTTATCATCTCCACGGGGATTGAAATTATATTATCGTCGTTCTACAGTTTATAAAGTCTTATCGCCGTTTCGAAAATTTTCATTTTCTTTAGAATTTATCTCTCTATTTTCATTTTTAACTATCTACAACTAATTTTATTTCAATTAAGTTTCTTTGGTGCTTTTGAGTGAAACATTATTTGTGAGAAACAAATTGTATTGGTCGTGCTACTGCTATAACCCTCAAATGTGTGATACTTCAGTCTTAAAAAATACTAGTTGAATTTGTTGTTTAAGTAATATAACTTAAAAATAATCATGGATTTTAAACATCATAACTCACGCCCCCCACTTGTGCATGAAATCACTTGTCCAACAAAGGGTTCCCTTGGAATAAACCCAAAATGGCGCATGACTAGCTGAGATAGATGTGGATACATTAGATGTGTCCCACAAGCCAAACATCCAGAGTAAAAGACTATGTCCTCTAAGGGACGCATTTGACAATAATAAATATATAGCCAAAATCATATATAATTTGTTGTTGTACGGTCAAGAAACACTCTGATGGGCTCGATTGATTGATTCCCACTAAGTGGGACAAATGTACAAGCATATAGCTTATCGTCAATGTAGCCATCAACATATGACCACCTCGAAGATACGTGGAAAGTGTTTGAGGATCCATACTTGAAAAATGGTAGACATGAAATATCAGTAATGGTGTAGCACAAGTGCTATAAAAATGGTACAATAACACTAAAGGATGCAAATATATTACCGTAAATAACGTGCATCTAGATATCATATATATAGTCTTTGAAAGACAACTTTCAATAAAATTAGAGTACACGTAAACCAAATAAGTGCCCCCAGTTGTACCCATGAATTTTCTCTAAGTCAAGGAAGTATATGAGGCAAACCACATAGAGGTAATATAAATTATTATCCAAAAATATGGATGTGTCAACCAATTACATGGAGTATGACTTCTATGCACTTATTCTATGATACATAACGTATTCGTCATCACCATCCGCATGCACAGCCGTATCCAGGTGGTGTGCATACAAGCTCTAGGAATCTAAATCTATCTTGAGTACATATGGTGTATTTCAACTCATTTAAAGCATCCACTAGGTTATCTCTGAAATATATCATCATCATCTCAAGTGTTTCAGGTATGGTCATCCTGGAGTGGTCTAATAATTTTCTCTTGACCGAAAGATGCAACAGACATGACATATAATCCAGTGTGATGTACATATCACCATATAGAAGAAGAAAAGATGATGTCTCAAAGTGCCATCTCTCAAAGAACGCTGACATCATGCCATGGTTAATAGTAGTATAACCAGTCTAAAGGTGAGAAAAGTACACAAGACTGAGGGGTTGAATTATGTTTTTCGTTTTCTTAGTTTGCATCTAGAATCTAAACTGGTGTTCAGATTCTGGTTAATTCTTAGCAGCAGAATGTTAATAGAAGAAAATAAATAATGGCAGAAGACACAAAGATTTATACTGGTTCCTCTCCTAACTGGGAGTAGTCCATACCCCTTGCTTCACAAGAGATTTTCACTGTAATTAAAACGTGATTACAATCACTTATGCATTTTGCATAAGACTTTTACACTTGCTCAGACCTAAGGTCCAAGACTTCTACTCAAGCTCCTCACTCGAGACTTCTTGCTCAGGTTCCACAAACCCAATACTTCCTTGCTCAGGTCCTCGGCCCAATACTTCTGCTCAAGTCCCATGAAACGAGCCTCTCTTCTTGTAACCTACTTGTCCAGACTTACTGCTCCAAATTTCATGCAACTGAGCATTCCTGCTCAAGCCCCTCAGGCTCAAGACTTCTGCTCCAGGTCCCATGAAACGAGCCTTCCTGCTTGCACCCCATTGGTTAAGACTCACTGCTCCAAGTTTCATGTACAAAGCTATCCTTCTCAAGCCACACTGGCTCAAGACTTTCCTGCTTAATCAATCTATTTGATTAAGATTTTTACTGCTCAAACACATAGCAAGAGACTTATGTGGCTTAAGCATCTTGGCTTGAGACTTCCTTGCTTATATCCTAATGATACAAGACTTCTGCTTAATCAATCCACTTGATTAAGACTTTCATGGCTCAAGCACATAATAAGAAAGTTATGTGGCTTAAGCATCTTGGCTCGAGACTTCCTTGCTTGTATCCTAATAGTACAATACTTCTTCTCAATCAATCAACTTGATTAAGAATTTCATAGCTCAAGCACATAGCATGAGACTTACGTGCCTCAAGCATCTTGGCTCGAGACTTCCATGCTTGTATCCCAATAACACAAGACTTTTATCTAAACTACTAAACAAGCTCAGCAGAATAGAGAACAAGGTGTACATGATACAAGTATCAGAGGTACGAGAAATCACCATAACAAATATCTAAAGCATTTAAGATTTCTAAGATATTTAATGTGTAAGAAATCTTAAGGCTTTTCCAATTACAACCTACATTAGAAAAATTTGCATATACAATGAGTTGATAATTTTTGATCTAGTTACTCCTTCTTTTAGTTGATCCTTGTTAAAGGTTCAATTTAAAACTTCAGCCATATTTATAGCCTTTTCAAAATTAGCCGTTGAAGAGGTAACTTTATCAAGAGTCTTTATTGTTACTCTATAGTACAAGAGCCGTTGAAGATAGATACACCAGAAGATCTTGATCTAATGTGTAACATGTTTAACCTTTGAGTCTTCAAGACATTCTGTACTAATAGAGCTATTGAGAGTAGATATCCATAAAGCATCTCATCCTTTCTTGAGCCTTGCAATATATAGACTCTAGCTGACAAACTGATTTGACAATACAACTGCTTTCTGCAGTACGGATAACTTCAGCTTTATCACCAACTCTGAATGGTACCAGAAGCCAATTTTGATTCACTAAGTGTAGAGACAAATAAGTTGCTTCTTCTAATGTTGAGACCTCCAACTTTAGAATCTACGTCAAACATCACTTAGCAAGTGTTCTTCAGATTCTGCCACCAGAAGCTAGCAATTCGGCAACTCTCAAAGTATGATTAATATAAAACAGATTCTGACTATAATATTTACAAGTTTAGAACCTGCACACATGTAAATCAAATAAACCATATTTCTTTCAATACTTTGTTATCATAAAAACCCAAGGAAAATATGTCATGAACAAATCTTATTCTAACAATCTCCCATTTTTTGATGATGACAAACACAACTATTTAAAGGACAATATTCGATAGTTATAATTTTATTTGCAACATCAGGGTATGAGGTTTGTAAGTCCCCCTGAGTCTAATAGTCCAAAGCAGAGTTCTCTAGACATCATACTAGAAACTACTTTCAAGAAAAAGCAATTCAATTTTCTTAGTAACATTAGAGTATGAGGTTTGTAAGCTCCCTCTGAGTCAAACAGTTCCAAGGTTGAGGTTTATAAGCTCCCCCTTAGTTCCATATTTAAGAGAACCAAAAATAATATTTTAACTTCCTTTGACAACATCAAAATATAAGGTTTGTAAGCTCTTTCTGAGTCTGATAGGCTAAGGCTGAGGTTTGTAAGCTCCTTCATAGTTATATATACAAGAAAGTTAAAGTGTGTCGCCCGGGCAAGATAACCATAAAAACAGAAATATAAATAACAAAATTATAAATGACCAATATATACAACTAAATAGGTAATCAATGGGTTCAGTTTCTAATTAAATACTTACCATTATTTCTCCCCCTTTTGTCACATAAAAAATAAATAATAGAAAAGAAGAAGAAAAGAATTACAGTCATAAATGCATCACATACCATCATTACAGGATCAGTTTCCAAGAAATTGAAAAACGATCAAGTAACATGGGGTCATTAAGGATTGTATAGTGCATGCTGAATACTTATTGGTCATAACATTTTCAAGAATCGAGTAAAGGGTTTTATTTAACCATTTAGATTACCCATAAGCTATTATAAAAGCAACCAAAATCTAGGTCATTTTCATCAATATTCACTAGAGTCATGGAGGCATTAGCTGAGACTCATAAGACTTCTGTAATAATAGAAATCTCTGAGAGCTCTACAAGACAAAGTATCCAAAACCCTTAGAAGATGGCAACTTCAGAAGCTTCTGCAACTGGTTCTATACCTTCTTCCCTGAATAGTTAAGATGAAACCTCGTCAGCAATACCTCAGAGACCTACAGAAGCAGGTCCATCATTATCTATTTTGAAGCCACAGAAGATATCCATGAAAAAGACTAAGAAAAAGAGGCTCAAGAAGATGTTTCACTGCAAATGAGCCAAATTATGATTATGACAACAACTTCTGTTATAAGGTGCTGGATGACATAAATAGAGCTTAGTATAAGATCAAACCAGTTTCTTATCTTTTTTATGTAATCCTTTTAAGCTTGTTTAATGAAAAGAAGTTATTTTGACCAGTAAATGTTATGCAATCATAAAAACATTTAATTCTCTCCTTTTTTCGATTAACCGCTGCCTGTCAGTTAAAACACTGAATCCCATGTGGGTCAAACACATCCTTTTGGTTCAGGTACCCATCTCTTTGGGTAATCATCGTCTTTCGGTTAGAATACCAATTATTTTCCTTCTCCCTAATAGAGTCAAACCCTTTTCTTGGATTACCATTGTCTGTCAGTTCAAAGACTAGTTTTTTTGTTCCCCGGCAAAGACTAGTTTTTCTTTTGCTAACAAGGGTCAATTCCTTTGTTCCCCAGTAGAGACATTTGTCCCTTTCCTTAGGTTAACCACCGAGTCTCGGCTAAAACACCCTAGCCTCTACTTCTTGCCCATTATCTCGCTCTTTGCCCTTTTCTTACTCTTACCTCTTATTCTTCCCTCTTGATTTCGACACCATTTTTCTGCTTTTTGCTCTTGGTTTTGACACCATTGACTTTCTATATATGTCTTAGTTCTCTGAACTATGTAGGCTCTAAATTTCTCATTGCACTATAAGGATACGTAGGAATAAGATTATGAAGTCTTAGCGAGCCACCTTCTCTTTTTTCTTCCCTGGTTCCAAGAACTACATAGCTCTGAATTCCTCATTGCACTGTGAGGATACATAGGCACGAGGGCCCCAATCTTCCATGAGCACTTTTTTATCCTTTTCCCTTTTCCCTCCTTTAACGAGTAGCCTTTAGATAGATCACCGATCCAATCCTAGAAGCATTCAGAATGGTTCCCGTCGAGTACGACGGATGCGTAGGGTGCTAATACCTTCCCCTCACGTAACCGACTCCCTTACCTGTTTCTCTTCCCCTTGAGTTTTATCTATATTTTCCCTTTCCTTTTGGAAAAATAAAGTCTGGTGGTGACTCTGTTTTATCTTCGAGCGTGCGATGTGTGAGGGTAAGATTCCTTTCTTACTATGTTTTACTGATGTCAAAACTAGGATATTTCGTTCTTGTGTATTTTAGACGGTATCACCTTGTCTAAGCCATGCATTCATCTTTTATAAATGTGCATAAAGATCTGTATACATGTATTTAGACATATAGGATCATACACTATGTCAAAAATGAGTTTTGAGTCATTTTTTAAGCCTTAGGTCGACTCACATAGGTTATAGGTTGACTCACAATGAAAAGAAATGGTGTATGAAACTCTCTGCCAAGCTTGCGTCAACCCAAGACTCCTATAGGTCGACGCACACTGAAATGGAAATGTTTGAAAATTCTCTGGCATGCATCCATCGACGCATGGATCCAATGTAGGTCGACACATGGACTCCTTTCTTGTGCATTTTTGAATTCTGTCTTGTTCAGGTCGACTCACAACTTCTATAGATCGACCTCTCGCGCATATTCATTCATTTTTCTGTCTCTTTGTGTTCCCAAAATCAGTTTTTTTCTGTTACACATTCATGTACATATGTATACTCATACGCATCACTTTGAAAAATAACAAGAAAATTGGAAGATACATTGCATTTCTCTTCACCTTCACTCTCACAATTGCATTCATCAATAATCACACATAATCATCTTTATTGATTATGTTTTTTCAAGAGTGACAACGTCCAAACGTAGGATTTGTAAATGGATTTTGGGTAGAGATTCAGTGGGATTTTCTTGAATAAAACCATTGGGGTTTTTTCCTCCAAGATCTTGAGGGATTTGGGTGTTTTTGCAAAAATCTTTGCATCACAGATTCAGCCGAGTGAAAGTCTTGAAGAACAGTGGGTTCGGTTAAGGGAGTAATGGTAACCGGAGGATTATTTTGAAATATTTGGGGTCAAACATCTTGCGATCAAAATCAGTTGAGTGAAAGACTTGAAGAACGAAAGGTTCATTCAAGTGAGTAGCAGTAACCAGAGGTTTGTTCGAAGTATTTGATGCACTTGACTCAGCTGGAATCAAGGGGAGAGAAATGGTTAGTTTCAACTTCGACAATCGGGTTAGATTGTTGGTTAGCTAGGACTTCTCTTATAGTGAATATTGAGCACATATATTATACATATCTCAATTCTAGTTTTAGAATTGGGGGAAGACGTACCCGAAGCGAGGACGAAAGGGGGTCTGCCTAAACAAATCAGGTGTCGTCCTTTCTCTCTCTCTATCTCTTTACTTTTACATTGTTGAAATTTGTGTGAAATAAATTTTTAGCAATATTTCAATTGATTTATAGTGTGAAAAATTGTTGTGAAAAACCATTGTAATCACTTTAATTGCAAGTGTGAAAAATGTTGCACTACATATCAAAGGAAATTTGACTTGGTGTGTTTTGCGTGCCAAGTGTTTGATATATTGATAACACATAAATTGTTCGATATATTGTCAATTCGAATGTTATCCTCAATTAAGCATTGGAAATTGGTTCACCTTAAGTGGATTTTATTTGAATTGTTGATTGGGAAACTTATTGGTTCTGCTATCTCATCAAAATTATTCCATTCGGTTTCGCATATATGATCTATCCAATAACAGTTCGTTTAGGCGAGTTTTGATCTGAGGCCGCTTTCGCACAATTTTTTAAAACAATTTTTTAAGCGCAAATTATTAAGAATTAGTGATATATTCAACCCCCTCCCATACCTTTCTAGATCAGTATCATCGACTAACACGATGCGCTCGAGTATAATCCCGCTAGCTTCACTAAGTCCTAACCAGTTTGTTGGACACGAATTGGATGAGGTTTTTGGCCACTTTGCAAGCTCCTTTTCAGAAAGTGATCAACTAGAACTTGTTCCTCTCCATGATATCTCAACAATGGTACCAAAATCTGCCACAATTGTTCTTCTTTCACCATAGATAACCTTGGTCCAATATGCTATCTTGATATACCTTTGGACATTGCATAAAAGCACCTTTTGATCACCAACCCCTTTCCATGATTCAAGGAAAACTTGATCTGAACTAGAACCAACTTGTACCACTTGTAAAACTCATGAAAACTTGTGAAGCAGTGTCAACTTAGGAGCTAGGAAAGTGAAAAACACTTTTGTACTTGATTGTCCAACTTTATGGATTTTGATAAAAATCCATCAAATAAATCTACCATCCTTTGATACTTTACTGAGCCATTTCACTATAAAAAGAGCACCATATCAGATGTTAAACACACACCAAGAGCATCCAAACCTCAACATAGCAACCAAGCACACATTGAAGCATTTTCAAAGTGTTCTTCATTTCACTACAAAACCAAAACTGCCAAAATCCATTACAGTTACTAAATATTCATTCTTTTCACTCAAACACATCACAAAAACCTCACTTGACTTGTTGAAACTCACCAAAACACTTCACTCCATCCCAAACTAGAAGTCAACCTTCATTGGCCACCATTGTTGACCAAGAAGCCAAAGCTTCAAATCTCTCTGCCCATGCCTTTCCCTTTCATTCAAACACCTCAAACACTTTCCAAATACATCATAGAATCTTTCCAAATAATTAAACCTGAGATGTAACACCTCCAACCTCAAGATTATTTTTCACATTCCTTCCATTGCAAGTTGGTTTAGACAGAAGAACTAAGAGCATTCCAAGGCAAGTTGAGCATTCTAACACCTTTATGGGAGTTCATTGGAGCTAAAGACATCAACATCCTTCATCTAGAGCAGCTTTAAAGATGTATTGGATATTCTCCAATAGGTAAGCTTCTTGACTTTTCAAACTTCATGATACAAGCATCATTTACATTCATGTGAGTGACCATTCTGTTTGTTATGATGTGAGGATCAAAAACCCTAAACTAGTGCTGATTGATTGTGAAAATATGGAATTTAATTTTTTTTTAGAAGAATTAGGGTTTCTCTGGTAATGTTTGGAAATCTTGAGTTGTAGGAAAAATAAATGAAATTAGAATATGTATTTGGATTCCTTGTCAAATTCTGAGTGAGATGATTTATCTGTTTGTCATGTTTGATTCCTAAATCATGAAATCACTTTTTTTTTAATTTTGGATTCTCGAGGTTGAAGATGATCAGCATTCGCGCGTTTTCATTTTCAAATTTTATATATATATATATATATATATATTTTATTAGGGCGCGCTTTATGACAAGGCCACTGGAAAAACGTGGGTTCGAATCTGGCCGCCCCTTCCCACTTCTTTTTACCACTCTTTCTCTTTTACTTTTTTTTATTCTCTTCATTTTTACTTTTTTTCATTTAATTAGTTATTTTAAATTTTATTTAAACCTTTTTATTTTATTTATTCATAGCATTTAGATATCAAAAATGTTTTTATTATTTTCATTACACTTATTTGTTTTTGTTTACATTAAACTTTTAAATAATATTAATTAGTATTAATTATTTCTTTTATTTTCTTTTAAACTTTCAAAAAACCACAAGAAATATTTTTATTTCTTTTTCCTATTCTTATCCTCTCATTTCAAATGTCCAAATTTTCACCTTTTATTTATCTATTAGTTTCCATGATTCGTGTACTTTTTCTTTTAATTTTATTAATTGTTTAAAGTATTTTAAAATTGTTATTAATTATGATGTGCATACTTGTCTAGCATCTAGGATTTTTAGTTGGTTATACTTTTGATTTAAAAATCTTGGATGATCCATGTCTTTGTCCCTTTATCATGAAGTGATATTGTCTTGAAAAACCATGATGATTTTGCTTATTCTTAGTGCCATCTTGATGTTGAATACTTTGAATGGTTGATAATTATTCTCACTTATTTCAAAAATTGTCCATTTGTTTAGAACTTGTTTAATTGCATTCTTGACCTAAAATCTCATGATGAAACCATGCCTTGATTTCTTGGCCTTATGTTAATATTGTTTTTATGTATGCATGTTATAAGTGATGATGATGTACCATGTTTTCCCTAGATAACCCATGATGATCTTGCCTTGGTTTTGGACATGTGTTTACCCATGAATTGCTATTGTCTTGTTGAAAATGTCTTGAGGAATGATGTCTCCATGTTGTCACACCCTCATTTTCGCCTTTAGCCTTTATACCCTACATTCGCCATATCATACATCATTTTATTGCATATCGAGCATGTGGGTGCGGATTGAGTCGATTTGTTATTTTCCATTTCAAATGAGATAACTTGTCTATCTTAGACTACATAGAAGAAAATGTCCATTATCTAAGGTTTGATCTAAATTGGAAAGTCTATTCATGTGGATTTCTTCAAGAAGAAGTTACTTGACAAAATATTAGGATATTCAAAATATATTCCTAATGAACATGAAATTCAAGGCCAAATTCAAGATTGCTTCATCCAATTTTGTTTCAAATTCTTGATCAAGTGGAGTCCAAATTTGCAAAGCATGAGTCAAGATCACAAGTCCATAATTCAAGACTTCATCCATTTCAAGCTTAATGGTTCTAAGGAAATCCATCATGAATTCAAGATTAAAGGCAAGAATATTACAAAGAGAAGTGACATTACAAGAATGTGATTTGTTGCAAGATTTTCAACTCTAAGTGATGTTTAGAAATTAATTTATTTCTAATCTTCATTCAAGTCTCTAATTAAATTCATGTTATGGTAGAGCCACACCAAGTCCACAATATGGTTACAAACATCCAAGAAATATGCAAGAACTAAATCAACATTGGAATGTTTTGAGACCAAGATTATGCATGTTTAATCATGGCAAAACAGTCCCATGCAAGAGGTGACAAGTTGCCTCATGTCACAAAATATGCATATCACAAGACCAAGGAAATGAACCCACAATGATGCATTTATATACTAAATATCAGACTTTTCAAAATACTGTCAAAAGGGTAGAAGCATTGACCACAAGAGCTGTCAAGACACAAGCCAACAAAAGGGGTGCAAGATACAAAGTGCAGCAGAAAAAAGACAGCAATGTAGAGGGTTGTAGAAAAAGACAGCATGAGAAAGTAGTGCAGAAAAATGCAGCATAGCCATATACATGGAAATGGAAAGAAAGAGAGTGACATGAGAAAAGGTAGCAAGAGACATTGCCCCATGAAAAAATCTGATGTTTGGGGGGAAGAGAAAACCCTAGGAGCTGAGATAAGAGGAGGGGGCTGTAAACAAAAGGGAGGGATTCAACATTCATTTCTACACACACTTGCAAAAACCAGAAAATAGAGAGAGCAAAACAATACCCTAAAAAACAGAAAAATAGGAAGCTTTGCAAACCAGAAAAAAGAGAGTGATATAGAACCAAGAGGATCATTAAGAAACAAAACCTTCACAACATAGAGGGAAGAGGAGTGAGGTACATTCAACCAAGACCAAGGAGGACTTGCAAGAAGGATAGAAAGCTCTTGGGTATCAATTTCCTCCAACCTTTCTCTCTTTATATTTTTGCTATTTACATTCATTTCGTTTACTCTTTTATGTGTTGTTGTATTGTATGCATCATGTAAGGTTCTAAGGGTTCCAAAAAACCATTTTTAAGAACCAATAGAAAGGAAGAAAACCACAATAGCCAGCAAAAAATACAGCAAATACTGTATTTTTCGCTTCAGGTCGCGGCACGAACTGTCAAAAATAGAATGAAAACTTTTCTCAGTTCGCGGCGCGAACACCCTTCGCGGCGCGAACATGCAAAACCAGAATGTTCACTTTTCTCAGTTCGCGGCGCGAACTGATCAGTTTGTTTATTTTCTTGTTGTCTTTACCTTATGTTTTTTTTTTTGCAAAGGGTGTTAACCCCATATGTTTGTATGATTTTAATATGTGAATATTGTTATTGCCCTTGTTGACTTTTGATTCCAAAAAACCATTTTCAAAAACAAACTCTCAATTTTATCGAGCCATTTTCAACCCTTGTAAGTCGGCCGCCTTGTGCGTCCGCCATCGACCTTGTTCGTATCACCTCAAATACTTTTACAAACAATAAACCTTGATCCAACGTCAAGTGGTTCTCTTTTCTCATAAAAAATCCAAAACACAATAACATAAACGATTAGAATTATGCACCACGAACTTTAAAGTGGTGGAAAAGGAATGAGAATGGAGTCCTCCTACACTCGTTCCGAATGTTTTAGATACAAGGCGCTCGACTTGGTTATTCGAAACGTTCATTTCTATCCAAAGACTTTTGTGTATAATCCTAATCAAGAACAATTTCTCTTATGAAACTTAAAAATAACATCGACTCATCAAACCTATTTTCGCCTTAGGGCATCAATCCAAAAGCCCTTTTTCAAGGTATAAAATCAACCAACAAACAACAATTTCACAAGCCTCCGAACTAAGGAGCTCTGATTCTTCGCTTCTTTTAAGTGAGGATACGTAGGCACAAGGGCGACAATTCTTGGCGAGCATTAAAATAAAACACCAATCCCTCTTTCTTTAAAATAAGCAAACTTTTAGAATAAAACACCCATTCACGCTAAATAACCTAGGAGGTTCCCATTGAGTACGATGGATGCGAGGGGGTGCTAACACCTTCCCCTCGCATAACCGACTCCCGAACCCTAAGACTTGGTTGCGATGACCACGCTCTTTCCCAAAGGTTTTATCGCTATTTCCCTTTCCCTCCTTGGGATAAATAAAATCCGGTGGCGACTCTGTGTCATTTTTCGCGTAGCGACAGCTGGCGACTCTGCTGGGGACTTTTTCCTAAGCGAGTCAAGCCTAACCTAGGTTGTTTTTGCGTGTTTGGGTTCTTTCCTTTTTGCTTGTTTATCGCTTTCCTTGTTTTTTTCAATTGTATCTCACCGTGTTTGGTTTCATTGGTTATTGGTATGGATTGAAAACTTTGGCGGCAAACCTTGAGGGAAAGACTCTATACCCGAGTCTAGAGTGTTAATATTGAGATAGGAGAGGTTGAGTAGTATGGGCTTCCGAGATGCTCATCTCGTGATAGTCAATACGAGAACCTCGCTTAGAGTAGATTCATTTGAGAATGATGAGAACCGTCAAGCTCTTGGCGTGTTTGATCAACGTTTTCTCAAGAATCCATTACTCTAAGGACCTTTTAGAACCCTAAACCTTTGGCCAACTAAGATTGATAGTCACGTAGTATGGGTCCTCGAGAAGCTCTTCTCGTGTGGATCGATACGAAGACCTCGTTCAGAAGAGACTTTCTTGATGGAGTTGTTGCCTGGCAATGACTGACATACGTAACAAACAGTCAAGAAAGTCCATGACTCTGAAATCCTTGTCTAGAACCCAATGTCGATGTGTCTCGTAGTATGGGCCCCTGAGAAGTTCTTCTCATGTGGGTCGATACGAGGACCTCACCCAAAAGAGATTCATGTGATGGAGTCATCCTCCGACATATTCATGTCATGTATAATGAACAGTCATGTGAATCCATGACTTTGGGATCCCTTTTAAACCCTAGATCACACCTTGTGAGAACCTTTTCCATAAAGCAGACATTATCGACCATGTCCATACCACGGACTTATGAACCCATATGCTCGAATTCTGCATCCGTTCATACATACATACTTCATAAAAATAAAAATAAAAATAAACAAAGCTCTTAGTGTCTTGTTCTTGTTGCAGATATAAGCATTTTTCAGAAGCAGTCATGATGAATGTGAATTTAGGAACAATGTAGCTAAACAAGAAGACCGACAGAAAGAGCACTTTCACTTTCAAATACAAAGATCCTTCAATCGACAGTCTAAAAGCTCTAAGTGCCAAGATCACTCCCATCAAACACAACAAATTTCACTCTTCTTATGGGAGAATTTTGGATCTGTTGACAGAGAGGGTAGAGTTTGAAGCCCTCACAGCCTTGGCTTAGTACTATGACACGTCCTTCCGTTGTTTCACCTTCGCCGATTTTCAGATAGCTCCTACTTTGGAGGAATTTGAGAAGATTTTGAACCTCTACATCAAAGATCGCAATCCTTTTCCCAAACTCGAAGAAGAGTTCACGTTGAAGAAAGTGGCTTCTGCCTTAGGGATTCCTACATCAGATGTGATAGCCAATTGGGCACCCAAAGGAGCTAGGGGTTTCTCAAGGAAATTCTTGGAAGAACAAGCGTGGAAGTATGCCAAAGAAGAGAAATGGGAAATATGTGGTTCAATTCTGGCACTCTTGGTCTATGGAATTGTGATGTTTCCAAATGGGGAAAATTTTGTGGACTAAGTAGCTGCGGAAATCTTCTTGACCAAGAACCCTGTGCCTTTCCTCTTAGGTGACTTCTACCACACACTCCATACAAGACATACAAAAGGAGGTGGAATGTTCCTTTGTTGTGCCCCGCTCCTGCATAAGTGGATAAGGACCCACATGCCCGAAAAAAGTCCTTTTGCTTCCAAGGAACTCTCATGGCCTCAAAGATTCGCTTCACTTACCGCTAGTTCCCTCACATGGTACAAAAGGGAATGGGAAACCAAAGATATTATCTTTTCTTGTGGAGAATTTCCCAACGTGCCTCTTGTGGGGACGCGAGGTTGCATCAATTACAACCCGGTGTTACTCAAGAGACAGTTTGGACACTCCATAGATGGCCCTCCTAAGGAAGAAGATTTGGTGCCATTCCTTGTCAATACGGCCGATCCAAGTGACCCGTCTGTACAAAAGGCCAGAAGAGCATGGGTAAACATCCAAAGAAGCAATCCAGACAATGGGCGGAAGAACATCCTTGCTCGTGAACCTTATGTCAAATGGGCGAAAGAGAGAGCGAAAGAAGTCAGATTACCTTTTATCTTTGATGCATCTGTTTTCCTATCTAATCCTGAGGCCGAGCCTATCTTACCCGAAGATATGGAGAAACTTAAGGCTAAGATCCAAGAACTTGAAGATGAGAACACTCAGCTTCGAATTCGACTCAACGAGACTAAGCAGAAAAGCGAAGCTTGGGAAGACAAAAGCAAAGAGTTGAAAGGAAAGTTCGAGGATAGCAAGAAGAGGGCTAGGGAAGAGAAAGGAAAGAAAGAATGGGTTGGTGGAGCTCTCAAAAACGCCAACGCCGACTTGGATCACCAAAATGAAAAATTGGACCAAGTGTGGCGAAAGGTCAGAGACTTAGAAAATAATGTGAGAATAGCCACCCAGATGAAGAAAGATGAAAGGGAAAACTTTGAAGCTCAGATTCACAAGTTGAAAGGCATTATGAAAGGCTGCGAAGATCAATTAGCTCGTGAGCTATTGGAAAAGGAGAATGTGCAGCGAGACTTCGTGCAAGCAGAGTACCAATTGGGTAGAGCTATCGAAGAAATCCGAAGACTGAAAGATGGAATATATGATGAACTATATCTAGAGTAGAAGGACAACTGCCACTATTGGGAAGAAAGTTGTCGTCAGGAAGAAGCTGCGGTACTTCAAAGAGATGACATCATCCATGATCTTCAAATTCTCTATGAGGAATGGAAGAACAAATTCATAAACTTGGCGGGATTCTCCAACTTTGTGCTTCAGCAGATCCCTGAAAGATTGAAGGTAGACGATCAAGTGATGACTCCTGAAAACACTCCTGTCCTTGTGTTCGACTTTGTGAAGTTTTGCAAGGAAACAATGGGAGAACTTGTTATAGATTTAGAGGCTGTTCGCAGGGCCCAAGGAGTCACATTTAGAGTCGATTTGTAATTTGCTTAAGAAGTGTATCTTTTGTATTTTGTATTTGAACTTGGCTTCAAGCCTTAATGAAATGAGAGTTTGTTCTATTATGTCTCTTCTGATTAATTGCAATGAAAAATGTTTATATTCTCAACAATAACTAACAAGGTTACTAAGAGCTTTGCACATAACATTGTTCATATGCATTCCATACGCATCATATCGCATTTCATAAAAACAAAACCAAAACTTACCAAAACTTGACCTCCATTCGCAGTAAACAAGCTGAGTTCCCAACACCCCTACTATACTCGTGGCAAGCAAAGATTACTGATGGATCAGATTGAACAGACTCAAGCCGCTTTCAGAGACGAGATGACCCACATGAAGACGCAGATGGGCCAGTTGATGGAAGTCATCCAGGCTATGGCTAAAGGACAAGAAGAGTTGAAGCAAGCTATGGAGAGAAACGCTGCCAACACTCCAGTCCCTACTACTGTAGGCTCAACTCCCACTCCTGACAATGTCATTCCTACTCCTACAAATGCAATCCCTGTTCCTGGTGGCACGATCCCTACTCCTGTTGGCGCAGGAGCAATCCCTATTCCTCGTAGTGGTACGACTACCCCTCAAATCCACTTTGACGATCAGAAAGGTTTCTACAACTCTCACAATGATTTGGCTGCAGACGGTTCTGGAGCACCAACTACTGACTTGGAAAAGAAGGTACTCGCCTTGCAAGAGACGGTCAAAGGACTACAAGGCCCAAGCACTTTTGGGTTAGAGGCTGCGGATATGTGTTTGGTACCCGGTGTTAAGATTCCACTCAAGTTCAAAGTCCCTGACTTTGAAAAATACAAAGGGGCGAGCTGTCCCCGAATCACATCCGATCTTATTGTAGGAAGATGGCTGCCTACTCTGATGATGAAAAACTACTAATGCATTTCTTTCAAGATAGCCTCAGTGGAGCTTCCCTTGAATGGTACATGCAGTTAGAAGGTACGCACATCAAGACTTGGAAAGAGTTAGCCGAGGCATTTCTGAAACATTACCAATACAATTCTGACATGGCGCCTAATCACACACAACTCCAAGGCTTGACCCAAAAATCTGGTGAAGCGTTCAAGGACTATGCTCAAAGGTGGAGGGACTTAGCTGCTAGAGTCCAGCCTCCTCTTCTTGAAAGAGAATTGACCGATATGTTCATGGGGAATCTTCAAGGTCCTTTCCTAGAACGCTTGGCAGGATGCACATCTACTGTATTCTTAGATCTAGTGATGGCCGGTGAGAGGATAGAGAATATGGTAAAGATTGGAAAGATTCAAATTGCTGATGGAGCTTCTAAGAAGCCCTACCAAGGTTTTGCAAGGAAAAGGGAAGGCGAAACGAGCGCTGCTTTGATGGATAAGGGGAAGGCCAAAGAATACCAAGGCTCTTATCATCATGTGGCCGTTGTTACTCCAAATCAACCTCTCTCCATACCCGCAAGTCAACCGGCTGTTCAAGCTCCCTATCAACAACAACGTCAAAACTATTATCAAGGTCCGCCAAGACAAAGGAGACCTGAGAAAAAATTTGATCCTATTCCGACAACATACGCTAGGTTGCTTCCGCTCTTGCTTAGAGGTTCATTGGTGCAGTTGAGAGAAATGAAGGCTCCCCCAGCTGTTCTACCTCCCGGCTATGATGCAAATGCCCGTTGCGAATTCCATTCTGGAGCTCCCGGACATAACATTGAAAATTGCAAAACTTTGAAATACATGGTACAAGATCTCATTGATTCAAAAACCATAAATTTCACCAAGAACACTCCCAACGTGACTAAAAATCCAATGCCGCACCATACCACGAACATGGTGGAAGAATCTAAAGGAAAGAAGTTGGTATCAAAAGTTGACCAAATGAAGACTCCTTTTGCCGTTGTTAAGGAACAATTGTTAATGAAGAATATTGTCCCAGGATGTACCGAGGATTGCCAACACTGTTTGAAAGATCCCCAAAACTGTCATGAATTGAAGATGGGCATCCAAAATTTGTTAGATCAAGGTGTCATATTGATAGAACAGATGTCTAGTGCTGAAGAAGTGGCCACTCTTGATATTCCCTATGATCCAATGGAGTTTGCTTATGATGAAGAACTGTTGAACAATTTGTATGGTCAAAACCGTGTACCTTTGACAATTCCGTACGATGAAGATTGGTATCATACCCAAGTTCCACTACAAATCCCGTATGATGTTACACCGCTGACAATTCCATGTGACCAGCCTCGTGCGCCCTTGGAAATCCCATGTGATTATGATTGGCATTTTGTTCAGACCCCATACAATCAAGTTCGTGAACCGTTGCAAATACCATATGACCAAGTAGAGATTCCATTGTCTCCACCTTCACTTGCTCCGTTAGTGATATCTACACCTGCTCCTTTCCCTTTTGAGAGCACCAAGGCTGTCCCTTGGAAATATGAGCCAACTGTTTACATTAATGGGCAGAAGGTGGAAGAGGATGCTGTGGAAGTTGATAATTCTGTAGAGAACATGGTTGGGACCGGTGGAATAACCAGAAGTGGGAGAATTTTTGCGCCCGTACCACCACCAAACGGTACAAGTGAAAAGCAGCCAATGATTGAGCAGGGGCAGACTTCTACTAAAAAAAGGAGTTCCAATGAAGATGTTGAAGAATTCTTACGAATCATTCGAAAAAGCGATTATAAGGTGGTGGACCAGCTCAACCAAACACCTTCAAAGATTTCCATGTTGTCATTGCTAATGTGCTCTCCTGCCCATCAGGAGTCATTGATCAAGTTCTTGAAGACCGCTCATGTTCCCCAAGAAATATCTGTTGTACAATTTGAAGGAGTGGTATTGAACATTGCCTCCGCACATATTCTGAGCTTTAATGAGGGAGAGTTGCCCCCCGAGGGGAAGAACCATAATAAGGCTTTGCACATCTCCATTGAATGTGTTGATGTTGTGTTGTCGAGAGTATTGGTAGATACTAGGTCATCCTTAAATGTTTTACCAAAGAATTCATTGGCCAAGCTGACCATTGAAGGATTAATGATGAAACCCAGTTCAGTGATAGTGAAAGCTTTCGATGGGGCAAGAAGGACCGTGATAGGGGAAGTTGATATCCCCATCAAAATAGGACCTCACACTTTCATTATTACATTCTATGTGATGGATATCTACCCGGCGTACAGTTGCCTGCTAGGTCGTCCATGGATTCATGCGGCCGGTGCTGTAACGTCCACTCTTCACCAAAGCCTAAAGTTCATGGTGAATAACCAGCTTGTCGTCATCAAGGGAGAGGAGGATATGCTAGTAAGCCATCTGTCTTCATTCCGTTATATTGAAGTAGGAGGGGAAGTTCATGAGACCCCTTTTCAAGCATTCGATGTGATAAGTGTGGAGATGATCCCAGCTAAGAAGGAGGAGAAGAAATCAGAAAGGTCAGGACCCCCCATGGTTACTTGGAAGGACGCAAGGACCGTAATTGAGGCCGGTCACCCCGAAGGTTGGGGAAGAGTGTTGAAGCTACCCATCAACAAAAACAGAACTGGTTTGGGTTACCCAGGCAAACACAAAGATCATCAGAAGACAACCATGGACAAGGGCAAAAGGTTCATTTCTCCACTTGCCTTTGTTAGTGGTGGACATATGGTGGATGATCAGGTGGCCGTTGTGGAAGCTGAAGATGATGCATTAAAGGAAGTCTGCATGGTGTACCCAAAGGCACCAAATCAACAACTCAACAATTGGACTGTTACAGAAATACCGGAGATCACCCTTGTCGAAGAGTAATTTTTCCTTGTTCTGCTTTCAAATCCTATGCTCTGCCCAAGGCATAAGGATTATTTTGTAGGGCCCCCATGTTTTCAAATAATGCTTATCATGAATGAAATGAAACTCTTTGCATTCAATCGTGTTCCCTGTCTTTCTTTTTTACTTTTGCATAAATAAATGGCAATGTTTTCTCGCATTTTTCCTTTTTATCATCTGAAAATAAAGCATAAAATCATCAATCATGCAGATCCACCCCGGATTCATTGATAACGATACTGCTACGGTTCCATATGACTTTGATAATCCAATCTACCATGCCGACGAGGATGGTGAAGAAGATTGTGAACTCCCCGAGGAGTTAGCCAGACTATTGAAGTAGGAATCAAAGATCATCCAGCCGCATCAAGAGTCATTGGAAGTTGTCAATCTTGGAACTGAAGAGGACAGGAAAGAGGTCAAGGTAGGCGCTGCCCTAGAAGAAGGTGTGAAGAGAAGACTGATCGAGCTCCTACGTGTTTATGCAGATGTGTTTGCTTGGTCATACCAAGACATGCCCGGATTGGATTCGGACATCGTAGTGCACAAATTGCCGCTCAAGGAAGATTGTCCGCCGGTAAAGCAGAAGATGAGACGAACTCGACCTGACATGGCCCTGAAGATTAAGGAGGAAGTACAAAAGCAGCTTGATGCCGGATTCTTGGCAGTATCAAAATACCCTAAATGGGTCGCCAACATTGTACCTGTGCCTAAAAAAGGAGGTAAGGTGCGGATGTGCGTTGACTACAGAGACCTAAATAGAGCCAGCCCAAAAGATGATTTTTCGCTGCCACATATTGATGTGTTAGTGGATAATACGGCCCAATTCTCTGTGTTCTCCTTCATGGATGGTTTCTCGGGATACAACCAAATCAAAATGGCTCCAGAGGATATGGAGAAGACTACCTTCATTACCCCTTGGGGAACCTTCTGCTATAAGGTTATGCCATTTGGTCTGAAGAATGCTGGCGCGACATATCAACGAGCAATGGTGACTCTCTTTCATGACATGATACATAAAGAGATTGAATGCTATGTAGACGATATGATCGCAAAATCCCAAACTGAAGAGGAACATCTCATCCACTTGGAAAAGTTGTTTGCTAGGCTAAGAAAGTTCAGGCTAAGGCTCAATCCGAATAAATGTACCTTTGGGGTAAGATCCGGTAAATTACTAGGTTTTATCATGAGCCGAAAAGGGATTGAAGTCGATCCTGACAAAGTAAAAGCTATCCAAGATATGCCAGCTCCAAGAACCGAGAAGGAGGTTCGTGGTTTCTTAGGGAGATTAAACTACATTGCCAGATTTATATCTCACCTAACAGCCACCTGTGAGCCGATATTCAAGCTGCTTCGCAAAGATCAAGCCATCGTGTGGAATAGCAATTGCCAAAAAGCATTTGAGAAAATAAAAGGATATCTGCAAGAACCACCGATTTTGATGCCTCCCGTGCCAGGAAGACCTCTCATCATGTATTTGACTGTTCTGGAAGGATCCATGGGATGCGTGTTAGGGCAACATGACGAAACAGGTAGAAAGGAGCATGCTATCTACTACCTAAGCAAAAAGTTTACTGACTGTGAAACGAGATACTCAGTGTTGGAGAAGACCTGTTGTGCACTTGCATGGGCTGCCAAGCGCTTAAGGCAGTATATGTTGACCCATACCACATTGCTGATATCAAAAATGGATCCAGTCAAGTACATCTTCGAGAAGCCTGCTCTCACCGGACGAGTAGCCCGTTGGCAAATGGTACTGACAGAATATGACATCCAATACGTCTCGCAAAAAGCTATCAAAGGGAGTGTGTTATCTGACTACCTTGCCCACCAACCTGTGGAAGATTACCAGCCCATGCGTTTTGACTTCCCTGACAAAGACATCATGTTTTTCAGAGACTAAGAAACACCAGGCCCAGACGAAGGACCCGAACCAGAATCGCGATGGACGCTCGTGTTCGATGGTGCCGCAAATGCTCAAGGCAATGGGATAGGGGCAATCCTCACCTCTCCTACCGGTTTCCACATTCCATTCACCGCAAGGTTATGTTTCGAATGCACCAACAATATGGCAGAATATGAAGCATGAATCTTCGGGATTGAAGCCGCTATTGACCATAGAATCAAGATTCTGGAAGTGTATGGAGACTCAGCTCTAGTCATCAGCCAAGTCAGAGGCGATTGGGAAGTACGTGACAGCAAATTAGTGCCATATCGGGATCACGTCTTGAAGTTAATCCCATACTTTGATGAGATTACTTTCAATCACATTCCTAGAGAAAGCAATCAATTGGCAGACGCTCTTGCCACGTTGTCATCCATGTTCAAGGTTAAATGGAAGAATGAAGCACCCTCTATCCGTATTGAACATCTTGATGAGCCTGCTCACTGTCTAGAAGCAGAGTTAGAAACCGATGATCAACCTTGGTTCTATGATATCAAAATATATCTAGAAAAGCAAGAGTATCCAGAAAACGTCTCCATCACAGACAAGAAATATTTAAGAAGGCTTTCGTCCAAATTCTTCTTAAGTGGGGATGTGATTTACAAGCGAAACTATGACTCGGTCTTGCTCAGATGCGTGGATAGACACGAAGCCGACCGGATCATAAACGAAATCCATGAAGGTTCTTTTGGTACACATTCCAGTGGACACACGATGGTTAAGAAGATTGTGAGAGCTAGTTATTACTGGTTGACGATGGAAACTGATTGTTATCGTCACGTGCAAACATGCCACAAATGTCAAATCTATGCAGATAGGATACATGTGCCGCCAGTTCCTCTGAATGTCTTGACGTCGCCTTGGCCTTTCGCCATGTGGGGTATAGATGTGATTGGACGTATCGAGCCAACTGCTTCGAACGGTCATCGTTTCATCTTAGTGGCCATTGACTACTTTACTAAATGGGTGGAAGCCGCATCTTATGCCAATGTCACCAAACAAGTGGTCACTCGCTTCATCAAAAAGGAAATCATTTGTCGTTATGGGGTCCCAAATAAAGTCATTACTGACAATGGTTCAAACCTCAATAACAAGATGATGAAGGAATTGTGTAAAAGTTTCAAGATCGAGCACCACAATTCATCACCGTATCGCCCGAAGATGAACGGCGCCGTTGAAGCAGCGAACAAAAACATCAAGAAGATTGTTCAGAAAATGGTGAAAACATATAAAGATTGGCATGAAATGCTACCATTTGCTTTGCATGGCTATCACACTTCAGTACGCACTTCTACTGGGGCAACTCCATTTTCTCTTGTGTATGGCATGGATGCGGTGCTCCCTGTTGAGGTAGAAATCCCTTCCCTGAGAAATTTGACTGATGTCAAGCTTGACGAAGCAGAATGGGTGCAGGTGAGATTTGATCAACTTAATCTCATTGATGAAAAACGCATGGCAGCCATCTGCCATGGTCAGCTTTACCAAAAGCGATTGAAAAGGGCGTTTAACAAGAAAGTTTGCCCTCGAGATTTCGAAGTGGGAGACTTGGTATTGAAAAAGATTCTGCCAATCCACACAGAACCAAGGGGCAAATGGACACCTAACTATGAGGGTCCATATGTTGTAAAGAAGGTTTTCTCCGGGGGGTCCTTGATATTATCCAACATGGACGGTGAAGATCTGTCATCTCCTGTAAACGCAGACGCAGTCAAAAAATACTACGCTTGAGAGCAGACCCGGTGGACAACAAAATGAAAAGTCCAGGCAGAAGTTAGGGTTAAAATAATAATAATACCCGATAAGTTGAAAACCCTTAGGGGCAACTTAGGCAAAAAATGGGTATCCCGGTAGACTGAAAACCCGAAAGGGCGGTCTAAGCAAAAGTTAGGGACCTAAAAAAGAAAAGACAGAGGTCTGCGAAAAGTCTGTGAGTTCATCATCCGAATAAGGAGAACTACACATGGGGAAGATCAATCCATCCACCTTCCTCAGAGGCAATGTACGAGAAGCTTCAAGGCCATAGGGATCATAGCAGAATCGGAACTCAATGGAAATCCAATCCTTTTTCACATTGCCACCGTGCTTTTTATCATATTTTTTGCAATTACCTCTTTTAGGAATTGTATCCTTATGTAAAATTACCCATTTATGGGTCACTTTATCATCAATAAAGATCTCTTTCACCAATTCGTGTGTCACATTTATTTTCTTCTATGTTTGCAAAAAGTGGAACTTTCATTCTTAATAAATATTGCATCGAAAATTAGGGGATAACGACAATAATAGCAAAAGAAAGCATAAAGTTTGCTCTTCGACCTAGGTGTATGAAGGGTAAAAAACGATCTCTAGTAGGCGCACGTGTACACTAAGCATCGTCTAATCATAAAGTTCTTCGGGAATTTGACCAAATCAGGGGCAACCTGACTAGCCAGCACAGCTTGTCCGATAAGACCATTTGGAGATGATCCAAATTTCGTCACGAGGATGTTGGGAAGTAAAACTTGACGCCCCAAATCAAATCCCAATCACTTGGCATAAATTATCACCCCCTAACCTTCATGTCCTTACGTCCCTGACATTTTTGCATACATACTGCATCATTACATGTGCTTAGCCATTCATTCTCAAAGATGCGAATTTCCTGTGGAAATCCTGGCAGGATCCTTTTGGAATGTTTATCCATTCACTTACCTTTTGTAAGTCCTTCTGAGCCTTTTACATGAGATATTTTCTCACCGTACCTTTCGTAAGGGATTTCATTGGCTTTTGCGAGCGTTTCTCATTGTCTCTTACATGCGACAAAACTTTGTTTTGGGTATCTTTGACCTATTTGGGATACTTGGTGCCTATGTGGCTAAGAACTGAATGGTCACCATACTTAAAGAATGTCATATCCGCCGTTGTGCCTGTGAGGTCAAATGATGTTCCAATACCCTATACAAGTCTCCTCTACCTTTTGCAAGAGGATGGTTATTGCCCCCAACTTACCTTTTGTGAGTATTTTCAAAATATCTCTGCATTGCCTTTTGCAACAGATTCAACTTACCTTTAATAAGACCTCTCGTACCTTTTGTACAAGTTCTTGTCAGCTTACCGTTCATAAGTATCCTGTCTACCTTTTGTAGAAGGAACATTTTCTCCTAACCTTTTGTTCAGGAATATTTTCTGCTTTTCGCAGAAGAAAATACGATCATCCTCTCCTAAGGGAGTTTCCTATCTACCTTTTGTAGAAGGAATTTTTCTCCTAACCTTTTGTTCAGGAATCCTCTCTACTTTTTGTAGAAGGAACATTTTCTCCTAACCTTTTGTTTTGGAGTCCTTTCTGCTGTGACAGAAGGAAATACGATTGTATTCTCCCAAGGGAGTCTCCTCTATATAATGTAAAAGGAGTTACTTTGTCTCCTAACCTTTTGTTCTGGAGTCCTCTCTACCTTTTGTAGAAGGAATATGTCTCCTAACCTTTTGTTCTGGAGTCCTCTCTACCTTTTGTAGAAGGAATATTTCTCCTAACCTTTTGTTCTAGAGTCCTCTCTACCTTTTGTAGAAGAGAATATTTTTCTCCTAACCTTTTGTTCGGGAGTCCTCCTTGCCTTTTGTAAGAGAAAAAATCCATATTCTCGAGTCCTCTCTATCTTTTGTAGAAGGAATATCTCACATTTCTAATTCTTGAGTCGTCTCTGTCTTTTATAGAAGGAATATCTCTTGGCCAATTATGTTTCCATATTACGAGGTGCCTCCTTTTCCGGCTGGCTAAGCACTCCTGTTCATTCCGCATTGCATCGCAAGCATATCATCATACCCCTTCTTCAATAACAAGACACCTTTTTCAAGCCATCTCATTGACTGTCTATTTTCACCCCATACCTCTCCAGTCGAAAATCCCGGGTATTCTAGTATTTAATTCTCTTCTACCATGAATGTTAGAGCACCTTTACCCTCCAGACATTCAGGTCCAAGAGGATTAAATAGGGGCAGCTGTCACACCCTCATTTTCGCTTTTAGCCTTTATACCCTACATTCGCCATATCATACATCATTTTATTGCATATCGAGCATGTGGGTGCGGATTGGGTCGATTTGTTATTTTCCATTTCAAATGAGATAACTTGTCTATCTTAGACTACATAGAAGAAAAGGTCCATTATCTAAGGTTTGATCTAAATTGGAAAGTCTATTCATGTGGATTTCTTCAAGAAGAAGTTACTTGACAAAATATTAGGATATTCAAAATATATTCCTAATGAACATGAAATTCAAGGCCAAATTCAAGATTGCTTCATCCAATTTTGTTTCAAATTCTTGATCAAGTGGAGTCCAAATTTGCAAAGCATGAGTCAAGATCACAAGTCCATAATTCAAGACTTCATCCATTTCAAGCTTAATGGTTCTAAGGAAATCCATCATGAATTCAAGATTAAAGGCAAGAATATTACAAAGAGAAGTGACATTACAAGAATGTGATTTGTTGCAAGATTTCCAACTCTAAGTGATGTTTAGAAATTAATTTATTTCTAATCTTCATTCAAGTCTCTAATTAAATTCATGTTATGGTAGAGCCACACCAAGTCCACAATATGGTTACAAACATCCAAGAAATATGCAAGAATTAAATTAACATTGGAATGTTTTGAGACCAAGATTATGCATGTTTAATCATGGCAAAACAGTCCCATGCAAGAGGTGACAAGTTGCCTCATGTCACAAAATATGCATGTCACAAGACCAAGGAAATGAACCCACAATGATGCATTTATATACTAAATATCAGATTTTTCAAAATGCTGTCAAAAAGGTAGAAGCATTGACCACAAGAGTTGTCAAGACACAAGCCAACAAAAGGGGTGCAAGATACAAAGTGCAGCAGAAAAAAGACAGCAATGTAGAGGGTTGTAGAAAAAGACAGCATGAGAAAGTAGTGCAGAAAAATGTAGCATAGCCATATACATGGAAATGGAAAGAAAGAGAGTGACATGAGAAAAGGTAGCAAGAGACATTGCCCCATGAAAAAATCTGATGTTTGGGGGGAAGAGAAAACCCTAGGAGCTGAGATAAGAGGAGGGGGTTGTAAACAAAAGGGAAGGATTCAACATTCATTTCTACACACACTTGCAAAAACCAGAAAATAGAGAGAGCAAAATAATACCCTAAAAAACAGAAAAATAGGAAGCTTTGCAAACCAGAAAAAAGAGAGTGATATAGAACCAAGAGGATCATTAAGAAACAAAACCTTCACAACATAGAGGGAAGAGGAGTGAGGTACATTCAACCAAGACCAATGAGGACTTGCAAGAAGGATAGAAAGCTCTTGGGTATCCATTTCCTCCAACCTTTCTCTCTTTATATTTTTGCTATTTACATTCATTTCGTTTACTCTTTTATGTGTTGTTGTATTGTATGCATCATATAAGGTTCTAAGGGTTCCAAAAAACCATTTTTAAGAACCAATAGAAAGGAAGAAAACCACAATAGCCAGCAAAAAATACAGCAAATACTGTATTTTTCGCTTCAGGTCGCGGCGCGAACTGTCAAAAACAGAATGAAAACTTTTCTCAGTTCGCGGCGCGAACACCCTTCGCGGCGCGAACATGCAAAAACAGAATGTTCACTTTTCTCAGTTCGCGGCGCGAACTGATCAGTTTGTTTATTTTCTTGCTGTCTTTACCTTATGTTTTTTTTTTTGCAAAGGGTGTTAACCCCATATGTTTGTATGATTTTAATATGTGAATATTGTTATTGCCCTTGTTGACTTTTGATTCCAAAAAACCATTTTCAAAAACAAACTCTCGATTTTATCGAGCCATTTTCAACCCTTGTAAGTCGGCCGCCTTGTTCGTCCGCCATCGACCTTGTTCGTATCACCTCAAATACTTTTACAAACAATAAACCTTGATCCAACGTCAAGTGGTTCTCTTTTCTCATAAAAAATCCAAAACACAATAACATAAACGATTAGAATTATGCACCACGAACTTTAGAGTGGTGGAAAAGAAATGAGAATGGAGTCCTCCTACACTCGTTCCGAATGTTTTGGATACAAGGCGCTCGACTTGGTTATTCGAAACGTTCATTTCTATCCAAAGACTTTTGTGTATAATCCTAATCAAGAACAATTTCTCTTAAGAAACTTAAAAATAACATCAACTCATCAAACCTATTTTCGCCTTAGGGCATCAATCCAAAAGCCCTTTTTCAAGGTATAAAATCAACCAACAAACAACAATTTCACAAGCCTCCGAACTACGGAGCTCTGATTCTTCGCTTCTTTTAAGTGAGGATACGTAGGCACAAGGGCCACAATCCTTGGCGAGCATTAAAATAAAACACCAATCCCTCTTTCTTTAAAATAAGCAAACTTTTAGAATAAAACACACATTCACGCTAAATAACCTAGGAGGTTCCCATCGAGTACGATGGATGCGAGGGGGTGCTAACACCTACCCCTCGCATAACCGACTCCCGAACCCTAAGACTTGGTTGCGATGACCACGCTCTTTCCCAAAGGTTTTATCGCTATTTCCCTTTCCCTCCTTGGGATAAATAAAATCCGGTGGCGACTCTATGTCATTTTTCGCGTAGCGATACATGTCCTTTGTTCATATGAGAGTTTTAGCTTAGGTCTTGAATATGCATTAAGAAAAATGTTATACTTGTACACCATGTGTGTGTTTGTTGTTTCATGTTAATCATGTCATACTTTGAACCTGTCTTATACTTTAAGGTAGCTCTTTGTTGAGTCATATGTTTAAAGATAATGTTGATATTTTGTGATATATCATATGTGTTTACACATTCATCTTGTTCTAGTGTTGCCTAATCCAAGGGGGGGGGGGGGGGGGACTTTGTGTTGACTTTATGTCATTTTGCATATGCATCTCCATTTTCTTGTACATCTCTTGCATGATCGTTGTTATCTCTTAGATTTTTACCTTTTAGGGAGTTTCCCTTATGTTAAATTCAACTTTAGATGATTCAATTAGGATCTGCTCTTCTCAAATCAAAATCTCTTTCAATAGAAACTTTGACCTTAGGTCATTGACTTTTCAAACTCTTTTCTCAATAAATGCTTCAAGATATCTTAAGCATATTCAAAGTTCTATTTCATAAAACATTTTTAATTTAAAACATAAAAGACACAAACCTTATTCAAAATCTTTGCCACTTTTCCTTTTCAATTTAAAACGTTTTCAAATAGATTAGACATTAGTCATCCCTAGTTGAGATATAATCCTCCTACCCCATGACATTGTTGAGAAAGATGTTGATTCTTTTCCCCTTGAGAGATGTATGTGACATACTTGTTCGATCCCTTCTCTCAATGTGAAGCAAAGATCCATCTACCACATGTTTGTTGTGGATACGTTGAGCATTCTCCTTAAGATGACAACTTGTCTCTTTTTCATTAAAATCCACTTTAACAAACCCTTTTCAATTTATACCCCGAACTACGATGTTTTGATCCTTCATTGGTATGTAGGCACAAGACTTTGTGTCTTGCCAAACACAAAAATAATATTAAAAAAAACAATTCTCTTCTCATCTCTCCAATCAATCCCAAATAGAAAACAACTTTTAACATAACACAAATACAACAAGAAGTTTCTATAGGATACTATAAATACTTAGGGTGTTAATATCTCCCTTTAGTATAACCAACTCCCGAATCTTAAATCTCTTTATTTCTTTATTTTGCATTGCATATTTATGGGTTATTCTTTCTTTTCCCCTTCCTTTGGATAAATTAAATATTGGTGGTGATATCTTATGATTTGTGAAGCCTAGTTAATTTAATAGCTATGGTCTCCGATTCTCACCGTGACAAACACGTTTATATAAGAATTCATAGAAGGCTTTCTTTCATAATCATGTAATCCTCGAAACACAAAGTTGTACAAACATAAGCAAATATGGGTTCCAAAGAGAGATTTCAGAAAGACAGCTATACTGAATGCAGTAACTCAGGCAAATGAAAGTAATGCAGCATCTGGAGGATCTACTAGTAAGAAAATGACTTCATAAGCTTTCACCTTTTCAGCATCCTTTGTGACGTCACACAAAAGAAAAAGATTATTGGGTCCAGATGCAAAAATCAACTGAGAAAGGAGGCTTTGGAATTTGCCAAGGAAGAATGGCAAGATTACTTAGATAATCTGGACATGTCAGATGATCCTAGAGAATACCTTAGGACCAATCCATCAGACTAGAATGTCTAAATAATTTGTAATCCCTTCCTTCTTTTTTATTCTTTTGAACAACTATAAATAAATATAATCAACAGTTAAACTGAATAACAACATGAACAAACTTTAAATTAATAATATGATAACTTAATATAAAGGTTCTAACAATTACAAAACATAACTATGCAGAAATCTAACATCAGAATCTTTCATAGATAGCTTCAAACTTGTCTATTCATATTTTAGATAAATCAGTCTTTGAACTTATGAGAACCAAGCGATTAGTCACTAGCTACCTGGTGTAATTTGGTGACTCTCCTATTTCTTGAAAAATGAAGAAAAAAAACAACACGCCCTCTCGGTCTTTTGTTGAGGTTGAATATCTGTCAATAGAGATTATTACTTGGAGTTAAAATGGTTAAAAAAGAATCTCCTCCAATCTAAGAATTAATTATGTGTTCATTATGACACTCAAGCACCATTACGCATAGCCAAGAACTCTGTTTCCCAGAACACACCTAACATTCAAGTCGATTATCATTTCGTCAAGAATAAAATTCTCAAAGATAATATTTTCCTAATCTATGTGTCTACTACTACTCAGCTTGCAAACGCATAAAAGCTTTAGAAAACCGCAATTTGATGTTGGGAGAAATCAATTCACTAAAGATATCTAAAACCACGATTATCTACAAGACATCGTTGGTTGCTTAAAAAAACTATAGCAAAAAGCTAAGGCAACGCTACAATTTGGTACGGTTTGAAAACCATTCTTGTATCTTAGACAACGGTTTTTTCAAGTTTCACAATGGTTTCGTTAGCGTTGCCGTAGGCAAAAATTTCATAGTAATGGTGGGGGATATTAAACTATATTCGGTAAATATCCTACTAGTAATATTAGGATCAGATTTTATTTCATTCAATAGTCATTTAAAGCGGAATATGATTAGGCACATTGTATTTCTAGAGCTAACATATGCCACCTCGTTTATCTATTTGAGAAATAGAGACATGTGAATCAATTACTTCCAGATCTCGTGTTAACTTATTTGTACACAGTGACGATTTATACATGAACTTCATCTTTCTTCGACATATATTGATTTTATTCATATTTATTGAATCTAATACCACAGTGGATACAACCTCAAACTTTATTGTAATTTATTTGTAGGCTACAACCGATACAGTTTTACATATAGATTACAGTTTGGATCGCTAGTATGGTGAAACAACAACAGAATCCAGATCAAGATTGAACCTTCATTCAATGACTAACAAGTTGGAAAGGGAACCCCACAAGATATAGCGACCCTTCTGGCACCAGGAGAGTAAACATACTGTTTGAGACTTGGGTTCTTGAGATAACCACAAAGGCATGGCCTTTGCTGTCTTGCTTTTTGGCAACAAAGAGTTGAAGGTGGAGATGAACTTGTGATTGATCCTAAACAAGAGCTGAACTCTACAGGACTACAAGTTAATGCGTTTCCCATGTGAACTCTCAGAAGCACTACAACTATTGCTAAAACAAACACTCTACACATAGAGTATTTCTTCATGCTTGTCTTTGTGGTGACTAAGGATTCAATTGGATTATTAATTGCTTTCAACTCTAACGTAATTATGTGCCTTTTATATAATGAAATGTTGTTGGTAACGTGTTCAAGGGTATGTTTAGACTTGGGATTGAAGAATTATGAGGCATAGGATTGAGTCAATATTTTGTTATCAAGTCATTCTCATGGGTCAAAATGTAGCCGTGAATGAAGGGCTAAAATTATAGAATGGCAAATTTGAAATTATTATATGACTAGAATTCTTGACAAGAAAAAGGAAATTTCCTAAACTATTAGAATTTTGCATAGGATATAGAAAAAGGAAACTTCCTAAAATATTATAATTTGGGATAGGATATATCTTGTTGAAGAACCGATTAATTCTTGAAAGGGAGTTTGTAAGTTAACTCAAAGTATTAGGCTTGAAAGGTTATCTTTGACAAAACCAAACCACAACGGGAATCAAACATTATTCTATTAAATAAAATTGATTGTATGATCAGATTTTGCCATAATATTTTATTTGAAGTTATGTTTCTATCCAATTCATAAATGTTAAAATCTTTTTCAATAGTTTCTCTTATAGTTTTTTTAAAGTCTTTTTTTAGCTTTAATTATTTGATTTCTCTTCGTCAAATCTACTATCTTTACAACAGAATCAACTAATCTTCTCTCTACATAACCAAATTATTTAAGCTATTTTCTATCATTTTTTCTATTATAGGTATTATTCCCTATACTCTCTCTAATTTTATCATTTCTAATCTTATCCCTTTTAGTCTTATCACTAGGGCTGGAAATGAGTCGAGTCGAGTCGAACTCACCTCAGCTCGGCTCGACTCGTTAAGAATTGTTCGAATTCGAGTTCGAGTTCGACACGAACTTTTTTTTAAGCTCAAACTCGACTCGTTATAAGTTCACGAACAGTTCGGTTCGACTCGTTAGGTTCATCTCATTAGGTTCAGCTCACATGGTTCACGAACTTAAAAACTATTTTTTTAAATATATATATTTTTTAGTATATTTGACATTTTAAATAAATATATATTTTTTAAATAAAATATTAAAATAAAATAAAATTTATCATATTGAAATTTAACTTTATCTTCGAAATGTACTAATTCAAAACCTACACAACTTTCAAGAGATACATTTGAAAGTCTAATTCAAAAACTACTAAATTGAAGATTAAATTTGTCTAAGATTTGAAGTAAATATTTAAACCTAATCTTAAAGACAGTATAATTCTTTTCATATGTAATCGAGTTGACTCATGAACCCAACGAGTCGAACTATGTATAGTTCAAGTTCAGCTCATTTAGTTAACGAACTTAATTTTTCGCTCATACTCAACTCATTTGGTTCATGAACCTAGTTCAACGATTTAATTGTCGAGTCGAATTCCGAACTATCTTCGAGTTGATTTGGTTCATTGCCAGCCCTACTTATCACACATCCAACATAACATATTCATCTCTTCTACACTTACTTTATTCCCTTGTCTATTTTGAATCGCACAACATTTTGTCTCATACAACTGTTGGGTCTTGCATTGAGGGTTTGCTACAAAACTTGAACAAGAAGATAAAAATTAGATTATGATATTTGTACAAAATAAATTCAAAATGTGTTCAATTAAGTTTTACGTTTGATACAGCCTCAAGCCCTAAATCCTAAACATGAATCAGTGAATCTCCTTTGGAGTACTTTAGAAACTTTAACATGAATCACACATTCACATCGATCATATTAATCAATGGCATTTTACAAAATAAATTTCTCTCATTTATTCTTGTGCATTAGAAAAATAAATAAATGACTTAGATATAAGTTTGGTTCATGAATTATGTGATTTGTTTTTGTTTTTTTGAACGGTCACATTTATGTGTTTTCAACTTGTAAAATATCTTTATTTATAGAGAAACTTATGTCACTTGGTGAAGAGAGAAACATTTTTTAAAATTTGAAAAATTGATTAATTTGCAACTATTACATACTATTACCGTTCAAATATCAATCTGAGGCATTGATTATGTGGCATTATGTCATGTCCATGCGCCATTTGACCAAGGACTGAAGTCGATGTGTCTTTTGGTATTTTTCTTTTGCCATTTATTTTGTTGAAGTAACAAATAAAATTCAAAAACAACAAAACCAAGTTTTGAACCAAGTTAACACTTTTTTAAACTAGCATGCTATTTATAAGAAAATTGGCACACTAACCTAATGGGTATTTTAACAATTACTCATTACAAGCTAACTTAGGGTACAAGCTAACTTAAACAATCAGGCTTACAAGCAAGACCCAATTCAACGTGCTAACAAATCTAGCAATATTGACTAATGAATGTTAGAACAAACTTCGACTATAACACGCATTACTCGCAACTAGACTTCGACCATACTAGAGTTCGATCCAATATCTCACGAATCTCCACCTTGGATCTAACTCTATAACATCAAGAAACTAACTTTCTTCATGCAACTTTATCAACTGCATATAGTGAAAAAACTTGCAACTGGACAACATCTTGGTGATCATATCAGCAGCATTATGATCTGCCGAAACCTTCAACACTTGGACTTCTCCATGCTCGATTACCCCTCTGAAGAAATGTAGCCTCACATCAATGTGTTTGGTTCGCTCATGATAGGCTGAATTTTTCGATAAATGTATTGCACTTTGACTATCACATTTAATAGTGATAACTCGACCTTGAAGTTTAAGCTCCATTGCAAAACTTTTAAGCCACAATACTTCCTATACAACTTTAGTTAGGGCGATATATTCTGCTTCAGTGGTTGATAAGGCAACGACCTTTTGAAGTGTTTTTTTCCAACTGATTGTTGTCCCAAACATAGTGAACACATATCCAAAAATAGATTTTCTGGAATCCATACAACTTGCATAATTAGAGTCGACAAATCCTTCGATAGATGATTTACTATCTTCACCCAAGGCTCCACCATAAATTAAGACTCTATTCAAAGACCCATTTATGTACCTTAGAATCCACTTCAATGCTTTCCAGTGAGCCTTTCCAGGATTCGCCATGTACCTGCTTACAAGACTTACTGCATATGTTATGTCGGGTCTAGTACAGACCATAACATACATCAAAGAACCCACTATATTAGCATATGGAATGCTATTCATATATGCTCTTTCGACATCAGTACTGGGACATTGATTTATACACAGCTTGAATTGAGGGTTTGTCAGAGTCACAACATGCTTTGAATTCGACATACCATATTTTTCAAGAATCTTCTGTAGGTATGCCTCTTGAGATAAGCATAATTTCGAATGCTTTCTATCTCTTCGGATGTCAATCCCAAGAATCCTGGACACACCTCCCAGATCCTTCATGTCAAACTCCTTATTGAGTTCAGCCTTCACGCTCATTACATCTTCGACATTGTTGCTTGCTATTAGAATATCATCCACATAAAATAACAGAATAACAAATGAATTACCAGGTTGAAATCTGAAGTAAACACAGTGGTCGAACTGACTTCTAATGAAACTTATATGTGTCATGAACTTATCGAATCTCTTATTCCACTATCGATGAGATTTTTTGAGTCCATATAAAAATCTCTTCAGCTTGCACACATAATCTTCCTTCCCTTTTTCGACATACCCTTCACGTTGTCTAATTAGGATTGTTTCTTCTAAATCACCATACAAGAACACAGTCTTTACATCCACCTGTTCCAGTTCAAGGTCGAACTATTCCACTGTAGCAAGCAACATTTGAATGGATATGTGCTTCACAACAGGAGAGAACATATCATTGAAGTCAACACCTTATTTCTGAGTGAACCCCCTAGCGACCAATATTGCCTTGTATCTCTTCGACGCCACTCCTTCGATTCCTTCCTTAACTTTGAAAATCCATTTACAGCTTACTACCCTGGCTTCAGCAGGTTTCTTGATCAGTTCCCAGATGTTGTTATCATGAAGAGATTTCATCTCATCATCCATGGCCTTCGGCCATTCAGTCTTCTTTCGACTCCTCATAACTTCCTTATAGTCGCTAGGTTCTTCGTCTAAAACCTCACTTGCAGAGATAAAGGCATAAGATATAGGATTTGCATACCCAAGTATCTGAGGTGGCTTGATGACTCTCATAAACCTGTCTCTTGCTAGCAGGTAGTCATTATCAGTCACCTCATATTCGACAACATCTTCTGCGTCTTCTTCGACTTCATCTAGAATACGCAATTCAGCATCAACATGCTCCACCTCAACAGGAATCTCTCTCTGTTCCATCTCTTCATCAGCATTACCAGTTTTCTTGAAAGCCATCTCTGCTTCATTGAAAATTGCACCTACTGTGACCTGGATCTAGGCACCATAGCCTATAAGCTTTGACTCCTTTAGGGTATCCCATGAACATGCATTTCAGAGCTCTAGGTTCGACCTTGTCATGCCTAATGTGAGCATAGGCCACACAACCAAATACTCTCAGTCTGTCGAGACTAGGTGGATGTCCTGACCAAACTTCTTCAGGTGTCTTCATTCCCAAGGAAGTCGAGGGACGTCTATTTATCAGATAAGCTATTGTCGAAACAGCCTCTACCCAAAACACCTTCTTCAATCAAGCACTAACCAACATGCATTTAAACCTTTCAAGGATTGTTCGATTGAATCTCTCAGCTAAGCCATTTTATTGAGGAGTACCTGCTACAGTCTTATGCCTTGGAATCTCAGACTCAACACATTAACTGTCAAACACTTCATTTCAGAACTCAAGGCCATTGTCGGTTCTCAACCTTTTAACCTTTCTGTCAGTTTGAGTTTCGACCAGAACCTTCCAACTTTTAAAATTCTCTAAAGTTTCATCCTTCGTCTTTTGGATGAATACCCATAGCTTTTTGGAATAGTCATCAATGATGGATAGAAAATACCTTGCACCTGAGTATGAAGGATCCTTGCAGACCCCCAAAGATCAACATGAATGTAATCCAGAGATCCATGTGTTATTTGCTTGCATTTGTTAAACTTCGCCTACAGGATTTACCAAATACACAAGATTCACAAAACTCCAACTTTTTGACTTTGTCACCTTCTAGCAGGTTCTGCTTCCCCAATTCGACTAGGCCTCTTTCACTGACATGGCCTAATCTCATGTGCCATAATTCTGTCTTTGACATAGGTTTCGTGGATGCAACATTTGTCGAACCACTTACAACCTCAGCCTCAAGGGTATACAAGCCTTGTTTATTCACACCTCTCAAGACCTCCTTTGACCCCTTCATGACTCTTAGGATAACTTTCTCTCCTTGAAAACTTATCCCTTCCTATCGAATTCACCAAGAGAAATCAAATTTCTCTTCGAATCAGGTACATACCTAACTTCAGTCAATAACCTTATTGACTCATCATGGAGCTTGAATCTCACATATCCAATACCTGCAATTTTGCAAGATTTATTGTTTCCCAGCAGCACCGCTCCACCATCTTGATCACATAGCTCCTTGAATAATTCTATGTTTGGAGTCATGTGCCAAGTGCAACCTGAATCCATAATCCAATCTTTTCTTGAGTTTCCACTTCAAACCACAAGAACATCAGATAAGTCGAAGTCATCTTGAACAATGGTTGCGTTGCCACTATCCTTACCTCCATGATCTTTCAGGCGTTCAGGGAACACCTTTCTTATGTGACCCTCCTTCTTACATTGATAACATTGAATATCAGATGTTTCACCATTATAATACTTCTGCTGACTTTTACCTTTCTTCTTGTCGAACTTACCATCCTTTCGCAAGAATTTTCCCTTAACGGCCAAACCTTCGCCCACCGTTGAAGGTTTATGCTCTTTTCATTTGTTCAAGTCCTTAGAATACAAGGCTGAAATGCTCAGGGATTCCCTTCCATACAAGAGATTTTCTTTGAAGTGAGCATGTGTTATGGGCAAGGCACACAACAACAACAGTGCTTGATCTTCAAAATTGATATTCACATCAATATTTTCAAGATCAAGAATCAGCTTGTTGAACATATCCAACTGCTCAGCCAACACTTTGTCTTCACTCATCTTGAATGAATATAAAGCTTGCTTCAGGTAGACTCGATTCACCATAAATTTGGTCATGTACAAACTTTCAAGTTTCACCTATAACCTCGATGTTGTAGTCTCCTTTGATACCTGTCGAAGAACCTTATCACCAAGGCTCAACAATACTGTGTTGTGGGCTTTCTCAATCATGATCATATTTTCTTTTTTATTAGCGCAACATCCATGGTTGCCTCTCCCTTCAATGCTTCCAAACAACCCTGCTGGACCAGTAGGGCTTTCATCTTCAAGCGCCACAGACCGAAGTCGTTCACTCTAGTTAATTTTTCAATCTCATACTTTATTGAAGGCATCTTCTCCACGCTCACCATACCAATCTGTTGTGAATCGGATGTCTTGAAACAAAATATAAACGGTTTATTTATGATCAAGAAACACAGAAGGGTTAGAGTTAACAAAGAAAACAAGGTAAAACAACAAGGAACAACAAGGATTGGTTATAATCTGTTATTCTTTCCTTTCTCTTAGAAACAAGATTATAAGTATACGAGAATAACAAAATAACCCCTCTCTCTTGAAATTAGAATTTTATCTTCCTATTTTTCCTTATACCAAGATGAGAGACTAGCATGCTATTTATAAGAAAATTAGCACACTAACCTAATAGGCTTTTTAACAATTACCCATTACAAGTTAACTTAAACAATTGGGCTTACAAGCAAGGCCTAATTCAACATGCTAACAAACCTAGCAATATTGACTAATGCGTGTTAGAACAAACTTCGATTACAACACGCATTACTCACGAATAGACTTCGACCATACTAGAGTTAGATCCAATATCTCACATAGATTTTTGTGAAACATATGATTTAGTGAGTACTACTGATTGTAATGATAAACTCTTATACTATTCAATAATACTTGATTTTAACGTTATAAATTTCTAATGAATAGTTTAATTTTAAATCGTGTTTGAGAACTAACAGTATATAATACAATTGGACCCAATACTATCAAGAGAATATTTATAGGGGTTACTTTTCCCACCCTAAGGGTTGCTCCCACACCTTAGTGAAAAACCCAAACTACCATTGGAATACGGAAATATACTTCTGAATGCACCTTATTCACACAAAATTCATTCGTAAGTAAGACAAATCCTAATTTTATGTCAAAAATTAATACGAAAATGTATCTTCGTATAACTTACGGAAATGCACATTCTGACGAGTTTCTAATAAAAAACGCATCAGACCCTCCCTCTTCCTCATTTCCACCATATTTTCTCAAACTCTCTCAACTCACTTTCAAGTTTCTACTCTCAACATCCAATCAATCAAAGAGCTCAACATCAAACTCACATTTGATTTTTTTTATTTCTCTATATATTTAATTTATTTATACATGCATTTGTAAAAATTGAGCATTGGGTTGTGTAATAGGTAGTTTAGATAGGTATTTTAACTTAGCAATATGATTGATAGGTAGTTTAGATGAGCAATGCATTTTGAGAATATTTGATTTATATGTATTTCTGTCATTTTTCATTTTTTATGATTTGCATGTTAATACGAAAATTGACTTCAATATCTTTTTTTCAAAATTTGATTTTCTAGAAATCTGGAAATGCATTTTCGCCTTTGGTTTGTCTGTATCGTATTGCTTGATTTTCAGTTTGTTTCATTTGGATTTGACTTTTCCTACTATGCATTGCTTGTGTGGTTTAATTTTATGCATTATAGCTTGTGACCAAGATCTATTGAGGCTCGGTAGAGTGTTGCAACATGTATTGATTCATAGGGAAGAGTCTGACCCTTGCAACCATCAGCTGATTCTAGTTCAGTTGATGGGAATGCGTCAATATATAGGGTTAGAGAATATTTGGCTTCGTCTTCCCGGAGGAGGTAGGTGTCACCTTTTAATGCCCCGAAAGCCCCGCCTGTCCAGATTAAGGCACCCTAGGTTGAGGCACCTGATGTCAATGCAGATGTTCTCGAGGAGTTTAGAGGAGACTCGTATGACTTATCATTGTTGCCTCTATATGCAGACCATTTTGCATATACCCATGGGTGTCATGCTAGATTTAGATACCTGGAGATGTTGTATTGTTGGGTGAGAATATGGATATTAAATAGTCTATAGAGGGTGAATAGACCTCCCAAGTTAAAAGTTCCTTTAAAAAATAGTTTGAAAAGGTTTTATCTGAGTTCCTAAGGCAAAAGTCATTTTGCGTATCGGAAGCAAATTTAGCGTAAAAATAGATTATGCATATCAATTAGAGTTAACACGAAGATACTTAAATAGCTCACAACACAATCTAAATGGACAATGAAATCCAACCAAATGAAAAAACTATAATGTATTGAATAATAGATCAATTTATACAAGTAGTGTTAATTTACAATCACCAATATGAATAAGATTATACAACCACAATTTCTAGGTTTAATCGACACACTTGAATTTGAATTTCTTATATTGTTATGTTGAGAAAATACACACGCGCGCGCGCGCACTCACACACACACACACACACAGATATATATATATATATATATATATATATATATATATATATATATATATATATATATATATATATATATATATATATATATATATATATATATATATATATATATATATATATATATATATATATATATATATATATATATATATATATATATATATATATATATATATATATATATATATATATATATATATATATATATATATATATATATATATATATATATATATATATATATATATATATATATATATATATATATATATATATATATATATATATATAAGCCTCCTAATCAACCCCCACTAGTTAAGGGAATATTTGATAGAATAATATTCTAATTGATACTACTGATAAAAATAACACTCCCCCTCAAGATGGTGTGTATACATCATAAGCATCGATCTTGTCACATATGTATGTAATCTGAGGTATTCGGAGAAATTTTGCAAGTTGATCCTTGGAATTAACAAAGGAGGTTTTGATGGTCCCGGTGTTAATCTTCTCTCTAAGAAAGTGACAGTCGACTTCTAGATTCTTTGTACTTTCATGAAAAATTGGATTTGAGGAGAGGTACAAAGATGATTGGTTGTCACATACAAGTTCCATATGGCCGACTTCTCGATAATCTGGGCTGAAGAAGGACCTGTCTTATCCAGACCAACCTTAAGGGTTTTGGTTTTCTCTTTCTTTTTCTTCTTTGTTGGCTCAGGGTCTGAAGCTTTGACAAAACCTTTCTCCCCTTCAAAGTCTTTGAAGACAACGCCTTCGAACTATTTGAAACTTTTCCCTTGATGCTCAACTTCAGGCTAAAATAGTACCAAATATTAACACAATTATAGGAAACTTGAAAGATAAAAATGTTAAAGAAACAAATATTTTTCTTTTCGTCTTCGACAGAGGCTTCTTTCTCATTTTTAGTCTTTTTGCATGGGATATCGGTAGTCGAACTACCTCCCCTTTTTCGACTCTGTAAGAAGAATGTAAGTTAGAACGCCATCAATAAAGAATAAAAATGTGTTTAAAAGAAGATACCTATGTCGCTTCAGCTGGTTGATCAGACTTTTCACCAACATTAGCAACATCCTTTCTAGCTTTTCTTACAGCAACAACTGCAAAGATTTTACATGTGCATATTAAAAGATATATTGATACTAAGAAGGGTGATTTGAAAGGTGTTGTTCCTCACCTACAGATTCAAGGGATAAGATTGTAACATCCTTAATGTTGACATGAAGGTAACCTCTATAATTGTGTATGCCATTCTTATTCGAAACTATTCTTTGGGAGGGTTTTTTACAATCATTTTGCAAAAATTCTAAAGAAGACCCACAAGTAAACCACCGCGGAAAGGGGGGTTGAAAGCCCAAAGAAAAATCACAAGTAAGCAAAGGTGGAGATTTGGGTGGGTGAAATTTTATAGAAAAAGCATACCTATTTATTACATAAGAAGGAAATTTCAACTTAGGCATCTTTTCGACAAGTTTTTCTTTTAAAGTAAGGGTCGCCTCAAAGATAGTTTGACAAAGATTATTTGGGTTATACATTATTTCAAAGTAACACTGAAAATATTGGATTTCTTTAATATGTGTACCTTTACCTTTTTCTAAATTTGGTCTATAGAAAAGAAAAAGCTTTCGTTAGGTAATGCATCATGGTCAACACATCTACAATGTTGTTAGTATGGTAATGTTTCCACCAGGTGTTGAACTCTTGAGTACAATAAAAATATGTTTGGAATTAAAAAGGTGTAGGGATGATGAGCTAATTATACTATTGAGTGACGGGTATTAAGTATTCTTTTTCAACTATCTCGACGGTGTTAAGATATAGATCTTTTTTCCGACAAAAATAGGAATTGGGTAAGTTCTGGCTAAACCCAAACTGTCAAGCAACTAGGTTCGGTTGATAACCAATAAGCCCTAATTTGTCTTTGGTAGTCCCAAGCCTAGTCAACAACAGTTTAGGGGTAAAGAAGGCTTTCTAGATCTCAATAGCCTCAACTTGATGTTCAACATCAAGAGTAGGAAATTATCCCTTGAACCAATTGGTTATATGACTTAGGTCAGCAAAAGGGGCCATGGAAGGAGTAAACACATGAAGCTTGGAAACATCATAGATATTCAGTGAAAACCTCTTGTGTTGAGCATCCTGTGTTGGTCGAGGTAAGAACACAAGTCTAGTACCTTCAACCCCTCAATTTTGAATATCTTCAGCATATCTAGTTGTTATGTCTGGCTTCAGAGAAGACTCAAATGTGGCATTTAGCCAAAGCTACAAAAGACAAAATGGACCAGCAATCGAGATGTTGGATTTGGGTTGAAAATGTTTCAAGTCGTGAGATGCAAACACTAGGGATTAATAAAGGGAGCCTATAATCAATTGGCCTAAACAAATACTCCATCCTTCATGCAATTGATTAGCTAAAGTAATAAAACTTTTGGCTACTTTGAGGGATTTATAGCAGAAGATATAATGACATAACCAAAATTTCGGGAAGGCAATATGATCTTCATCTGACACATCCTCGGTTTGGGTTTCAAAATGGTTAGCAATAAAGACGTTGTAGCTAGCAAGTTTAGAGTAAAAGCTTATGGTGCACTTATCCTGCTGAGTGGGGTCAAAAAAGTTACCAACTGGTCGAAGCCCGATAATGGAAGCTCTTTGAGAAGGGTTGGTGTAATCATCCCACAACAGAGTTGGAAAGTATTTGTTGAGTTCTCCCAAAACTACAGTGCTGCAAGAAGCATTTCTGAATTGTATGTAGGTTCAATTCTAGACACTTGAATAAACTCAAAAAGACCTTGTTCCTTCCAAAGGTGTGCCTTCTTCGACTCTAGTTTGTTGAGCCACCGGATGAATTCCTTTTGGTTGGTGTATGAGGCCGAGCAAAAAACTCGAGAGGAGGCACTCATACGGATCAAATCATAAGTTTAATTTAAGCTAACATGAGGCTGAGTTAGGTAGTAACAGGGGAATACTTCCCTTACTTTGTAAGCATTGGCATTAGGGTTGGGGAATTGACCCATAAATGCATGCACTTTATCATAAACTAAAAAAAGGAATGATTACCTGGGATTTACAGATTAAAGATTTTTCCTTCTCCACGGGTGGCTCAGGAACATAGACTTGGTTTACAACTTGGATGGGAACTTTGACAGCTGCAACAAAAGAGAGTGATGATTCTAGGTTGGATTAAGATGCCATTTTCAGAAACGATGTGGGAATGGTGAAGAAGATGAAGTTTTTGGAGAGGAAATATGCAGTTTCCTGAACTAGGAAATGAAAATGAAGTAAAAAATGGGAAAATGGTGAAGGAGGCTATATTTATAGTTGATGGAAAAGACTTTTCGTGTCTTTCCTCTTTTGAAAAAAAAATTGTCGCTACTCTTTAGTCGGCGCGTGTTTATTAGTTCAAAGATGGATTGGATGAGAGTGTTTTCTTTGTGTGGCTCATATTCTCCCTAGGAAATAGGAGCCATGATGAAGATCTTCGGATGCACGTCTCAAAAAGAAGTTTTGATAAAGTGGCTATGATGATAGTGACATTAGCCCACTACTCTAAATAGTGTTGGTAGTTTAAAAAATGCCACCTGTCTCTCAAACGGTCGAAAGTGGCATTTTTGGAGGGCGATTTGTTAGCTTGGAAATTCTCGACGTGTAGAGTTCGACCAAGAGGATGTGACACTAAGATAATAATTGGTGAAAATGATAACACATGGTGACATGTGCGACAAGCTCAACGTTCGACCATAAATGTCGAGTTTGACACATTTGGTATTGAGTTTTAACTTATAATTTTTTCAATTGTTGAGAGTGCTTTTCTTAGGATTCAACAAGTGAAACCAACAATTGTGACAGTTAAAGAGAAGTAAAAGGATTAGATTGAATAACTAATTTTTAGTCTTATCCGAACTTCAAAGATACATGGGAACTTGCCTAAAGATTGGAAAATTCATAAGAGATTATGTGTTGCATAGTAAGGAAATAGTCGTTGTAGACAATTATTTTCACTTTAGTATATATAGTGGTTCTAGCGTTAGGAATCAGGTGGCAATATCATTACAAAAACTCTATAGAGCTCATAGTATCCAAATCAAAGCGAGATACGAAGTTTGTGAGATAATGCATCAATTTGTACACCGTTGTTTCTTTACTTAATTGAAGTACCTTTTATTTTTCATTTACTTCGTCTCAAATTTATTAGTTTTCTAGTTCAATTTGGATTTCAACACAGTTGAAACCACTAATTTGTTTGCTCATTTTGTTTACTTTTGTTTATTGCATTAAATATTCGGTTTTAACTTATAGTAATTATCGAGCAATTGCTGTTTTGGGAAATATGCACAAAAATGCCTTAGGATTTTATAGTTTGTTCTTGCAAGCAGTTATTTAAAACTAAGTGATTATTTACCTAAAACAAAGGTAAACAAGGAGGCCCGAAGAAACAAGGGGTTCGTATACATAGTAGTATTATATTTGTATTAGGGATTATGGATAATATTATTGTTTGTTACTTTGTTATTTTGAATGTATTATGGATAATATTATAATTTATATATGGCATTTTCATCTTATTACATTAGTGTTTGACTTAATTGTTAAAAAAAATTTATGATAATATATTTATAATACATGGTCTATTACATAGGTTTTTTTAAAGGAAAAAATTCAAAATTTACTAAGTATAGGGTGAATAGGAAAGTTTATATCTAGATTTGATATGGAGATGCATCTTCGGACTAAGTTACGTCATAAAACTGGGTGTCTCAGTTAGGAATAGTTTGGGTGTATATAGGGTGAATCTCAAAATGCATCTCTGGACTAATTTCTGGAAAAATAAAGGTGTGACTCATTTATGTATGGATTTGGTGTGAATGGATGCGTATGAAAATACACTTCTGGATTTGTAGGGGCATTTTTGGATTTTCATAGCGTGCTTCTCCACCACTTATGGTGAAAAAAATAAATATTCTATTTATATTGGTAGACATAAGGTGTACTTAGTTATGACAGGAGTATTTTAATGTTCGTCCAAACCTTCGTTAGTTGTGACTTCATCCAAAATATTAGGGAATTGAAATCCAACAAAGAGAGTTGCACATTAAGATATAATGTGCATCTATTTTGTTAGAATAGACATGACATGTGGGAAGATCATTATGGGTCCAAAGGAGGTTAACCATACAAAGAAAGACAAAGGATTTGAATGGGGACTTTTTTGCTATTCTTATTAGATTTTCTACATATTTTGTTTCTTTTTATGCACTCTTACCATTTCTCAAAAACCAATTCAACATAATATGTGTACCCTCCATTTAGATTATGTCATTTGTTTTCCTAAAATCAAGTATGATTTACTTTGTCTCATAGAAATTACAACAATCTCTATAACACTCGGTAACTTTACGATTTCTTGATTTAGACCTCTTCTTTCCTAAATTTCCATTACCATTGTTTCACCCACGATCTTGACCCCCTTTTCACATTGAGATCATTGCCTTGAGTTACTTCCTATACACTTTGTCTTCTTTGAGAATGAGACAAAAGTGTAGCGGTAATCACATCAAGACTAATAGTGTTTTTCCCGTAGGATATGATTTACAATAACAACTCAATGTCTTCAGCAACGTAATCCTCAACCTATTAAGAATGGTTATACTCGTTACTTATGAATTTTTGTTGACATAATAATTTGAGCATTTAACTTGACACCCACTACTTGAACTTGCCTCCCCCCCCCCATTGCGTATGAAAAGATAACACTTCCTCTGCAAAAAATTTCACTGATCTCGAAATTTAAAATTGCCACGCGCGAATTTCACTTGTATGGGGAGATACCGAAAATTTTGAATCTTCTACTAAAAATTTCAAAATCAATACATTTTATTAATGCAAATGTCAAAACTTCCGGGATTTTGTACCGGGAATTTCAAAATTCTGGTATTAATGCAAACATTTTAACCGAAAATTTCAAAATTTTCGGTAGTTATAAAAACTTTGTTTTTTACCGGAATTTTGAAATTTCCGATGATTATAAAAACTTTATTTTTTATCATAAATTTTAGAATTTCCGATAGTTATACAAACGTTTTTTTAACGTAGATACTATAATTTTCGGTAGTTAATAATTTTTTTATTTTTCCCTTCTTTTGTAGTGAAATACAGAGGCATGGACGATATTATTGCATATAGAGCGGCAGACCAGGCTAGGGCTGATGAGGTTGAGTCTTCCCAAATACGGGCTGGAAGAGTGGTTCCAACCGGAAACGGTTGGCTGAGTAGGTTCAGTTCTACGCACCTCATATCACTCGACGCAGATCGGTATAATCAGTTGAGCAACTCAAAGATGAGGTGGTCCAGCTAGATGTTGTTGTTGCATATGAGGTGGTTGTTGATGAGGTGGTCCAGCCAGATGTTGTTGTTGCTGATCTGGTCCCATCTATTACTACTAACATAGAGGTTACAACTCCTAAAACTGAGCCCTCTATGCATACTGATAGAGGATTCCCTAAAGGACCCATTAACTGGTCGGTGCTTACTGAGTATGTTGACCATGTGGTGTTACGACTATGGTAGGGAGAGGTATATGTCTTTTATGTTTAACTTTAATTTGTTTATTATTGTGCCATGAAAGCTAATTGCTAACTTTTTAAAATTTGTTTCTTACAGGACCGTATCCCACTGAAGGTGACATTGCACGAGTCGAAGCTGAAGGGCTTCCTGAAGATTCCAATGCCTGAGCAGGTTAGACAGATTGTACGGGATTTCGAGCTACTTTATTTTACCCATTATCCCCTCACCATTCTCCATGCTCCACTACTTACTGCATTTGTTGAGAGATAGCACAAGGAGACATCTTCATTTCAACTTTCATTTGGGAAGATGACTATCATTCTGGATGATGTTTTCTCATTGTTCCATCTCCTCATCGGCGAAAGATTATAGACGGCTCCTGTTCTTATCCTGTCGTTTGCATGTATGACTACTGCACGAGCTTTAAGAGTTTCTGAGTAGGTCGTGCAGAAGGAGTTTGGCTTCAATAGGGGCGCTCACCTTTGCATGTCTTGGCTTTGTAATACATAGGATGAACTTGTTGCGTCTAGGAGTTATGAGGTTGCCTCTAGGGTATACATGCTACATCTAGTAGCATGTACTCTCTTTGCAAGCAAATCAGGTGTTTATATCGATGCCTGATACGTGTGCCTATTTAGTAGCCTCAAGGTTACTAGTTGGGCTTAGAGGTGTATTGTGTTGACTATTATGTATACAACATTTAGAGTGGTGATAATATTTGAAACCAAATAACAAATTGGTTAATTAAGGCTATTACAGGTATACTTGAAATTATTATTTGTTATTGATTTCTTATTTAATTGTTACAAATAATATTTATTATTTATTATTTGTTGTGTCTGTGTTTTAATATCAGCGCTAGATATACGAGCAGTTGTCCATCATTTGTGACAGGAGAGTGCAGTATTCCCTAGTGGGGTCCCCACGGGTGAGGATATGGAGGGCCAGGCAGTCACATCTCGGAGGTGTTGTTGAGTATAGAAGGAGGCTCAATATGCTGAATGTAGATGATGTCATATGGACACCATACATTGATCATAGAGTTCACCTTGAGTTCGATGAGTCTTTATTATATTCAGGTTATATGAGGTGGGAGACCATGGTTGCTTGACACTTGCCTTAGAGGTGTATACGATAGTATGGTTATGTTTAGAGTACCCCCATGATCAGTTCTAGATATACCACCCATGGGCATTGATTGGTGGTTTTAGAGTAATATTATCAGCTCTGGTCGTGCCATTAGAGATTGGGCAATTATGGTTCAACATCCCTTGTAGTGTGAGGATGGTTACTTAGAGTGGTACCTCACTGTATCAGACCCTCACATCATCCCACTCGTTTAGTATACAGTTGATGATAGGCCTTCTGATGTTAGGGTGCTTGTTGATGACATATCGTTTTTGCCTCTTACTGTAACACCCTACTTTACCCATTCGTATAAAAAGAATCAGAAATACGAAAAACATTACGGAATCAAATTAGAGTTAACACACGTAGGATGCCATATTCCTAAAACAACGTCAACCTAAAGTATTAAATCACTTTATCTGTTATTTATTAATAAAAACAAATGCTTTTATTCCACATGGGAATTAATTTAAACGGTTCAACATTAAACCCCAAGGTACATCAATACTCCACATAATACGTGGTCCAACAACAATTGATCAAAAATAGATACGTAACAAATAAAAAGTCAAATAACATAAAGAAATCATAAAATCTCCATCATGTTCGTGTTACATATCAGAGCGACTCCTAAGACTCGATCAAATAGCAACACAATGCTCCAAGAATTATTTAGGTACCTGGTCATCTGTACTCCCAAGGAGAACAGACACAACAAACAAAAAGGGGTGACAACTAAATATACGGTGAAAACACATGCTAAGGAGTAGTTAACACACCAATCACACAATTATCACACACATACAAGTACCACCACATCATTCGGCATAAACAACCCAGCTTCAAATATATATATATATATATATACAATGCGACTCAACTGATACGACGCAATGCATGCGGTACCATCACAACCACATACGGTTCACCCTAGAACCCAATTCCTGTCAGAATCTAGATAAGTCGTATATGTTCCTCTGAACTACAACTTATATCCACACGGCTTCCACATAGAGTCTGGACAAGACTAGGCACCCATCATGAATTTTCACCTAGCTCGTCTCCACATAACATGATATGAATGCATGACACAAAATTATGCCGAATGTAATAATTAATCCAACATAATTTCACAATCCCCAATGATCACACACGATCCACATGCTCACCGTAATTCTCTCTGAAATTACAACCACATCGCAAGACCATCCACACCCGACAATCTTGGCTCACACACATCAAACACGTCTCAATTAGACATTCTCATAAAATCCCACATTTTATTCTATTTCATGTTATTACTAGTTTCCCCTATGTCCTTTTATACCATCTTAGTCTTACGGATCAAGAGAATTACATCACACGCGAAATCGGGACAAAAATTGCAAAAACGGGAAATTTTCACAACAACCCTGCCGATACACATATGGCCAAATTCCCTCGCCTCAGGCCTGCGTATCATACGCGTAGGGCTCATCTTCCCAGGCCATCTATACATGTATTTTCTTGGGACCTAAGGGTGATTTCTCCTCCCAAATACTCCAAAGTTGCCCATACACGTAATGGCGTGACCATACGAATATTGTCTCCCCTACCTTACGCGTACGGCCAGAAGGTCGTGCTGACATTAGGACAAGGTTCATACCATACGTGTGCGGCCTCTAGGGGTGTCCCTCATACACGTATGGCCTCCCCCCATACGCGTATGACCAGTCTGCATACCAAAATCCCATTTTTTTTTCATCTACACGAATTCTCACACAATGGAATTCATTCCAACACCTAAATTAGATCCAAAATAGTCTTCTACACCAATTTATCATCCACAATTCCATTCTATCTAATTATCATATCATTATATCAAGATTATTCATCACTTAACTCTAATTTCGTCATCTTCTACATCTCATAATTTTACAGATCTATAACATGGTAAAACACAACAACAGTCCATAAATTCCCACGAATTCATATCAGTATTACTATAACAGACACAAATTCATACCAATATCATCACAAGAACACGAATTTCACAATATTCACACGATTATAGAATCAAGAAATACAAGGAAAAGAATAAGCACGAAAATTCTAAGAGGGAAAGGAACCCTCACTACCCTCTCATGTTATTATCACCATTAATGAATCCCATTCTCCCCTTTTACCTTAATTCTGAGCTTTGATCCTTCAAAAATGGTGGAATCACCTCTTTTCCTAGTTCTCCCTTTTTCTTTCCCTTATTCTTTTTTCACATGTTAACTGTTTTTCTCTGTAACTTCCCACTAATCTCTCCTAATTTGTTTTTATATCCCTTAATTAATTCCCTCATAATATTATTACTAATTATAATAATAATAATAACAATCATAATAATAATAATAATAATGGTAGTAATAATAATAACAATAATATTACTAATATTTCACACTCATTATTAATTAATTAGGATTACCATATTATTTTAAGGTTTTATTCACGTTACTCAATTAAGGCTAATTCCTCACACTCACCTTTAACTGTCACGGTGAGAATCGAATATCAAGCTATTGATTAACTTGAATCACAAATCTTAGTTCACCACCGATATTTAAGTTATCCAAGAGAAGGGAAAAAAACGAATAACCCATAAACATACAATGCAATGCAATAAAGAGAATATAAGGTTCGGGGTTGATTATATTTAGAGAAGTTGTTAGCATCCTAAGTATTTGTAGTACTCTAAGGAACCTCTTGTCTTATTATGTTATTTGTTATTTTGTTTTCTAAAGAGTGAAAAGGTAAATGGAGACCTAAGGTGTTATTTCTAAGTATGTTCTCCAAGACATCGCATCTCGTGCCTACGTATCCTGACGGGAATGGAATCAGAGTATTCGTAGTTCCTCTCAATAAGGGTAAATAAAGTAAAAAAGAAACATTTGATTGGTTTTAGAAGAAGAGACAAGTCGTCATTTTAAGGAGAGTACTTAACTTAAACCACCACAAACATGTGGAAGACGGTCTTTGCTTCGCATTGAGAGAAGGACTCCAACTCGGATATAGAAATGGCGAGTATGCCACGTACCTCTCTCAAATGGAAAAGAATCTACATCTTTCTCGATTATATTATGGGGTAGGAGAATTATATCTAAACTACAAAGATCACTAGTGTCTAATTCTCTTGTGGGAGAATGGGATTTAATTGTAAGTTGTCTAAAGTTTAAATCCTGAAGGAACTAGCCTGAGGATATATGGATGTATGCCCTAACTTGATCGACCTGAGAGGGAGCAGGGATCAACTAAAGGGGGAAATGATGCAAATAAAAATGTAATACATATGACTATAAATTCAAACACAAATTCTTCCCTTGGATCTAGGAAGAAGTTATTAATACAAAAACATAGGATCAAATCATGAAAACACTAAACATAAAATAAGATCGTACGAAGAGAAGGCATACGATACAAGTTTTTAATGAAAGATAATGAATACAAGATAACAAACAGAAGCATAACCAAGGCAAGACTCGAAATCAAACTCAAATGGGAAAAATTCAAGTCACATGGTCACAAAATTAAACAGTTAAATCAATAATGAAATCAATTAAATAAAACATAAATATTGGATTTCAAAAATTAATTTGCAACCTAATTAAGAGGATATTTTTTTGAAGTTTTTCTCTAATTTAGTAATTAACCTAAAATCAATATTGAAATGACTTAACTAAAAATCCTAAATAAAGAATTAAAATTAAGAGTAATAATAATAAAAACTTAAATTAAATTAATCAAACCTAAATAAACTAAAAACAAAAACTTAGGGAAAGAAGCAACGTGGGAGGGTCCAAAAGAGAGCAGGATGTATGAATCAACTATGGGTCTATAACCCACTCCAAATTTTTACACAATTTGTTGAATCTAAATATCAAGGTTAACAAATATTAATAAATAAAATAAAATTTAAGATAAAATAATAATAATAAAATAAAAAGAAAGAAAAATGTCACAAAACCTAAAATGCTCTCTCTCTCTCTCTCTCCACGTGAAAGGCCCATGTTCCAACACTTTTTCATCTTTGACAAAAGAATCAAGACTCTTTGTGAATCGACGATGGGACTGGTGGTGATGACGCGATAGCAAGAGTGTTGCATGAACGATGTGGATTCCAGTCGAAGTGGCTTCTGCAGTGGTTGGTGATTTTGCAACAATGTGATCAGAAAGTTGTGGCCTTGCGTTCTCGCGGTTGTTACGTTCGTCGCGACCTGTTTTGTTTTGCTTGGTTCAGACATCTTTTTCTCAGATTCAATTGGTGTTGCTTTTGTTCTTATAAAAATTAGACAAAAATACCATAATATTATACTAGAAAAATTAATTCATTTTTCAAGGATGATAATGTGAGTGATGTGGGTTGGATACAATAACTATAAATTATTAGTAAAATAATCATTGAAAATTATGAGTAAAAAATTTGCAGTAATAAATAATAATAAAAAAGGAAAATAATGAAAAGAAAAAAAAACAAGACCATCAAGTAATCATCATGTGTTTGAAAAAAAATCTAAATTAAAGTAACATGAAAGAACTCTAAAAATTTGAGACTTTTTTAAATTCTACAAAATTTTTGTGAAAACCCCAGTGTAATTGTGTTTTTGGGAATGCTTTGTGTGATCCATATATATATATAATAGGAGCTTAGACAAGAATATTTAAAAGAATTGAAAATATTGTTTTTGTGTTTTTATGAAAAAAACAAAAAAAGACAAGAGTACTAAAATAAAAGTTTTTGTGTTTTTATGAAAAAAGGAAAGAAAGACAAGAGTACTAAAATAAAATTTTTTGTGTTTTTTTTATTAGTAGACTAAAATAAAATGAATTAAATATGATGTTTTTGTGTTTTTTATATATAAAGAAATATATTAATAAACAAATTAAAAATAAAATTAATTAAATAAAAATAAAAATTTACATTAAAGATCTAATTAAATCTAAATAAATTAAATGATTATTTAAATAAAAATAATTAAAAAAACGAAATAAAAAGTCGAGCAGAAAAGTGCTCGAAAAAAAATAAATGAGCACACTAAAATAATCAATGCGAAATAAACATATTAAAAAAATACAGTGTTTGGTCATATTTTGAAATAAAATTAGACCGGTTTGTCTGTAAATCCAATAAATTTATTTTGACTGATATTTCAGACACTATGCAAGATGAAGTGCATGATATATTATGCAAGCGATGCGATGAGAAACGAAAAAACAGAATCTTAGGATCAAAAATTAGAGTATGACAGATGCCCCTATTTAAGTTTCTTCTATCTAGAGATATGAAGATTGAAATCTTCGTCTCGACGTGATAGGAGAGACTTAAATACAAACATGCATAATTTTTGGTCCTAAGATGCCACAAGATGCACATGATATGACATGAAATGATATGAAATGAAATGAATTCAAAGACAAAGATCTTGTGGGAAATGATTTCACAGGGGATAACTGTATATGGAAAACGATGAAACAGAGTTAAAGAATGGAAGACCCGACGAGGAACAACTTAGCAAATAAAGCAAGACTCCACGGGGAAAAAATCCAACTCCACTGGGGATGAGACTTAACTCTACTGGGGAAGAGAATACCAACTGACAATCACAAGGTGTCTTAAACATATGGTGATGAACTTGTGACAGAATCTTTTTAATAAAATCCACTTGGAGAACCTACTATCGAGGTTAACTATGGGGATTTTAAGAGATATCAACTGGAGGAGTCTACTGTCGAGACTTAGGACCTCATTTGGGAATACCTTCTACCAAGGTTTTATTGAAAAATGTGTCAACTGTCAAAAATTTACTGGCAAATTTGTTGCCGAGATTAACTAGGGAATCTACTGTCGAGATTCTGAAAAGAAACAATTGTATGCTAAAGTTTAAAGAAACATCAAAGTTAACCAGAGAATTTACTATCGAGATCTTGGAAACAAAGAAACATCTTATGTTAAAGTCTGCTGGAGATCTACTACCGAGAATAACCAGAGAATTTACAAAATGAAACACCTTCTGTCGAGGTCTACTAGAAATATTTTGCCGAGACTTGCCAGGAAATGAAAAGAAAATACCTTCTACCAAGGTTAAACTAGAAATCTTCTGCCGAAACTTACCAGGAAATAAAAATAAAATACCTTCTGTCGAGGTTTGATGAAAATTCAGTTTTTAAAATTTACCGGAGAATCTACTGTCGAAATTTACTAAAGAATATGAAATAGAGCCACCTTTTGTCGAGGTTTGCTAGAAATTAAAAAGAAACACCTACTGCCGAGGTTTTTTTTTGAATGAAAGTAACTACTGATCACAGAGTAACTGACCAAAAGGAAAGGTGTACTACCTACTATCAAAACATACGATAGCCTAAGCAAAGTAAACACAAAAGGAAAGATGACCTACTACCAAACATGGTAGCCTAAGCAAATGTATCTAACCAAAAAGAGATAAACATACTACCTACTATCAAACATATGATAGCCTAAGCAGAGGTAATAGACTTTAAAGGAGAGATCACCTACTACCAAACATATGGCAGCCTAAGCAAAGGTGTCTGACCAAAAGAAAGGTGTATTACCTACTATCAAAACATATGATAGCCTAAGAAAAAGTAATAGACTAACATAATCTTCCATGATCAGGGTATGATCCAGCTTCTTCTTTAACTAAATGTCATTTAGAAAGGGTAAATAAACCTCCCCAATGCTTCAAGGTTGTATGCCATGAACGGGTCTTAGTCTCTTCTTTAATCAAGTATTCCACTTGAAAAGAGTAAAATAAACCTCCCCTCGTCTCGGTTCATAAGCCACGAACGGGTCTTAGTTTCTTCCTGAAAAGATGAATACCTATGGGAGAGTATATTCACAAGGGATTGGAATTTTACTGGAGACTTATGACTTCAGCGGGGATCCATAATTTATTGGAGATTAGAAAACATCGTCGGGGATATAAAAGAGATGCAAGTCGATTAATTTGTAAAATATGTCTTCTCAAATAAAGAAATAGATCATCTAAATCTTCATCAAACTTCTTGGAGAGATGCCATTTGATGGAAGAAAATTGAATGGTGGACCCACTAGGGAGAACATCATTGAGGAGTAGTACAGATGTAGTTTGAAGTTGCATTGAAGTAAATAAAGTCCTTTTATCAGGAATTCTCAAATAAAGAGAGGCAATCATAAAGACTTCACGAAACTTATCTGATGGATTTCCAGAGAGATGCCATTTGATAGAGGATAAGTTGATAATCTTGATAGACTCATTGGGGATAGACAAACTGTTTTGATGTGACTTCCATTTTTCATCCAAATAGAAAACCTGAGAACAAAACAAATTGCTTAAATAAAGACCTATCACTTGTTGTCTGGGTATAAATTACTGAGAAAATGTTGTAACACTGCTGGAGAAATATTTTGTCTTCAATGGTGATCTTCAAATAGATTCTTCTTGAGGAGTCAAAGTTCAAAATAAATGCACACTCAATCCAGGTTCAAAAGCCTTGAGATATCCAAAATTGTGATTATTAGGGACCAGAGTTCAATTCAGGAAGCAATTGAAGAGAAACGGTTAAGCAAGACTCTACCCAATGAGGGATGAACTCAACTGGGGTTTATCTTATCCAGAAATGGAAAAAGAAATCCAAAGCAACCGTCTTCCACGAGGATCGAAATCAGTGGGGAATTTAGAAATGTTATGCTCTTTCTACCTAAGGTTGACGACTCTACTTGGAGGGAGAAGACAAATCCAGTCACTTGGGGATAAACACGGCCAAAGTGAACAAACAAAAACACACAAAAATGAAAAATACATAGATGCCATGTATCCATATGAACAAATGTATGTTATGTTATGCTTATGTTGACAAAACAAACAAGGAGAAGTAAACCGAAGATGAAATAAACATCTCGACACAAATACTCAGCCAATCTTCGTAAGATAGAAGCATCACTAGGGTGAATGGAAAGCCACACACAGAATCATTGTCTTGCTTCAGGGCTTCAAACTTCTCTGGGGAAAAGAGAGCACTCTACTTGAGGATGAACATCATGACTTCACTTAGAAGATTGTTAAGATGAATCTGGTGACTCTGTTGGGGATGAGAAAGATCCACTGGGTAAAGAATCAAACTCATGATTTGAGAGACTTCATAGGGGATAAAATGAATATCCACCTTGAATTGAAGTAGTCTGAAAGGAAGTTTTAATTGGAGATTCTAGAGCTGAGGCCTCACGGGGGATAAAATAAATAACCACTTCATTGGGGAAGCTTGGGTCAACATTGCAGCTGAAGATGTCAGAGTCGAAACTTCATGGGGATGAAATAAACATCCATTTTGTTGGGGAAGATTGAAGTTGTAAGAAATCCACTAAGGAATGAAATAATATCCATTTCACCTGGAAGGTTAAAGCCAAGGAAATTCACTGGCGTGGGCTTAGGTTGCCAACTGGTGAATTTTTGCATCAATTCTGCCATAACTGCTTGAAGTAGAGGTTAATTGGGGAATTTTTATGACCACCTGAAGTAGAGACTTACTAGGGACATGGGTGAAGAATGTTGTGAGAACAAAGCAATTCTGCATTGATAAACTGTGTGGTAGTCGCCATTTCGAACAACAGTTGTTGTGAATGGATAAAATAATCTTCAAAATTCTCAAATGCCCCAGATCACATGGTTTATAAGTCATCTCAAGAGGATTTTATAGAAAAATTGGCATCCAAAATGTTCCAATGTCTTCAAACTCTCAGAGAGATTTTTTGAATCTCGACGTAGCTGCCCCAGATTGACTGTATTTCATATAGATGAAACTTCAAACTTGCCCCTTAGGGATAGTCAGACTGTGAAAGCAACAACTGGGAAACAACTTTCCCTTGTTTAGCAGAGTCTTCAAGAAATATTCCCTTAGATATGATCATCCCTTTGAAATGATTCACCATTTATCATCAGAGTCTCAAGTCTCAAACGATTAAGCTCATCATTGTTGTTCGTATACAAGCTTCTATGATATCAAGCAATGTTAGCAAGCAAAAAATGTTAATTTTAAAACTGCTAATGCAACACATATGTTAGTCTTGAAGTTTTTATTGGAAAGATATCACAATAACCTGTGACTGAATCACTAGTTAGGATATTAATTAATTTTACAAAGCCAGCACAATTTTGAGCTTAGCTCATAGGAGTCAGGAAACATTATCTCATTGAGTATGCTTTCAAAATAAACTCTACTTCAATTAGGTCTTTTGAGGGTTTTAACGTGGCTTGGTTCACGGTTTATGAAATAAAGGATATAAGGCTCAAAGTCTATTTGTACCCACCCACTCTTTGTGATATTCTCCAATCTTAATATTCAGTTAACCTGACACGAGCACACATCTCTCAAGAGGATTTTGATATGGTTGAGAAACCACTGAGGCTTCAAACCTGGCAGTCACTCATATATTTTCTTTTGGTGTTCGATCACACGACTTTGTGATTTATTGAGGATTTTTCTTTTTGACCCTTTGTTTTTTCTTTTCGCATTTCATTTTATTCCTTAACTTTTGCTTGGAAGGAATCTTTTGAAATCTAGCGAGATGCCCCAATTTTTCCTAAATCTTCTTCAAAGGTTTTGACTTAGCGGGCTTTTTCTTTTTTTTTTCTTCGTTTTTTTATTTATGAACAAATCGTGGTAACTCTAAGTCATTTTGACTTGTTGAAAGGATTGTGACTGCCCCACTTTTTGGCTAGTTGAGGGATAATCATTATGGATTTGATTCTTTAGCCTCATAATGTGTGAGGGATAGGTGTGGTGTCCTCGGATATTCACTCCTTTTTTTCAAGTTTGGGCGCTCGATCAGCTTAACTGAAAACTACCCTGCCCCAGGTTAAAATTGAGGATTTTTTGTATGAAAGAAAAAAAGAAAACTCATACTTCAAGGCTCAAAGGGATTAATAAGGGTCTATCTCCCTTATATCTCCAGTGTTTGGGGATTTGAAATAACGCCTTACATCATCAGCAGGGTTTTACTCAAAAGCATATGACAAGAAATCTTGCGTTTTTTATTTCATCATCTTCCCTCCAATTCTCTGCCTAAGCAAGAGATCAGGTAGCATTGGAATTATAAAGCAAAAAAGCATATTAAGAGTGAATACAAATGGATTTTTCAAAGACAAACATATTCATTACATTGATCATTCAAAACAAATAAGTTCTTACATGCAAATCATGCTTTTACAAATCAAAGGGATAACAAAAAATGCAAGCAAACAAACAAATAACCTGGTGATCTTGGGAATGAGCTCTCCTGATTTCACCAACTTTGAAAGGACTCTTTTAAGTCTTCATATTCTTCAGCATAAAGGCATTCCATTCACAAATGGGCTTTCTCCCTTGAAGTTCATTACCTCATTGTCGATCATCTCTTGAACCTTTTCTTAGAAAACCTTGCGCTCTTTAATTGGATGCCCCACTACTCCATCATGAAATTCACAACTGGTATTTGGATTAAACCAATGAGGGCGAGATTTCATGGCTCTGGTCTTTCTGGGTGTCATCACTGAGTTTTGGGCAAAATAAGACCACAATTGACTACAAGTCATTGGGATTAGATCAAACTGGAAAGTCTCTCCTTCTGGATCATTCGAAGGTCTCCGCTGATTCTGGCGCTGGTTCTGATGATTTGGATTCTGAGCTTGTCGATTCTGACATTGATCTTGAGGAAAAAAAACCTTTGTTGTTGATATGGAAGCTCATGAAGTAGTGGTTGTTGGCACTGAACAGGCGTTGCGTACCGATATTATTGATAAGGTACCAGAATTAGAGCTTGCAGGATCTGAGGAGAATCTAAAATTTCACCAACTTCAGCATTTCTTTCCTCTTGGGAATCACTAACATATTTCTCTTCACTAGCTTGGATATTCGAGTCATCTTGGATTCTTCCACTTTTGAATGCGTCCTCGATGTTTACTCCGACTTCCACATTTTTAGAGAACTCCAATGGTACAACACCTACCATCCTGACATAATAAGAGTCTGACAGTGTTCTTAGAAACATCTTATCCAATTATTTCTCTTCAAGTAGTGGATGAACTTGGGATGCCAGTTATTTCCACCGTTGTGCGTACTCCCTGAAGGATTCGTTATCCTTCTGACTCATACTCATAAACTGATCGATGTCTGGAGCCATGTACACATTATAATTGTACTGCTTCACAAAAGCGTCAGCTAGGTCTCCCCAAGAATGAACATGGTTCCTTTCTAGCTTCATATACCACATCAAGGATGCCCCACATAAAATTTCTTGAAAATAGTGAATCATCAGCTTGTCATTGTCGATATAAGTGTTCATCTTTCGACAGAACACTGTTAAATGGTATCTCGGACAGCTAACACCCTTGTATATTTCAAAGACGGGCATTTTGAACTTCGGGGGAGTAACCACACCCAGAACTAGACACAAGTCACGAGTCTTAAGACCAGATGCATTAAGTCCTTTCATAATCTTCAATTGTTCCTTGAGATCACGAAATCCTTCCTCGACTTTTGCAACTCTAAGATCATTGGCATTTATCACAGGGTGGACATTTTAAGGATATGGCATATACCGCGGAAACTAGGAATCTCTTCATCAACTTAAATAACCAGGTTATCTTGCACAGGATGAGATCATGTAGGGATATCCACTTGTGGAGCATTGTCGTCAGAAGGAAGATCAAACATCAGGTTAGTCATCATTCTGAAGCTTGACATGGGATACATATTCTCTGTCCTCTCCATTATCCTTCAGTAACTACTTTAAGCTTGGTTTGAATGTCAAGAGATCAACTGAGTGACATAAGGAAAGAAGGCCGAATAAGTTTTGTTTAGGGAAACGTTGTATGCAAATGCAATTCTACATGATGCATGTTGCACAAAATCAAATGAGTTTCAAGGAGCTCAAAAATTATATTTGCAAACACCATAAAAGTGGATAACACTTTGAATGGCTGAAAATCTCATTAAAAAATTGAAGGATTACAAAATGGAGTACAACTTCCATGGTAAAACTTATGATGTTTGCAAAATAACTCTAAGTTCCTTGAAGAAGGGTTAGAAAAAAAGGTGCATGAATACATGGAAGGATGAATGAATGTATTCACAAACACAGGTATACACATACTCACATATTCACATATTCACATATATACATGCGAATAAACAAAGGCCTAGGTTTGAAGATCATGAGCATGGAGCCATGGTCTACCCATCCCAAATAGCGTGTACTATGGGTTTATTTGTACCCGTAAAATTGGTTCTACAAAAGTTCGCAAAGTCATCATTCCATCTTTTGGATATTATCAATTTCCCAAATACTTGGTAGTTAATAATATTCTCAAGAGAACATCTTTTGAGTGTAGTATCGCGTATCAACTATTTTGGGAATACCCCTTCATAGTCACCGCACTACGTCCTAAGAAGGGCAAGTTGGGTTAAAGGTAACTAAAGGTCCTCATTGTCACGGGCTCCTAGGTCGAAAGTAGTAATGTTTTCACGAGTACTCGTTAAACAATACTATTCTCAAGAGAGCCTCAACTGAGTGGTGATTTCTCAAGTCAGCTTGGTCGGGAATCGACTCCTTATAAGCCTCCTTGAATATACCACCTTCCTATCATAAGTGCACTTAAGTCCGGGTGTAGGACTTATCTCACCATACAAAGGTAACAACCCAAGCAGATAAAATATACAGATATACATATATACAAATATACAACAAATAATACAAATCAAACAAATTAGGGGAAACCTTTGAAAGTCTTACCCAATGAAGTCGTCATTTCTGTCACGGTGAGAATCGGATATCAAGCTATTGATTAACTTGAATCACAAATTTTAGTTTACTGCCGATCTTTAATTTATCCAAGGGAAGGAAAAAATAACGAATAACCCATAAACATGCAACGCATTGCAATAAAGAGAATCTAAGGTTCGGGGTTGGTTATACCTAGGGAAGGTGCTAGTATCCTAAGTATCTGTAGTACTCTACAAGAACCTCTTATCTTATTGTGTTATTTTTTATTTTTCCTGATAAAGAGTGAAAAGGTAAAAGGAGACCTAAGGTGTTATTTCTAAGTATGCTCGCCAAGACATCGCATCTCGTGCCTACCTATCCTGGCGGGAATGGAATCAGAGCATTCATAGTTCTCCACAATAAGGGTAAACAAAGTAAAAAGAAAAGGTTGATTGGTTTTAGAAGAAGAGACAAGTCGTCATTTTAAGTAGACTACTCAACTTAAACCACCACAAACATGTGGAAGGTGGTCTTTGCTTCGCATTGTGAGAAGGGCTCCAACTCGGATATAGAATCGACGAGTATGCCACGTACCTCTCTCAAACGGAAAAGAATCTACATCTTTCTCGATTATGTTATGGGGTAGGAGAATTATATCTCGACTACAAAGATGACTAGTGTCTAATTCTTGTGGGAGAATGGGATTTAATTGTAAGTTGTCTAAAGTTTAAATCTTGAAGGAACTAGCCTGAGGATATATGGATGTATGTCCTAAGTTGATCGACCTGAGGGGGAGAAGGGATCAACTAAAGAGGAAATGATGCAAATGAAAATGTAATACGTATGACTATAAAGTCAAACACAAATTCTTCCCTTGGATCTAAGGAGAAGCTATTAATACAAAAACATAGGATCAAATCATGAAAACAAGTAAACATAGAATAAGATTGTACGAAGAGAAGGCATAAGATACTAGTGTTTAATGAAAGATAATGAATACAAGATAACAAATAGAGACATAACCAAGGTAAGGCTCGAAATCAAACTCAAATGGGAAAAATTCAAGTCACGTGCTCACAAAACTAAACAATTAAATCAATAATGAAACTAATTAAATAAAACATAAATATTGGATTTCAAAAATTGATCTACAACCTAATTAAGAGGATATTTTTTTGAAAGTTTTATATAATTTAGTAATTAACCTAAAATCAATATTGAAATGAATTAACTAAAAATCCTAAATAAAGAATTAAAATTAAGAGTAATAATAATAATACCTTAAATTAAATTAATCAAATCTAAATAAACCAAAAAAAAAAACTTAGGGAAAGAAGCAACGTGGGAGGGTGTAAAAGAGAGCAGGATGTATGAATCAACTATGGGTCTATAACCCACTCCAATATATTACACACTTTATTGAATCTAAATATCAAGGTTAACAAATATTAATAAATAAAATAAAACTTAAGATAAAATAATAGTTAAATAAAAAGAAAGAAAAATGTTACAAAACCTAAAATGCTCTCTCTCTCTCTCCATGTGAAAGGCCCATGTTCCAACACTTTTTCATCTTTGACAAAAGCATCAAGAGTCTTTGTGAAGGCGACGAGACTGGTGGTGATGACACGATGGCAAGAGTGATGCATGAACGATGCGGATTCCAGTCAGAGCGGCTTCTGTTAATATTCTTGTTAGCTGCCTCAACAGCGCCGTTCATCTTCGGGCGGTAGGGAGAAGAATTGTGGTGTTCTATCTTGAAATTATGGCACAACTCTTTCATCATATTATTGTTAAGATTCGAACCGTTGTCTGTAATGATCCGCTCAGGTACACCGTATCTGTAGATGATGTCCCTCTTTATGAACCGGGCGATGACCTGCTTCGTCACATTTGCATACGAGGCTGCCTCCACCCACTTCGTAAAGTAATCAATTGCAACCAGTATGAAACGATGGCCATTAGAAGCAGTCGGCTCAATCTTTCCTATCATATCAATTCCCCACATTGCGAAGGGCCAAGGAGATGTTATTACATTCAGAGGGGTAGGTGGCACGTACACCTTATCCATGTAGATCTGGCATTTGTGACATTTTCTAGCGTATTTGAAGCAATCGGATTCCATCATCATCCAATAATACCCAGCTCTCAACAGTTTCTTAGCCATAGCATGCCCAATAGCATGAGTACCGAAAGAACCCTCATGAACCTCTTCCATTAACAGGCTTGCTTCAAGTCCGTCAACACAACGCAGCAAAACCATGTCAAAATTTCTCCTATAGAGCACATCATCCTTGTTCAGATAGAAATTACCGGCTAACCTCCTCAGAGTCTTTTTATCCTTACTGGATGCCCCTGCTGGGTACTCCTGAGTCTTGATAAACTGCTTGATATCAAAATACCAAGGCTTTCCATCCTATGTCTTCTCAATTGCAAACACGAAGGTTGGTCTATCAAGACGCTTGATGGTGATAGACGGAGCTTCATTCTAGAAATTCACTTTATACATCGAGGCTAGAGTGGCCAACGCATCTGCCATCTGGTTCTCAGCCCTCGGCACGTGATGGAACTCGATTCTATCGAAGAAAGGCAGCAGTCTCCTTGCATAATCCTTATAGGGAACCAGGTTTGCCTGACGAGTTTCCCATTCTCCTTTAATCTGGTTGACGACCAGAGTCGAATCGCCATATACATCGAGATTCTTAATCCGCATATCAATGGCCTCTTCCAGACCCATAATGCATGCTTCGTACTCAGCCTCATTATTGGTGTAGGTGAAGGTTAATCGGGCGGTGAATGATATATGAGCACCACGAGGAGTCGTAATAATCACACCGATTACACTACCATATGAATTAACGGCTCCATTGAAAATCAACTTCCACTAAGACCCCTTCTCAGGTCCTTCGTCAGGCAAGGGTTCATCACAGTCTTTCACTTTTAAAAACATGACATCTTCATCTGGAAAATCAAACTTCATCGGCTGGTAATCCTCCACTGGCTGTTCAGCTATATATTCCGACAGGACGCTTCCCTTGATGGCTTTCTGGGAAACGTACTGAATATCATATTCCATCAAAACCATCTGCCAACGGGAAATCCTCCCGGAGAGGGCTTGTTTTTCAAAAACGTATTTGATTGGATCCATCTTCGAAATCAATAGGGTTGTGTGATTTATCATGTGCTGCCTCAAACGCTTAGTAGCCCAAGTGAGTGCACAACATGTTTTTTCCAGCATCGAGTACCTTGACTCACAATCAGTAAATTTCTTACTCAGGTAGTAGATGGCATGCTCCTTTCTACCTGACTCGTCCTGTTGACCGAGCACACATCCTATTGAATTCTCAAGAACCGTAAGGTACATTATCAGTGGTCTCCCTGCAACTGGAGGCATGAGTATTGGAGGTTCCTGCAGATACTCCTTTATTTTTTCAAAAGCCTTCTGGAAATTATCATTCCACCTGACTGTTTGATATTTTCTCAACAATTTGAATATTGGTTCACAAGTGGCCGTAAGATGAGATATGATCCTTGTAATGTAGTTCAATCTCCCTAGGAAACCACAAACCTGCTTTTCCGTTCTCGGCTCAGGCATTTCTTGTATAGCTTTTATTTTGGCAGGATCTACCTCAATACTCTTTTCACTAACAATAAAACCTAATAACTTTCCATACCTCACCCCGAAGGTGCACTTGTTAGGATTCAGCCTCAGCTTGAACTTCCTCAACCGTTCAAATAACTTCAAAAGATCGACCAAATGTCCTTCCTCCGTCTGTGACTTCGCAATCATATCATCAACATAAACTTCAACTTCATGATGAATCATGTCGTGAAAGGGAGTCATCATGGCCCGCTGATAAGTGACCCCTGCATTCTTCAATCCAAAAGGCATCACTTTATAGCAAAAAGTCCCCCATGGTGTGATGAAATTTGTTTTCTACATGTCCTCTGGGGCCATCTTGATTTGGTTATACCCAGAGAAGCCATCCATGAAGGAAAACACAGAAAATTGAGCGGTGTTATCAACCAACACATCAATATGAGGGAGCGGGAAGTCCTCTTTCGGGCTCGCCTTGTTTAAGTCTCTGTAGTCTACTCACATTTGTACCTTTCCATCTTTCTTAGGAACAGGAACAATATTGGCGACCCACATAGGGTAATTTGTGACAACAAGGAAACCAGCATCCAGCTGCTTCTGAACCTCTCCTTTTATCTTGATTGCCATGTCAAGCCTTGTCTGTCTCAACTTCTGTTTGACTGGCGAACATTCTTCTCTGAGAGGTAACCGGTGTACCACAATATCTGTATCCAACCCAGGAATGTCTTGGTAAGACCAAGCGAAGATATCCTTATACTCGCGGAGCATTTCAACCAATCTTCTCTTGACACTATCTTCCAATGCGGCCCCAATCTTAACCTCTTTCTTATCATCCTCGGTACCCAGATTGATAATTTCGACCTCCTCCTGATGAGGCACGATGACTCTTTCCTCCTGCTTGAGAAGCCTGGCTAATTCTTCAGGGAGTTCACAGTCTTCGTCAGTCTCTTCTTCTACTTGATAAATGGGATTATCAAAGTCATATGAAGCCATAGCTGAACCTGAATCGATGGCATCTACTAGAAAAGACCTGCATGAGGATATTTATGTTTATTATGCTATGCACTAAACAAAACACATTGCCATTTTTCTTTGTTAATATAAATGCAAAAAACAAAAACAAGAAAAACAGGGAACACAATATTTGAATACAAAAACGTCCTTTATTAATGATAACATGAAAGTATTAACAAAGCCCTACAGATAGGGTCACTATGCTTTGGGCAAGACGTAGGACCAAACATAAAAGAAACAAATGACATTACTTTGCAGTAGTAACATGAATGACTTCCTCGGTGCGCCAGTTGCATAGCTTTTCTCCAGGAGTACACGGATGAATCCAGGTATCCATATCACACTCACTGTCATCCCCATCACCTTTGACAGCGCTAATAGTATCAAAATACACACCACTGCTGGTAAACAGAATTGGTCCTTTGTACTTTGGAGTTCTCTGGGAAGAGCTAGAAGGCTGATATCCGATACCAAACTTGTCCTGCTTAACAGGAACCTCGAGAACCTGTCCCCAATTCTGAGAAGAACCAGACTCTACAATAGCACGGGCGTCCTTCAATGATGAGATAGGGACCTCTGAATCCTGGGCTACCACAGGAGGCTTCTTTTGAATAGGAACAGCTTCAAAAGCCTGACAGAGCGTCTCATGGATTTCCCCATCCACTTCAACATATTTAAACGAATACAAATGGCTTACCATAATGCCCTCCTCTCCGCACACCATCACAATCTTTCCCTCCACCATATACTTCAACTTCTGATGCAACGTGGACGTAACTACCCTGTAGAATGTATCCAGGGTCGACCGAGCAGACAGTTGTAAGTCGGCTGGATATCCATGATGAAGAACGTCGTGTCAAACGTCTCAGGCCCCACCTGGATAGGTATTGTAATTTCACCGAATACTGATCTTTTCAAACCATCAAAAGCCCTTACAATCAAATCACTGGGCGTACAAATTAAACCCCTAGTGTCCAACTTCATCAATGCATTTTTAGGCAGCACATTGAGGGAAGATCCGGTATCTACCAAAACATGGGACATCATAGAGCCCCTACACTCAATTGATATATGCAAAGCATGGTTGTGGTTTTTCCCCTCAGGGGTCAGGTCTAGATATGTGAAGCCGAGACCGTTACCAGCATTTACATGGGCTACTACCCCCTCCAACTGATTTACAGAAATCTCCTGGGGTACGTAAGCCACATTTAAAACTTTCAACAGCGCATTACGGTGCGCCTCTGAACACATCAACAACGATAGGATGGAAATCTTCGAAGGCGTTTGCTTCAAGTGGTCTACCACCTTGTAGTCACTTTTTCTGATAAGCCTCATGAATTCTTCTGCTTCCTCAGAAGACGCACCGGTATCACCCTGTCGCTGGGTGTTCTCCTTGATCACGGCCTTACCTTTGCCCTTGTCATTCTTATCCTGATTAATCTTTGGCGGTGAAAAGATTCTCCCACTCATGGTCATACCTCTGGCGCCTACTATGTTCCCAACTGAAGATCCCTCACCTGCAGGCTCTATCAATTCTATCTTCTGACCGTTGCAGAACACATCTCCCCCATAATTCCAGGGGATAGCCTTGGGGCTTTTGTACGGAATAGGTCCTGGTGCCGTGATAGTGATAGGAGCTGGCTGGGCTGGCCCCGAAATAGTAACAGGCCTGGCTGGCCCTGAAATGGTAATAGTCTGAAATGGAATAGAAACGGTAGCGACCTCTTTTTCAGCACTGCTCACTCTGTTCTCGACATTCTCTTTTACCACTTTATCCAACTGCAAGCAACCTTCATCAATCATTCTTTGAATACCTTCCCTCAACAGGTCGCAACCCTCAGGTTGCACCCCACAGTCTTGGCAATCAACCGAACACCCCAGAAATACCCCTTTTCTCAATAAACTGCTCTTCACCACAGCTAACGGAGTCTTCAGCTCTTTGACATCAGTTACCAGGTTTAACCCTTCTTCGTCAGAGATGGCACTAACCCCTGCCGCTCCATGATTAGGCATTGGGTTTTGATTTACGTTGGGCCCATCATGGGAGAAGTTTATAGCCTTAGAATCCAACAGGTCCTGGACCTTATGCTTAAAGGCTTTGCAGTGATCTATGTCGTGCCCTGGTGCACCCGAATGAAACTCGCACCTGGCGTTTTCGTCGTAGCCTGGAGGTGGCCTACCAGTGAGAGGAGCTATGGTTCTCTTCTGTACCAGTTGCAACTGTAACAAACATTGTAATAACTGCGCATACGGAACTGGAGGATTATCAAACTTCCTATCCGGTGCCTGACGTCTAGGGGGACACCGTGTACCATTACCCTGCTGCTGTTGTGGTTGAGCTGCTGCTGGAATATTCACAGTGGCAACTTGTGGATCATACCGAGCTCGACCTCTCCCTCTACCTCCGTGGGAAATAACAACTGTGTCTTCCCTCCTTCTAGGATTCCCTGAATATGGCTTCCTTGCTCCTCCTGTAGAGGATCCGTCACCATTTGAGATCTTACCAGCCTTGATCCCACTCTCGACCATTTCTCCCGCCACCACTAAATCAGAAAAGTCCCCGGACATACACCCTATTAACTTCTCAAAATACACACCCGATAGCGATGCCATGAACATACCTTTTAATTCCCTTTCCACGACAGGGGTTGCACTCTAGCCGCCAAATCTTGCCACCTTTGGGCATATTCTTTGAAGCTCTCATTATTCTTCTGCGTCAGACTTTGCAGTTGTACCCTGTTAGGTGCGAGATCACTATTGTATTGGTAGTGACGCACGAAGGCCTCTGCCAACTCTTTCCAACTATGTATATGGGTCCTCTCGAGTCCCATGTACCACTCTAGTGATGCCCCAGCCAGGCTATCTTGGAAAAAGTACATTAGTAATTTTTCATCATTAGAATGAGCTGACATCTTTCTGAAATATGCCCGGAGATGCATCCTCGGGCAAGTCTTCCCCTTGTACTTCTCGAAATCTGGGACCTTGAATTTAGGAGCGATTGTAACCCCTGGCACCAGCCCCAAGTCAGACATGTCGAAACCCAATAAACCCTGATTCTCTAAAGACTTCATCTTCTCTTCAACCAGCTTCAATCTTTGGTCAGTTTCAGTAGGCATACCTTCCTCTATGTCTCTCATAGAAAAGATATCACTTTGATGATCGTCCCAACGGGGAACAGTAGGCCCGTGCCCAGCATGTGCGTTACCATCATCCATATTAACATTCTCATTCACACCACCTCCGCTTAGAGGTACGACAACATCAGGAATAAAAGGTGGAACAGACCCACCACCAACAGGAGGGACAACCTCAACACCTCCATGCAACACACCTTCGGCATCAACCCGTACTATTAATGGTTGGACCATGGTTTTCAGTTGTTCCTGTCCCGCAGCAACATTTTGCATCATCTCCATGAATTGATTCATACGAGTCCGGAACTCCTGCATCTCATCCTGCATTTGATCCATTGCTTTGCGATGATTCCCCCTTGTTGAGTATCTATGTAAGCCGGATGCCTCAATCCTGTCACTGGTTGGAATAGCAGAGTTAGGAACAGATAACTATGGAGAGTACCTGCCATGCAAATGAAAATGCCAAATGTAATATGCAAAATGCAAACATGATAATGTGAATGCAAATGCACGATGCAGCAAGAGATCAAGAGTTGATGTGTTGTTGACTGAAGAGGACCAGAATTCTGTTTCGGCGAGAATATAACACGGCTCTGATAATTAGGACCCACTGATATCAATGTCACTGATCCATTCTGTCGAAAAAACCAGGTTCTCTGAAGGTTAGAGTTTCCTGAATAACCCGGCCCCACTCACAGGTATGGACCTAATCACTGACAAAGGCACGACATCCTATGTGTTCATCAGCGTCACAGACTTTCAAGAAACGATGATACGATACCCAGGAAGGTGTGGCATCATCATCTCTTGAAGCGGCCTCACTCAGCTGAATCACAAATGATCGGTCCCCAGAGTCGACAATCCTTAGATCTGAAATCCTTTCAACGGCCCACTGGGCTGGAAATGGAAATCATCTCAAAGAATCTCGTCTGAGCGCAGATTTCGTGGGAACTAGTGCATGCCTAACATACAGGTTCACCACCAATCTGCTTCTAAAGCTATGTCTATACTCAAGCCCAGGTCCGGATTATCTCTCAAAGTGAAACCCCTCCCACAGCACAACAGTAATAATATAGTGCGGAAAGTAAAAAGCGAAAGATAAAAGCAGAAATGTAAACCCAAAAGATAAACAAACAAGCGCTCGGATTGACTCGCATAGGGAACCGTTGGAGTCCCCAGTAGAGTCGCCAGTTGTCGCTACTGCGAAAATAAGGTGCCGACAAAACAGAATAGTCGCCACCTTTCGTTATTTATCCCTCAGAACGGGAAAGGAAACGATCGGAAAAACCTGACGAAAAGGTACAAGACAAGGTCATCGCAACCAATGTCTGGGTTCGGGAGTCGGTTACGCAAGGTGAAGGTATTAACACCCCTCACGTCTGTCGTACTCGACGGGATCCATGCTTGTTGTGTTTATCTGACGGGTTGATTAATCTATCTACGCTAAAAGGTTGGTCTGAAAAGAAAAAGAAAATGACTCGGCAGAACACCGCAGTTTTATGCCTACGTATTCTCGTCTGGAACGAGAAATCAGAGTCAACGTAGTTCGCCTAACTACGGGTTATGGGGGAAGGTTGCTCGCCAAGATATCACATCTTGTGCCTACGTACTCTCAACAGGCTTGAGAGATCATAGCTTACGTAGTTCGGGATAAAAAGGGACATAGGTTTGTCTTTTTATCTGAGTACGGTTAACAAATAGTTCCAGCAGTTGGTGTATGCAGCTCGACCATTGGAGACTTAGGCTTTACCGTTTGCGGTAAAACTAAGAGTTAACAATACTCCTTTCTTCAGAAAAGTTTTCCTTCGAATTAAGGGCCCACGGGGAAAAAAGAAGGTTTGAAGTTTGTTTTCTGTCTTTTACGGAAGAAGTGTTTTTTATGGTTGTCTGTAGTTTGTACAACACTAGAGACTATGACTTAGGAGCGAATGCGTCGCATATCATCCAAAGGACATATACTAAACACTCTAGATGATTGAGAGGAGACCGCTCAATTATCATTTCCCAAGTAGCTTAAGGCTCGTCACGTGCTTGTACTAACTTGCCTTTATTACATTTTTTTACTGTTGCTTTGAGATGAGAAGAGAACGAACTCTACGGGGAAACTGTCAAGTCCTAATGTTGTCATGCAAAATCGATCCTATGATTGAGGTTAGGCGAGAGCTACCTAATGTTATCATGCATGGTTAGAACCCTAATGTCTGTCATAACTTCTCTTGAACAAGAGAAGTCAGAGTTCCTACGGGAACATGGCAATGGTATACAGAAACAGGCAAGGCAACAACTGTAAAGAAATAACTATAAGTAAAATGCATGCAATGCAATAATACAATCAGAAGGAGACAAACTCAACTTCTTAGCAATCAAGCAAAAAGAAAACAATCAAAACAGACAAGCAGAGGGGGACAGACTCAACCTGTATATGCAAATACGTCACTTAGAAAAAGAAAAACAACACACAAGCAAGGGGAGGATCACCTCGACCCTTAAGGCAAACAAGCAGAGGGAGACTCACTCAACCTCTTAATGCAATCATGCACCTACACTTAGACTATCCTAAACATGAATTATCCTAATGCAACACACCACTCAATCATGAATGAAGGCAAGGATTTATGACAAATAAGGAATTGATTCCACAAGTAAACAATCAAGGCTGCTACCCTAAGGAAAGAAATTGAAAGTTGGGAGGCAAGGGTAAGGTTCACAAGAACTTATCCCAGGCACTCAACCAACTAAAAGAGATTTGAGGGAATCCTAGAGGTTTGGCTCCTTCAAGGGATGTGAAAAATTCCCACCACAGGAGGGACTATGCTACCCCAAGAAGGTTCCTAAAAAGTATTGGAGAGGATTAGGAGAATGAAGATGGGAAGCAAGGTAAGGTCCACAGGAACTTACCACAGGCACTCAACCAACTCCACTTCCTAAGAAAGCTTTCATAGGTTCAACTCCTTTATGATATTGCAATGAATTCCTCCACAGGAGGAAACATGCTCACAAGGAGGATCCTAATTAAGCAAGGAAGATTGTGAGGGAAACTAACCCTATAGGAAGAATCATCCACCTAATTTGAACCTCTAAAGAACCTCAAATGATTTCAAATGTTTTAGATCTAAAAGAAATCACCCAAAGGGAACTCAATGGTATTCTAGCGACTTGAAAATAAACCTATAAGGGTGTCAACCTAGGTACTAAGGGTCAATGGGAAGATTGGATGCTTAAAGTTGGCTAAAAGTTCAATTATTAGGCCAAACTAGGAGAAGGTGCAATCATGAACACACAAACTTTGGTCAGAAAGTAAAATATGGGGAAAATAGGAAATCAGGTCCTAAAATCTTGATTAAATTCCTAGATGATCCTAAATGTGTTAAGAATCTATGGTTAAAGTTTCAGGTCAAAACTATGAGTCTAAGTATACTAGCTGTCGCACCTCGAAAATTCATTTCGAACATACGACCCTCGCGCAAAAGGCGCGGAAAATGCGGTTCGACAGAGACGCCATCGAACTTTATTTTTCCAAATGAACGGGAGAGGAAAATATCGAGAAAACCTCATAAACGCGGAAGGAACATGGTCGTCGCAACCATATTCCTGGGTTCGGGAGTCGGTTACGCGAGGGGAAGGTATTAGCACCCCTCACGTCCGTTGTACTTAACGGGAACCTCTTAATTCGAGTTGTGATGATGTTAGCTAAACTTAATTCTTGTCTTCTCACTACTAAATTCTAAAACAGTATTATAAAGGCTAAAGACGCTAAGGGGGAAGGGGATGATTAGAGGATAGGGTGCTTGCCAAGGATTGGGGCCCTTGTGCCTACGTATACTCATTCGGACGAGAATGAAAAATCAGAGCGTCGTAGTTCGACTACGGGAAAGGATGGGGAAAATGGAAGATGGAGGGGATTGTGCTCGCCAAGATCATCGCAATCTTGTGCCTACGTATCTTACATTCAAGAGTGAATGAAGAATCAGAGCGTTCGTAGTTCGTGGTAACGAACACGAAAAGGATACGGGTTTGAATTGGATTGAATATGGGTACGGATGACGATTACTCGAAGTTTAAGAAAGACTTCTCGGACCCAAGTAATCGGGAGAGCGAACCAAAGACTTGGAACTCTCTCTTTTTCATCTTGAAGATAAGGTAGTGTTGGAAAGGGTGAAGTTGAATTGATGACGATTACTTGAAGCCTAAGAAAGACTTTACAGACCCCAAGTAATCGGGAAAGCGAACCAAAGACTTGGAACACTTTCTTTTTCATTGTAAAAGAAGGTTGTTTGAATTTGAAAAGGTGTATAAAAGGATGAGATTGGTCGGATGACGACTACTTGAAGCTTGAGAAAGGCTTCTCGGATCCAACTAGTCGGGAGAGCGAACCAAAGACTTGGGACACTCTCCTTTTCATCGTAAAAGAAGTTGTTTGAAAAGTGAGTGAAAGGATGAGTAATTGGAGATGGTTGAGTATTATCGAGTTTGTTAATATTATTTAAAGGCGTCAATTTCTCACACACGAATAAGATAACTCGCATATAAACAACAGAAAGCTAGATCAAAGACTTGAACCTACTCTTTACACCTTGAAAAGAATTGAATAATTGTTAATTGATTGATAGTTTATTACGAAAATCCACTTGACGTTGGATCAAGGGTTTGACTTATTATCACGTGCAAAGCGTGTTGGAAATGAAATGGTTTGAAAAAAAAGAGACTGGCTTGATTTACGCATCAAGGGTCGAGTTGTAATAGGTTGATGGCGAATGCGTATGAGCACTCGACTTACAAGGGTTTGAAAACGGCTCGATGACGAATCGAGAATTAGTTTGAAAATAGTTTGATCCGCTCTAGTCCATATGGGTGCTCCTAGGAGATAAACTAATAATCAAAGAAATGCGAAACATACATCGGAATGGGGGAGGGGTACATGTAAATTACACGGGATTGCACGAAATAAAGGGGTCTCATTGTCAGGTAGCCCAAGAGAAAGCCGTGTGTGTGCATTTGTGTCCTAAACTACGCCTTGAGCAAAGTCGGGCACGACTTAAAATTAAGATACCTGCAAATAACCAATGATGCAACAGTCCACCAATTTGGCTTTTAGGATTTCGATAGTTTGTTATGTATTTTCGAATATGGGTGAATGAATATGAATAATGATAATATGAATAATAATAATATGAACAATATGAATAAATAATATGTTAAGATAAATATAACAATAATATGAATAATATGGAAATTAAATTTAATGGTCAATGAATCGAAATAAAATCGGAAGAAAAAAAAGTGGTCTTGGATCCTTTGTTTCACGCCGATAGTTTGACGGTTAAACAGTGGAAACTTCTTCATCGACCCAAAACGAGCAAGAGTGGAATAAAATGTTCAAAGATAAAAATATTAGAAACTTCTAAAAATAAATTAATACAACTCTAAAGTTATAAATTAAATAAAATATAGAAAAACTCCTAAAATAAAACAAGGCTAGAAATATTTATATATATACATATGTTTAGAAACTAAAAAAAATGTACAAAAAATACTAGCAATCTATAAAATCAAATATTTAAAAAAAGAAATAAGTTAACAAATTATATATATATTTTTTAAAAGATAAAGAAGTATATGATAAAAGAAAAGGTGAGAATCATGCGGGCCCAACAGCCCATCATCTCACCGTATTAAAAACAAAATGAGAAACCCGGGCTCTAAGACCCATGTAACCCTCTTCAACGGTTCATCGCAAGGACAATGGCAGCCACAAAAAGGCTCGGTGAAAAAAATGTTAGGTTCAGAATCGAGTTCAAAACAGAAGAATGAAAAACAACTGAAAAATTGAAACCTCGTGTGTCTTCCAAACGGAAACCGAGTCATCAACCCGTGGAGAACTACGACGACATAGCGACAAACCCCAACTCTCTTCACGGTTTGAATCTCCTTACTCTCTTGATCTCAGGTTTTAGTTTGTTTTGATTTCAATTTTGAACTTCTCTTTCCATACTTCTCAATTTCTCTTCATCTTCAACTTCCATTTCTGTTCCTGTTGGATTTCGGTGGATTTGGGTTGATTTGTTGAAGATGCTTCGATTCAGAGGATGATTTAGGTGAGGATTTACGTGTTCTGGGTTACCAGAGAAAGGTGTTATTGTTGGATTGGGTAAATATGTTGTGAAAGGAAAGTTGTTTGATTGGTTTTGTGGTTATTACTCTGCGTCAGTTTGAAGAAGGTTGTCTGGGGTCTGATTCGAGGAAAGTTTAGGGATGTTTCGATGATGATTTGGGATTTATAATGGACTTGAAAGCTTGTCCAGTTTTTAGGTTGGATTTAGGGTTGAGTTTTTTTTATTGATGGTTGGAGGAAAGGGTTATGAAGAGGTTATTCTGTTATGACAGGTGAAGAACCAAGTTAAATATTAAGGAACTGGTTTTCGGTTTTGGTTGAAAGAAGAAGAGGAAAGCTTGAGTGGGATCTGAGATTTGGAGGAGGATTAGGGTTTCGGTTGGAGGCTGCTAGGGTTTTTCTTCTTGCAGCATTCTCATCTGTTTTTTATATGGAGAGAATCCCTGAAGGATTAAGGTGAGGCTTTGCTTTGATTCACTCAATTTCCTTTTTGTCTGTAGTGAGGTAAAGACATTTTACGACATCCCTGATTTTACTGCTAGTAAATGGGATTCATGTATTTTTACCGTGGTAACTGGTATTCACGATGATTTGTAATTATGTTTGGGATGTTAGACAACAACTTGACACACCATGATGACTATCATAAAGAATGTACGAATTGTTCTTGTGCTCACATGAACTCCTTTCTTCTATCCTGTTTTATGCTCGTTAATTGTCTTTTATTTGTTTTGTAAGTCATAAACCTCATACACCTCTATGTCTTGTTTGATAGCAGGTCTGGTTCTGGTTTGATAACAGGTCCTGAAATATCAAACTTGACAGCTTATGAAGTTCATGAAGATTCTCCCTCCATGACGGTTTTGCCGTAATGCGCATTTCATATCATTTGGGGTTCATCTGCTGCATAATTTTGTGGGGTCAGTGTGAGAAATTCACACAAAAATGGCGGACCACTTATCAAGGGTAGGTGGTGATTTTGAAAATGCCCTTTTTTACTGAAACTCTGTACAGGTTTATGACTTAAAATCATTATGCAGGTTTATTACTTTGGGCATATGGATTTCTAGTGCAAAGGTAAACAGCTTCTTCTGTTATCTGCTGAGAGGCCATGTGTGTTGACTGAAGGATATTCAACGCCTTTCTCATGTCACCGTTATTAAGTTGAACAAGAGCAGACATACCACTGTCTTGAACATCAAGCTTTTTAGCATTAATAACATATTTCAGTCTTTCAGAGACATGTACGGCATCAAGAGGAGCAAACTGAAACCGAGTGCATCTCGATTGCAATGCTGGGATAATCCTGTTCTTTTTTTGCAGGTTTTGTATCAGGTCCGTTGTTGGATAGGAAAAATTCATTATTATTGTTGTAATGCTGTCTTTATTTTCCTTCTTCTTTTGCAGGTGAATGTACGGCCATATGTACAAGGTAACGGTGCCGCGGTTCTGCAGCTATTGTGAGTGTGCTGCTGCGTTTTCAAGGAATAATGTCACAAACTCGTTTCTGTCTTTGTGTGTTGTGGGTGTAGCAGATTTATGGTGTTGGCTGTAATGGTATTGTGCACCTGCTATGGGCCAAGTCTTATTAGTGTTGGCTTTGCATAATGGAGTTGGAAGCTGGTGAGATCGTATAAAGGAAGTACGGTGCGAGTCGTGCAGCTTATCACAGGTAGTACGCGTAATCAATACGACTCTTGACTGCTACGTTTTTATTGTCTTTTTTATGACTTCAAACGACTCTGCATCTTCTACCTTTCTTATGCCCTTTTTAGGATTTCAAACAACTTCAGCGATATTGACTTCTCATGTGTCGAGATGGTGTGGAGGGTGGAAAATTTCGGCGGCGGCGTGTCATTATCTTTCTTCATTCTTCTCAGCTTGGTGCACCGGTTTGCTGCTGTCTGTGTTGCGTATCGTATTTTATCCGTTTTGCAAGTAGTGGCATTGGGGAAATTGGAATGACATGTGACTGCATACAGTTTCGGTGCGTTGTGTTACGGATAGGCTATTTGTTGAAGGCTTGTAGCAACTTCGTATATAAACCGATGCGGATGCTGTCAACGGACTCTCTTCGAGTCAAACTCGGAAGCCAACCTTACTATGACAGAACTTGTGACAGTATTATGTAATCACTTTGTAAAACTGTTGTGTACTGTTTAAATTCTGAAGTTTAGGATGCAATATCTTGAATATTATTCATGAACATCATCACTGTTTCATGTACCCAACATCGTTTTAGGCCTTGTGACTTCATAACAGAACATGTATATGTATGTCTTATAATAGGCGCAATAAGACAACCTTTTTGAAATTCTTTTCTCACTTGCCATACATATTTATGCGAAATGCATCAATAATTCTCTTTTGTCACATGAGGTATACTTTGAATAATACTGAAAAGAAATGCACAACAATCCTTGTATGGTTTGAGTGAATTCCAAACATGATTAGTATGGCTTGTTGCAATGTAGGACTCTTTACGGATTGTAAGCATATATTAAGCCTCCTTTTTTTTATGACAATTGAATTGGGCATGGACATATTTGTACTCAACTTTTGCAATTTACATCTGTTGCGGTTAGAATATGATATCAAATTATTAATTAATTTGAATCGCATCTTTAGTTCACAACCGCTCTTTGATTTATCCGAAGGAAAAGGTCAAAAGAGGGAAAACCTAATTTTGCATCGTGAAGACAATGCATGGAGAGTTCTAGGTAAGGGGTTGGTTAAGCTTAGGGAATGTACTAGCACCCTAAACTTCTGTAGTACTCTACAAGAACCTTTTGTTTATTGTATGCTTTTTTATTTTATTATCTGTTTGAAATATATTGCTAAGGGATAGAGTGACCTAAAAGAGCTAACGGTTAGTCCTAAGTTTACTCGGCAAGACGTCGCATCTTGTGCCTACATATCCTGACGGGAATGGAATCAGAGTAATTGTAGTTCCCCTCGAAAGGGAGGTCAGAAACATCTTGACTGTGGTCAATGTTTCATTGGGGAGTAAGCGTTCATAGGGAAGCGCCTACGTGGAGTCTTGAAACTCCTATTTCTACGTTGAAATTGTTAATTGAAATTAGGGTTAAATTAAATATTCCACAGCGGGAAATCCTAAAACAGAGTACGACGACTCTTTGACCTAATGCTAGGGTAAAGGGCGTTTTCGTCCACGGCGGGACGCTTAAACTATTAGGGTTTGAAACGGTCAAAAATTTGGGTTATTGACTCAGCGGTCAAACGGCTAAACCTAATTCCTTCGGAGGGGAAATATAACAGAAAAACATGCAAGCAAGGCAAAATATTATACGGCAGAAATTAAAATGCGGAAAGTAAAGAAAGCGTCGCGATGATCACTCGCGTAAATTACAAATCCCCAAAAAGAAATGCGAAATAAAATAAGTTGCGACCATGGCCTCGCGTAAATTACATCCATGGAATAAAATAAATTGAAATAAATAATAATAAAGCTGAAACAAACAAATTAACGAGGGTTAGACAAAAATAATGGCTAAATCGAAATTTCATTTTTTTTGATATTTTTAATTAAAGAAAGGAATTAATTTTTGCATTTAAAAGGAGAAATTATTTTAATTTTAATATTTTTTACTTACAAAAAGAATTTGTTTAATTTAATTAAAGAAAATGTTTTAAATTTAAGGTTTTGGATTAAGAAAATATTGTTTTAGATTTTGTTGTAATTAAAGAAAAATTTAATTTTAATGTTTTAAAGAAAATGTTAGTAATTATTTTAAAATTTTGTTTTGATTAAGAAAATTGTTTCTTAAAAGAAAGGTTCTTAATTAAAAAAAAGAAATGGTTTTTTCAAAAAAAAGGTTTTAATTTTTGGCTTGAGGTTTTAAAAATAAAAGAAGCATTAGTAATAAAATATAATGTGATTACTAATTACAGTTTTAAAAAATAAATAAATAATAAGATATAATAATATGATAACATAATAAAAAAAGAAGAAAAAGAAATAGAAATAAAAAGAAGTGGGGATTGCTGGAAGGGTGGTTGGCTCTGTGTTGTTTTTAGGGTTTGGGAAAAAACCATTTCCTTTTTTTAGGGTTTGGAAAACCCTTTCCCTTCTTTTTAGGGTTTAAGTACTGATCAGCTTGCATGTCTTCTTCTTCCTCTTTCTAATTCTTCTGTTCATCTGAAAAAGAAAGGAAAAAAAACAAAGAAGAAAGAAACAAAACATTGTTAGAGTGACTTACCTTTTTCTCTATGATAGTGACTCCTGACGAAGCCTTGAAAGTTTTTTTCAAAAATCTCCCTTCTTCTGATAAGTCGTGAGAACGACCGCCGTTTTTTCCTTTTTGTCTCCTTCTCCCTTTTCTCAAATGCAACTCATGTTTATATAGGTAACAAATTAGGGTTAACTCTAACCTAATGCCCACTTTAAAGCCCAACTTAAAGAATTAGTCAAAACTAACTAAAATTTAATCAAATTAAAACAAACTTAAAACCCTATTTATTTACTAAACATTAAAAATATTATAAAAAGAATAAAATCTTAAAAACAAAAAGTGAAGAAGGTGGGATTCGAACTCTCGACCTCTCACACTCACAACTCCTTACACACGGTCTCTTGCCAATTGTGTCATTTTATTCATTCAAAATAAAGTGGCACTAGAAACTATGTAAAGGTAGGACAAATTTGGGGTGCAACAGATGCCCCTATTTAAATAGCTTCACTGGATGATTTGAGCAGCGGAGACTCGAGAAATCGCGCTGAAAGGGATTTAAATACAGATAACCGAAAATTTGGCCCCTAGATGCAGTGATATGCAATGATATGGACAAAATAACACGAACTATAATGTTGAAAATGCCATGAATCTAATATGATGCGTATGATGGAATGATGAATAAAAGGATGCAGACGACACGACGTCATAGGGGACAGCGCAGCGAAGAATTGCACTGGGGAAGAAGACACGCGGTGGTGACAAGGTAACATAGGATCCACACGGAGGCATGACCAGGTAAACGACAGACGCTAGAGTTTTCGGGACATTCCTTGAAGAGATCGAGCGGGATCTTCAGGACTCACCGGAAAACATATAGGGAGAGACAAACATCAGAACATTTCGGAAGAACATCGAAAAGGAGACACGTCATATCTGGAAGAACGTCAGATAGACATGACACGAAATAGTCGATGGGTGCCAAGTAAACTGGACTTTGTCCACAAGGTAAGACGCGGATAAAACACGACCTCGGGGAGACAAATGCAAATGGGGATAAAACACCCATGCTGCCAAGTAACTAAATTCGTCCACAAGGTAAGACGCGGATAAAACACGACCTCGGGGAGATTAATACAAATGGGGATAAAGCACCCATGATGCCAAGTAAATAAATTCGTCCACGAGGTAATACGCTGGTAAAACACGACCTCGGGGAGAAAAATGCAAATGGGGATAAAGCACCCATGATGCCAAGTAAATAAATTCGTCCACAAGGTAAGACGCGGGTAAAACACGACCTCGGGAGAAGAAGCAAATGGGGATAAAACACCCATGATGCCAGGTAAATTGGACTTCGTCCACAAGGTAATACGCGGGTAAAACACAACCTCGGGAGAAGAAGCAAATGGAGATAAAACACCCATGGTCCCAGGTAAATTGGACTTTGTCCACGAGGTGAGACGCGAGTAAAACACGGCCTCGGGGGAAGAAAGAAAATGGGGATAAAACACCCATGATATGCACATGTGTATAAATCATGCTATGATAGATGATCAAATGATAATGCAGATGTCGACGGCAAGGCTCGACTCTGTTGGTATGACAAGACTGGAAGACTGATTCCTCAACCCATACATCACTGTCATTTTGTTAAACTGTATCACGCTGATATTCCCTGTAGGAAGGATGAAAAGCTACTCGGGGATTCTTCAAATAAACTACCCCAGATTGGATGAACTGATAATTGTTTCTCGTAAAATGATTGTTTTACTGTACCCTCATAAGGCTTGCCCCAGTATGAGTCTTGATAAACCAAATCTGAGAAGATCTTTCCCTAAACAAATCTTGAACTGATTCTCAGACGAGATGTAAAAGGAACTTGCCCCTGATAAGATCACTTGATCAAGTTTCTTGATTGTTTGAAAATTCCTTAGAGGAAAGCCAATTTGAAAACAAAGTATATTCATACAAACATGGTAATGCAAAGTTCATGCGACTTTTGAAGTCAAAGTTGTTTTTTTTAAAAAATGGAAAATACATGAGTCGTCAGTCAGAACACGACAGTTCAATACGCTCAAAGTTTAAAACAAAGGTGTACTGTCAAAATAAATGATTCACAAAGACCTTTTGGAGTCAGCTTACACAACCTTGTTGTAGTATGCTTTCAAAATAACCTTGCTTCAATTAGGTCTTTTAAGGGTTGTAACGTGGCCTGGTTCACGGTTTAAGAAACAAAGGATAAAGGCTCAAAATTTATTTGTACCCACCCACTCTACGTGATGATCTTCAGTCCTACGCTCAGTTAAATCCTATTATGTATTCAGGTTCCTATAGGTTAGGAATTGCACTGATTGTAGCAATGATGGTTCAAAAGTCAATGGACCTATGAAAAGCAGCCACTACTTCCTTATGATATTTGGTCATTTTGACATTGAGGATTTTCAGGGTAAAGATTTAAAACTCCTATTTGTATTATCCCTAAATTTTGCCTGAACTGTTTTACAGTCAGCGGGATGCCCCAGTTTTGCCTAAGTCTCCTTCATAGGTTTTGACTTAGCGGGCTTTTTCTTTTGATTTTTTTTTTGAAACATGACTGCCTGGTTTAATGATTACGGTGAACCATCATCGGTGTTTTTGGCTTAAAAAAAATCTTCGACACTTGTTTGTTGTGTGTGAAGGAAAATTGTAAGTGCGCCCTTTATATGAAAGGTATATTGCATGAACACATAACCGAGTTAACTGAGAACTACCCATCCCCAGGTTAAGATTGCGGTTTTTTTTGTAAAGAAAGGAACTCCAACTTCTAGGCTCGAAGGGGTTGACAAGGGATCAACTTCCTTATTTCTCCAGTGTTTGGGAATTGAAACAATGCCTTATATCGTCAACAAGGTTTGATTGAAAGCATACTGACATCAATTATGGGTATAACGTTATCATCATCCTCCCTCCAATCTTAGCATATCAAAAATTTGGACAAAAAGTAAATATTTGAAAATAAAGCATAAAGATGCAAATAGTAGGCAAAATGAATTGAGTCAAAAGTCGCAATGCTCATTTCATTAATGTAAAAGTACAAACATAATTTGAAAGCAAACAACTAATACGAAATAAGGAAAATGCAAACAACAAGGAATAAAAGGCCTAGTGATAAAACTTCATTTGGGATGCACTGGCAAGGGATCCTTCTGAAAATTCGGATGACCGTCTATAAAATCAAGTATTCTGGTTCTAACCAATTCACGCACTCTAGCCTTCAGCGCAAAACAATGTTCCAAGTCGTGGCCTGGGGCACCCTCATGAAAAGCACAATGGAGATCAGTCCTGAACCCAACCGGATGGGGATTAGGAGGAGGTGGCGAAGCCTTTGTGGTGATCAGTCCTCGTCGAACCAAGTCAAGATATAGCTCGGTGTAAGTCATGGGAATAGGATCAAAGTGGCTTATGTTCCATTTCTGGTTTTATCCGATAACTGGGCGTTGAGGAGTCTGAGCTGGCTGTCCTCTGGCAATCAGTATTTGAAGCATTTCAGTGAGCTTAGTCATGTCTGACTTCAACTCATCGATTTCCATTCGGATCTCTGCATTGTATGTCTCTTGCTCTGACATCTTATGTCTATAGTTAGCCCTAGTCTGATATTTGTGTCGAGGAATCAGCTTGACGACTCAAAGGTACACTGGAAGACGAGAGAACCGAGAATGAGAAACCGGGGGGAAAATGCAATGCAAAAATGTGATGCTAATGCCATGTAATGGTTCCAAGAATTTCAACGGTCGATTGCAAATATTCCCTTTTAGGAAAGTTGGAAAGAAATTTTTTTTTGACTCTAAAATGTAGGACCTTTTTGAATTTGCAAAGGACTGTTGAATTCCTTGAAACTGGAAATGATGTGATGCTTTATGGATGCAAAGCACAAATACACACACAAAGGTCCTAGGTTAGAGGACAACGAATGGAGTTAAGGTCTACCCTTCCCAAAAGGTAAGTACTATAGGTTAATTGTACCTGCATAACAAGGGTTCTAAATCAGTGCCCAAAGTCATCAGTCCATCCTTCGGATATTATCAACTTCTCGACTGACTCAAGGGTCGATAATATTCTCAAGAGAACCTCTTTTGAGTGTAGTATCGTGTAACAACTATTGTAGGACTACTCCCATATAGTTCCCGCACTACGTCCTATATAAGGCCAAGGTGGTGTTAAGGTACTACGGTCCTCAGTATCACATACTCCAATTGAAAATAGTAAAAGTTTTCACGACTGCACTCGATCAACCGAACCATTTTCGAAAGGATCTCAACTGAGCGGTGATTCTCGAGTTGACTTGGTCGGGACTCACTCTCGGCAAGCCTCGTCGAATATCTCACCTTCCTATAATAAGGTCACTTAAGTCCGGGTTAGGACTTATCTCACAATAACAGGTATCCCCACAAGGTACAATGATATATAAAAATAATTAATAAAATATCATACAATAAACAAAATAGGGATAACCCTTAAAAGTTATGGTAGTCCCCAGTGAAGTCGCCATTTTCTGTTGCGGTTAGAATATGATATCAAATTATTAATTAATTTGAATCGCATCTTTAGTTCACAACCGCTCTTTGGTTTATCCGAAGGAAAAGGTCAAAAGAGGGAAAACCTAATTTTGCATCGTGAAGACAATGCAGGGAGAGATCTAGGTAAGGGGTTGGTTAAGCTTAGGGAAGGTACTAGCACCATAAACTTCTGTAGTACTCTATAGGAACCTTTTGTTTATTGTATGCTTTTTTATTTTATTATCTGTTTGAAATATATTGCTAAGGGATAGAGTGACCTAAGAGAGCTAACGGTTAGTCCTAAGTTTACTCGGCAAGACGTCACATCTTGTGCCTACATATCCTGACGGGAATGGAATCAGAGTAATTGTAGTTTCCCTCGAAAGGGAGGTCAGAAACATCTTGACTGTGGTCAATGTTTCATTGGGGAGTAAGCATTCATAGGGAAGCGCCTACGTGGAGTCTTGAAACTCCTATTTCTACGTTGAAATTGTTAATTGAAATTAGGGTTAAATTAAATATTCCACGGCGGGAAACCCTAAAACAGAGTACGGCGACTCTTTGACCTAATGCTAGGGTAAAGGGCGTTTTCGTCCACGGCGGGACGCTTAAACTATTAGGGTTTGAAACGGTCAAAAATTTGGGTTATTGACTCAGCGGTCAAACGGCTAAACCTAATTCCTTCGGAGGGGAAATATAACAGAAAAACATGCAAGCAAGGCAAAATATTATACGGCAGAAATTAAAATGCGGAAAGTAAAGAAAGCGTCGCGATGATCACTCGCGTAAATTACAAATCCCCAAAAAGAAATGCGAAATAAAATAAGTTGCGACCATGGCCTCGCGTAAATTACATCCATGGAATAAAATAAATTGAAATAAATAATAATAAAGCTGAAACAAACAAATTAACGAGGGTTAGACAAAAATAATGGCTAAATCGAAATTTCATTTTTTTTGATATTTTTAATTAAAGAAAGGAATTAATTTTTGCATTTAAAAGGAGAAATTATTTTAATTTTAATATTTTTTACTTACAAAAAGAATTTGTTTAATTTAATTAAAGAAAATGTTTTAAATTTAAGGTTTTGGATTAAGAAAATATTGTTTTAGATTTTGTTGTAATTAAAGAAAAATTTAATTTTAATGTTTTAAAGAAAATGTTAGTAATTATTTTAAAATTTTGTTTTGATTAAGAAAATTGTTTCTTAAAAGAAAGGTTCTTAATTAAAAAAAAGAAATGGTTTTTTCAAAAAAAAGGTTTTAATTTTTGGCTTGAGGTTTTAAAAATAAAAGAAGCATTAGTAATAAAATATAATGTGATTACTAATTACAGTTTTAAAAAATAAATAAATAATAAGATATAATAATATGATAACATAATAAAAAAAGAAGAAAAAGAAATAGAAATAAAAAGAAGTGGGGATTGCTGGAAGGGTGGTTGGCTCTGTGTTGTTTTTAGGGTTTGGGAAAAAACCATTTCCTTTTTTTAGGGTTTGGAAAACCCTTTCCCTTCTTTTTAGGGTTTAAGTACTGATCAGCTTGCATGTCTTCTTCTTCCTCTTTCTAATTCTTCTGTTCATCTGAAAAAGAAAGGAAAAAAAACAAAGAAGAAAGAAACAAAACATTGTTAGAGTGACTTACCTTTTTCTCTATGATAGTGACTCCTGACGAAGCCTTGAAAGTTTTTTTCAAAAATCTCCCTTCTTCTGATAAGTCGTGAGAACGACCGCCGTTTTTTCCTTTTTGTCTCCTTCTCCCTTTTCTCAAATGCAACTCATGTTTATATAGGTAACAAATTAGGGTTAACTCTAACCTAATGCCCACTTTAAAGCCCAACTTAAAGAATTAGTCAAAACTAACTAAAATTTAATCAAATTAAAACAAACTTAAAACCCTATTTATTTACTAAACATTAAAAATATTATAAAAAGAATAAAATCTTAAAAACAAAAAGTGAAGAAGGTGGGATTCGAACTCTCGACCTCTCACACTCACAACTCCTTACACACGGTCTCTTGCCAATTGTGTCATTTTATTCATTCAAAATAAAGTGGCACTAGAAACTATGTAAAGGTAGGACAAATTTGGGGTGCAACAGATGCCCCTATTTAAATAGCTTCACTGGATGATTTGAGCAGCGGAGACTCGAGAAATCGCGCTGAAAGGGATTTAAATACAGATAACCGAAAATTTGGCCCCTAGATGCAGTGATATGCAATGATATGGACAAAATAACACGAACTATAATGTTGAAAATGCCATGAATCTAATATGATGCGTATGATGGAATGATGAATAAAAGGATGCAGACGACACGACGTCATAGGGGACAGCGCAGCGAAGAATTGCACTGGGGAAGAAGACACGCGGTGGTGACAAGGTAACATAGGATCCACACGGAGGCAGGACCAGGTAAACGACAGACGCTAGAGTTTTCGGGACATTCCTTGAAGAGATCGAGCGGGATCTTCAGGACTCACCGGAAAACATATAGGGAGAGACAAACATCAGAACATTTCGGAAGAACATCGAAAAGGAGACACGTCATATCTGGAAGAACGTCAGATAGACATGACACGAAATAGTCGATGGGTGCCAAGTAAACTGGACTTTGTCCACAAGGTAAGACGCGGATAAAACACGACCTCGGGGAGACAAATGCAAATGGGGATAAAACACCCATGCTGCCAAGTAACTAAATTCGTCCACAAGGTAAGACGCGGATAAAACACGACCTCGGGGAGATTAATACAAATGGGGATAAAGCACCCATGATGCCAAGTAAATAAATTCGTCCACGAGGTAATACGCTGGTAAAACACGACCTCGGGGAGAAAAATGCAAATGGGGATAAAGCACCCATGATGCCAAGTAAATAAATTCGTCCACAAGGTAAGACGCGGGTAAAACACGACCTCGGGAGAAGAAGCAAATGGGGATAAAACACCCATGATGCCAGGTAAATTGGACTTCGTCCACAAGGTAATACGCGGGTAAAACACAACCTCGGGAGAAGAAGCAAATGGAGATAAAACACCCATGGTCCCAGGTAAATTGGACTTTGTCCACGAGGTGAGACGCGAGTAAAACACGGCCTCGGGGGAAGAAAGAAAATGGGGATAAAACACCCATGATATGCACATGTGTATAAATCATGCTATGATAGATGATCAAATGATAATGCAGATGTCGACGGCAAGGCTCGACTCTGTTGGTATGACAAGACTGGAAGACTGATTCCTCAACCCATACATCACTGTCATTTTGTTAAACTGTATCACGCTGATATTCCCTGTAGGAAGGATGAAAAGCTACTCGGGGATTCTTCAAATAAACTACCCCAGATTGGATGAACTGATAATTGTTTCTCGTAAAATGATTGTTTTACTGTACCCTCATAAGGCTTGCCCCAGTATGAGTCTTGATAAACCAAATCTGAGAAGATCTTTCCCTAAACAAATCTTGAACTGATTCTCAGACGAGATGTAAAAGGAACTTGCCCCTGATAAGATCACTTGATCAAGTTTCTTGATTGTTTGAAAATTCCTTAGAGGAAAGCCAATTTGAAAACAAAGTATATTCATACAAACATGGTAATGCAAAGTTCATGCGACTTTTGAAGTCAAAGTTGTTTTTTTTAAAAAATGGAAAATACATGAGTCGTCAGTCAGAACACGACAGTTCAATACGCTCAAAGTTTAAAACAAAGGTGTACTGTCAAAATAAATGATTCACAAAGACCTTTTGGAGTCAGCTTACACAACCTTGTTGTAGTATGCTTTCAAAATAACCTTGCTTCAATTAGGTCTTTTAAGGGTTGTAACGTGGCCTGGTTCACGGTTTAAGAAACAAAGGATAAAGGCTCAAAATTTATTTGTACCCACCCACTCTACGTGATGATCTTCAGTCCTACGCTCAGTTAAATCCTATTATGTATTCAGGTTCCTATAGGTTAGGAATTGCACTGATTGTAGCAATGATGGTTCAAAAGTCAATGGACCTATGAAAAGCAGCCACTACTTCCTTATGATATTTGGTCATTTTGACATTGAGGATTTTCAGGGTAAAGATTTAAAACTCCTATTTGTATTATCCCTAAATTTTGCCTGAACTGTTTTACAGTCAGCGGGATGCCCCAGTTTTGCCTAAGTCTCCTTCATAGGTTTTGACTTAGCGGGCTTTTTCTTTTGATTTTTTTTTTGAAACATGACTGCCTGGTTTAATGATTACGGTGAACCATCATCGGTGTTTTTGGCTTAAAAAAAATCTTCGACACTTGTTTGTTGTGTGTGAAGGAAAATTGTAAGTGCGCCCTTTATATGAAAGGTATATTGCATGAACACATAACCGAGTTAACTGAGAACTACCCATCCCCAGGTTAAGATTGCGGTTTTTTTTGTAAAGAAAGGAACTCCAACTTCTAGGCTCGAAGGGGTTGACAAGGGATCAACTTCCTTATTTCTCCAGTGTTTGGGAATTGAAACAATGCCTTATATCGTCAACAAGGTTTGATTGAAAGCATACTGACATCAATTATGGGTATAACGTTATCATCATCCTCCCTCCAATCTTAGCATATCAAAAATTTGGACAAAAAGTAAATATTTGAAAATAAAGCATAAAGATGCAAATAGTAGGCAAAATGAATTGAGTCAAAAGTCGCAATGCTCATTTCATTAATGTAAAAGTACAAACATAATTTGAAAGCAAACAACTAATACGAAATAAGGAAAATGCAAACAACAAGGAATAAAAGGCCTAGTGATAAAACTTCATTTGGGATGCACTGGCAAGGGATCCTTCTGAAAATTCGGATGACCGTCTATAAAATCAAGTATTCTGGTTCTAACCAATTCACGCACTCTAGCCTTCAGCGCAAAACAATGTTCCAAGTCGTGGCCTGGGGCACCCTCATGAAAAGCACAATGGAGATCAGTCCTGAACCCAACCGGATGGGGATTAGGAGGAGGTGGCGAAGCCTTTGTGGTGATCAGTCCTCGTCGAACCAAGTCAAGATATAGCTCGGTGTAAGTCATGGGAATAGGATCAAAGTGGCTTATGTTCCATTTCTGGTTTTATCCGATAACTGGGCGTTGAGGAGTCTGAGCTGGCTGTCCTCTGGCAATCAGTATTTGAAGCATTTCAGTGAGCTTAGTCATGTCTGACTTCAACTCATCGATTTCCATTCGGATCTCTGCATTGTATGTCTCTTGCTCTGACATCTTATGTCTATAGTTAGCCCTAGTCTGATATTTGTGTCGAGGAATCAGCTTGACGACTCAAAGGTACACTGGAAGACGAGAGAACCGAGAATGAGAAACCGGGGGGAAAATGCAATGCAAAAATGTGATGCTAATGCCATGTAATGGTTCCAAGAATTTCAACGGTCGATTGCAAATATTCCCTTTTAGGAAAGTTGGAAAGAAATTTTTTTTTGACTCTAAAATGTAGGACCTTTTTGAATTTGCAAAGGACTGTTGAATTCCTTGAAACTGGAAATGATGTGATGCTTTATGGATGCAAAGCACAAATACACACACAAAGGTCCTAGGTTAGAGGACAACGAATGGAGTTAAGGTCTACCCTTCCCAAAAGGTAAGTACTATAGGTTAATTGTACCTGCATAACAAGGGTTCTAAATCAGTGCCCAAAGTCATCAGTCCATCCTTCGGATATTATCAACTTCTCGACTGACTCAAGGGTCGATAATATTCTCAAGAGAACCTCTTTTGAGTGTAGTATCGTGTAACAAATATTGTAGGACTACTCCCATATAGTTCCCGCACTACGTCCTATATAAGGCCAAGGTGGTGTTAAGGTACTACGGTCCTCAGTATCACATACTCCAATTGAAAATAGTAAAAGTTTTCACGACTGCACTCGATCAACCGAACCATTTTCGAAAGGATCTCAACTGAGCGGTGATTCTCGAGTTGACTTGGTCGGGACTCACTCTCGGCAAGCCTCGTCGAATATCTCACCTTCCTATAATAAGGTCACTTAAGTCCGGGTTAGGACTTATCTCACAATAACAGGTATCCCCACAAGGTACAATGATATATAAAAATAATTAATAAAATATCATACAATAAACAAAATAGGGATAACCCTTAAAAGTTATGGTAGTCCCCAGTGAAGTCGCCATTTTCTGTTGCGGTTAGAATATGATATCAAATTATTAATTAATTTGAATCGCATCTTTAGTTCACAACCGCTCTTTGGTTTATCCGAAGGAAAAGGTCAAAAGAGGGAAAACCTAATTTTGCATCGTGAAGACAATGCAGGGAGAGATCTAGGTAAGGGGTTGGTTAAGCTTAGGGAAGGTACTAGCACCATAAACTTCTGTAGTACTCTATAGGAACCTTTTGTTTATTGTATGCTTTTTTATTTTATTATCTGTTTGAAATATATTGCTAAGGGATAGAGTGACCTAAGAGAGCTAACGGTTAGTCCTAAGTTTACTCGGCAAGACGTCACATCTTGTGCCTACATATCCTGACGGGAATGGAATCAGAGTAATTGTAGTTTCCCTCGAAAGGGAGGTCAGAAACATCTTGACTGTGGTCAATGTTTCATTGGGGAGTAAGCATTCATAGGGAAGCGCCTACGTGGAGTCTTGAAACTCCTATTTCTACGTTGAAATTGTTAATTGAAATTAGGGTTAAATTAAATATTCCACGGCGGGAAACCCTAAAACAGAGTACGGCGACTCTTTGACCTAATGCTAGGGTAAAGGGCGTTTTCGTCCACGGCGGGACGCTTAAACTATTAGGGTTTGAAACGGTCAAAAATTTGGGTTATTGACTCAGCGGTCAAACGGCTAAACCTAATTCCTTCGGAGGGGAAATATAACGGAAAAACATGCAAGCAAGGCAAAATATTATACGGCAGAAATTAAAATGCGGAAAGTAAAGAAAGTGTCGCGATGATCATTCGCGTAAATTACAAATCCCCAAAAAGAAATGCGAAATAAAATAAGCCGCGACCATGGCCTCGCGTAAATTACATCCATGGAATAAAATAAGTTGAAATAAATAATAATAAAGCTAAAACAAACAAATTAACGAGGGTTAGACGAAAATAATGGCTAAATCGAAACTTTATTTTTTTTGAATTGTTAATTAAAGAAAGGAATTAATTTTTGCATTTAAAAGGAGAAATTATTTTAATTTTAATATTTTTTACTTACAAAAAGAATTTGTTTAATTTAATTAAAGAAAATGTTTTAAATTTAAGGTTTTGGATTAAGAAAATTTTGTTTTAGATTTTGTTGTAATTAAAGAAAAATTTAATTTTAATGTTTTAAAGAAAATGTTAGTAATTATTTTAAAATTTTGTTTTGATTAAGAAAATTGTTTCTTAAAAGAAAGGTTCTTAATTAAAAAAAAGAAATGGTTTTTTCAAAAAAAAGGTTTTAATTTTTGGCTTGAGGTTTTAAAAATAAAAGAAGCATTAGTAATAAAATATAATGTGATTACTAATTACAGTTTTAAAAAATAAATAAATAATAAGATATAATAATATGATAACATAATAAAAAAAGAAGAAAAACAAATAGAAATAAAAGAAGTGGGGATTGCTGGAAGGGTGGTTGGCCCTGTGTTGTTTTTAGGGTTTGGGAAAAAACCATTTCCTTTTTTTTAGGGTTTGGAAAACCCTTTTCCTTCTTTTTAGGGTTTAAGTGCTGATCAGCTTGCATGTCTTCTTCTTCCTCTTTCTAATTCTTCTGTTCATCTGAAAAAGAAAAGAAAAAAAACAAAGAAGAAAGAAACAAAACATTGTTAGAGTGACTTACCTTTTTCTCTATGATAGTGACTCCTGACGAAGCCTTGAAAGTTTTTTTTAAAAATCTCCCTTCTTCTGATAAGTCGTGAGAACGACCTCCGTTTTTTCCTTTTTGTCTCCTTCTCCCTTTTCTCAAATGCAACTCATGTTTATATAGGTAACAAATTAGGGTTAACTCTAACCTAATGCCCACTTTAAAGCCCAACTTAAAGAATTAGTCAAAACTAACTAAAATTTAAACAAATTAAAACAAACTTAAAACCCTATTTATTTACTAAACATTAAAAATATTATAAAAATAATATAAATCTTAAAAACAAAAAGTGAAGAAGGTGGGATTCGAACTCTCGACCTCTCACACTCACAACTCCTTACAACGGTCTCTCGCCAATTTTGCCATTTTATTCATTCAAAATAAAGTGGCACTAGAAACTATGTAAAGGTAGGACAAATTTGAGGTGCAACAACATCATACTTGATCAATCCATAAAATGAGAACAACTCTCAAATTAAAAATTCCCACGCATATCACGCTCACACTCGAAAACAAATTCAACCACATTTTAAAGTAGACAAATCAAAGTCTTGCCACTCAAGAAACTATGGACCATGACTTGAAAATTATATAACCACAAACCAATATATCCACGCCTTAGAATTAATGATCATGTCCCTTAAAAAATCTTTGAATTTAATGCCAATATTAGAACCAATTTGAGCTTAATCAGCACTAATCCACAACTAACATAATTTCTGCAAATCCTACTTTGGTTATGAATGAACCGAGAAATTCATTTTGAAACACATATCCCTGATTGATCCTTAAACATGCATCATTTGGATCAATGCTCTCCCCAGCATTGTGTTTGAGACAAAAATTTGTCTGACTGACCAATTAAGCCATAACCATTAAGACTCAGTCCATACCACACACACGACTTCAATCTTTGTCTGTCATACTCAATTCAAATTAACCTTATGATATTCGAGCAACAACCACATATTTTGGATTTTCTGAATACTAATTGGTTGGCAAATGTACAAAATGAAATGTAAAAGTAAGTAGGACAAATTTAGGGTATGACAGATACCCGTATCTAATTGGCTTAGACCGAGTAAGATGAACTACTGCAATGTTCTTTCCCACGAGGTAGAAGTCAATTAGATATGAAGAAAACCCTGAATTTGTCCGAAAAGTAAAAGAAATGCTCGGGATTTGAAATACTGGGTGAGGTATGCCTCTGAGTAAACTGTGAATAACTAGCAAAAGGTCACCATCACCAAAAGATGATGGGACGAAACACACACAACTACTACCACCAAAAGGATGGTAGAGCAAAACCCTATCGCATAATCTATCATTAATGACTATGACAGACCCCCCACCAAAAGGATGACGGAGCGAAACACAAACAATATCGCACAATCTATCATTAATGACTATGATAGACCCCCCACCGAAAGGATGACGGAGCGAAACACACGCCAAACAATATCGCACAATCTATCATTAATGACTATGACAGACCCCCCACCAAAAGGATGACGGAGCGAAACACAAACAATACCGCACAATCTATCACCAATCCAAGTGACAGACCCCCCACCAAAAGGATGACGGAGCAAAACACAAATAAACACTATCACACAATCTATCACCAATCCAAGTGACAGATGATCGGTGGATTTCAGTTGTGTTTTCAAACGCTGTTTGTGGTTAATTTCGCAATGTTTTTATCTAGTTTTCGAAGCTTTAGTTGTTACTATCTGCATTACGCGTAGTTGTGTGTCTTCGAGTCTTATTTTGAAGTTTATGTTGCTTTTGTCGCTGGTGCGTTTGATTTGGTTTCTTTTAGTGTGTTTTTGGCAGGAATGGAGAGCACGACAATCGCACCGCATTCGGAGGAAAAGAAAAGGCGAAAAAGGGAACTCAGAGCTGCAACACGGGTACCCGTGTTGCACAACACGGCCCGTGTCATGAAGGACACGACTGGCAGACATGGGTGGACCAAAGCAGATGAAAAAAGAAGACTCAGACTTGCAACACGGGTGCCCGTGTCATGCAACACGGCCCGTGTTGCAGCCTTGGAGAGGAACACGCCCTGAAGAAGCCAGCAGCCTGACACGGCCACCCGTGTTGCACAACACGGCCCGTGTCAGGGCCACTGAACGTGAAATTTCTCTGTTTTCTGATTTTTTGCTGTCAGACCTATTTCGAAGGGCATTTGAGACATTTCGCTATGTAATTTGAATTTAGATATAAGAGGCACATTTTAGAAAGTAAAAGGGGACTTTTGAACTGATATTAGGATTGACAACGGAGAGGAGAGTTCGGCTGGAAACAGAGGATCGATCAAAAGCGGAAGCAATTGATGATCCAAGGATTTCAACTTGCATTGTAATGATCTTCTCCTTTTTAATTCTAATTACTTTTATGTTTACCAAGAACATGAGTAGCTAAACCCCAAGTTGTTAGGGGGTGGTCCTTAGTGCGATGTAATGACATTTGTTTAATTATTCTATGAGAACTATGTTTTTACCTTAATATATTTTATTTTGCATTAATCCTATTCGCATTCATATTGGAAAGTAGAATTCGAATTGTGCTTAGGCGTTAGTCTGGAAAGTCAACCTAACACTTGTGCAAAATAGTATCACGGTCGATATTGCTTAGGAATGAGGATATCCCGTATCACGTATTTTATGGTCGGAACTATTGCTTGATGTTTTTCAGGGACACTGAGGAATTAGCAAACAGGAAAATCATCAAAGGGTTCCATTAAGGAATTAAAGCAACTAAAGTGGCCAACTAATAAATTAAGGTTAATAACTAGTATAGTAGAATAATCATACAGGGTCTTTACTCGTGTCGTCTCCACTCCCCTAACACTGTTCTTAGATTGATTAATTAAGTCCGTATTTACTTGTGATATTACTCTGCTACCAAACAAACCACTAGACCTTTTGTTCAATTGAATCCTAAAAATTCCGTTAATTACTACGCAGTCCTCGAGATCGATACTTGGGACTTTTCCCTTATTACTACAATTGGTAAAAATAGTACACTTGCTATTTTCCCGATCAAGTTTTTGGCGCCGTTGCCGGGGACTGCCAAATTAACATTGTTTTTAGAATCCAAAAGAAATTTTGTTGCTCTGCGACTAAAATTTTATTGTTTACTGCATAACTTTTATCCGTTTATTATCTAACGCTTGTCTAATTGTGTATGCGAGGTCAGGCCTCAGCTAAATATTCTTTTGATACAGAACCAGAATGAGCATTACACGAAAGACGGAGATTAGCTAAAGTTAAAAGACTGGAAGAAATAGAGGAAATTATATCCGTGCAGAGCGACTCCGAAGAGAGAGAGACACCACCTGAGACTGTTCAAGTGGCTGGAAATCCACCTCAGCCTGAAAGACTGCTAGGAGACTATGGAGGGGCCAATGCTCAACCGAACCGGATGACCATTGTGAATCAACCGGTGAATGCTGCGCATTTTCAGCTACACCCTTCCACCATCCGTCAGTTGGAGAGCAAGCTGTTCGCCGGAAGAATCAACGAAGATGCAAATAAACATCTTCAGAGATTCCTTACAACCACCACTTCGCTGAAAATAGAAGGACATTCCGAAGAGGCCAAGAGATTAGTTATGTTCCCGTTCACACTCACTGATGATGCAGAAGAATGGTTTTACTCGCTTCCCGCTGGGAGTATCACAGCATGGCAAGAGATGGAAACTACGTTCCTGAATGAGTATTTCCCTGCCTCAGTGTTCATCCGAAAAAGATACGACATTGTCAACTTCAAGCAAAAAGAAGGAGAATCTTTAGGGGATGCATATAAGCGGTTTAAGAGGTGTCTTACAGCATGTCCTACTCATAACATGGACGCCACGGAGCAGATGCAAAATTTTGTGAATGGATTACGACTCAAAACGAAACAGCTCATAGATACTGCTGCCAGTGGCTCAACAAACTTCTCAACGGCCACAGGTATCAGAAGGATCATAGAAGCAATCGCTGCGAACGAGCACCTTGAGTTGTATGATCGCACGGTTAACCAACCGGAAGGTAAGATTGATCTGAAGCTGGCAGACCAGGTTGTTAAAATGGAGGATCAGATCACCGCTGAGGTAGAGAGAAGGTTAAAGAAAATGAATGTTGAAACTCAGGTAGTGGCACAGGTTGAACCAGTTCAAGCAGCACCTTGTGAAATATGCGGTGGGCCACACTTTACAATGCACTGTGTAGCAACTCAAGAGCAAGTGGAACAGATTAATATGTTGAGGCAGAACAATCCTTACGCCAACACATATAATCCTGGTTGGAAGAATCACCCAAACTTTTCATGGAAAGATCAACAAGGTAATGTGCAAAAACCGGTTCAAGGCCAACAACCGTATCAACCTCAGCTACAGCAGTACCAGCAGACACCGTACCAACCTCAATATCAACCACAAGCGCCTCGAAAAGCTGATTGGGAAGTGGCCATTGAGAAAATGGCCGCCCAAAGTTCTCAATTTCAAGAAGAGACAAGGAGTAACTTCAGGAATGCTGGAGCATCCATAAAGAATCTTGAAGTACAAATGAGTCAAATTGCCCAACAGCTAGCAAGTTCACAAGCGCCGGGTACACTTCCAAGTGCCACAGTACCAAATCCGAAGGATCACCACCAAATTAAGGCGGTAGTAACAAGAAGTGGAAAAGCCAAGGAAGTAGGATAATAGGAAACGGAACTAAATGATCAGATGATTGAAGTGGAGCTGGAAATTAAAGAGAATGAAACAGTCGAGGAAGAAGTGGTGACACCAGTACCGGTAACTAAAGAAAAAGTGGTAGAACCGAAACCGTTGATCAAGCTGCCATACCCCTCAAGAAATAAGAAGAAAGGACAGCAAGAGAAGAATTTCGAGAAGTTCCTGGAGCTGTTTAAAAAGTTGGAGCTGAACATTCCGTTGTTGGAGGCACTAGAACAAATGCCCACCTATGCAAAATTCATGAAGGACATCATTGCTAAGAAGCGGACGAGTGAGTCCGAACCTGTTATTCTAACGGAAACTTGTAGTGCTATTTTGCAGGGTCTGAAGATTCCGGTCAAGAAGAAAGACAGTGGAGCTGTTACTATCCCATGCACTATTGGCGATAGGTCATTCAACAGAGCTTTAATTGATTTGGGAGCAAGTATTAGCCTCATGCCCTTGTCTATCTACAAAAAATTGGATATCGGTGCGGTTCAAGACACTCGGATGACCCTCCAGTTTGCTGATCATTCAGTTAAGCGGCCATATGGAGTGGTTCAAGATGTACTAGTTAAGGTAGATAAATTTGTGTTTCCGGTTGATTTTGTGATCCTAGAGATGCCGGAAGATGAAGAAATGCCGTTAATTTTGGGCCGACCATTCTTGGAAACCGGGAGAGTCATGATAGATATGGAAGGCGGCACCCTGACCTTGAAAGTATATGACGAGGAGTTCAAAATTGATGTTAGTAATACCATGAAGCATAAACAGAATCGTGGCACCAGTAGCAACATCCAAGTGCTAGAACAGGTCGTAGAGAGCGAACATTTGGAGAGTGTGACCCAACTACCCCTGGAGAGAGTGCTAAGCATGTCAATCTTTAAGGAAGACAAAGAAGTAGATGAGAATGACAGAGAGGTAGTCGAAATGTTGGACACTCGACCATTCCAAAGGGGATCCCGACCACACCGATGGGAGGACTTACGGCAACCTATAGAGCTTGAGGGTAATGACGAAAAGCCTAAAGGTTCGGAATTGAAACAACTGCCGGAAAATCTCAAATATGTGTTTCTAGACATCGAGGAAAAGTGTCCTGCCATTATCAGCTCTAGTTTGAAAAGTGTCCAAGAGAAACAACTGATTGGGGTTCTAAAAAAATTTAAGAGTGCTATTGGTTGGAAAATAGAAGACTTAAAGGGTATAAGTCCTACAGTTTGCATGCACAAAATCCTTATGGAGAAGGACCATAAACCGGTTGTGCAGCCCCAGCGAAGACTGAACCCCGTTATGAAGGAAGTCGTAAGAAAGGAAGTGGTGAAATTATTGGATACTGGGCTTATCTATCCTATATCCGACAGTTCATGGGTGAGCGCTGTTCACGTGGTGCCTAAGAAAGGAGGTACAACTGTGGTGACTAATGACAAGAATGAGTTGATTCCTACGCGTACCGTCACTGGTTGGAGGGTATGCATTGATTATAGGAGACTTAATTTAGCCACCAGAAAAGATCACTTTCCGTTGCCCTTTATTGATCAGATGTTAGAAAGATTGGCTGGTCACGATTACTATTGCTTTCTAGATGGATACTCCGGATACAACCAAATCGCGGTTGCGCCGGAGGATCAAGAGAAGACAGCTTTCACATGCCCGTACGGAGTTTTTGCTTATAGGAGGATGCCATTCGGGTTATGTAATGCTCCAGCCACATTTCAAAGATGCATGACTTCTATTTTTGCGGATATGCTCGAGAAACATATGGAAGTCTTCATGGATGATTTTTCGGTTTTCGGATCATCATTTGATGATTGTTTAACTAACCTATCACTTGTTTTGCAGAGATGTCAGGAAAGTAACTTGATCCTGAATTGGGAGAAATGTCATTTCATGGTGAGAGAGGGCATCGTCCTTGGTCACAAAATCTCACACAAAGGGATCGAGGTTGATCAAGCAAAGGTGGAAGTAATATCCAAGTTACCACCACCCGTAAACGAGAAAGGTATCCGAAGCTTCTTGGGGCACGCAGGGTTCTACCGCAGGTTCATAAGAGACTTCTCCAAGATAGCTAAACCGTTGACGTCCTTGTTAGTCAAGGAAGCGGCGTTTGTGTTCAACAAGGAATGCGTTGACGCATTCGAGAACCTGAAAAATAAGTTAGTGTCAGCACCAATTGTGATAGCCCCAGACTGGTCGCTGCCGTTTGAGATCATGTGTGACGCCAGTGACATCGCAGTAGGAGCTGTATTGGGGCAGCGGAAAGAGAAGCTTTTGCATGTGATTTACTATGCGAGTCACGTTTTGAACCCGGCACAGATGAATTATGCAACTACCGAGAAGGAGTTGCTAGCGGTGGTGTATGCCTTTGACAAATTTAGGCAATATCTGTTGGGTTCTAAAGTGATTGTTTATACTGACCATGCTGCGTTAAAATATCTTTTTGCTAAACAGGAGTCGAAGCCCAGGCTGCTGAGACGGATCCTTCTTCTCCAAGAATTCGATGTGGAGATTCGGGATAAGAGAGGATGTGAAAATAGTGTGGCTGATCACCTCTCGCGAATGTCACCAATTGAAGAGAACGAGGAAAAGCGCCCGATAAAGGATGAGTTTGCTGATGAACACATCCTAGTTATTCGTGGCGTTCCTTGGTTTGCGGATTACGCCAACTATTTAGTCGGTGGTCTCATACCCGACGATTTTGATTCTAACAGACGGAAAAAGTTTGTTCGTGACTGCAGGTTCTACTTATGGGATGATTCGTTTCTTTACAAGAAAGGGGTGGATGGACTGATCAGACGATGCGTTCCGGAAAACGAGCAAAGGAAGGTGCTCGAAGCATGTCATAATTCAGATTATGGAGGGCATTTCAGTGGCGACCGCACCGCAGCCAAAGTCCTCCAATCAGGGTTGTATTGGCCGTCTTTGTTCAAGGATGCCCAGAACGTAGTTAAGGAATGCGACAGATGTCAACGGACTGGAAATATCTCGAAAAGAAACCAGATGCCACAGAATTCCATGTTAGAAGTAGAGTTGTTTGATGTTTGGGGGATTGATTTTATGGGACCATTCCCACCATCATTTGGAAAACACTACATACTGGTAGCAGTTGACTATGTTTTGAAATGGGTAGAAGCAGTGGCACTACCAACAAATGATGCTAAAGTAGTGGTCAGATTTCTGAAGGAGAACATATTTTCGCGGTTTGGAGTACCAAGGGCCCTTATAAGTGATGAAGGAACTCATTTCCTAAATCATCTCATGGAAAAGCTACTCCTTAAGTATAATGTGAAGCACAAAATATCTACTCCGTACCATCCTCAAATCAACGGGCAAGCCGAGGTGTCAAATCGACAACTCAAACAGATATTAGAGAAAACAGTGCGTGCATCCCGTAAGGACTGGGCAGTAAAGCTGGATGACGCTCTCTGGGCGTATCGCACTGCATACAAAACACCCATTGGTATGTCCCCTTACCAACTGGTCTATGGTAAAGCTTGCCATCTGCCTCTAGAGTTAGAACACAAGGCATTGTGGGCATCAAAAGTTCTTAACCTAGACCTCACCAGAGCAGGAGAGTCCAGAACCCTCCAACTCCATGAGCTAGAGGAATTCAGAAACCGGGCGTATGAGAATGCAAAAATGTACAAGGATCAAGCAAAGAAATGGCATGATCGACGTATTTAGAAGAAAGAATTTCGGGAAGGACAATTAGTACTGTTGCACAACTCCCGACTGAAACTATTTCCGGGAAAGCTTAAATCAAAATGGTCGGGACCATTTGTAGTACATAAGACGTTTACGCACGGAGCAGTCGAGCTGAAAAATCCAGCAAATGGAGACTTTTTTAAAGTAAATGGTCAGCGTGTGAAACCTTACTACGAGGGACAGCAGAAAGATCGAAACAATGTCGTTCATCTCACATGATATGATGACGGACCGTCGAGCCAGGCGACGTAAAACGAAGCGCTTTGTGGGAGGCAACCCACGTATTTCACATTCACGCTTTCATTTTGTTTTTGTTTTAACAGGTTTTGATCAACTCGCAGTTCATCGGTGAAAGAAGAATGTCGAAGACCGGAGGAGAGGAAAAAAGTTGAAAAACAGCACCCTGACACGGGTGGCCGTGTTGTACAACACGGGCCGTGTCAGGCCCAGCATGACAGATGTGAGAAAGTTGGAAAAAGGTGGAGCAGTGGAGCAACACGGGTGCCCGTGTTGTGCAACACGGCCCGTGTTGCAGAGGCGTGACTTTGAAAAAAATATATGCTACAGGGGGAGCAACACGGGTGCCCGTGTTGTGCAACACGGCCCGTGTTGCAAGGCGCGGTCAGATTTTTCAATTTTTACCCCGTGGGGCCCACCACTTTAACCCCCACTTATCATTACCCACCACACAATTCCTATCATTTTTTCATCTTCCTCCTTCTTCTCACTCACAAAACCCTTAACCTCCATAACCCTCTCTACACAAAAGCTTCATTATCTACCACACCCACTCACCGGAACCACTTCCGTCCTTCACAAAAAAACACTCTACTCATCATTGTGATTAATTCTACGGTTTCGTTTTTCACTAACAGGGATTTCGAAATTTTTCGAACCATCTGTGTTGTTTGTGTTTTGCAGGTTCAGAATGCCTCCTCGTAGAGATACCGGAAAAGCAGTGGCGGAAACTTCACGCCCCAGAAAGAGAGCACACCGTATGGCGAACCCTCACGGCATACTCTTTGAAGACCCGGATCATCAGAGAAAGTACTCTAACATCATCAAGCGTAAGCTCACGCCCACAAGGTATATCTGTAACACTACGCTTGATAATCTAGGGCTGAGAATAGAGGTCCATAGGATGTTTCACACTCTGGGGATGTTAGAATTTATGCAATTAGAAGCGCCAACTTATGAGCGCATAACTGTTGAATTCTTGAGCACTTTAGAATTTCAGTTGAAGCACAGGTGGACACGGGTGGAGGAAGAATATTATGGTACACTGAGGTTCAGGTTATTTGATACTGACCATAGCCTGACCATAGCCGAGTTGGGAGATATACTGAAGCTCCCCAATTTTGGTCCCGGAGCCCCTCCGGGAAATTTTAGTGCAGGGGACTTCTAGAAGGCTATTACAGGCAGAACTGATTATGTCGCGAAAGCGGCAAAAGCCTCTTGTATCCATAACCCTTGTTTCAGGTACGCTCAAAAAGGATTGGCATATACACTGTTCGGCAGGGGTGACAGCACAGGGGTGGCGACTCAGAGGGAGTTGTACTTCATGTACGGCATGGCCAATCACGAGCTCATTAATGTAGCTGCCTTTGCAGCTGATCACCTGAAGAGGGTTGCGAATGCACCTTCAGGCGAAATAAGTGTAGGCGGTATGATTACTCAAATCGCGAATCACTTTGGCCATGGTGCTCTCTTGAGAGAGGAACCCACTGTTACAGGTAAGACAAAAATAGATCTTGCCACACTGACTGCCCAAGGTATGATTCGTGTCTTTGATAATTACTATTCCTTGGTAAGCCGAAACAGTCATCTTCTTGCTTTACCTGCCCCTGACTTTATTAGTATTCAAAATGTGAATAACTGGCTATATGAGAGCCCCCTGTAGGATGAAGAAGACCAATTTTATAATGGTACAGGTGCAGAATTCTTTGAGGATGAAGGCGATCAGGTAGAAGAAGCGCCTATACCGCCTACTCGATTTTCACCCCATCAGGAATCAGGCTCAGGCTCGTGGAGTTTATCTAAAAAAGAATGGGACTGGATGGAGAATGAGATGTGCCATCTCCGAAGTGAGCAGACGAGGCAAGGCGAGGAGCAGACAAGACAAGGGAACGAGCAAATCCGACAAGGCAGGTTGATCGGTGAGATGCATGAATGGATGCGGCAGATGATGCTGCGCGACCAACCTCCGCAACCATGAACTCTGTGAGTCCCCTGCTACTAGTGTTCCAACAGTGAGGACACTGTTGAATTCTAGTGTGGGGGTATTTTATTTGTGTTTTATTTTATTTGTGTTTTTATGTTATTTGTGTGTTTTCAATTCTGTTGCAATTATTTGTCTATTTAATTTCCAGTCCAGTGTTAGTTTGAGAACATGATAGCGATCCACAGGAAGACCCCCCTGACATTGAGCTAATAAAATTAATAAAATTGTTGGTTGGGGAACTGTTGAGTGAAGATGTTGAGTGAGGTGATGAGAAAGTATATAGAATACTCAGAAAAGAACCGTGAGGATGAAATTGGGATAATCTTGAGAGATAGGTAAAAGGCCAACACCCTGGGTTTCCCAAAGAGGAACGAGTTCGACGTGTAGATTTGTACCATAGTGCTTTGATCTGAGAAGTACCCCTGAGTAGTTTATTTTGACAATCGGGCTCCATCAAAAATAATCGTGTGTGCAAGGATAATGAAAAATATAGAGTTAAGGCACAGAAAAAAAAAACAAACAAAAAGGAGCAAGTAGGCGACTAATCCTTCTAAGTTGGGTAACCCTCACCCGGTTATTCAGCCCAACGGCGGTCGAACCTGAAAGCCATTCAAAAAGAATAACAATGCCAGAAAAAGAAAAAATGTCATTGATAAATCTTGTGCACACGAGGAAAATCATAAAAGCCATATAGTGATTGTCCGAATGAAAGGGAGGAAAATCGAAAAAGAAGACTTAAGTACAAAGCATAGTCGGAGAGGTTACCCATAGGGAGACTGAGGTCTGTGGTTTACCGCAGTCTAGTGTTTGCAGGTTACCTGTTTTGAGGGAAAAGCCGAGATAAATCCTAGGGGACTTGGAATGAGAAGTTCAAGTATGAGTATTATCACCGTAACTCACAATTCTATGGACGGTTCCGTTATGAAAAAAAAAGATATTAAGTTCGGGTTGGTGAGCTTGTTGCTTGAGGACAAGCAAAAGTTCAAGTTCGGGGGAGTTTGATCGGTGGATTTCAGTTGTGTTTTCAAACGCTATTTGTGGTTAATTTCGCAATGTTTTTATCTAGTTTTCGAAGCTTTAGTTGTTACTATCTGCATTACGCGTAGTTGTGTGTCTTCGAGTCTTATTTTGAAGTTTATGTTGCTTTTGCCGCTGGTGCGTTTGATTTGGTTTCTTTTAGTGTGTTTTTGGCAGGAATGGAGAGCACGACAATCGCACCGCATTCAGAGGAAAAGAAAAGGCGAAAAAGGGAACTCAGAGCTGCAACACGGGTACCCGTGTTGCACAACACGGGTACCCGTGTTGCACAACACGGCCCGTGTCATGAAGGACACGACTGGCAGACACGGGTGGACCAAAGCAGATGAAAAAAGAAGACTCAGACTTGCAACACGGGTGCCCGTGTCATGCAACACGGCCCGTGTTGCAGCCTTGGAGAGGAACACGCCCTGAAGAAGCCAGCAGCCTGACACGGCCACCCGTGTTGCACAACACGGCCCGTGTCAGGGCCACTGAACGTGAAATTTCTCTGTTTTCTGATTTTTTGCTGTCAGACCTATTTCGAAGGGCATTTGAGACATTTCGCTATGTAATTTGAATTTAGATATAAGAGGCACATTTTAGAAAGTAAAAGGGGACTTTTGAACTGATATTAGGATTGACAACGGAGAGGAGAGTTCGGCTGGAAACAGAGGATCGATCAAAAGCGGAAGCAATTGATGATCCAAGGATTTCAACTTGCATTGTAATGATCTTCTCCTTTTTAATTCTAATTACTTTTATGTTTACCAAGAACATGAGTAGCTAAACCCCAAGTTGTTAGGGGGTGGTCCTTAGTGCGATGTAATGACGTTTGTTTAATTATTCTATGAGAACTATGTTTTTACCTTAATATATTTTATTTTGCATTAATCCTATTCGCATTCATATTGGAAAGTAGAATTCGAATTGTGCTTAGGCGTTAGTCTGGAAAGTCAACCTAACACTTGTGCAAAATAGTATCACGGTCGATATTGCTTAGGAATGAGGATATCCCGTATCACGTATTTTATGGTCGGAACTATTGCTTGATGTTTTTCAGGGACACTGAGGAATTAGTGAACAGGAAAATCATCAAAGGGTTTCCATTAAGGAATTAAGGCAACTAAAGTGGCCAACTGATAAATTAAGGTTAATAACTAGTATAGTAGAATAATCATACAGGGTCTTTACTCGTGTCGTCTCCACTCCCCTAACATTGTTCTTAGATTGATTAATTAAGTCCGTATTTACTTGTGATATTACTCTGCTACCAAACAAACCACTAGACCTTTTGTTCAATTGAATCCTAAAAATTCTGTTAATTACTACGCAGTCCTCGAGATCGATACTTGGGACTTTTCCCTTATTACTACAATTGGTAAAAATAGTACACTTGCTATTTTCCCGATCAACAGACCCCCCACCAAAAGGATGACGGAGCAAAACTCAAACAATATCGCATAATCTATCATTAATGACTATGATAGACCCGCCACCGAAAGGATGACAGAGCGAAACACACGCCAAACAATATCGCACAATCTATCATTAATGACTATGACAGACCCTCCACCAAAAGGATGACGGAGCGAGACTCACACCAAACAATATCGCACAATCTGACATTAATGACTATGACAGATCCCCCACAAAAGGATGACGGAGCGAAACTCACACACAAAGAATATCGCACAATCTATCACCAATCCAAGTGACAGAACCCCCACCAAAAGGATGACGGAGCGAAACACACACAAACAAATATCGCACAATCTATCACCAATCCAAGCGACAGACCCCCCACCAAAAGGATGACGGAGCGAAACACAAACAAACAAATATCGTACAATCTATCACCAATCCAAGCGACAGACCCCCCACCAAAAGGATGACGGAGCGAAACACAAACAAACAAAATCGCACAATCTATCACCAATCCAAGTGACAGACCCCCCCCCACCAAAAGGATGACGGAGCGAAACAAACACACAGGTTGCTATCACCAAAAGAATGATAGAACAAACACAAATTGAAGGCTACCAACACCAAAAGGATGCAGGCTAGGTTGAACCGACGAAGTTCGGCTATCACCAAAAGGATGATAATAAAGCAATTGACAACAGTCACGCTTGCTGGATACAACTCATTGGGGAACACCCAAGAGGAAGATTGGGTTGAAATGAATCAACGGGGACGACCACTGACTTGCTTAAAGATCATAATTTTGTTGAAATGATTTCATGGTTACACCCATGAGCTCTGAAGAGGATGCCCCTGACTTGGCCGAGTTTATCCTGATGTCTTAGTTTGCTCAACAAAAGGCTGAACAACTTCATGAGAAATGCTCACGGTTTTGCTGAAGATGCCCCTGCTCGGGTTGGATCTTGCACTGAACTTCTTGGATTTACCCAACAAAAGGTTGAACAACTTCATGAGGAATGCCCACGACTTTGCTGAAGATGCCCCTGACTGGGCTGAATCTTGCACTAAAACTCTTGGATTTGAACTTCGTAGGGAACTCCCACGGTCTTGAATGGTATGCCCCTGACCGGGCTATATGTTGACTTGAAGATTTGATCAACCACGAGGTTGAAATACGTCATGAGAGACAACCATGGTCTTGAAAGAAAGATGCCCCTGACTAGGCTGAATCTTGCTTTGAATAACTTTAAATGTCGTGGGAGAAACCCACACCTAACAGAGGATGCCCCTGATTGGGCTGATGATTGCTTTGAAGCTCTTGAAGTTCGTGGGAGGAACCCACATTCTTGTGGAGGATGCCCATGACTGGGATGATGATGGTCTTGGAAATCATCGAGATTGATCCTGGACCTTGACTTTCATATGCTAATGCTGGATGAAAATGATATTCCATACGAGTGGAAGTGCAAATGCAAATGCTGACACACGGAGATGCAAGAGCTGGGGAAGTATGATATGATTGGAGTATGCATATGATGCAAGATGCTTATGAGGTCGAATGCGATGCGTATGATGCATATGATTGCATACAGGTAATTAGAAACGCATGGAGACGCCAGCACGGTAGACTTTCGGTAGTTGCCAATGCGGATTGGACTTTGAATGGTGGGAGGGATTGACTTCCTCGACACGCAGTCTGTTGAAGACGCCATGATTGAAGCAGACGAAGACACTCTAGATGCCCCAAGTATGAGTACTTGGTGGTTCGCTGTGAATTTGCTTCAGAGAAGGTTGGAACTTTGCTTGATGGTCGGGATGACCTGGTCTTGCTCCAGTCTGAATATGGCAATGGTCTGCCCCAGATTAACCCGTTCTGACATATGGAAGTTGAACTCGGACGACTTGCCCCTGCTCGAGTTGTTGAGTGATTTGCCCCAGCCTGTGGGTTCTGAGGTAGTCTTGCTTCGTGTCAGCCACTGGAAGTTAAATTCTTCCTTGATTGCCCCTTGCTGAAATGTCTTTGGATACCTAGCACTGTTTTGCAATTAAAACCGTACATTCATAAATGGTAATATTAATGCAAAGTTCAATGTAAGTTTTGAAAAAGTGTGTCATTTATTGAGAGTGTCGTGGTAGTGAGACAAATGGACAATTAGCTCAAACGTTGTACTGTTTGATTGGTGTAAAAGATATTGCAAGGATAATGACACCAATGCTGGTGATTAGCAATCATGTGAGGAGTCAGGTTACGCAACCTTGCGAAAGTATGCTTTCAAAATAAACCTCACCTCAATTAGGTCTTTCGAGGGTTGTAACGTGGTCTGGTTCACGGTTTATGGAACAAAGGTATTAGGCTCAAAGTATGATATATACCCACCCCTTCTTCTTAATGATCTCCAGTCCTATGTTCAGTTAATTCTACACATGCTTGTCTTGACGGTGTAAACTCGATGGTAGTCACTTTATTTTGATGGATGCCAGTGACCCTATTTGAATGGCCACTGAATCTTATTTTATTTTTGTTGAGGGTTTCGGGGTCCTCTTTTGCTTTTGTTTTTTATCCCTAACTTTTGCATGGATTGATTTTGCTTGTCAGATCCATCGGGATTGCCTTGATTTTTGCCTAAGTCTCTTCTGAGGTGTTTGACTTAGCAGGCTTTTCATTTTTTTGGATTTTATTGGAAGGTTGTGACTGCCATAGCATGGGTCATTGAAGAACAACCGTCTTCTGGATTTTGCTTGTTGATTCGAGTGCGGGGTTAAATTAACTGAACACTACCCTGCCCCAGGTTGAGTGTAAAAAGGTTTGAATATCCGAAGAAAACTGCTACTCCTAGGCTCGAAATGGTTTACTAGGGATTAACTCCTTATATCTCCAGTGTTTAGGGGATTGAAACAATGCCTGTACATCATTGACGAGATTCTATCTGAAAGCATACAATTTGCAATTATGGGTATCTTGTTTTCATCATCCTCCCTCAAATCATGCTAAACAATAGTGAATAGAATGGAGTGAATAAATGTGCCGGTGATAAGTGAAAAATGAGTGAATACGACATAACTAATTCAAAACATGCATAAACGATACATTAATGAAAACCAAATATGAATGGCAATTGTTCAAAGCATACAATACTTAAATAAGCAAAGACAAAACATAAGAAATGAGAAATATGAAATGGCAATATGACAGCCTTCTTCGGGGGATGAACTTTGACTTGACTGGATTCGATCTGAATAACGCTATTTTTTCGGCGGCATTGGATTGTTGATGACGTTTGGAGACTTCCCATTAAAGTTGATAGCATCCTTGTCGATCATGTCTTGGATCTTGTGCTTGAAAGCCCTGCAATCCTCAGTGGTGTGACCTGGAGCGCCCTTATGAAACTCACAATGAGCATTTGCATCGTAGTCGGCAGGAATGGCAGTTGGGGGAGCCATATCTCTCGGAACAATAGCCTTTTTCTCCATCAACTGAGCAAAGATACTAGCATATGTCATTGGCAGGCGATCAAATACTCTATCAGGCTTCCACGTCCTCTCCTGACGTTGTTGGCGAACACCTTGTTGTTGTTGAGCAGCTTGCATCTGCTGTTGCTGAGGAGGATACTGATATCCTTGCTGGTTGTAGGCCTGTTTCTGAGGAGCCTGTTGTTGTGGCATATGAGCTTGCACTGCTTGAACAGCTGGCTGATAAGGCATTGGAGCATATTGCGCAGCAGCAACATACGGATACTGATAATAGGGAACTTGATAAGGCATAGGAGCAGGAGCTTGTTGAGAAGCTTGCCCTTTCTGCAAAGAGATGGAATTTGTTACGCCCTCTTTCTTCTTGTATCCATTGAAAGGCTTCTTGGCATTGGCCTGGTTGTTAGAACCCCCTGGGATCTTTCCACTCTTCAGCCCTTCTTCAATTCTCTCACCAACGATCACCAAGTCAGAGAATCCAGCGGAGACACTACCGATCAACTTCTCATAGTACTGGCCTTGTAAAGTACCCATGAAGATGTCAATTAGTTCACGGTCAACAAGAGGTGGATGCACCCTTGCAGCTAGCTCTCTCCATCGTTGCGCGTACTCCTTAAAGGATTTGTTATCCTTTTGAGTCATACTTTGAAGCTGAGTACGATTTGGAGCAAGATCGGTGTTGTACTTATACTACTTGACAAATGCATCAGCTAGCTCGGCCCAAGTGCGTACACTGTTACATTCCAGCTGCATATACAAATCGAGTGATGCCCCAGACAAACTGTCTTGGAAGCAATGAATCATGAGCTTTTCGTCTCTGGCATAGGCAGCCATCTTGCGACAGTACATCTTCAGATGAATATTTGGACAAATGAGTCCTTTGTACTTCGAAAATTCGGGCACCTTAAACTTGGGAGGAATGAAAACATCATGCACCAAGCATTATTCCAAAGCACTGAAAGAATTTGAACTGTGCCCCTCCATGGCTCGGAGTTTCTCGGCTAGATCTCGGCACATCTTCATGGCTTCTGAATCCTGAGCAGCAACAGGACTGGAAATGGGGATAGCAGCATGATAGTTCTGAACGTCGTCATAATGATCCATCAAAGTATCTTCGGTATAGGGAGTTGGGATCTGCACGACAGTAGGTTGGGCCTGCGGGATAGCTCCAATGGTAACTCCGGGCGCTGGGGTTGGATGAGGAGTGTTCCCTTCGGCTGCGTTATTGAAGTTCAACGGCATCCCATGAGGATTTGGAATTGGAACCAAAGGGATGGCAGTAGACCCTTGTCCTTGACCATTGTTGTTGACGACAGCAGCGGCTTCACGCTGTTCTTCCTCTCTTCTGGCCGTGAGGATGGCTTCGAGGATCTGGTCAATCTTTCCTTTGATGGTGTTCAACTCTTCTCTGAAGGCAACTTGCTCCTGCTGAATATGCTCCATCATTCGTCTTGTATTGGCTCTAGTTGCGTACTGGTGTCGAGGACTCAGCTTGATTTACTGGATATGAAGGAAAGAGAAACATGAGAAACTGATGAAGGAAGGAGAATGCAAGATGCACAACAAATGAGATGCAATGCAAATGATATGCGATGCAAGATGCAAGATTCAGGATTACAGGATCACAAATTCAAACAATTCTGAGAATTAGCCGGGTGAACGGTTCAAGGATCACAGTCACTGCTGAAAGAAACCCCCACAGGTAAGTTTCTAAAACGGGTAGGTGCCTAGAGTCATGGATATCTTTCAAAGATATTACAGCCATGACAAAGCCTCATCACGATGATAATATCCTTAAAAGAATCTCCTCTAGGTGAGGTTCTCGTATCTTCCACGCGAGAAAGACTTCTCGGAGGCATCAACTACACAACCATCGACACACGGATTCTAGAAAAGGTTCTCAGAGTCATAGATCGAGGTTGAAAATATTACTGTAAGGAAGTAATACGTTCAAGGGATCTCATCTGATTGGGGCGTTCGTATTTAATCCACATAGAATTAACACTACCAACCACCATGGATAAAACGGTTAATGGTCCTTGGGATCAACGATTCAGACTTGAAAACATTATTGATATGGCAAAAACTCACCACAACAACAACATCTCCAAGGAATCTACTCCAAGCGGGATTTTCGCTTCAACTCAATGTGAAAGACTCCACGCAAGTCTCCACTACACAACCACCATCCTAATCCTAAGGTTATACTCGGACTCGGGTGTAGAGCCATCTCACAAAGTAACCATAAGCATAGCAACCCCCACAATGCCTCAAGCACAAGTAACCAAGACAAGGATACCAACAAATAAGCGAGAAGAAAATAAAAACAAAAAACTAACAACTCGAGCTAAGATAGGCTCGACTCTCTCTTGCATGGAGCAAAGTCCCCAGCAGAGTCGCCACCTGTCGCACCTCGAAAATTCATTTCGAACATACGACCCTCGCGCAAAAGGCGCGGAAAATGCGGTTCGACAGAGTCGCCACCGAACTTTATTTTTCCGAATGAACTGGAGAGGAAAATATCGAGAAAACCTCATAAACACGGAAGGAACACGGTCGTCACAACCATATTCCTGGGTTCAGGAGTCGGTTACGCGAGGGGAAGGTATTAGCACCCCTCACGTCTGTTGTACTCAACGGGAACCTCTTAATTCGAGTTGTGATGATGTTAGCTAAACTTAATTCTTCTCTTCTCACTACTAAATGCTAAAACGGTATTATAAAGGCTAAAGACGCTAAGGGGGAAGGGGATGATTAGAGGATAGGGAGCTCGCCAAGGATTGGGGCCCTTGTGCCTACGTATACTCATTCGGACGAGAATGAGAAATCAGAGCATCGTAATTCGACTACGGGAAAGGATGGGGGAAAATGGAAGATGGAGGGGATTGTGCTCGCCAAGATCATTGCAATCTTGTGCCTACGTATCTTACATTCAAGAGTGAATGAAGAATCAGAGTGTTCGTAGCTCGTGGTAACGACCACGAAAAGGATACGGGTTTGAATTGGATTGAATGTGGGTACGGATGACGATTACTCGAAGTTTAAGAAACACTTCTCGGACCCAAGTAATCGGGATAGCGAACCAAAGACTTGGAACTCTCTCTTTTTCATCTTGAAGATAAGGTTGTGTTTGAAAGGGTGAAGTTGAATTGATGACGATTACTTGAAGCCTAAGAAAGACTTCACAGACCCCAAGTAATCGGGAAAGCGAACCAAAGACTTGGAACACTTTCTTTTTCATCATAAAAGAAGGTTGTTTGAATTTGAAAAGGTGTATAAAAGGATGAAATTGGTCAGATGACGACTACTTGAAGCTTGAGAAAGGCTTCTCGAATCCAAGTAGTCGGGAGAGCGAACCAAAGACTTGGGACACTCTCCTTTTCATCGTAAAAGAAGTTGTTTGAAAAGTGAGTGAAAGGATGAGTAATTGGAGATGGTTGAGTATTATCGAGTTTGTTAATATTATTTAAAGGCGTCAATTGCTCACACACGAATAAGATAACTCGCATATAAACAACGGAAAGCAAGATCAAAGACTTGAACCTACTCTTTACACCTTGAAAAGAATTGAATAATTGTTAATTGATTGATAGTTTATTACGAAAATCCACTTGACGTTGGATCAAGGGTTTGACTTATTATCGCGTGCAAAGCGTGTTGGAAATGAAATGGTTTGAAAAAAAAGAGATCGACTTGATTTACGCATCAAGGGTCGAGTTGTAATAGGTTGATGGCGAATGCGTATGAGCACTCGACTTACAAGGGTTTGAAAATGGCTCGATGATGAATCGAGAATTAGTTTGAAAATAGTTTGATCCGCTCTAGTCCCTATGGGTGCTCCTAGGAGATAAACTAATAATCAAAGAAATGTGAAACATACATCGGAATGGGGGAGGGATACATGTAAGTTACACGGGATTGCACGAAATAAAGGGGCCTCATTGTCAGGTAGCCCAAGAGAAAGCCGTGTGTGTGCATTTGTGTCCTAAACTACGCCTTGAGCAAAGTCGGGCATGACTTAAAATTAAGATACCTGCAAATAACCAATGATACAATAGTCCACCAATTTGGCTTTTAGGATTTCGATAGTTTGTTATGTATTTTCAAATATGGGTGAATGAATATGAATAATGATAATATGAATAATAATATGAACAATATGAATAAATAATATGTTAAGATAAATATAACAATAATGTGAATAATATGGAAATTAAATTTAATGGTCAATGAATCGAAATAAAATCGGAAAAAAAAAGTGGTCTCGGATCCTTTGTTTCACGCCGATAGTTTGACGGTTAAACAGTGGAAACTTCTTCATCGACCCAAAACGAGCAAGAGTGGAATAAAATGTCCAAAGATAAAAATATTAGAAACTTCTAAAAAGAAAATAATACAACTCTAAAGTTATAAATTAAATAAAATATAGAAAAACTCCTAAAATAAAACAAGGCTAGAAATATTTATATATATACATATGTTTAGAAACTAAAAAAAATGTACAAAAAATACTAGCAATCTATAAAATCAAATATTTAAAAAAAGAAATAAGTTAACAAATTATTTTTTTTTTAAAGATAAAGAAGTATATGATAAAAGAAAAGGTGAGAATCATGCGGGCTCAACAGCCCATCATCTCACCGTAATAAAAACAAAATGAGAAACACGGGCTCTAAGACCCATGTAACCCTCTTCAACGGTTCATCGCAAGGACAATGGCAGCCACAAAAAGGCTCGGTGAAAAAAAATGTTAGGTTCAGAATCGAGTTCAAAACAGAAGAATGAAAAACTGCTGAAAAATTGAAACCTCGTTTGTCTTCCAAACGGAAACCGAGTCATCAACCTGTGGAGAACTACGACGATGACATAGCGACAAACTCCAACTCTCTTCACGTTCTGAATCTCCTTACTCTCTTGATCTCAGGTTTTAGTTTGTTTTGATTTCAAGTTTGAACTTCTCTTTCCATACTTCTCAATTTCTCTTCATCTTCAACTTTCATTTCTGTTCCTGTTGGATTTCGGTGGATTTGGGTTGATTTGTTGAAGATGCTTCGATTCAGAGGATGATTTAGGTGAGGATTTACGTGTTCTGGGTTACCAGAGAAAGGTGTTATTGTTGGATTGGGGAAATATGTTGTGAAAGGAAAGTTGTTTGATTGGTTTTGTGGTTATTACTCTGCGTCAGTTTGAAGAAGGTTGTCTGGGGTCTGATTCGAGGAAAGTTTGGGGATGTTTCGATGACGATTTGGGATTTATAATGGACTTGAAAGCTTGTCCAGTTTTCAGGTTGGATTTAGGGTTGAGTTTTTTTTATTGATGGTTGAAGGAAAGGGTTATGAAGAGGTTATTCTGTTATGACAGGTGAAGAACCAAGTTAAATATTAAGGAACTGGTTTTCGGTTTTGGTTGAAAGAAGAAGAGGAAGGCTTGAGTGGGATCTGAGGTTTGGAGGAGGATTAGGGTTTCGGTTGGAGGCTGCTAGGGTTTTTCTTCTTGCAGCATTCTCATCTATTTTTTATATGGAGAGAATCCCTGAAGGATTGAGGTGAGGCTTTGCTTTGATTCACTCAATTTCCTTTTTGTCTGTAGTGAGGTAAAGACATTTTACCACATCCCTGATTTTACTGCTAGTAAATGGGATTCATGTATTTTTACTGTGGTAACTGGTATTCACGATGATTTGTAATTATGTTTGGGATGTTAGACTACAACTTGACACACCATGATGACTATCATAAAGAATGTACGAATTGTTCTTGTGCTCACATGAACTCCTCTCTTCTATCTTGTTTTATGCTCGTTAATTGTCTTTGATTTGTTTTGTAAGTCATAAACCTCATACACCTCTATGTCTTGTTTGATAGCAGGTCTGGTTCTGGTTTGATAACAGGTCCTGAAATATCAAACTTGACAGCTTATGAAGTTCATGAAGATTCTCCCTCCATGACGGTTTTGCGGTAATGTGCATTTCATAACATTTGGGGTTCATCTGCTGCATAATTTTGTGGGGTCAGTGTGAGAAATTCACACAAAAATGGCGGACCACTTATCAAGTGTAGGTGGTGATTTTGAAAATTCCCTTTTTTACTGAAACTCTGTACAGGTTTATGACTTAAAATTATTATGCAGGTTTATTACTTTGGGCATATAGATTTCCAGTGCAAAGGTAAACAACTTCTTCAGTTATCTGCTGAGAGGCCATGTGTGTTGACTGAAGGATATTCAACGCCTTTCTCATGTCACCGTTATTAAGTCGAACAAGAGCAGACATACCACTGTCTTGAACATCAAGCTTTTTAGCATTAATAACATATTTCAGTCTTTCAGAGACACGTACGGCATCAAGAGGAGCAAACTGAAACCGAGTGCATCTCAATTGCAATGCTGGGATAATCCTGTTCTTTTTTTGCAGGTCTTGTATCAGGTCCGTTGTTGGATAGGAAAAATTCATTATTATTGTTGTGATGTTGTCTTTATTTTCCTTCTTCTTTTGCAGGTGAATGTACGGCCATATGTACAAGGTAACGGTGTCGCGGTTCTGCAGCTATTGTGAGTGTGCTGCTGCGTTTTCAAGGAATAATGTCACAAACTCGTTTCCGTCTTTGTCTGTTGTGGGTGTAGCAGGTTTATGGTGCTGGCTGTAACGGTATTGTGCACCTGCTATGGGCCAAGTCTTATTAGTGTTGGTTTTGCAGAATGGAGTTGGAAGCTGGTGAGATCGTATAAAGGAAGTACGGTGCGAGTCGTGCAGCTTATCGTAGGTAGTACGCGTAATCAATACGACTCTTGACTGCTACGTTTTTATTGCCTTTTTTATGACTTCAAACGACTCTGCATCTTCTACCTTTCTTATGCCCTTTTTAGGATTTCAAACAACTTCAGCGATATTGACTTCTCATGTGCCGAGATGGTGTGGAGGGTGGAAAATTTCGGCGGCGGCGTGTCGTTATCTTTCTTCATTCTTCTCAGCTTGGTGCACCGGTTTGCTGCTGTCTGTGTTGCGTATCGCATTTTATCCGTTTTGCAAGTAGTGGCATTGGGGAAATTGGAATGACATGTGACTGCATACAGTTTCGGTGCGTTGTGTTGCGGATAGGCTATTTGTTGAAGGCTTGTAGCAGCTTCGTATATAAGCTGATGCGGATGCCGTCAACGGACTCTCTTCGAGTCAAACTCGGAAGCCAACCTTACTATGACAGAACTTGTGACAGTATTATGTAATCACTTTGTAAAACTGTTGTGTACTGTTTAAATTCTGAAGTTTGGGATGCGATATCTTGAATATTATTCATGAACATCATCACTGTTTCATGTACCCAACATCGTTTTAGGCCTTGTGACTTCATAACAGAACATGTATATGTATGTCTTGTAATAGGCGCAATAAGACAACCTTTTTGAAATTCTTTTCTCACTTGCCATACATATTTATGCGAAATGCATCAATAATGCTCTTTTGTCACATGAGGTATACTTTGAATAATACTGAAAAGAAATGCACAACAATCCTTGTATGGTTTGAGTGAATTCCAAACATGATTAGTATGGCTTGTTGCAATGTAGGACTCTTTACGGATTGTAAGCATATATTAAGCCTCCTTTTTTATGACAATTGAATTGGGCATGGACATATTCGTACTCAACTTTTGCAATTTACATCATACTTGATCAATCCATAAAATGAGAACAACTCTCAAATTAAAAATTCCCACGCATATCACGCTCACACTCGAAAACAAATTCAACCACATTTTAAAGTAGACAAATCAAAGTCTGGCCACTCAAGAAACTATGGACCATGACTTTAAAATTATATAACCATAAACCAACATATCCACGCCTTAGAATTAATGATCATGTCCCTTAAAAAATCTTTGAATTTAATGCCAATATTAGAACCAATTTGAGCTTAATCAGCACTAATCCACAACTAACATAATTTCTGCAAATCCTACTTTGGTTATGAATGAACCGAGAAATTCATTTTGAAACACATATCCGTGATTGATCCTTAAACATGCATCATTTGGATCAATACTCTCCCCAACATTGTGTTTGAGACAAAAATTTGTCTGACTGACCAATTAAGCCATAACCATTAAGACTCAGTCCATACCACACACACGACTTCAATCTTTGTCTGTCATACTCAATTCAAATTAACCTTATGATATTCGAGCAACAACCACATATTTTGGATTTTCTGAATACTAATTGGTTGGCAAATGTACAAAATGAAATGTAAAAGTAAGTAGGACAAATTTAGGGTATGACACTAACCAGAGGCTAAAACAAGATGTATGCTATGGGGAAATCAAATGGGGCTGGCTCTAAAGATCTATCTTAAAACCTATTTAAATGGAATCTAAAAAATGCAATAAAAATACTACACTATTCAAAAATGTGTCAACATTCACCGTACAAAAAATCATAGGCTAATATGAATTATTGAAAGAGAAATAAAATCATAAAGCTCAGCATGCAATTTTTCAACTATTAAAAATACACTAAAAGAGAAAATACGAATTTAATTGAAAAAAAATGAAAAATGAAAATAAAAAATATGACAAATATTTAGACATGTTAAAATAGCTACAGCATTTTTTTCCATATTTATTGACAACAGTTGGTATTTTTTTAGAATTAAAATGAAACAAGTAACAAAACAGAAAAATAATAGAAAAAGAAATTAAACAAAACTAGGAGGGAGGTGTAGTGAGTAATTTCCTACGTTACTGTTCACATTGGGCTGAAAAGGGGGGTGGGATTAGCGTAACGCGATGCAAGGCCCAACTGCTAAAATTCAGCACTTCTTTAGTGCAAAACGCAGCACTTTATGCTGTAAGGAGAGAGGGCCACGCGGACAAATCCAGGCTGTAGGATGCGACTACAAAGTCCACCCGTCCACGCGATCGGACGATGGCTGTAGCGTCTGGCAGTTTGAATGTGAAACGGAGGGAACCTCCACACGTGGTGAGGGAGACGGTGGTGTGGTGGCCGGAATTTTTTCCGGTCATCTTTTCCAAATGTCCAACAATGGCATTTCCTTATTTCTTCACCAAAATTCAATTTTCTTTAACCAAAACTGTATGATTTTTCGCGTAGATTCCAAATATGTGATTTATTTCTACTTTCCTCCATTAAAACTCAGAATCCATGGACGCCCAAGAATCACTCAAGAATTTCAATTTTCTCAAAACTCACAATTGATGATACTAATCTCTTCCTCTCACTTCCTACATCATAAATATCAAATTCTTTTCCATTTTCATCCACTAACAAGAGAAAAAATCAAACTACAACCTAGGGTGTCAATTCTTGAATTTTCATGGAACCTAACCAAACTAATCCTAAAAGCTTCTACATACTCCAAGGATCATAATTATGTAACGATGGCGCAATAACTCATCAAGAACAGAGCGTATGGGTGAGAAATAAAAACCTTGTTCGGAGCTTCAATGGTGGAGTGGTCTTGCACAAATTCTTGATCAAAGTTGTTCAAAATCGTTCAATGATGCTTAGAGAAGCTTCTTGGATGATTAATTCCCTCTGAAATTGCTTCAAGGTAGAAACTCCATTTTCACTTCTAACAAGCTTTTTTTTTCAAGTGCTTCTTACCTTCTCTTGCTCAATCCAATCACCAACCTTGCTATGAATTCATCCATGGTGTTATATAGAAATGATTTGGGCTACAATGGAGGCCCAAAAATGGTTGAAAGTCCAATTTTATTTTTCACTTTTTTCTTCACTTTTTCCTTTGAGTTTTCCATGAACATGGTGTGTGGAAGCTTCCAATTTTGTTCATATCAGTTTCTTATGATACAAGGAACATGTAGGGCTGAGATTAATCCCTTGGAAATGAATGGATGGTGGATTTCCATTATGTTGCTTAAAGTTCAAGAAACCATGAAAATGGCCAAGTAAATGACTTCAAATTTAATTGGTAATATTCCCATTGTTCTTAAAACATTATTTGGACTCAAAAAATGCACCAACATGACATAAATTGATTTAATTGGCATTAAATCCAAACTAGGCCTTTTCAAACTTCTTTTCATGAAATTTTCTCCATACATTTTCATTTCCAAGCTATATCAATGATCCTTTGAGGTTTGGTTGACCAAATGACCCCATTTGGAGCAACTTTAAAGTTGGCAAGATTTCCATTTGAAGTGTGCAAAGTGGTGAAATTGACCTATAATGAAAATGGCCTATAATCTCACTTTCCCAAAATACCTTTGACTTGTAAGTCTCATATCTGGAGTTCTACAAATCCAAATGAAGACTTCTAGTACTCTTTGGAAATCTAAGATCATGAGGAACAACTTTCATGTTCACTTGAAGTTGAGGAGAAACATCCTTCTTGGTCAAAAATGGCATGGAAGTTGGTTGACTTTTGTTGACTAAAATCATATGCATCTGATGCCCTGTAACTTGTCTGCCTCATAACTTGAGTTCTAGAAATCCAATGAATGACTTCTAATACTTAAATTAAAGGTATGAACATTCTCTACAAGTCTCGTGTGGATATCAAGATGAGATGAGGCTTTCATCTTGAGCTATGTGGTCTTGAAGTTAGGTGTTAAACCAGGGGATTTTACACTGCCAAACATAGCAACCCTCGCCTAGCAACTTCTCACACTCTTGAATCTTGATGAAATGATCTTGGAATAATCTTTGGCATGTCTCAACACAACATCACATGATCATAAAGACTTGGAATTGAGTCTTAATCTCCTTCAGTTCAACTGTTGACTTAGGGTTGACTCGGCGAAAACCCTAATTGCACCAATCTTTGTTGTGGCTTCACACACTTGATGTAATGACTAACATAAGCTTCAAGATGACCCTCAAGGTCTCCCATGAGTTCTCACAATGTTCTCCACCCATAACCATGGATTAAAAACCACTTGATGACCTTGATAGACCCCCAAGATAGGAGGTACACCACTCTTAACCAATCAACTTCTTCTGATGAGCTTTGGCATTCTTCTGATAATGATAAGCACTTGATAGCTCGAATATAACCCCTTGAATAGGATTAGACCTTTAATAGCCCACTCTTGATAAGCACACACCTCTCAATCCCCTGTTCATGGATTATGGTATGCAAATGTTAATGTTATGAATGCAATGATAAATGCAATGAAACAAAAGCCAGCTAAAGCAAAAAGTTGGGCAAATTTTAGGGTGTGACACTTGGAAATATTATTTCTATTGTCTTCGGGATGTGATACGCATAAGGGACATCCTCATCAGAGAGTTGGTTGTTAGACCAGACCATCCAGATACGAAGACAATGCTTAAGGAGGCTCATGGCTGGAGCAAAGAGCATGATTGCTAGGGAGGATTATCTTCTGATATGTCACAATAGTTTCTTTTCTTTTGTATCTTGATCATCACCATATTTGTTGGATGAGATCAATACCCTTTTGTATTCAAATCTTTCTCCTTTTTTGTTATGTTTTGTCTCAGCTTTACTTGATATATGAGAAGATTTTGGTGGTATTCTTGTCCATCTCTGCTGTTCTTGTTTATTGAAACTGGAATCAAGGGGGAGATCTCCTTGTAAATACATAGACATGTTTTCATTTTGTATCTTGCATTCTCATTTGCATCGCAGGTGTTCTCAGTGGCCTTTTGTTCTTATCTCTATTTGGTTTACTTCAGTAACAGGATTGAGGAGTTCAGTTTCCAAAAATATCCAACTCGAGGGAATTAGCAAAAAGTAATGGATCAGGTTCAAGCTGAATTACAGGAAGTTAGAGCTTGCATGGCCCAGTTCATAGAGTTGATGCAGAATGTTGTCAGTGGGCAGGAACAATTAATAACTATGGTTCAGCCGTTGATAGCACGGGTCAACGAAGAGGACGTTTTGCATGGAGGATCTGGTATTATTCCTCCACTAGTTGGTGGATCTGTTCCACAGGGTATTCCTAATGTCGTCATACCTCCGGGTGGAGGTGCTGTAAATGAAAATGGTAATGTTGCTGGTGGAAGTGTGTGTGCGGTGCACGGGGCTACTGGGCCTCAATGGGAAGATCACCAGGATGATGTCTTTTCCATGAAAGATATAAAGGGTGGTTTGCCAACTGAAGCTGACAGAAGGTTTAAACTGATCAAGGAGAAGATGAAGTCTTTCGAGAATCAGAACTCTCTAGGTCTTGATATGTCGGATTTGGGACTTGTGCCCGGGATCGGGATTCCCCCAAGTTTAAGGTACCCGATTTCGACAAGTACAAAGGGACGACCTGTTCTAAAGTACACATCCGAGCATATTTTAAAAAAATGTCTGCGTACTCTGATGATGAAAAACTGTTAATGCATTTTTTCCAAGACAGTCTGCCAGGAGCGTCTTTGGAATGGTATATGGGGCTTGAGAGAACTCATATCTACAGCTGGAAAGAATTGGTCGAGGCCTTCATTCGTCACTATCAGTATAATAGTGATCTGGCACTAAACATGGTACAATTGCAGAGTTTGTCACAGAAGAATACTGAGAGCTTCAAAGAGTACAACCAGAGATGGTGAGATTTAGCAGCGAGGGTGCAGCCTCATAAGGTGGAAAGAGAACTGATCGATATGTTCATGGCTTCACTGCCTGGTGTGTATTTTGAGAAGTTGATAGGCTATGTCTGTAGGATTTCCTGATCTGGTAATGGCTGGTGAAAGAGTCGAAAGTGGGATTAAGTTTAGGAAGATTCCAAATGGTGGTGGATCCTCTTTGGGAGGAGCAAAGAAACCATATTCAGCAAACCCTAAGAGGAGGGAAGGAGATGCAAATGTTATTTCTCACAAGGGTAAAGGTAGAGCGCAGACTCGTTATCATCAACAAGTTGCTACTGTGGCTATTTCGGCTGCACATCAGTAACGAGTTAATGCATCACGACCTTACGCTACCAGACCAAGAATGGCTTACAGGCAGTTTGAGACTCCTCTGATGTCATATTCTCAGTTGTTACAACATCTGTTGCAGTTGCAATTAGTTCAAAAGACGACTTTGGTACCTCTAACTGGTATACCGCCTCTTGGTTATGATGCGAATGCCAGATGTGATTTTCATTCAGGCGCCTCGGGCCATATATTGACAACTGCAAAGCCTTCAAGCACAAAGTTTAGGACTTTCTTGACTCAAAGGATATCAACTTCACCAACGAGGGGCCTAATGTGAATCAAAACCCGATGCCGAATCATGGGGTGGCAAGAGCTAATGTTGTTAGCAAGGGAGAAAAGTTGAATCTGATAACTGATGTTGGGGATTTGAAGACTCCCTTGAGTTTTGTGAAGGCTAATTTTTTGAAGAAGGGAGTGCTTCCGGGGTGTTCTATTAACTACTTAGAATGTAAAGCGCAACCTGAGGGTTGTGATCTTTCGAAGAAGGGTATTCAGAAGATGATTGATGAGGGTTGTTTACAATTTGATAAGTTGGTAAGAGAAGACATTGAGGATAAAGTGAGTAATGATGGAAGCAAAGTTGCTACAATCTCTATTCCATACCAGACAATCAATATTTCAGCGCCTGCTAGGCCAGCGCCGGTTATCATTATTGCTCCTTGACTTGTGTCGTACGAGAGCACTAAAGCTATCCCATGGAACTATAGGGAAGAGGTGTTCCGTTGTAGGCAGAGACAAGAATTGACAGGATCTTCATGCAGGAGTTCTTCAGTTGAGAATACTGATAGGAATCTTTTCCCCACCAGAGGTTAATACTGATAGGAATGACAAAGGGAAGGGTAAGGCAGTGATTGAGGAGAACATTCAACAACAGGTTGGTAATGATGTTTTTTCGAAAGACGTAGAGGAATTTATGAGACTCATTCGAAAAAGTGATTACAAGATTGTGGATCACTTAAATCAGACTCCTCATAAGATTTACATTCTGTCATTATTGTTCTGTTCAGAGGCACACCGTAACGCTTTATTGAAAATCTTGAATTTCAACATATGTACCCTAGGAGATTTTTGTTAATCAGTTGGAGGGGGTAGTAGCTCATGTAAACGCTGGTAATGGTTTGGGTTATACTGATTTGGATTTGACTCCTGCCCAGAGAAACCATAACCATGCTTTGCACGTATCAATGGAATATAGAGGGTCCCTATTGTCGCATGTCCTGGTGGATACAGGATCGTCCCTCAACATGCTGCCGAAGAAGGTGTTGATGAAGTTAGATACTCAAGATTTGATATGCACGCCATGTGATTTGGTTGTGAGGGATTTCGATGGATCTAAAAGATCAGTTTTTAGGGAGATTATGATGCCTATTCAGGTGGGATCGGAGATCTTTGATGCAACTTTTTACATTATGGATATCCAGCCAGTAAACAGTTGTTTGCTTGGCCGATCTTGGATACACGATGCAGGAGAAGTTACTTCAACATTGCATCAGAAGATGAAATATATGATGGAAGGGAAAGTTGTTACAGTATATGGTGAAGAGGATATCATGGTTAGCCATTTGTCATCCTTCAAGTATGTGGATGGGGATGGGGAGATCAACGAAGCACTCTTCCAGGTGTTTGAAACAGTTCAGATTCAGGAGAAGCCTCCTGTAGAAGCCAAAAGCCCAGAGGTTTCCATGTCATCATTCAAGGAAGCCCGTGCTATCGTAGAATCTAGTTCATCACATAAGTGGGACAAAGTTCTTAATGTTCCCGTCAAGCAGGACAAGTTCGGTCTGGGATACAAACCCTCAAGTTCTTCTTAAGACATTCTGAGGTATATGGAACCTGTTCAATTCACCAGCGGTGGTGTGATATTTTACAGAATTAATGCCATTGAAGATGACAAAGGTGACAGTGATTTTGATATGGGTGTCTGGAATCGTCCATGTACTCCAGGCCAGAAGCTGTGCAACTGGAAGGCTAAAGAAGTCATTCATGTTACTACTGCAGAGTAATTTTCATTGTTTTGATTATGTTCAGTCCTACATTATGCCCAAGGCGTAGTGACCCAATCTGTGGGGCCCTTTTGTCATTTGCATTTTATCATAAATAAATGACGTTTTCGCATTCAAATATTGTGATCCCTATTTTCTTATTTTTGTTTTTTGCATTATATCAAATTGAAAAATGGCAATGTGTTTTGTTTGTTGCATCGCATAATAAACATAAACATCATCATACCGGTCTTTTTTATCAGATACCATCGATTCAAATTTAGCTATGTCTTCGTATGACTTTGATAATCCCATTTATCAAGCTGAAGAAGAGACTGATTGAGACTGTGAACTACCCGAAGAGTTAGCCAGACTTCTCAAAAAGGAGGAAAGGATCATTGTGCCTCATCAGGAGGATATTGAAGTTATCAATCTGGGTACCGAAGACGACAAGAAAGAGGTTAGAATTGGGGCTGCATTAGAAGGCAGTGTCAAGGGAAGATTGGTTGAAATGCTCCGTGAGTATAGAGATATCTTCGCTTGGTCTTACCAAGATATGTCTGGGTTGGATATAAATATTGTGGTACACCGGTTGCCTCTCCGAGAAGAGTGTCCGTCAGTCAAGCAGAAGTTGAGACGGACGAGTCCTCACATGGCAGTCAAGATCAAAGAAGAAGTTCAGAAGCAGTTGAATGATGGTTTCCTTGCCGTCACGAATTACCCTTTGTGGGTCGCTAATATTGTTTTTGTGCCTAAGAAAGATGGAAAGGTCAGGATGTGTGTTGACCACAGAGATCTGAATAGATCAAGCCCAAAAGACGATTTCCCGCTCCCCTACATTGATGTGTTGGTTGATAACAACGCTAAATATTCTATGTTTTCCTTCATGGATGGCTTCTCTGGGTATAACCAATCAAGATGGCCTCAGAGGACATGGAGAAAACTACTTTCATTACACTGTGGGGGACTTTTTGCTATAAGGTGATGCCTTTTGGATTGAAGAATGTCGGGGCAACTTATCAGCGAGCATTGGTGACTCTCTTTCATGATATGGTTCATCATGAGATCGAGGTATATGTTGATGACATGATTGTGAAGTCACAGACAGAGGAAGGACATTTGGTCAATCTTCTGAAATTGTTCGAAAGGTTAAGAAAGTTCAAGCTGGGGCTGAATCCTAACAAGTGCACCTTTGGGGTGAGATCTGGAAAGCTACTGGGGTTCATTGTCAGTGAAAGGGGTATTGAGGTGGATCCTGCCAAAATAAAAGTTATACAAGAAATGCTTGAGCCGAGGACGGAAAAAGAGGTCTGTGGTTTCCTGGGGAGATTAAACTACATTGTAAGGTTCATATCTCATCTTACAGCCACTTGTGAACTAATATTTAAATTGTTAAGAAAAGATCAAACGGTCAGGTGGAATGAAAATTGCCAGAAGGCATATGAAAGAATAAAATACTATTTGTAGGAACCTCCAATACTCATGTCTCTAGTTGCAGGGAGACCTCTGATCATGTATCTCACGGTTCTTGAGAATTCAATGGGATGTGTGCTCGGCCAACAGGACGAGTCAGGTAGAAAAGAGCATGTCATCTATTACCTGAGTAAAAAGTTCACTGATTGTGAGTCGAGATACTCAATGCTAGAGAAAACATGTTGTGCACTCGCATGGGCTGCTAAGTGTTTGAGGCAATACATGTTAAATCACACAACCCTGTTGATTTTGAAGATGGATCCGATTAAGTATGTCTTTGAAAAGTAAGCCCTCTCCGGAAGGATTTCCCAATGGCAAATGGTTTTAACAGAGTATGATATTCAGTATGTTTCCCAAAAAGTCATTAAGGGAAGCGTTCTGTCAGAATATCTCACTGAGTAGCCGATTGAGAATTATCAGCCGATGAAGTTTTATTTTCCAAACGAAGACGTCATGTTTTTGAAGATGAAAGACTGTGATGAGCCTTTACTTGACGAGGGTCCGGAGATTGGATCTCAGTGGAAACTGGTTTTCAACGGTGTCGTTAATTCATATGGTAATGGAATCGGTACGATTATTACAACTCCTCATGGTTCCCACATACCGTTCACTGTCCGATTGATATTCGCTTCACCAATAATGAAGCCGAGTACGAAGCATGCATCATGGGTCTAGAGGAAGCCATTGATCTGAGGATCAAGAATCTTAATGTATATGGTGATTTAGCGTTGATTGTTAATCATATTAAAGGAGAGTAGGAAACTCGTCAGGCCAACCTGGTGCTTTACAAGAATTATGCAAGGACACTGCTGCCATTCTTTGATAGAGTTGAGTTCCATCATGTGCCTAGAGCTGAAAACTAGATGGCCGACACCTTGGAAACGTTATCATCGATGTACAAAGTGAATTTTTGGAATGAAGCTCCAACAATCACTATCGTGCGCCTTGACAAGCCCGCCTTTGTGTTTACAATTGAGAAGGTACCAAATGGAAAGCCTTGGTATTTTGATATCAAGCATTTTCTCAAGACTCAAGAATACCCATCTGGGGCATCCAGCAAAGATAAGAAGACTCTAAGGAGGTTAGTCGGTAACTTCTATCTGAACAAGGATGATGTGCTATACAGGAGAAACTTTGACATGGTCTTGCTGCATTATATTGACGAACAAGAAGCAAGCCTGTTGATGGATGAAGTCCACGAGGGTTCTTTTGGTGCTCATGCAGGTGGACATGCCATGGCCAGAAAACTGTTGAGAGCTAGGTATTATTGGATGAATATAATCTGATTGCTTCAAATACGCCAGAAAATGCCATAAATGCCAGATTTATGTTGATAAGGTGCATGTTCCACCAACCCCTCTGAATGTGTTAACATCTCCTTGGCCCTTTGCTATGTGGGGAATCGATATGATCGGAAAGATTGAGCCGACTGCTTCTAATAGGCATTGCTTCATTCTGGTTGCCATTGATTACTTTACAAAGTGGGTAGAAGCAGATTCCTTTGCCAACGTCACGAAATAGGTGGTAGCCCGATTCATAAAGAAGGACATCATTTGTCGTTATGGAATTCTGGAGAGAATCATTACTGGTAATGTTTCAAATTTGAACAACAAAATAATGAAGGAACTGTGCCAAAGTTTCAAGATTGAGCATCACAACACTTCTCCATATTGTTGCACCCTAAAATTTGACCAACCGGTGCCACTTTCGGTTTATGCTTCGACACATTTCGCATTCGCATTTGCATATTGCATATAGCGCATTTCTTCAATCATGGCGATTTTATCGGGATTACAGCCCTGTTGTAGCTTTTCGGGTGTTTCAGACCGTTTTGGATAATCGGAGTTTATTTTGAGAAGTCGCGCGCTTCCTGGGTGTTTTCAGCTTATGCAGTGATTTTTGAGGTTTTGGGTATCTGGTTATCGTTTTGCTTCGATCTGGTCGCGCGCTCTCTTTTATGTTGGTTATTTGCCTTTGTTTGTATTTTTTTAGATTGTAATAGCCTTTTGTGGATTTTAAATAGGCTTTATAGTTTTCAGAATTTAAATAGATTTTTTAATTTTTTTAATAGCTTTAAATCTTTTTTTTAGAGTTTTTAATAGGTTAATAGCTTTTTTAATAGTTTTAAATAAATAATATAGATTTTATTAGAATTAGTAGAGTTTTAATAGTTTTTTAAATAGAAGTTATTAGAGTTTTTTTTCTATTATCATTAGTCTAATAAATAGTATAGGTTTAATTAGATTTTAATCATCTTTTAGATTTAATTAGGATTTTAATCTTTTAATTAGAGTTTGTTAGATTTAATTAGGATTAGATTAGTTTAATTGTCATTTAGGTTTAATTGTAGTTTTAATTAGTTAATTAGGTTTAATCTTTAATTAGTTTGTAGTTAGGATTAATCCATTGTTAAGTCAGATTTTGTGGGTCTTATTGGTCATTTTCGTTGGGCCAGTACAGATTTTTGGAAGCCCAATCATTTCAGGTCCGTTTTTGTCCCACTTCAGTCCAGAATGTGCCAAGTGTCAGTATAAAATCCATCCACGCGTGCAAAGTAGAAGACCCCACCTCACAAATTCACTTCACTCAGAATCCCCCACGTTTCCCACTATCTTCCCCCCGGGCCACGTGTAACACATGCAAAGCTCACTCTGCCACCTCCCAACGCCACTTGGCAACACCTGATCATCGCCGGTTGCATGGCCGGCGGCCATGCAACCACCGCCCCAACCTCGCCGGCCACCGTAACCTCCATTTTCCGGCCACCCTAACTACCCTACAACCGTCTCCGGACACCGTAACTTCCGCCGAAAAACTCAAAAAACCCAGAAATTCATCTTCTTCATCCTTAATCTTCATCTTCCCGATCATCATCATCAACCTTATTCATCCATTCCCCAGATTCTTCATCCTTGATCTTCATCTTCCTGGTCATCATCATCAAACTTGTTCATCATTTTCCCCAGATTCTTCGTATTTGTTCACCAACTTTTCCAGAAAACCATCATCAATCGTCAGATCATCGTTCGTTGATCTGCATGTTTTCTTTTCCAGAAATCCACAAGAACACTCATCCACAACCTTCATCAACTCCGGTCGATCCCCACCGTGCCCCTCCTTGTTTTCTCCAGAATCATCAACCTTCATAGATCTTCAAACAGTTTCCAGATCCCAAACCTTCATCAAACTTCAACAATCTTCCACCAGAATCTTCAAGAACCTTCGAGTTCATGCAAGTTTCCAGATTCTCCAAGAATTCCATCTAGATCGGTGAACCTTCGTCCTTTCCATTAACCCTCGTGGAACCTCACAAACGTTTCCCCGGATTTCTTTGAAACTCCACCGTGTTCTTCACATGTTCCTCAACCAACACCATAATGTTCTTCCAAATTCTTCAAACGTCTCTATCCAGTGTTCATCCCTGTGTTTCAGACGAAGTTTGTATCAACGTTACAAGATCTGGATTTAAGCTTCAAGTTGCGAGCCGAATCTCCGGACAAATCAACATGCAAAATACTCGGTCAAAGGATCCACAAGCCTTCACCGAGAGTCTTCAAGAATATTTACGAGCTTCATCAAACTCCAGTGCCGAGGCTCCATCTTCGTCTGATCTCCACCATTGCTGTGTTGTTCGGGTGATGTTTGAGGGAAACAAGAAGGAATGAAGAAGGATAGGGATTTCTGGTATTGGTTGGAGGAAAGTGGGAAAGAGAAGAAGCCAAAGATGGTGAGAATGTGAAACCGGCGGCGACCATGAACAGTGATGGCGAGACGAGAGAGGAATTAGGGTTTTCTTTTCAGAAGGTGGGAGGAGAAGGGGCCGTGTGAGGATTGGGCCAGGCCCAATCAGTTTTTTCTGATTCACCCCCCCCCCCCCCCCGTTTTGGACGTACACCCTCCATTTCTGGTTTTTCTTTTTTGTTCCTTTTGCTGAACAATGGGCTGGGCCCAACAGCATTGCTGTTCTGCACCCCCGGTTCACTTGATGCACCCCCCTCCCCGTTTCCGTTCTATTTGGGTTGGGCCCAGTTCTGATTTGTTCTATTTTCTTTGATTGTACCCCCCTGTAATCTGTTGTACCCCCCTTCCCCTTTCATATTTTCTTTTTGTTTTTTTTTCTCTTTATTATAGAATAAAAAGGAAAATATTGGAAAAAATATTGAAAAAAAGGAATATGAGAAAAAGAATATGTGGAAAAAAATAGTAAAAAAAAAGAAATATAAAAAAAATAGTGAAAAAAAATATATATGAAAATATTTTGAAAAAGAAAAGAGAAAAGAATATTGAGAAAGAAAAAGAAAATAGAAGTATGAAAAGAGAAAAAATATTAGTGTAGATTTAATATTTTTTTAGAGTATATTTTCTTCATAGAAGTTTATTTTAGAGATAGTTTTAGAAGTCCATTTGTTAGGGGGCTTTTTACACTTTTAGAAGTAGTTTTTTTAAAGGTCCACTTGTTAGGGGACTATTTTCCATTTGATTTTTTCCAGGATAGTTTCTAGGAGTTTATTTTTCAGTATTCAATCATTGTAACCTTTTTTTCAGAATATTAATAAAACGAGATTTGAGTTGTGGTCCCGAAGTAGCCGAACTACAGCTGCTCTGATTTCTCGTACCAGACGAGAATATGTAGGCATAGGATGCGATATCCTAGCGAGCACACTAACAACTAACCTTTTGTTCTCTCGCTGTTGTGCGATCGAGACTTTCCCGCTAACTGATTGTTACCCTTTTTCTCTTGCCCGAGGGCATTTGAGACCAGACCGTAGTTTTTCCCATAGGTTCCTCGTACCTTTAAAACCAGTTTAATTTCTCACTGCTGTGTGAGAACACCCAGCCTAGCCGTAGTTAGCCTGAACTACGTAAGCTCTGATCTTCCATGCAGTATGGAAGTACGTAGGCACAAGACGCTAGGTCTTGGCGAGCCAATTTCCCCCGTAGTCCCGAACTACATTGACTCTGACTTTCTCTCTTGAGAATACGTAGGCATAGAGTGCGAAGCTCTATCGAGTCAATTCCCTTCCGTTTAGATTTAGCAGCCGTAGATTAGATTGTTTTGCATCCTTTAGACAAACCAAGCAAGCGTGGATCCCGTCGAGTACGACGGACGTGAGGGGTGCTAATACCTTCCCCTTGCGTAATCGACTCCCGAACCCAGGTTTTGGTTGCGACGACCATACCTTTCCCCGTTTTTTGCGAGGTTTACTTCGAGCGTTTCCTTTCCCTCCGTTGGGATAAATAACGCACGGTGGCGACTCTTCTGTCAGCCGGCGCCGATTTTCGCAGTAGCGACACATATCGTCCGAAGATGAATGACGATGTCGAGGCAGCTAACAAGAATATCAAGAAGATTATGCAGAAGATAGTTGTAACCTATATGGATTGGCACGAGATGTTGCCCTTTGCTCTTCACGGTTATCGTACTTCAGTGTGTACATCAACTAGGGCAACTCCTTTCTCACTTGTGTATGGTACGGAGGAAGTCCTACCATTAGAAGTTGATATTCCTTCTTTAAGGGTATTATTCAATGTGAAGCGCTATGAAGTTGAATGGGTGCATACCGATTGAATCAGTTGAGCCTGATTGATGAGAAGAGATTCGCAGCCATTGCTCATGGCCAGTTGTACCAGCGTAGGATGAAGAAAACTTTTGATCAGAAAGTGCGTCCTCGGTGCTTCCAGACAGGTGATTTGGTGTTGAAAAGGATCCTTCCTCCTCAGATAGATTATAGGGGCAAATGGACTCCCAACTATGAAGGTCCATATATGGTAAGAAAGGTTTTATCTGGCGGAGCCTTATTACTATCTACCATGGATGGTGAATTTTTTCACCCCCTGTGAATGCAGACGTGGTTAAAAAATACTTTGCTTAAAAGAAACCCGCTGGACAGGAAAAAGAAAGTCCAAGAAAAAATGGGGCATCTCGGCGAACCATAAAAAGAAAAGGTTCAGGCAAAAATTAGGGATAAAAGAAAAAGGATGAACCCGCAAGGTTGAAAACCTGAAAAGGCGACTTTGGCAAAAATGGGTATCCCGGTGGATTGAAAACCCGAAAGAGCGATCCAAGCAAAAGTTAGGGATTTTGAAAGCAAATGACTGTGGTATACGTTTGATCTGCGAGCTTATCCGATACATGGTTATCCCGAAGGAAAGGAATCAGTCCAAATAGTCTTTTTAGAAGGCGAAACATGGGGGAACATCAAAGACATATAGATCATAGTTGAATTGACACATGGTAGATATCTGATCCCATATTGTCGACATTTGTGTATATTCTTTTTGCTTTTTGCGCAATCACCTCTTTTCAGGAATTGCATCTGAATTGTAATTTGCCTATTTAAAGGCCTTTTGTCAATAAAGTGTTCATTTTAGTCAAAGAGCTTTTTATTTCTTGTTTTTATTTTTACTGTTTTGTTTGCAAAAACGTCCGGTATTTTTTATAAACATTACAGGTGAAAACATGAGGCTTTATAGAGCATAATGAAGCAATGGATTTTCTTGAACAATAAGTGTCATGAATGGTAACCGAGGTAGTCATTTCACACAAGAGGCATCCTATTGTTTCTTGTTTTTTATAGGATGACAGGATCCTCTCCCCAGTAGAGCTTTTCTCCCCAGCGATGAAGTTCTAACAGCAGTGCATGGTGAATCATTCCTCCCCTAGCAGAAGTTCAGAGTTATATTTCCCAGCCAAAGTGGATCGTACTACCCAGTGAGTGTTCGAGGGTTGGTTACTTTAGATAGAATGCAGTCAGGCATTTGTTCAACATATATTTTTGTTTCTCCACAGCAGAGATTTTGTCTTCCCCACAAAATCCTGTTATCAAATCAGAAGTGGTCTCACCAGCAGAGGTGTGTAGCATATCTCCAGCAGAGCAGAATTTATATCTCCTCAAAGAGGCTAATCCCTAGCAGGGTGGATTTATTCTCAGCATATTTCCAGCAGAGTAAGGATGAAGGATATTCCCTAGGCGGCAGGGTGGATTTTAATTCAGTGTTACTCTCAAGCAGAGTCGACGTCCTTGACGTCCTTTCCCAGCAAGATCAGTATTCGTGAACTTCTTCCTTGAGCAAAGATTAGTGTTGATTCCCTCGTCAGGTATATCAATGGAAGGTTGGTACCTCCAGCAAAGTCTAATGATCTTTGGCATCTTTCAGGATCAGTTTTCGGGACGAGCACCCAATAGATGATATTCTCATTTTCCTCAGGGCAGATGTTTAAGCAGAGCTTGTTTATTCCCCAGTAGACTGGAGTTCTCTGTAGATGTTCATTATATTCCCTGTGGAGAGGAATCATTAACAGAGGTTACTTTCATCTCTTTGTCAGGATGGAACCTTCAGTATAAGCCTCTGATATCCCCAACATGACGAATTATTATTCTTGTATTCCAAGCAGAGTGGAACCTTTAGCAGAAGATTGTTATCTCCAGCAGGTTAGACTTCTCAATGTTGTTCTTGATTCCCCACTGAGTGGAGTTTTGGTGTTTTCCCCAACAGGACGAAGTTCTGCAAGAGGGTCATCCAGGGCGTATTCCTCAGCAAAGTTGGTTTGCTGGTCTTCTCAGCACTCCTCCGGGTGGTGTTCCTTTGCATTTGCATTTTTCATAGCATCCTACCAAATGCATAGCGTTTCAATTTCATATGGAGTATTACGCTATTTTCAAACATATGCATCTGAAGCATAAGACAGGTTTGATACCTTTGGTGCCAGTTGTCTCTTCGGAAGATGGTGGTTTTATTCCGGAGATTTTTGCATTATCCCCGTCAGGGTGGACCTTTGGGTTGTTCATCTTGTTTGGGTTTTCCTCGGCTGAGTTTCTTGTTTAAACGTCTTTTCCTCAACAGAGTCGTTTGTTTAAACTTCTCTTTCCTCAGCTGAATCGTTTGTTTAAACGTCCGTCTCCCTAACAGAGTCGTTTGGTTAAACCTCTCTTTTCCCGTCGGAGCTTGATTTTTAGGTTGTGATTCAGTTGATTCTATTTCTTGCCTATTCCAAAGTGTCATTCCAACTCTTGTTTGGTAACCCCCAGCTTAGTTCATGAAGTTTTGTTGATGTTATTTTAAATCTTGGTTGGTAATCTTTATTTCGTGAGTGCTATCTCAACTTTTGGTTGGTAGTCTTTGCTTCATTCCAACTTTTGGTTGGTAACCCATTGGTGGTAGGATGTTATCCCAACTTTTGGCTGGTAGTCCTCTTCTATTCCCCGGCATAGTCGTTATCCCAACTTTTGGTTGGTAATCTGTGGCTTGTTGGATGTTATTCTAATTTTTTGTTGGTAAGATTTTGTTGATATTATTCCAACTCCGGGTTTGTAATCTTCAGTTTGTAGGAGTTATTCCAACTCTTGGTTGGTAACCTTTGCCTCGATCCCGACTTTTGGTTGGTAATCCATCAGTGAGGTCTTTTTCCCCGGCATAATTGCTATTCCAACTTTTGGTTGGTAGTTTTCATCTCTTGGGTGTGATCCTAACTTTTGGTTGGTAGCCTTTGTTTGATTCCAACTTTTGGTTGGTAAAATTTTGTTGACGTTATCCCAACTTTTGATTGGTAGTCCTTGGTTTCCCATGCGGAGTTTGTATTTTCAACTTTTGGTTGGTAGTCTTTATTGTGGTCACTTCGCCTTCGATCAGTGTTCTGGTGTTATTCCAACTTTTGGTTGGTGGCCTTTGCTTGATTCCAACTTTTGGTTGGAAATCCCCAGCTTAGTCGTCTTATTGACGTTATTCTAACTTTTGGTTGGTAACCTTCGTTTCCTTGTTGAAGATCCCAAGTTTTGGTTGGTAGTCTTTATTTTGGGTTAGTGATTCCAATTTTTGATTGGTAGTCTTCATTTGTTGGTTCAACTATTAGAGTTTATATTTTTCTCCCCCAGAGTTTGCCTTCGGTCGGCGTTCTGGTGATCCTAACTTTTTGGTAGTAGCCTTGTTCCTCAGCTTTTGGGTTGGATGTTATCCCTTGTGGATTTGAAATGATTCCAACTTTTGGATGGTAGCTTGTGTTTATACCTTTTGATTATTGTACTCCCCGGTGAGGTCACTGTTTTCAGGATGTTATTCCCCACCATTTCTCCTTCGGTCAGTGTTGTGGTGATTCCAACTTTTGGTTGGTACCCTTTTGTTGCACCCCAAAATTTGACCAACTGTTTCTCGTTTCTTGGCTTATGTTTTGTTTCATTAGCATTTGCATTCATATATCACATACTGTGCATTTTTACAGCCGGATTGATTTAATCGGGATTACAGCCATTTTCCTCGTGTTTCAGATGTTTCAAACCGTTTCGGATACGGGGTTTTATTGTGGAATCCGCGCTCTGCCCGGTGATTCAGTCTACGCTGTTGGTTTCGGTGGTATTTTGGTATCCGGTCTTGTTACTGTTTATTTTGGCATTCTCGCATTTTACGTTTGTCGATTTAATTTTTCTGAATTTTATTTCCTATTTTCGGCATTTTTTTAAAGATTTTAAATAGGTTTATTTTTTATTTTTCTAGAGGTTTTTAGAATTTATTAGAGAAACTTTAACGCAGAGTTGTTAAACCAAAATTCTTTATAGTTTACGTTAGTAATAAGGAATTTGCATTATAGGAGAGCTGATATGGCATCCAAATGAACTAAAATTTTGTTCCCATTATCTATATAGTTAACGTTAACTATGTGAAACCTATTATAATATTATTTAATATTAATAAAATATTCCAAATATTCCAACAACATTAAAGTAATGATATGATATTTGAAAATAGTAACGGTCATATTATCATTTTTTACCTTCTATAAATTCTATAGAAATTTTAATTTTTTTTACACACAGTTTTACTACTAAATTTTTTTCTTTCAATTTCCAATCTTATTTATTTATCAAACGGATCCAACCAATCGAATCCTTATTATAATTATATTCCTATAAAAATGTAATTTTTTTTATGTATTATTGTTGTGAATTTTGTATCATTTTTAATTTTATAATAAAATATATTTAATATTATTTTTAAGTTTTTAAGGTAAATTTTATTTAAAAAATTATATGTATTTTAATTAAAATAATTAAATTAATGGTAACTTGAATAAAAAATATAAAATGTGGGGTCAAGTTTTGGTTTCTTATAGACAACCACCATTAAAATAAAAACTATTCAAATCAACTATAAATTTTTTAAATCCTATAAATCACTTTGGACCCACAAAAAGTATCTTAGTTTACTCATTTAGTTTACTCCCACTAAAGATGCTCTTAGAAGTTATTAATAGATTTTATTTGTTTTTTCTAGAATTTATTAGGATATTATTGTTTTTTTTTAAATAGTTAATTTCTTTTTAGATTTTTCTAGATGTTAATAGTTTTAATATAGATTTTATTTTATTTTTCTAAAATTTTAATTATTTAATTAGGATATTAATTGATCTAAATTTTAATATTAGGATATTAATTGGTTAGATTTATTTAGTTAGTTTAAGATGAGTCTATTTAATTGTCTTTAGCTTTATTATTTTCAGCATTTCCATTCATTAATTTTCGTTTTTATGTGCAGCTTTAATTTTGCCTTATTTTAGTTAATATTAGGTCTTAATTAGTCTGTTTAGTTCAATGTTGATCAGCTTTAATATTAACTTTTATTAATTGTTAGTACTAATTGTGTTCTAATTAAATTTGCAGTCTACTAATCAATATTGTAGGGCCACTTGTCTTTTTTTTGTGCAGGCCCATCATCACCTCTGTGCCAAGTGTCACACTATAAAACCCTCTCTCTCTCTCTCTCTCTTCATTTAAGGCGGACACGGGTCCCAAGAACCGGCCACCTCACCACTGGCATGCAAACGCCAGGGCACATTGCCGGACAAATTAAACCAGATCAAAACCCCTTGCCGGAACACGCCAGAAAATCCAATCCATCACCGGATAATTCATCATTTTCATCCTGTTCATATTTTTTTCCAGACATTCATACTATCTTCATCCCCTCTCCAGTTTTTCCCCAGATTGCATCGATGTTCATGTTTGTTCCCAGAACCTTCATGCACATTCATCCTTGTTCTTCAATTTTCCAGAAAAAACTCTCAAACCTTCATGTGTTCTTTATGTTTATTCCCAGAAACTCATGAACATCAAACAACATTTCCAGATCTAACCTCCACACTTCAAATCCCAGATCTAAAACTCAGTCAAAACTCCAGATCTCCACTGCAACTCACAACCTCTGATCTATCGTCTTCTAGATCTACGAACATCATCTCCATATTCAAACTCGAACTTCATCAAACATCTTCAAACAGTGAGTCACGAACAAGCTTCAACAACATTTTTCCAGATCTGTATGCAAAACCTGCGATCGAGCCATGATCTTTCGCCGTCTCAGCGCAACTCAATCACCTCGCTGTTCTTCATCATGAACAGACAACAACAACAACAACCTAACAACACGCTTCGTTCACCACAGGTTTTCGTCCATAGATCCGAAATCTTGCAAACTCTAATCGAAGCTTTGTTAATCCGCCATGGACGTTTTTTTTCAAGAAATCACAGCGCATCCTCAAACGTCTTCATATCTCCATCATAATCGGTGAACCGGGATTTGAGCTGCTTTGTTTATTGTCTGTTTTCTTTGATTGTTTTTACAGGAGAAGGAAAAGAAGAAATTGGACGGAGAAGGTTGGAGAAGAAAAAGCGAAAGGGAGAGTTGGGAGACGGAGAGAGGTGATAGACGAAACGGCGGTGGTGAAGGAGAAAAGAAATTAGGGTTTGTTCAAACCAGAGTGAAGAAGATGATTATTTTTTTTAGGGCTTTTTTTTCTGAATGGTTAATGGGCCTCACGGCCCATTTGTGTTTTTACCGTATCACACCCCCTGTGTCCACTTTCCCCCGTTCCTTTTTGTTTTTTTTGCTGGCTGTGTGATGTTGGGCTCAAGGCCCAACCGGTGTACTTCCTGCCACCCCCGTTTCCGTTCTGCACCCCCTTGGCTTTTGGTTTGTTTAAGACTTGTGGGCTTATTATTTTTGCTGGGTTGTACCCCTTGGATGCTGCTGCACCCCCTGTGTTCTATCTATTTTATTTTTGTATTGCATTAAAACTATTGTATTTAATTTTGAATATTATTTTAAAATTCTATTTTCTTTTAGAATATATTATGTATATATTAAATATATAGATTTTATTATTTTGAATTTGTTTTCTATATGTTTGTTTTATATTCTATTTTCTTCTCTTTTCCTTTTAATTTCTTTAGGAATTTATTTGGAGTTTTCATTTCACTTTTGAAGTTGAATTCTTATTTCCCTTTTGTTATTGGATTTTTCTCACCATTTGTGTTTTGTAGGTCAATGACGAGACCTCCGTAAACTGTTATTAATCAACTTTTTGAGGGATAATGTAGGATCCGAGACCGTTTTTCCTCTTCTCATCTTTTCTTCTTCTTCTGATTTTATTTTGCCTTTTTGTTGTGCTGGCTGTGTGACATGATTTAATCGGAGAATGATTCTCAATATCATTTCTCTATCTTGTCTTTGACACGGATATCAATACGCTACCTCTTGGGGTTTGACTTCTTTTTATAAGTCGAATTATGACGGTTCAGCATCACAGTGGTTCTGATTCGAAACGTCTTCATCAAGGATCAAAAGAGGAAAAGTTTAGAATGGAGCTTGCACGCAAAAGTCAAGGGTCAACGGAACCACTCCGTTCGGTAACATTGTTTTTATTTCACTTCTTTCATCTCTTTCTTTTCAACCACCGAGTGTTGTGAGATCGTTAGACACGCGGGAAATGGTGATTAAGTGGCCACCTCTCAATTGCCTAGAGTGTTTAGTATACGTCCTTAGGACGATATGCAACGCATTCGCTCCTACGTGTAGGAATTAGCGTGTGCGTCTCGTTCCGAGCCTTTTCTCTCGCGTCCTGGCGATTGAGACTTCCCCTTTTCTCTCGCGTCCTGGCGATTGAGACTTCCCCTTTTTTCTCGCGTCCTGGCGATTGAGTTCTTTTCTCTTGCCCCCGTGCAATCGAGACTGTTTTGTTGTAGTTAGGCTGAACTACAGTTGCTATGATTTCTCGTACCAGACGAGAATATGTAGGCATAGGATGCGATATCCTAGCAAGCACACTAACAACTAACTTCTCTGTTCTCTCGTTGTCGTGCGATCGAGACTTTCCCGCTAATGACTAATCTTTCCCTTTCTCTTGCCCTAGCGTAATTGAGACCAGACCGTAGTTCTAGTTCCCGTAGGTTCCCGTACCTTTAAACCCCGACATACTACGTCCGTTCTACCGCAAACAGGTAACGCCTAAGTCTCCAATGGTCGAGCAACACACATCTAACTGCTAGAATGCGTACGCTAGTATCATCAATCTTTTCTCTCACCCTTGTGTGATCGAGAACACCCTTGTTTACACGTAGTTAGCCTGAACTACGTTTTTGCTCTGATTTCTCATGCCAGATGAGAATACGTAGGCACAAGACGCGACGTCTTGGCGAGCAATTCCCCCCGTAGTTTCTCGAACTACGTTGACTCTGACTTTCCCATTGCACGAGGGAATACGTAGGCATAAAGCGAGATGTTTTGTCGAGTCAGTTCTTTCCGTTTAGCTTCAGCAGCTGTAGACAGATTATTTTTCACCCATAGACTAGACAACCCAAGCGTGGATCCCGTCGAGTACGACGGACGTGAGGGGTGCTCATACCTTCCCCTTGCGTAACCGACTCCCGAACCTAGACATGGTTGCGATGGCCTTGTCTTTCCCTTTTTCTTTAGGTTTTTGCGATTGTTTCATTTCCCTCTCTTTGGGATAAATAATGAAAGTGGTGACTCTTCTGTTTTTTTCCGCCGGTTGTTTTTCGCAGTAGCGACACCTTTGTTATTCCAACACTTGGTTGGTATTGTTTGGTTTTTATCCCCAGGGAGTAACCTTTATCCTTTTGGGTATTATCTTCTTGTAGATATCATTTCCCACAGAGTTGTCTGTTTAGGCTTCTTTTCGTCCCCACTGGAGTTGTCTTTTCCCTCAGGTTGTAAGTCCGTTGATTGTACGTCCTGCAGGTTCTTGATTTGATTTTTTCCCTAGAGGTTACCTCTGGTTGGGATTCTCTTGATCCCAACTATTGGTTGGTATCCTTTGGTTATTTATCCCAACTCTTGGTTGGTATTATTTGGTTGTTTATCCCAACTCTTGGTTGGTATCCTTTGGTTGCTTATCCTAACTCTTGGTTGGTATCCTTTGATTGTTTATCCCAACTCTTGGTTGGTATCCTTTTGTTGTTTATCCCAACTCTTGGTTGGTATCTTTTGGTTTGTATCCTGCAGTTTTGTTCCAATTTTTGGTTGATAATGTGTTCATCTTGAATTGTTATCCTTAGCGTATCGCATCCCAACTTTTGGTTGGTATTTGCTGTTTTGCATCCCCACAGGTTGCAAATTTTTGGGTTCTTTTGGTATTCAATCTTCTGCACCTTGAATGTTTGAAAGTTGTTACTATCATCCCTTCAGGTTCAAGTCGATTGAATAGGGGAAGTTGTAGCACCCCAAAATTTGCCTCATCGTTTCTTGGTTTACTGTCTTATGTTTCTTTGCATTTTTGCATCTCTGCATATCATAGAATTGGCTCTCGAGACATGGGATCAAGGTGTTTCTGTGGCTCAAGGTACCCTTTCGTTGCAAGAGTTTAAACAGCGAGTATCAGAGGCTCCGACATTTATTTTGCCCATGATCGAGTGGTCGATTTCATTTTATTCAGCAGGATATTCTCAGCTCAGGAGACGGTGTACAGGCTATCTCAAGCATTCTCACAGTTATAATATCCAAGGACAAGTTTCAGAGGCTTAACAGAGCTTAGAATAGGTGGCAACGGGTGATTATACATGACTCCCTCCATTTGGCACCAATTTGGGCATTTTTGAATGTGGTAACCGGTTAACACATATGGGTAATCGGTTACCCTTGGAGAAATTTTCCAAGAGATTTGAATTTTTAGCATTGCAAGTTTTCCAATCATTTTCAACCATTGATTTCACATGATCATCATTGGAAAGATCTAGAATTATTTCAATTTTCACCATTTCCCTCCAAATTTCAAACACTCCATTCCTAATTTCACTCCTAATTTCCATTCCTAATGCTAATCCACATTCCAAGCCATATTTTAATTCCAAACCTATAGCTTATTTAAGTGAATTTGCTCCAAACCTCACAAAAAAATAACCTTCATTTTTCAGATTTCACATTCATTCTTGAGAATTTGCTCTCAACTTTCTCTCCATTTTTTCACTCCTGAAACCAACATTAAAGCTCTTTCCACTTGAATTTATTGATTATTCATTGGAATCCTTGAATTCTAGAGTTAAACCTCCATCATTCATCTCCATTATCTTCAATTCACCATTCAATTTTCGTTTGAATTGAGATCTGATTTTGGAAGCTAGATTGGAAGTTCTTTTTTGATTCAATTTTGCTTGATCTTGCTTGTTCTTCATTTCTACCATAAGGAAGCTCTTGGATCTTGAAGAATCTCTGCGTTTCTAGCTAGGATATGTTAATTTCAAGTGAATCAACACTCACCAAAGCAAATCCCATCTTTGAAGGTTGGTAATTCTAGATCTAACTCAGTTTTGAACTTATTTGAATAATCACAATGTAGATCCATGTATTTTGATGCATTTTGATCCATTTGATTGATTTGGATCTTTGTGATTTGTGGTTTCAATGTTTGATTATGTTTACGTGATGCTTGATCACTGATTCTTGGTGTTGATTTCGTGCTTAATTGATAACATGTTCATATGAGTGATTGGATAAGTTGTTTGGTGCTGAAAATTGATTTTGAAAGTTGATATGTTGTTTTTGGTTAAGTGTTAATCGGTTACCACATGTGGGTAACCGATTATCCTTCATAAATTTCACATTACATACTGTTTTTACAACAGGTAACCTGTTACTTGATTACAGTAACTAATTACCACTGAACAAGGTGCCTTGTTTTTGCATTTTTCTTGCTTGTTTGGGGTTCCTTTTCACATATAAACTTCATGATTTGATATGATACATTTATGTAAATTGTTTTTGACATATTTCATCATTCTTGAATGTTTGATCTCAATTCTTCGACGCGTAACTTCCGGTTTCTGTTTCAATGCTTAACATGTTCATGTTGCTTGATTGATGAATGATCACATGCCTTTCTTGATTAGATCATGTTAATTGATTATCATGAATGTTTGCTTTGCTGGATTTGTGATGCATGTGTATGTTTTCTTCCGATTCCGTTTGTTGCATGTTTGTTTGATCGTTCGATCATTTGATTTGAATTGAAAAACATGATGTTCTTGTTGAAGCATGTTCATACTTGCATGATATCTATCCATGATTGGTGTTTCCTTATGTTTGATTGCATTAAATTATGCTTGCTTGCTTGCTGCCCCGCTTTTCGCAGTTGTTCCTATTTGGAATTTGCATGTTTTTCTTGCCTTACTTGCTTGCTGCCTGCCTTTTTACACATACTTTTGTGCTGAAACATGCGCTGTTATAGGTTGTTTTGCTTGTGTGCTGGATTTTATTGTTGTTTTGTGTAGGAGGCGTTGTTGTAGCTGTTGTTTTTACCTTGTTTCTTTGCTTTTTTGCTTTGTCTTTGCATGCTCCCTTAGGATTCTTATTCCAATTTAATTTTCGATTAAATTTGGAGTAAGATAGACATTAGAAGTTTAATCCATGCATGATAACAAGTAGACTTGTCCCTTTTAACCTCAACTTTAGGTCCATCTTTTGCATGCTAACATTAGGATAGAATCTCCTTTCGCATCCCGACCTTAGGACCACTTTGCATGACAACGTTAGGGCCGAGTTTCCCCTTAGACTTTCTGTGCGTCTCTTCTATCATCCCAAACCACATTCTAACTCATTTAATAAATACGATGAACATTGTACGCTATGAGCCTTAAGCACATGAGAAATGATGAGTGGGGGTTGTAACAGCCCAAATTTCATTAATTAATTATTAATGTTAATTAATTTAATTAATTGACTTATTTTAATTAAATGGATTGATTTGGTAGATAATTGAAGAGAAATGGGAAGGAAAGAAAATAAGGAAGTATATAAGGAAAGTGGAAGAGAAAAGAAAAGATAGTAAGATAAAGGAAATAGAAGAGGAAGAATAGAGAAAGAGGAGAAAAGAGAAGAGAAGAGGGAAACTTGGAGAAATCATCAAGAATCAACTTCAAGCTTCAATCCAACCAAGGTAAGGGTGAGAAACATTGTTATTTAATCCATGTGTATGATTATGTATGTGTGGGTTGGGTTTATTGTGAGTTTCCACCATTTTCCCATTTAGGGAAAAAGTGATTTAATCGGTGGAATCGTAGTTTAATCGGTTAGAAACTAGAAATAATACCGTAGAATAGTCTGGTGATGGGTGGTTAAGTTGTTGGTACTGAATTGGTGAAGAATCGGTTGATTATTGGTGGATTGGAAGTTGGGGACAGATTGAGGGTTCTGTCTTCGCAGATTCGCTGGCTCTCGCCAGGCGAATGAAAGCGAAGCTTCGCCGGGCGAAGCTCAGCGAATGCTAGCGAATAATTCAGAATTAAATCCCAGTGGTATTCACTGGCAAGTTCGCCAGGCGAAGGATAGGTAGCGAAGGTTCGCCAGGCGAATCCTTCAGCGAAGGGCAGCGAACCAAGTCATGAGCTACTGACTTTGCTCGCTAGGGAGTTCGCCGAGCGAAGGTCCAGCGAGCATTCGCCACGAGGCTTCGCCAGGCGAATGGTGGCGAATCAGACAGTGTTGTTCCTATTCTGTGATTTTCATCCGATGAGTGGTTGCTTAGTTCGAATAGGTTAATACGCATATGAATCGAATAGTATGTGTACGTGATCGCGACTTTCTATGTCTAATACAACTTAACTGCAAGTGCACAGTCTATCGCGTAGTAATAAAAGATATCGATCCCACAGGGACTCGTAATCAAACTAGTGTTTACGGGAGTTACTATGTTTATCTAGGTAGATAATGTTTAAGGGAATAATTGCTATTACTAAAGGGAACTAAAAACGTTACTTATATTATAATTACGCGAATTGATATGCAACAATTATGTTCTTCGGGGATTTGACAAGTTACCGGTATATAAAATATTTTTAGAATTTATTTAAGAAGAAAATAGTGATCTAAAGACCTTCGTCTCACGATGGTTGTTGACGCTAGTCACAACTTTAAGGCGGAACGTATGCTGTCGCTATCCCGTTCGGGGTTAAAATCGCTTTTTGGAAATCTCTAAGTTCTAATCTATTTTAAAGTGCTTTCGCTGTTATTAAAACAAATGCCTAGTGTTTACTATCTGGTCCTAGCCGCAGCTGTCGCTTATTGGTTCATACCTTAATTAATTTCCCACTGTCGTGGCAAAACTACTTTTAAATAAGTTCTCGCTGTCGCGACGAACGTTTATTCAGGAAATAAGTTTAAACACTTAGGCCATAAACAACTTTTGAAAAAGAAAGGTTTTAACCGGTTATTATCAAATCCCGTATGAATTATTATTACATACCGATTACTCTGGTTTAGCTAGACATGGATTTGGAATAAGTACAGTGTAAATAAAAGCAGAAATTTAGAACATTCATATTGTTGGGAATTAAAGTTACAATTAACGAAATAATAAAAACCTGTAACGTATCCAATTGGCTTTTGGCCAAATCCCAACAATGTCGGCAGGATTCTGTCTTCAAACCAATAGAGCGCACAAATGAATATTGCAGAAATGGAATACAGGAAAAAGGAAAGGAAAACAAAAGCAAGACTTAAACTAAATTTGCTCTGGAAAATAATTTGGGCAGCACTTCGTTATCTGAATGCGGCTCCCTTTCTCAGATCCCCTCTTTCCCCTTTTATAGAGGTGAAATGCTAACGGTTATAATTTTCAGAAGGTGGATTTGGAGTCATAGAAAATAGGAAGTAGTGGTCCATCATTTTGGAACTTGGAACTGATTTTTGCACGTTAAATGAAGTTCTGCGTTTTTGCCTGCATGACGGTCGTCATGGTGTGTGACGGTCGTCACCCGTGTGACGGTCGTCACCCGTGTGACGGTCGTCATGGATGTGTGACGGTCGTCACAGCAGCAAAATGCGCATCTGCTGTTTTTCATGTTGTTTTCATCTGGTTTTCGTCCATATTTCATATGTAATTGCTTCTTTTCTTCATATTGCTTTGTTTGGACATGATCTTCAAATACCTGCAAAATATCAGACAAATAACATGGAAAAACCCGAAATCGGATTGAAACCAGTCAAATATTAGTTGAATTATACGTCAATATATATATACGATTTCGCGTTATCAGTACGACTGAAATGAGATATGCTGTGGGTAGCCGTAAGGCGTGAATCCTAGATTATAAAATGTAATTGATAATGTAATGCATTGTTTAAATCGAATAATAAAGCATGAGAATATATTATGAGTATATGTGCATTGTGTGCTAATGTGGTGATAGTATTGAATTATGAATACATTGATGATGTTGTGTACAATTATGTGATAAGTATGCATGAGAACATTGTGGATATGTGTGCATAGCTTGTAATTGTAATATTGGTATTGTGATGTGAATACCTTGATTGTTGTGATATATGTTGTATGTGCAATCATAATGTAATTCTTGAAGGGATGAATTATTTGAATGCATGGGATTAAGACGCGGGAACGGTCTTAAGTGCATTTTTGTTGGTTGATTGCATATGCATCATTCAGTCAAGAGGCAATGTTTGCTAGTTTCGTGGAAACTAGTGGCTTGTCCCAAACCTAGAAGGGTGGGTTTGAAGCCTAGGGGACGGGCTTTGTTGTTATCGGTCTAGAAGGGTGGACCCGGTTTAAGTGTAAAAACCGAAAAATGATAACAAGTGTTGGTACCACATAGCATTGAGTTGCATTGAGTCGTGATTGAGTCACATAGCATTGATGTCATTGTTATATGAATTATTCTTGTGTGTGGATTGGTAAATTGGTGAGTTGTGAATGATGGATTTAGTGCATGATGAAATGTGTTATCTTATTATTCATATGTGTTTATACATGTCGAGAAATGTATGATGAGCTATGAATGAATTGTGGTGAGAAATGTGGATTATATGTAATTGTTACTTGTGTATATATATAATCTTATGCATTGATTATTATGGTAATATTTCTCACCCTTCTGCTGTTTTATAATGCTCTATGAGGCATTGCAGATTAGATTGCTGGAGGTTTCTTTTGTGAAGTATAGATTCATTCTTTTGAGTCGGACTGCTCTGATTATGAAACACCGGGTAGTTAGGCTTGTATAGCATTCTTTTGTGATACATTTGTGATGTATCAGTTGATGATGTTTTGTAACATGAACGATTGATGAACCAAACTGGATAATATGTATTTATGTGATCAAATATTTTAAGGCAATTTAAATGTTTTAATCTTCCGCTTTAATTCTAAATATCGAGATGTGGGTTTAAGGACTAAGTTCCTCTACTTTGAAAACTATCCCACTGTTGCATTTTTTTTATAGAGCATGTGTTGAGTGTTTTATTGGTAATAATGTGACATACTTCTTTTATACTGTATTTTAAATTATACTCTGATAAATTTATATGTGCCTATATATATATTATTGTTCTATCTGGGGGTATAGAAGGGGGTGTTACAGGGGTTTCTCTTCACTTGTCTAGAGTGTTTATCGTATGCCTTTTGGGCGATATGCGACACATTCGCTCCTATGTCATAGTCTTTAGTACAACGTGAATCACAAAGCAAATTAATTCACTTCACTAAACCTCATAAACCAAATTTAAACTTTTTATCCTTCGGGATTTATGTTCCAAAATCATTTTCAGAAAAGAGTACGTTACTTTTTCGTTCTACCGCAAACAGGCATCGACCCTAACTGCTGGAATAAGAGTTTAACGTCACTCATAAAAAATGCCTAACCAACTTGTGGTTTCGTTTCCCGAACTACGTTTGCTCTGATTTCTTATACCAGATGAGGATACGTAGGCACAAGACAGCGATGTCTTGGCAAGCAACCTTCCTCCCATCACCCATAGTTTTTCGAACTACGTTGACTCTGACTTTCCCAATGCACGGGGGAGTACGTAGGCATAGGGTGTCGATATCCTATCGAGTCTCTTTCTTTTCTTTTTCCGCTTAGTAGTAGCTTATAGATAAACACACCTTTTGATTAGACAATAAGCGTGGATCCCGTTAAGTACAACGGACGTGAGGGGTGCTAATACCTTTCCCTTGCGTAACCGACTCCCGAACCCAAGATTTGATTGTGATGACCTTGTCTTTTCCTGTTCTTTAGGTTTTCTTCGATTGTTTCCTTTCCCTCTCTTTGGGATAAATAACCTTTGGTGGCGACTCTTCTGTTTTTTTGTCGGGTGTTTTTCACAGTTGCGACAGATGCCACAAGTCCTAGTTTCTTCACACAATCAACTGAAATAAACGAGTGGGTCGCACCCGTATCAATGATAACAATCAAAGGAGTGTTATGAATTTAACAAGTACCCATGACCAAACGATCCTTATTGGTAGACTGAGCCCCACCAATGCAAATACCTTCCCACCGGTCTGCGACTTCTTCGGTTTCTTACAGTGGGTGCTGATGTGACCCTGTTCATCACAGTTGTAATAGGTAGGTATATTGGTCCTACAATATGCCACATCATGACCTAGCTTTCCGCATTTGAAACATTTCTTCACTTTATTCTGACATTCATTAGTACGGTGACCCGTGCCAACACATCTTAAACACTTGATAGGGTTGGAAGGATTTCCTCCCCTACTTGGCTTCTTGCCAACAACAACTTTCTGCTTTCCTTTATCGGCTAGAGCACTGTAAGGTGTATACTCCCATGTCTTTGCTTACCCCTTTTGTCACTCAGGGCCTTGTAGTGAGCAATCCGAGCCCTGTTTTCTTCATCATAAATCCGACACCTGTTCACCAACTCAGGAAAGTATATGATCTTCTAATAATCGATACCTTGTTTAATCTTGGGACGCAACCTGTTCTCAAACTTGATACACTTCGAACTCATAGCATCATCAGTATTATAATGAGGATAATACTTCACCATTTCCTCGAATTGAGCCGCATATTCTGCAACTGCTAGATTTTCTTGCTTCAATTGCAAGAATTCAACCTCTTTCTTGCAACAAACATCTTCTGGAAAATACTTGTCCAGAAACTCATTCTTGAACGAAGTCCAAGTAATAGAACCAGTTGCAGCTTCTAGCCTTTGATGGGTGTTATCCCACCAGTCTTCAACTTCTTCATCCAGCATGTGCGTGCCAAATTGCACTTTTTGGGCTTTATTTCATCCCATGGCCCTGAAGATTTTCTCAATATCCTTCAGCCATTTATGCGCCACATCCAGTTCATGTCTACCCTCGAACTTAGACGACTTGTTTTTCTGGAACTTTTCCAAATTGCAGAACTCGGCGTCCCCCGCACTCTGAGTGATGCCCTGCACTGCCTGCGTAACAACTTGTAACATAGAATCAATTGCAGCATCGTTCCTACCAGCCATACTGCTCAACACCAAAGAAACACATGTTGGAAGAAACACATGACTATACACACTATATAGTCAGACTCTACTACTACACTGGCCGAATGGACTGGCCTGCTCTAATACCAATTGTAACACCCTACTCTACCCATTCATATAAAAAAATCAAAAATACAAAAAATTGCGGAATCAAATCAGAGTTAACACACGTAGGATGCCACATTCCAAAAACAACGTCAACCTGAAGTATTAAATCACTTCATCTTTTATTTATTAATAAAAACAAAAGCTTTTATTCCACAAAGAAATTAATTCAAACGGTTCAACATTAAACCCCAAGGTACATCAATACTCCACGTAATACGTGGTCCAACAACAATTGATAAAAAACAGATACCTAAAAAATAAAAAGTCAAATAACATAAAGAAATCACAAAATCCTCATCCTGCCCGTGTTACGTATCAGAGTGACTCCTAAGACTCGATCAAATAGTAACACAATGCTCCAAGCACTACTCAGGCACCTGGCCATCTGTACTCCCCAAGGAGCACAGACACAACAAACAAAAAGGGGTGAGAACTACATTCAATAAATATACGGTGAAAAACACATGCTAGGGAGTAGTTAACACACCAATCAAACAATTATCAAGCACATACAAGTGCCACCACATCATTCGGCATAAACAGCCCACATTTAATTATATATATGCAATGTGACTCAACTGAGACGATGCAATGCATGCAGTACCATCACAATCACATACGGTTCACTCTAGAACTCGATTCCCATCGAAATCCAGATAAGTCGTATACGTTCCTCTAAACTACAACTTATCTCCACACGACTCCCACATAGAGTTCGGACAAGACTAGACACCCATCATGGATTCCCACCTAGCCCGTCTCCACATAACATGATATAAATGCATGACACAAAATTATGCATAATTTAATAATTAATCCAACATAATTTCACGATCCTCAACGATTACGCACGAGCCACATGCTCACCGTAATTCTCTCTGGAATTACCACCACAACACAAGACTGTCCACACCCGACAATCTTGGCTCACACACATCCAACACGTCTCAACTAGACATTCTCATAAAATCCCATATTTTATTTTATTTCATGTTACTACTAGTTTTCCTTATGTCCACCCATAACATCTTAGTTTTACGGATCAAGAGATATTACATCGCACGCGAAATCGGGACAAAAATCGCCAAAACGGGAAATTTTCACAACAACCCTGCCCATACGCGTATGGCCAGCTTCCCTCGCCTCGGGCCTGCGTATCATACCCGTAGGGCTCATCTGCCCAGGCCATCTATACGTGTATTTCCTTGGGCGTTATGCGTATGACTAGAGGGTGATTTCTCCTCCCAAATACTCCAAAGTTGCCCATACGCGTAATGGCATGACCATACATGTATTGCCTCCTCTTCCTTACGCGTATCATACACGTACGACCAAAAGGTCGTGCTAGCATTGGGACAAGGCGCGTACCATACACGTACAACCTCTAGGGATGTCCCTCATACGTGTATGGCCTCTCCCATACGCGTATGACCAGTCTGCATACCAAAATCCCAATTTTTTCATCTACACGAATTCTCACACAATGAAATCCATTCCAGCACCTAAATTAGATCCAAAACAGTCTTCTGCACCATTTTATCATCCACAATTCCATTCTATCTAATTATTCTATCATTATATCAATATTATTCATCACTTAACTCTAATTTCGTCATCTTTTACATCTCATAATTTTACAAATCTGCAACATGGTAAAACACAACAATAGTCCACAAATTCATATCAGTATTACTATAATAGACACAAATTCATACCAGTATCATCACAACAACACGAATTTCACAACATTCACACGGTTATGGAATCAAGAAATACAAGGAAAAGAATATGCACGAAAATCCTAAGAGGGAAAAGAACCCTCACTACCCTCTCATGTTATTATCACCATTAATGAACCCCATTCTCCCCCTTACCTTAATTCTGAGCTTTGATCCTTCAAAAATGGTGGAATCACCTCTTTCCCTAGTTCTCCCTTATTCTTTCTCTTCTTCTCTTTTCACGTGTTAACTGCTTTTCTCCGTAACTTCCCACTAATCTCTCCTAATTAGTTTTATCTCCCTTAATTAATTCCCTCATAATATTATTACTAATAATAATAATAATGGTAGTAATAATAATAAAAATAATATTACTAATATTTACCACACATTATTAATTAATTATCATTACCATATTATTCTAAGGTTTTATTCATGTTACTCAATTAAGGCTAATTCCTCGCAGTCACCCTTAACCACACACCCTTAATTAAGACAATGTCAAACAAGCACATAAAATAAATCATAAACTGACTAAATAATTAAATGGGGTGTTACACTTACCGCTGATGTCGATGACCAGCACCGGCACCGGATGATTGCAATTATTATGGATAACCTCATGAGTTTGGTAAACCCAGATGGCGAGGTTTATATTGGATTATCTTGGACTGCACACATAGCTCGTGAGAGGCTTATTTAGACATCTTTTGTATATTATGTATTATTTGTATCATTTGTATATTACTCAAACATCTTCATCATAACTTTTTATTAGATGATATTTTTGATCTCCGATTGATGCAACATCAACATTACCTTACATTTGACAATGAATTATATAATTTAAACATAACTTTAAAAAAACGATAATAAATTAGAAAATCTAGACACTATCAAATGACTCTGAATGTTTCATCATCTTAATTATGTAGTCGGCGGACCTTGAAATCTTAGCATCTAACTCGATTGGCCCATTTGTTAACCTACGACAAGATGATCTCCACATATCCTTCACATCTTCATGGGTCTTCAACTCAATGAGGTTGTATTTCACCCTCCCATCAGTATCAATTCAATATTCACGAAATTAGATCTTTCTCACCTTTCTATTTTTAGTGTCAGGCAACAATTCATTCAACTTGGACATCAGGCTGGCGAGCGATGTGGTGTCATCCGAAATCTGGAACTCAAAGGGAGGTGAAGCTCCGTTGAAGTACACTTATTCCTTAATTAAAAATTAAGGAAGAGATATTTTTTTATATGTATTTATCAATCAACAGGTCACCCTTCTATTTATACAACTTTGCATTTACTCCGGAGCACAAAAAACTGTTTATACACTACTGGAAATTTTTAATTTCCGGTATTAATTGTAACTTATCAGAAATTTCAAAAAATCATGTATATCAAAAATTTACAATACACTACCAAAATTTTTGTTTGTAGCAAAATTTTCGATTTTGCCTGCCAAAAATTTCATTCGATTTTTGGTCGGAGACAGTTTTGACAATTTAAAATTATGGAGGGTGCCAAATATAATTGGGGGAGTTAAAATCTCTAATAATTTACCAATTTTTCCAAGCTCAACAAAAGGCATCAATGAACAAGGATAATGCGATAGAAGCACCACTCAATAAAGTGATAAAAAGGGCATGTATCTCTTCCGAGCATTTTACTTGTCACCCTCTCATTTGTACCTGACACCCCATTTTAAACACTTTTATCATTATACCCTTTTGTAAAAATCGGATTTTTTTTTTAATTTATCCAATTTTCCTGTAAATTTGTAGTATTTATCGGAAATTTTTTATTTTTCCTTTTTTTTTTATTGAAAATTTCTGATAAAAAAATATGAAGAATATTTGAATTTTCAAAAAAAAAATTATACTACTCGAAATTTCTAGTACACTTTCGAAAATTTTAAAATTTCCAGCCATGTAATTTTTTTTATTGAATATGATCTACCAAAAATTTCATTTTAGTTGAAATTTCAAGTATAAAATAGAACATTTAAAATTTTCGATAATATTGTTAAGTTCACATAAATTTTAGAAATTCCCGGTACACTGGAAATTTTAAATACACTACCGAAAATTTAGTGTACCAAAAATTCTGATATGTCTACCAGAAATTTTGTACTAAAATTTGTTTCAAATTTTTTCAAGGGTTTTGAAATTATGAAACTATGGCAAGTGTCAGGTTCAATATGGAGGTGCAAAGTTAATTCCTCGTCTCTTCCAAGCAACTCTAATGTCAAAACAACTCCAAAATTCCATCGTAGCCCTCAAAATCCTAACTAAACAGTACGAAACCTCTTATACCCTCCCTTTAAATGTTGGTTACGAAGACCATTGCCAACATAATTAAGTGTATACTCCCTGAGGTCATTGATGAAGAGCAGAGTGGTTTTGTGCAGGGCCGTCTGATAACTGATAACGCTTTGGTGGCCTTGAAATGTTTTCACTGACTAAAGAAAAAGAAGAAAGGGAAACGTGGTCACATGGCGCTCAAATTGGATATGTCAAAGGCTTATGATCGATTAGAGTGTCAATTTGTAACAAAGGTTCTACCTCTGATGGGCTTCCCAAGGCATTTGGTGAATCTTATTGAGAGATACATTTCCACTGTCTCTTATAAGGTTCTTCTGAATGGGCAGCAGTGTAGGAGTTTTGCTTCCAGCCGGAGACCCACTCTCACCTTATCATTTTATTCTTTGTGTAGATGTTCTCTCTGGGCTCATCAAGAAGGAGGCGAAGGATGGAAAGATTCATGGCTTGAGGATTGCGAGGAAAGCTCCAACGATTTCACACTTGTTCTTTGCAGACGACAGTCTGCTGTTTGGTCATGAAAATGTTAATGAAGCTTCAGAAGTGTTACAGGTTCTTCACAGGTGCCAACAGTCGTCAAGCCAGGTGGTTAATCTAGATAAGTCTGAGGCATCGTTTTGGTGGGTTTCGAGGAATGGAGAAAGGAAGGTGCATTGGTTAACATGGGATAAACTGGCTAGGGCAAAGAAAGAGGGAGGTATGGGATTTCGTGGCTTAAGCGAGTTCAACACTAGCTTATTAGAGTAGTACTAGAGGCTATTAACAAAAGAAGATTCTCTTATTGGAAGAGTTTTAAAAGAAAGCTACTTTCCTATATGCGACATAGATGGATGCCAATCTGGTTTTAATCCAAGTTATGCTTGGAGAAGTATCTTGGGTTCCAGACAGCTTGTCCATTTGGGGTCGCTTGAAGGATTGGGAATGGTACTAAGGATTGGGATTGGTGGTCCCTGGCATACCTAGTTTAAAGATCCTGAAGCAGTGTGGCAATTTGGACACTAAGATGAAAGTTTGTGACCTGATTGATGAGGAGGTAGGAGAGTGGAAGAAGGATCTCATTTTCTCTTCTTTTAGGCAGGAAAAGGCAGTAGCATTCCCCTTTCTCAGAGGAACATTGAAGATGAATTAATTTGGCACTATGAGAAGAATGACATCTATTCTGTGAAAACAACATATCATCTATGCATGAATGGAAGATTTGGCTTGAGCCCTGGTCCCTCTACTGATCCTCACAACAACCTCTGGAAGCTCATTTGGAAACTTCCTCTCCTGAACAAAATTAGAAACTTCTTATGGAGATTGGTAAGGTATATTCTACCTACGAGGGACAACCTAAGAAAGAAAGGTATGATTATTGATTCATCTCGTCCTTTCTGTCACTCTTCTTCTGAAATGTGGACCACCTCTTCCTTGAATGTGATTTTGCAAGACAAATTTGTTCTCTTCTGTCCTTAGCCTCAGAACTCCTTCTAATGTTGGAATCTGCTTTTGGTACTCTCTGGCAAAGATTCTTTTGTAAGTCAATTGTTGGGTGCTTTACTCTACAAAATCCGGTTGACACGAAATCTTCTCCTTTTCCAAGCGCGAATGTCTCAACCAATCCAGGTTGCTGCTGAGGCTGTTGACTGAGGAATGATCACAATAAATCCCCTAGCCAGGATTCTACAGAAATCAGGAGTGACCTCAATGTACTTCAGGTGGACGCGGGTGTTTTTGAAGATGGAGTGATGACTTTTGGGTGTATTGTGAGAGACTCTGCAAACGGTATCATCCTGTCAGCCAGCAAGTCTGAGAGATTGAAGGTTGATCCTTCTGTTGTAGAATTGTTGGCCATTAGATGGGGCATTCAACTTGCAATGAACATCAACGTCAAAAACCTCATAATCCAGTCTGATGCCTCCATTGCTGTTGATTGTATTAATTTTTGTAAGGAGCATGCTGTGTTAGAACCTATTGCTGAAGCCGGTAGAATTCTTCTTAGGAATTTTTCTTTGTTTTCTGTTATGCATATTAGTAGGGGCATAGTCTTGTGAGAGTAGGAAAATGTTTTGGATTCAAGACTTAATTGGAGGAATGGCCCTTGCTGGACTCTCAGGGTTCTTTTGTTCGGCCTTTGGCTTCTTAATCGAAATCTTTTCTTCATAAAAAAATGTTGGAACCTCATGAACGTCCAAAGGAACGTCAGCTAGAGTAAGAGAGCTGTGTGGGATGAGAATAGGAAAATTCAGAATGAAAATGAGACGACTGGAACCATTAACGCCTCGTGATATCTTTTTCACTTTGGTTTTCAACACCACCATACAAAACAGCACCTCTATGAAACCTCGAAGAATTAACTCTCACTTTATAGGATATAACCCAAATATCACTAACACTGTCAAGAAGTTACAAAAAATGGATAGATAGATAGTACCAACTCATTCTCCCCCACATTCACCTTATTGAATCAGGCCAAATACTTATAAGGAATCCTACAACATTTTCTAGTGAGAATTCACATTCTTACGAAGAATTCTGTTGCCCGACTTTTAAATTTTAGTCAAACGAATATATCTCAATTCTGTTATGCAATTGCTATTTAGTTACTGCTTGTAACTAAGCTCCGTACACTTGGCAGTTGATCCTATAATTTGGGATTAATTTACTTATACAAGATTCAATAATAATCCATGAAAGAACACTCAAAAGGTTCCACAATTTAATTGTTCTCTAATTTATTTCTCTTCTCAATACTTTCAAATATTATATTCATTTTTTCCAAAATCAAGATATCTCGGTAGGTTGGTCTCAATATTTTTCTATTAGAACTGGATGGGATTGAATCCCTAATCAAATATTTAAAAGATCTAAATATCTATCATTTATATCATACTATTTTAGTAAAAAAAAACATGTACATTTTGGGTGCAATTACAAGGCCAAAATGCTTGGAATTAGTTATGATTTTCCTCTGATCTTCCCTTGCCACGAAGCATGTCGCCGAAATGTCCCAGCATGATGCGCCTAAATCTAGTATCCTCCGCCGGTGGTGGTGGTGACGCAGCACTCCTGGGAGAAGTAGACTTTTCTGATAGCACTTCTGTACTGTCTCTCCTTCCAAGCAAGCCACCATCACCAAAGAAGCTGCTCATTGATGATGCCAGACCAACATGAGAACTCACCACCTTATTACTTATACTACTATAACTTGTCCCTGATCTTTCCTTCATAATAATGTCAAGGGCTTCTTTATGCGCTGGATCCAGTGCATCCAAGTCTTTAAAAAGGTTTTGTATTGCAGGCAGGAGGTGGTCTTTGACACTGTTTGCAGAAAGATCTGTATGATAAACAGTAATAAATCATGTTTGCTGTAAGAAAGAGAAGCTAAAGATCAGAAAAATCATGTTTCCGATCCTTGAAAAATAAAAGCAATTTGCTATTTTCTGAGTAATGTTACAATTCTGGACTGTTAGTACCAGATAGGGCATAAAATTGAAATTACAAGTGTTTTTCCATTACAGATGTGATGATTGTGAGGAAGTATGAGAACTGCTACGAACAAAGATGGAACTGAACCACTTTATTTTCGAAAGTGAAAATGTGGAATAACCAGTTTTTTTATCAAGGAATGAAATCGGGGAGGGTATCCCTAAATCCAGTAGCCATGGGATATTAATACTCCATGTTAACAAGAGCTAGGAATGTATTCTTCACATTTTTGTTTTGACAAGGTAACAAAATTCCTTATGAATACATAATAACATAGTATTAAGGTTGATTTTTGAATCATTGCTCAAAGGGCAACTGATATGAATTGTAAGTGTAACACTAACATCTATTATTATACCCAGTGTCTCCTTGGTATAAATAAAAACAATACATATTGATGTGTCAGAACATTTGCAAGTAACAATAAAAATGTAAACCATTTTTGCATTGATGGTACATACAATGACAAGAGTTAGGTTTTCAGAGCAACTTTGGCAAGGCCATGTGAGATATATTACTAATACTATTGTTACACCATGGCAAGAATACCAGAAAATACCTTGAAAATAAGAAAGATTTATAAATGTCATGGAGCAAACCTGTAGCATCCAGAGCACGGATTGCCTCGCAAAATACATTGGCTCTTTCTTGCCGGCGCGTCAAATTAGTTGAAGTAGTAACTGGCAAGGTTGTAAGTTGAGCAATCTTGGACAAAAGATGTGCATCAAGGTTAAGAAACTAACTGTGGAAACGCAGAAACCAATAGAGAATGAGACAGAATGTTGAGTTGAGAGTCGGGAAATTAAAAACACACTTCTTAATATTATTTTCAAACAAATAAAGTTAAGGATATAATCTCTAAGTTGTTCTGTTGTATGAGGTACTGCAACTACCAACGCGTGAATGACAGCAATAATAGCTTCATGGGATCCATCTTCAATAAAAGCACCCATTTGAACACGTATCTTGTCAACTATCTGCAAGAGATCATATTCTTAGTCAGGATTTTAAACGTTTAGTCATCATTAACTTTGAACCAACAAAACCCAAGCATATACACTAGCAAGAGATACCATTTCATTCTTGAAATGTTTAGCAACGGCACCAAATGCATCAATGCTAGCACACTTCACATCAAGGTCTTGTTCAGATCCGAGAGTAACTAATGCAGGCAAAGCATGAATCGAGACAACCTTTGCGTCAATATGTGGCACCTAATAATGAAGTCCTCTAAGTTAGTGCTGCCATTAATATGAGATTTAAATAGAAACTAAGAAAGTAGTAAGCTTACAAGAACTTTTAGAAGTTTGGCAGCGGTTACTTTCATGTTTATGTTAGAGCTAACAACCATTTCCCACAGTATTTCAAATATCATACCCTGGTTTTCTTCATATATGCTGCATTACAAATAGAGCTCATGAGCAAAATTGGCAAAAGGACCTCAACCAATTTTGAAAATATAAATAGATTATTAGTGGGTATACAGACCAAATGAAGCGGATTGCATTAATAATTTCAGGTGTATGCTTGGTTGATGTATTTTCCTTAGAATTGTCTTCTAGTAGCAGCTTTCTCGAGTAATCTATTAATTCTTTGCGTTTTCCAGGCCCACCCAAAACACCAGCTAACAAAAGCGGTAGGACACATGATGTAGAGAGCCTCTCAGCAACAGAAGATTTTGGTCTCAAACCTACAAGAAAACTGTCAAAAAATAAAGCAGTTCTGTAAAACTTCACACAAAAATTGAAGAATCATAACCTTTTATTCTTGAATGAATGACACTAGGAAAAAATGTTAAGTCGGCATCATCCCCAACTGCTGTTAAAAATACAGGGAGCATTATGCATGTAACATAAGTATCCCCAAACCTTTCAGAAACAGATAACAGAAACTGCAATGTGAAACTTTGATCAGAAATCATTCAGTTGCTTACGCAACTGAACATACAGCACAAAATAAAAAACCAGAAAATGTAACTGATTAACCTTTGAAATTCGGCTTCGCAAATTGTCTTCTTTCCAGGGTAACAAGCAAGCCAACTGTATCAGTTTAGGAAAACACTCAACATGCACCCATTCAAATGCATCCCATTTAAAATTTCCCCTAGCAAATGTTGAACCAATCAAGGTCAATAGTATGGACATTGTGATCATGCATAGTTTATGTTTTGGCATATACCGCCTATCCGTCCATTCACTTCACCCTTTTTACACAATATTCCAACCAGTAACTAATGCGTTGAAGGGAAAAATACAACATTCGAGAGCCCGGGATCAGTTCAATCAATTCTTTCATGTCCTATAGTTTCTACATAATAGTGCAAATTGAACAGTTTAAGTCAAGCTTACCTTGCATATAATTCAAGCAATGTAGTAGATAGCACAAATTGTGTAGTTTCTATGCTGGACAAGAAGGGGCATGTTTCAATTGCTTTCTGGTATACGAAAGAAAGCAAATCTGTCAGCATTTTCAATAGAACATCTATATTCCAGCGCTCTCTTTCCCCCAACACATGTAGATATGACTCTATACACCCTTCAACTACAGAAAGCGGTGGACAGTGCTGCAATTCCAGGAACAAAATTTTACTCAGAAATAAGTGCCAAGGATGAAGTTATGGGTCACAAAGGAACATTGAAGGCATAAAGGAAAACCAATACCTGAGCAGAGCTGAAAATATGAGAGAGTAAAACCCCCAAAACATGGTCTAATTTGTTTCCCCACTTTACAACTGCAGGAACCATCTCTTTGAGTGTAGTTTCCACCACCACTCCTGTGGGATCACATATCAATTGGAACATCAACTCCTCAACCTAACAAAAAATAAAACAAAGAATTGGAGCAACTCTTTATCTTTATTCTTTTTTTAAAAGAAAAAGAAAGTGTCTTAATTTTTATGGTAAGGGTATAAAGCTCCATTCCCTACACCGTCCCGTCAACCTGTCTCTGAGCTTACATTGCAGCCAATTCTCTCAAGTCAGAAATCTTCTCCATGATTGCCTCGAAGCATATATAGTGAAGCTGACCTTGAAATATTTATCCGTGTTTGGGAAAAGCGGAAGCAGCTTAGCCAAATTATGAGCTGCGGCCTCTCGAACAATAGTGGCAGAATCTTCTATTAGTTGTTGCACAATTGATAAAATAAGAGAATCGCGAATCTCAAGGCGTACAAATTCTGCTAGCTCTCCACATGATTGAGCAACAAGCAGTCTACGTTCCTCGTACATGTGATTTATCTGAAATCCATTATACAGAAAATCTGAAAAAAAGATTCAAAGTTATGATGGCCAGGAGTAAGCCAAAAATTAAAGTTAGGATATACTTGTTCCCAACACTGAGGAAGCAATTCTGTTTCAGTTCTCATCTCTCCAACATTCTTTGCAAGGCTGACACATGCCTGAAACGATCATAATTGTATTGAAAACCAGATTGTTTAATCAAGTAATAAGAAGTCAAATCAACTTACATCCATTATTATCCGTCTTTGTTGTTCATCGGGACGCTTTATTAAGTTAAATAATGTGTGGGTCAATGAATCCCGAGTCCTGCTATCTGGGTGGTGCTCAATCGCACACATTATTAGAGGAAGGAGCTCCTGTACCAAACAAAAGTGATGCAACATATCTTGTAGGCTATATAGTTGTAAATAAAATAGAGAAAAACAAACCTCGCGATGGTTGATAAGGACATATGGAACAATTTTAGGCAAAGCATCTGCGAGTATCTGAATGGTTCCTAATCCCTGTCAAAGTATTAACATACATAAGAAAGGAAAAATAAAAGTGCATGAAGAAGTAGACAGGCAAATATCCTTTGTTTAAAGGCTCGTGAGTTTGACTTTCACTTATTCCTTAAAGGGTGAGAATGTGATTTTTGCTCTGTATATACATACATGCAAGAACTGCATTACATGCAATGAAAACCAGGAAAGAGTGTACTAGTTTATTTGTAACACTAGAATAAGCCCTTTGCCAAAACTAGTTCTGCAAATTCAGCTTTACTGAATTCAAGAAGAGTTTTTTTTAATGGAATTCAGGAAGAGTTTAATTATGTATCCACTATCAATCTGCCATCTAAGGGGTTACCATATTAAAAGAATTTGACATTTTACTTTTAACTAATATTACAAAATATGATTGGATTATAAGCTGGAAGAACTAAGAATCTTGCTAACTAGTATCTAAAAGGCACTCAATAAGGAAATGATAAGTGACTTTTATATGTAGTAACTAAGTAACTTAAAATATTGTACATTAGTTATTTTCTATTTTGATTAGCTAACATGACTTTTAACACTTCAGCATTTGACAAATTTAACAAAGTTAAAGCTAGGGAAAATGTAATGGTGTATGAGATTTTGATCAAGTAGAATGGACTTGCCGTCTTCTCAGATATTGCTTTGTCATTTACACCTTCTGTTTTAACATGTAACCTGATATCCTCTCCTTGCTTGCTGCCATTTTGTTCGGAGACATGTTCAATATTTTCAGAAACAGTGTTTGTATGTGCAGGATTAAATAAGTCTAGTTGTGAATCTGTGTGTTTATCAGCAAATTCATTAAGAGTTTGAAGAGCTGGAGAATGAGCATCTTCATTGTGTACAACATCCAATGTCGCACCTTGGTCCTCATGCATCTCAATAACTTTGTCTTCTGTTTGCATAAGTTCATTTTCAGAACTACCAAAATTTCTATGTTCAGGAGTTCCTCTATTCTTTTCCTTCAACCGTTCAATTTCCATTTGTAATTTCTTAATTTCTTCCTTGTACTTATCTAAAAGGTCGGGCAGAGCATTATCAACATCATTAATAGCCACATTATTTCCAGAACCAAATCCTTTAATATGCATTTTCAAATTATTGATCTCAACTCTACTGTCATGGAGCTCCTTTCTTTGATTCTCCAAGGACTGCTTTAAAACTTGAACCTAAAACTTATATCAGTATACGATTCATCATAGAAAATTGATATAGTTTGACAGAATATTATCAAAGTAGATTGCAACTACCATGTTCTCTTTCTGCTTAAGATCTTCTTGAAGTGCGCCCAAGGATTTAGTTAATGCCCTTATTTGACCATCTGCCAAATCTTTGCCCTTCAACAAACTCTCCTTTTCTTCATTCAGCCTCTGATTTTCCTTCATAAATGCTTCATTTTCTTGAACTAGGCCAATATTTTCCTGCATATTCGTTCATGTGGGGTTCAACGTTAACAGTAACTTGGAAGTGATATTGCAGGATTGGTATGGCTAACACATTTACATAAATCTTCAAAGACCCATTAAAAGTAAATCCTAGGCAATCAGTTCCACCGCATTATACAGAAGTTTGATTTGTTATGCATAAAGGGGAACTGAATTGTATCATTAAAAAGTATATGATTTAACGAAGTTAAATTTCTTTGTACATAATAAGTTTTACAGTAAAGAGAAGATATGGAATATGGGGGCGAGAAATCCACATAATGAAAACAAAACAGTTACTGAAATTGGAGCCAGCAAAGAAACAATGAACAATGCAAGAACCTATAGTTGAATCTCATAACTATTTGATGAATTTGCATATAGATTGGAAAGGTCGCAGAACTAAATAGGCATGTGATCCAATCATAACCCTAAACGATACTAACAAATTTGATTATAATCACTATCATTATGTCAACAACTCCATTATTGAATCAGTCATTTTGTTTTACTTTTTCGGCTACTGTAGACTACTTTAGAAAAAACTCTTATCTTCTTGTAACGGACTGCTCTTATATATTTCACTATAAGGAATTTCGTTACTAAAAATTGATTCAATTCAATGAGCTAATTTGGCTACTCCAGAGATTAAATAATGACCTCAGCAGCCTCTGAATTCGAAGAAAGATAATGATAATAATAATGCCGTAAGGCATCCGGTATTAACGCATTTGAGTTCTGCCAAACATCCAAGTTCTGGTCTGTAACCTACAATAAAAGTTATGACAAATTAAACATAAAGCACCAAAAATAGCTATTATAATAAAATTGAAGACACTTGAGTTGAATTTTGCATGATATTGATATTGATATTGATATACCTCTTCATAAAATGTCATTGCAGTGAGTCGATAACCAGCTATAAGCAAATATTCCTTGACAGCACAATTGAGATCGCGACGCTCAGTATCCTTCACTTGACCTAAAGCCGCGACCGGACTCTGATTATTCCCTTGTTGCTGTTGAGTTTGTACCTCACCACCACCACCGTTCACCAGAACATCTCCACCTGACTTCATCGTTGCATCATGGATGATATTACATGCTCCTTTAGATTGCAATTCTTCTTTCAGCTTGGTAATGTCTTCCAGCGCCAAACGCAGTTCGTAATCAGTGATCGCTAACTTTTGCTCCGTTTCTTCTTTATTTTGTAGCAGCGCTTGTGGATCCGCAGCTGTAAAAACGCGATTGCAATTTCAAAAAAAGTGATTCATATAACAAAATCAAAATGCAGAAATTAAGATAAGAGAGATATACATGGGAGAGAGTTGAGTCGAGAGATGTGATTTGGAGGGAAACGAGAAGGATCGGCGAAGTATTGTTGAAGACGAATGGCTTGATCGCTTCGTCCATCATCGAGAAGTTCGTGGAGAAGTTCAAAAGCGGTTAGAATGTAATTCTCTTCTAACAGAAAGTTAACGACGCAATTGCAGAGCGACGATTTCTCTACTTCCATTCTTTCGGACTTTCGCTTCGTAATCTCAATCTCATCGCCATGCATTTTTTTCCATTCGGGATTCTATCTTCTAACAGAAATTGTAAGCGCGCTTTTCGCGTTTCCCTCGCAGATCAACCAAAACAATTCACACCGTCACTTTTTTTCATTATTTTGCTATTATTTTCCTCCATTTGTGTATTTCTCTTTTTCGTAAACATAATAGGTAGAAGAGTAAATAGGACGTGGGAGAATCGGAAAAGAAAGTATGAGAAGGAAAAATACCCCTTCATTTAAATAAGTCTAAGACCTCGCAATTTTAATTAAGTATTGTTTCTCACTTTCTCAACGTTTTAAATAAGAATATAGTTAGTGTTTAACTAATTATTTTTGCTTTTATTTTACGATCAATCAATGATGCTCTTGGGTGAAATTGATACCAATGTTATAAAAGTCATACCGAATTTGCCGGTTTGATCAAAAATCAAAGTTGAATCTATTTTTATTAATTTTTTAAAATTATTAATGGGTCAAATTTAAAATAAAACAAAAAAAATCAAATTAAATCATTCAAAATTGGTTGAGTCAAACAATCAGAGCTGATTTTTATAATTTTTTTTTAATTTAATAAGTCTATATCAAAACTTAAAATATTTTTCATTTAAAAAAAACTTATTTTTTCTACAACCATACAAGTTTTTAAGTTATATCACTATATTATAATTTTTCTTTCAATCGTGCTCTATCATCATCACGTCATCTTTTTCAAATATAATCACACTTTCTAACTCAATATTGTTTATTGTTGTTCAGTTATGAGTTATTTGTCGTCGTTTAATTCGAATTTGTTTAATGTTGTTCAAATAAGTATATTTTGTTGTTTATTTTTTTATAATTCTAACTTATTTAATTTAAATATTCTTAACTATTTAAATTTTATATTAGATATTATATTTTAATATTTTTATTTTAGTTTGAATTAGTTTAACTTATTTTATTAAAATTTTTTAATTTGTTAAAAATATTCTTAAATGAATGTTGAAATTAAGTGTACAACATAATTATGTTATGTTATTACATGTACTATTAATATAAAAAATATATATTTTTATTAAATTATGAACATGAAATTGTGTACTATAAAATTTAGTTTCATATTATTAATTTATTTAATAAATAGTTCGACCATAAATTTAATCGCTTAAATCAAATATTTCACCAGCTCAATTTTTAGTCTAATTTTTAAAACATTAGGTGATACTCATGTTTAAATCATGGTTTATAGTGTTACCTTAACTTTATTTGTTGCAGTTTTTAAAATAATTTTATAATATCGTGTATTTTTGTTTTAAAAATTTATTAAAAAATTGGTTTAAATAATTTTTTAAAATATCATTTTAAATATTTTATTATTTTATTATATTTTTTATATTATAATTTTAAGAAGTCGTGCATCGGAAAGATTCGTCAAAAATTGTGCAGGTTTAGCATTTGATATCAGAATAACTATTAGTATACCTTTTTAAATAGGGAATCGATTTACGAGTCTAACACATTGCTTTGTAGGGATATATGAGTCTTTTAAGTCATTCGAGTTTGTTTCAGGCCCAAATATAATATTTTAATATTTTCGCAATTTTCTATTTTATTTATGTTTTAGATTAAAAGCCCATTAGAGTTTATTTTTCTGTTTTGGATTAAAAGCCCATTATGATTTTATTTTATGTATTTAAACACCTTTAGGTGTGGTCGTCAAGATTATCTTTGATCATAATAAAATTCAATTATTTTCTCTTTTGATGGATTCAAAGCTTTATCTGACAGGTTTGTCGCTTCCAAACTTGTATTTCGTTCTAGGCTTAGCCCTTACTATTCCTTCATGATTCTGACTACGTCAATTTGGTACCAAAAGTTTAGAGAGGACTAAGTTAAATTATGCAATCATAACACTTATTTCTTTCATACACAAATTATCTTCTAATGTAAGAGAAATACCATTAATTGTATCACTTTGTCGTTTGGTGAATGGCGCACAGATAATGATACTCTAGTTTTAGACTTTAAGATATTTTAAAAGTTTGTTATGTACTAAGAATCATCTATTTTCCCTCTTACAGCCTTTAGAACCTTTTTTTTAATGTTAACTATAAATATATTATCTTGGTTATAATCACAAAGTAAGAAGTCTATTAGGCTCTTATGAACATGAAATCATATACAGCTCTGGCCTGGATGGGTTCCAACCCATTTTCTTTAAAATATTTTTCCAGTATATTGAGGATGAAAGTTATAACTTTGTAAGGTATATTTTTTACAAAGATTACATGGTGTGGTTCTATGTGGTGTGCGGATTAATGTCTTTAAAGGATTTTGATGATGGCAACCAAATAGAGAAAAGATAAGTCAAGTATCATTAGTAAATAAAAAAGCTCAATGAAAAGTATTCAATTTCCTTGTTAAAGAGCTAAGAATAGTCAAATCAATCTACCAAAAAGAGCCGAAGATGTGAAAACTTGTCTGATTATGAGTGTTTCATTCTAGAACCATAAATGGAAGAATGAACGACAGTAATGGTGGATTGTGGCTTCCGACATGGTGGAGTAGGGGGGTTGTAAGGTTAGAACTTCAACGCTCAAGTCAGTATAAGAGAAAGAAGAGCGAAATAAAATTGTATTTCAAACTTGTTAATTCAACTGGCGCCTACTCTCTCTCTCTCTCTCTCCCCCATTTTTTAGGGTCTGAAAGAAATAAGACCCCTTCCTAGTGGTCGGCTGGGATTGGTGCGGTCGGCCTAAAACGATTTAGGGTCGATTTGGTCAGCCTAGAACGATTTCCCTCAAGTTCTTGTCGATGTTTAAAGTAGTTGGAGTTTAATATTATATCCATAGGTGCCGACCACCCCTTGGTCATTTTGAGATAGATAGATAAGAAGCCTTTCCAGCCCTTAAAGAACCATGCATTTAATGCTACATATTTCAAGTGTTTTTACATAGATATCATCATGACAGTTCTTGGGAATTGAAACTCTTGAGTGTTGTGTGTGCATGATTAGACGTGTATGGTAAAATCTTTTTGCATTCCAAAATATATCTTTATTCTAGGCGAATAAGTACTCTTTTTCTTTATGGTTCTTTCTTTTCCAATTTAACAGTTTTCCCTTTCTTTATCATTTCATTTTTCTACAACTAAAAAGTTAGTGCAATATGAGTGAAAAATCACAGAAAATTGTTCGTAAGTCTCTGAAGGATAATCCATCTTCTTGGATGGATCTAATTTATTCTTTCATTATCTCCACTTTTGTTAGACAAGGTGATCTTGACGTTGCGCTTTTGTAAAAGTTGGTTTATCCCCTGACTGGGGAATTGTGATTCCTTCTGAGGATGAAAGAATATGCGATAAGTATAGCGCTTGTATCACTCTTTTTTATAAATATGTTTTTTCCACGTGGGTCTTCTTCCCCCTTTTATTGCTTTTGAGATACAGGTTCTGAAACATCCCTTCATTTGGATGAATATTGTGCTTACTTGGCTAGATTTTATAGGCTTGTTATGGATGAAGAAATGGACAACTTGTCCATGTCTATCCAAAATGCCTTGACTGCATTGGCCCTTGATGCATCCGATCACTAGGAGGCTTTCTAGTCAAAAGCAATAGATAGAAAACAATGTCCTCAACCTAAAGCGTCAATGAGATAGATACTTCCATGAAACAAAGAACACTTCTACCACTTTTTTTGAGATGAATAATATTCTGATAGAAAAAGACTCATAAAAAAATATTAATTCTCTCATTTATACTTAAATAACATTCTCTCATTTATATTTAAATAAGTTGGTAGCTCTTCAATTTGGTTGGGTACTAATCAATCATCTATTTATAAAATGCTATATCATTTTTATAATAATTTATTTCAAAATTAATTATATTTATAATTAAATTTTACCTAAAAGTATGTTGTAGTGTAGCTAAGAATTAAAGTTAAACTTAGTGTCTAAGTCTTCCATGATATTAAGGGCACACAAGTCAACAACAAGTCAACAACAATCAGTCCATTCTTAATTCTCAACTATAATTCATAAATCAGTTCCCCCGCCATGTCACGTCATCACGTACCAGTAACGTGTCTTCTCTTGAAGCTTCTCCTCACCAAGCCTATTTATTATATAACTCTTTTGCACTGAGGTAAAAGGTTCTCCCATATTGCTTCGAATATATTGTAAAGGAAATAATTAAAGAGCATGAGTTACCCTCACAACCACAGGCACTCGCCTCCACCACCAGGACCTCCACCACCACCACAACCGCCTATGTTCCACCCTCCACCACCTCACGATCCTTTTGATCCCCCGCCACCTCTCTTCCACCATCCACCCCCTCCTCCAAATCCGTACGCTCCACCACCGCCACCACCAGTTGTACACCACCATCATACACCACCGCCACCGTGGCACGGTCCTCCAGGTCCTCCTCCGCCACAGCCTGGTCCTCCGCCGCCACGCCCTCCTTATTATTAATCTTACCCCAAAACGGATCATCCTATCCATGTTTACTTCCTAATTACCATCATAAATTTTATATTATTATTACGTAAATTATAATATGTTATGGATAATTAGCTATTATATTTTATGTAGCTAGTTCGATGATCCTTGTAAAATAACTCTACGCGTCTTTCTCGATAACAAGTAATGTACGCTTTATTTAGAACAATCAAAATCAGAATCTCCAAATGATTCTTGATTATTGTGTTTGGTGTTCTTAATTTCACACTGTGTTAGAGAAATAGCAAATATTTTATTTTCTACGACTTCTTCTATTCCATTGCTAATACAAATCTTATCTCTTAACTCAGATAATGAGTTCAGAATTGACTCATCCTTGGGGGCATCCTGAGTTAAGTTAAGGTTATAGTTTGCTTTAACTTAAATCAATTATCAATTAATCGATTTTGATCAAATAATCAAAAATGATTTCACTTTTAGTAGATTTTGTTGAGAAATCCCTCCATTATGTATTCACAAACTACTCTTAAGAGTGTTAAGTGAATTGAAGAAGGTTAATTGAATTAAGGAATTAATTACATGAATATTATAAATCAATTATGTACTAATCAAAAAATATATAATAAGGAATAATCTATGCTCAGATTATCTAAGATTTATGATGCGTTTGAGAGCTTGTATAAGTAAGGAAATTTTGCGCTTGTTTCCTATTTTGATAATGAAGTTTATATAGAAGTATTTTGGATCTAGTCTAAAGAACAAGGGATGATTTATCCCTTACTTTCGGTAAAGGAGACTTATTTTACCTTAAATTATGTGAGAGATAGTTTTTCGACGGTCATTACACAAATAAGCAATGTAATTTAGTTTGGGCAATCCAAGCCTATTTCAGACGACTAGGCCTACTTTAGCGCTTGTCAAACCCAAGTCCAAACGAGCGACCTATCGTATTGCTCAAATACTCGTCCAATCTTATCATACTTAACTTGACTTGCTTCTTCTTCATGGACGATCATGTTGGAGTTTAATAAATGTCCATTAATAATGCACAAGAATTAGAGAGAGAGAGAGAGAGAGAGAGAGAGAGAGAGAGAGAGAGAGAGAGAGAGAGAGAGAGAGAGAGAGAGAGAGAGAGAGAGAGAGAGATTTGTAATTAACTTTTTTAGAATGCATAATTTTGTTAAAATCTTTTATAAATGCAACTTGTTCTAGACTTATATAGAGTCACCCAAACTCAAATGCACATTAAATGCAAACTCAAACTCAAATGCAAATGTAAACTTAAAAATAAATGAAACTCAAAACTAAATTAATCATGAATGTTAAATTACATTTAACTCAATCCCTTAATTCACATTCAAGTTAAAATTCAACAACACCAATTTCCTCCCTTAAGTTGATGAAATGTTCAGTTTTGATAGCCTTGGTTAGTAAATCTGCTAGTTGCTTCTGAGTGTTGACACGAACAACCTCAAATACTCCATTTTGAACTTGATTGTGTAGAAAATGGTACTTAGTATCAATGTGTTTGCTTCTTCCATGCATCACTGGATTCTTGGTAAGGCTTACGGCTGACTTGCTGTCTATCATAAACCCGTATGGTTTGCTCACCTTGAACTTCAATTTCCACATAAATTCATCATCCAAATAGCTTGACAAACTGACAAAGCATCAGATATGTATTCAACTTCACAGAATGACAATGCAACCACTGGTTGCTTCTTGGAGCACCAAAAAATAGGAACTCCTAAATACATAAACATGTATCCTTTAGTGTTTCTTCTGTCCATTTTGTCACCCCACCAGTCAAAGTTTGAATAGCATACCAACTTAGCATCATCTTACACTCCAGATGGAAACAAAGTTTCATGCCTCAGTGTCAATTTTATGTACCTCAGGATCCTGACTGCAGCTTGGTAATGTGACCACTTTGGTTTACTCATAAACCTACTTACCATTCCAAATGCATAACATATGTCAGGTCTGGTGTTACAGAAATATCTCAAAAAACCAACCAACTATTTGAAGGTTTTAGCATCTATATCCTCACCATTAGAATCAGAGTCCAGCTTATATTTTGTCTCGGCAGGTGTGAATGTTAACTTACAATTCATTAGCTTAAATCTCTTCAGCAGCTCAAGTTCATACTTTAGTTGGTGTACAATAATTTCCTTCTTATAATGTAAAATCTCCATCCATAGAAAATATACCATATTTTCAAGGTCAAGCATATCAAATGCATTCATCGGCACCTTCTTGAACTTGTTTATCTCAGAGATACAACTCCCTATCAGAAGTATGTCATCTACATAAGGACACATTAGAATTGAAACACCTGAAACATAACTGTGAAATATAATTAAAATATCAGAGTAAATACATCATTTATGTTCAGGATGTCACTATACTAACATAAAACAACTGCTCATATATGATGATATGTAACACATGCAATGTTTGAAAATTAGTTATAATAATTATAACAATTCAACAGGTCTTAAATTCCAAATTTATTTAAATTAGCGGAAGCATTAACATAAGAAGATATTCAAAACATAATCATTCTTCAAAATAACATAAACCACAAATTCTAGAGATATCCAAAAATCTCTACAAAACTCAACATAGCAAAACGTTCCCTAACCCCCAGTGTTACACATCAGAAAAAACGCCAGCACAAAATTAAAAATAGAAGACTTTATCTTCTACTTACTTAAACTCCTCTACTGCGAGTTATCTGCACGATGCTCATGTAAGGGCAACATTCAAACAGAAGGGGTGAGATATCATAAATAGATAAATAAAAGCATGATAATAAGCAGACAACTGATTATTTCATGCACACCACTCATTCCACATAACCAACACAACAACAACATCCAATATACATTTACAAAGTTAACATACAACAGACATCAATCATAACAACCAATGCAGTCAATGTTCAAATGCAATGAGTCTCATAACTCGACTCAATGTATGTGGTACCATTCGATTCCTATTTCAGAATCCGATCCCTTTTTCAGAATAACAATTCCTGTCGAAATTTCAATACATGAACACTCAGGTTTACCAGCTCCGATCCTCACCTCATAGGATACTGAGCTCACAATTTGTTATCATTATTATTGATAACACCTCACCGATTCCATTCATCCCGACAATTAGCTACCGACATACAATCCTCACTTCCTAGGATTGATGCTCACAACAACAGACCAATGTCCCAATATCATGTATGCATGTAACATATTAATCATGCAACAACAACAACAACAACAAGTATAATGACCAACACCTCCATAGTCATGTACTCCGCCAATACTCACCATCATGCTCAACATACATGTTAAGACAATTCCATAACAACATAGCAACATGGCAAGCATCCATAAGGCATTGAAAATCATCTTACACCGCAACAAAATGATAATAATGCATTCAACATCAACAAACAGCAAAATCATTCAACTTCTGCTACTGAAACTATTTTCATTAAAGTTCGTCATGCCAGCTTTCAGACGCTTCGAACAAAACTCAAATCGGACTCCTGGAACAAAAGTTAAGAATTTTTGAAGATTTTTCAAAAGTAAATGTTTCCAGTGTAACGGGTCACCTAAATCAGGGTAACTAGTTACACCCTTAGAAACCAGCCAACGACACAAAATTAACACAGGGTAACGGGTTACCTAAATCAAGGTAACTGGTCCCTCAAAGTTTGCCCAAAAATGCTATTTTTTAACAGTGTAATGGGTTACCCTATATCTGGTAACCGATTACACCTGCAACATAATCACTTTTCTGCTGCTTATCAGTACGAAAAGTGCTTTTTATCCCAACCTAAAACTCCAATTTTCATATAAAATGTGTAATCTATTAATTTACTCAAAAGTCGGGTTTTATCAACACAAAAATCTTGTTTTCTTCCCCTGAAAACACCCAAAACATTGTTCCAACTCTGATTCTCGAATTCACACAACGACACGACAACAACATCGATCAACCATCATTCGACGAATTAACAACAACAAAAATTGTACCAAACTCATTAATAACAACAGTCTCAACATCAACATACAACGATCAACGGGAAAACAATCAATTCACAATTACCATTCAATTGAATTTACGAACAACAATATGAGAGATGCAAAACATACATGATAAAATCTACCCGACATGATCATCATACTATGCCTTAGCTAGTTAAAACCTCACTCTTACCTTAGATTTCTTGTGATGATTTCCTCTTCCTCAACAATGAATTCCCTTCTCCCTTCTCCTGAACCCTATCTTTTCACTTCACGTTCTTTCTTATGTTTTTCTCAAAAAACACGTTCTGGCCAACACTTCTCTCAACTTCCCCTTTTCTTTTATTATTATTATTACTATTATTATTATTATTATTATTATTATTATTATTATTATTATTATTATTATTATTATTATTATTTCATAAATTAAATAATAATAATAATAATCCATAATAATTTAAATTACTAATATTCAACTAATATTACTAATATTTTTTTAACTAGTCATTCTCACCACACCACCAAGTTTTACAAAATTAGCCACGCACACCTCTCACCCTTAAGGCCACTAACACTAAGGTCATGACCCCTTACTTTAGGGTACCCTAACATAATAAAACTCACATATAATCACATACAATCACATAATTTTAATTACAAAAAATAATTAAAATTAAACGGTCGTTACAACTCTCCCCCACTTAGAATATTTTTGTCCTCGAAAATTTAGCTGATACAAACAACTCAGGATACGCATCCTGCTCTCCAACTCCCAAGTCATACTTCCACCGATAGCGCCTCCCCACACTACCTTCGCGAGAGCAGTCTCTTTGCCCCTTAGTTGCTTCACCTCAAGGTCTTCAATCCTCACAGGAAAAGCCTCAACTGTAAGATTATCCCTTACCTGAACATCATCCACCGGAATCACACGTGACAGATCCAAAAGATACTTCTGAAGCTGTGAAACATGGAACACATCATGCAAATTCGACAAATTTGGTGGCAACGCCACTCTGTAAGCAACAACTCCAACTCTCGATGATATCTGATATGGACCAATAAACCAAGGAGTAAGCTTCCTCGACTTCAAATCACGTCCAACACCGGTCACCGAAGTGTTCACCATGAAAATTAGTGAACAATCGTTGGTCTTCCAAATCGAAAAAGATTTGTTTTACTCGCAGGATCGACCACACAAATCCTAGGACATGTGCTAGTTGATCTTAAACAAAGTTTGGAAAAACAATAAGCACTTCGACAGAGTTCATGATAAAAATAACTTGTTTCAAAAATGTACATGAAACTGAACACAAGAGATTAAAGTCGAAAGAGTGGTAAAAATTGTAGAAAGTAACTTGTTCAAGGAAAAGATAAATGCTTAATGAAAAATACTTGTTGAATTGCATTTAAATGTAAAAATAGTGTTGCATCAACGTACATTCTCACGAACTCGTTTCTCTACACGCGGGTACTTTGAGTATATTGAGGAATTTGTAGACAATTGAACATACATAAATCCTAACACTAAGACTTACTATTTATACTAATTTAAAATAACTGCCATCAACGGCTAACGAACTAAATCGAGACAAATGGCACTCTGCACGTCTTCGACTCTCGGGTGAGCTCCACGTGTCTTCTTTGAGAAATGGATAAGAACGAACATTCCCTCCTTTATTTGAATTCAAATCTTCCTGTCGAAATGCCTTCAGTAGCACCTCTGTCGAATCATATTTCCCAATTATTAGGAAATATTTCTAAGTTCCTAAAATAGTTCCTCCTTGCAAAGAGACGCCTTCGACTCACATTCCAAAAATGTAGTTCTAGTCGAAGTCATATGATTTCTTCAGAAACTCTATTACTTCCTTTTAATCCAATTCAGACGTAGAAATTTAGAGTCAACAAATTGCCCCCCAAAAATGTCATTTTCGACATCACTGAAGAAGAAGGCATTTTTTGATAATGTTATTCGACGCCTCAAACGACTCTTGCATGACTTTGATGTCTATAAATATTTCAAAAAACCAATGATGTCACGATCTTCATAGCGGTTTCGGAAACGTATTATTAATGCACGCCAAATCTCTAGCCATCATCACGCTTCCTAGACTCTAGAAGATCATGGGGCTAGGCATTAACTGCCAACTTTCCATCAAACAACCCTGGTGGAACACGTGTTCCACTAACCATCAACTCTTTTAATGCTGATTTGAAGTCCCTTAAACTTCCACAATCTTATAAATAGCTTCATACTTAGCCATTTTCACTTTTACACTTTTAAAAAACTCTCAAGCATTTTCTTCTCTCTTCTCCTTTCAAATCTTCAAAGAAACTACCTAGATTTCTTCAACGTTCAACAATGGCATCTTCAACCACCAACGTCAAAGACTCCAAACAAAGGCCAAAAACCCAAAGACCTAAATAAGATCTCTCAACCTCGTCCCTTTGACACATTTTCAGGGCCAAAGATGGTGGGGGAACCAACAGTTCATTCCTGAGCCGCTTGAAGAAGAAAATAGAAAAATCTATGAATCACAGGTACTTGTTCATGTTATTGTTTCTAGTAAACGAAATGCATTATGTGGTCCTTTACCTGCTCTTAGCTTTGATCATAGAAAATCTAGGTACTTTTTCCCTTCTTATCACAAATCCAAACCCATAGGGCAAGCCAATAAATCTAGGATTGAAAAATCCTTTTCCGATGCAGTAGCGTTGAATAACATATACTTAAGGTATATGAATAACAACTTTAGAGTCTTTCAAGGGACCCCATCCTTTAAGGAATCTGATGACTATATGAACTGGTTAGCAAAGGTAGAAAAAAATTAAGTCCCAAACCTAGAAGAACATGGGAATCTATAACATGATCATGTTGTCAAAGACGGGTCTCGGTTACTGTTCAACCATGTTGGTCTCTTCTTTTTATTTCTGGAATAACACCTATTATACCTTCCATCTCCCTTGTAGGATGATGACTCCCACACTATTTGACATAGCCGCTATCACAGGGCTCAAACCTACTAGAAGCACTTACGACCCCGACCTAGAATCTGATGACTCAATAGGTTTTGCATCCTCTAAGACCACATATTCATATTTCATAGCACATTAATATGACCAAACAACTAATAATCTCTCAAATAGAGAACATATAGCCTTCTTGACCATATGACTGTCTCACCGTGTCTTCTGCTTAAAGTCCCTCAAAGTAGCTAGAAGATATCTTACTCTGGCCACTCAGCTTCATAAAGGCCATGATGTTTGTCTGAGCAAAATGATCTTAGGGAATGTTTACGAATCTTTGAGTGAATGAGTGGCTCAACTCAAAGATTTGAGAGAAGAAAGGAACCTCTTGCTATCTGGCCATTTTGGCTGCTACAACTATGGCCGAACGTATCATTTGAAGTCAGTCTTCCCAACAAGAATCCCATAGATGAAGCCGTTGAAGAAATCAAGAACAAAAGAGTCGAAGAGACTCGTTTGGTCAAACTTACTCCTACTAAATAAGGACAATCTCTTAGGGAAAATTCTTGAGCTATATCATGATGTTTGCCAAACTTCATGAATTCACGTCGAACATGGCTCCCTTTACTACAAGGAAGTGCGGCCCTAAATGATTCACAAGACCCTTTCTAGCCCCAACCAAAGCTCAAGAAGCAGAGCCTTTACTGATTTGGGAGGCCTTTCTGATTCCAAGATTGTTAACCCTTCAATTGAATCTGTCGAAATCTCAAATGACTCTGATTTCTTACTAACCAAACTTAGTTGCTCAACAGTTTAGGTTGGTCTAAGCTCTTCCCAAGTGTCTCTTTAATAAGAAAGGTGATATTCTTCATCATCATGTGAAATATATTGAGGAGATGACTTCGACATAGCTTGCTCGCTATGCTAACAAGGCTAACCTTATCCCTACTAGCTTCGAACCAAGTTTTCTTTGCACCCCAAAATTCAACAACTGGTGGTCAAAATATTATGTTGAGGAGTTCTTTGATGCTCTTTCATTCACTCAAATCATTAACCAAGCTTTCCTCTCTGTGCAGGAGAAGACCAAGAAAGGTATTTCGACACCTATCAAAGAAATTCAAGCATTCCAGAAGTACTTTGAAACTGTTTACCAACCAAATGATCTTAGTCAAACCGTCTGCAATGTAGTTGTTATGCTGAAGGAAAAGTTTCTAAAGAAAATGGAGAGTTTACAACTCTCTTTGTTCGTACCTCATGGGGAACGATACGCAATGGCTTTCAGCAAGTTTCCTCCCAAATTTCCTCGACTGCCAACTGTTTACTTTGGAGTGGCCTTTTCCCCTCCATTTCCAGACTGGTTTATCTGTGGGGATTCTATAAAAATCCTTCACCAACAATCGAAACCGAAGGCTCAACGGGTGGTTGCGACTAAATATACTTTAGACAGTTTCAAAGGGCCTCTTCATATCGGTATCAAAGATGTTCATATCGAGTCCAAAATATATGAAGGTGTGAAATGAGAGGTTTCTGAACTAGATTTCTCTTATTCGATTTTTATCATCTTACTTAAAATGACTTGTTTAAATTTCATATACCAAAGTTGCACCCAAGAAGAAAAAGCAAAATGAAGAGAAGACAGAAGAAAGCAGCCAAGTTGCTAAGGTAATTTTTCTTACTCATTTCTTCTTTACTGCAAAATATCATGTTGTCTAACACTTCAAATCTTTTCTCCTCAGAGCTCTCGAAGACCATCCCCTACTCCAAAAAGGTTGAAATCAAAATGAGCTTCCAGACATATAATAATTGAATTGGATGGGGAAGATTAATCTCCGCCCAAAGAACATACCCTTAAAAGGAGAAGGAAACAGGCCAAAATAACTGAAGCTTTTAGTCAACCGAAAACAAAGGTTGGCAGGATATCGACGAAGGCATCCCCCGCTTGCAATATTCTGGAGCCTACCCCTGAGGAGATGGCGAAGATAGCTATAGGGAAAACTGAGAGTGATAACTTCAGTTCTGGGGCTGATGATCCTAAGGTGATTATTTCTCCTAGAACCTCGTAATTTTCTCCATCGTCTATCCTTCTAATCCTTTGAATTTTTCTCAGGTTACCACTGATTTCAGAGGACAGTCTATGGTGCAGCAAATCATTCCGAGAACAAGTAGTGACCCTAGTTATCATCCAACAACTACCTCTAGGACTTATGAAAAAGGCTCTACCAAAGGATCAGACGAAGGAATCTAATCTGTAGGTTCTCCCAAGAAAATAACATTCGTTCATGCTATTGAGTTTCCACATGTCGAGGTAGCCTTTCCAAAAACAGACTTGGTCGAAAAAGAAGTTGTTGATCTCTTGAGGGACACGATGATGCCCAACATAGAACAATTTGCTAAAGATAATATTAAAGATAAATCTCCCATCAATGAACCAGTAAAAGATGACGAGCCTGATGAAGAAGAAGAAGAAGAAGAAGAAGAAGAAGAAAGTAATGAAGATGAGGAAGAGTAACAAAAATCTGGGTCTGATGCAGAAGTTATGATGGAGGACCAAGAAGACAAAGTGGACCAAGGAAATCAGTCAAAAGACCCTCCTATTACTGCTTCGACTGACACTCCATCGACCAACCTTTCACACGAGGAACTAGAATCCTTAAAAGTGCAACAACCATTGGAGTATCTAAAGGCCATGCTCAGTTCCCCATATAGCTTCGGCGACAAGAACACCAGAACCTCGACCGCCTCGGGGAATCTTCCAACTAGAAAAATTGATAGTGATTTGCTCATTCAGATAAAGGAGAAAATCTTTGCAGTGGATTTGTTCCATATCTTAGAACATGATGTTTATGTCAGATTTGGACTTAAGAAACTTCTAAAGCAAATCAATGTCCTAGAAGTCTCACCAGAAGTTACTGATGTTATTATGGAGTTAAGTACACTAATAAACCTCGTTGCTGCTGATCTAAACCGCCTCAGAGACTTTTCGAGCAACCTCAGCACCAAAACTGGATATCAAAAGGCTTATTGGGAGGTTGTTTCTGCGTCTACCAAAAGCGTTTTGACTCTAGAAAAACTCTCTGAACAAAATAAGAAGGAAGTCGAGAGATGCGACAAAAACATTGTAGAATGGGAGAGGCAAATTTTCACCTTGCAAAACAAAATCTCTCAAGCCAAAAAACACAAGACAAACCTTCTTAGTTCTGTCGAGGACGAATTGGCGAAAGAAATCCAGATCGGACTTCAACATCTCGAAAAAGCTCAGCAGCTTGGGAAACAGATTGAAATCCTCTTTACCAACAAAACTCTTTGTGAACGCCGCCTAATGCTCTAAAGTTCGAAGTATGACAAGATGAAGGGCTTTCTTCCCTTTTGAATTTTATCCTGTAACACTATTTATTTTTTGTTGATCATGACTTTTGGCCCTTTCTGGCCTTTCTTTGTAATGGATTAAGCCATTCTGGCATTTTATTTACCATATTGGCTTTGCACTTTTTGCGTGTGATTATTCTTTAGTTATTTTTATCTCATGAAGTGCATACTTATATTTTTTCAAATATTTCCCATTAACTCTCAAGATTCTTTTATCTCCGTCTAACTCTTCAATCTCATATGCGTCATTAGAAAAAACTTGTATGACTTAAAAAAGGCCTTCCCATTTAGGGGACCACTTACCTAAGGCTCTATATTTTTGATCCATAGGCAAAATTACATTCCAAACCAATTCTTCTGGCGAGAACATCTTGACCTTGACTTTCTTATTATAAGATTTCTCTACTCTTTTCTTCTGACTTTTTAACAATTCCAAGGCATTGAGCCTTTCTTCATCAAAATCAACCAACTCATCCAACATCATATTCTAGTAGGATTCTAATGGAATCTCATGGTGCCTTTGGATTCTTGTTGACTATAAGTAAATTTCCACCGGTAATACTGCATAATGGCCAAATGTTAATTGAAACGGAGTTGCATTAGTCAATTCTTTGGGAGAAGTTCGACACGCCCAGAGCACATGATCTAAAGTCTTGTGCCAATTTCTAGGCTTCTTCCCCACATGTTTCTTAATTAGACTAATCACTATTTTGTTCGCTGCTTCGACTTGACCATTACCCTGAGCATAATAGGGCGTAGAAGTTAACAATTTGAAACCTATTTCCTTGGAAAATTCTAGCATCTTTCGACCAGTAAAAATTGATCCTTGATCTATTGTAATGGTCTCTGGGATTCCAAATCTATAAATGATATGTTTTTTGATAAATTTGATTACGTCTTCTTGGTTGACATTTGGCAAAGGTGTAGCTTCGATCCATTTTGTAAAATAGTCAATACCTACCAAAACGTACCTTTGATTTTTTTTATGATGTTGGTCGAATTTCTCCAACTAAATCCAAAGCCCAACCCCTAAAGGGCCATGGTTTGACTATGAAATGTAACTCACTCGTATTCGATACAATCTTTTAACATGGTGTGCCCCACATGCCTTGTTGAAACAACAACATTCAATCTTGTGGCCTACCTGGTGTGCCCCACATGCCCCACTATAGACAGTCGAAAGGACTAAATATGCCTCTGATTCACTAAGGCATTTAAGTAAAACTCCCTCAGAAGTCTTTTTAAATAACTCATTTCCCAAAAAAACATAACTTAAATCACGATACCTGATTTTCTGCTCTATGGATGTCGTTGGATTTTGTAGATACTCTACTATCGATTTTCTCCAATCCTCATCCATCAAACTATCTATTGTAAAGATTTCAAAATTATCTTTATCAACGTACCCTAGCTTTTCCGTTTCTAAATCTGATAGGGACAATTTGGCTGACACAACTCTTCCTCTAACTTCGATTGCATCTTGCAATTTTTCTTTCGAAATTTTATACCCAGAAGCAATCTGAGCCAAGTCATTAGCCACTTGATTTTCCAATTGAGGTATGTGTCAAATACTAACCATTTTAAATATTTTCAGTAATCGATTGGCTATTACAAAGTACATAATAAGGTTTTCTTTAACACATTTGTACTCTTTTGTGATTTGTTTTATGACTAACTCTAAGTCTCCCATTATTTGAACTCGAGTTGCCCCCAATTCCAACAATATCTCAAGTCCGGCTATTAAAGTCTCATATTCAGCCTCATTATTCGAACAGAGACCTTCGACTTTATACTTGAATTTTGTTGGAATTTTGTCAGGAGAAATGATCAACACTCCTACACCGGTTCCATCTCTATGGCTAGAGCCATCAAAATATAATTTCTAAGGCTCAAGCTCGAGATAGTTTATGTTATTCTCATTTATCGAGTGGTCGACTATAAAGTATGCGACCACTTGTCCTTTAATAGTCTTTAAAGGCATATATGTTAAAGAATATTCAGTTAAAGCTAATGCCCATTTACCAATTTGACTATGCAAAATTGGTTTAGACAACACGTGTTTAATAATATCGAAATGAGACGAAACATAAACATCAACATGTTTTATATAATGCTTTAACTTTGTACAAGAAAAATACAAGCATAAACACAATTTTTCAACTATGATATACCTAGTTTATGCATCATTTAAAATCCTACTAAGGTAGTAAATGGCTCTTTCGACACCATTTTCATCCTCTTGGGCCAACATGCTCTCTAAATTTTTGTCTGACGCAGATATATATATATATATATATATATATATATATATATATATATATATATATATATATATATATATATATATATATATATATATATATATATATATATATATATATATATATATATATATATATATATATATATATATATATATATATATATATATATATATATATATATATATATATATATATATATATATATATATATATATATATATATATATATATATATATATATATATATATATATATATATTCATGCTCTTATTCCTACAAGGTGGTGATAGAATTGGAGGATGACTAAAGTAATCTTTGATTTTATCGAATGCTTCTTATTAAGGTTGTCCCCATTTGAATCATTCCTTATTGAGTCGAAGAAGAGGTGAGAAGGCTTGAGTCTTCCCGCTGAGATTCGATATGAATCTCCTCAAGAAATTAATCTTGCCCTATAGTGATTATAACTCCTTCTTTGTTGATGGCGTTTTCGCCTCCATTATGGCCTTGGTCTTATTCTGGTTTATTTCGATTCCATTTTTGTGGACCATAAAGCCTAAGAAATCTCCCGCCTGCACACATAAATCACATTTGAGAGGATTCACTTTTAGACCATGTTTTCTCATCCTTTCGAAAGATTGTCGAAGATGGTCGATATGTTTCTTCCCTAAAACAGACTTAAAAATAATATCATCAATGTATATTTGCATAAAAGTCTCTATATAATCATGGAAGATCGAATTCATCGCCCTTTGATACGTTTCCCCAACAATATTTAAACCAAAAGGCATCACTACCCATTCGTAAGTGCCTACATCGAAATGCTGTCTTTGGGACATCTTCTTCAGCAATGAAAATTTGGTTATATCCCGAATAGCCATCGAGCACACTAAGGTATTCGTGGCCTGCGGCAGAATCTGAAGGTGTGAAAAATACATAAGAAATGGGGGGTTTGAATTGGGTATTTGCTCCATTAATGTTTTTTCTCTTTTCTTCACTTGTTGCTTTCTATAGAGTTCTTTAAGATGCATTACAGAAGCATATATAATAAAGCATAACACAAGTAAAGAACACATGATATATCCTGGTTCACTTGAGAAACTCTCAAGCTAATCCAGTCCACTCTGCCAAGGTGATTTCTCCTCACTCAAGCAAGGACTTAATCCACTATAACCAAACTGATTACAGTTGCACAAGCTAACTGCAGGTGACTAACAAATAGACAATGACGTGTTCAGGGATCCCTTAGGATATAACGTTCATTAACACCTAATAGAATCTGATCAATTAAGATCTCCTATTAGTTACCACAAATTACAACTGTCACTTGTCATCTCAAGTATTCTGATCTTCACAAGATCACTTGAGGAGCCACTAATTCTAAAATGAATTTGTGTTGCCAGAGATTACATGAGTGCTTCTAGTCAAGAAGATTTCTCCTAACTAAGTACATAAAAAGTATTGAGCAACAACTCATTGCTTCCTAATATAGAAACTAAACTAAGAATAAATCTCTATGAGATTATAAGAACAATAGTTTCCATATTGCTTAAAAGCTTTCCTTGTTAATAAACTATGTTGCTAACTTCACTCGTCAGCATCATTGCTCATAACAATTTGGCTTGCTTTGTAATGAGCTTTCTTACTTTGTAATTGGCTAACATTTGAATGAATCAAATGTTCTTCCTTTATAGTGCAGCTTTGTGAGGGTAGAAATGTCATCTCTAATTCCAACGGTTATATCCCAACGATAGAATAAGCTCACGTGTTGGACAGTGACCTTTGCTTGTAGCTTTAATATTTCTTCATTGGAAACCACACTTATGAATAGTACCAACGTCTTTGTCATAGTGAAATGTTTGCATGCGTTCAAAGTCTTTCTGCACTTGGTCTTCAGAGCCTTCAGCCTTCAGAACTTCAAGTCATCAGAGTCTTCAGAGTAGTTCTTTAGAGGACTATATCTTCAGAGTCTTCAGAGTCTTGATCTTCAGAACCTTTAAGTCTTCAGAGTCTTTCTGCACTTGGTCTTTAGAGCCTTCAGCCTTCAGAAATTCAAGTCATTAGAGTCTTCAGCACTTAGTTCTTCAGAGGACTCACTCTTTAGAGATGCTTGTTAGCTTCCAGATCAGATGCACTTCTCAGAACAGAATCCACAGGAGCATTGCAACTGCAATATCCAACATCCTTGGATCTTTCTGATCATGACCAGATACAGATGCATACTTGCTTCTTCAATATGCTTTGTTTGCTTTCAGATCAGATGCACTACTTCAAAGCAGAATTCACAGAAGCATTGCAACTAGCGTCCTTGGATCTCTCTGATCGTGATCAGATGCATAAGAAAACTAGCTTCTCCCATAAGCGCTTTATGATACGTTACACATAGTAACTCTCATATTGTATTAGATGCACATGTTGATGTTGTTTGTTTGATCTTATATATTTAATTATCATGATCTGCACATAACAAACATTAGAACATAAAATGGTTCTTTTACAAATACTTAATTGTTATCATCAAAACATAGAGATAATCCTGTAGAGACAAATCTTGCTCTTACAATCTCCCCCTTTTTTATGATGAAAAAAACATGTATTTTGATAGAACATTTTATACAGGGTAATCACCAAGCATTAACATATTCAAAGTTTCAAGCAACAGCTCCCCCTGAATGTGTTAACCTTAAAAATTCTTTTTATGCTTGTTCAAAGACTTTCTCCGATCCCAAGACTCACAAAATAAAAATATTTAAAAACACAAATCAAATAGAAGATTAGGAATACTTCATACGATATAAGAGAGCATAAGTCTTCAACATATGGACTAGTTCAGCAAAACTTCCATCTTCAGATCTTTAGAACTTGTTTTCTCTAAACATCGTATCAGAGCCATATAACTTCAGAGCCTTCTAAAGCATTTGCTACTGTTCATCAGAATATTTGTAGCATAGCAACTTAACAATTCTTTTCTGAAGCAGAGCTAGTCTTTCAGATGATAAACTCCCCCTGAGTTTCAGACTGGTGAATATCAAATATTCTGACTTGTGAACCTTTCTGGGAGAACTCCCTGGCTACAATAGGTCAAATATTTAGATCTTCAGATCATGATACGGTCTTGATTCTTGGTCTCTTTGATTCTGAGTCTCATACCAATTAGTTTAATACTGAGTCTGATACTAATTCTTGCTTCTATGAACAACCAGTTCATTTGAACTCAGAGTTCATTCATTTGACCTGTCTTTAGAATGCCTAGTGAACTTGTTCAGAGTTTCTCGGTAAAACATCAAACATATAGTTAGTAATAAACGCAGTTTATGTCAGAGTTGATGTTTTGCATTCTCTTTAGGTTATATCAAAATCATATTCTTTTTCTCCCCCTTTTTGACATCATCAAAAAGGTGAGTTTTCATTAAAAAACAAGATTTAAAATATATTTTGTTTCTCCCTCTTTTATATCAGAATAAAAAATAAAATTAAGAGAGTCAAGAAATAAAACCTGAGTGCCTAATTCTTATAGGTTGACATCTTTTCCAGAATTTGTTGAAGCATGCACAGAAGAGAGTTGTTGACAAGTTTCCACTTAGCAAAGCTTTTTCTGAAAATTTGTTGTTCTTTCTTCATAGCTTGTTGATTTTCTTGAATCTCTCTAACGTCACATTCTCAACGTGCAAGAGTAGTTTCAGAAGAAGAACCAACTACAGCTTCTTGTGTCAATCTGACCGTTTCTTTTCTGGAATCTTCATATGCTAAAAATGCTCGCTTCTTCAGCAGCTCTTTCTTCAGCTTCTTTTTGCTTTTAAGAAGTTTGAAGTTTCTTATCCTTTCTAGCTTGTCTTCTTTTTCCTTAACCAGTTGAACTTCAGCTTCCAGTGACTTGAAAAGCGTCCAGAATCAAAGTTTAACCACTTTCAGAGAAATGAATAGTGCTTAGAGGTGAACTGAAGGTGTGAAAGGTGACGTGCTGAAGGGACTTCATCTGAGTTGGTTTCTTGAGGAATATCAATTGAAGGAGGTGTAGGAATTGTTGAAACTATATTCTCTTTTAACAGAGCAGATGCAGATGGAGAGGAGCTTTCAGAATCAAGACTTTCACTTTTCGAAAAGCTCATATATCTTTGAGATTCTGAGATCTTCAGAGTTATTCTTTCTCTAAGTGCTTTCCATTCTGACTTTTATCTTTCTTCATCTTATTTCTTCAACATCAAAACACTATACTTTAGAAGTATCAGAGTTTGATTTGACAAAACTTCTTCTTCTTGAGTCTTTTATCCAGATCTTTCAGATAATCCAAATCTTCAGATGATCTACGACATCAGATTTGCTCAGGACTTTAGAAGAGCATCTTTAACACCAAGAGAGGGTAATGTGCAAAGAATGTGTTCTGATTCTTCAGTCTTATGCATATGATAGTTCTCCAGCTGATTCTTTATCCAGAGCATCTGATACTTAAATAAGCAGCAACAACATATTCTGCTTCTGTAGTAGAAAGTGCTATTTGAGTTGCTTCTAGCTGTAACAAGGATCAGATTGTCTGAAAGCTTCTAGATGTGCTCTTGTGTTCAACTTGTCTTCAGCATCACAGAAACCTACTAAATTATATTCAGCTAATTTTCTGTAACACAGAGCCATGTTAGTAGTACCTTTCAGATACCTCAGAAATCTCTTAACAGCTGTTAAGTGAGATTCTCTAGAATCTGATTGGAATTAAGCACATAAACATATACTAGAAATAATGTCAGGTCTAGAAGTAGTAAAATACAGAAGAAAGCAATTTATACCTCTGTACATCTTTACATCTACCTTTTTACTAACCTCTTCTTCCCTAGAGTGTACGTTGACTGTATGAGAGTCTTAGCTGGCTATTCTCTGTCAGATTAATCTTCTTTCTGCTACATTCTTCTTTTGAATTATAATGACTTCTTCAATTTCCTTTCTTTTGAATAGACACAGTTAATCATCACAACTATCATCAAACCAAGATGTATATCTAGCATCTACTTGAATGACAATCTTGCTCTTTATTAATCAGTATCAGTATATCTGAAGGTGACTTCTTCTGCTGGAATTCTCGTACCAATGAAGGTGTGAGAACTTCTGCTAATCCACCGTTGATTTCTCCACCTTTGGTTTCTGATTCCAAGCTTGTTATTAAGTCAATCATGACTTGAGTCTTAGTAACGGTGCTTTAATTTTGAGACCTTGATACCAATTTAGATTTCTATAATAATTTCTTCAGACTATGAAGTTGCAATTCTACTTATCTTGATTAACATCTATAGAGTGAGCAGACATGGAAATGTTTCCTTGCATCAGATCCTCTGGTGAAGTTCGATTTCTCCCCTTATCAGAGTGATCTTCTGATGAAGTTCCAGAGTAAGCTTCAGATCTATGCAGCTTAGCTCTAGAGAATGTTTCAGAGACCTGTTTATCCAGAGGAATGCTTCAGATCAGAGCAGATCTTCATTCTTTAGATGTCCTTGTTATCCAGATTTAAGCTTTATTGTTGACGTTTCAGAGCCATGCGTAATCTAATTCTCATAGCCTCTGCAGTTGCAGCATTTGAGATAAGTGCACTCAAAGTCTTCTGTAGAGTTGCTTCTCATCAAATGATCAGAATCTTCTGTAGCTTTGCTTTCTCAAAAATTCTTCTGTATCTTTGCTTCCTCAGAGTCCTTTGTAGCTTCTGTAGCTTGCCTCTATAGCTTCACTTCTGTAGCTTTGCTTCTGAGTCTTCTGAAGTTTCTGAATCCTTACACTCTTAGCTCAGAGTCATCAACTTAATATCAGGTTCAACAGAGGGGGTTTCTTTGACAAGGTTTTCTCTCCTTTTCCCAGAGTGCTTATTTCAGCTTCTGCTTGCATACACTTAGAAAACTCTTTTCCAAGCGTAATATTTGTTTCCAAAGAAAAATATCATCAACATAAATATGTCAGGTTAAAATATCTTTCTTAATTGATTTATGAAAAAGAGTGTTATCAATCTTTCCTCTTATAAAATTATTTCCCAGAAGAAAATTTCTCATCCTTTCCCACCAAGCTCTGAGAGTTTGTTTTAGGCTAAAGAATGATTTCTTTAATTTATAAAACGTGTTCTAGAAATCTTTTTATTTTCAAAAATAAAAGATTGATGGACACGTACTTCTTTTTCATTTAAACCATTTAAAAAATAATTTTAATATTCATCTGATTTAGATTGATGTTATTTTGAGCAAACAAAGGAAACAAGAGTATGGATTCTAACCTTGTCACAGAAGCATATGTCTTTTGTGTAGCCAAAGCCTTCTTGCTAACTAGCCTTGAATATGTGAGGAAAAACCTTCTTGTTCTTGTGAGAGGAGCCAGTAATAACATCTAAAGTATGATCTTCTGAATTTCTCTTCTGAGCTGGTCACAAATCCTTTGGTTGCGTTCTGCAGCATCTTCATCACCATATCATCCATCTGATTTCTTGGAGACATCTTTAGAGCACAGATATTCTGATCTTTATGATATAGAGCATCTAACTTCCATCAGGCTTCATCTACTGATTTTGTTGATTGAATCATATCCAGATCCAGTCTAGATACAATTATCATCAAACTTGGATGCATCAAATGACACAGTCTAAATGACAATTTTGTTCTTGCAATGCTGAGCTAACTAGAGGAGTTAGTTCAACAAGAGCATCTGCTTCTGAAAGAGGATGTCTACAGACTTATTCATTCTGAATAACACCAGAGATTTAAATCCCTTTTAAAAACAAATTGAATGACTTCAGTCAATGTATCTTTCTGAACAGCTTGACTTCAGGATCCAATCATTATGAACTTCTGATAAAGAATGTCTGATAACATCTGACCAATTACAATTTGTGCAACTGAGATAAAATCTCAAGTTAACAGAACTTAATTGTCCATGCTACTTCTAATGAACTCTCAGAACATATCCATGATGAGTTAGTGAACTTCTTTACACGAAACATCTACAGATTTCTTTGAAGCTTCTCAAGAACAACAACATTCTGATGCCTTGAATCAGGAGGATCATTGCTTCAAAATTTGAACTATCTCTGTTCCATCCCTTTTCTGCAGACTTTATTCTAAGTTTCTATGAGTCAAATTCATTAGCCAACAATATTTCTTTACTTACTAAAGATAATTCCAAATGAGCTTTTCATGAGAAAGTCAAGAGTGGACTAATTCGTTTCTTAAAAACATCTCATACTCACATAGAAATAATCTTCAGCAAACAAGATTTCTTGCTTTATGATGATTTGATCTTTTTGAGCAAATACGTTGTATAGCCAAATGTATTACAAGATAAGCATTCAACAAAAAACTTCTTATCTGATGAATCTCTCTTGTCAGCTGATTCTTCAATCTTCTTTCAAGCTCTAGTAAAGAAGATTTAGTTGTTGATAACTTCAAAACTTCAAACTTCAACAAATCACTGACTTGCTCAAGATAACCCAATAGATTACAATTTTAGTACTGATCTTCATCAAAAACTGATATGAGACTGAAATTGTAAGAGAGGTGAAAAATCCCCAAGAGTATTTCTTCACACAACTTATGGATCTTTATCTGACACTGTTAGGTGTTTGATATCCATCAATAACAGAACCAGGCTCTGATACTAACTGAAGGTGTGAAAAATACACAAGAAAGGGGGGGTTTGAATTGGGTATTTTCTCCATTAATGCTTTTTCTCTTTTCTTCACTTGTTGCTTTCTATAGAGTTCTTTAAGATGCATTGCGGAAGCATATATAATAAAGCATAACACAAGTAAAGAACACATGATATATCCTGGTTCACTTGAGCAACTCTCAAGCTAATCCAGTCCACCCTACCAAGGTGATTTCGCCTCACTCAAGCAAGGACTTAATCCACTATAACCAAACTGATTACAATTGCACAAGCTAACTGCAGGTGACTAACAAATAGACAATGACACGTTCAGGGATCCCTTAGGATATAACGTTCATTGACACCTAATAGAATCCGATCAATTAAGATCTCCTATTAGTTACCATAAATGACAACTGTCACTTGTCATCTCAAGTATTCTGATCTTCACAAGATCACTTGAGGAGCCACTAATTCTAAAATGAATTTGTGTTGCCAGAGATTACATTAGTGCTTCTAGTCAAGCAGATTTCTCCTAACTAAGTACGTAGCAAGTATTGAGCAACAACTCCTTGCTTCCTAATACAAAAACTAAACTAAGGATAAATCTCTATGAGATTATAAGAACAATAGTTTCCATATTGCTTAAAAGCTTTCCTTGTTAATCAACTATATTGCTAACTTCACTCGTCAGCATCATTGCTTCATAACAATCTGTCTTGCTTTGTAATGAGCTTTCTTACTTTCTAATTGGCTAACATTTGAATGAATCAAATGTTCTTCCTTTATAGTGCAGCTTCGTGAGGGTAGAAATGTCATCTCTAATTCCAACAGTTATATCCCAACGGATAGAATAAGCTCACGTATTGGACAGTGACCTTTGCTTGTAGCTTTAATATCTCTTCATTGGAAACCATGCTTATGAATAGTACCAACGTCTTTGTTATAGTGAAATGTTTGCATGCGTTGTACTGTAGTCCTCTTGACTTGGTTCTTCTGATGATTCATCTGATGAGTAGTTCAACAATTACTTTGGTATGAAAGTTTCAGCATCAGAGTTGTTAGCACATGTTTATCAGATTTAATAGCAGCAGCTTATCTGATGAGTAATACTCCTCTATCTGGGTGAATCTTCTTCTGACACAATCTTCAACTTCAGAATCCAGTCTTCAGCATTCCAAGATCTAAGTTTCCTCTGAAACAGTCTTGAGAATCTTCGTGACTGATTTCTTTAGAAATCATGTCTTCAGAAACTTCCGAGTCTTGATCTTCAAAACACATCTTCAGATTCTTTCTGCACTTGGTCTTCAGAGCCTTCAGCCTTCAAAACTTCAAGTCATCAGAGTCTTCAGAGTAGTTCTTTAGAGGACTATATCTTCAGAGTCTTCAGAGTCTTGATCTTCAGAACCTTTAAGTCTTCAGAGTCTTTCTGCACTTGGTCTTCAGAGCCTTCAGCCTTCAGAACATCAAGTCATCAGAGTCTTCAGCACTTAGTTCTTCAGAGGACTCACTCTTTAGATATGCTTGTTAGCTTCCATATCAGATGCACTTCTCAGAATAAAATCCACAGGAGCATTGCAACTGCAATATCCAGCATCCTTGGATCTTTCTGATCGTGACCAGATACATACTTGCTTCTTCAATATGTTTTGTTTGCTTTCAGATCAGATGCACTACTTCAAAGCAGAATCCACAGGAGCATTGCAGTTGCAATATCTAGCCTCCTTGGATCTCTCTGATCGTGATCAGATGCATAAGCAAACTAGCTTCTCCCATAAGCACTTTATGATACGTTACACATAGTAACTCTCATATTGTATTAGCTGCACACGTTGATGTTGTTTGTTTGATCTTATATATTTAATTATCATGATCTGCACATAACAAACATTAGAACATAAAATGGTTCTTTCACAAATACTTAATTGTTATCATCAAAACATAGAGATAATCCTGTAGAGACAAATCTTGCTCTTACAGAGTCGACTAACATCTCTGCCACATGCATTGAATATTCATTCTTTAGGGTTGCAGCATTTAAATTTCTAAATCTATGCATACCCTCAAAGAACCATTCTTTTTAATAACAAACACAATATTTGCTAACCAATCGACATATCTAGCTGTACGAATGAACTTACATCGCAGAAGCCTTTTGACATCCTCTTTGATCTTCGAGAGAATTGCCAGTGCAAACTGCCATGGATTATGCTTGATGGGATTCTTCCCAAGCTTTATTGGCAACTTCAATTCGACTATATCTCTGTTTAAACCAGGCATATCGTCATAATTCCATGCAAAACAGTCTTTAAACTCCTTCAGTAGTTAGATTACTTCGACCTTGAGTACTGGGCTGATATTTGCACTTATGTACGTTGGCCTCTTTGTTTCCCCCTCTACTAGGTCAATTTTTCAAGTGGATCTTGCGCTAGCCTCTTGATATTGGCTGCCAACAGGTCCTTCTCGAAACCCAAAGGCTCGTCATTATAGATGACATCAAGCCTCTGGCCTTATTGCTTTTCATGAACCTTATTGGGTGGTTCTGGATCGAAGTCCCTACCAGGACCTTCTTTGTATGAATCTTGGTTGGCTTCGACATCCATATTTTCCACTTCAGCCTCTAAGGCCGCTTGTAATTTATTTTCGGCTATGTAAGTCGAAATCTTTTTGAGCATTTCGAACTCAGTCATTATCACTTATTTCGCTTCCCAAACCTGTTGGGGTTATCCCATATGTACCAAGGTACAAAAGGTTGTATTCTCCTACCACCTCTCTATCCCATCAAAAACCATGGACGGGATGCAAATACAATGAACAGTAGACGTTGTCATCTGGGGTGAAAGCAAAGTCATCCAGATTTCATGGAGCAATGTTGCCCAAGTGCTTATCAAAACTACACCGGTTAACATGATTAATTAGGGCCTTAAAATAAACTTGATCAACCTTAATGTTTTCGACAATTCCATTTGGTTCCCATATTGTAATCCCCTGGTGTATGGAAGATGGTACGAATCTAATTCCATGGATCCATTCTCGTCCCAACAACAAGTTATAATTGACCTTTGTTTTAACCACTATAAAGACAGTAGGTCTTGTAACTGTCCCTACTGTAAGTTCGACCTGTATGACACCAAGGATAGTGCCCACCTTCCCCTCATAACTCGAGAGTACCATGTTGTGTGGTTTGGTATCTGTGTCATATTTTCTGATTCTCCTCTGCATAAAGTGCGACATCAAGTTCAACATAGCACCACAGGCTACCAAGATTTTATTAACCGCAATGTTTTCTACCTTTCCGGTAATAAAAAAAGGCTTCAAATTATTTTTCATCGCCTCATCTGGTCGCTCGAAGAATGCATTTTGTTCTTCTACACAACCTTTATTCATTACATAGTAGCACACTGGCTTGTGTGCTTCCATCTTAGCTTCTGTATAACTGTCCAACTCTTTGACCTCTGTTATTTGATCGAATACTCTAGGAAAAACCGATACTACATTCACTATGATATCCAATGATGCCTCTGACCCAGATTTGAAATTTTCAGTTAGCATTTCATCTTTATCAATTGCTCGATCATATTTCTCCTTGGCTTCCTCTTCCTGGGTGGAAAACAACTTCCTCCCCATGGGTAGCTTCTCGACAAGCTTTGGTTCCTCCTTTTTCTTCTTTATGGTAGGTAGGTTAGTACTAGATTCATCCTTTGCCCCAACCTCTCTTTGGGCCTTCTTTCTGCACTGCTCACTTCTCCATTAGGATCTAGACATTGGATTTTTTTCCTTTAAAGTTCTCTAAGACGTAGGATGTCTTGTTCGAAGCCTGAAACTCCCTGCAGTAAGCCATTGATGAGCCCCTGTCCACATCGAACTCTTGCCATTTCTATTGTCCATGATGCTTGCCTTCGATTGGTTTAATTCAACTTTCCTTTAAAGCCTCAGTCGTTGGTTTGAAGGTAGAGGAGTTAACTCCTGACACCCTTTTCTTGGGTTTATCCTAGCTTGAAGAGGATCTTCTTGGGTCGAAACCGCGTTGCCCGTAGGAGGCTCTGTGCTCACACCTTTCTTTGGCCTTCCTCACACCCTCTATGTTGCGCGCTGCCTTTCTGTCAAACACAACACTACACCTTGGGCACAACATAACTTCATAATTTTTCCCCTGGCCTTTGTGGAGAAACTCTATGAGGGTCTCCTCCTTCTTTGGGTAAGCAACTTTGTTATACTCTTCCTGTCGATGCTCCCCGTCGACTTCCATGGGGGTTTCTTTTGAGATCTCTACCATGTTGGTATCTATATTGACATCATCAGAAATATCCATTTTATGGATTTTCATTTGAATTCCATCGGGGGCCTTGTCCATTCGAACGAAACCGTCAGCAGTTTCCTTCGTTATCACCATTAGGTTAGAGTCCTCAGTAACTCCTTCGGTGAAGCCATCAGTAACTTTGTAGTCAAAACTATTAGTAGTTTCTTTGATTAAGCCTTCAGTAGCTTCGCGAAAAAAATCTTTCATGAACTTATGGTCGAGATCTTCAGTAACCTGGACCAAAACAGCCTCATTGATGAAGTCTTCAATGACTTCGATCATGTTGATTGCATTGTTGAAATCTTCAGCGACTTCAATCATGTTGACTTCATTTGGCTCCGTATAATGAGCGTCAGCAACTTGTAGAGGGTCATTGTCAACTTTCATCTGGTTCTTGGACTTCTCCCCGAACTTAAGTCTTCCATCCAAGATAGCATTCTGAATAAGATCCATGAAAAGAAAACATTGAGAGGTTTTATGACCCAAGAAATTATGGTATTTAGTAAACCCTTTTTTCTTTCTTTGCTCTAAAGGAGGCATTTTAGCACTAGTGAGTACTATCATTTGCCCATCCTTAACTAACAAATCAAAGATTTCGTTATATTTTGTGACGTCGAATGTGTAAGTTTTCTTTGGAAACCTATCATTCTTTTCTGGTTCGGCAGGGTTCTTTCTATTCGAAGGTGCTAAAACCTTGTAAGAGTAAGGTGAGCCTTGTTTCAATATGATGAGATCTACTTCATTCTCATCAAAACTCATAGGCTCATTGTAAGGCCTTTCATCCTCTTCATTGAATTTGACATAGACTATTCTATTATTCTTATTTACCCTAACCTTTTCTTCTTTCAAACGTTCTAACTGTCGAACCCTATCAGACAACTAGGCCATATCCCTCAGGTATTGAGCATCTAGTTTCATCCTAATGGAATAATCTAGGCCCCCAGTAGTCATTTCAACTAACTCATATTCTGGAACTTATGTGAAACACCTTGCCTTGAGAAGTCAAAACCTATTCAAATAATCGTCTATTGGCTTAGTAAACTTTCGTTTTATACTAGCCAATTCCTTCAAATTGATCTTTGTTTGTCGCATGTAGAACTGCTCATGGAACAAACGTTCTAACTGGGTCCAATTATGAATCGAATTTGGTGGTAGGATTGTGAACCAAGTGAAAACATTCTTTGCAAGAGAACTTGGGAAATATTTTACCCTAAGGTTCTCATCATTTGAAATTTCTTCTGCTTCTATCAGATACCTAGCCACATGTTCGACAGTAGACTCAGTAGTATCCCCAGAAAACTTAGTAAACTTAGGAACCTTTGTTCTTGGGGTAAATCTAACCGAATAATGTATTCAGATAACGGTGATGTATAATTTGGTCGTCGAAGGTCAAAATTTACTCCGTTACGTGCCATGATTCTTTCGACCATGGCAGCCAAATATTATTTGTTACTACATTGTTACGTCGAACTTGCTATACAATGTTTTCAGAATTCTGGTTCCTATTTACCAAAACTACCCTTGGTTCTTCTTCTCTAGGAATTTGTAGTTGATTCCTAAGGGGTTCGACTCTAGGTCGCTCGATCATTCCTTGGTTGTCTTGATTTTCCTAGGGTATATTTCCCAGATTTTGTTGAATTTGGTTAATGGTGATATCTTCGTCGAAAACTACCCCTTGGTTCTCTACCATATACTCCCTTAGTGGTTATTGAGGGGGATTCGGTACACCAAAGAATTCTACAAGGCGCTTCATTTGTGTTGCTAATTGTTGATTAGTTTGGGTAGTATTCTGAATAAGAAGCTGAAAGATTTCCCCCATAGTTTAGGACATCATTTGGACCATTTGAAGGTTACTCTCGTTCATCTATTGTCTTAAGTATGATGCAGAACTGGTTGTCAAATTTGGCATTTGGGTGGAATACCCTAATCCTAAAGTTTGACTATTTCGACCCATATTTACCCCAAAGCCTAATCCTTATAATGGCGAAGTCATTATGGGTTTTGTATATAATGGAGGAGCGTTTTGTAAGTTTTCCATCATCGAAGTTGGCATTCCATAGGGTAGGTCTCGAGGCAGGGGTATTACAAATCTAGGAGGAGGGACGCTTCTGAATGTTAAAGCCCCTATTGGTGGTAGAGTTTGTGGAGGACCCCTTGGCCCAGTATAAGTTAGAATGGGTTGTGTATGGGCAATCAAATGTGTAGGTATTGAACTTCCCATAGATGGTATTGCTTTAGAGACAAGCGCTGAGACCGTTGGTCCTCCTGTCGAATATCCTATGAGTGGTTCTACATTGTTACTAGCTGTATCCTGAGGAATATTTGGCTGGTTAGAGTTTCCCACCATTCTCTTTCTATATCTTCTCCTTGTTCTATCTTCGTTAGCGGTGGATACTTTACCACTTCTTAATAACATGCAACGAAGTTTTCAAAGAGAAAGTTGACCGCAGAACTAATGAATTTTCAAGAATTTTGAAGAAAATTTTATGATCACTTAGCACTGTCCCACTGGGTGTGCCAATTTGTTCGCCATGAAAATTGGTGAACAACCGTTGATCATCCAAATCAAAAAAGATTTGTTTTACTCACAGGACCGACCACACAAATCTTAGGACATGTGCTAGTTGATCTTAAACAAATTTTGGAAAAACAATAAACACTTCGGCAGAGCTCATGATAAAAATAACTTGTTTCAAAAATGTAAATGGAACTGACACAAGAGATTAAAGTCGAAAGACTGGTAAAAATGTAGAAAGTAACTTGCGTAAGGAAAAGAGAAATTCTTAATGAAAAAGACTTATTGAACTGCATTGAAATGTAAAAATGGTGTTGCATCAACGTACATTCTCACGAACTCGTTTCTCTACACGCGGGTACTTTGAGTATATTGAGGAATTTGTACACAATTAAACACACACAAATCCTAACACTAAGAATTTCTATTTATACTAATCGAAAATAACTACCACCAATGGCTAACAAACTAAATCGAGACAAGTGAAGCTCTGCACGTCTTCGACTCTTTAAAGCGCTCCACATGTCTTCTTTAAGAAATGAATAAGAACAAACATTCCCTTCTTTATTTGAATTCAAATCTTCCTTTCGAAATGCCTTTAGTAGCACCTCTGTCGAATTACATTTCCCAATTGTTAGGAAATATTTCTAAGTCCCTAAAATAGTTCCTCCTTGCAAAGAGATGTCTTCGACTCACATTCAAAAAATGTAGTTCTGGTCAAAGTCATCTGATTTCTTCATAAACTCTATTATTTCCTTTTAATCCAATTCAGGCGTTGAAATTTAGAGCCAACATGAGGTGACTCTCAAGAATACATGATCTTATTTTCAAGATCCTTCCTCCTCTTATCATGATAACTCTTCTACCTACTATGTGAAGCCTTCATCTTCTCCTAACTCAGCTTTACCTTCTCAGTATTCTGTTGAACAATGTTAGTTCCAAGCACCACACACTCACCAGATTCATGCCAACATAGAGGTGTCCCACACCTCCGACCATACAAATATTCAAAAGGCACCACCCCAATACTAGAATGAGAACTGTTATTATAAGTGAACTCGATTAACTGGAAATGAGTATCCCAAGAGCCTCCTTATTCAAGAACATAAACCCTCAACAAATCCTCAAAGGACTAAATAGTCCTCTTAGTCTAACCATCAATTTATGGATGATAAGTTGAACTCAACCTCAAATTTGAACCCAAAGCCTCTTGCAAACTTTCCCAAAATCTGGAAGTAAACCTCAAATTTCTATCTAATATAATACTCAACGGAACTCCATGCAGCATCACAATAACACAGACATAAATCTTCGCCAACTTATGCAAAGAAAAACTGATGTTAATCGGAATAAAATGCACCGACTTTGTCAGTCTATAAACCACCACCCATATGGCATCATGCCCTCTCGGAGTGTTCGGCAATCCAGTCACAAAATCCATAGATATGTTGTCCTATTTCAACTTTAGGATGTCTAATGGTTGCATCAACCCCGCAGGTTTCTGATGTTCGACTTTAGATTTCTGGAAAGTCAAACAAGCATCCACAAATTGTGCCACATCTCTTTTCAATCCATGCCACCAAAATATCTTCTTCAAATCCTGATACATCTTTGTAGCTCTTGGATAAATACTCAGGCTACTCTTATGAATTTCCTCTAGAATCATTCTTTTCAACTCAGAATCATCTAGAATATAAATCCTGTCACGAAACCTAAGCACACCTTACTCATCCACTATGAAGTCACTATCCTTAGTCTGATTACCTCTGATCATCAAGTCCACCAACTTCACATCCAACTTCTGACCTTCTATTAGATCTGAGTCACAAGTTAAAAGTTATCATCTGTTTAATGGAGGTTGGTCAAGAAATCCCAAATACATGCCTTCACCAAATTCAGCATCAGACCCCCATCTTCAAACGCATTTATCTCTCTCATCACAAACATGCAAAAGGCAACTCTTCCCTCAAAATCTGATCTCATAAGCCAAACAAACCCTTTAATGTTATAATTTCTCCTTTAGATTTACAACCTTGCCATTTGTGTAGAAGTACCGGTTATCTAAAAAGTAGTAATGTATGCAACACTCCTTTAGATTTACAACCTTGCCATTTGTGTAGAAGTACCGGTTATCTAAAAAGTAGTAATGTATGCAACACTACATAATTTACCTTAATCATGCTCATTATCCCACCAATTATAATGCAAATAAACATCTTATGCGAAATATGTATTTAATGTATGCTTTCGCACAATTTTCCCCCCTATAAAAATATAACATATAATTCATAAATTGTGATTCAAAAGTATCATTCACATGGTAATAATTAGATATATGAAATTACTCTGTATTAACATAACACCCGTAGTGTTTCTGATGATATATTCACATTAAGGATAAAATGAGCATAAAAAAAAACTTCTTATTTTACCACAAAAGTGCAGTAATGATATTGGTTATAATCATTGGTTATAATCCCGAGGTTAATAGGAAAATACATTGAAGGATTAATATGACGATTTACACATTCAAAATATATTTCATTTTAAAATAATAAAAATTAAAGTTTGATATAAAAAATTTAACTTGAAATATAATATATTTTAAATTTAATATAACTACGAGTTATTTAAATAATAAGTAATCAAATAATTATTGTATCATTTATCTCTAATATGATTGGACATTTGATTTTTTTTTTTACAAAATCATTGTCTAAAAATAAGTTTTGGCGGTCATAATTGTTCTACAGAATAACAAGATTAAAAAAATCTTCAAGTTAAATACGTTATTAAATATAAAATAAAATTATTGAAATAATTATGGAAGGATCAATCACTTCAATTTGAATGTTTTTAATAAAATTATATCTGACTGATAAAAAATATATGATAACCTAAAATAAATAAATAAAATATAGTTTTTTTCACCATAAAATATCTTATTTCACCACATAGTTGGAGTAATAATATAAGATATAATCATGAGTTTAATATAAAGATACATTCAGGGACAAATACGATGAGTTACACATTTGATGACCAAAATAATAGTTTGCACATTTATTTTTTGATTTTTATTTGATGTTCATTTGTTTTAATATATGTATTTTAATAGTTTTGTTAACTTCTCAACTCAGTTTATACATATTTTAATAATTTTGATAAATATTATATTTCAAATAGATAACTAATAGTATTATTATGTATTATTCAATTTTTTCAAACAACTCATTGTATTCTTTGTTTGTCTATGATTTATTATCTAAAATATATATTACTGTATTTATTGTATCTTCTTAGAAACTTATTTTCTAATATTTAGAATTCTCATGCATGTTAATGACAATGGACCTTGTCTTCCAAAATTCGAAGAACTTATTATTATCAAATTTGACACACCCCTAAATGGTGGGTGGCCCGCTCATTGTATTCTTTGTTTGTCTATGATTTATTATCTAAAATATGTATTACTGTATTTATTGTATCTTCTTAGAAACTTATTTTCTAATATTTAGAATTCTCATGCATGTTAATGACAATGGACCTTGTCTTCCAAAATACGAAGAACTTATTATTATCAAATTTGACACACCCCTAAATGGTGGGTGGCCCGCTCATTGTATTCTTTGTTTGTCTATGATTTATTATCTAAAATATGTATTACTGTATTTATTGTATCTTCCTAGAAATTTATTTTCTAATATTTAGAATTCTCATGCATGTTAATGACAATGGACCTTGTCTTCCAAAATACGAAGAACTTATTATTATAATCAGGCTTTGATACCATGTTAAGAAGTATGGTTGGGCCTAACTCAACCCTACAAAACCGGTTGGTAGAGTGAGGATTACCCCCACTTATAAACACATGTTCATGTCATATATTGTCCGATGTGAGACTCTTAACAGATTGAGTTAAACATATTTACAATGGATTGAGTGATAAGTAATTATCAATGTTATAAAAAGTTCTATGATCAAAGATGAACTTACTTTATATTTTTGTTCATTTGCAATGAAAGTAAAAGAAAATGCAATTTATGTTTCATATCCTAATCACAGTTTGATTTTTTTCTTACATGTTCCTATATTATATGTAGAATGTGATTTTTTGTATATAGTTTTTTTTTTTGTTATTTTCCCACATTCTTATATATGTTATAGAAAGTACAATATCAATCCACAACTTTACGTAGAAGTACCGGTTATCTAAAAAGTAGTAATGTAACACTACATAATTTACCTTATTCATGCTCATTATCCCACCCATTAAATGCAAATAATTATTAAATAATAAATTATTTATGCAAACAACATTTAAATACTCATTTATGTGCTTTTAGATAAGGCTTAAATATCATATCACAACAATATAATAAAGAAGACAAAATATAATAAAGAAGACAAAAAAGTTGATCTTCAATTTCATTTTTTAAGACTTCCATTGCTATTCTCATAAAAGAAGATATTTATGGGAGAAAAAAATATTAAATAATAAAATAATATCATATAAAATTATTACAAAACTCAACATGACATTTTTTATAAAATAATACAATATTATATAAAATAATATCAATATGAAATTAAAAGTATTTAACATGACATTTTATTAATAATATTTTGATCTTGCCACAACCTTGATAATATCTAACTTCCACTACCACATTTAATGAGAAATATGTATTGAATGTATGCTTTCAAACAATTTTCCCTATAAAAACTTAACATATAATTCATAAATTGTGATTCAAAAGCATTATTCACACAGTAACAATTAGATACATGTACTGATGTAACACCCGTGGTGTTTCTTATAATATATTCAAATTAGTAATAATTTACTACATCAATCATGATAAGTTGCAGTAATAATATATGAGATATAATCCTGAGTTTAATATGAAGATATATTGAAAGACTAATATAATGATTTATACATTTAAAATATATTTCATTTTAAATTGAAATATAATACATCTTAAAATTATTATAACTAACATTTAATTAAATTATTAGTAATCAAATAATTATTATATCTTTTATCTCTAATATAATTGGACATTTGTTTTTTTTTACAAAATTATTATCGAATAATATTTTTTGACGATCATAATTGCTCTACATAATAACAACATTAAAATAAATTTTCAAATTAAATACGTCATTAAATATAAAGAAAAATTGAAATAGTTATCAAGGATCAATCAATTCAATTTCAATGTTTTTAATAAAATTATCTTAGTGATAACAAAATATATGATAACTTAAAATAAATAAATAAATATATTTTTTTCACCAATAAAAAAAAAATCTTATTTCACCACATAATTGGAGTAATAATATAGGACATATTCATGAGTTTAAGATGAAGATACATTCAGAGAGACTAATAGAATAAGTTACATATTTGATGACCAAAATGGTAGTTTGGACATTTGTTTTTTTGTAAGATGTTTTGTAAGATGTTGATTTGTTTTAATATATGTATTTTAATAGTTTTGTTAACTTCTCAACTCAGTTTACGCATATTTTAATAATTTTAATAAATATTATATCTCAAATAAATAATTAATAGGATTATGTTGTATTCAATTGTTTCATACATTTCTTTGTATTCTTTGGTTGTCTATGATTTATCATCTAAAATATATATTATTGTATTTATTATATATTTCTTGAAACCTATTTTTCAATATTTACAATTCTAATGCATCTTGAATTTTCTTATCTTGTATACATACAATAACATGTATTTGATATTAAATGAGAATGTACCTTTTCATCGCAAGATGAAATTGTAACTTTTAAGACTTCATACGTTGTTTACAAAGGGGTCTTTCAAAACATGAATAACGTAGGTTATCTATTATATCCTAAATTATTATCAAATTCGATTTTAATTTTTATTTAACAAATAACTTTATGCGGTCAATTTTCTTTCATATGTTTAGTCCATTGGTTAACTATGCTATCGAATGATATTATTGTGGTTAGAAATGTAACACTCAACACATAATTGACTAATATATTATGCATGAAACATTAAAATTGGCTCTGAGCACCTACAAAATATTTTAAGGAAATATAACAAGTCGTATACAATAAGAAAATTGAACTAAAATGTATACAATAAAGGTGTTTAAGAAAACTGCGCACACTAGTGGAAAAAAGGTTTGTTAAGTCGATTGAAAATGACTTTTTAAGTCGGGTCTGAAACTGACCTAAGAATTACCGACATAAGAAGTTTTGACTTCTTAAGTCAGATTTTGACCTGACTTAAGAAAATTTTATTAGGTCGGTTTAACTACGTCCGACTTAATAAGTCTAGGTTTTTAGAAAGACCTTATTCAATTTTTACCCGACTTAAGAACTTCTTTTCTTAAATCAGATATATATAACCGACCTAACAAGTTTGATTTTTTTTAATATCAATTTTTTTGGGATAGTGCATATATATATATATATATATATATATATATATATATATATATATATATATATATATATATATATATATATATATATATATATATATATATATATATATATATATATATATATATATATATATATATATATATATATATATATATATATATATATATATATATATATATATAAAAGATAGATTCATACAATCAAAAGTTCCAATAGTTTTTCATCTGAAACAACTCCAACCTACTGCAGGTGGTACAAAAGAGCATTATTTGTTAAAGATAGATTCATACAACCAAAAGAAAAACTTATATTGAAGACAAAAAGTATTGTCAGAACTGTTACATTTCAAAGAAAAATAGCCACAGCAAACTCACAAGTTCGTTGACATGAGAAGTGGTGATTCTTTTTCCCAGCAAGCTAAGCTGTTCTAACATTGTCTCTGCATCTCGAAGTGAACCGTTTGCATTCATGGCAATAAGGTCCAGAGCATCTGTGTCGACGTCAAGGTTCTCTTGAGTAGATAGTTTCTTTAACCTTGTCGCAATATCCCCATCTTTAATTTTATTGAAAAGGTACTTCTGACATCGAGACTGAATTGTTCTTGGCACATTATCAATATCTGATGTTATAAATATGAACACAACATGTTGAGGCGGTTCTTCGAGAAACTTGAGAAATCCAAGCCATGCCTTGGAGGTTAACATGTGACACTCGTCAATAACAAAAACCGTATATCGCAAGGAGACCACCGAAGAAGACCCAACCAAAAATCTTTTCAGCAGATATCTAACTCTATCAATTCCTTTTTTATTAGACCCAACCGACAAACTTTTCAGCAGATATCCCATGAGGGGGCCAAACTTTCAGCAAGACCAAGAACTAATGTAATATCATCCCTTTGAACTCCTAATTGCTCACAGGCATCCTCCTATGTTGCACTACCTGAATGTTGAAAATTATCGGTTATGCATTATTGTTCAATCTTCAGGAAAGAAGACTTTCCAACACCAGGGCTACAGACTAAGCACCTATTGCACCTCGTGCTACAACTCTCTCAAATGTTTGAGAAGCTTCAACAACAAGATAAGGTATAGGCAATATTTATGACAGTATATAAATATCAGAAAAAATGATGACTAACACGAAAAGCCTGCTCATAAATCATGTGCAATCCAGTAGCAGCAGTGTGCTATGCTCACCAAATAAGAAAATCCCACACGGTAGAGCAGTGCAACTTTAACCATAATCCTTATCACAATCAATATCCCTGAGTGTGGTTTCAGCAACATCACCGAAATATTGTCTTACTCAAAAAGTCAAGGACACAAGGCGACACATGAAGACCTAAACTTTTTAGCCTGACACGAACAGACCTAACTTGCATACATGGGAAAAAATAATGCTACAGTTACAAATACTTCATAAATCATCTTGGAATTGGAAACAGTAAATAAGTATAATACTTTGCTTTTGATGCACTGTGAATGTAAACTTTTTAACACTATCATCCAATGTTGTTTTGGGATTGCACTCAATGAGCTTGTTTGAATAAATTACTAAAATGAGATGCCAATTGACAAACTCATTAAATGACATGGCAAAACATTACCAGAAAATCGTTATTTGACATTGTTATTTGACCACTGCTGTCACTACATGACAAAGTCACTTTTGTAATATCATTATCAATATTGACCTTGCTTCTGCCAAGTACTTAGGTACACTAGACATGTTTTTCATACCACCAGCCACAACAACATCATTTATGCCTAGTTGAATACTCTGTGCAGCAAGCATTGTAGCTGCAGTTAACCAAGAAAGGTTTATTAACCTTGTTCATTCATTAAAATAATAAAACTAAAAGATACCAAGAAAATAATCCTTGTTTATAGTACATTACACACCTTTCATTCCTGATGCACAAACTTTGTTAACACTAGTGACTCACAGTCTGGAAACTAATGAACACTATGTACGAAATTCATTGCTCGAGTCTTTCCTTCAATTAATTTAGCCTTTATCTGGATGTCATCAGCAGTCTCTGCTGCTTCAATGACAATTTCCAGATTACATATCTCCGAATAAATTTCAGGCTCTGCGACTAGGAATGGATAGGAACAGCTGCTGAGACTATTATCTTCGACCTGAGTAAAGATTAACAAACCAGAGAGAAAGATATAACTTCCAAAACTAGCAACAATCACTTTGTAAAATTTAAGCAGATTTTATTTGGTTAAAAGAATATCACAGAAAATGAAAGTATATAGATATTGTAAGTTACCTCAATAAATCCTCTTCCAATCATATTTGGTATATGACAAGAGAAGCTGAGATTCTGAAGCTCATGATGTCCAGAGGCTGCTTCGGCACCATCAATCAAATCATAACAATTATCCTCTACCAGATACTTTCCTTCGAGTGCGCAGAGTAATCTAAAATCAAGAGGGAAAGGTTTAGCTTTTCGCCTCTCAAATCTTAAACGAATAAGGTGTTTAGAAACTACCTTGTACTATACAAGAAAAGGTTTAACCCTTTCACAGAAAATTTAACGTCTGCACTCGCAGAAACAGCAAGGGGCTTCACGCACAAAACCTGACAACTTTCTAAGCTTCCAAAATGCAACGGCACATCCAAGGCCACCTGACCTACACGAGATAAACAAGAAATAAATTTTAATCCAAGTAACGTAGTCGAAAACTATAATGGTAACTGAAATACAATCACATGAGAAGAATGGATGCCACACAAACAATAAGAGGGAACATACCATTATACAGAATAGCTACAGAGTTCCGCACTCTTGCATATATCAACCCTGTTCTCCAAAGTGAACCATTCGATGCAGCTAGAAGCTTTCTCAAGCTAGATCCGAGATTATATCATAGATGCATTATGAAACAGTAATAAGCTCATTCTGATTTATATGTTTGATGGTTCCATTAGGAAATTTATATACAGAACTATATCAAATTATACCTCATCCCATGCCGAATTTTATAGGCGGAGACATATAGTTAAAATAATACACCCTGGCCTTATATAGCTCTCTATATCTGTGAGACATATAGTTAAAAAATTTCTTCCATTCTCACTTTCAATGACTTCAGGTTACGCAAGAAATCTAGATTGATCTTCAACAAATTAGGAAATAAGTAGAGAACCTAAGCAAATAGGGATGTAAGTGAATAAGTCTAATGTAAGTCAATTACGGAATTCAATTGTAATTGGAGATACTGTTAAAATAGTTCTTAAATAAATAAATAATTTCTTCTCGAATTTTAAGAAAATAAATAAAATAAAGAATCTTACGAAAGTAAGAAATAGTTTCAAACATGGTAAGCTAAGGTACCTGAAGAGTAGCTGGAGTGACCGTCAATGCTTTTGTATTAGCAAGCTCTAGTAGCCAACTGCGTAGAAGCAAATGAGGGTCCTCTTTATACCAAGATACTTCTGCATCAATATCTACATGTCTAAGAGAAGAAACATTGCTTCCAGATAATTTCTGATAAGGAGTACCGACAAAAACTAACTTACGAAGACTGGGAGTGCATAGATCAATGCCATAAAAGATGTATTTGTGATTATATATAGTTAAATTGACAAGTGTCACACTTGATATGCAAAGAGTTCATGCACACGTCATAATACAATTGCAAATGAGCAAACTATTCAACCGGTTAAAATTTGAAAATGGCTCGGCACGGTCATTATCGTCAACACCAAATGTAAAATTGCCTAGCTACAAGTTGGTTAATGCCGACAAATTGAGCGATTTAGGAAATAGTGTTCCATGATCGCAATGGAAAATAGAAAGCTTAAGAAATGTTAAAGTCTGACATGAAAACAGACTACATGGAATTTGCGCAATGTGACCATTGATACAAAGTCCTAATCGCTACACATTGTGTGAAAGAGCATAATCCACAATCCTTTTAACTTCAAACTCAAAGTGACCATGAACACTCCTAAAATTAAGAGTTTGCAATGAGATAGAGGAAACGCGAAGAGATAAAACCTTAGAAGTTAATTTGGCGAATTTCTTGTAAGCTCGACGGTTTGAAGAATGCAATGTAACAGATGGAATACATTTCCAGAGATCCTTCCATCTTGTGGATAAAACGCAGGTTTGAACCGCGATTTTGGTGTTTAAAAAAGACAATATGTGAAGGATAATGCTTTCGGGTAAGTCATTGAGCCTGTCTTCATTTTCACTCTCGTCGAGTTTTATTCTTTTCATCGGTGGCGGGATCAATATCTCACCAACAGAATCAGACATTTGGATAAATACCTAATTGTCGCACCTCAAAAAATCACGGAGACATTTCGGAGAAACGACCCTCGCGCGAAAGGCGCGGAAATGCGGTTCGACAGATTCGCCACTGAACTTTATTTTTCCCGAATAAACGGGAGAGGAAAATATCGAGAAAATCTCTTGAAATGCGGAAGGAACACGGCCGTCGCAACCATACGTTCCTGGGTTCGGGAGTCGGTTACGCGAGGGGAAGGTACTAGCACCCCTCACGTCCGTCGTACTCGACGGGAACCTCTTAATTCGAGTTAATGGATGTTAGCTAAACTTAATTCTTCTCTTCTCACTACTAAATGCTAAAGGATACTATAAAGGGCTAAGACACTAGGGGAAAGGGGATGGTTAGAAAATAGGGTGCTCGCCAAGGATTGGGGCCCTTGTGCCTACGTATGCTCATTCGGACGAGAATGAGAAATCAGAGCGTCGTAGTTCGACTACGGGAAAGGATGAGGGAAATGGAAGATGGAGGGAATTGTGCTCGCCAAGATCATCGCAATCTTGTGCCTACGTATCTTACATTCAAGAATGAATGAAGAATCAGAGCGTCCGTAGTTCGTGGTAACGACCACGAAAGAAACTGGATTGAATTGGTTTGAAGTGGGTACGAATGACGATTACTCGAAGCTTAAGAAAGACTTCTCGTACCCAAGTAATCGGGAGAGCGAACCAAAGACTTGGAACACTCTCTTTTTCATCTTGAAGAATAATGTTATGTTTGAATGGTGTTTGAACTGATGACGATTACTTTTGCTTTAAGAAAGATTTCTCGGACCAAAATAATCGGGAGGGCGAACCAAAGACTTGGAACGCTCTCTTTTTCATCGTAAGAGAAGTTGTGTTTGAAAGGATGAGGTTGAAATGATGACGATTACTTGAAGCTTAAGAAAGACTTCTCAAACTCTAAATGATCGGGAGAGCGAACCAAAGACTTGGAACACTCTCTTTTTCATCGTGAAAGGAAAGTTGTTTAAGTTGGAAATAGTTGAACGATGTCGAGTTGTTAATGTTATTTAGAGGCATCAATTGCTCACACACGAATAAGATAACTCGCATATAAACAACGGAAAGCAAGATCAAAGACTTGAACCTACTCTTTACACCTTGAAAAGAATTGAATAGTTGTTAATTGATTGATAGTTTGTTACGAAAATCCACTTGACGTTGGATCAAGGGTTTGACACGTTATCGCGTGCAAAACGTGTTAAAAATGAAATGGTTTGAAAAAGAGACCGGCTTGACTTACGCATCAAGGGTCGAGTTGTAATAGGTTGACGGCGAATGCGTATGAGCACTCGACTTATGGGTTGTTTGAGAGTGGCTCGATGATGAATCGAGAATTAGTTTGAAAATAGTTTGATCTGCTCTAGTCCCTATGGGTGCTTCTAGGAGATAAACTAATAATCAAATAAATGCGAAACATACATCGGAATGGGAGAGGGGTACATGTAATTTACACGGGATTGCACGAAATAAAGGGGTCTCATTGTCAGGTAGCCCAAGAGAAAGTCGTGTGTGTGCATTTGTGTCCTAAACTACGCCTTGAGCAAAGTCGGGCACGACTTAACATCGAGATACCTGCAAATAACCAATGATCCAACAGTCCACCAATTTGGTTTTTAGGAGTTTCGATAATTTATTAGGTATTTTCGAATATGGGTGAATAAATATGATAAATATGAGATATATGAATAATAACATGAACAATATGAATAAATAATATGTTAAGATAAATGTAGCAATAATATGAATAATATGAATAATAATATAACAATATAATATCCACAATAATATTTGACGGAAATTTAAGTTAGTGGTCAATGAAATAAAATCGAAAGAAAAAAAGGGGGTCTCAGATCCTTTGTTTCACGCCACTAATGTGACGGTTAAACGTCGGAAATCTCGTCATCGACCCTAAACACGATAAAAAATAAATAAAAGAAAATATAATTGAAAGTATAAACCAAAATTAAATATCCAAAGAACTTTAACAATATTAATGAAGGATATTAACAATATGAGTTAGAAAAAAAAACAGCTGTATATAAATTAATTAAAGTTCTCACTAAAATTATTCAAAAAAAACATTATGAGAACTTCAACTTAAAACTCATTAGAAGATATATTATATATTTTTTTTTAAAAAGAAAAGAAAAGGAGAGATCTATGGACTCCTAAGAAAAACCGAACAAAATTTTTAAAAAGAAAACAAAAAGATCCCAAAAAGTTGTGTAATAGTGTAAACGGGTTGATCTCTTTGCCAAAATCCAATGGGAAATAGATGGTCATGGCTCAGACATAGGTTTCTTAAAAGACAACAAAATCAAAAGAAAATCTCAAAAGCAACATCAAATACGGGCATGGCGGAAACAACAAGGCGTTAGGAATCCCCTGTTCCACCATAGATCAAGATTATCAACAGAATAAACAAGGTCAATGATAAAACCTTCTTGCGATTCTAATCTCTTCTTTCTGTTTCTTCTTATCTCTGTTTGCTCTGGTTTCGTTTTTGTTTATTGTTTACGAAATCGGTGATGGATATTGGTGGTGAATGGGTTTGGTTCATGATGTTTGTTTTGGGTGAAAGTTTCGCTGTTGGAAGTTATGGTGATTTTGAGGTTGAAGGGTGTATTGGAAGAAGAAACGTTCTTGCGGAAATGGATTATGTTGGAATAGGTTGAGATTGAGGGTTATTGAGAAGGTTCAATAAAGTTGGGGACAGGGTATTTGGTCGGATGGGTAGTTGGAGGGCGATAATGAAACGTATTTTGTGTGAAGCTCTGGGTTAACGGATGAGTAGGATTCAGAGAGTTTCGAAGTTGGATTTTCACGGCTTAATGATTGCAGAAGGGTGATGAGTTTTTCGATTCTGGTTCTTGAAGTGATGAGAAACTTTTTTCAAAAAAAGTTCTGTTGTTGTTGTTTTTATCCTCCTTTCTGAAGATTGGGTTCCCCCTCAAATATCAAGAGAGGAACCCTCAACAAAGGGAGCGTGATGTTCAAGGCTAGCTGTTAAGTCCCCTTTTGTGGTACAATTTGCTGCAGGTTTGTGGTGCTCAGGCTACTACCCTTTGTTTGCTAGTGGTTTGGCTGTTATTACTGCACTCTGCTATGTTTTTTTTTTGCTTTTGCAGGTTATGAGCTATCCCTTTCTTTGCTGTTGTCTGGTGTGGGATGAGAGATCATGACACGACCTTGTGTGGGGCCCCCTTGAAGATTTGCAAGGTGATGATTTCCTTGTGAATTACATTCACTGCAGTATTTATTTTTTTACTGATGTGAAACTTTAATAATCGGCCAAGTCTTGCTTGATCTGTAAGTGATAAGTTCATCATATTTTGCTCCTTTCTTGTAGGACACGTTTGGCTGCGATATGATTAATTCTGCACAAGGTTGTTTATGCAGATGCACTACGGATCAAGCTTACTACAGTGCGAAGATTTTGTTTCAATTTGATTCATGATATCATGGTGAATCAAGACCTTTTTCTATCAAATCTTTGTTGCTGTCATCGACTTCTTCTAACCATCAAGTGCCTTTTCTAAGTGTTGTGTTTACTAGTAACAAAACCTAATACTTGTTTCTAATAACCACGAGCTTATTTTTTTACTGAACCTTACTCTCTCGATACCAGGTTGTGCGAGCCGTGGAAATTGGCACGAGGCTTTTAATGACGGAAACGCACGAGTGGTCATAACTTTAATGGACCAGGAAGGACTTTGGGAGGTAACCTGTTATGACGATAATTTGAAGAATAAGGATCAGAACTGTAAAACCCAAAGTCCACTGCATATGGCCGGTACGTTCACAATGATTCGCTCATTCTTTGTTACACTTCTTTCAAGTCGAATACGTGATCAATCAAATTAAAGAAATTATGGAACCTTCACCATCTCTCTATGCAGGTATACTAAATTGTGAGAACAAGTTCTTAATATGAATTCTTATGCGTCTGTTGTTGGTACAGGTGAGAACCAGAGGTATCGGGAATAGCATAACTCGCGACTGACCGAGCCGCCGCTTTGAACAATGTTCTCTATCAATTCAAGCAGATGGAGCCTATTTCTATTTCGACATTCTTCATGGTAATTCCTTTCTGTTTTTTTTTCAATCACTCTTTAGGAAGTTCACTGCAAATTTTTCATCATCCAAAATCTGAACAATTGCAGTCTTGAGCCTATGGTAATCTTCAACAGTGTTGTACACCTGAAGAAATCCTCACTTAACCAGTTATAAACCCGTCCTTGTCTCTAGGATCCCTTTCAGCATTTCTCAAAGCTTGGTAATATACAGGAACTTCTATAGCATGATAAACCCTAAGATAAAACCTCAACCTCAATGCATCATCCTCACTCGTCACACGAAGCTTTGAAGGCAAACCCACCATAATCATAGCGGCACACATTTCAGGTGGGGCACCAAGAATTGTTCCCCATGATTCCTTTAGCATAATCCCCATTTTCACAACCAAATCATGGTTCCTCCTCATAATCCCTTCAATTCCACCTTCAAATCTATTCACAAACTCCAAAATCGAAGGTACCACAAGCTGAGGGCTATAATCTCGCATCCCAACCAGAGCACTCTCAGCAGGTAAACCCTTTCCATATTCATGCGCAACCACAGGATGGAACACATCTTTCAATTTCTTGTTACAATACGTACAAGCCACCGAAGGTGGAGAAAAGAACCCTTTGTACAAATTACTTACGTAAAAATCAACACCAATTTCTTTAACATCAACACACAAGCTTCCAATGGCGTGAGCACCGTCAACAAAAACCTGATCCATTTCTTCCCTCGGTGGTTCTAATCGCACAAGTATGATTCTCTTTCGTCTAATGCGAGATTTTCAACACCGGCAGGACTTCCCATATGCACTCACATATTAGGTATTTATGATTCGAGTTCTTCAATTTGAGTCAATGGTTGTAATCTTTTAGCTTGTAATAATGCTGTCCAAATTAGCAGGTTTTATAAATCAAAACTTCATCTCATCATCCTCTGTTTGTAATTCTGCAGGCCTTGGTTACATGTTGCTTGGGCTCAAAATCATGAGAGTCATGCTGCTTGGGCACAAAACAATGAGAATCAAAGTGGTGATGTCCTGTAAACTGAGAAGTCTGTTACGAAAGATGCGTTTGGTTTCAGTTGTGAGAAAATGGTGAGTGGATTTATTGCGCAAAGGCTATTCATAAAGCTAGGCATCTCATGCGCATAAAGTGTCGGCTGAGAGAATTGTAAATTCCCTTGCCGTTTATTTTGAACAAACATCTTATTAGTATTTCTCTGCTAACCTTTTTCATTCTTTTTCATGTACACGATGAGAATCTAAATCAACCTTGAAACTTGCCTTACGATAGATTGGATGCGGTGGACTTAGCATGGCGAAGAGGACAGGGTATGTTTTGCCTGAATATTATTATAGTGATGACGCAAAAAACCTGTGGTCTGATAAATATTTTGTGTCAGGTTTGGCAGTGTGATGCGAATTGGTGTTGAAAGGAAAATTGGGGTCACTAACTAATAAACACAGTTGAAGGCGTCAAATCCTCGTAAGCGTCAAACCCTCTCACGGCATGAATTATAGGTGTTTGGTTTCAAGTGTCAAAACAATTCCAACAATCTTAAATACTCATAACTTCTTATTGTGAGATGCAACATAAACTTCTTTGTAATTGTAACAGTATTTAGACATGGCTGGCTGGATAAAAAAAACTGGATAGTTTCTTTGCAGGAATCAACTTGTATCAAGACCTGGGCTGAGTGACTTGATGTGGATGACGCGCGCGTACGGTTATGCTGGTGGTCTTTGGTCTGATAGCAACAGGTTGCAATTTGACTCGAATTTCGCATTGGTGTGCTGCAAGAGATTTCCATATGGCTTGAACATCAAAATTACCGGCATCAGCTTCCATCGCATCAGCAACAACTTATTTACGGTTTACGTGTGTTTGCTTCAATGATCATACTCCTGGCTGCCGTTTTCGTATGCATACGTATTGCCTATTGTGCAGCGGTTGTGGAGTTCGCGTGTACTGGTGCGCGTAATGACTTGTTGCTGAATTTGCACAGGTTAATTTTTATGACAATTCTTGTTGATGGTTTTATTCTTTGGTACCAATACTTATCATTTCTATTTACCTTGTGAACTGCAGGCAGTATCTGTTGTATAGTTTGGGCATGAATTATGTGCGATTCAGCAGCTAGAGCTGTGGCTTAAGTGTGGGCAAGGTTGGGAGTAAATCATACAGTTAAAGCTTGGCTAGCAAATGGAAAGGAAAAATGGTAGCTAACTCAACTTTGTGATTGAAACAAATGGTGACTAGTGTGGTAGTGACGGTTAGGCTACTTTACTATACCGCAGGTCGACATTGCATAGTGAATTATTGTGAATCATTAACTTCATGTGGAATAGTACCTTTATGTCGGTTTGCTTGCAACTTATTTCTTTCCTTTTTTTTGAATTCATCACGTACAGGTTTGTGAAGTTGTGCGAGTCTGTGTGTGACGGTCCGCCAGTTACTCTTTGCTTTTACGCGTTTCCGGCTTCGTAAAAAGTGAATCATGGTGTGATGGCCAAATTACATGTAGCAGAGTGATTTTGACAGCTTGTACAACTTGACGGTGTTGGTTGGCATTTACTGTATTTCCGCGCGACCCCTACTTTCATTCATGTTTTGGAATGTTGTATTGAGCTTATCTTCAGCATGTTACTTTAGACGAGATGGAGTGGGTCATATGGAGATTATTTGAAGAATGAAGCCACGGTCCGTAGTTATTTTAGTTGCAGACCATATACCATGTATTGATGATAGATCACATGAAAACAACTTTGGCTAATGTATTTATTTCATATTCCTTGCTCAATCTATCTTCATTTTCTCTTGTAATGTACATGATTTTCCATGAGCATAATCTTCCATTAATTTGGCTTCCATTAATTTGGCTTGAAATACACTTTTATACCTTTTTTGAATTTTTATTTTTGCTTGCACAATTGTTCTTGTAATAACATGAGCTTCTTTTATTGGTGTCACAACAAGGCAATGCCACTCTTGAACTTCTAAAAGTGAATCTGAGACTGATGAAAGTATTAGAAGCAACATAACATCTGAACTTGAAAAGTGAAATTGAAGTGAGACCACGTTGAATCTCAAATTCCTCTATCCTTGAATTCTCATTAAGAACAAAACTCAAAATGAATTAAAACTTGGATCAAAAGTGATTCAAATCTTGAAATTGACACTGAAGAGCAAATGAGTCATCTAAAATTCTCGCTGAACTAATTGCCACCTGGATCTAAAATGAGCCACAATCTTTCAACATGAACCCCAACAGTTCAGATGCTACCACCAGATCACAGATTTGACCCATGAACCGCGTTTTCCCACAATCCCTGGTTGTAAATGAACCAATTCTTAATGATCTCTAATCATGAAGCATTCTGAACTTAGTACCACCTGAACTTGAACAACAAGCAGAAGCAACGTACAAATGAAAGTTATATAAAAGTAGGACAAATTTGGGGTATGACACTAATGTGAAGGAAAAAAAAACTAAACGGAATTATTTTTAGCAATTAATCCTTCAATCTAAGTATAAATATCTCATTGTGTCCATAAAATCAACTCAAGTGCTCATTCTTTTAAATGGTAGTATCATTTCTTAAGCAATTTTACAAATCGTAAGAGATAAAGTGCAATGAAAAAAACCTAGAAATTGGATAGGTAATTGATTGTGGTAAGCTGCTGGAAAGAAAAATGAATCTGAGAAATAGGACATACCATGTGAGCTGGAGTGATTGTTTGAAATGAATTTGGAATCCTGGGCGTAAGAAGTAGAGACAGAGGATTGTAATATGAAAGAGTTAAATCAAGATTTCTAGGGTTTGATTTTAGATTTTGAGGCAGAAATGTTTTTCGTCCAGAACGAAAGATTATGATGTTTCTTTAGCGACCAATTAATAAAAATATCTTTAAAAAATGTATTATATTATAATTGTTTTATTTCACTAAAATGTATTAAGTAGGAATCAAACCGGGGCCTTGTAAGAACCTCTTATGACATAGGAGCGAATGCGTCGCATATCGCCCAAAGAGCATACATTAAACACTCTAGACAAGTGAAGAGAAACCCCTCACTCATCATTTTCCATGTGCTTAAGGCTCGTAGTGTACAATGTTCATCGTATTTATTAGATGAGTTAGAATGTGTTTCGAGATGAGAAGAGAGACGCAAGGAAGGTCTAAGGGAAACTCAGCCCTAACGTTGTCATGCAAAATGGTCCTAAAGTCAGGATGCGAAAGGAGATTATATCCTAATGTTAGCATGCAAAATATGGACCTAAGGTTGAGGTTAAAAGGGACTAGCCTAATTGTTATCATGCTTGGATTGCAATCCTAGTGTCTATCTTACTCCAAATTTAATCAGAAATTAAATTCGTATAAGAAACCTAAGGGAACATGCAAAGGCAAGGAAAAAAGAAAAGAAATAAGGTAAAAACAACAACTACAACACCACCTCTTGCACAAGACAAAAGTAGGTGTAAAAAGGCAGGCAACAAGCAAGCAACGTAAAGGCAGCACACAAAGTTCAGAATAACAATAGCTGTGAAAAGTAGGGCAACAAGCATGTTTGCAATTAATCAAGAACCACCATTAATCATGGATAGATATCATGCAAGTATGAACATGTTTCAACAATTGAACATAATTGATCAACAACATTCCATCATAAAGAATCATCAAGGTTAACATGCTTTTCCATTCAAATTGAACGATCGACCGATCAAGCAAACGCGCAACAAAGTGGAGTCGGGAACAAATGCAAACGTGCATCAAACATCCAGCAAAGCAAACAATTCATGATAACCAATTAACATGACCCAAGCAATCAAAGCATACGATCATTACATCCATCAAACAACATGAACATGTTATGCATTCAAACTAAAATCGGACTTCACGTGTCGAAGAATCCAAATCAAACATTCAAGAATGATGAAATATGTCAAAAACACAGCCTGGAACGTGAAATTTATGAAGGGTAATTGGTTACCCATATATGGTAACCGATTACCACTGAACCAAAAACAGAAAAGCCCCTTTCAAAACCAGTTTTCAGCATCAAAAAACTTATCCAATCAATCACATGAACATGCAATCAATTAAGCACGAAAATAACATCAAATATCAGTGATCAAGCATCATGTAAGCACAATCAAACATTGAAATCACAAATCAAAAAGGTCCAAATCATCACAATGGATCAAAAATAATTAAAAGCCATGAATCTACATTGTGATTATGCAAATAAGTTTAAAACTGAATTAGATCTAGAATTACCAAACTTCAAAGTTGAGATTTGCTTTGGTAAGTGTTGATTCACTTGAAACTAACAGATCCAAGCTAGAAACCTAGAGATTCTTCAAGATCCAAGAGCTTCCTTATGGTAGAAATAAAGAACAAGCAAAATCAAGCCAATATTGATCCAAAAGCACTTCAAATCTAGCTTCCAAATTCAGTTCTCAATTCAAACGAAAATTGACTGATAAATTGAAGATAATGGAGATGAATGATGAAGGTTTAACTCTAAAATTCAAGGATTCCAATGAAGGATCAAAGAACACAAGTGGAAAGAGCTTTAATGGAGGTTTTGGGAATGAAAAAATGGAGAGAAAGTTGAGAGAATTTTCTCAAGAATGAATGTGAAATATGAAAATGAAGGTAATTGTGTGAGGTTTGGAGCAAATTCACTTAAATAAGCTCTAGGTTTGGAATCAAAATATGATTTGGAATTTGGATTAGCATTTGGAATGGAAACTAGGAGTGGAATTAGGAATGTAGTGTTTAAAATTTAGAGGGAAATGGTGAAAATTGAAACAATTCTAAATCCTTCCAATGATGATCATGTGATATTAATGGTTGAAAATGATTAGAAATTTGCAATGCTGAAAATTTGAATTTCTTGGAAAATTTCGCCCAGGGTAACTGATTACCCATATGTGGTAACCGGTTACCACATTCAAAAATTCCCAAATTGGTGCCAAATGGAGGGAATTCTGTGTAATCACCCGTTGCCACCTATTCTAAACTCTGTTAAGCCTCAAAAACTTTCCCTTGGATATTATAACTGTGAGAATGCCTGAGATAGCCTGTAAACTATCTCCTGAGCTGAAAATAACCTGCTGAATAAAATAAAATTGCCCGCTCGATCGCTGGGCAAAATAAATGCCGGAGCCTTTGATGCTCGCTGTTTAAACTCTTGCAACGAAAGGGAAACCTGAGCCACAGAAACACCTTAATCCCATGTCTTAAGAACCAATGCTATGATATGCAGAAATGAAAAATGCAGAGAAACATAAGCCAGTAAATCCAGAAACGATGAGGCAAATTTTGGGGTGCTACAACAACCTTGTTACAGAAAATGAATACAAGGACTTGAGGTATGCAATGGACAAAGTAAATTTGAGTGAAATGAGCAATACAGGGGATTACTATACTTAGTCTAACAAGTTTAGTTGTAACATCATATACTCTAGAATAGACCATGTCATTGCTAATGTGGATTGGTATCAGAAGTATTTGGACATGTCTTTGCACATTCTGGCCCCCACTACTTTTGACCATAATCTACTGCTGCTGAAGCTCAGGAATAAGAGGAGGAATGTGAAGCAATTTCAATTCAAGTTTCTCATTAGTGTTACTGAGATTAGTGGATTCCATGAGGCAATTCATAATAGTTGGCATGAAGGTATTGAGGGTAGGCCAATGTATGCTCTTTGGAACAAAATTTTGAGAACTCAAAGAGTTATAAAAAACTTGAGCATCCCTCTTTTTGGTGCTTCTCACTCTTTGAAAGTGGCTAGGAAAAACTTGGTGGATCTTCAAAACTAGCTGATGCACAACAGGGATGACCCTGAGATAATAGCTGAGATAAACAAGACCACTGGAGAGGTTTTAAGTGGAGTGCTAGAGGAGCAGAATCTCAGGAAAAGGGCTCAAATTAGCTAGCTGAGGTTAGGTGATGGAAATAACAGCTTTTTCCATGCCCATGTGAAAACTAGACAGAACTAAAATGATATAAGTGAGATGTACAAAGAGGATGGCAGTTTACTTACCAACCCTGTGGATATTGAGAATAAGATATTGCAGTTCTATGGTAATTTACTGGGCAAAGCTAATGACAGTTTAATTGGTATTGATATTGTAGCAATGAGATTTGGGCCCTAAGTTAGTGTTGAGCAAAAAAGAATGTTGGAAGTCTCTATTACTGACACTGAGACTTTTCAAGCCCTAAAGAGCATAGGTAACCTCAAAGCCCCTGAGTTTGATGGATATGGGGCAAAGTTTTTCAAAGAGACTTAGAATATTGTTAAGGTTGATGTCATCAAAGCTGTGAAGGAGTTATTTAATCAGAATTATATGTATCCAGCCATAAATAAAACCTTGGTCTCCCTTATCCCTAAAGGAAATGCTGGGAAAAATGTCAAAGACTTTAGACCTATTTCTTGTTGCACTATACAAGATTATCTCTAAAATTATAAATAATTGATTGTCTCATATCCTTCCTAGTATTATCAACCAGAGCCAAGTTGCGTTTGTGCCAGGTAAAGACATTCATGATCACCTCTTAGTTGCTTATGAATTGATTATGGGAGGAAGGTAGTTACTCCTAGATGCATGATTCAACTTGATATTCAAAAATCCTACGACACGGTGGACTGGTTTAGTATTGAGTGCATCATGAAGGATATTGGTTTTCCTAAGCAATTCACATCTTGGATAATGTTGGCTGTCACTACGGTCTCGTACAGGTTCAACATGGGTGGTAGGCTTTATAAGATCTTGAAAGTAAGAAGGGGCCTTAGACAAGGGGACCCCATATCTCCCCTTCTCTTTGTGGTTTTTATGGAGTATCTTCATAGGATCCTGCACAGTCTCAACAAAATTCTGAATTTCAACTATCATACGAAGTGCGAAAGAAACCAAATTATAAACATGTCATTTACTGATAATTTACTATTGTTTTCTAAGGGGGATGTGGGATTTGTGGACCTCCTCATGAAAAAAATCAATGGTTTCTCGAAGGTGACGGGTCTGGTTGTGAATCCAGCTAAATGCAGGGTTTATTTTGGTAGTGTGTAGGATGATATCAAGGAATCTATCTAAAGAATTACAAACAATGCTGAAGGCAGTCTTCCTTTCCGCTACCTTGGAGTCCCGCTTATAAGCAGAAAGTTTTCTGTGTAACATTACATGGCCCTGGTGGATTGTATTGTTAGTCGTATCAGGCATTAGAGATCTAAACTGCTCACTTATGCAGGTAGGGTCCAACTAATCAACATCATTTTGACGGTAATAACATCTTATTGGATTCAATGCCTCCCTTTTCCCAAGAAAGTCATTCGTGCTATTGAGGCTACTTGTAGAGCCTTTCTCTAGACAGGTGGGGATGCTCCTTCAAGGAAATATCTTGTGGCTTGGAAGCAAGTGTTTACCTTAAAAAACAAAGGTGGCCAGAATATCATTGCACTGGTGGAGTGGAATCAGGATAGTATGACGAAGCTGTTGTGGAACTTGAGTAAGAAGAAAGATACTCTTTGGGTAAAATGGATACATGCATTCTATTTCAAAGGGGAAACATGGAAAATGTGAAAAAGAATAAAAATATGTCTTGGGTGCTCAAAGCTATTTTGAGGAAGCGGGAGAGTATCCAAAACACGGTACTGGAATACAACGGAGGAGAAATTTAGTATCAAATTGATTTACTTGCCGATACTGGGTGAGGATCGAAAAGTTGAGTGGGGTTGCTTATTTCACAATTCTTTGGCTAGACCAAGAGCCTTGTTTATCCTTTGGTTGGTTTTCCATGGAAAGCTTGCTACTAGGGAGATATTAAAGAGATTTGGCATGATTTTGGAGGATAATTGCTCATTCTGCCAGCATACAGAAACTACAGATCACTTGTCTTTCTCGTGTCTGAATCTAAAGGAAATTTGGAAAAATATTTTTAGTTGGATTGGTATTGAGCGGGATCCGAAAGGATGGTGTGAAGAGATAAATTGGTTGATTCAAAAGGGTAAAGGAAAAGGTTGGAGGGCTTGCATGCTTTGAAGTCTTGCGGCGGAGACGGTTTATGAAATGTGGAACTATAGGAACATAGTTAGTTTTCATAATATAGTGGATACCATATAGATAAAGAGTATAGTAATTTATACTATTACTAATAGGGGGTGGAGTAACCCTATGCTTAGAAAGCACTTAGCTAATCTTATGGTTGATTAGTTCGGTCCTTTTTGTTGTGTTGGATGCTTGTTCTGATCTTGTTAGACCTTGTGTACATTCTTATTTGGTTCATAAAGCTTCTTTATTCAAAAAAAATGACAATGGACCTTTTCATCGCAAGATGAAATTCTAACTTTTAAGACTTCAGACTTGTTTACAAAGAGGTCTTCCAAAATATGAACAACATAGGTTATCTATTATATACTAAATTATTATCAAATTTGATTTTAATTTTTATTTAACAAATAATTTTATGCAGTCAATTTTCTTTCACAGGTTTAGTGCATTGATTTATTCTGCAATCGAATGATTTATTCTGCAATCGAATGATATTATGGTGGTTAGAAAATTCTTGGTCCAATATTTTTATATCTCAATATATAAATAAATATATGAATTTCATTAATTTATGTCATATTTATTGTTCTGTTAACACAGATGGATAGTGCTAAAAACCATTTCAACATATTTTGCTGCACGTTACATATTGTGTAAGTTTGTTCAAATTGCTATTTTAATTCACATTCAACATATGTACAATGGACTGATTTATAAGTAATTATCAATGTTATCAAAAGTTCTATGTTCTCTTATATATTTATTCTTTTTTCATTCAAGGATCGAAGATGAATTTACTTTATATTTTTGTTCAATTGCAGAAAAGTCAGAGAAGGGCAATTTATGTTTCATATCCTAATCACATTTTGATTTTTTTACATGTTCCTATAGTATTCGTAGAATGTGATTTTTTGTTTGATAATATGAGGATATAGTTATTTTTGGTTATTTTCATACATTCTTATATATGTTATAGAAAGTACAATATCTATCCACAACTTTTTCGCACGTGTAGAAGTACTAGTTATATAAAAAGTACTAATGTATGCAACACTGCTTAATTTACCTAATCCTGCTCATTATCCCACCCATTAAAATGCAAATAATTATCAAATAATAAATTAGTTATGCAAACAACATTTAAATGCTTATTTATGGGATTTTAGATAAGGCTTAAATATCATATCACAACACTCCCTATTAGAGCATAAATATCGCCTGTTGTTTATAAAGTTTCTACACAACAATCAAACCTACTGTGGCAATTTCAATGGGTAATTGAACAAAAATATCGTTACTACATTCGCAAACATTGTTACATTAAACAGCGTAGTTGAATTGCCTTTCGCAAACGTTATTACATGAGAGAGCGTAGTTTAATTGCCAGCTGTAATTTCAACACTAATTGTGGGATTTGATAGGATTTATTTTAGCATTTTTGATGGATTGTATAGATATTTGGAAAATAAAGTTGAATTGTTTAAAATAATATAAAAAATAAAATATGATTCATTTAAAGAACTCAATTGGATATGATATAAGTCATGTTAAAAATGCATTATGTTATTAATTTTAATCTGTGTTTTATTAGCAAACCATTAACCTTGCATATTATTTTCCAATTTATAAAACTATAGTCTACTCTACTAGATTTTGACCTATCTGGTACCAATTTCATAAAAATTTGGTATGCTTGAACGGAAGAATGTGATAGTTTCTCATAAAATTACATCATGTAGGAAGTTATTCTCTGTTTCTGGTACAGGTGTGCCTAGGATAGTCTTGACACTAATATTGATCATATCCCAGGCTATAAATATATAAAGGCAATACATTGTTTTGATGTAGCTTTTTATTTTCCAATTTTGTCCAATAATTCACACTATTATTCCATTTAACGCCCTTTACAAAATTCAACTACATAGGCGGTTAAAAATCTTCTACCATCTCACATTTTAATTTTTTTATATTAAAATTACTTTAAAAATGTATCAATGCATAAAAACTATTTTACCGTTATATCAAAATAATAACTTCCCATTCTCATTTAACCTATTTATTTAAGAAGAAAGATAATAAAAGAGAGAAAGAAAAGAAAACTAAGACAAAGAAAAGAAAGATATTCAACTTCATTGTTATTTAATCTAATTGTAGAAAACATTCATCAAGAACAAAACAGAAAAGAGAGAAGGAATTCGAGATAAATGATGGACATATTGGTATGTTTGTAACAACTTCTCTAATTTTCTCTAATTTAACTAAATTCTGATTTCTTTTATTTAAAGTTTATCTCATGTAACATGACAAAATTAGGAAAATTCAACCCAATTCATCAAATTTTGAATCTAGATTAGACAATAAAAATTTGTATTAATTTTTTTTGATAATTTGGAGCAATTTGATGGAAAAAAATGAAGCAGTTTATTTTTCTAATTATCTCATATTTTTAGTTGCTTAATCGTCAAAAGAAGAATATGGATATATAGAAGGATGGAAATTTGTAATTATCGTGGAACAAGGAACAAAGAAGAAAGAATATGTCATTTATTATTATTATTTCTCTTTTTTTATCACGCATTTCCTTTTTTATTTCTTCTGCCTCGGATTTTTTTGACACAACATTAGGGGGAGGCAATTGCATTTGTTGATTTTTTTTCCATTTAAATGTAATTATGTTGCAATTTTCACACTCATTTTGAATAAAATCCCTTTTTAAATAAAGATTTGTTGTCTTTGAAGTAAAAAATAGAAAAGGAAGAGATCTACTGAATATTTGTAAATTAATTGTTATTACTTTACTTTTATTGAGATGAACTGCAATATTTACAAGGTAAAAATTGTAAATGCGACTCAACTTTCTAATAAGTGTTATTGATAATGTATTTTGTTGAACCATTCAACATTGTTTCCAGGCTTTAAGTTGGGATTAACCGTGGTTATAGTTATGGAAACAAAATTACTCATAAGTTGTTTGACGTAGGATTCTCCTTATGGTAACATAATCGTTGTATAACTATTTTGAGGGTCGTGTTAGGGAAAACCTCCACAGAAACAAGTTTTTCTCCAATTTTTGAACCATGCACGTTTCCTGATTTAAACCATTGTTGTATGGAAGCTCTATTGTATGTTTGGCTGGTGGAAACAGTTACAGAATCTATCATAATTCGAGTGAAATTAAAAAGCAATAACCATTTGGTGATAAGTTGTTTGACATTTCTATGTTGCACTTGAATTTGTTATACAAAAAATCACTATTTATATTTTATACACATTAACTTTAAAAAAAAGACAATTAAACCTAAAAGGCATGAAAATACTATATAAGATATAATTATTTATACATAATTAAAAAAAATTTTATAATTTTCTGCAGTTATTAGACATAATTATTTAGATATAATTAATGTTGAATTTTATTCCATATATTTTCTATAACCTTATGTTTTTTATTGTTATTTTTTAAAATGAGAGAGATCTTCATATAAATAAATATACATTTATTTTAATTTTTATTTTATTTTATTGATATTTATTTATCATATATTTAATGCAAAATTAAGTTATAAAACACAAATTCATTTCACAAAATTTATTTCATAAAATATTTAATCTATAACATCTATATCTTCTTCTATAACATCTATAATCTATAACAATATATAAAGGCAAAACATCATTTTGGTGTAGCCTTTTTTTTCTTCCAAAACTATCCTTTGCTATGTTGAAAATTGTAACTGCATACCATTTTGTAATTTATCATTTCTGATCTGACCTGATCAGGAGGGGATCACGGGATGGCCACGCTCCGTTAGGCTGCTTCCTGTTCACCGGTGTTGAGGATGAGGAGGGGGTGTACCTGCAAGGCACTCCGATGCCAAAGTCAGAATTTGGGCAGAGTGAGAGCAAGAACAGAAAGTTAGAAGAGGTGAATTACCTGGCCCTCTTGGGGAAGAGGGTATTTATAGAGAGACCCAGCGCTGGGCCAACGGTCATTTGAGTTGGGCTGGATGGCCAGGCCCAATTCAAATGACTGCTAGGGCTTACGTGGCGTAGTGAAGACCAGGACGTGGTCTTCGCCCTAGTCCAACTGCTCCTAGATCTCCGGAAAGTGGGTTTGACCTGCTCTTTCGGAGGTGGGCAGTTGGTTGATGACGTGTCCCCGCGGAGGGGAGCACGTGGAGAACGTGTGGAAGGCAAGTTGTGCTGCCCGGCGGGAGGAGGTTCTGCCCTGACGGGATGGGCACAGGCTCTGCCCGACAGGATGGGCACAGGTTCTGCCCGTCAGGATGGGCACCTGCCTGACGGGAGGAGGTTCTGCCCTGATGGGATGGGCACAGGTTCTGCCCGACAGGATGGGCACAGGTTCTGCTCGTCAGGATGGGCACCTGCCTGACGGGAGGAGGTTCTGCCCTGACGGGATGGGCACAGGTTCTGCCCGACAGGATGGGCACAGGTTCTGCTCGTCAGGATGGGCACAGGTTCTGCTCGTCAGGATGGGCACCTGCCTGACGGGAGGAGGTTCTGCCCTAACGGGATGGGCACAGGTTCTGCTCGTCAGGATGGGCACAGGTTCTGCTCTTCAGGATGGGCACCTTCCTGACGGGAGGAGGTTCTGCCCTGACGGGATGGGCACAGGTTCTGCCTGACAGGATGGGCACAGGTTCTGCTCGTCAGGATGGGCACAGGTTCTGCCCACGAGATGGGCACCTGCCTGACGGGAGGAGGTTCTGCCCTGACGGGATGGGCATAGGTTCTGCCCGTCAGGATGGGCACAGGTTCTGCCCACGGGATGGGCACCTGCCTAACGGGAGGAGGTTCTGCCCATGGGTCCCTGCTCATTAGTGTGGTCCAATTGGGCCCAGCCTCAGTGGGATTTTGGGCCTTCTCGATTGTGGGCTAAGCCTCGGCCCAGTCCAGAACAGGAGCCCCCCAAGTCGTAGTTCGCTGTCAGGAGAGCTATGACTTAAGTAGAGAATAGCGTTGCGCGCGTTGATATGTCAGGCAGGATGCGAGAATGTCGTCGATCGTATCGATCATCTGGGAAGGGCGAAATTGCAGTCGCTCGACATCCAAAATATTATGCTCGACACCTTCGATCGTTTCTGCTCGACACCTGGGGTCGTGCCCGTTTATTATAACGTTTTGACTTCTGGGCTTGTGCCCCTTTTATGGAATTCTTGTTTTCCTTTCTAAGTTTTGTGTGCGTGCATGATTGTTATGCTTTTTCACTAAGTGTTGGCTCGTTTTGCCGAGCTCCATTATGATGTGAATGTTTATTGTTTTGTGGGGGACCTTTGCTCGGTGCGTGTTGCCCGGTAGTGTGGGGAACTATCCGGATGCCCGGGGTAGCTTCCTGGGCGGACAAGAGTTAGGTCACGGTTGTCTATCCTGTAGACTTGAACATCCCATCGCGAGCTGGGCGTTCGGCCGATCATGATACTGCGGCGGCGACTCTCGATCGAGGGGGTGCCGTCAAGCGGGCTATTCTCTTTTTGTTCGGGGAGGTATAGTGCCCGCTAGGGTATGGTCGGTGAGGTGTGGCCGTATCAGTCCACCCTCTTGTTCGCGCGGGTTGTCCCTCGCGGGCAGTGTTGTTTAACTGTAGTATTTTTTTTAGCTTTTCAGCGTTCCATGGTCGAGCTATATGGTCCCGTGTAAGTTTTCGAGGTGGTAGGTTTTCAAAGGGAGGACAAGGCTGGATGGAAGCCAGGGTCCTGCCCGGCAGAGTCTTCTGCCCGACGAAAGAGAGGACAAAGATTGGCTGGTGGGCAGCCAGGGTCCTGCCCATCGGAGTCTTCTGCTCGGCGAAAGGAGGACAAAGGCTGGCTGGTGGGCAACCAGGGTCCTGCCCATCGGAGTCTTCTGCTCGACGAAAGGAGGACAAAGATTGGCTGGTGGGCAGCCAGGGTCCTGCCCATCGGAGTCTTCTGCTCGGCGAAAGGAGGACAAAGACTGGCTGGTGGGCAGCCAGGGTCCTGCCCATCGGAGTCTTCTGCTCGACGAAAGGAGGACAAAGATTGGCTGGTGGGCAGCCAGGGTCCTGCCCATCGGAGTCTTCTGCTCGACGAAGGGAGGACAAAGACTGGCTGGTGGGCAGCCAGGGTCCTGCCCATCGGAGTCTTCTGTTCGACAAAGGAGAGGACAAAGACTGGCTGGTGGGCAGCCAGGGTCCTGCCCATCGGAGTCTTCTGCTCGGCGAAAGGAGGACAAAGACTGGCTGGTGGGCAGCCAGGGTCCTGCCCATCGGAGTCTTCTGCTCGACGAAAGGAGGACAAAGATTGGCTAGTGGGCAGCCAGGGTCCTGCCCATCGGAGTCTTTTGCTCGACGAAAGGAGGACAAAGATTGGCTGGTGGGCAGCCAGGGTCCTACCCATCAGAGTCTTCTGCTCGACGAAGGGAGGACAAAGACTGGATGGTGGGCAGCCAGGGTCCTGCCCATCGGAGTCTTCTGTTGGACAAAGGAGAGGACAAAGACTGGCTGGTGGGCAGCCAGGTCCTGCCCATCGGAGTCTTCTGCTCGACGAAGGGAGGACAAAGACTGGATGGTGGGCAGCCAGGGTCCTGCCCATCGGAGTCTTCTTCTCGGCGAAAGGAGGACAAAGACTGGCTGGTGGGCAGCCAGGGTCCTGCCCATCGGAGTCTTCTGCTCGACGAAAGGAGGACAAAGATTGGCTGGTGGGCAGCCAGGGTCCTGCCCATCGGAGTCTTCTGCTCGGCGAAAGGAGGACAAAGACTGGCTGGTGGGCAGCCAGGGTCCTGCCCATCGGAGTCTTCTGCTCGACGAAAGGAGGACAAAGACTGGCTGGTGGGCAGCCAGGGTCCTGCCCATCGGAGTCTTCTGCTCGACGAAAGGAGGACAAAGATTGGCTGGTGGGCAGCCAGGGTCCTGCCCATCAGAGTCTTCTGCTCGACGAAAGGAGGACAAAGATTGGTTGGTCGGCAGCCAGGGTCCTGCCCATCGGAGTCTTCTGCTCGGCGAAAGGAGGACAAAGACTGGCTGGTGGGCAGCCAGGTCCTGCCCATCGGAGTCTTCTGCTCGACGAAGGGAGGACAAAGACTGGCTGGTGGGCAGCCAGGTCCTGCCCATCGGAGTCTTCTGCTCGACGAAGGGAGGACAATTGTGAACAGCGTCGCCATGGCGGAGGGCACTCGTGATCTTGAAGTTTTGAGAGATGAAGCTTTGGTTCTCTGCTCGGAGGAACGGGGGAGCTTAGTTTCCCACAGACGGCGCCACTGATCTGACCTGATCAGGAGGGGATCACGGGATGGCCACGCTCCGTTAGGCTGCTTCCTGTTCACCGGTGTTGAGGATGAGGAGGGGGTGTACCTGCAAGGCACTCCGATGCCAAAGTCAGAATTTGGGCAGAGTGAGAGCAAGAACAGAAAGTTAGAAGAGGTGAATTACCTGGCCCTCTTGGGGAAGAGGGTATTTATAGAGAGACCCCAGCGCTGGGCCAACGGTCATTTGAGTTGGGCTGGATGGCCAGGCCCAATTCAAATGACTGCTAGGGCTTACGTGGCGTAGTGAAGACCAGGACGTGGTCTTCGCCCTAGTCCAACTGCTCCTAGATCTCCGGAAAGTGGGTTTGACCTACTCTTTCGGAGGTGGGCAGTTGGTTGATGACGTGTCCCCGCGGAGGGGAGCACGTGGAGAACGTGTGGAAGGCAAGTTGTGCTGCCCGGCGGGAGGAGGTTCTGCCCTGACGGGATGGGCACAGGCTCTGCCCGACAGGATGGGCACAGGTTCTGCCCGTCAGGATGGGCACCTGCCTGACGGGAGGAGGTTCTGCCCTGACGGGATGGGCACAGGTTCTGCCCGACAGGATGGGCACAGGTTCTGCTCGTCAGGATGGGCACCTGCCTGACGGGAGGAGGTTCTGCCCTGACGGGATGGGCACAGGTTCTGCTCGTCAGGATGGGCACAGGTTCTGCTCGTCAGGATGGGCACCTGCCTGACGGGAGGAGGTTCTGCCCTGACGGGATGGGTACAGGTTCTGCTCGTCAGGATGGGTACAGGTTCTGCTCGTCAGGATGGGCACCTGCCTGACGGGAGGAGGTTCTGCCCTGACGGGATGGGCACAGGTTCTGCCCGTCAGGATGGGCACAGGTTCTGCCCACGAGATGGGCACCTGCCTGACGGGAGGAGGTTCTGCCCATGGGTCCCTGCTCATCAGTGTGGTCCAATTGGGCCCAACCTCAGTGGGATTTTGGGCCTTCTCGATTGTGGGCTAAGCCTCGGCCCAGTCCAGAACAATTTCAATAACTACTTAAAAGTTGAAAAAAATAATATAACTGCAACTATCTATCCACAATATTTTCTCCACAATTTCTCTCCACGGTTACTAACCAAATTTTCATCAAGCAGCGTTGCGGAGGCCTTAGTTATGCATGACAATAATACAAACAAGACATTGGCACATTTCCTTAATGGCTCATCGTGAAACCTCATGACATATCTGTTGTAGGTATCATTTGTCTATAAAAAAATGTGTTCCTTTTGTATAATGAAAAATTCTAAGTAATTGTCAAACATGGGTAGAGTAATAATGACAATCTCTTATCGTCTGTTGTGGGATATTGGTTTTAGGGATTTGGTGTTTTTAGAGGGAACAAATACACATGATTATTATTCATTATTTTACTTGAGATAGACCCTTTTTATGGTCAAAAAGTTATTGTAAATTATCCTTTTATTTTAAGTTTTGTCAGAATGCAATGCATCTTGCGTTCTCTAAAATTAGTGAAATGTGTATCGATGGCTGAGATAGATTATGCCATTACTTAGCATATGTTTGTTTCGGCAGTGCATTTATCAAACCCACTGAAAAAAACCAGGTTGCTTTGTAGCTTCACATTTTCAGGCAGTAATAATGCTTCGGGAGCGATAGATGACAAACACTCCCTATTAGAGCATAAATATCGCCTGTTGTTTATAAAGTTTTTACACAACAATCAAACCTACTGTGGCAATTTCAATGGGTAATTGAACATAAATATCGTTACTACATTCGCAAACATTGTTACATTAAACAGCGTAGTTGAATTGCCTTTCGCAAACGTTATTACATGAGAGAGCGTAGTTTAATTGCCAGCTGTAATTGCAACACTAATTGTGGGATTTGATAGGATTTATTTTAGCATTTTTGATGGATTGTATAGATAGTTGGAAAATAAAGTTGAATTGTTTAAAATAATATAAAAAATAAAATATGATTCATTTAAAGAACTCAATTGGATATGATATAAGTTATGTTAAAAATGCATTATGTTATTAATTTTAATCTGTGTTTTATTAGCAAACCATTAACCTTGCATATTGTTTTCCAATTTATAAAACTATAGTCTACTCTACTAGATTTTGACCTATCTGGTACCAATTTCATAAAAATTTGGTATGCTTGAACGGAAGAATGTGATAGTTTCTCATAAAATTACATCATGTAGGAAGTTATTCTCTGTTTCTGGTACAGGTGTGCCTAGGATAGTCTTGACACTAATATTGATCATATCCCAGGCTATAACTTTATGACTAGAGCTAGCCTAATCTTCTTTAATAATGTGGGTGTTAGACTATATATGATATTTGGATATTATGTAGTATATTATAGTTTATTGAGCAGGATTAGTTTATTTATTTATTTTTCAAAATCTCTATCTTAGATTATCTTGCAAGATTAGCTTCCCTATTTTGTACCTATTATATTATTAATGTCATTTGAGTTTTATTATTAAGCTTAATTTCCATTGTTTTGGGTGCAGACAACTTACTTGACATCGCAAGAGAGTGTGGTATTCACAAAGGTACATTCTATATTTTAGTTGTTGTTTTAAGTTGGAAATTTTTTTATTTAGGACAAATATATGACAATATCATGAAGGGAAATGCTTATTCTCACGAAAGATTATTTTACGACAAACTTGCGATTGACAATATAAACAAGTGTATAGGGCATGCTTTTTTTAGTTGAATTCTACATATTACAACTTTATGATATTCATAATATTTATAAAAAATTAGGAAGAATTATTTCTTTGGAATTTTGTATTTAGAGAGAGGATGAAGTAGATGGAATCACGTGAATTTAAGTTTTGGTGGGTCAAAATGATGATGTCGTGTTTTTAGACAACAGAAGTGGGTGGTAATATATATAAAAAGAGCCGTATAATATTAATTGATTTATAATTTATGGAAGAAATTTTTTTAAGAAGTAGAAGAATGATTAGATGGAGAGTGAATTAATAATTAAACATTGTTGGGTAATTGTGAATTGCATTATGTCATATCGTATCTATAGTACACGACACATTCATTTTGTACACGACCCATTCATTTTTGTATTATAATTATTTTAAATATTACATTTAATTTTACAGATAAAATAATATAATGGAAAATATACGTAGTCAAGATTTAAGAGAGCGTAAAAGGGAAATACGAGCACAAAATGCAAGAGATCGAAGACAACAGATGAGTGTTGAGCAAATACAACAAGAATTAGCTAGAAGGCGTTCGAATTACAGACAAAATAAAGACAAAGGGAAACAAGTTCAAACATATAATACTTCTAATGGGAGAACCATAATGCCATTTGACTTGACGAATGTCAATCTTGCTTCTCGATTATTTCCGATGGCACATGACAGTGAAGCTGGACCGAGTAATGCACATGTCAGTCACATTCCATCCCCGGGTTAGAAACTTTAATTTTTGTTATACATTATACTTTAACACATTAAATTTAAAAAATATTAATTAATTATGCAAAAATGATTGTCTGGTCTATTAATTCAAAACTAATTTACATATCAAAATTTTTCATGCCCAAATTTTCAACAAACTGATAACAACGAAGCAAGACCATCTATAAGAAATATTGATGACAATGATTGTGGTAAGTATAATTCTGTCAATAATAATCACATTAATAGTAATACATATTTAGATTTATACATTATTGTTATTTTTAAACTATAACTCTATACTGAAGTTAATACTTTATTTTGTAGAATCACCTTTGCAAAATATGAATCCAGCGGTTGAAACTCACGAAACACAGTCAGTTTTTTTATCAAGGTACAATTATGTATTTCTAATCTATAATATATATTGTATGTTTTTATTTAAATTATACTAGCATCCAGACGGGCACTCGCGTGCCTGTGTGCTCGCTTTTTAAATGCACACGTAAAAGTTTAAATGACATTTTTTATTTAATATTAATTATAAATTTCATGTTAGTAAGCATGTATATAATAAGTATACTTTTTTTAATGGATGTTTTAAATGTAATAAAACACAGAATCACGGTATGTTTTTCAAGCAAGACATAACATTGCTAGAAATTTTCGAAATACTGTTATGACAATCAAATCCCTACTGCCTCCTTCAAGTGAGTGTAGACGGTGCACTGCAAAATTGTTTCATAAAGAATCTCAAGACATGTGTTGCAAGGGTGGAAACACGTCAGCTTCACAAAATTCTTTTAGGTATCTTTTTTTACAATGACCATTCTTCATACATGGAGATTTTTTATTCAATACTCCACATGGATCATGGATCATGTGTTTTAACACCGCTTCATACATTTCTGGCTCAGACTCATGTCGTGGTATTTCTGCTTTCACCACACTATCATACTCTTCAGGTTCCCGTAACTTGTCATCAGTATCCAAGATAAGTTGCATATGCACATGTGGTAGTCCACGTTTCTGAAATTTCGTTACATACATATAACTTCTAACTCTCCCCAAGACTCCTTTATTAATGACATCATCCTTCAACTGCTCAAATTTTGATCGAAAAATTCTTGTTAGCAAATCAGGTCGATCTTGTGGAGTTTGATGGATTCCTAATTCGGAAGTTATCTCAATCCAGGAAGGATTGCATGTCATTGTAAGGAATATATCTGGTTTACCATCATTAAGAACAATAGCCATACCATCTTGATATCTTTGTGTCATGTCTCGCTTACTTACAATAAATGATGATGGTAATATTGTCCTTTGTCCAACATTATCTATAGAAATATACGAAAATTATAAAAAAATGATAGTGGTAAACATAAAGTAGATGCTCTTCATGTATAAATCTAACATGTTATATTAAATACCTGCGTTATTCTACCCATCGTGTAATGCATCTTGTAACCCCTGATATACCTCATACCGAATATTATTTTGATTTCTTCGAATCCATCTCAACCTTCCTGTTTCAATCTTTACATAATTGTCGACAACATACTGTTGTAAAAGACGACCCGATTTTAACAATACAAATTAATCATTATGTCGAATCTACATTGAAAAAAATAATCAATCATGGCCTATTTTTTTACACTTTTAGAAGTAAATTTCTTTAAAACAAAGTTTAGCATGTACCTGAAGCACATAACTGTAGTACTCTCGGCATGTAACATTTTTTCCAACATTATTTTTTGTTTCTATGTCCCAACCGTATGTTCCGAACGGAAACAATATAGGATATTGTAAAGGATCATAATATCCAATTGTTTCTTGAACCTTTGTTAGATTTCCATCACAGCTGATGACATTTATATCTCTTCCACATTCTATTGTATCTTCATCACCACCACCAATAACAATTGCTGCAACTTGAGAAGCTGAAGGGAGACTATATTGTGGCTGATTTGACGGACGTTCTTTAATGAGTAACCTACATTCTTCAACATTTGGCTCTAGTGCAAGCTGCCTAAACATGATGACAAACAGGTTGCATTGATGGAGTATTTTTTGCAATTTATACACTATGGTTTAGTTAAGTATTGGGTTTTCTCTCATCCTATTTTGAAGCTCATGATAAGTATCATAAATGTATAGCTGCAAGTAGCGTGACCTTGAACCTTGATTCGGATGAAAACCTCCTATTTTGTGATAAGTTGTGCCTTGAGCACGAAATGTGTAAATACCACAACCAGTTGTAACCAAACTTTCGTCGACGTGGACACCAAGTGAAGTAAACGACATTACATGGTTGTAACTTCTAATATGCTGTCTAAAATGTCGTCCTTCAGTAAAAGTGTCTGAAAATAACTGTAACAACTCGTCAGGAGCAGGTGTGTAATTGTCACCTTTCCACCCTTGCAACACATGTCTTGAGATTCTTTATGAAACAATTTTGCAGTGCATCGTCTACACTCACTTGAAGGAGGCAGTAGGGATTTGATTGTCATAACAGTATTTCGAAAATTTCTAGCAATGTTATGTCTTGCTTGAAAAACATACTGTGATTCTGTGTTTTATTACATTTAAAACATCCATTAAAAAAAGTATACTTATTATATACATGCTTACTAACATGAAATTTATAATTAATATTAAATAAAAAATGTCATTTAAACTTTTACGTGTGCATTTAAAAAGCGAGCACACAGGCACGCGAGTGCCCGTCTGGATGCTAGTATAATTTAAATAAAAACATACAATATATATTATAGATTAGAAATACATAATTGTACCTTGATCAAAAACTGACTGTGTTTCGTGAGTTTCAACCGCTGGATTCATATTTTGCGAAGGTGATTCTACAAAATAAAGTATTAACTTCAATATAGAGTTATAGTTTAAAAATAACAATAATGTATAAATCTAAATATGTATTACTATTAATGTGATTATTATTGAAAGAATTATACTTACCACAATCATTGTCATCAATATTTCTTATAGATGGTCTTGCTTCGTTGTTATCAGTTTGTTGAAAATTTGGGCATGAAAAATTTTGATATGTAAATTAGTTTTGAATTAATAGACCAGACAATCATTTTTGCATAATTAATTAATATTTTTTAAATTTAATGTGTTAAAGTATAATGTATAACAAAAATTAAAGTTTCTAACTCGGGGATGGAATGTGACTGACATGTGCATTACTCGGTCCAGCTTCACTGTCATGTGCAATCGGAAACAATCGAGAAGCAAGATTGACATTCGTCAAGTCAAATGGCATTATGGTTCTCCCATTAGAAGTATTATATGTTTGAACTTGTTTCCCTTTGTCTTTATTTTGTCTGTAATTCGAACGCCTTCTAGCTAATTCTTGTTGTCTTTGCTCAACACTCATCTGTTGTCTTCGATCTCTTGCATTTTGTGCTCGTATTTCCCTTTGACGCTCTCTTAAATCTTGACTACGTATATTTTCCATTATATTATTTTATCTGTAAAATTAAATGTAATATTTAAAATAATTATAATACAAAAATGAATGGGTCGTGTACAAAAATGAATGTGTCGTGTACTATAGATACGATATGACATAATGCAATTCACAATTACCCAAAAATGTTTAATTATTAATTCACCCTCCATCTAATCATTCTTCTACTTCTTAAAAAAATTTCTCCCATAAATTATAAATCAATTAATATTATACGGCTCTTTTTATATATATTACCACCCACTTGTGTTGTCTAAAAACACGGCATCATCATTTTGACCCACCAAAACTTGAATTCACGTGATTCCATCTACTTCATCCTCTTTCTAAATACAAAATTCCAAAGAAATAATTCTTCCTAATTTTTTATAAATATTATGAATATCATAAAGTTGTAATATGTAGAATTCAACTAAAAAAAGCATGCCTTATACACTTGTTTATATTGTCAATCGCAAGTTTGTCGTAAAATAATCTTTCGTGAGAATAAGCATTTCCCTTCATAATATTGTCATATATTTGTCCTAAATAAAAAAATTTTCAACTTAAAACAACAACTAAAATATAGAATGTACCTTTGTGAATACCACACTCTCTTGCGATGTCAAGTAAGTTGTCTGCACCCAAAACAATGGAAATTAAGCTTAATAATAAAACTCAAATGACATTAATAATATAATACGTACAAAATAGGGAAGCTAATCTTGCAAGATAATCTAAGATAGAGATTTTGAAAAATAAATAAATAAACTAATCCTGCTCAATAAACTATAATATACTACATAATATCCAAATATCATATATAGTCTAACACCCACATTATTAAAGAAGATTAGGCTAGCTCTAGTCATAAAGTTATAGCTTGGGATATGATCAATATTAGTGTCAAGACTATCCTAGACACACCTGTACCAGAAACAGAGAATAACTTCCTACATGATGTAATTTTATGAAAAACTATCACATTCTTCCGTTCAAGCATACCAAAGTTTTATGAAATTGGTACCAGATAGGTCAAAATCTAGTAGAGTAGACTATAGTTTTATAAATTGGAAAACAATATGCAAGGTTAATGGTTTGCTAATAAAATACAGATTAAAATTAATAACATAATGCATTTTTAACATGACTTATATCATATCCAATTGAGTTCTTTAAATGAATCATATTTTATTTTTTATATTATTTTAAACAATTCAACTTTATTTTCCAAATATCTATACAATCCATCAAAAATGCTAAAATAAATCCTATCAAATCCCACAATTAGTGTTGCAATTACAGCTGGCAATTAAACTACGCTCTCTCATGTAATAACGTTTGCGAAAGGCAATTCAACTACGCTGTTTAATGTAACAATGGTTGCGAATGTAGTAACGATGTTTTTGTTCAATTACCCATTGAAATTGCCACAGTAGGTTTGATTGTTGTGTAGAAACTTTATAAACAACAGGCGATATTTATGCTTTAATAGGGAGTGTTTGCCATCTATCGCTCCCGAAGCATTATTACTGCCTGAAAATGTGAAGCTACAAAGCAACCTGGTTTTTTCCAGTGGGTTTGATAAATGCACTGCCAAAACAAACATATGCTAAGTAATGGCATAATCTATCTCAGCCATTGATACACATTTCACTAATTTTAGAGAACGCAAGATGCATTGCATTCTGACAAAACTTAAAATAAAAGGATAATTTACAATAACTTTTTGACCATAAAAAGGGTCTATCTCAAGTAAAATAATGAGTAATAATCATGTGTATTTGTTCCCTCTAAAAACACCAAATCCCTAAAACCAATATCCCACAACAGACAATAAGAGATTGTCATTATTACTCTACCCATGTTTGACAATTACTTAGAATTTTTCATTATACAAAAGGAACACATTTTTTATAGACAAATGATACCTACAACAGATATGTCATGAGGTTTCACGATGAGCCATTAAGGAAATATGCCAATGCCTTGTCTGTATTACTGTCATGTATAACTAAGGCCTCCGCAACGTTGCTTGATGAAAATTTGGTTAGTAACCGTGGAGAGAAATTGTGGAAAAAATATTGTGGAGAGATAGTTGCAGTTATATTATTTTTTTCAACTTTTAAGTAGTTATTGAAATGAAAAATTACAAAATGGTATGTAGTTACAATTTTCAACATAGCAAAGGATAATTTTGGAAGAAAAAAAAAGCTACACCAAAATGATGTTTGGCCTTTATATATTGTTATAGATTATAGATGTTATAGAAGAAGATATAGATGTTATAGATTAAATATTTTATGAAATAAATTTTGTGAAATGAATTTGTGTTTTATAACTTAATTTTGCATTAAATATATGATAAATAAATATCAATAAAATAAAAAGTAAAATAAAAGTATATTTATTTATACGAAGATCTCTCTCATTTTAAAAAATAACAATAAAAAACATAAGGTTATAGAAAATACATGGAATAAAATTTAACATTAATTATATCTAAATAATTATGTCTAATAACTGCAGAAAATTATAAAATATTTTTTTTAATTATGTATAAATAATTATATCTTATATAGTATTTTCATGCATTTTAGGTTTAATTGTCCTTTTTTTTTTAAGTTAATGTGTATAAAATATAAATAGTGATTTTTTGTATAACAAATTCAAGTGCAACATAGAAATGTCAAACAACTTATCACCAAATAGTTACTGCTTTTTAATTTCACTCGAATTATGATAGATTATGTAACTGTTTCCACCAGCCAAACATATAATAGAGCTTCCATACAACAATGGTTTAAATCAGGAAACGTGCATGGTTCAAAAATTGGAGAAAAACTTGTTTCTGTGGAGGTTTTCCCTAACACGACCCTCAAAATAGTTATACAACGATTATGTTACAATAAGGAGAATCCTACGTCAAACAACTTATGAGTAATTTTGTTTCCATAACTATAACCACGGTTAATCCCAACTTAAAGCCTGGAAACAATGTTGAATGGTTCAACAAAATACATTATCAATAACACTTATTAGAAAGTTGAGTCGCATTTACAATTTTTACCTTGTAAATATTGCAGTTCATCTCAATAAAAGTAAAGTAATAACAATTAATTTACAAATATTCAGTAGATCTCTTCCTTTTCTATTTTTTACTTCAAAGACAACAAATCTTTATTTAAAAAGGGATTTTATTCAAAATGAGTGTGAAAATTGCAACGTAACTCCATTTAAGTGGAAAAAGAAATCAACAAATGCAATTGCCTCCACCTAATATTGTGTCAAAAAAAATCCGAGGCAGAAGAAATAAAAAGGAAATGCGAGATAATTCAGAAAAATAAACTGCTTTCATTTTTCTATTAAATAATTATACATTTAACCTTACATCACCCAATTCTTCTAACTTCACGCAATTGAACAACTCGATGTATTTTTCCTAATTTTGTCATGTTACATGAGATAACTTTTAAATTAAAGAAATCAGAATTAAAGAAAACTAAAGTTAAATCAGAGAAAATCAGTGAAGTTGTTACAAACATATATATCAAATATCAGTATCCTCATGTCCACCATTTATCTCGACATGCTTCTCTCTTAACATTCTACAATTAGATTAAATGACATTGAAGTTGAATATCTTTCTTTTCTTTATCTTAGTTCTCTTTTCTTTCTCTCTTTCATTCTCTATGTAGTTAATTTTTGTAAAGGGTGTTAAATGGAATAATAGTATTAATGTGAATTATTGGACGAAATTGCAAAATAAAAAGCTACACCAAAACAATGTATTGCCTTTATATATTGTTATAGATTATAGATAAATGGGTTAAATGGGAATGAGAATGAGAAGTTATTATTTTGATATAACCGTAAAATAGTTTTTATACATTGATACATTTTTAAAGTAATTTTAATATAAAAAAATTAAAATGTGAGATGGTAGAAATTTTTTAACCGCCTAGGTAGTTGATTTTTGTAAAGGATGTTAAATGAAATAATAGTGTGAATTATTGGAAAAAATTGAAAAATAAAAAGCTACACCAAAACAATGTATTGTCTTTATATATTACTAGCGTCCAAACGGGCACTCGCGTGCCCGTCTGTCCGCTTTTTTATTGTACACATATAAATATAAATGATATATTTTTATTTAATATTAATTTTACATGGAAGTTATGTGAGAAGTTATTAGTAAGGAGTTATATGAAAGATGATAGTAGTAGTTTTATTGTGTAAGTTATATATTTTAAAATAAGGGTAAATTTGGTATAAAAAAAAGCTACACCAAAAACCAAATATTGCCTTTATATATGTTATAAATTATAGATTTACCACATAAACTAAGATAGACGGAAGATGAAATAATATGGGTAATAAAAAAAACTTCTTATTTTACCACAAAACTGCAGTAATAATATTGGCTATAACCCTGAGGTTAATAGGAAGATATATTGAAGGATTAATATGACGATTTAAACACTCAAAATATATTTCATTTTAAAATGATGTTAAAAATTTAACTTGAAATATAATATATTTTAAAATTATTATAACTAAAATTTATTTAAATAATAAGTAAACAAATAATTATTATATCATTTATCTCTAATAATATTGGACCTTTGATTTTTTTACAAAATCATTGTTGAAAAATAATTTTTGACGGTTATAATTGTTTTACACAATAACAACATTAAAAAAATCTTCAAATAAAATACGTTATTAAATATAAAATAAAATTATTGAAATGATTATGGAAGGATTAATCACTTCAATTTCAATGTTTTTAGTAAATCTATCCGAGTGATAAAAAAATATATGATAACATAATATAAATAAATTTTTTTTTTCACCATAAAAATATCTTATTTCATAGTTGGAGTAATAATATAGGATATAATCATGAGTTTAATATGAAGATACATCATAGACAAATAGGATGAGTTACATATTTGATGACCAAAATGGTAGTTTGCACATTTGTTTTTTGTTTTCTATAAGATGTTTATTTGTTTTAATATATGTACTTTAATAGTTTTGTTAACTTTCAACTCAGTTTATACATATTTTAATAATTTTGATAAATATTATATTTCAAATAGATAATTAATAGTATTATGTAGTATTCAATTTTTTTTCGTACGAATCTTGTATTCTTTGGTTGTCTATGATTTATTATCTAAACTATATATTATTGTATTTATTGTATCTTCTTTGAATCTTATTTTCCAATATTTATGATTCCTATGCATGTTAAATTTTCTTATCTTGTATACGTATAATAATATGTATATGATATTAAATGACAATGGACTTTTTCATCGCAAGATGAAATTGTAACTTTAAAACTTCAAACGTTGTTTACAAAGAGGTCTTCCAAAATATGAACAACGTAGGTTATCTATTATATGCTAAATTATTATCAAATTTAATTTTACTTTTTATTTAACAAATAATTGTATGCAGTCAGATTTCTTTCAGCAGTTTAGTCCATTGATTATCGAATAATCTTATGGTGGTTAGAAAACTGTTAGAAAACTCTTGCTCTGATATTTTTATATCTCAATATATAAATAAATATTGTTAACAGAGATGGATAGTGCTAAGTACCATTTCAACAAATTTATGTACAATAGATTGAGATATAAGTAATTATCATTACTATAAGAAGTTCTATTTATATATTTATTCTTTCTTTTCTTTCAAGGATAAAAGGTGAATTTACAATTTATGTTTCATATCCTAATCACAATTTCATTTTTTACAAATTCTTATATATGTTATAGAAAGTACAATATCTATGTGTACGTGTAGAAGTACTAGTTATATAAAAATTAGTAAATTATGCAACCCTGCATAACTTACCCTAATCCTGCTCATTATCCCACCTATTAAAATGAAAATAATTATCAAATAATAAATTAGTTACGCAAACAACATTTAAATGCTCATTTATGGACTTTTAAACCAGGATTAAATATCATATCACAACAATATAATAAAAAGACCGAAAAGTTGATCTTCAATCTCATTTTTTAGAAAAGAAGATATTTATGACTGAAAAAGTATAAAATAATAAAATAATATTGTAACACCCCCTTTCTATACCCCAAATAATCACATAATCATTTAGTCACATATTAAAAATTTCATCAGAGTATAATTATAAACATAGTATAAAAGAGACGCGTCACATTACGCTTCAAAAGATATGCAACAATGGGGTAACTTTGCAACAGAGGAACTTAGTCCTTACACCCACATCTCAAAATTTAGAATAAAAGCGGAAAATCTAAACATTGATAACATCAAATATATATATATATATATATATATATATATATATATATATATATATATATATATATATATATATATATATATATATATATATATATATATATATATATATATATATATATATATATATATATATATATATATATATATATATATATATATATATATATATATATATATATATATATATATCATCCAGTATGATTCAACAACATAAGTCATGTTTACATAAACATTCATCAACAAGATACATATACAAATGTATCACAAAAGAATCATGTACATCCTAGCTACCCGGTGCTACATATCAGAGCCGACCGACCAAAAGAATGAAGATACGCTTCACAAAAAGACCACCAGCATACATACTCTGCAATGCCTCATAGAGCATCATAAAACAGCAGAAGGGTGAAAAATATTATCATAATAACAATGCATATAATTATATATCTTAGCATAAAAATACACATATTCTATCTACATTCTCACCACAATTAATCACAACTCTCTCTCTCTCTCTCTCTCTCTCTCTCTCTCTCTCTCTCTCTCTCTATATATATATATATATATATATATATATATATATATATATATATAACCAAGCATATTCATCATGCATACTTTCACAATTCTTATCATTCCACATAAACATACACATTTATGTTTATTCACCAATGCACAATTATAAGGATGATAAATGCAAATCATAGAGACCGACTCACGACTCTATGCAAATGCAATGCGGTACCGACTCAATCATCTCAAGTTCACTCAGGAACTTATTGGAACCATCGCTTGTTACCAATGTAACTCTCCGTTGGGCCTACGATGTTCACCCATTGCTCGTACCTCACATAGGCACACAATGTTTGTGGATTACTCACACCTCACATAGGCACACAATCCGATTGCTCATACCTCACATAGGCACACAATGTTTGTGGATTACTCACACCTCACATAGGCACACAATCCGATTGCTCACACCTCACATAGGCACACAATCGTTTGTAATCATCGCTCACACCTCACATAGGCATACAACATTACAACGGATTCTCATTAGAATCACACAACACAAGAATGTACATCATTATGCTTCACATACAAAATGACTCAAGACACTCTTGAAATGCATACATATTCACAATATATTCATGCATTCATCTCATTCTATCACATACAATCTATATACATTCACAATATATTCCACAATCTAGGATTCACGCTATACGACTACCCACAACATATCATATAACATCACACAAGCTACACGTTATATATCGAAAGCATACAGTATGATAACACATCAAACGCACCCGTTCACGATGGTAAAAGTTGACAAAATGACACGTTTCAATTTTCTGCTATAATTGGATCATACAATTACATAAAAACCAATTTTCCTAGAAAGAACATCTCTTTAGCTTTCTAACGCTTCGAACGGGGACTAAAACCGACTTACGGATCAAAAGATATGAATTTTCGAAGTTTTCTAAAAAACCAGAATTTTGCCTAAAAACTGCTACGGGATTTTGCATTTTTGCCCGAAAATCCGACCGATTCAATTCTTTTCTTCGAAACAAACACATACTCATACTCACCTAACATATAGCAGTGAATTAGAACCATTAAACACAATTTCTACGACGTCCGATTTCCACTCAAATCTCAAACCCTCAATTATCCAAAAATGTCAAAAGTTACGAAATCACCCGAATTCAATCAAACAAGTTTCAATAGTCACGACCTAATATTCATCGATTAAACTACGCAATTTATTTCAAATTCTAACTGTGAAAACATTGGTTTCTATCGATTTTACAAATTCGACCTAAAATGGAAATATGTGGAAAAAAACAACCAAAACAATCCAAACAAAACCATACATAATCATACACAATGATAAGATAACAATATTTCACACCCTTACCCGATCAAATTGATTCCTAGAAGTGTTCTTGATGATTTTCCAAACTTTCTCTCTTTTCTTCTTTCTTTCTCTTCTCTTTCTTTCTATTTCTCTTTTCTCTCTTATATCTTACTATTCTATTTCTTTTCTATTACTTTTTCTCTCAAAATATCTAATAATTCATTTTCTCACACAAAATTTCTAACTTAACATTAATTAAGGAAATATCTAAAATACCCTTTAACCTAATTTTCCCGAAAACTCTCAAAAACGATAAAATAACACAATATGCAAATATAACATATTAACACACCAATTCCACAAATAAAATAAAAAACTCAACAAAAATGGAAAATCAGAATCGGGGTGTTACAACTCTCCCCCACTTTAGAAATTTTCGTCCTCGAAAATATTACCTGATTCAAACAACTCTGGATACGACTCTCGCATCCCACTCTCTAGTTCCCAAGTCATATTGCCTTCCGAAGCGCCTCCCCACGCTACTTTCACAAGCGCAATATCCTTGCCTCTTAGCTTCTTGACTTCACGGTCCAAAATCCTAATCGGTAAAGCTTCAACCGTAAGGTTATCTATCACTTCAACCTCGTCCATAGGAATAACATGTGATGGATCCGGAACATACTTCCGAAGTTGCGAAATATGGAATACATCATGCAAACTCGAAAGCTTCAGAGACAACGCCACACGGTAAGCCACAACACCAGCTTTGTGCAGTAATCTGATACGGACCAATAAAACGAGAAGTCAACTTCTTCGACTTCAAAGCACGACCTACACCCGTAACCGGTGTAACTCTCAAAAACACATGGTCGCCTTCTTGAAACTCAAGATATTTCCTTCTCTTGTCATGATAACTCTTTTGTCTACTTTGAGAAGCTTTCATCTTTTCCCGAATAAACTTTACTTTTTCTGTCATTTGTTGTACCATCTCCAGTCCAACTATCGACCTCTCACCGGTTTCATGCCAACACAAAGGTGTTCGACATCTCCGACCATACAAAGCCTCAAATGGTGCCATACTTATACTTTAATGAAAACTGTTATTGTAGGTGAACTCAATTAACGCCAAATAACTATCCCAAGCACCACCTTGCTCGAGCACACAAGCACGTAATAAATCCTCCAACGATTGAATTGTTCACTCGGTTTGACCATCCGTTTGGGGATGATAAGTCGAACTCAATCTTAGCTTAGAACCCAAAGCCTTTTGTAAACTCTTCCAAAACCTCGATGTAAATCTAGGATCTCTATCCGATACAATACTCTTAGGAACTCCATGTAACTTCACAACCACAAGAACATAAATCTCGGCTAACTTCTCCAAAGGATAACTAATATCAATTGGAATGAAGTAAGCAGATTTAGTAAGCCTATCCACGATTACCCAAATAGCATTATGACCTCTTTGCGTATTCAGCAACCCCGTAACAAAATCCATCGATATACTATCTCATTTCCACTCTGAAATGTCCAACGGTTGCATCAATCCACTAGGATTTTGATGTTCCACCTTAGACTTTTGACAAGTTAAGCATGCATACACAAATTGAGCTACATCCCTCTTTAATCTGGACCACCAAAAGATTTTCTTCAAATCTTGATACATTTTATTCGCTCCCGGATGAATACTTAAGTTACTTCGGTGTCCTTCTTCCAATATCATCTTTTTCAACTCCGCATCATCGAGAATACAAATACGACCACATAATCTCAAAACTCTGAAGTTATCAACCTTGAAATCCTCATTCTCATTCATCATTAACTCAACGAACTTCAAATCCAACTTTTGCTTTTCACATACGGTTGCAAGAAAATCATTCGTAACATGTAGCATACCAAGTCTCACACTTCTCGGCGTCATTTCAAAAACTAAACTCAAGTCTTTAAAATTCTCCAAAAGTTCCCATTATCTCATCATCAATGCAAACATATGTAACAACTTCCGACTCAAACATCAACCACCACGTTTGCCTTACCCGGATGGTAATTCAAACCAAAATCATAATCCTTCAAAAGCTCTAACCACCTTCTTTGTCTCATATTAAATTATTTTTGATTAAATAAATATTCCAAGCTCTTGTGATCACTAAAAACTTCAAATCTTGCACCATAAAGATAGTGCCTCCAAATTTTCAAAACAAACACACGACCACTAACTCCGACAATCAAAATTCACTTTCGACAACTTAGCATACAATTGTTTCTCTTTCAAAATTTGTAACACAATCCTCAAATGCTCTTCATGCTCCTCTTGAGACTTAGAGTAAATCAAAATATCATCGATGAACACAACCACAAAACGATCTAACTGTTCATGAAAAATATGATTCATGTATTCCATAAACACACCCGACGCATTAGAAACCCCGAATGGCATCACGGAATATTCGTAATGGTCATACCGTGTCCTAAAGGCCGTCTTTTGAATATCCTCTCCTTTCACATGAATCTGGTGATATCTCGATCTCAAATCAATCTTGTTAAAAACACGCGCACCAACCAATTGGTCCATCAAATCATCGATCCTTGGAAGCAGATACATGTTCTTAATTGTCACCTTGTTCAATTGTCGATAATCAATGCATAACCGTATACTTCCATCCTTCTTCTTTACCAACAATACCGGAGCACCCCAAGGAGAAACACTTGGCCTTACAAATCTCTTGTCCAACAAGTCATTCAATTGCTTCTTCAATTCTACCAACTCCGATGCTGACATATGATACGGTGCCATCGAAACCGGTCTAGTACCCGGAACTAGATCAATAGAAAAATCAACTTCTCTTTTCGGCGGTACATCCGTAATATCCTCCGGAAACACTTCTGGAAAATCACACACCACTGGGAACACATCGAGCTCAACTTTACTCTCCACTGACAATGATGCAAACAAACCGAACAATTGAGCTTTGTCCGCTAAAAGTTTCTTCAACTCTTTAGTGGATAGGAAACTCTCATCTTCATCATCTTCCAAAGAAGGAAACCTCACTAACTTGTGATAGAAATCTATATGAACTCTATTAAATTGCAACCAGTTCATACCCAAGATTACGTTTAATCCCTCCAACGGCAAACACACTAAATCTATGATGAAGTCTTTACCATACATGGTCAAAGGACAAATTACACACACCAAAGATGTAGTTATCGACCCCTAAGCGGGAGTCTCAATAACCATGTCACCACCCCAAGAAGTCATGAAAAAATTCAAACGCTTAGCGCACTCATGAGAAATAAACGAATGAGTCGCTCCAGTATCAATAATAGCAACTAAAGGCGTACTATTAATAAATCATATACCTTTAATCAAACGATCTGCACTAGTAGTGTCTGACCCAGCTAATGCAAACACCTTTCCACCCGCTTGAGCTTGTTTCGTCTTAGTACACTTAGTACTAATGTGACCCACTTCTCCACAATTATAGCACTTCACTACATTCCTTCTACAATCGGTAGTAGCATGCCCAAGGCCTCCACAGTTAGAACATTTCACCACAGTCTTCCCACACTCAAATGATTTATGACCCATTTCACCATACTTGTAACACTTAACGGAACCAGAACCTCCAAATCTCTTATCAAAGTTTCCCCTATGCTTTCCCTTATCAACGGGTGTCACATAAGGTCCACTTCTAGCTTGTTGCTTTCCCTTCCTCTCATTCAAACTTTTGTAATGTGTAGAACGAGCCTTGCTATCTTCCTCGAAGATTCTATAACATTCTGTCAAATCCGTAAACCTTTTTATCCTTTGATATCCCACAGCTTGCTTAATCTTGGGACGTAAACCATTCTCATATTTAATACACTTTGAGAACTCAACAGTAATTGCAGCATAGTGAGGATGGAATTGAACCAACTCCATAAACTTAGCAGTATAGTCCACCACGGACATACTACCTTGTTTCAGTTCAAGGAACTCTATCTCCTTCTTCCCTTTCACACTTTCAGGGTAACACCCATTTTAATTATTTATTCTTTTTGGTGTGTCCTTGTGTAGGGAATGTGTCTGAGCGCGTTGGTGCGTGTCCTTAATTGATAAGGATTATTTTAATAAGCCATAGAGTTTATATTAATATAATATAATGAATAATGATAATAATTTAATAAATAATAGTAATATTGTATTTGTATTATTATTATTATTATTATTATTGGAATAAGTAATAAAAAGGGATTTTGGGAGAAGAAGAGAAGAAGAACACGATAAACCAATTTGGGAGAAAGATTGAAGAGAAAGAACAAGGAGGAAGAACAAGGGGAAGAGAAGAAGGCTAGGGCTGTCAGATTCTTGGAGATTCTTCATCAATCAAAGCAATTAATCGAGGTAAGGGGGAGAAACGGGTTTAAATTGGTATTCTTGCATGAATTGGGTAGAGGGGATTCCTTAACCCCGTAGGGATTTGATGAACATGTTTGTTATGTTGATATGTCTTTGATTATTGTTGATTATGATGAATTTCGTGTGCATGTTGATGTGCTTATGATTGTTGCTGCCATTGATGAATGGGTGCACATATTATGTGATTTTGGTGAGGTTCTGAGTAACTTCGGTAGTTCTGTTGATGGACATAGGTGTGGGTTCTGGAGATAAATTGATAGAATAATGACTAGAGTAGTGTGTACTGGTTGTAGTAATGATAGGATGGGAGATGGAAGTAGAGTGATAGGCTTGGAATTGAGCAAGATGACATTGTTGGATAGTGAGGGTTTTGAGAGATCGTAGATGCTCGCTAGCACCTTCGCTAGGCGAGCTAGTAGCGAGCATTCACTAGCAGGTTCGCTAGGTGAGTAGGGTAGCGAACCCTTCCAGTAGCTACTGTCTGCCTTCGCTAGGGAGTTCGCTAAGCGAGCAACTAGCGAGTGTTCACTAGGGCTTCACTAAGTGAATGAGCTAGCGAGCGTGACAGAGAAGTGACGTTGTGTTTTTTTGCCTTGTGACCTCGTTTTGTAGTATCCCTTGAGTTGTGACCAGTATACATATGGTGATTAGTGGTGAAGAGTGTATACTTGGCATTAAAAGGTGAAATTATGTAGTGATTGGAGTTAATTGAAATAAGTAGATTGGGGTGTGGGTATGTATGATGTATGGTGATGTGATCAGGGGATCGTGTGACTTTAATTAAAATAATTAATTGATGAACAATATGTATGTATGATGTATGGTGATGTGATCAGGGGGATCGTGTGTCTTTAATTAAAATAATTAATTGATGAAGAATACGTATGTATGATGTATGGTGATGTGATCAGGGGGATCGTGTGACTTTAATTAAAATAATTAATTGATTGGTGTGTGTGTGTGTGTGTATATATATATATATATATATATATATATATATATATATATATATATATATATATATATATATATATATATATATATATATATATATATATATATATATATATATATATATATATATATGATGTATGGTGATGTGATCAGGAGGGTCGTGTGCACTTAGTGTGCTTGAGTTTGTGTGTTGTGCATTTGGTGTTGTGCATATCATGGTGTTTTGGTGGAATGAATTATTTCTCAGGAGGAGCGTAGGTGATTCATCCGTACTTCCTTGTGGAGAATGGTGGGGTTGAATCATTTCTCAGGAGGAGCGTAAGTGATTCACCCGTACTCTTTTGTGGAGAATGGGGGGATGGATCATTTCTCAGGAGGAGCGTAGGTGATCCATCCGTACTCCTTTGTGGAGAATGGTGGGATGTATCGTTTCTCAGGAGGAACGTATGCGATCCATCCGTACTCCTTTGTAGAGGATGGTAGGATGAATCATTTCTCAGGAGGAGCGTAGGTGATTCTTCCGTACCGCATGTATGGTGTTGAGTTGCATTCTTGCATTATTGTATGTTGTGTTGATATTAGACAGTAGGTCGTGGTTGGTGTATGTTGGGTGATATTTGATATGATTACTACCTTTATTTTATGTATCTTATTACCGATAATTTTTATCATGTTTTCTCACCCCTTTGTTGTTGTTGTGGTATGTGCTTCTTCGGAAGTACAGATAACCCAGGTACATAGCTGGCTTGGATAGTGGTGTGTGAGTCGAGTCTTAGGATGCTCTGATACGTAGCACGGGATTTGAGAGTTTGTTTGTTTTATGATAAATTTATTTATTCCAGTGACGTATCATGTTTGGTGAACTTGTTAATGAATACTTTTGTGTATTTTGGCGGATGGCCGTGAACGATGGATAATGATAATTTTCCGCTGCTTGTTTTGAAAATCGTATAATGAAGAGTGATGTTGAACTGCTTGAATGTGATATCCCACTGTTGAAGGGAAACTCTGATGTTATTTTGAAATAATTGTATTTTATTTTATTTAAGAATTGGGAAAGTGGGGTGTTACAATTGGTATCAGAGCAGATCGGTCCGTCCGGCCAGTGTAGTAGTTGAATCTGTCCTTAGGATAGAGATTGTGTACCTTTTAACCTGGTGTTGTTATTTTTGAGGAGTATGGTAGTAAGGAATGATGCTGCTTTGGCTACCGCTATGCAAGCAATGGCGCAAGGTTGCTAATCAGGACCAAGCCGCGGGTGCGCAATTTAGCGATTTGGCACAGTTTCGGAATAACAAGCCACCAGCATTTGAAGGAGGAATTCTGGATCCCGAAGCTGCACATAAGTGGCTGAAGGCGATTGAGAAAATTTTCAGGACAATGGGTTATAGTGATGAGCAAAAAGTGAGGTTTGGTACTCACATACTGCAAGGAGAAACTGAGGCTTGGTGGGACAACAGTCGCCAGAGACTGGAGACTGTAGGAGTGGGATTGAAATAAGTGGGGGAGAAATTTGTGCTTCTCCAAGATGCTTCAAGTGTGGAGCGATGGCTCATTATGTTGTTAAACGCTATTATAGTTTGACGGGATCATGTTGGAGGGAATAAGTGTGTCTTGCGAGCTTAGATGGTGTGTACAGTGAACTGTTTGGAGTTAAGCCAAATGCTTAAGAGTTGTTTTGGCGAGTCGGTGCAGGACAATGTTGAGATGTTTAATTTTAATGGGAATTTTGAGTGTTGATGAAAGTAGAGAAGTTGGCGGGTTGCCGATTAAGTGTGGTTGTCTGAAAGTTATCCTGACAAGACAGTGATATACAGTCAAGACGTGAAGTGGAGTTGTGATCGACTTAGTTGCGGAAACTAGCCCGATATTGAGAGCTCCGTATTGTATGTCTGTTTGGGTGGTCAAGGAATTAATTTGAGTGAGTAGTTTTGAGACCTGTGTCTGGTGGATGTGCTACGGTAACAGATTGTGAGGTCGAGTACGTAAAGGGTGGATAGTGACTCCTGGTGAATATTAAAGAAAGTAACAATGTGGAATACGATATTGATATAATTAGACCTTTAAACATTTCAAGAATTGAAGGTGTGTTGAATGGCCTTTCGAGTGTGAAAATGTTGTTGTCGTATTTTTGACGTAACGGGAGAACCGTAACTCGGATTGACGCACGGTTCGAAGCGTTGGAAGTTTTTACAATGCTATAGGTGATGGAGAAGTAGCCGCATGGGATTAAGATATTTATTGATGGAATGTGTTTGGATGTTGTGGTGAGTGCGGAAGGTGCGGTTCGTGTTCCCGCCATAGCTCACAAATTGAGTGTCCGTTTGGCATGGGATCTTCCATACTTAAATAAGCGATTCAATGGTTGTGTTAACCGATGATACTTTGGTATATTCGAAGAGTATAAAGGATTATGTTGAGCATCGGGAACTTGAGTTATCCGTGTGGAGAAGAAGTAGTGATATGCCTCGGTGAACAAAGTTCAAGGAGTTTGGGAGAGCTGTCAACAGTTTGTGTGTTGGTTTTGCTGAATCCGATAGAACTACTTGTTGTGCTTTGTGATGCTTTATTGATATGAATGGGAGATATATTAAGTGCAACATCAGCGAGTTTTAGTTATGCTTTAAGGCAACTTAAAGTACATAAGAGGAATTATCTGACAGGTGGTTTAGAGTTGGTTGCTGTCGTGTGTTTGTGCCGGAGTTTGGAGGCTTTAATTGTTTAGTTGAGATGTGAGATGATTGGTGATCTTAAGAGCTTAAGGTATTTGTTTGATTTGAAAGAGTTGGATATGAGACAGAGGAAATAATTGGGACTTCTGGAGGAGTATGGTTTTGGGTTGAATTTCCATTCGGGCGAGACAACGTGGTAGCTGGTGCATCGATTTGGAGAATATTTGGGTATATATCGATGATGAGGTTAAAGGAGTTACAATTGATTAAGGAAATTTGAGATATGAGTTTGGTCTGTGAAGAGACTTCTTATGGAGTTAAGCTTTGTATGTTGAGGCTGACTATGGGTAATCTTGATGAGAGTCGAGGAGTTGGAATTATAATTTGAGCTAGTAGACTGATTGAATTTAATGAATTTAGTCGAAGAGCTGATTTTCGGATTGATGGAAATGGTGCCATGAGATGTCGTGATAGAGTTTGTGCTTTAGTATTGTGGGTTGGACAAGAGTACCCTGGAAGAAGGACATTAAGGTGGATTGAGTACCCATCCAGGTACTGTGAAGATGTGACCGAATGTGGGAGATTATTTTGGTGGCCATAGGTGGAGAGAGAGAGAGATGGTTGAGGTTGTGTATGATGATTAGACTTATGGAAAGTCGAAGTTGGAATAGCGGGGACTGTTAGGCCTGATGCAACTGTTGAATATTTCAGAGTGGAATAGAATAGTGTTCCCATGGATTTTGTGTCGGATTTTCCGAAGAATTTGGAGGGATATGATTTGATTTGAGTAGTTAATAATGGATTGAAAAGTTTAACTCATTTCTTACCAATGAGGATGAATTATTCTATGCTGGAGGTAGCTAAGATGTATACTGAGGAAGTTGCAAAGTAGTGTGAGATACCGTCGAATATTGTGTCAGATGGGAATCTGAGTTTTCGATGAAATTTTGGGAGAGTTGCAGACGCTTTGAGTGCCATATTAAAGTTGAACTCTGTCTAGAAGCCGTGGACGGATGGACAGATAGAAAGAACTATCCCGTATGTAGAAGATTTGGTGAGAGCTTGTGTGTTGGATCATGATGGATCAAGGGGCAGTTAGTTGTTGTTGATTGAGTTTACCTACAATAACCGCTATCATTCTAGTATCGGAATGACATCGTATGAGGCTTTGTATGGTAGGAGGTGTAGGACTCCTTGTGCTGATGGTGTCCGGCGAGAGTGTTGTACTTGGACCAGAGATTGTGCAAGAGGCGACTGAAAAGATCAAAAGGATCCAAGAAAAGACGTGTGTTGAGAGTTACGATGGTAACTAGGGTTGGTCGAGCTTTGAAGTCTCGGAAGCACACATTATGTTTTGTTTATCTGTATCAGAGTGGCGCAGCGGAAGCGTGGGGAAAATATCATGTTAGACTGTTTTACCGCTATCGTTTGTGGAAATTGCAGGATGTGTTCATGTGTCTAAGCCGAGGAGGTACATTGATTCAATTAAATGGTGTGCAAGTGAGAGATAATTGATCGTTGAGGCACTTCTAGTGCGAATTTTTGAACGAGAAACAACTCAGAGGGAAGGAGATATCCTTGGTGAAAGTGGCTTGGGGAGGTGCTACAGGAGGCAGTGTGACATGGGAATGGGAAAGCAGGATGCGGGAAGCGTGTCAGGAATTGTTTCTATCAGGTAATTTTCGAGGACGAAAATAATTAAAGTGGGGGAGAGTTGTAACACCCATTTTAATTATTTAGTCTTTTTGGTGTGTCCTTGTGTGGGGAGTGTGTCTGAGCGCGTTGGTAGGTGTCCTTAATTGATAAGGATTATTTTAATAAGCCATAGAGTTAATATTAATATAATATAATGAATAATGATAATAATTTAATAAATAATAGTAATATTGTATTTGTATTATTATTATTATTATTATTATTATTATTGGAATAAGTAATAAAAGGGGATTTTGGAAGAAGAAGAGAAGAAGAACACGATAAACCAATTTGGGAGAAAGATTGGAGAGAAAGAACAAGGGGAAGAGAAGAATGCTAGGGCTGTCAGATTCTTGGGGATTCTTCATCAATCGAAGCAATTAATCGAGGTAAGGGGGGAGAAACGGGTTAAAATTGGTATTCTTACATGAATTGGGTAGAGGGGATTCCTTAACCCCGTAGGGATTTAATGAACATGTTTGTTATATTGATATGTCTTTGATTGTTGTTGATTATGATGAATTTCGTGCGCATGTTGATGTGCTTATGATTGTTGCTGCCATTGATGAATGGGTGCATATATTGTGTGATTTTGGTGAGGTTCTGAGCAACTTCTGTAGTTCTGTTAATGGACATAGGTGTGGGTTCTGGAGATAAATTGATAGAATAATGACTAGAGTAGTGTGTACTGGTTGTAGTAATGATAGGATGGGATATGGAAGTAGAGTGATAGGCTTGGAATTAAGCAAGATGACATTGTTGGACAGTGAGGGTTTTGAGAGATCGCAGACGCTCTCTAGCATCTTCGCTAGGAGAGCTAGTAGCGAGCATTCACTAGCAGGTTCGCTAGGCGAGTGGGGTAACGGACCCTTCCAGTAGCTACTGTCTGGCTTCGCTGGGGAGTTCGCTAAGCGAGCAGCTAGCGAGCGTTCGCTAGGGCTTCACTAAGCGAATGAGCCAGCGTGTGTGACAGAGAAGTGACGTTGTGTTGTTTTGCCTTGTGACCTCATTTTGTAGTATCCTTGAGTTGTAACCAATATAGATATGGTGATTAGTGGTGAAGAGTGTATACTTGACATTAAAAGGTAGAATTATGTAGTGATTGGAGTTAATTGAAATAAGTAGATTGGGGGTGTGGGTATGTATGATGTATGGTAATGTGACCAGGGGATCGTGTGACTTTAATTAAAATAATTAATTGATGAACAATACATATGTATGATGTATGGTGATGTGATCAGGGGGATCGTGTGACTTTAATTAAAATAATAATTGATGAACAATACGTAGGTATGATGTATGGTGATGTGATCAGGGGGATCGTGTGACTTTAATTAAAATAATTAATTGATTGGTGTGTGTGTGTGTGTGTGTGTGTGTGTGTATATATATATATATATATATATATATATATATATATATATATATATATATATATATATATATATATATATATATATATATATATATATATATATATATATATATATATATATATATATATATATATATATATATATATATATATGATGTATGGTGATGTGATCAGGAGGATCGTGTGCACTTAGTGTGCTTGAGTTTGTGTGTTGTGCATTTGGTGTCGTGCATATCATGGTGTTTTGGTGGGATGAATCATTTCTCAGGAGGAGCATAGGTGATTCATCCGTACTCCCTTGTGGAGAATGGTGGGGTTGAATCATTTCTCAGGAGGAGCGTAAGTGATTCACCCGTACTCCTTTGTGAAGAATGATGGGATGGATCATTTCTCAGGAGAAGTGTAGGTGATCCACTCGTACTCCTTTGTGGAGAATGGTGGGATGGATCGTTTCTCAGGAGGAGCGTATGCGATCCATCTGTACTCCTTTGTGGAGGATGGTGTAAGAGCAAGATTTGTCTCTACAGGATTATCTCTATGTTTTGATGATAACAATTAAGTATTTGTGAAAGAACCATTTTATGTTCTAATGTTTGTTATATGCAGATCATGATAATTAAATATATAAGATCAAACAAACAACATCAACGTGTGTAGCTAATACAATATGATAGTTACTATGTGTAACGTATCATAAAGCGCTTATGGGAGAAGCTAGTTTGCTTATGCATCTGATCACGATCAGAGAGATCCAAGGACGCTGGATATTGCAGTTGCAATGCTCCTGTGGATTCTGCTTTGAGTAGTGCATCTGATCTAAAAGAAAACAAAGCATATTGAAGAAGCAAGTATGCATCTGTATCTGGTCACGATCAGAAAGATCCAAGGATGCTGGATATTGCAGTTGTAATGCTCCTGTGGATTCTGTTCTGAGAAGTGCGTCTGATCTGGATGCTAACCAGCATCTCTAAAGAGTGAGTCCTCTGAAGAACTAAGTGTTGAAGACTCTGATGACTTGAAGTTCTGAAGGCTGAAGGCTCTGAACACCAAGTGCCTGAAGACTCTGAAGACTTAAGGGTTCTGAAGATCAAGACTCTGAAGACTCTGAAGATATAGTCCTCTGAAGAACTACTCTGAAGACTCTGATGACTTGAAGTTCTGAAGGCTGAAGGCTCTGAAGACCAAGTGCAGAAAGACTCTGAAGACGTGTTCTGAAGATCAAGATTCTGAAGTTTCTGAAGACATGATTTCTGAAGAAATCAGTCACGAAGATTCTCAAGACTGTTTTAGAGGAAACTTAGATCTTGGAATGCTGAAGACTGGATTCTGAAGTTGAAGATTGTGTCAGAAGAAGATTCACCCAAACAGAGGCGTATTACTCATCAGATAAGTTGTTGCTATTAAATCTGATAAACATGTGCTTAAACAACTCTGATGTTGAAGCTTTCATACCATAGTAGTTGCTGAACTACTCATCAGATGAATCATCATAAGAATCAAGTCAAGAAGACTACAGTACAACGCATGCAAACATCTCACTATGACAAAGACATTGGTACTATTCATAAGCGTGGTTTCCAATGTTGAGATATTAAAGTTACAAGAAAAAGTCACTGCTCCAACACGTGAGCTTATTCTATCCGTTGGAATTAGAGATGACATTTCTACCCCCCACAAAGCTGTACTATAAAAGAAGATCATTTGATTATTTCAAATGTTGCTGTTGTTGAGTGAGTAATGCAGCTGGAGCTGATAAAGAAAAGTTTAATGAAAAGAAGCCTTAGTGCTCACATAAGAAAAGCTTTTAAGCATATGTAAACTAATGTTCTCATAATCTCATAGAGATTTATCTTTAGATTAGTTTCTGTATTAGGAAGCAAGGAGCTGTTGCTTAATACTTACCATGTACTTAATTAGGAGTAATCTGCTTGACAAGAAGCACTCATGTAATCTCCGGCAACACAAATTCATTTTAGAATTAGTGGCTCCTCAAGTGATCTTATGAAGATCAGAATACTTGAGATGACAAGTGACAATTGTCATTTGTGGTAACTAATAGGAGATCTTAATTGATCAGATTCTATTAGGTATCAATGAACGTTATATCCTAAGGGATCCCTGAACGTGTCATTGTCTATTTGTTAGTCACCTGCAATTAGCTTGTGCAACTGTAATCAGTTTGGTTATAGTGGATTAAGTCCTTGCTTGAGTGAGGCGAAATCACCTTGGTAGGATGGACTGGATTAGCTTGAGAGTTGCTCAAGTGAACCAGGATATATCATGTGTTCTTTACTTGTGTTATGCTTTATTATATATGCTTTTGCAATGCATCTTAAAGAACTCTATAGAAAGCAACAAGTGAAGAAAAGAGAAAAAGTATTAATGGAGCAAATACCCAATTCAAACCCCCCTTTTCTTGTGTATTTTTCACAACTTCAGATGGTGGGATGAATCATTTCTCAGGAGGAGCATAGGTGATTCATCCGTACCGCATGCATGGTATTGAGTTGCATTCTTGCATTATTGTATATTGTGTTGATATTGGACAGTAGGTCGTGGTTGGTGTATGTTGGGTGATATTTAATATGATTACTACCTTTATTTCATGTATCTTATTACCGATAATTTTGATCATGTTTTCTCACCCCTTTGTTGTTGTTGTGCTCTGTGCTTCTTCGGAAGTACAGATAACCCAGGTACATAGCTAGCTTGGATAGTGGTGTGCGAGTCGAGTCTTAGGATGCTCTGATACGTAGCACGGGATTTGGGAGTTTATTTGTTTTATGATAAATTTATTTATTCCTGTGACGTATCATGTTTGGTGAACTTGTTAATGAATACTTTTGTGTATTTTGGCGGACGGCCGTGAATGATGGATAATGATAATTTTCCGCTGCTTGTTTTGAAAATCATATAATGAAGAGTTATGTTGAACTGTTTGAATGTGATATCCCACTGCTGAAGGGAAACTCTGATGTTATTTTGAAATAATTGTATTTTATTTAAGAATTGGAAAAGTGGGGTGTTACACTACATATCAGAGCCGACCGACCAAAAGAATGAAGACATGCTTCACAAAAGACCACCAACATACCTACTATGCAATGCCTCATAGAGCATCATAAAACAACAGAAGGGTGGAAAATATTATCATAACAACAATGCATATAATTATATATCTTAGCATAAAAATACACATATTCTACATTCTCACCATAATTCATCACAACTCACTCATATACATCATAATGTGTGTATATATATATATATATATATATATATATATATATATATATATATATATATATATATATATATATATATATATATATATATATATATATATATATATATATATATATATATATATATATATATATATATATATATATATATATATATATATATATATATATATATATATATATATATATATATATATATATATATATATATATATATATATATATATATATATATATATATATATATATATATATATATATATATATATATATATATATAACCAAGCATATTCATCATGCATACTTTCACAATTCTTATCATTCCACATAAACATACACATTTATGTTTATTCACCAATGCACAATTATAAGGATGATAAATGCAAATCATAGAGACCGACTCACGACTCTATGCAAATGCAATGCGGTACCGACTCAATCATCTCAAGTTCACTCAGGAACTTATTAGAACCATCGCTCGTTACCAATGTAACTCCCCGTCGGGCTTACGATGTTCACCCATTGCTCACACCTCACATAGATACACAATATTTGTGGATTATTCACACCTCACCTTGGCACACAATCCGATTGCTCACACCTCACCTAGGAACACAATCGTTTGTAATCATCGCTCACACCTCACATAGGCACACTACGTTACAACGAATTCTCATTAGAATCACACAACACAAGAATGTACATCATTATGCTTCACATACAAAATGACTCAAGACACTCTTGAAATGCATACATATTCACAATATATTCATGCATTCATCTCATTCTATCACATATAATCTATATACATTCACAATATATTCCACAATCTAAGATTCACGCCATACAGCTACCCATAGCATATCATATAACAGCACACAAGCTACACGTTATATATCGAAAGCATACCGTATGATAACACATCAAACGCACTCGTTCACGACGGTAAAAGTTGACAAAATAACACGTTTCGAATTTTCTACTATAATTGGATCATACAATAACATCAAAACCAATTTACCTATAAAGAACATCTCTTTAGATTTCCAACGCTTCGAACAGGGACTAAAACCGACTTATAGATCAAAAGATATGAATTTTCGAAGTTTTTCGAAAAACCAGAATTTTGCCTAAAAACTGCTACGGGATTTTGCAATTTTGCCCGAAAATCCGACCGATTCAATTCTTTTCTTTGGAACAAACACATACTCATACTCACCTAACATATAGCAGTGAATTAGAACCATTAAACACGATTTCTACAACGTCCGATATCCACTCAAATCTCAAACCCTCAATTATCCAAAAATGTCAAAAGTTACGAAATCACTCGAATTCAATCAAACAAGTTTCAATAGTCACGACCTAACATTCCTCGACTAAACTACGCAATTTATTTCGAATTCTAACCGTGAAAACTAGGTTTCTATCGATTTTACAAATTCGACCTAAAATGGAAATATGTGAAAAAGAACAACCAAAACAATCCAAACAAAAACCATACATAATCATACACAATGATAAGATAACAATATTTCACACCCTTACCCGATCAAATCGATTCCTAGAAGTGTTCTTTATGATTTTCTAAACTTTCTCTCTTTTCTTCTCTTTTCTTCTTTCTTTCTCTTCTCTTTCTTTCTATTTCTCTTTTCTCTACTTTTTATCTCTTATATCTTTCTATTCTATTTCTTTTCTATTACTTTTTCTCTCAAAATATCTAATAATTCATTTTCTCACACAAAATTTCTAATTTAATATTAATTAAGGAAATATCTAAAATACCCTCCAACCTAATTTTCCCGAAAACTCTCAAAAATGATAAAATAATACAATATGCAAACATAACATATTAACACACCAATTCCACAAATAAAATAATAATTACCCAAATAAAATAAAAGACTCAACAAAAATGGAAAATCAGAATTGGGGCATTACAAATATCATATAAAATTATTACAAAACTCAAATAATCAACATGAAATTTTATATAAATTAATACAATATTATATAAATTAATACAATATTATATAAAATAATATCAATATAAAATTAAAAGTATTTAATATGACATTTTATTGATAATATTTTGATCTTAACACAACCTTGATAATATCTAGCGCCCACTACCACATTTAATGCAAAAGATGTATTTAATGTATGCTTTCACACAATTTTCCCTATAAAAGCCTAACATATTATTCATAAATTGTGATTCGAAAGCATCATTCACATGGTAATATTTTCTTTATAATAAAAAAAAATATATGATAACATAAAATAAATAAATAGAGTTTTTTTCACCATTAAAATATCTTATTTCACTACATAGTTGGAGTATAACTGTAGGATGATTATTTCACCATAAATTAATCATGAGTTCAATATAAAGATATATTCGAGAACTAATAGGATGAGTTACAAATTTGATGACCAAAATGGTAGTTTGCTTATTTATTTTTTAATTTTTTTATAAGACGTTCATTTGTTTTAACATATTTATTTTAATAATTTTGATAATTTTTCAACTCAGTTTTTACGTATTTTAATAATTTTTATAAATATTATATCTAAAATAGATAATTAATAGTATTATATAGTATTCAATTACGACTCTTAGTATTCTTTGGTAGTCTATTATTTTATCATGTGAAATAATTTTTCAATATTTACAATTCCAATGCATGTTAATATTCTTATCTAGCATATATACATTCAATAATAATTATATGATATTAAATGACAATTGACTTTTTCATCTCATGATGAAATTGTAACTTTTAAAACTTCAGACTTTGTTTATAAGGAGGTACGTTATTTTTTATATGCTAAATTATTATCAAATTTAATTTGATTTTTTATTTAAGTCAATTTTCTTACACAGGTTTACTCCATTGATTAATTCTGCTATTGAATGATATCATGATGGTTAGAAAATTTTTGCTCCAATATTTTTATATCAGATAGTGCTAAGTACCATTTCGACAAATTTTGTTGCACTTTACATATTGTGTAAGTTTGTTCAAACTCTATTTTAATTCACATTCAACATATGTACAATAGATTGAGTTATAAGTAAATTTCAATGTTATAAGAAGTTCTATGTTCAGTCTCATATTTTTTTTTTTATTTCAAGGATCAAAGATAAATTTACTTTATATTTTTTTTCAATTGCAGAGAAAGTTAGAGAAGGATAATTCATGTTTTATATCCTAATCAAATTTTGAATTTTTTCAAATGTTTCTGTAGTACCATTAGAATGTGATTTTTTGTTTAATAACATGATATAGTTTTTTTTTTTTGTTTTTCACACATTCTTATATCTATAAAAAACACAATATCTATCCACAATTTGTCAAGTGCATCATACTTCTATCTATATAAAAAGTAGTAATTTATGCAACACTGCAAATTTACCCTAATCCTACTCATTATCCCAGCGGTTAAAATAAAAACAATTATTAAATAATAAATTACTTAGGCAAACAACATTTAAATGCTCATTTATCTAATTTTAGATAAAACTTTAAATACCGCATCACAACAATATAATAAAGAAGACATAAAAGTTGATCTTCAATCTCATTTTTTAGACTTCCATTTCTATTCTAAGATATTTGTCAAAGAAAAATTATTAAATAATAAAATAATATCATGGTATATAAAATTATTACAAAACTCAAATAATCAACCTTACATGTTATATAAAGTAATAAAATATTATATAAAATAATGTTAATATAAATCTAAAAGTTTTTATTATGACATTTTATGATAATATTTTGATCCTGCCACAACCTTGATAATATTTAACTTCCATTACCACATTTAATGAAAAATTTATATTGAAGGGATGTTTTCACACAATTTTCTCTATAAAAGCATAACATATCATTCATAAATTGTGATTTAAAAGCATCATTCACATTAGATAAACGAAATTTTTCTGTATTGATATCACAACTGTGGTGTTTTTTATAATATATTCACATTATAGGTAGATACATTGAATGATTGATATGACGATTTACACATTCAGAATATATTTCATTTTAAAATAATGAAAATTAAAAAGTGATATAAACAAATTTAAGTTAAAAGATAACATATTTTAAAATTATCATAAGTAACATTTATTTAAAAAATTAGTAATCAAATGATTGTTAGGTAATTTATCTCTAATATGATTGGACATTTTAATTTTAGAAAAATCATTGTCAAAAAATAACTTTTGGAGGTCATAATTACCTACACAATAACAATATTAAAACAAATCTTCAAACTAAATACGTTATTAAATATAAAATAAAATTATTGAAATTATTATGGAAGGATCAATCAATTCAGTTTCAATGTTTTAAATAAAATTATCTTTATGATAAAAAATATGATGACATAAAATAAATAAATAAATTAATATATTATTTTTTGCCATAAAAAGAAATCTTATTTCACCACATAGTTAGAGTAATAGGGAGGTACAAATATGAAGGTACAGTTAAGAAAAATAGGATGAGTTACACATTTAATGACCAAAGTGGTATTTTTCTCATTTGTTTTTTCTTTTTTTATAAGATGCTCATTTGTTTTAACATATGTATTCTAATAATTTTGATAACTTCTCAACTCAGTTTATACATAATTTAATAATTTTGATAAATATTATATCTCAAATAAATAATTAATAGTATTATGTAGTATTCAATTTTTCGTACGATTTTTAGTATTCTTTGGTAGTTTACTATTAATTATCTAAAATATATATTATTGTATTTATTGTATCTTGCTTGAAACTAATCTTTCAATATTTACAACTCCAATGCATGTTGAATATTCTTATCTTGCATACATTCAATAGTATGTATATGATATTAAATGACAATGGACTTTTTCATCGCAAGATAAAAATATAACTTTTAAGACTTCAGATTTTGTTTAGAAGGAGGTCTTCCAAAATATGAACAACATACCTTATCTTTTATATGTTAAATTATTATCAAATTTTATTTTATTTTTTATTTAACAAATAATTTTATGCATTCAATTTTCTTTCATATGTATCCCTATAAAAGCATAACATAGACGAATTTGAAAGAATATGAGCTAAAAATAACTTCTCATATTACCACAAAGTGGTAGTAATAATATGGAGTATAATCTTGAGTTTAATATGAAGATATATTGAATGATCAATATGACGATTTACACATTCAAAATTAATTTCATTTTAAAATAATAAAAATTAAAAATTGATATTAAAAATTTAAGTTGAAACATATATAATATATTTTAAGATTATTATAGGTAAAATCTATTTAAAAATAGACAACAGATTTTGAAAAGAAGGAGGATCTTTTGTGTGTCCTCCCCTTTGGATAACAATGCCTAACCTGTCTTTACATCTTTTGGGAGAAAGGAGTATTTTAAATATTGTCAGTGTTATGGGTAAACTGATGAGTGTACAACTAAGAAGCTTCGAATTTCGTATGTCCGGGTTTCGGTGGAAGTTGAAATAACACATAAATCAAGAGAAGTAGTTTACATCAAGGATCACAAGGGAAAGGTTATAGATCAGAATTTAGAATATGAATGGAGGCCTAGCTACTGTCAAACATGTTTGAAAATAGGGCATGATTGTGATCTTAAGAAGAACAATGGGAAGAAACAGCCACAAACTTAAGTTTGGAAACTTGCAGCAAGAAAACAAAATGTGGAGGTTCAAAAGGAACATTCCATCCAAAAGCAAAATGAAGAACAATCGAGCAAGGATGAGATGGAACAAGAAGAAGCACAACAGAAGAAATCTACATCATAGTGGACTATGATTACATCAGGAAGAGTGAACAAAGGAAAACCGGTTATGATTCACACTCCAAAAACTTCTTTTGTGCCATACCAAATAACTTTCACTCCCCTTAGGATTGGAGAATGTCCTATGGGGGAGACAAACATTGATCAGTGATAGTAACTTGGAATGTGAGGGGCATTAATAAAGAAGCAAGGCATATGGAGGTTAGCTCCTACCTTCAAAGTCTTAATGTCCCCATAGTGGCCTTGCTGGAAACTAGGGTAAAGAAGCATAATGCTAGTAGAATTAGAAATAAAATGGGGGGAGAGTGGAACTATGCTGATAACTATGATAATCATGTGAATGGGAGGATTTGGATTACGTGGAACCAAAATGAAGGGGAAGTTAAGGTCATACAATCAGCTGAGTAATACATTCATGCTGAATTGTATGCCTTGGATCAGACTCTTAGCTATGTGGTAACTGTTATCTATGCTTTTAATCAGTTGGACAAAAGGAAAGACTTATGGAATCAGATTGAAGGTATATGCACCGGCTTGAACAAGCCTTGGATTGTTATGGGATACTTTAATAATGTGATATCCAACCAGGACAGAATTGGTAGTAATACTGTGACAGGGGCTGAGTATAGAGATCTTAAAATCATGATGAACAATATGGGACTTTTTGAAGCTAATATTAAAGGAAATCACTTCACTTGGTCGAACAAGCATACTACAGGGTTGATATATTCTAGAATTGATAGAGTGATATGAATGTTGAATGGTTCCAAAAGTTTCAAGAAGCTACTTATGAAGTGCTAGCTCCTAACATCTCAGACCATGCCCCTCTAAAGATTCACATGCAGGTGCAAAAACTCAGAAGATATTACTTGTTTAGATTCCTTAATTGTGTTAATCACGATCCCTCTTTTTTGTTAATTGTAGCTAACAGTTGGCAGCAGGAGGTTCATGGTGCTCCCATGGTTAGACTCTAGACCAAGCTCAAGAGATTTCAACATATCTTGAAGCCTTTGTCTAGGAAATTTTCCAACATCCAGATGCAAGTTCAGCAGGCCAGGCATGATTTTATCCAAGCTCAAGAATGCCTCCATTAAACTAATTTTGATAGTGTTGTGAATAGGATACCGTTAAACAAAGTATAAACGGTTTCTTAATGATCAAGAAACTCACAAGGGTTAGGATTAACAAAGAAAACAAGGTAAAACAACAAGGAATAACAAGGATTGGTTATTAAACTGCTATTCTTTCCTTTCTCTTAGAACAAGATTACAAGTATACAAGAATAACAAAAATAACCTCTCTCCCTTGAAATTAGGATTTTATCTTCCTATTTTTCCTTATGCCAAGATTGAGAAACTAGCATCCTATTTATAATAAAATAACACACTAACCTAATGGGATTTTTAACAATTACCCATTACAAGCTAACTTAGGGTACAAGCAAACTTAAACAATTGGGCTTACAAGCAAGACCCAATTCAACATGCTAACAACCGTAGCAATATTTACTAATGCATGTTAGAACAGACTTCGACTACAACACGCATTACTTGCGAACAAACTTCGACTATAATAGAGTTCGATTCAACATCTCACAAATCTCCACCTTGGATCTAACTCTATAACATCAAGAAACTAGCTTTCTTCATGCAGATTTATTAACTGCATACAGTGGAAAAACTTGCAACTGGGCAATGTCTTGGTGATCATATCAGCAGCATTATGATCTGTCGAAACTTTCAGCACTTGGACTTCTCCACGCTCGATTACCCCTCTGATGAAATGCAACCTCACATCAATGTGCTTGGTTCGCTCATGATAGGCTGAATTCTTCGACAGGTGTATTGCACTTTGACTATCACATTTAACAGTGATAACTCGACCTTGAAGTTTTAGCTCCTTTGCAAAACCTTCAAGCCACAATGCTTCTTTCACAGCTTCAGTTAGGGCAATATACTCCGCTTCAGTGGTTGATAGGGCAACGACCTTCTGAAGTGTTGCTTTCCAACTGATTGCTGTCCCAAACATAGTGAACACATATCCAGAGATAGATTTTCTGGAATCCATACAACCTGCATAATCAGAGTCGACATATCCATCGATTACTGCTTTACTATCTTCACCTAAGGCTCCACCATAAATTAGGACTCTATTTAGAGACCCATTTATGTACCTTAAAATCCACTTCAATGCTTGCCAGTGAGCCTTTCCAGGATTCGCCATGTACCTGCTTACAAGACTTACTGCATATACTATGTCGGGTCTAGTACAGACCATATCATACATCAAAGAACCTACTATGTTAGCATATGGAATGCTATTCATATAAGTTCTTTCAACATCAGTGCTGGAACACTGATTTATACTCAGCTTGAATTGAGGGTTTGTCGGAGTCACAACAGGCTTTGAATTCGACATACCAAACTTTTCGAGAACCTTCTGTAGATATGCCTCTTGAGATAAGCATAATTTCGAATGCTTTCTATCTCTCCGGATGTCAATCCCAGGAATCCTGGACGCAGCTCCCAGATCCTTCATTTCGAACTCTTTATTGAGTTCAGCCTTCACCCTCATTACCTCTTCAACATTGTTGCTTGCTATTAGAATATCATCCACATAGAGCAACAAAATAACAAATGAATTACCCGGTCGAAATCTGAAGTAAACACAATGGTCGAACTGGCTTCTGATGAAACTTATGTGTGCCATGAACTTGTCGAATCTCCTATTCCACTGTCGAGGAGATTGTTTCAGTCCATATAAAGATCTATTCAGTTTGCACACATAATCTTCCTTCCCCCTTTCGACATACCCTTCAGGTTGCCTCATCAGGATTGTTTCATCTAGATTACCATACAAGAATGCAGTCTTCACATCCATCTGTTCCAGTTCAAGATTGAACTGGGCCACCATGGCAAGCAACATTCGAATGGATCTGTGCTTCATAACAGGAGAGAACACATCATTAAAGTCGATACCTTCTTTCTGAGTGAATCCCCTAGCAACCAATCTTGCCTTGTATCTCTTCGACGTCACTCCTTCGATTCCTTCCTTAACTTTGAAAATCCATTTACAGCTGACTAACCTGGCTCCAGCAGGTTTCTTGATCAGTTCCCAGGTGTTGTTATCATGAAGAGATTTCATCTCATCATCCATGGCCTTCAGCCATTCAGTCTTCTTTCGACTCCTCATAACTTCCTTATAGTCTCTAGGTTCTTCATCTAGAACCTCACTAGCAGAGATTAAGGCATAAGCTATAAGATCTGCATACCCAAGTCTCTGAGGTGGCTTGATGACTCTCCTCGATCTGTCTCTTGCTAGCAGGTAGTCATTATCAATCTCCTCATCTTCAACAGCATCTTCTGCGTCTTTTTCGACTTCATCTGGGGTAAGCAATTCAGCATCAACATGCTCCACCTCAACAGGAATCTCTCCCTGTTCCAGCTCTTTGTCAGCATAATCAGTTTTCTTGAAAGCCATCACTGCTTCATTGAAAACTACATCTCGACTGGTGATACACCTTCAGTGACCTGGCTCTAGGCACCATAGCCTATAAGCTTTGACTCCTTCAGGGTATCCCATGAACATGCACTTCAGAGCTCTAGGTTCGACCTTGTCTTGCCTAATATGAGCATAGGCCACACAGCCAAATACTCTCAGTCTGTCGAGACTAGGTGGCTGTCCCGACCAAAATTCTTCAGGTGTCTTCATTCCCAAGGCAGTCGAGGGACATCTATTTATCAGGTAAGCTGTTGTCGAAACAGCTTCCGCCCAAAACACCTTCTTCAATCCAGCACTAACCAACATGCATCTAACCCTTTCAAGGATTGTTCGATTGAATCTCTCAGCTAAGCCATTTTGTTGAGGAGTACCTGCTACAGTCTTATGCCTTGCAATCCCAGACCCAACACAGTAACTGTCAAAAGCTTTGTTGCAGAATTCAAGGCCATTGTCGGTTCTCAACCTCTTAACATTTCTGCCAGTCTGAGTTTCGACTAGAATCTTCCAACTTTTGAAATTCTCAAAAGTTTCATCCTTCGTCTTCTGAATGAATACCCATAGTTTTCTGGAATAGTCATCAACGATAGATAGAAAATACCTTGCACCTGAGTGTGAAGGATTCCTTGCAGGCCCCCAAAGATCAGCATGAATGTAATCCAGGGATCCATGTGTTCTTTGCTTGCCTTTGTTAAACTTCGCCCTACAGGATTTACCAAATACACAAGATTCACAAAATTCCAACTTTTCGACTTTGTCACCTCCTAGCAGGTTCTGCTTCCCCAATTCGACCAGGCCTCTTTCGCTGACATGGCCCAATCTCATGTGCCATAATTCTATCTTCAACATAGATTTCGTGGATGCAACATTTGTCGAACCACTTACAACCTCAGCCTCAAGGGTATACAAGCCTTGTTTCTTTACGCCTCTCAAGACTTCCTTCGACCCCTTCATGACTCTTAGGATACTTTTCTCTCCTTGAAAAACATATCCTTTTCTGTCGAATTCACCAAGAGAAATCAAATTTCTCTTCAAGTCAGGTACGTACCTGACTTCAGTCAATAACCTTATTGACTCATCATGGAGCTTGAATCTCACAGATCCAATACCTGCAATTTTGCAAGATTTGTTGTTTCCTAACAGCACAGATCCACCATCTTGATCACATAGCTCCTTGAACAATTCTCTGTTTGGAGTCATGTGCCAAGTGCAACCTGAGTCCATAATCCACTCTTTCCTCGAGTCGCCACTTGAAACCACAAGAACATCAGATGAGTCGAAGTCATCTTGAACAATGGCTGCATTGCCATTACCTCCATGATCTTTCAGGCGTTCAGGGCACAACTTTCTTATGTGACCCTCCTTCTTACAGTGGTAACATCGAATACTAGATGTTTCACCACTATAAGACTTCTGTTGACTTTTACCTTTTTTCTTGTCGAACTTACCATCCTTTCGCAAGAATTTTCCCTTAACGGCCAAACCTTCGCCCACCGTCGAAGGTTTATGCTCCTTTCGTTCGTTCAAGTCCTTAGAATACAAGGATGATTGAACTTCTTCAAAGGTCAGGGACTCCCTTCCATACAAGAGAGTTTCTTTGAAGTGAGCATGTGTTCTGGGCAAAGCACACAGCAGCAATAGTGCTTGATCTTCATCATCGATCTTCACATCAATATTTTCAAGATCAAGAATCAACTTGTTGAACATATCCAACTGCTCAGCCAACACTTTATCTTCACTCATCTTGAATGAATATAAAGCTTGCTTCAGGTATAGTCGATTCACCAGAGATTTGGTCATGTACAAACTTTCAAGTTTCACCCATAATCCCGATGCTGTAGTCTCCTTTGATACCTGTCGAAGAACCTTATCACCAAGGCTCAATAATATTGCGCTGTGGGCTTTCTCGATCATGCCCGTCTTTTCTTTTGCCGTTAACGCAACGTCCATGGCTGCCTCACCCTTCAACGCTTCCAAACAACCCTGCTGAACCAATAGGGCTTTCATCTTCAAGTGCCACAGACCAAAGTCGCTCACTCCGGTGAACTTTTCAATCTCATACTTTGTTGAAGGCATCTTCTCCATGCTCACCGCACCAATTTGTTGTGAATAGGATACCGTTAAACAAAGTATAAACGGTTTCTTAATGATTAAGAAACTCACAAGGGTTAGGGTTAACAAAGAAAACAAGGTAAAACAACAAGGAATAACAAGGATTGGTTATTAAACTGCTATTCTTTCCTTTCTCTTAGAACAAGATTACAAGTATACAAGAATAACAAAAATAACCTCTCTCCCTTGAAATTAGGATTTTATCTTCCTATTTTTCCTTATGCCAAGATTGAGAAACTAGCATCCTATTTATAATAAAATAGCACACTAACCTAATGGGCTTTTTAACAATTACCCATTACAAGCTAACTTAGGGTACAAGCTAACTTAAACAATTGGGCTTACAAGCAAGATCCAATTCAACATGCTAACAACCGTAACAATATTTACTAATGCATGTTAGAACAGACTTCGACTACAACACGCATTACTTGCGAACAAACTTCGACTATAATAGAGTTCGATTCAACATCTCACAGATAGACTGGCTATAGAGAAAGTGAAGCAGCATACTGAAAAAATTATAAACCTCAATCAATTGGAGGAGTCCATCCTCATGCAAAAAGCCAAGATTACTTGGCTCAAATTGGGAGACAATAATAATGCTTATTTTTATGTAGCAGTCAAAGAGAAGAAGAAGCAAAAGGGGATTTACATTATGACCTCATTGGGTGGTGAGCTCTTAAGCAACCATGAAACTATTGAAAAAGAAAATATGGAGTTTTATACTAATCTTGTTGGTACTAGAGCCATTAATTTGGAAGGGATAAATATTTCCAGTATGAGGAATGGAAAAACTCTTCCTAGGGAGCTGATGCAACAACTAATCAAACCTATTGAGATGAAGGAGATTTGGAATGCCTTGATGCAGATTTGGGATACAAAAGCTCCAGGTATGGATGGATTCAACTCTCACTTCTTCAAAAATGTTTGGCCTATTGTGAAACAAGATGTGCATAGTGCTATCCTGGATTTCTTCGCATCTGAAAAAATGCTTAAGGCTGTAAACTACTCTTTGGTGACTCTTATACCAAAGAATCCTGATGCCAAAACCATAAAGGATATGACGCCCACCTCTTGCTTCAACACCATTTATAAGATCGTTTCTAAGATTCTTACTTGCAGGCTTGGGAAAGTGATAAACCATATTGTGGAAGACACTCAATCAGCCTTCATTATTGGGAGAACAATCCATATAACATCATGTTAGCCCAAGATCTAGTGAGAGGGTATGGAAGGAAAAATACTTCACCAAGGTTTATGGTTCAGATGGATATACAAAAAGCTTATGACACTATTGAGTGGCAAGCTTTACATCAAATCATACTGAGTTAGGCTTTCCCCATTTGTTCATAGATTGGATAATGGCTTGTGTTACAATTGTCTCATACATGTTCTATATCAATGGTACTCCTTCTGGCATCCTAAAAGCTGAAAGAGCATTGAGACAAGGAGACCCCACCTCCCCTCTCCTCTTTGTGCTCATAATAGAATACTTGCATAGAGAACTCCAAGGTCTTGGGTCCAATCCTAATTTCAACTTCCACCCTAAATGTGATAAACTCAAAATCCTCAATCTGCATTTTGCTAATGACATTCTTATCTTTTTAAGAGGAGACATAAGATCCATGACATTATTGATGAATAGAATGAATCTATTTACTACTGCTACAAGTCTCGACATTAGTAACCCCAAGAGTAAACTTTATTTTGGTGGAGTGGATAAGGAGATGCAGAGAGATATCAGTCACTTAGAAGGTTTGTGCAGAAAAGCTCCTATTTCTTTGGAGCATATGTGTGACCCCAAAAATGCGAGTGGGATGAATTTGATCTCCCTTGGTGATTGGAATAAAGCCATAATAGGAAAATTATTATTGAATATTTGGGCTAAGCAAGATAAGCTTTGAATTCAATGGATTCACAAGTATTATATGAAACATGAAGATGCTAGTGGTTATCATCCTGGTACGAATAGTTCTTGGATTCTTAAAGCAATTTTCAAGCATAGAAATATGTTAGTGCAGTCTGATGCTTGGAAGAAAGTCCAAGATAGTGGCAGATACAACACGAGAAAGATCTATGAAATGATCTAGGGCGACAAACCTAAGGTGGAGTGGAGGAAATTAATCAGTGAGAATTTGGCTAGGCCTCGAGCAATATTCACTCTGTGGTTAACTTGTAACGATATATTGTTTACTAAACATCGTATGGGTAAGTTTGAAAGGATTAATGATGGGTTATGTGTGTTATGCGATAATACTAAGACCTGTCAACACCTGTTCTTTGAGTATGAGGTTACCAATCAGGTTTGGGCTTCCATATTGAATTGGTTGGGCTGTACTCATAAATCGGGTGCGTGGGACATGGAACTTTTATGGATGTGCAGATTGTTAGAGGTAAAGGTTGCAAGAGGAGACTCGTAAGAATTGCATTAGCTGAAATTATATACAAGATATAGAGTGTGAGGAATAAGATCATCTTTCAAGGGGGGAAAAGGATGAGCTCCAAAGTGAAGAACTCATTGAAGTTATCCTTAGAAGAGTCGTACTTAATAGAAAGATGTTGATGTATTGTAATAGAAATTATTAGTTCTTATTTGGGAGTTTTGTCGTTTTGTCATTTTGGGGCTGGATCGATGATCGGCTTGTTTTGTATTGTTCTTTTGGTAATAAAATTTATCTTCATTCCAAATAAAAGTTATTTAAAAAATAAGTAATTAAATATTTATTATATAATTTATCTCTAATATGATTGGACATTTTATTTTTTACAAAATCATTGTCGAAAAATAATTTTTGACGGTCTGCTCTACATAATAACAATATTAAAATAAATATTCAAATTAAATACGTTATTAAATATAAAATAAAATTATTGAAATTATTATGGAAGGATCAATCAATCCAGTTTCAATGTTTTTAACATCTTTATGATTAAAAAAATATATGATAACCTAAAATAAATAAAATTTATGATTTTTTTTACCATAAAAAAAATCTTATTTCACCACATAATTGGAGTAATAATATAGGCTATAAGCATGAGTTTAATATGAAGATACATTCAAGGACTAATAGGATTCCCCCATGTGGTATTGTCTATTCTCAGTTTACTGTGGTATCATTTTCCACAGGTCTTGTATCTTGCATTCATATAATGTTACCCTTTGTGGCTTCTTAGAGGTCAAAGTTATGCATTGTTGTAGCTAAGCCTCCCATATCTGGTCGAGACTAAGATGTCAATATTCATCTCTCTGAATAGGAGAAACTTAAATAGGGGCATCTGTGATACCCTAATTTTTTACCCCTGAGATATCACTTAATTCACCTCATTTACATAAAATATGTATGTGTGTGTGTGTGTGTTTTATACATCACTAACCCACAACATGTATAAGATGTGTGTGTGCTTGTTTGCTTTACAGGTTAGGTGGTCCCTCCAAGGGCTCAAGTAGATGAATGGTCAAAAGATGTACATCATATTCAACATCTCAAGTCATTTATTCATCCATGAAGATCATGAGTTTCCCTTTCATCCTTAATCAAGTGCAAGATTGCATCATAACAAGCTCATCAAGCCTCAAGACCCTCAGTGCACCAAAATTAAGGTTTTGACCTAATTCAGCCCCTTATTGACTTTTGGATTAAGGCATTATCCAAAACCTCAAGATATGTTTCAAGGACCTCAAATGCCTCATATTAGTCCATTAATATGATTTGATTGATCCACAGAACTTGATTCATAAGCAATGCAAGGATTCAAATTCATCTAGACCACAAACTAGAGTTCCTGATGAAAAGTCAACTGTACCTTTGACTTTTGACCAAAACATGATCTCAAACCTTGGGACATGATTCAAGACACTCAAGAACACCCTTGGAGTCCATCCATGGTGTTCAAATAGGCCACGGGTTTGATTTCAATAGGAGATCACAAAATCAAAGTTCATCTAATACAAAAGTCAATTGTGATCAAAATCAAGTTTGACTTTTGAAGATTTTGGCCAACCATGGTTTCTTCAAGTCAAGAATGATGTTAAAATATGATTTGGATCATGATCGATCAATAAAACTCAAGAAAAAATAGGTTACTTGTGAAAAAGGCAACCATGAAGAAATGGAAAATGTTCTAAGTTATGAGAAAACCCTAATTTGGTACAACTTTGCAAGGGCATAACTTCCAAACCAAGCAACCATTTTCTTTTATCCAAAGATCAAATTGAAGAGCTAGTTACATACTACAACTTTGTCAATGGGTGGATTCCCAAAAGGTGCATAAATTTTGAGATACAAGGCCATGAAGTTAGGGTTTCAATACTTTTTGAACTTTGACACTTAGAAATTTTTTAGGTAGAATCTTCCTTATGTTGAAACCATCTTTGAGGCCAATTTTCTCTGTGATCCACATTTATTAAATACAAAATTTAAACATAAAACTTAAATTACATTATACCAACTTTCCAAAATGACCAAGAACGTCCATTTACCTTACTTGAGCAAGAAGTTATGAATTTCACAACATGTCTTATTGCAATCTGTTTTGCAAGATAGATTTGTCACACATTTTTCTTTGGCACAATTTGGATAACCTTGCAAGCCTAAAATATTCACAAGATCAACCCTAAAATGATCATACAACATGTGCTCTACAGAAATATAACAGAATTTTCAAGATTCTCCTCTTGGCATGTGGAAAAAAAATCATTTTAAAACCTTGAAGTGAGATTTTGCCCTCTAGCATTAAAGTGGAATAGTGATTTTGAGCAAAAAAACCTCCAAATTGTTAGAACTTGATCAGAACATCAAGGGATGAGATGAAGCCTTGTGGAATAAAGCTTAAAGGATCAGAATTCATAGCCATCTGAGAATGTAAAGTATGTACCTTGGCGTTCAAGTAATAACTACATGACATCACTTAGTGGATAATAACATGCATCATGATCCTCTAAAATTCAAAGTATTTGAACTTCTTTCCCTATAAATAGAGGTCATTTTGATCATTCTAGGCACACCAAAACTCTGCAAGAAGCTAGTTTTCTCTCATTCATTTTCCTTCCAAAATTTTAAAAGCCTAAAGAAGTGAGAAATTGAAACTTTATCTCCAAGCAATTTCCAACCAAACCAATCATCCCAACACTTCATGTACATCATATAGAAGTGATACAAACACTCTTCAAACTTCTGTAACATCATAATCATCAATTCACATCCCTTTTGCTCAATATACATCATAAGCTACAGATTAGATTGAGCCAAGTGATCCAGAGGGTTTCAGCTCATTCTAAGCATTGTAACACCATCCTTGAGGGTCAAGGAAGCTGTTCAGATCATCAAATCACATTTGTAACACCTCCAACAGAGGATTTGATTCTCACTTGCAAGGTAAGTTTCTTCAAAACTGAACTCTATGATTCATGCATCAAATTTGATCATTCAAGTTGTAGATATGTTTGGCATGATGTAAGGATCATTGTCTCGCAATCAATTGTTTCATATCATGTACGTATGGGATATTATATTAAACTATTCAGTTAGGGTTCATACGACTATCAAACTAATTTCTTTTGATACATTGAATATAAATGAAATTGAGTAATGTCATTCAATTCCTTGTTTAATTTCTAGCAACTTTCATGTTTACATCATGTCATTTCATTGCGTATTATGGGAGTTAGGATTTTCAAAAATTCTGATGAAAATGATGAAGACGACAATGGTGGTAGCGGCGCCATTTCTGAAAATGCTGTTGTTTTAATATATATATATATATATATATATATATATATATATATATATATATATATATATATATATATATATATATATATATATATATATATATATATATATATATATATATATATATATATATATATATATATATATATATATATATATATATATATATATATATATATATATATATATATATATATATATATATATAATTGGGTGTAGTTTGATATACGAATGTATCACCACCCTAATGGTTAAGGCATTTGTTTGGAAGGCTTGTGAGTGAGAGGTTTGGGGCTCGAATCCCCCTCACCCCAGAACTTTTGCTTTTATTTTTTTGAACCATTTTCAAATGAAATCTTTCTATATTATTTTCATCATGCACTCTTCATCAAACCATAATGCGTGGCTCAGTTGGTAAAATTTTAAGCCCACCACCCCAAGGGCGCAGGTTCAAACCTTGGGAGGGCCATCCTTATTTTTTTATTACCTATTATCTTCACTTTTCTTCACAAATTCATTCAATCATTTCAATAAGAAAATTTAATCTTTTTGAGCCAATTTTTTGCACACTTCTCATTTATCTTGTACATTTTGAGAAACCTTTAAAATATTCCAAAAATAATATTTATTTTTGCCAATTTTCTTAAGTGAAAAACCATGACTTTTTAAGGTGTTATTCATACCCTTTTCATAATTTCTTTTGATTTTTCCTTGACCTAATTGTATATACATGTCTTTATGGTCATGATACATTTTGCGTAAACCTTGTTCAAAAAAATTTAACTTAATGTTTTGGACTTATACTCTATCCATACCTTATTTAGGTATTGTTTTCTTTTGAAATTACCTTTGGTTATTTTTTTGAAACCCTAAGGTTTTACTTCAAATAACATTTATCTTTGAAAATATCCTTGATGCTTGACCTTGACATCCACTTGAGTTTGGATTGCCCAAATCCCTTGATTCAACCATGGTTAAATGTCTTGTTCAGGAGCTTTCATGTACAAACCTTTATTAGGGTTTTGATCACCCTTCATTATTCATTTGATCTTTGATCATCTTGAATATATTTCTTGCTTGAATTTCTTTGTGATTACTCCCATTTATTAAACCTTTGCTCACATATTCAAGTATTTCCTTCATAAAATCTTACCATGATAGATATATCTCTCTGATGGATGTACATTCACATATTGTCACACATGCTTAGACATACCATAAACATGTCATCCTCGACGACCACACTTGTTTAAAAGCTTGAATAAACTTACCTTGTTAAGTTTCTCTTGACATTTTTTACACTTCGAGCTCACATCCGAACTACAATTCCTTTGACTTCTTTCTTAAGGATATGTAGGCATATGAACGCAAGATCCTAGCGAGCAACCTTTTAGCTTTTCCCTTTATGTTTATACACAAAAACATTAGGATACCCTTCAACTACAACCTAGGTCAAACCATTAGATTCCCTTGTTGAAGTTCTCATCATTTAGCCTCCTCTTGGGCTTTGTACAAAGAGACTTCATAATCAACCTAGTCTCCTCTTAGGCTTTATATAAGGAAGTCAGACTTCAAACTCAAAACTCTTTAACAAAGAGATGATAACTCCCCTTTGAATTCATAAAGTCAAACACATTGCCCCTTATGCCTTCAAACCTTCAAACTTAAAATCAAACCCTAGCCAACCTCTGGCTTCAAACTCAAAACACTTCCCTAGAGATGAGACACGAGTCATCTCTATGGAAGAGATGTATCTTCTATTTGCTCACAACATAAATCAAACTTTTCAAACTTTTTTTTCATTTAAGTGATGTAAGTGGCACACTTGTTGATTCAAAATCCAAGCTGGAGTTCTTATCTTATTATGATATAAAACACTTCTTTCATTTAAGCAATTTAGGTGGCACAATTGTTGATTTATATCCAAGTCAATGTCCTTCTCTAAATATGCAAAGACTCATTTAAAGGAAGATGTGGCATTACTCTGGATTTTCTACATCCAAATTCAAAGCTTCTTCCCTTATTATTTTAAATGTTTGTGGTGATTAGGTGAGATATCTCCCTCTTAAGATGACGATTTGTCTCTTCTCTCGAAACCAACAAACCCAAACCCACCCATTAGTAGGTGGAACTACAAATGCTCTGATTTCTCAATTTCCTTTTGAGAATACATAGGCATAAGACTGCGAGATCTTAGCGAGCATAGTAATAAATAAAACCCCTAGGTTTCTATACCTTTATCTCAAACCATTTCAACTTACAAAAACAACAAAAACATCTCCTATCACTCACTCAAAACATTCAACAAAATCCCCAATACACATCAGATAACTAACCAACAGTAAACACAAATATATGCAAGAGGTCTCTGTAGAATACTATAGATACTTAGGGTGCTAATACCTTCCCTTTGTATAACCAATCCCAATTCCCAAATCTATTAGTGCATTTCATGGAACGCGTACTCACGAGTTTATTTAGATTTTTCTCCTTCCCTCTCTAGGGATAAATTAAAAGTTCACATGTAGACTGGAAAGGGGCGACCTTACTTCGAAAGAAGGGACTGAATCTCGTGTCGATAGAATGCGAGCAGCTACCCCTCTCTATCTCTGAGCATACCCTATGAAGGATTTGTTGTCCTCTTGAGATAAGCCTTGCAACTGCATGCGTATGAGAGCCATGTCAAGATTATAATTGTACTTCTTTACAAAGGTGTTGGCTAGGTCTGACCATGATTGGATGTGACTACTCTCTAGCTGCATGTACCAACTCAATGATGCCCACTCAGACAGTCCTGGAAGTAGTGAATCATAAGTTTATCATTGCGGACATGCGAGGTCATTCTTCTGTAATACATCACCAAATGTTGCCTTGGACAGCTATCCCCTTTGTACTTCTCAAATTTTGGTGTCTTGAACTTCAGAGGTACTATAAGATTGGGTACCTGTCGTAACTGCGAAAAAACACCTGGCGGGAAAATAGAAGAGTCGCCACCGAACATTATTTATCCCGATGAAGGGAAAGGAAATGATCTAAGAAAACCTCAAAGAAGGTAAAATACAATGTCATCACAATCAAATCTTAGGCTCGGGAGTTGATTACGCAAGAGAAAGGTATTAGCACCCATTCGCGTCTGTTGTACTCAATGGGATCCATGCTTGTTGCCTAATCAATGGGTGTGTTATCTAAAGCTCTAATTCTAAATGGAAATGAGAATGAAAAGAGAAAAAGAAGACTCGATAGGACTTCGCCGCCCTATGCCTACATAATCTCTCTTGCAATGGGAAAGTCAGAGTCAACGTAGTTTGAAAAACTACAGGTGAAATGGGGGAAGGTTGCTCGCCAATACATGGTTGTCTTGTGCCTACGTATCCTCATCTGGAATGAGAAATCAAAGCAGCCGTAGTTTGGCTCACCACAGGTTCCTTAGTGTTTTTTATGAGCGACGTTGAGTTCCCATTCCAGCAGTTATGATCGACGCCTATTTGTGATAGAACGGAAAAATAACGTACTCTTTCTAAAAATGGTTTGACAAACGATCCCGAAGGATGAAAAATATTTAAATTTGTTTGTGAGTTTTAGAGAAATGGATTGATTTTATTTGAGATTCACACTGCACTAAAGTCTATGATATAGGAGTGAATGCGTCGCATGATCGCCCCCAGACAGGACATACGTTAAACACTCTAGACGAAGCAAGGACAGACCCCTCACTCATTATTTCCCATATACTTAAGGCTCTTGGCGCACAATGTTCATCGTATTTATTATGTGTTTTAAAGTTGTTTTGAGAAAAAAGAAGAGAAAGACACGTGGAAGGTATAAGGGGAAACTCGGCCCCAACGTTGTTGTCATGCAAAGTGGTCCTAAGGTCGGGATGCAAGAGGAAACTTTATCCTAGTGTTAGCATGCAAAAGATGGACCTAAGGTTTAGGTTAAAAGGGACTAACCTAATGATATCATGCATGAATTAAACTCTCAATGTCTATCCTACTCCAAGCTTAATCGAAAATTAAGTTGGACTAGGAGGCCTTAAGGGAGCATGCAAGAACAAGCCAAAACAAAGAAAACAAAACAAAAACAGCAGCTACAATAGCGCTTCTAGCTCCGAACAACAATAAGATCCAACAAATAAGTAAAATAACTTTTAACAGTGCATATTTTTAGGCAGAAATAGGTGTAAAAGGCAGCAAGGCAGAACATGTGCACATTTAACAACATGTGAAACTCCAAAATAACAAGTGTAAAGACAACAACAATGCATCAAGACAAATGCATATGGATAGGCATAAATCATGTACGATCATGTAACAACATAATAACAAGTGTGTGTAACGCCCCAAAATAATTAGAATATTTATTTAATTAATTTATTATGAATATTCATGATTTTCGGTGATTTTTGGTAAAATATTTTGATGTCTGATGATTTGTGTTGGGAGGTATTATTAATGTTAAGAGGGTGTTGAGGATAATTAGAAGTATATGATTTATTAGAATTATTTTGATAATAATAATAATGGATAATGTGAATATCTTATTATTATTATTATTATTTTAAATAAATAATTGGAACACTAAGGGGAAAGATGGTAAAGTTGGGTGAAATAAGTGAGGATAAAGTTGGGAAATCATATTAGAGGTCCTAGGGATATGTTGGACAAAAAGGAAAATAGGGAAGTGAGGAATTCATTCTGAACAATCGTGTTTTGGAGAGCGACTTTGAGGAAAGGAAGAGGAAGAAGTTAGGGCTCAGAGCAATTTCGGTAGAACTCAAGAGGAGGATCAGAATCGAATTACCTAAGGTATAGGGAGTATTGTTTTTCATTGTAATGGATATAGATTGTAGATGTATGTGGTTAGTTTTTGGGTTGGAGAATGGTGAGATTGTGATAAAAGTGAGAGGAATTTTTATGAAATTAGGGTTCCTAGATGTATAAGATGATATGATATGAAGTTTATGATGATGTGTTGTTATTAGCTTGTAATTACTATGTAATTTATGTGTATTTTCATACTGTGAGAGGTGGAAATCACATGGGGTTTAGGTATGGTTTGATGCAGAAACGCAGAAGCAGAATTTGCTGATACGCACGTTTCGTCGGGCGAGCAAGTTGTTTTTGCCAGGCGGAAGGGATTCGCTTGGAGGTTGCCAGGCGAAAGAAGAAGAGAATGAGGGGTGAAAAATGAGTGTTCCTAGTTTTTCTTTTCTTTTGTTGTGTTGTTTTGTACCTTTTTGTTCGTATGCCTTGAGTGGTTAATGTGTTTTATTTTGATGAGTATAACATGTCGATTTGTGATGTAATATGAAGACTTGTGATGCATAATGATGATATAATACCATGATGTTTTGATGAATTCTCAAGAATGATGATGCAACTTGATAATCCTGTTATGATGTTGATTATGACATAGTGTATCATGCATTCATAGCATAGTAGAACTTCGGTCCATTGTTGGCTTCAATCCCATTGTGTGGATTGGGGTGTTTATGTTATGCTCCGGTTCTTGTGTAGAATCAATCCTATTGATGGGGATCTATGGAGGGTGATGGCCCAGTGTCCATCAACATGTTGATTTGGTACCACATGCATGGGGCTATGTTGTTACATTTCATGTTATGTGGCATTGCATCTATGTGAATGACTGATATTATTGATGAGGTGATTTTAAGATGACATGTGATGATACTGTTACATAACTGATGCTTTGGTGATGAGTTGTTGATTTGATGACTTTTTAAGAACGAAGATGTATATATGATACTATGATATGAACATGTGAGTATAATACTTGGTAAATGATGATGCATGGATTTCATGATAATGTTTGCTATGATGAATGTTATCTTAATATATCTTATCTGTATATCTTGTATAATGATTTATGATTACTCACCCTGCCTGTTTGAATGTTGCCTCCACGTGGGTAATGTGCAGGTGATCAGGATTAGCTCTTGGTGCGTGAAGAACTGACTTGAAGTATTTCAGTTATTTCTGTCGAGTAGAGGGTCTTGCTTTGATATGTAACATCGGTTCAGGACGTTTGAGTCAAAGCGTTGTGTTCTTTTATTGTTGATGTTATGAAGTTATGAGTTCTTGTTTTTAAAACTCTTTGAATTACAAATTATGCTGATAATTTTGAATCTTTCTGCTGCGTAGTGAATTGATTGAAATTATGATGAATAAAACCCGTGTTACGGAGTAAGACGTTATTGTGATTTTATGACGAAAGGTGGCACCCTTGCGGTGATATACTTTGATATAATTGTTTTTAATTATCATGAATGCTTTGTAGAAAGGTGTTAGAATAGTGGTATCAGAGCTGGTCGGTTCGTCTGACTAGGTTTTGTATGATGTTAGTCCCCTGTCAGTCGATGAGTGTGGGTACACTGTCGATGATTTGTTTTCTTCTAATATTGTTGATTATGTGCAAAATGGTTGGGAGAAACGACTGCGATATTGCTAATGCGTTGGAATCACTTGCTCAAGTGATGGCTTAGAATAATCAGAATAGAGGGGCTCCTGATGAGTTTCGTGCTTTGGGGAAGCTCCAGAGGAACAATCCGCCAACTTTTATGGGCACTCATGACCCAGATAGTGCACAGAAATGGCTTAAGTTGATTAAAAAGATCTTTTGAGTGATGGCATGTACTGACGCTCAACAGGTACAGTTTGGTACTCATATGCTGTCAGAAGAAGCCGAGGATTGGTGGGATAACACACGTCAGAGGTTGGAGGATGTTGGTACTGAGATGACTTGGGCTGTACTCAAGAGAGAATTTTTGGGTAAGTATTTTCCTAAAGATGTTCGTAGTAAGAAGGAGATATAGTTCCCTAAATTAAAGCAAGGAAACATGACTGTAGCAGAGTATGCGACAAAGTTTGAGGTGCTGGTGAAGTTTTATCTGTATTACAACCGTGTTAATGCTGAGATTTCCAAATGTCTTAAGTTTGAGAATGGGCTGAGACCATAGATCAAACAGGTATGTTGAGCTAGTGGATAAGAGTAGGATCTACGATGAGGATAGTCGAGCTAGATCTGCTCACTACAAGCATCTTAGTGAGAAGAAAGAGAAAGGACAATTTAGAGGAAAGCCTTATGTGGCTTCAGCTGACAAAGGGAAACAAAAGGTTTCAGATGGGAAGAAGATAAGTGGTGGAGCAGCTCCTGCTTTTGTTAAGTGTTATAGGTGTGGCGAACAAGGCCACTATGCTGAAGTTTGCAACAATAGTGTGTTGAGGTGTTACAGATGTGGTAAGAAAGGTCGTAGAGTTACTGATTTCAAGGATGAAGGTCCGACTTGTTTCAACTATGGTGAACAGGGTTACATCAGTACCCAGTGTCAGAAGTCGAAGAAGACTGCTACTGCTGCTCAGACTAATGGCAGAGTGTTTGCTTTGAGTGGTTCAGAAGTTCATAAGAAGGATAACTTGATTTGAGGTACTTGTTTTATTAACGATGTTGAGTTGGTTGCTATTATTGATACTGGTGCTACTCATTCGTTTATTTCCCTTGAATGTGCCAATAGTTTGGGTTTGAAATTATCTGGTATGAACGGTAGTATGGTTATAGAAACTCTTGCTAATGGTTATGTTACTACTACTTATGTGTGTTCGAGATGTCCTTTGACGATATTTGGAAAGAGTTTCGTGATGGATTTGGTGTGTTTACCCTTGTACCAAATTGATGTAATCCTGGGAATGAACTGGTCGGAGTTCAACTATGTTCATATCAACTGTTATAATAAGACCGTGGAGTTTCCTGAGTTTGGTGATAGTAGAGAGTTGATGTTCTTGTCCACTAAGCAAGTAGACGAACTTCTAGAAGATGAAGCTTCAATGTTTGCGTTGTTTGCATCATTGCAAGTTGATCGTGAAGCTGCAAGTTTCGCATTACCTGTTGTCCATGAATTTCCCGAGGTGTTTTCGGATGACATAAGTGATTTGCCTCTAGAGCGTGAAGTAGAGTTTGCAGTGGACTTGATACCAGGAACGAGTCTAGTGTCAATGGCTCCTTATCGGATGTCAACTTCCGAGTTAAGCAAATTGAAGAAACAATTCGAAGAATTGCTTGAGAAGAAGTTTGTTTGACCGAGTGTTTCTCCATAGGTAACGTGCAGGTGATCAAGATTAGCTCTTGGTGCGTGAGGAACCGACCTGAAGTATTTCAGTTACTTCTGTCGAGTAGAGGGTCTTTCTCTGATATGTAATATTGAGTCCAGACGTTTGAGTCGAACCGTTGTGTTCTTTTGTTGTTGACATCATGAAGTTATGAGTTCTTATTTTTAAAACTCATTGAATTACAAATTATGCTGATGATTTTGAATCTTTTCGTTGTGTAGTAAGTTCATTGAAATTATGATTAATGAAACCCGTGTTACGGAGTAAGACGTTATTGTGATTTTATGACAAAATGTGGCACCCTTGCGGTGATATACTCTGATATAATTATTTTTAATTATTGTGAATGCTTGTGGGGTAGAAGGATGTTATAGTATGCATCCAAGATTGATCGATCAATAAAGAACATGTTCCATCACCAAGCATAATCATGCATCAAAAGAAAAAGATCAAAAGCATGATTTCACACTTAAACAAACACACATGAATTGCAAACATAAACAAACATCAAGCAAGAGAAATTGATTCACATGTGTAGACAATTAAGCACAAACAAATAGGAATGAACAAGTTTCAAAGGCATTGTATACTTAAGCATTCATCAAAAGAATTATGGATAATTCAACAATTAATCGCTCGAAACAGACACATATTCATGGAATCAACAACAAACATAAACACAAATCATACATCCAGCAATGTAAACATCAAGAACAAGCAATCACAGTGGCACAAAGGATTATGCAATATGATCATCACATAAAAAATATAAGATGAACAAATCGTACACATGCGTTACGGAATCCAAAAGTCGCGCGCCGAAGAATGACATTCAAACTATCATGTGGGTGAAACAGCTCAAAAATAATCCACAAATATGCATAGTATCAATCCATGAAGTTTAAAGATGAAAAGGAACCCAAACAAGCAAGAAAAAGAAAGAAAAACACATTTTGTCCTAATGGTAATCGATTACCAATATGTGGGTAATCGATTACCCACTTAAAAAAGTCAAAAACACGTGCAAAATGAGCAGGGTAATCAGTTACTCTGATTGTGGTAATCGATTACCATTGAGACAGTGGCAAAAAATAAACTTCCAAACAACACTTTCATCAGGAAATGGCTTATCCAATCATCCAAATGATCAACAATCAATTATGCATAGAAATTAGGTCATATTACAGCAATTAAACATCCATTAGATCCAACAAACATGAACATCAACAATCAAATTCAAGCAAATGGATCAATTCGTATCAAAAACTACGGATCTACATTGCATATGTTAAAATTAAGCTAGATCAAGTGTGGATCTGAAATTTACCAACCTACAAAGCAGAGAATTGCTTTGGTGAGTGTTACAAACAAAAATGGACAGATCTAACACAAAGAATCCAAGATCCTAGCAAGAAACCTCAAGATCCAAGCAATGTGATGAACTTGCTTCAAAGCTCCTTAAAAAATGGCTTCCAAAACTTGAATCTATACCCAAACAAGCTTCAAATGCATAATTGAATCAAGGATGATGATGTAGTGGAGGCTTAGCTCAAGAATTCATAAATTGTAATGCACAATTTGTGATTATATGAATATGGAGCTTTGGTGAAAGGTTGAAGATGAAAATGGAGAATGGAAAAGTGAGATAGAGTTGAGAGCAAATTCTGAAAATAAGAGCGAAAATGAGAGTGAATGAGTGAGGTTTGGAGTAAATTTTGTTAAATAATCCCTAGGTTAGGGATTAAATTTGGTTTGGAGGGTGGGTTAATGAGAGGAATGGGAAAGAGGAACGAAATTATGATGGAAATAGAATGGAAATTTGAATTTTTTGGTGGAATTAAATGATGAAAATGAATTAAAATGAACCCATTCTAGACCCTTCCAATGATGCACATGTGAAATCAAGTGGTGGAAAATCATTGGAAATTCTGCAGTGCTGAAAATTGAAGCATTTTTGCAAATTTCCGTTGAAGTAATCGATTACCCTGATTGTGATGATGGATTACCACATTCAAAATTTCAAATTTTTGGTGGCATAAAAAGGGAAACTTGGAGAATCACCCGTTGCCACCTGTTCTAAGCTTTGTTCTACCTCTGAAACTTGTCTTTTAATATTGCACTTGTAGAGTACTTGAAATAACCTGTGAACTATCTCATGCACTTAAAATAACCTGCTAAAAATAAAATCTGATAACCGATTGCTGAACAAAATAACTGGTGAATCCTCTGATGCTTGCTGCTTACATACTGTCGCTACCGCGAAAATAAGGTGCCGGTAAAACAGAAGAGTCGTCACCTTTCGTTATTTATCCCTCAGAACGGGAAAGGAAACGATCGGAAAAACTTGACGAAAAGGTATAAGACAAGGTCATCGCAACCAATGTCTGGATTCGGGAGTCGGTTACGCAAGGGGAAGGTATTAGCACCCATCACATCCATCGTACTCGATGGGATCCACGCTTGTTGTGTTTATCTGACGGGTTGGTTTACTATCTACCTATCAAGGCTGGTCTGAAAAGAAAAGAAAATGACTCGGCAAAGCGTCGCACTTTATGCCTACGTATTCTCATCAGAGAATGAGAAATCAGAGTCAATGTAGTTCGGATAACTACGAGTTACGGGGAAGGTGGCTCGCCAATACGTCAGTATTGTGCCTACGTACTCTCAACAGATATGAGAGATCAGAACTTACTTAGTTCGGGTTAATACGGATTACATAAATTTAGATTCATCTGTTTTTCGAGTGGGGTTAACAAACAGTTCCAATAGTTTGGTGTACGCATCTCGACCCTTAGAGACTTAGGCGTTACCGTTTGCGGTAGAACTGGGAGTTAATGACACTCTTTTCTTCAGAAAAGCTTCCTTTGAATCATGGGCCCACAGGGCAAAAAGGTTTGAAGTTTGTTTTCTGTCTTGTACGGAAGAACTGTTTTTTATGGTTGTCTGTAGTTTGTATAGCACTAGAGACTATGACTTAGGAGCGAATGCATCGTATAGCGTCCAAAGGACATATACTAAACATCCTAGATGATTGAGAGGAGACCGCTCAATCATCACTTCCCAAGTAGCTTAAGGCTCGTAACATGCTTGTACTAACTTGCCTTTATTACGTTTTTTACTGTTGTTTTGAGATGAGAAGAGAACAAACTCTATGGGGAGACTATCAAGTCCTAACAGTTGTCATGCCAAGGATTCATCCTATGGTTGAGGTTTGAAACAGGGAACTCCTAGAAGTTATCATGCATAGGTTTCAACCTAAAGTTCTAATCATCACTTCCTTATCAAAGGAAGTGAGATTCCTATGGGATGATGTCAAGGTAAACAGAAACAGATAAAGCATCAGCTTAAACAGTAAACAGATATACAGTAAAGATGCATATGCAATGCAACAATACAAGCAGAGGGAGACTCACTCAACCTCTTAGCAATCAAGCAAAAGAAAAACAGACAAAACAGACAAGTAGAGGGAGACCCACTCGACCTCTTGATGCAATCATGCACCTACTCTTATGCTACTCTAATCATGAACTATCCTAGCACACCATACAATCATGCATGAAGGAGAGGAATTTATGACAATTAAGGGATTCATCCCGCAAGTAATCATACAAGCATCTATCCTAAGGAAAGAAATTGGGTGTTGGGAGGCCAGGGTAAGTTCCACAGGAACTTATCCCAGGCACTCAACCAACTAGGAGAGATTTTGGGGTAACCCTAAGGGTTTGGCTCCTTCAAGAGATGGGAAACATTCCCTCCACAGGAGGGATTATGCTAACTCAAGAAGTTCCTAGAAAGAATGAAGGAGAGAAATTTTAGGAGAATGGAGATGAGAAGCAAGGTAAGTTCCACAGGAACTTACCACAGACACTCAACCAACTCCATTTCCTTTAGAGAGAGAGAGGTAGCTTTCATGGAATCAACCCCTTTATGATAGTGGAATGTATTCCTCCACAGGAGAAAACATTACTCACAAGGGAGATTACAATCAAGCAAGGAAAAATTGAAGAGGAAACTACCCCTATAGGAAGAATCATCCACCTATTTAAGCTTCTAAAGAAACCACAAATGATACATTATAAGGACATCTATCCTAAAGATCAAGGGTTCTAGAAGGAGGCTTCTATCTATTACCAATCTATCAAGAGAGGAAATGGGAAATAGAATCATCTAGAGGTCATTTACAAGCCTAATTTATGCATGTAACCTAGTTAGGATCACCTAATCTAAGGTTAACTTGTAAAATAGGAACTTAATAGAAAATAATTCCTAGAAATTCCAATAAAAATACTACACTATCCTCATCTATCAACATTCCATGGTAGAAAAATCAGAGGTTAAACCTAAGTCAAAAGGTTCAAACTAAATCTAAAGTTTCAAGGGTACATTAAAGGGATCCATTCATGAACACTCCTAAACAACTACCCTAAAGCCTTATTTAAAATCATCTAAAAATCATAACAAAAATTACAAAATACCATCACCATGTGCACAATCAGCATACAAAATATCAAGATCAAACTCAGAAGTATGGATGAGAAATAAAATGAACAAAATCAGCACACAATTATTCCATTATTAAAAGCACATTACACTAGAAAATATGAAATTAATTGCAAAATAAATGGAAAATTAAAATAAAAATCATGGAAATATTCTACACATCTCAATCTATGCCCACCAATTTTTCTAGAATTTATTGAGGATATTTACTATTTTTTTAGGAATTAAATCTAACAAGCACTAAAACAGAAAAATAAAGAAAAAGAAAACACAAGAAATAAGGGTGGGAGGTGCGCTCAGCAAGCAATCCATGAGTTATTTCGCCTGGGCCCAATACAAGGGGGTGTGAAAAGCGCATGGGCGCTGGGCCCATTTGAGTCTCAACTCATCTCATTAATTCACTCAATTCTGAACGTAACAGGGGGGGTGCCACAAGCAAGGCTTCTACGTGTTATTGCGTTTGGGCCTATCAGGGGGAGGCGTGGATAGCAAAAGAAGCCAAAGCCCAGAACCACAATCAATTAAATCAGTTCTCACAATTAACAAAAAAAAGAGACCACGCGAGGATCAAACTCATGCTCTCTAGGTTCAAGTAGCGCGCTGAATAAGCTTGGGACATCCACTTAATCAAACGACGCCGCTTTGAGAGGGGGTGACGTGGCTCGCTTGTAGTCATTGGATATGAGGAATTGGTCAAGGTTTCTCAAGCGAACGAACGGCAGAGATTACGTCTTCTTCATTTTGAAAAAACATAGGGGAGGGAAATGCAGATTCCGGCCGCGAATGGCCGGAGCTTCGCTGGCGAAACTCACGAACTTCTATCTCTCTCGATACTCAACCAATCAACACGATTCTTGAATGAAAATTGAAGGAAATTCCATGAGGATTACAAATATCCTAATCAATCACGCTAAAACCTCTAAACCAGGGAAATCTATGTCCAAACCGAAAATGGATCCAAGCCTAATTTGTCACTAATCCTCAAATTTACTATCCAAAATCCATATACACCTTAATTACAACCTAGCCACATGAATCTAAGATGCTAAAAACGCGTGAATTAAGAGAAAGTTTAAGAAATGGAAACCTGAGTTTGAGCTTCGAGTATGGTGGTTTCAGGCCTCAATTCTCCTCCAACAAATGCAGATTGCTTCAGTGATCGATGATAAACGTTTCTTGATAGCCAATTCTTGATGAAACTCTCTGAATCTCCAAAACCAAAAATCCAATTTCAAGCTCTTTCACCAACTTGCTTGAATGGATTCTCAACTGAATTTGCCACTAGAAGCTTCTCAGAATGATCCACATCCAATTTATATTCTGTTTAACCACTTTTGAGGCTCAAACAAAGCCCAATTTAAGATTTTCAATTTTCACTTTCCTTCCAAAATTCCAATGATGGTGTGCACGTTTTGGCCTTGCTCTTCCCTCAAATCCAGTCCAATTTACTTACTTAACAGTTGTGGAGTACAGTGACATAGTTTCCCCTCCTTGATTTCAATCCATGGGGTGTACTTGGTATGTTTCTTCATTATGAAGCAAGACTCCATATGGCCATGTTATGCACTTCGATTCAAAAATTTGATGATGCCAATCTCTTTAGAATGTCAATTCCAATCAAAATGATCACAAATTTGGCCTGAAAACATCCCATTTCTAATTGTTTTGAATTTTTACCTTTTAATTCATTAAAATGGCCTTTATGTGAATTTTCTTCAACCAATGCTTGATATAATCCATATCAATGGACTCTTGATACTTGGATAAGCTAAAAACATCATTTTGAGAAACTTTCATGTTGAACAAAAATCCATTTGAGGCTTGCAAGATGGTGAAATTGACCTATGATTTAAAATGACCTGTAATGTCCAAATACCCAAAATACCCTTGACTTGTCAAAGCCATAACTTGAGTTCTACAAATCCAATCATGGTCTTCTATTACTATTTAGAAATATAAGATAATAAGGAACAACATTCATGTTTACCAAAAGTTCATAGGAATCATCCTTCTAGGGAAAAAGTGTCATGCAAGTTGGGTAACTTTCAAGCTCCAAATTCACATGCCTCAGATGACTTGTAACTTGTCTGGCTCATAACTTGAGTTCTATGAACCCTATCAAGGACTTATAGTACTCAAATTTAAGCTAATACCATGCCCTACAACAATCATGTTGGGGTCAAGATGAGATGAAAATCATATCTTGAGTTAAATGGCCTGGCAGTCAGGGGTCAAGCCAGGGGATTTTACACTGTCAAGTCTTAGAAACCCTAGCCTGAAACTTCTCAAACTCTTCAATCATGATGAGTTAACCTTAGAATCATCCTTAGAACATCTCAATGTATCAATCCATGATCACATGGCTCTTGGATTAGGTCTCAAACTTCTTCAAATCCTCAGTTGACTTAGGGTTGACCCAATCAAACCCTAGCTGCACCAATCATGACTGAGGCTTCTTAATCTTGCACAATGACCTGTCTAGGCCCCAAAGTGATCTTCAGCACTTCTCATGAGCTCTCTCAAGACCTCGAGTCCATCTCTATGGCTTCAGAGTCATCTGATGGCTTTCCACAACTCTCAAGTTAGGAGACCTACACACTTGGCTTCAATCACTCTCTCTGAGGATCTTTTAACTTCTCTAACAAGGATATAAACCCTTAAACACTTGAATAACCTTCTTAGCTAGCTTCATAGTCTTGTATAGATCTTGATTGGTAATCATGCCTCTTGATCTCCTACATACATGTCAATGAAATGCAAATGATAATGCACATGTGAATGAAATGAAACACAAGCTAGGTAAAGAAACGTTGGGCAAATTTTGGGGTGCAACAGCTGCCCCTATTCAAACGGCTTGGACCTGACTGGGTGAGCAGAGAACGACTCTCAAACAATCAAGGTAAAAGAAGGTTGAATACCAACAAACCCGGAAATTTGCCAACTGCACAAGTACACGGTACTCTGATGGGGACAAATCTTCGGAAACTGAAATGATAGCTGCACGACAACTAGCTGGAGAAATACTGATCTGAATCTCCGTCAAGATGATTCTCTGATTTATCTGATATCATTGCCTCCTCAAGTCATCAAGGGATCACCGGTTACGCGGTAACTGGTGATTTTCCAACGCACAAGTAAACGATACTTTGATTGGTAGGAACATCTTCAATCTGAGCATGACAGTTGCACGACAACTCTGCTGGGGAATTGGTCACACGGTAATTGGTGAAGGGTCTAATCTCAAATATCCGTCAGGATGGTCATCTGAGTTTGCTGTAGATCTTCGTCCTCAATTCATCAAGGGATCACCAGTTACACGGTAACTGGTGGATGATGGTTGATTTTTCCGTCGGGCATTCTGCACCACTGCAGAAGAATTCCTTATCACCGCCTATGGACTCATCGTGTTGCTAGGCACGTCGACAACATCTTTGTCGGACTTCATCAGTAAGTCAATAAGGGATCACCGGTTACTCGGTAACTGGTGAATGACTACTCTCAAATCTCTGTCGAGATGATTATCAGATTTCACTGCAGCTACTTCCTCAAGTCATCAAGGGATCACCGGTCACACGCTAACTGGTGGATGATGGCTGATTTTGTCGTCGGGCATTCTGCGCCACTACAGAAGAATTCCTCGGGACTCATCAGGTCATTAGGAACTTTTTAACCATCAAGTTAATTATGCCTTCGGGCATTCAAAGAAATTTTCGGGCGTCAGCCGGACTTCGTCAGTAAGTCGGGAATAGAATCCTCGGTCAATCATGAACCAAATAGGGATATCTAAACTTCTGCCATCAGGCACTCCACATCAGCTGAGTGAACTGCTTCGACATCACAGTTGGACTTCGCCAATAAGTCTTTAAATGGAATCCTTAATCAATCAGGAACCACTAAGGATATACAATCTTTTACCGTCAGGCACCCTGCGTCAGCTAGGAAAACTGCTTCGACACCGCAGTTAGACTTCATCAGTAAGTCTGGAGTTTTGGCACCGTTGCCGGACTTCAATCATCAAGTCTTCAAGGAAATTTCAACTTCTATGTTTAAGACCTGCTGGGGATAACACATCTCTGCTGGGGATTCTGGAGAACTATCAAGTAACTCTGCTTCAGGGATCCAGAAATCATTCTGGGTGAATCAACTCTGCTGAGGGCTTCAAGAATCATCTTGGACAAATAACTCCGTCGGGGACTTCAAGAATCATCCTGAACCAATAACTCTGCTGGAGATTTCAGGAATCATCCTGAGAAAACAACTTCGCTGAGGGTTTCAAGAATCATCCTGAACTAATAACTCTGCTGGAGATTTCAGGAATCATCCTGCGCAAACACTCTGCCGGGGACTCTAAGCATCAACTTGAGCAACCAACTCTGGCGACTTCACTGAGGATTTTAAGAATCATCTTAAGTAAACCATTCTGCCGAGGAATTCAAGAATCATCTTGAGCAAACCATTCTGCGGAGGAACACCTGCAAAACAAGAATGGTAACGACCTAGCTCATGTTTCATATGCATATGATCGTCAATGGCGTAATACTCCACACGGTGGAAATGCTATGCGTTTTTAGGGTAAATGTTATGCAATCATGCAAAATGCTATGACCCCATCAGCAAAATAAATGTTGAAGGGAGAATCCTCCTGTCAAGGAGAAGGAACCACTCTGGTGGAGAGGAGGAATCATCCTGCCGAGGAGAAGAAGTCACATCAATCTCAATTGGACTAAACCTGGGGAAACGAACTCCAGGCGACTGCTGCAGGGGAATGAAGTTCTATGAGAACCTGAACCCGCTCAACCAGGTATTCAAACCACAACTGTTGAGGAAAACGATGTCAATCACAGAAATAGACTGCACGACATTCGCAGATAGAACTTTCCTGGAGATAACGACTCTGATGGGGAAATACAACATCAGCTATTCAACACTCTACTGGGGAAAACCAATCATGGCCTGAACGCTTTCCAAGGACTCAACACTCTTGGGGAACTGCAAACTCGGCTGGGGAGGGTAACCAGACGTTGGAATCACTCCTATCTTCCGGGGAGAATACAACTCTGTGGGGAATCTCAATTCCGCTGGAGACTTCAGTCTGAACTATCAAAAGCTGAACGCTTGCGAATAGTCTTCTGCGAGAGAACTGCAAGTTGACTTAGTGCTGGGAATGAACATACGCTCCAGCGTATGACTCAGCTGGAGAAATGATGATCCTGCCTCAGGACGCATCTGGTTGGGGAGAGTCTTCTCTGCTTGGGGAGACATATCGATGCTCATGGTCCCATGTTCAGACTCTGTGGGGAGACATTGCTGGACTTGTTGGGGAAGAAGGAATCATCCTGCTTGGAAAACATGCCATGAAACGAACTCGAGATGGCTTGCCCCAGAATCTTCTGATAACTTCTGACAAACTCTGACAATCTATGCCAACACGGGGAGGAACGACCCTTTTGCTTTCAGTTTTTGTCCCAGCCTATGGGATCTCTATGGGGATGTTCCTTGAAAGGAACTCTGCATTCTCTGCACCTTGATCTGCCTCAGCATATGGAACCTCGCAAAGGTACTTCAAGTTAATAACCTTCAGGATAAGGATGGCTTCAACGCTCTCGGGGTGACCTGCCCCAGTCTTGTCATGACTTTCCCCCTCATGGGCTGATCTGTGGAAAGTAGTACCCTTGGCTGCGAGAGATTCATCAAATCTCGACCTGATTGCCCCGGATTAACGATTTCTAGATGGCTGACTCCCATGCCGCGATCTCTTGCCATAGCTTGCCCCGGTTTACCGGGAAGTTCTGGCGTCCTGCATTCCGCCCTGATCAGATCCTTCCATCGTGGGAACTTTCCTGCTGTCAAGCGCTTACTCGCTAGTAAAACAAACTGTTTTGCATAAAAGACATATCAAATGCAATGCATATGGCAGTTTTCAAAAATCCATTCCTGTTCATTGGAAAAAAAAAATTTATGACATAAAATATATGAAATCATTCATCAACATGTCAATACTAAAACAACGCTGTAATGAGAATCCTTTCTAGGAGTCAGTTCCGATGCGATCTTTACCGAAGTATGCTTTCGAAACAAACCTATTTCAATAAGGTCTTTTATATGTTGTAACGTGGTCAGGCTCACGATTTAAGAAAGAAAGGATAAAGGCTCAAAATTCATTTTAACCCACCCATTCTCCTTGATGTTCTCCGATCCTATGTTCAGCTAATTCGACCTTAGCGATCACCTTTCAAAGGTTATATGACAGGAGTGACGGTTCAGGAAACTGCAAGTTTTCGGAGTTACAGTCATTCGCTTTCGTCTTTATTTGGGCACTGGTAGCCATACGATTTCGTTCTTTCTCGAGGATTTTCTTTCGTGATCCTTTTTCGCTTTTCGTTCTTTCGTTCTTTCGTTTTCCCCTAACTTTTTCCTGGACTGACTCTTTTGGGTTTCTTCAATTTTGAAGTCCAGCGGGGTACCCTAATTTTTTCCTAAGTCGCTTGCTTTCAAGATTCGACTTAGCGGGCTTTTTCTTTTCGATTTTTTCTTTTTCTTTTTTGAACAAATCGTATGGCATCGGCTCGTATGACTTGTTAAAGAGATTGTGACTGTTTCACTCCTGATCGGCCAGGTTTAACCATCATGGTTTTTTAGGTACGACCTATAGTGGTGTGATTGATCCTCGAATGGACACTCCTTATTGTAATTTGAACGCTTGGTCAAATAAATTGACACCTACCCTGCCCCGGGTTAATATTGAGGGTTTGTCTATCTTCAGAAAGAAACTCCTACAACGAGGCTCAAAGGGGTTAACAAGGGATTCTCTTCCTTATATCTCCGGTGTTTGGTAATTGAAACAATGCCTGTACATCATCAACAGGTTTTTTGTTCAAAAGCATAGCATCGGAAGCTTACGCATCATTGAATTTCGTCATCCTCCCCGGATTCCACTTAAACTAGCGTTTGAAATAAAAGAAAGCAATAGAGTGAACACGAATGGATTAGTTCAAAACATGCATATTTATTTCATTATCAATATCAATTGAAAAACAATCATGCTTTACAAGCAAAATTTGCCATTCTACAGGAAAGAAACTACAAATGTAAAGAAATGACATGATAAAATGCAGATTGCCAGCTTTCGGGGAACTGGGCTTTCACACTTATTTGCTGCTGAGGGGAGCGACCCTTCGAAGTCTTCAGACTCAATCGGATGCACGGTTGACATGGATAATCAGCCTTCCCTCTAGAAAGGATATGTGTTCTTAGTCCATCAGGTGTTGCACTTTGTCTTGAAAAGCCTCGCAATCTTCAGTCGCGTGCCCCTTGGATCCTGCATGATAATCACATTGAGCGCTGGGGTCGTATCCCAGAGGATAGGGCTCTAGCCTTGGTTTGAGAGCCTTAGGCTCCACCAGAGAATACTGAATCAGATGCGGCAGCAGCTGACTGAGCGTCATAGGCACTGGATGCAGGGGAGCATTCCTTCTCTTCAGATTGCTGTTGCGAGGCCCATTCTGATTATGGTGCTAACGAGAATCTTGCTGTTGGGCAACCTGAGATTGCTTATGCTCAAGCATTATCATCCTCAGATTTGGCCCAGGAACTGGCAACTGCTGCGGGCAAGGAGATTCAGACTCCAACGACTCTAGGATGTACCTTGGACCTCTTACAGCTTCAGGTGGGGGAATAGGAATATCAATTCCTGATACCTTCATGTCGCCTGACAGAAATTAAATAGCTTTCGAGTCTAATAGGTCTTGAACATGATGCTTAAAATCTCTACAGACTGCTATGTCGTGCCCTGGTGCTCCGGAGTGGAACTCACAATGGGCGCCTGCATCGTAGCCTGATGGAGGCGTCCCTATCAAGGGAGCCAAAGTTCGCGGTTCAACCACTTGAAATTGGAGCAAGAGTTGCGCCAACTGAGTATAATCCATCGGAATTGGGTCGAGGTCTCTGTCAGGTGTCTTCATCCTCTATCTTTTGGGGTTGTCCTGAGGAACCGGACATGGCCGCTGACGGGAAACGTTCTGAGCTTCAAGATGAGCAGGGGATCTGTTAGCTTATCATGCCCAGGTGCGGGTTCTTCAGATACCCGTGGAGCAAGTATGCCGGCCGCAACCTCGGGCTTCTGCTCACATTCTCTTCGGAGTATGTTCTTTAGCACCTCCGCCATCAGGCCCACCTGATTCTTCAGCTGATCGTTATCCTCTTTGAGTGCCTGCTGGTCCCTCATAACCTGCCTCAGCTGGCCTCAGACCTCTCTCAGCTCCGCTCATACATGTTCCATTGCTCGGATCAACCTGAGACAAACCTGAAACAACATGTATCAACAGGGGGTTAGAAAAATGGCCAGGTGCCTGTTATGGAAATGATTCATGCAAATGCAAACACGTATCCATGCATTAGGAGGAAGTCCCCCTCAATTCTAGCTTCCGAGACAAATAAAGTCTACCGTCCAATCATGGAAAGAAAACCCTCATATATTCATATGAAAAAGAAACTCGCGCGGGCAGCGTACAACCGTAACTGAATACAACTGAAGCGACAATCGTGATCCCGACCAACAGGCCTGGCGGTGACCAGCATATCAATGCATAAATGTACAAAAGAAATACAAAGAGATCAGGTGCGACTAAGGGCACGGAAATCCTCTAGTAACTTCTTCGTAGCAGGATGGTCAGACTGGGTGAGCAGGCCCTGGATCAGCAGATCCCTCTGCCTAATGGACTCTAGGAGGTTCTCGGCAACGCTCCTAGAAACACCTTCTTCAGAACGGTTCTCTACTCTACTCCTCTTAGCATCAACCCGGAGTTGCCTATCCATCAGGTTTACCTTGGTTTGAATCAACTTATACTGGACATCTCGTCGCAGCGAGGCTTCAGCCTCCATCTTCTTGTCTTTGACTTCCATCTGATCTTCCAACTGGGCGATTTGCTGCTTCAGTTTTTCTTCCCGCTCCTTGTGGCTAGTCAACGTGTTGTTCCATAACTTCTCATACTGGGTCAGCTTCCGGTACACCTTATCCAGCTCTTGCTTCTTGGTGGTCAATACTCCGTGCACTGCCTTCAGGTCCAACCCAATACGCTCCTTGGAATTAGTCTCTTTAGTCAGATTAGCGCCCAGGTGGTTGATCAACTCCGTCTGCTTCTTGCAAGTGTAGACGGCTTGGCTCTTTTCTCTTCGGAGTTGAGCTATCTCGTTTTCCAATTCTTCGTTGGCTTTGACTAGCTCTGCATTCTTAGCCTGAAGTTTCTCATACTTCTGGATTTCAATCATGGTAGGCTCTGGAGGGCAGTCCTGCTTGGCGGGAGGAAAAGGCATCAACACTTTTTCTGCTCTGTTACAAATCCAATCCACGTAAGGAGGATAAGCCTGATTGTTGCTTTTCCCCAACGAGGTCTTCCCCTTGCGGTGGATGTTATTCCAGGCATGTTCAAATCTAACCAGATCATCCCCCTCTAATGCACCAGTGAGGTACAAAGATTCCTGTACCTCTTCGTCTTTAGGAGGGCCCCTCAAGGCATACCCGAATTGCCTGATAGCGATAGATGGATTATAGTTGATACAACCCTTCCTACCCACAAGAGGTACATTAGGAAAGTTCCCACAGCTGTAGATGATTTCACTCCCCAAGCGATCTCTATCAAACCAATCAATGTCCTCAGCAGATAAGCTCATCAGACGCTCAGACCACTCTTTCGTTTCTGCAGCCTTTATAAAAGGACCATCCTTCTGTAGATGAGTGACAAACCATCTGTAGAATAGTGAAACACAACAGGATACACTTTTACCTCTTCTATTCTCGTTCTTGTAGTGCACCGAATGGTATACGTCTTCGAGCAAGGTTGGGATTGGATTCCTCAAGACGAAGATACGTAGAGCATCCACATCTACAAAATCTGGAATATTGGGAAATAACATGATACCGTATATGCACAACGCCAAAATAGCTTTGAATGCCACCCAACATTCCTTCTTGGCGTAGTGTCGGGCTCTCTCAGCTAGAAACGGTAATGGGAACCCCCAGGCTCCATTCCTCTTGACGGTCTTTCCTTCCAACTCGGAAACATCAAGATGCAGAGCTGTAGCAATCTTAGCCAGATCTAGCTCCTGATCAATAGGCCAAAAGGGTACCTGAGCGAGAATGGGTATCTCCAATATGACAGAAAACTCTTCTAGAGTGGGCGCCAGCACATAGCTTGGAAATGTGAAGCAACGCAACGGTGGGTCATAAAACTGAAGCAGAGTCTGGAGCCCGTTCAATTCATACACAGATGGCTTGCATACAACACTGAGTAGCTTCCCATAGGTTCCACTGAAGTCTCTCATAGCTTCCTTACCAGGCAAATAAATCAAACTCCTTAGAGTAGTAATGTTTGGAGTTGGAAATTTGTAGGCCAAAGTTCTTCTCACATTAGGTTCCATGATGGACACAGAAAGGACAAGATTGCTAGAATCGAGAGGGAACTGCACACCTGCAACACAGATACGCGTTAGATGCAATGCAATATGAAAATGTGAATGCGAATGCAAAATGCGGCAGGAGATCAAGAGTGTTATGCTGTACTGTGAAGTGGCAGGTCATAATTTTGTTTTAGCAAGAAAATACCATAGTTTGATAATAAAGGTACTGAAACCCACAATACTGATTCACTGTCAAGAAAACTGGGATGTCTGAAGGTTACGGTTTCCTGCAATAACCCGACCCTGCTCACAGGTATGGACCTAATCACTGACAAAGGTACAACATCATATGCGGTCATCAGCGTCACAGACTTTCAAGAAACGATGATACGATACCCAGAAGGTGTGGCATCATCATCTCCTGAAGTGGCCTCACTCAGCTGAATCACAAGTGATCGGTTCCCAGAGTCGACAATCCTTAGATCTGAACTCCTTTCGATGGCCCACTGGGCTGAAAATGGAAATCATCTCAAAGAACCTCGTCTGAGTGCAGATTATGTGGGAACTAGTGCATGCCTAACATGCAGGTTCACCACCAATCTGCTCTAATACTATGTAGCTCTCAAGCCTGGGTCTGGCTTACCACTCATCAGAGCCCCTCCCACAACAACACAGATAATCATATCATACTGAAAGTAAAACGCGGAAGGTAAAAATGCGATAAATAAACACAACCCAACATGTAAACACGCAAGCGCTAGGATTGACTCTCGTACAGGGATGTTGGATCCCCATATTGACTCGCATCAGGGACGTTGGATCCCCAGGAGACTATCAGAGTCCCTAGCAGAGTCCCCAGCTGTCGCTACCGCGAAAATAAGGTGCCGGCAAAATAGAAGAGTCGCCACCTTTCGTTATTTATCCCTCAGAACGGGAAAGGAAACGATCGGAAAAACCTGACGAAAAGCTATAAGACAAGGTCATCGCAACCAATGTCTGGATTTGGGAGTTGGTTACGCAAGGGGAAGGTATTATCACCCCTCACGTTCATCGTACTCGATGGGATCCACGCTTGTTGTGTTTATCTGACGGGTTGGTTTACTATCTACCTATCAAGGCTGGTCTGAAAAGAAAAGAAAATGACTCGGCAAAGCGTCGCACTTTATGCCTACGTATTCTCATCAGAGAATGAGAAATTAGAGTCAACGTAGTTCGGCTAACTACGAGTTACGGGGAAGGTGGCTCGTCAATACGTCAGTATTGTGCCTACGTAGTTCGGGTTAATACGGATTACGGAAATTTAGATTCATCTGTTTTTTGAGTGGGGTTAACAAACAGTTCCAACAGTTTGGTGTACGCAGCTCGACCCTTAGAGACTTATACGTTACCGTTTGCGGTAGAACTGGGAGTTAATGACACTCTTTTCTTCAGAAAAGCTTCCTTTGAATTATGGGCCCACGGGGCAAAAAGGTTTGAAGTTTGTTTTCTGTCTTTTACGGAAGAACTGTTTTTTATGGTTGTCTGTAGTTTGTACAGCATTAGAGACTATGACTTAGGAGCGAATGCATCGTATAGCGTCCAAAGGACATATACTAAACATCCTAGATGATTGAGAGGAGACCGCTCAATGATCACTTCCCAAGTAGCTTAAGGCTCGTAACGCGCTTGTACTAACTTGCCTTTATTATGTTTTTTACTGTTGTTTTGAGATGAGAAGAGAACAAACTCTATGGGGAGACTATCAAGTCCTAACAGTTGTCATGCCAAGGATTCATCCTATGGTTGAGGTTTGAAACAGGGAACTCCTAGAAGTTATCATGCATAGGTTTCAACCTAAAGTTCTAATCATCACTTCCTTATCAAAGGAAGTGAGATTCCTAGGGGATCATGTCAAGGTAAACAGAAATAGATAAAGCATCAGCTTAAACAGTAAACAGATATACAGTAAAGATGCATATGCAATGCAACAATACAAGCAGAGGGAGACTCACTCAACCTCTTAGCAATCAAGCAAAAGAAAAATAGACAAAACAGACAAGCAGAGGGAGCTCACTCAACCTCTATTATGCAAATACGTCAATTAGAAAAAGAAAAACAACACACAAGCAAGGGGAGGATCACCTCAACCCTTAATGCAATACAAGCAGAGGGAGACCCACTCGACCTCTTGATGCAGTCATGCACCTACTCTTATGCTACTCTAATCATGAACTATCCTAGCACACCACACAATCATGCATGAAGGAGAGGAATTTATGACAAGTAAGGGATTCATCCCGCAATTAATCATACAAGCATCTATCCTAAGGAAAGAAATTGGGTGTCGGGAGGCCAGAGTAAGTTCCACAGGAACTTATCCCAGGCACTCAACCAACTAGGAGAGATTTTGGGGTAACCCTAGGGGTTTGGCTCCTTCAAGAGATGTGCAACATTCCCCCCATAGTTGTAACTATGCTAACTCAAGAAGTTCCTAGAAAGAATGAATGATAGAAATTTTAGGAGAATGGAGATGAGAAGCAAGGTAAGTTCCACAGGAACTTACCACAGACACTCAACCAACTCCATTTCCTTTAGAGTGAGAGGTAGCTTTCATGGACTCAACCCCTTTATGATAGTGCAATGTATTCCTCCACGGGAGAAAACATTACTCACAAGGGAGATTCCAATCAAGCAAGGAAAAATTGAAGAGGAAACTACCCCTATAGGAAGAATCATCCACCTATTTAAGCTTTTAAAGAAACCACAAATGATACATTCTAAGGACATCTATCCTAAAGATCAAGGGTTCTAAAAGGAGGCTTCTACCAATCTATCAAGAGAGGAAATGGGACCTAGAATCACCTAGAGGTCATTTACAAGCCTAATTTATGCATCTAACCTAGTTAGGATCACCTAATCTAAGGTTAACTTGTAAATTAGGAACTTAATAGAAAATCATTCCTAGAAATTCCAAGAAAAATACTACACTATCCTACATGTATCAACATTCCATGGTAGAAAATCAGAGGTTAAACCTAAGTCAAAAGGTTCAAACTAAATCTAAAGTTTCAAGGGTACATTAAAGGGATCCATTCATGAACACTCCTAAACAACTACCCTAAAGCCTTATTTAAAATCATCTAAAAATCATAACAAAAATTACACAATACCATCACCATATGCACAATCAGCATACAAAATCTCAAGATCAAACTCAGAAGTATGGATGAGAAATAAAATGAACAAAATTAGCACACAATTATTCCATTATTAAAAGCACATTACACTAGAAAATATGAAATTAATTGCAAAATAAATGGAAAATTAAAATAAAAAGCATGGATATATTCTACATATCTCAATATATGCCCACCAATTTTTCCAGAATTTATTGAGGATATTTACTATTTTTTTATGAATTAAATCTAACAAGCACTAAAACAGAAAAATAAAGAAAAAGAAAACACAAGAAATAAGGGTGTGAGGTGCGCTCAACAAGCAATCCATGAGTTATTTTGCCTGGGCACAATACAAGGGTGTGTGAAAAGTGCATGGGTGCTGGGCCCATTTGAGTCTCATCTCATGTCATTAATTCACTCAATTCTGAACGTGGCAGGGGGGGAGGGTGCCACAAGCAAGGGTTCTACGTGTTATTGCGTTTGGGCCTATCAAGGGGAGGCGTGGATAGCACAAGAAGCCAAAGCCCAGAACCACAATCAATTAAATTCGTTCTCACAATGTCATACCCCAAATTTGTCCTACCTTTATGCAACCTCCATTATGTATATTTACCCACTTAAAAAAAAAAAAATCAAAAAAAATGTGTGTTGTTATTTTCTCTTAAAGATGCAAGTTAGGCGTGTGGATAATGTTGAATGAGGAATGGTTCAGGTCACCTGGTTGGAGCTAATTTTTGCAGAATGTTTTTTAATACAGTGTATACTTCAAGGCATTATTCCTTGATCTCAAGGCAATAAGGCCAAACTGGAGTAATGGTGTATCCAGGAATGACTCATTTTATTTCATATAGTGGCTGGGTTTACGATACTGTTACACGCCATTATGGATCATCTCTATGTGGATCGGGATGTACAGGAGTAGTGATTAATCCAAGTATTATTTCAAGGTCCATGCCCATTACAAAATCCCACAGTTATGAGCCCATTTGCACAAAATTGAAACTGAACGAAATTATATTATTTTGAATCCAAATTGATTACAATTCATGAAGGTTATGAGTAATTCCATTGTAATATCATCAAAAGACCATTTTTCATATTGTTATGTTACCAATAATTATGACAAAAGCATATGAAAAAAAAACAAGGCATGTATTTCTAACATTCACATGCACGTGAGAATTTCACAAAGGTTTCAATATGCTATGTTATTACAAAATATTATGTTCACAGCCTCACAACCAGCACCAAACTATCACATTGGACTTACACACAATGACCAACGAATTGCAAAAATACAAAGTACGTAGCAGGTACTTCAGTTTGTGAACCGCCCAATCTGATTCCCAACAATACACAGTCATAAGAGAACAACAACATCATTTGTTGAATGCAATTAATAAGGCACTCATGGCCAACACTTTTTATGTTTCTCCTTCTCATCTTCAAATTCAACACCTATGTCAACACCAACAACACAAATATCTAACTTCTTCACCTCGCCCTCGCCCACGTCATAATCTCTGTTTTCTTTCCACCCAATACCGTCTATCTGCTTTTCCCCAACCCCGCCGACCCTATTTCACTCTCAATGCTCTTCATTCCGATCCACCTCACCGGAGATCAGTTAACTTTGGAAGAAGAAATGAAATCTACGAGCAATAGGATTCGCTTACATCCAAACTCTCTGGAGCAGCCAATTTTCCATTCCTCTTACTGCAAATGCCACAGATTTTACTCAATGCTAGAAATCTTATGTCCGCAAATAGTAGTGCTCTCTTTGCTATCCCATGGCTAGGAATGCTTACTAGTTTGCTTGGAAACCTCTCACTGCTTTCATACTTTGCCAAGAAAAGAGAAAAGGAAACAATGCTAGTGCAGACACTTGGGGCACTTTCCTTTGTGATTGCTGTCTTCGCTGTTACCATGGCAAGAAGTGGAAAACTTTCGGAGGAAGGTGTTAAATTTGTTGTTGGAATATCTGGTTGGACAGCTACGTTACCCTTCATGTGGATGCCAGTTTCCCAGATGTGGACAAATTTTCTCAATCCTGAGAACATGAAAGGCTTGTCTGCTTTTTCTATGTTGCTTGCGATGCTTGGAAATGGACTCATGCTTCCACGTGCTCTATTCATTCGTGATTTCGTGTGGTTTACTGGTTCAACTACCTTGACTGAAAATGTTCACACAATTGACATAACAAAGGTGGCAAGTTGGAGGGTAGTGGAACTCGGAGCAGCTTTCATGATCCTCTTCTCAATTATAGGAAAGGTGGGTGCTCTTCTAGCTTCTATTCCAAAGGCATAGCTACATCTCCACAAGCCTTGACCTGCAATGAAAAAAAACAAGCCAGTCCACATCCAAAAAAAAGTGAAAAAGTTGCTGCACTCAACATCCACACCAGACCATTCTGTAAAACAGACTTTCTGCACCAGCCTAAACAAACAATCCTGCATAAAATTCATAATTGACTATATGAGAGCACAACCAGAAGCAGATTTTTTTTAAAAAAAGAAAGCATCAAATAACAATGAAAGTTTTTGAGTTCAGTTAGAAAGGCTTGCTCTATCATTCAGTCCCCCGAAACTTGTTCAGTCTCAAAACATGGAGTTGGATCACTCCTCCAACAAGAAAATGTCCACTTCTCAATTTAGTTCAATTTATGCAGTAGAAAACGATGTAAATGAAGATAAAGAGCAGTCTTGCTCAACAGATATATCTTCTTCACAGAAGGGTTCTTGTAGCGAAACAGATTGTAAAGCTAGTCCGCTTGGCTTTCCATTATGTCAACCTAAGGATGTATTAGAACAGATTGCACTACACTCGTTCCGAGAATTCGAGTCTTTGTTGATTGATGGCTCCCAACTTGCGATTAGTACAAAGAATAATGATGATCTACGTTCAGGCAAGCAGGTACCTCGTCGACCAAGCTTGCCATCCTTCCCATGGTCACGTGCTTTTGGTGGCAACTTTAGAACTAATTCTGACACAGCTAAGTTATCAACAAGTAGAAGTACATGCCGAGGTAAATGGGCAAGGATAGGTCTCATTGCTAGCTCTTCAGACATTGATCGCAGTTCGTTCACAAACCTTGATTCATCCAGTTATGATCAGAGCCTTGTCCCTGCATTTGGAAATTCAGACAGCCAACTTATTCAATCTTTCTTTGCCAGTCTTCCTTTCCGTCAGTTGGATTCTTCGTCATCTGCATCATGTCCTAAAAATTTTCAGGCTAACACAGAATTTGGAGGCCAAATTGATACTAAAGAAAACGATGAGACAGTATTAGCTGCTGCAAACTCTGTGTGAAATCAAAACTCACTCACAAAGGCAGAGCTCGGATGGAATTTTGAGATGGCAAAGGAAACCTTCACACATGGCTGGGCTAGGACTTCCTGGCAATGATGCTTGGTACATGATCGAAACAATAGCAAAGCGCAAGAGTGCGAACCAGGACGTGTTTTACTTCTCAGCAAACTTTGCTACGACCTCCATGTTGACGACAGGATTGTTGTTTTGATTAGAGGATAATGATGTTATTCCTGGAGGGAAGCTTGAGACAATAACAGAAGCCCTGCAAGTAAATTTTGATTATGCAGAATCAGAGCCATACAAATTCAATCAATTCAATCAAAAAAACCCAATTAAGTCATGTTTTACTATATTATTTACTTAAGTCAGAACTTTAAACAGAATAATGAGAAATGGGGGACCACATGTTTAGACCCACAAAAATGGCAAGTATAGGGCAGTGGCAAGCAATTGCAGTACCACAGTCCTAACACAAGAATAGGAATAAGACAAATCAATAGCAGACCAAACCTAAACCCTAGGGTACAGGGGATTTCAGAACTGCAAGAGCTTGGTCTGCTAAACCTAATTGGTCTCAATATAAGGGCTTCATTTTTTGGGGAGAAAAGGAGGCTAACCGGAAAGAGAGTTCGAACCCATACCTAGCCGCTCCAAGCCTCTCGTTAACCCTTCTGCATCAACCATTCACAACCCTTCAAGCAACCATCCCAGACCTTCATCTTTGTTCAACATCAGAACCTCTTCAACGCCCTTCATCGAACCCTAACCCCCAAATCTTCAAACGATTTCCATTGGATCCCTTCAAATTTTCTTCATCCGATTCAACCCCAGACAAGCTGAAAACAAAAACATAGCAAGAAGAATGGAGTGAAACCAAACAACAAGCACAAATCTCTTTCTTCCACTCCCAGAAACCGCTCATCATCATCGTTTTCCTCTTCAAATCAACCCAGATTTCTACAACCACCTTCATCTTCAACCTTCGAAAGAACCAAACCCACCTTCAATAAACCTTCACCCCAAATCAACCCTAACCCTTCAATCTTCATCAATTGACAAACCGAGAATAGAAACAGAACAAAGAAAAAACGAAGTTAAACTAAGACTCACCACTCTGGAAGCGAAAAGTGAGAGACGAACGAAAAGAGTGAGTTTGGGGATCGAGTTTTCCCTTTCACGCGAGAGAAGAAGGTAGATTTTTGCGAACGTTTTTCTGTTTTTATGTTGTGAACTTGTATCTTGCTTTTGGAAACTTTGGAAGCACCCTGTTCGTAACCTGAAGAGTTTTCTAAACATATCTTTGTTTATTTATTTACTTTATTCTGTTTTATTTATTTTATTTTTTCTGATTCATTTATTTTATTTTTTCTGTATTACGTTGATGTATTGACACTGGTTTGGGCTTCATAGCCCGTTCTACTATAGACATTCCCCCAACTCAACTTTTCACCCCTCTGTTTTGTTTTGTTTATTTCTTAAACCAATTATCTCTTTTAAAAAAATTGTAATATATTTTTTATTAGGTATAAACTAGTTTTATAATATTTGTATATATTAGTTTCTTTCAAACAGTCTATATATATATATATATTTATCGTTTTGTATATTATATTTATGTTAGAGTTTATATATATTTGTTTTTTTTTTTAAACATTTCTATATTATATTTCTTCTTGGACTTTAGGGTTGTTTTATATTAGAGTTTTGAGATTTATTATCTTTTAAAGTTGAATTTATTTCTCATTTGTCTTTGGGCATTTTGTCCAATTTTTCCTTGTTTTGGTCGATGACGAGACCTCCGTAATTCATTACCAGTCAAATTATTGATAGGTAATGTTGGATCTAAGGCCACTTCCTTTCTTTCTTCATTTCCTGTCCCGACTCGATTCGAAAAACTTTGTCAAACAATCTTCAAAATCAAATTATCTTTGCATTGAATTAAAAAAGAGGATTGGGTGTAGACCTCTTCTTCTTCGAGCATAGGGATGCCCACTGTAGTGAGGGTGGTCTCGATGCTCGTCTGTCAATACAAAGACGCTTCCAACATTTCCTTATAAAACCTCGGTCTCGTCCTGAGTTTACTTTCAATAATAAATTATTTCTCTTTGTATTGAATTAAAAAGAGAGGATTAGGTGTAGACCTCTTCCTCTCCGAATGTTGGGATGCCCACTGTAGTGAGGGTGGTCTGGATATTCGTCTTTCAATACGAAGACGCGACTTTATTCACCATCTCGTTTTCACAGCTTTATCCCGTAACCTTTCTCACCTAAAACCTCGGTCCCGCGCCGAGTGCATTTTCAAATCATTTTCACAACAAAAACTTGAATGGTCGTGGAGTGGTTAGGCGTAGGCCTTCTCCTATCCCGAGTGTCGACGTTTACCGTAGGGTTCTCTGTCGCAAAGCACTTACCATTCAAAACCAAAAATATCTTTAATAAGAGAACGAAGTTCTCTTTGCATTGAATTAAAGAGAGAGGATTAAGTGTAGTCTTTCTTCCTCTCCGAGTATTGGGATGCCCACTGTAGTGAGGGTGGTTTCGACACTCGTCTTTCAATACGAAGACGCCTCGTTCACCACACCCTTTCATAACAAAAACTTTGAGATAACGAATTGGGTACTACCCGTAGGGGTTACTATCCGAGGACCTGTCTCGCCCCCCCCCTAAAAAACAATCCAATCAATCAAACGTGACTTCTTGCCTCGCGTGGCGAAAACTAATCAATTTTTCAAAAAAGGATATGTTACGTCCGTTCTACCGCAAACAGGTAACGCCTAAGTCTCCAACGAGCGAGCAGCGAAACACCTAACTGCTAGAATGCGCACGATAGCATCATCCATAAAAAATATCAACACACCGTAGGCCGAACTACGGCTGCTCTGATTCTTTACTTCTTTTGAGTAAAGATACGTAGGCACAAGGGCCACAATCCTTGCCGAGCACTTTCCCCCCATATCTGTAGTTCCCCGAACTACGTCGACTCTGACTTTCTCACATCTATTGAGAATACGTAGGCATAGGACTGCGAAGTCCTACCGAGTTTGTTCTTTCTATTTTCTTCCCCGTTCTCTCTTTCCTCCTAACTTTCCTGTTTCTGACCCTTATCTTTTACCCTGTGAAACACTTTTTATAGCATAGTATTTAAGCAAATAAATTCACATCGACAAACAAAAGGTTCCCATCGAGTACGATGGATGCGAGGGGTGCTAATACCTTCCCCTCGCATAACCGGCTTCCGAACCCGTTCTTGGTCGCGAGACCATCTTATCCATTTCTTTTCTTAAGGTTTTCTCGATATTTTCCTTTCCCCTCATGGGATAAATAAAGTTCGGTGGCGACTCTTCTGTCCTTTCTTTTCGCCTCCCCGTCGTTGCGCGATGCATTTTTCGAGTAGCGACAGCTGGCGACTCTGCTGGGGAAACCTAGCGAGCCAGACCTAATTTGTTTGTCGTGTTTGTGTTTTATTTGCTTTTATTTCTTATTATGTTATGTTCACTAACTGTTGGGTTTATTTGGATGGTTTGTGAGATAAAGCTTTCTACCCGAGCTTTCAAGTACACACTAAGATAGGAGGTGGGTTCTTTCTGATTTGCGAGACTTAGGACTCGTTGAGTTGGATCGAATCCCACCGCTCAGATAGACCCCTTTGGGATGATTATGTCTTACGTGTAGTCGTAATGGCGTTTTTATTTCCAACTTGGGAGTCCGTGACTCTGAGGACCTTTGTAGAACCTTATTCCAAAGGTTGCTGAGACATGACTCTGTGTTCATCCTTTGGAGGGATTACCGTCTTACGAGTAGTCGTTATGATGGAAAACTTTCGAGGGCTAGTGCATGGGACTTTGTTTAAAAGCCTTTGGGATACCCTCTTATCAAACCAATAGATAACCCACCCGATGGGAGAAATATTTTATGTTGTTTTGCAGGACCAGTGATCTTGATCTCGTTTTGTGCTCTTTATCATGTGCATTCATAAAACATTGCATTGCATATCATTTCTCGCATATCAAGGGACTTAAGAGACTGTGATTATCTCAGGTATTGGTGAATACAATGACTGACCAAAGAAAGCGAAGCACAAATTCCATCAAGTTTAGAGAACCAAAGCTGGAACTAATTCAAGACATTCTGATCGACGTGCCAAAAGCTATCAAGATCAACTTTCAGGGAAAGTATGGGAAACTGCTTGATCTCCTCCATTCTAAGGTCGACACTTGGGCTTTGTTCGCTATGGCTCAGTTCTATGATGCACCTCTCAGATGTTTCACTTTTCAAAACTATCAGTTGGCCCCTACTCTTGAGGAATATTCTCACATTTTGAACATCAAGATTAAGGATCAACCTATATACACAGGCTTGGAAGAAGAACCAAAACCTCCTGCCATTGCTCTTGCCCTACGTATGACCAAAGAGGAAGTCAAAGAGGGTCTAACCAGTAAAGGGGGCGTTCAGGGTTTTCCATTGAAATTTCTGCTAGAAAAGGCTGCTCAATACAAGGTGGATGAAGATTGGGAAAAGTTCGGAATAAGCGTTGCTCTAATGATTTATGGGATTGTCCTCTTTCCAAATGTGGACAATTTCATAGACATCACCGCCATCGTTCTCTTCATGCAGAAGAATCCTATCCCTACACTCCTTGCCGATGTTTACCACTCCATTCATTGGAGGAGTGAAAAGAAGGCGGGAATGATCCAATGCTGCTCTCACCTACTATACAAGTGGTATGCTTCTCATTTACCCAAGAAAGGGCCATTCATGGAAAACAAGAAGAAATTAAAATGGTCTCAACGCATCATGTCTCTGGAAGCTAGTGATATTGCTTGGTACTCTCCTGAGTACTATGATGTGGAAATCATTTTCAGTTGTGGAGAATTCGGTAATGTACCTTTGATCGGTAGGGCCGGTTGTATTAATTATAACCCAATCATGGCATTACGTCAGTTGGGCTATGCTATGGAGGGCGAGCCCGAGGCAGAGAAGATTCAGAGTTTCTTTTTGCTAGCCACATCAGAGGACCCTGCGTTTGTCAGGAAGGTTGCTAAGGCTTGGGGTAAGATTCACACAAAGGGGCGGAAGGAGTTAAAAGCGAAGAATTGCGTAGCAAAGGAGCCATACAACCGGTGGTTACTAGCTAGAGTAGCTGAAAGATCGTTACCATTTCCCTTAGAGCCCTCTATGCAAGAAGCACCTCCTGCTCCCACTCATGTGTCTATAGAAGAATATGAAAAATTGAAGCTAATAGTGGAGAGATTGACTAAGGAGAACCAGGACCTTCAGAATGAAGTCCACCAAGCAAAGGTGGAAAGTGGTCAGTACAAAAGAAAGGTGGAGTTTGAACAGGATCAAGCAGCTGAAAGTAGCAAGAAGCTAAAATTAGAAACGGATCTGAGAGTCAGGTACCAACAGGGTTACGAAGGGGCTGATGCATCATTAACAACTCTCCGACAACGCTTAAAGGACACCAAAGCTTCTTGTGATAGGGCATGGCACTTCTTTGAGATAGCATCTGCCGAAAAGAAGGAAATCCGAGAGAATCTTGAGGCTGATATTGGGGATCTTGAAGAACGATTGAGAAATGCTTTGACCCTAGCGGAAAATGAACGAAGACTCAAAGAGGAGGCATTGAAAGACTCATATGTCACGTCTGACCTGTGGAATAACAAATGTCAAGAATTGGAAACTGCCCAAGAAACAGCCCTTCTGTGGAGGAATCGTTTCGAGGTTTTGCAAAGGGATAGTGCGCAGTGGCTCGAGAAGGAGGCCCAGCTCAATGAGTTGTTGGACACCCATGTGGATTCTATTTGTTATTACCAGTCGACTCTAGATATGTGTCGTGCTAGGTACAACAATTTGGTGGAGCATTGCAACCTCATGATCCGCGATATCCCATGGAGGTTGGAAAGCGCCATTCAAGACTTGGAAGGAAATGATATCCCTCCTTCTGTTCACCACTTTATCCAGCTCTGCGACCAAATGGTTAGAAGGTTCATGTTTGAGACGAAGAAGCTTGAAGAACGTCTCCAAAAGAGAGAATTTTAGTTATTCAGTTATCTTTTGTAGCACGACTTGTAGTTTCGACTTATTCAGCTTTTGTCTGTATGAATTTTGTTTAAAATTAATGAAAGATTGCTTTTTGGTCCAAATTGTGCACTTCTTTATTATTCAGTCATGATTCTATGATACCAATGATAATCACAAGCCTCGAAAGTCTCTCGAGCATTTTGCATACGTTTGCGCATTTTTTTTTTTTTTTTTTTTTTTTTTTTTTTTTTTTTTCTCTTTTTGCATTTCCTACAACCCGATCTTACACACCGCTTACCCCTTTCAGAAAGAGAGTAAAAGCAAGCTGACTTCACGGCATCGGTATAACACAAGGAATAGCCAGAAGAGAATCATGGATCAGATAGAACAGGACCAGGCTACTATGAGGAGCGAGATGCTAGGCATGAAAACGCAAATGAGTCAGCTCATGGAAGTGATCCAGAATATGGCCAGAAGTCAAGAAGAGATGAGACAAGCAGCGGAGAGGAGCGCTAATCAGACTTTGGCAGGTGCAATTCCCAATGCAAGTGGTGCAATTCCAATTCCTGTTGATACCACCCCAACCCCTGTTGGGGCAATTCCTACTTCTGCCGGCGCCGTACCTATCAACACCGTCCCTCCGCCAGTCGGTACGACTCATCCTCATGGTACTACGATCCCAACACAAGTCCAGTATGATGATCATGAAGGTTTCTATGAGAATTCAGGTGAAGCGTATGGATCACAGACCGCCGAATTAGAGAAGAAGTTTAATGCTTTACAGGAAATGGTGAAGACATTGCAAGGCCCCGATATTCTGGGACTGGATGCCGCTGAAATATGTCTTGTACCCGGAGTTAAGATACCTCCAAAGTTTGTAATTCCAACCTTTGAGAAGTACAAGGGTAACAGTTGCCCTAAGACTCACATAAGGTCTTACTGTAGGAAGATGGCCGCCTATTCTGATGACGAGAAGCTACTAATCCATTTCTTTCAAGATAGCTTAACAGAGGCATCCCTAGAATGGTATATGCACCTTGAACGATCCAACGTAAGAAGCTGGAAAGAGTTGGCAGACGCTTTCGTAAAGCATTATCAGTATAATACTGACATGGCTCCGAATCGTATGCAGCTTCAGAATTTGACTCAGAAGCCGAATGAGTGTTTTAAGGACTTCGCGCAAAGATGGAGGGGAGTAGCTGCAAGGGTACAACCTCCACTGATGGAGAAAGAACTGACAGACCTATTCATGGGCACGCTACAAGGACCGATCTTTGAGCGGTTAGCATCCTCAACTTCCACGGTGTTTTCTGAACTTGTTATGGCTGGAGAGAGATTAGAGAGTTTCATGAAGGCGGGAAAAATTCAGAATGCAGGCGGATCTGCAAGCGGGGTCAAGAAGCCTTATCAGGGTTTCGTTAAGAAAAGGGAAGGCGAAGCTAGTGCAGTGTTCACCAATGGAAGGAGAACTCACCAAGGTTATCACCACATTGCTGCCATCGCTCCACAGCAACCACTTTCTATTCCGGCAAATCAGCCTGCGCCTCAGCAAAATCGACAACAACAACCCTATCAGCCAAGACAAAATCAGTATCAAGGGCAGAGAAAGCCAGAAAGGAGGCTTGATCCAATTCCGTCCACTTACGCCAAATTGCTTCCGTTCTTGTTGAAAGCAGGTCTCGTTCAACTTAGGGAAATGAAAGATCCTCCGGCTGTTCTCCCCTACGGCTACGATGTAAATGCGAGATGTGAGTTCCACTCTGGCGCCCCAGGCCATAGCATCGAGAATTGTAAGGCTTTAAAATACATTGTGCAAAATCTTATCGACTCCAAAGCGATAAACTTTACCCGAAATACTCCGAACATCAAATCTAATCCAATGCCACCTCACCATTCAACAAACATGATTGAAGGCTCTAAGGGGATCCGATTAATTTCGGATATTGAGAAATTGAGGACCCCACTTTCCACTATTAAGGAGCAACTCTTGTTGAAAAACATTTACCCAGGATGTCCAATTGATTGCCATGTTTGCATGGACGGATCTCAAGGATGCGCTGAGCTGAAGAAGGGCATACAAGGCCTGATGGAGCAGGGTGTATTAGTAGCAGAACAACTATCAAAGATTGAGGAAGTTGCTACTCTTGAAATTCCGTTCGAAACATTGGAGATACCATATGATGATGGATATGAGCTTTGGATCCCAGTTGACAATTCGAACCGCACACCATTGACCATACCGTGCGATGAGGAAGAATGGGACAACATGTATGGACATACTTCTATCCCACTGCAGATCCCGTATGATCCAGTTAAGATACCTATGTCTCCACCATCAATGAACCAGCTTGTCATTTCGACCCCATCTCCATTTCCGTACGAAAGCACCAAAGCTGTACCTTGGCTATACGATGAAACTGTTTTTCTCAACGGACAGAAGGTGGCAGAGGAAGATGTATTGGAAGAAAAGAAGACTGTAGGGAACATCGTGGGAACCGGAGGCGTCACTAGGAGTGGTCGAATCTTCGCTCCGACTGCACCTCCTGTCAACAGCAGTGACAATACAAGGAAAGGTACTGCCGTACCAAGCACCAATGAACAGGGGCAGTCATCTAAACAGAAGGGCATCCCAAATGATGAAGCGGAGGAGTTTCTAAGAATCATTCAGAAAAGCGATTACAAAGTGATTGATCAGCTCAATCAGACGCCCTCAAAGATATCCATGCTGTCATTGTTAATGTGTTCAAAGGCCCATCAAGAAGCACTGCTGAAATTCTTGAAGGCAGCCCATGTGCCAGAGGAAATATCAGTAGTACAGTTTGAAGAAGTGGTGGGAAATATTGCATCAGGTCATATTTTGAGCTTTAATGATAGTGAATTACCTCCCGAAGGTAAAAATCATAACAAGGCCCTGCACATTACCATCGAATGTGTGGATGTTGTATTCTCTAGGGTGCTTGTTGACACTGGATCATCGCTGAATGTATTACCCAAAAGCTCGTTGTGCAAGCTGTCAATTGAAGGACTTGTGATGAAGCCGAGTCAAACTATTGTAAAAGCATTTGATGGAGCTAAGAGAACTGTGGTAGGCGAGGTTGACCTCCCGATCAAGATCGGACCTCATACTTTCATCATTACATTTTACGTAATGGATATATACCCCGCTTACAGTTGCCTTCTTGGTCGTCCGTGGATTCATTCCGCGGGCGCTGTAACTTCAACCTTGCATCAAAAGATCAAGTTTATGATTAACAATCAGATGGTCATCATTGAGGGTGAGGAAGATGTTCTTGTGAGCCATCTTGCCTCTTTCCGCTATGTGGAAGTAGGAAATGAGGTGCATGAGACACCGTTTCAAGCTTTTGAAGTGATCAATGTTGAAATGATTTACGAAAAGCCAGCATCTTCAATAGTGACTTGGAAGGACGCGAGGACGGTGATAGAGGAAGGACATCCGCGAGGATGGGGCAGGGTGTTGGAATTGCCCGTCAACAAAAATGGAGCTGGTCTAGGCTACAAGCAGAAGAATGCAACTGATAAGGGCAAAGAGCTTGCAACTCCGTTGGTTTTTACTAGTGGAGGCCACCTTGTCGATGGTCAAGTCATGTTTTTGGAAACTGAAGCCGAAGATCATGAAGAGCTGTGTATGGTGTATCCTAGGGCGCCTAATCAAGTCTTGAACAATTGGAGAGTCGTCGAAATCCCCGAAGTTACTCTAGTAGACGAGTAATTCCCTTTTATTTTACCTAAAAAAAAAATCATATGCTCTGCCCAAGGCATATGTATCATGTTGTAGGGCCTTTTGCTTTTAAAGCATAACTTATCATCAATAAATAACTTTCGCATCCAATTACGCTCTCTTTCTTTCCTTTTTTTTTACTTTTTGCACATAAAATATCTTTGAAAGACAATGTTTTGTTTTATTTTCTTTTTTTGTTAACCTTTTCTAAAAATATAAAAAAATAATAATAAAGCATGAAGTCATTCATCGTGCAGATCTTCCCTTGCTCCTGTCAATAACGACCCCGCTATGGTCCAATATGACTTTGATAACCCGATCTACCAAGCCGACGAAGACTGCGAGGAAGATTGTGATCTCCCAGAAGAGCTAGCTAGACTATTGAAACAGGAGTCAAAGGTCATTCAGCCCTACCAAGAAGAGGTCGAAGTCATCAACATGGGAACTGAGGAGGATGCCAAAGAAATCAAGATAGGCGCAGCTTTGGAGTCAGAGATTAAGTCAAAACTGATAATACTGCTTCGAGAGTATGTGGACGTTTTTGCTTGGATATGCCCGGTCTAGATGAAGAGATCGTGATGCACAAACTACCTCTCAAGGAAGGCTGCCCGCCGGTGAAGCAAAAGTTGAGGAGAACAAAGCCAGAGATGTCTTTCAAGATCAAAGAAGAGGTACAAAAGCAATTGGACGCTGGTTTCCTGGCAGTATCCAACTATCCGCAATGGATAGCGAATATTGTCCCAGTACCTAAAAAGGATGGGAAGGTGCGAATGTGTGTAGATTATAGAGACCTTAATAGAGCGAGTCCGAAAGATGACTTCCCTTTGCCACACATTGATGTGCTAGTGGACAACACAGCCCAATTTTCTGTATTCTCATTTATGGATGGCTTTTCTGGATATAACCAAATTAAGATGGCGCCCGAAGATATGGAAAAGACGACTTTCATCACTCCATGGGGAACTTTCTGTTACAAGGTTATGCCATTTGGACTCAAGAACGCAGGCGCAACATATCAGCGAGCAATGGTCACTCTTTTCCATGACATGATACATAAAGAGATTGAGTGTTATGTAGACGATATGATTGCGAAATCCCAGACTGAGGAAGAGCACCTTATCCACTTGGGAAAGCTATTCGCCCGGTTAAGGAAATTCCAGCTGAGACTAAATCCCAACAAATGCACTTTTGGTGTAAGATCTGGTAAATTGCTAGGTTTTATTGTGAGCCAGAAAGGGATTGAAGTCGATCCAGATAAGGTCAAAGCTATCCAGGAGATGCCGATTCCCAAAACTGAAAAAGAGGTCCGAGGTTTCCTTGGGAGGTTGAATTATATCGCCAGGTTCATATCCCATCTAACGGCCACTTGTGAGCCCATCTTCAAATTACTTCGGAAGGATCAAGCCGTGGTATGGAACGATAACTGTCAGAAAGCCTTTGAGAAGATAAAGGAATACCTACAAGAACCGCCGATCTTGATGCCTCCGGTGCCCGGACGACCCCTGATCATGTACCTGACTGTGTTAGAGGGATCCATGGGATGCGTATTAGGACAACATGATGAAACCGGCAGGAAAGAGCATGCAATCTATTACCTCAGCAAGAAGTTTAATGATTGTGAAACGAGATATTCGATGCTCGAGAAGACATGTTGCGCATTGGCTTGGGCAGCAAAACGCTTGAGACAATATATGCTCACCCATACGACTTTGTTGATCTCCAAAATGGATCCCGTCAAATACATATTCGAGAAGCCCGCTCTCACCGGGCGGGTAGCTCGTTGGCAAATGGTGTTAACAGAGTATGACATCCAGTATGTTACACAGAAAGCTATCAAAGGGAGTGTGCTCTCTGAATACCTTGCCTACCAACCTATGGACAACTACCAGTCTATGCGTTTCGATTTCCCCGACGAAGACGTCATGTTTGCCAGAGATTATGCCACACCAGACCCAAATGAGGGACCCGAACCAGGATCGCGATGGACGCTCGTGTTCGATGGTGCCGCAAATGCCAAAGGTTGTGGAATTGGGGCAATCATCACTTCTCCAACTGGTTTTCATCTGCCATTCACCGCCAGATTATGCTTTAAGTGTACTAACAACATGGCCGAATATGAAGCTTGTATTTTCGGAATTGAAGCTGCCATTGATAATAGAATCAAGATTCTAGAAGTCTATGGAGATTCCGCGCTTGTCATATGCCAGATTAAAGGGGAGTATGAAACACTGGACCTCAAGTTAATTCCTTACAGAGATCATGTCTTGAAGTTAATCCCGTACTTTGATGAGATCACTTTCCATCACATTCCCAGAGGAGAAAATCAGTTGGCTGACGCTCTAGCAACACTAGCATCTATGTTTCAAGTCAAGTGGGAGAATGAGGCGCCATCCATCCGTTTAGAATATTTAGACGAACCCGCTTATTGCCTAGCGGCCGAGGAGGAAGAAGCTAAAACTGATAATCATCCTTGGTTCTATGATATCAAGCGATACCTAGAGACACAAGAATATCCAGAAGGTGTAACTATCACTGACAAGAAGTATCTCAGAAAGCTCTCCTCAAAGTTCTTCCTCAGTGGTGACGTGCTATACAAGCGAAATTACGATTCAGTTCTACTCAGATGCGTGGATAAACACGAGGCAGAACGTATCATAAATGAGATGCATGAAGGATCTTTTGGGACGCATGCTAGTGGTCATACTATGGTTAAAAAGATTTTGAGGGCGGGATACTATTGGATGACGATGGAAACGGATTGTTGTCTCCATGTCCAGTCATGCCACAAGTGCCAAATTTACGCAGACAAGGTCCATACTTCACCACTCCCTCTGAATGTTTTGACTTCGCCTTGGCCCTTCGCTATGTGGGGTATAGATGTAATCGGACGCATCGAGCCAACCGCTTCAAATGGGCACCGTTTTATCTTAGTGGCCATCGATTACTTTACCAAATGGGTAGAAGCGGCGTCCTATGCCAACGTCACTAAGCAAGTGGTGACTCGCTTCATCAAAAAAGAGATTATTTGTCGATATGGAATCCCGAACAAGATCATTACAGACAATGGTTCAAACCTCAACAACAAGATGATGAAAGAGTTGTGTGAAAATTTCAAAATTGAACACCACAATTCAACACCTTATCGCCCTAAAATGAACGGAGCTGTTGAGGCGGCAAATAAGAACATTAAGAAAATCGTCCAGAAGATGGTGAAGACTTACAAAGACTGGCACGAGATGTTGCCGTTCGCGTTGCATGGCTACCGCACCTCAGTGCGCACTCCCACAGGGGCAACCCCGTTTTCTCTCGTATATGGCATGGAAGCAGTATTACCCATTGAAGTAGAGATTCCCTCCTTAAGGATTTTAGCAGACGTCAAGCTAGATGAGGCCGAATGGATACAAGCCAGACTTGACCAACTCAATCTCATCGACGAGAAACGCATGACGGCCATCTGTCATGGACAATTATACCAAAAACGATTGAAAAGGGCCTTTGATAAGAAGGTTCGCCCACGACACATCCAAGCAGGAGATTTGGTGCTAAGGAAAATTCAGCCAACTCACGTCGATCCAAGGGGAAAATGGGCACCAAACTATGAGGGTCCGTATGTAGTAAAGAAGGTTTTCTCCGGAGGGGCCTTGATCCTATCAACCATGGATGGTGACGATCTCTCATCTCCTGTGAATGCAGATGCAGTTAAAAAATATTATGCCTAAAAGATAGACCCGGTGGACCCAAAAAGAAAGTCCACGCAAAAATGGGCGTCCTGATGGACCATGAAAATGGTTCAGGCAAAATTAGGGACTAGAAAAAAAAAAAGGGGAGTATCCTGATAGGCTGAAAACCTGAAAAGGCGGCCTAGGCAAAAGTTAGGGATTCAAAAAGGCAGAACTGCATCTTGAAAAGACGTGTGAATTATTCCTCGTAACCATCAAGCTCTCAACTGAGAAAGATCAATTCGATTATGGGCTCAAAAGCAAGGCGTGAAGGGTCTTCAGAGACATATGGGTCATAGCGGATTTGAAACTTGGCAGGGACCATTTTCAACATTGTCTCAGTCTTTATTTTTCTTTTTTAAAAGCAGTTACCTCTTTCAGGAATTGCCTCCCTTTGTAATTTTCCCATTTTTGGGTTTTTCATCAATAAAATTACTTTCATCAAAGCTTTTTCTGTTTTTATTTACCGTGTGGTTGCAAGTTTCATTTATTTGATGATAGGTTTTGCATATAATGACATTATGGTAAATTAGACTAAGGGATAACTTACCCTCTTGAGGTAACTAAAGGGTGACCATGACTCTAAGGAGTACACAGGAACATCATTCTAAATCTCGTAACGACTTGACTGACAAGGTCGTCAAACCCGGCAGAGCAGGCCATGAGCCGAAAATCTCAACACATCCAAATTCTTTATACATTACAAATAGAGGATGTCGGGAAGTCAGGCTTATCTTTCACTTTCCCACCACCAAAGTCCGCCATGTCGGCACCGGTATTTTCATTGCCCGTCCGCAATCATATGCATCATACGCATCGCAGTCGACATTATAAGAACCTTGCTTCATAAGCATCTTGCTTCGTAAGCATCTCGCATCATATATATACCTATGATTACATCATACTTTCCTCAGCTCTTGCATCGCCGCGTGTTAGCATTTGCATTTGCATCTCCATTCGTTATGGAGCATCATCATCATCAAACATTTACATATACGAGATCAGATCCAGGATCAATTTCGAAGATTTCCAAGATCATCGGCCCAGACAGGGGCACCTCCTGCAAGACCGTGGTTTTCTCCCACGAGAGTCAGAAGATATCAAGACAAGATTGAGCCCAATCATGGGCATTCTTCCACAAGACTGTGGGTGTTCCCCACGAAGTTTTGCAACTTATTGAGCTTCAAGGCAATTAGCAGCCCAGTCAGGGGCATTATCTGCAAAAGCCATGGGTCCTCCCACGGAATTCAAGATTATCAAAGCAAAATTCAGCCCAAGCCAGGGGCATCTTTTCAAAACCATGGGTGTATCACATGATGTATTTCAACCTCGTGGTTAATCAAGATCTTCAAATCAATTTGGCCCAGACAGGGGCATCTTCAATAAATCACGAGCATTCCCCAGTGAGTTATTTCCAGCAGACTTCAACGATAAGTGGCAATCTCTTCAGAGAAGCTTATCCATCTTCAGCGATAAGTGGCAATCTCTTCAGAGAAGCTTATCCATCTTCAGCGATAAGTGGCAATCTCTTCAGAGAAGCTTATCCATCTTCAGCGATAAGTGGCAATCTCTTCAGAGAAGCTTATCCATCTTCAGCGATAAGTGGCAATCTCTTCAGAGAAGCTTATCCATCTTCAGTGATAAGTGGCAATCTCTTCAGAGAAGCTTATCCATCTTCAGTGATAAGTGTCAATCTCTTCAGAGAAGCTTATCCATCTTCAGCGATAAGTGGCAATCTCTTCAGAGAAGCTTATCCATCTTCAGTGATAAGTGTCAATCTCTTCAGAGAAGCTTATCCATCTTCAGCGATAAGTGGCAATCTCTTCAGAGAAGCTTATCCATCTTCAGCGATAAGTGGCAATCCCTTCAGAGAAGCTTATCCATCTTCAGCGATAAGTGGCAATCTCTTCAGAGAAGCTTATCCATCTTCAGCGATAAGTGGCAATCTCTTCAGAGAAGCTTATCCATCTTCAGTGATAAGTGGCAATCTCTTCAGAGAAGCTTATCCATCTTCAGCGATAAGTGGCAATCTCTTCAGAGAAGCTTATCCATCTTCAGTGATAAGTGGCAATCTCTTCAGAGAAGCTTATCCATCTTCAGCGATAAGTGGCAATCTCTTCAGAGAAGCTTATCCATCTTCAGCGATAAGTGGCAATCTCTTCAGAGAAGCTTATCCATCTTCAGTGATAAGTGGCAATCTCTTCAGAGAAGCTTATCCATCTTCAGTGATAAGTGGCAATCTCTTCAGAGAAGCTTATCCATCTTCAGTGATAAGTGGAAATCTTTTCAGAGAAGCTTATCCTCCTATCATCCTTGTGGTGTCATGACATGCGCGTTCTCCATTATCCTTTTGGTATTAGACTCCTGTCATCCTTTTGGGTGTTAGGGTTGATTGTGTCTCGCTCCGTCATCCTTTTGGGAAGAGAGTCTGTCATAATCATTAATGCCAGATTGTGCGAGTGGGTTTCGCTCTATCATCTTTTTGATGGTAGTCGCCGTGTGTGTTTTATCCCATCATCCTTTTGGTGATGACGACCTGTTGCTTTTTCCCACAGTTTTCTCAGGAGTGTACCTCATCCAGCTTTTCAATACCCGAGCATCTCTTTTCTTTTCGGACAAATTCAAGGTCTTCTTCATATCTAATTGTCTTCTACCTTGAAAGAGTGAGTGCCATAGCCATTCATTTTTACACGGTCTAAGCCAATTAGATGGGGGCATCTGTCATACCCCAAATTTGTCCTACCTTTATGCAACCTCCATTATGTATATTTACCCACTTAAAAAAAAAAATCAAAAAAAATGTGTGTTGTTATTTTCTCTTAAAGATGCAAGTCAGGCGTGTGGATAATGTTGAATGAGGAATGGTTCAGGTCACCTGGTTGGAGCTAATTTTTGCAGAATGTTTTTTAATACAGTGTATACTTCAAGGCATTATTCCTTGATCTCAAGGCAATAAGGCCAAACTGGAGTAATGGTGTATCCAGGAATGACTCATTTTATTTCATATAGTGGCTGGGTTTACGATACTGTTACACGCCATTATGGATCATCTCTATGTGGATCGGGATGTACAGGAGTAGTGATTAATCCAAGTATTATTTCAAGGTCCATGCCCATTACAAAATCCCACAGTTATGAGCCCATTTGCACAAAATTGAAACTGAACGAAATTATATTATTTTGAATCCAAATTGATTACAATTCATGAAGGTTATGAGTAATTCCATTGTAATATCATCAAAAGACCATTTTTCATATTGTTATGTTACCAATAATTATGACAAAAGCATATGAAAAAAAAACAAGGCATGTATTTCTAACATTCACATGCACGTGAGAATTTCACAAAGGTTTCAATATGCTATGTTATTACAAAATATTATGTTCACAGCCTCACAACCAGCACCAAACTATCACATTGGACTTACACACAATGACCAACGAATTGCAAAAATACAAAGTACGTAGCAGGTACTTCAGTTTGTGAACCGCCCAATCTGATTCCCAACAATACACAGTCATAAGAGAACAACAACATCATTTGTTGAATGCAATTAATAAGGCACTCATGGCCAACACTTTTTATGTTTCTCCTTCTCATCTTCAAATTCAACACCTATGTCAACACCAACAACACAAATATCTAACTTCTTCACCTCGCCCTCGCCCACGTCATAATCTCTGTTTTCTTTCCACCCAATACCGTCTATCTGCTTTTCCCCAACCCCGCCGACCCTATTTCACTCTCAATGCTCTTCATTCCGATCCACCTCACCGGAGATCAGTTAACTTTGGAAGAAGAAATGAAATCTACGAGCAATAGGATTCGCTTACATCCAAACTCTCTGGAGCAGCCAATTTTCCATTCCTCTTACTGCAAATGCCACAGATTTTACTCAATGCTAGAAATCTTATGTCCGCAAATAGTAGTGCTCTCTTTGCTATCCCATGGCTAGGAATGCTTACTAGTTTGCTTGGAAACCTCTCACTGCTTTCATACTTTGCCAAGAAAAGAGAAAAGGAAACAATGCTAGTGCAGACACTTGGGGCACTTTCCTTTGTGATTGCTGTCTTCGCTGTTACCATGGCAAGAAGTGGAAAACTTTCGGAGGAAGGTGTTAAATTTGTTGTTGGAATATCTGGTTGGACAGCTACGTTACCCTTCATGTGGATGCCAGTTTCCCAGATGTGGACAAATTTTCTCAATCCTGAGAACATGAAAGGCTTGTCTGCTTTTTCTATGTTGCTTGCGATGCTTGGAAATGGACTCATGCTTCCACGTGCTCTATTCATTCGTGATTTCGTGTGGTTTACTGGTTCAACTACCTTGACTGAAAATGTTCACACAATTGACATAACAAAGGTGGCAAGTTGGAGGGTAGTGGAACTCGGAGCAGCTTTCATGATCCTCTTCTCAATTATAGGAAAGGTGGGTGCTCTTCTAGCTTCTATTCCAAAGGCATAGCTACATCTCCACAAGCCTTGACCTGCAATGAAAAAAAACAAGCCAGTCCACATCCAAAAAAAAGTGAAAAAGCTGCTGCACTCAACATCCACACCAGACCATTCTGTAAAACAGACTTTCTGCACCAGCCTAAACAAACAATCCTGCATAAAATTCATAATTGACTATATGAGAGCACAACCAGAAGCAGATTTTTTTAAAAAAAAGAAAGCATCAAATAACAATGAAAGTTTTTGAGTTCAGTTAGAAAGGCTTGCTCTATCATTCAGTCCCCCGAAACTTGTTCAGTCTCAAAACATGGAGTTGGATCACTCCTCCAACAAGAAAATGTCCACTTCTCAATTTAGTTCAATTTATGCAGTAGAAAACGATGTAAATGAAGATAAAGAGCAGTCTTGCTCAACAGATATATCTTCTTCACAGAAGGGTTCTTGTAGCGAAACAGATTGTAAAGCTAGTCCGCTTGGCTTTCCATTATGTCAACCTAAGGATGTATTAGAACAGATTGCACTACACTCGTTCCGAGAATTCGAGTCTTTGTTGATTGATGGCTCCCAACTTGCGATTAGTACAAAGAATAATGATGATCTACGTTCAGGCAAGCAGGTACCTCGTCGACCAAGCTTGCCATCCTTCCCATGGTCACGTGCTTTTGGTGGCAACTTTAGAACTAATTCTGACACAGCTAAGTTATCAACAAGTAGAAGTACATGCCGAGGTAAATGGGCAAGGATAGGTCTCATTGCTAGCTCTTCAGACATTGATCGCAGTTCGTTCACAAACCTTGATTCATCCAGTTATGATCAGAGCCTTGTCCCTGCATTTGGAAATTCAGACAGCCAACTTATTCAATCTTTCTTTGCCAGTCTTCCTTTCCGTCAGTTGGATTCTTCGTCATCTGCATCATGTCCTAAAAATTTTCAGGCTAACACAGAATTTGGAGGCCAAATTGATACTAAAGAAAACGATGAGACAGTATTAGCTGCTGCAAACTCTGTGTGAAATCAAAACTCACTCACAAAGGCAGAGCTCGGATGGAATTTTGAGATGGCAAAGGAAACCTTCACACATGGCTGGGCTAGGACTTCCTGGCAATGATGCTTGGTACATGATCGAAACAATAGCAAAGCGCAAGAGTGCGAACCAGGACGTGTTTTACTTCTCAGCAAACTTTGCTACGACCTCCATGTTGACGACAGGATTGTTGTTTTGATTAGAGGATAATGATGTTATTCCTGGAGGGAAGCTTGAGACAATAACAGAAGCCCTGCAAGTAAATTTTGATTATGCAGAATCAGAGCCATACAAATTCAATCAATTCAATCAAAAAAACCCAATTAAGTCATGTTTTACTATATTATTTACTTAAGTCAGAACTTTAAACAGAATAATGAGAAATGGGGGACCACATGTTTAGACCCACAAAAATGGCAAGTATAGGGCAGTGGCAAGCAATTGCAGTACCACAGTCCTAACACAAGAATAGGAATAAGACAAATCAATAGCAGACCAAACCTAAACCCTAGGGTACAGGGGATTTCAGAACTGCAAGAGCTTGGTCTGCTAAACCTAATTGGTCTCAATATAAGGGCTTCATTTTTTGGGGAGAAAAGGAGGCTAACCGGAAAGAGAGTTCGAACCCATACCTAGCCGCTCCAAGCCTTTCGTTAACCCTTCTGCATCAACCATTCACAACCCTTCAAGCAACCATCCCAGACCTTCATCTTTGTTCAACATCAGAACCTCTTCAACGCCCTTCATCGAACCCTAACCCCCAAATCTTCAAACGATTTCCATTGGATCCCTTCAAATTTTCTTCATCCGATTCAACCCCAGACAAGCTGAAAACAAAAACATAGCAAGAAGAATGGAGTGAAACCAAACAACAAGCACAAATCTCTTTCTTCCACTCCCAGAAACCGCTCATCATCATCGTTTTCCTCTTCAAATCAACCCAGATTTCTACAACCACCTTCATCTTCAACCTTCGAAAGAACCAAACCCACCTTCAATAAACCTTCACCCCAAATCAACCCTAACCCTTCAATCTTCATCAATTGACAAACCGAGAATAGAAACAGAACAAAGAAAAAACGAAGTTAAACTAAGACTCACCACTCTGGAAGCGAAAAGTGAGAGACGAACGAAAAGAGTGAGTTTGGGGATCGAGTTTTCCCTTTCACGCGAGAGAAGAAGGTAGATTTTTGCGAACGTTTTTCTGTTTTTATGTTGTGAACTTGTATCTTGCTTTTGGAAACTTTGGAAGCACCCTGTTCGTAACCTGAAGAGTTTTCTAAACATATCTTTGTTTATTTATTTACTTTATTCTGTTTTATTTATTTTATTTTTTCTGATTCATTTATTTTATTTTTTCTGTATTACGTTGATGTATTGACACTGGTTTGGGCTTCATAGCCCGTTCTACTATAGACATTCCCCCAACTCAACTTTTCACCCCTCTGTTTTGTTTTGTTTATTTCTTAAACCAATTATCTCTTTTAAAAAAATTGTAATATATTTTTTATTAGGTATAAACTAGTTTTATAATATTTGTATATATTAGTTTCTTTCAAACAGTCTATATATATATATATATTTATCGTTTTGTATATTATATTTATGTTAGAGTTTATATATATTTGTTTTTTTTTTTAAACATTTCTATATTATATTTCTTCTTGGACTTTAGGGTTGTTTTATATTAGAGTTTTGAGATTTATTATCTTTTAAAGTTGAATTTATTTCTCATTTGTCTTTGGGCATTTTGTCCAATTTTTCCTTGTTTTGGTCGATGACGAGACCTCCGTAATTCATTACCAGTCAAATTATTGATAGGTAATGTTGGATCTAAGGCCACTTCCTTTCTTTCTTCATTTCCTGTCCCGACTCGATTCGAAAAACTTTGTCAAACAATCTTCAAAATCAAATTATCTTTGCATTGAATTAAAAAAGAGGATTGGGTGTAGACCTCTTCTTCTTCGAGCATAGGGATGCCCACTGTAGTGAGGGTGGTCTCGATGCTCGTCTGTCAATACAAAGACGCTTCCAACATTTCCTTATAAAACCTCGGTCTCGTCCTGAGTTTACTTTCAATAATAAATTATTTCTCTTTGTATTGAATTAAAAAGAGAGGATTAGGTGTAGACCTCTTCCTCTCCGAATGTTGGGATGCCCACTGTAGTGAGGGTGGTCTGGATATTCGTCTTTCAATACGAAGACGCGACTTTATTCACCATCTCGTTTTCACAGCTTTATCCCGTAACCTTTCTCACCTAAAACCTCGGTCCCGCGCCGAGTGCATTTTCAAATCATTTTCACAACAAAAACTTGAATGGTCGTGGAGTGGTTAGGCGTAGGCCTTCTCCTATCCCGAGTGTCGACGTTTACCGTAGGGTTCTCTGTCGCAAAGCACTTACCATTCAAAACCAAAAATATCTTTAATAAGAGAACGAAGTTCTCTTTGCATTGAATTAAAGAGAGAGGATTAAGTGTAGTCTTTCTTCCTCTCCGAGTATTGGGATGCCCACTGTAGTGAGGGTGGTTTCGACACTCGTCTTTCAATACGAAGACGCCTCGTTCACCACACCCTTTCATAACAAAAACTTTGAGATAACGAATTGGGTACTACCCGTAGGGGTTACTATCCGAGGACCTGTCTCGCCCCCCCCCCCTAAAAAACAATCCAATCAATCAAACGTGACTTCTTGCCTCGCGTGGCGAAAACTAATCAATTTTTCAAAAAAGGATATGTTACGTCCGTTCTACCGCAAACAGGTAACGCCTAAGTCTCCAACGAGCGAGCAGCGAAACACCTAACTGCTAGAATGCGCACGATAGCATCATCCATAAAAAATATCAACACACCGTAGGCCGAACTACGGCTGCTCTGATTCTTTACTTCTTTTGAGTAAAGATACGTAGGCACAAGGGCCACAATCCTTGCCGAGCACTTTCCCCCCATATCTGTAGTTCCCCGAACTACGTCGACTCTGACTTTCTCACATCTATTGAGAATACGTAGGCATAGGACTGCGAAGTCCTACCGAGTTTGTTCTTTCTATTTTCTTCCCCGTTCTCTCTTTCCTCCTAACTTTCCTGTTTCTGACCCTTATCTTTTACCCTGTGAAACACTTTTTATAGCATAGTATTTAAGCAAATAAATTCACATCGACAAACAAAAGGTTCCCATCGAGTACGATGGATGCGAGGGGTGCTAATACCTTCCCCTCGCATAACCGGCTTCCGAACCCGTTCTTGGTCGCGAGACCATCTTATCCATTTCTTTTCTTAAGGTTTTCTCGATATTTTCCTTTCCCCTCATGGGATAAATAAAGTTCGGTGGCGACTCTTCTGTCCTTTCTTTTCGCCTCCCCGTCGTTGCGCGATGCATTTTTCGAGTAGCGACACACAATTAACAAAAAAAATGACCACGCGAGGATCGAACTCATGCTCTCTAGGTTCAAGTAGCGCGCTGAATAAGCTTGGGACATCCACTTAATCAAACGACGCCGCTTTGAGAGGGGGTGACGTGGCTCGCTTGTAGTCATTGGATATGCGGAATTGGTCAAGGTTTCTTAAGCGAACGAACAGCAGAGATTACGTCTTCTTCATTTTGAAAAAACGCAGGGGAGGGAAATGCAGATTCCGGTCGCGAATGGCCGGAGCTTCACCGGCGAAACTCACGAACTTCTATCTCTCTCGATACTCAACCAATCAACACGATTCTTGAATGAAAATTGAAGGAAATTCCATGAGGATTACAAATATCCTAATCAATCACGCTAAAACCTCGAAACTAGGGAAATCTATGTCCAAACCGAAAATGGATCCAAGCCTAATTTGTCACTAATCCTCAAATTTACTATCCAAAATCCATCTACACCTTAATTACAACCTAGCCACATGAATCTAAGATGCTAAAAACGCGTGAATTAAGAGAAAGTTTGAGAAATGGAAACCTGAGTTTGAGCTTCGAGTATGGTGGTTTCAGGCCTCAATTCTCCTCCAACAAGTGCATATTGCTTCAGTGATTGATGATAAACGTTTCTTGATAGCCAATTCTTGATGAAACTCTCTGAATCTCCAAAACCGAAAATCCAATTTCAAGCTCTTTCACCAACTTGCTCCAATGGATTCTCAACTGAATTTGCCACTAGAAGCTTCTCAGAATGATCCACATCCAATTTATATTCTGTTTAACCGTTTTTGAGGCCCAAACAAAGCCCAATTTAAGATTTTCAATTTTCACTTTCCTTCAAAAATTCCAATGATGGTGTGCACTTTTTGGCCTTTCTATTCCCTCAAATCCAGTCCAATTTACTTAATTAACAGTTGTGGAGTACAATGGCATAGTTTCCCCTCCTTGATTTCAATCCATGGGGTGTACTTGGTATGTTTCTTCATTATGAAGCAAGACTCCATATGGCCATGTTATGCACTTCAATTAAAAATTGTGATGATGCCAATATCTTTAGAATGTCAATTCCAATCAAAATGATCACAAATTTTGCCTGAAAACATCCCATTTCCAATTGTTTTGAATTTTTACCTTTTAATTCATTAAAATGGCCTTTATGTGAATTTTCTTCAACCAATGCTTGATATAATCCATATCAATGGACTCTTGATACCTGGCTAAGCTAAAAACATCATTTTGAGCAACTTTCATGTTGAACAAAAATCCATTTGAGGCTTGCAAGATGGTGAAATTGACCTATGATTCAAAATGACTTGTAATGTCCAAATACCCAAAATACCCTTGACTTGTCAAAGCCATAACTTGAGTTCTACAAATCCAATCATGGTCTTATAGTACTATTTAGAAAGCTAAGAGAATAAGGAACAACATTCATGTTGGCCAAAAGTTCATAGGAACCATCCTTCTAGGGAAAAAGTGTCATGCAAGTTGGGTAACTTTCAAGCTCCAAATTCACATGCCTCAGATGACGTGTAACTTGTCTGGCTCATAACTTGAGTTCTATGAACCCTATCAAGGACTTCTAGTACTCAAATTAAATCTAAGACCATGCCCTACAACAATAATGTTGCGGTCAAGATGAGATGAAGATCATATCTTGAGTTAAATGGCCTGGCAGTCAGGGGTCAAGCCAGGGGATTTTACACTGTCAAGTCTTAGAAACCCTAGCCTGAAATTTCTCAAACTCTTCAATCATGATGAGTTAACCTTGGAATCATCCTTAGAACATCTCAATGTATCAATCCATGATCACATGGCTCTTGGATTAGGTCTCAAACTTCTTCAAATCCTCAGTTGACTTAGGGTTGACCCAGTCAAACCCTAGCTGCACCAATCATGGTTGAGGCTTCTTAATCTTGCATAATGACCTGTCTAGGCCCCAAAGTGATCTTCAAAACTTCTCATGAGCTCTCTCAAGACCTCGATTCCATCTCTATGGCATCAGAGTCATCTGATGGCTTTCCACAACTCTCAAGTTATGAGACTTACACACTTGGCTTCAATCACTCTCTCTGAGGATCTTTTAACTTCTCTAACAAGGATATCAACCCTTAAACACTTGAATAACCTTCTTAGTTAGCTTCACAGTCTTGTATAGCTCTTGATTGGTAATCATGCCTCTTGATCTCCTGCATACATGTCAATGAAATGCAAATGATAATGCAAATGTGAATGAAATGAAACACAAGCTAGGTAAAGAAAAGTTGGGCAAATTTTGGGGTGCAACACATACTTGGAATAAAAGAAAACCTTGAGCTATAGAAACACCTTGATCCAATGTTTCAAGAGTCAATGCCATGATATGCATAATGATAATGCAAAAATGAACGAAACATAAGCCAATTATGATTAAAACGAAAGGGAAAGTTTTGGGGTGCTACAGCTGCCCCTATTCAAGGACTTAAAGGAATGACAATAACGACTTTCAGACATTCAGGGTAGAAGGAGATTGAATATTAAAAAGAACTCAGAAATTTGCAACCTATGGTGAGATACGAGAAAGGAATGTCAGCCATAGGAGAACTCACAACCCAACAAAAGTTTACCGATCGCAGGCGGATTCACAACCAAAAGATTATAAAAATAATGCCGGTCGGAGGCAGACTCACATCATCGTAAGGAATGTCGGCATGAGGATGACTCACATCCAAAAGATTGAAAAGGAAAGCTGATCGCAGGCAGTCTCACAACCAAAGGATAACATAAGAATGTCGACCACGGGTAGACTCACATCTGAAGGAAAAGGGATGTCAGCCATATGCGGGCTCACAACCAAGGGAATATAGAAAGAATGTCAGCCGGAGGCGGGCTCATGTCTAACTAGAAAAGAAATTCCATTCACAGGCGCACTTACAACCAAACAAAGGCTTACCGACTGCAGGCGGGTTCACAACCAAAAGAAAATAGATGAAGACCAACCACAGGTGGACTCATATCATCGCAAGAAAAGGAATGTCGGCCGCAGGCGGACTCACGACCCAAACAAATGTTTACTGACCGCAGGCGGGTTCACAATGAAGAGAGAGTGGATGAAGGCCGACCATAGGCAGACTCATATCATCGCAAGAAAAGGAATGTCGGACACAGGAGGACTCATGACCCAAACAAAAGTTTACTGACCGCAGGCAGGTTCACAACCAAAAGAGAATAGATAAAGGCCGACCACAGGCAGACTTATATCATCACAAGAAAAGGAATTGCGGTTACATGCGGACTCACGACATAAACAAAGGTTTACCGACCGCAGGCGGGTTCACAACCAAAAGAGATTAGATGAAGGTCGAACACAAGAGGGCTCATATCATCGCACAAAAAGGAATGTTGGCCACAGGCGGACTCACAACCCAAACAAAGGTTTACCGACCGCAGGCGGGTTCACAACCAAAAGAGAATAGATGAAGGCCGACCATAAGCGGACTCATATCATTGCAAGAAAAGGAATGTCGGCCACAGGTGGACTCACGACCAAAGATCTCAACAGAAAAGCCGACAGTAGGTGGACTCACATCCAGAATAGAACAGAAGATAAATCTGTTGATGAAAAGAGAGGCCTAAACAGACGAATTTGCAGGGGAGAACAAGCAAGACAAACAAATTCGTCGACGATTCCACTGGGGATAAAGTAAGGCAGAATCTCCTGAATTATGCCATTTCCCACCTGGAAAACATCTGGCAAATACGATATTAAACCTGGCTTATGCTTCAAATGCATATGTTTAAATATTTATATGGCGTAATGCTCCATACGAAATGGAAATGCTACGCGTTTGGAGGATGTAATGCAAAGATTCTTATGCAAAAGACACTCCACCAGGAGACGTACCGAGACAACTGGAAATAAAAACTGTTGAGGAAGACAAACTGAACTACCTTCTCGATTATAACCTCTGCTGACGAAAAACCCGAAATGAACTTCCAATCAGCTGTGAATTAAAAATGGCAAATGCTGGGACATCATCCCAAGAATCTGATACAGAAAAGCGCCAATAACAATTCTTGGCTGGGGGAAAGCAATCTTCTGAGCTCCTACTGGGGAGAGTGATTAAGAATTTCACCATACTTTGCTTACAATGATAAAGGCTCAATGCTAGGGAGAGAAAATCTACTGAAGAAAGGGAACAACAACCGGAGATGCGAACATGCTCGGAAAGCATAAGCAAATCACTGATGTCTTGTCAGGGGAATGAACTTCCTACATTCACTGGGGAATAAGAAAAACCATACATGACGCTGGTTGGGGAGGAGTAAACTTCTAAACTCTTGATGGGAATCTCACTGGGGAAGACAACTGACAAATCATAATGCTCTGCTAAGGAAGGCAACACTTTCGTGACATCCACCAGGGAGAGCAACTCTTGAACTCTCACTGGGGAGACTAACTCTATGGGGAAGGAGTAATCATGCTATCCCGCAAGCATATACCAAACAAGAAAAAGTATATATGCGGCATGGCAACCTCAGTTACCAACCCAAACATTCACAATTTAAGCAATTTCCATTGTTTTTAACTTGCTTCGCAAAGCTTCAATGTTTTTACATGCAATGTTTATCAAAATATCGGAAGTTTTGCAAACAAAATAGTAAAAATAAAAATAGAGATGGATAAATGAATGAGTGAAATTTTATTGATCGGATTGGCCTGTAAATAGGCATTTACATTAGGAGGCAATTCCTGGAAAGAGGTGATTGCGCAAAAGAGAAAAGAAAATACACAAGTTGGCAATGTGGAAACAGAATTCCATCAAGTTCTGACTCAACTATAACCCATATACCCTTGACTTTCTTGAATACTTTTTCCTTCGGAAGAGACTAATTGGACTGATTCCTATCCTTTGGGATTCCCATGTGTCAAGATGAGCTCACAGATCAAATGCAGATTGCAGCCTCTCGCTTTCAGATCCCTAACTTTTGCCTGGATCGCCCTTTCGGGTTTTCAATCCACCGGGATACCCATTTTTGCCAAAGTTGCCTTTTCAGGTTTTCAACCTTGCGGGTTATTCTTTTTCTTTTCTTTTATACCTAATTTTTCCCGAATCTTTTCTTTTTGTGATTCGCTGGGACGCCCCTTTTTTGCCATGACTTATCTTTTTGTTGCCCAACGGTTTTTTTTATGCGAAGTATTTTTTAACTGCGTCTGCATTCACAGAGGAGGTAAAATCTTCACCATCCATAGTTGAAAGCAGTAAGGCTTCACCAGAGAAAACCTTTCTCACAACATATGGCCCTTCGTGATTTGGAGTCCACTTGCCCTTGTGATTTGTCTCAGGAGGGAAGATCCTTTTCAAAACCAAATCGCCTATCTGGAAACACTAAGTACGCACTTTCTGATCAAAGGATTTCTGCATCCTACTCTGATATAAACGACTGTGTGCAATGGTTGCCAATATTTTCTCTTCGATAAGGTTCAGTTGGTCCAACCGGGTTCGCACCCATTCAGCTTCATCAAGCTTCACATCCGCTAAAACCCTTAAAGAAGGAATCTCAACTTCTAATGGTAAGACAACTTCCATACCATACACTAGTAAGAAAGGAGTTGCCCCTATCGAGGTGCATACCGAAGTACGATAACCATGTAAAGCAAAGGGCAACATCTCATGCAAATATTTGTATGTTACAACCATCTTCTGCACAATCTTCTTGATATTTTTATTTGCTACATCAATAACACCATTCATCTTCGGACGGTATGGAGAAGAATTGTGATGTTCAATTTTGAAGCTCTGGCATAGCTCCTTCATCATCTTGTTATTCAAATTTGAACCATTATCGGTAATGATTCTCTCAGGGATACCGTAACGACAGATGTTGTCTTTCTTTATAAATCAGGCGACTGCCTGCTTTGTAACGTTGGCAAACGAGGCCGCTTCCACCCACTTGGTAAAGTAATCAATGACAACCAGAATAAAGCAGTTCCTATGGGAAGTAGTAGGCTCAATCTTTTCGATCAAATCAATGCCCCACATAGTAAACGGCCAAGGAGATGTCAACACATTCAGAGGGGTTGGTGGCACGTGCACCTTATCAACTTAAATATGGAATTTATGGAACTTTCTGGCATATTTAAAACAATCAGACACCATAGTCATCTAGTAATACCCTGATTTCAACAACTTTCTAGCCTTAGCATGTCCACCAGCGTGAGCACCGAAAGAACCCTCATGAACTTCTTCCATCAACAGGCCTGCCTCATGTTCATCAGCATAACAAAACAAGGTCTTGTCAAAATTTCTCTTATACAACACATCATCCTTGCTCAGATAGAAATTACCAGCGAGCCTTCTTAGTATCTTCTTATCTATGTTGGATGCCCCTGGCGGGTATTCTTGACTTTTAAGAAACCACTTGATATCATGAAACCAAGGTTTACCATCTGACACGTCTTCGGCAACGAATACAAAAGCAGGTCTATCAAGACGCATAATGGAATTCAACTTCGGGCATAATTCTTATAAGGCACCAAGTTTGCCTGGCGAGTCTCTTATCCGCGCTTAGTCTGATTAACCACCAATGTTGAATTGCCATATACGTCAAGATTCTTGATCTTCAGATCAATGAATTCTTCTAAGTCCATAATGCACGCTTCATATTCGCTTTATTGTTGGTGCAAGTGAATGTTAATCAGGAAGTGAATGATATGTGAGAACTGTGAGGAGTAGTAATGATTGCCCCGATTCTGTTTCCATATGAGTTGAAATTACCGTCAAAAATCAAACTCCACTAAGATCCAATTTCAGGCCTCCCTTCAGGAAAAGGCTCATCACAGTCTTTCGCTTTCAGATACATGATATCCTTATCCGGAAACTCAAACTTCATCGTACTGGATATTGTATTCTGTCAAAACCATCTCCCAACGGGAAATCCTTCTAGTGAGTGCTTGCTTCTTAAACACACACTTAATCGGATCCATCTTCGATATCAATAGGGTTGTGTGGTTTAACATATATTGCCTTAAACGCTTAGCTGCCCAAGCGAGTGCACAACATGTTTTCTCTAGCATTGAGTACCTCGACTCACAATCAATAAACTTTTTGCTTAGGTAGTAGATGACATGCTCTTTTCTACCTATCTCGTCTTGTTGACCGAGCACACACCCCATCGAATTCTTAAGAATCGTAAGATACATAATCAAAGGTCTTCCTACTACCGGAGGCATGAGGATCGGAGACTGATAACTCTATTTTATTGTGTCATGATGACCCATTTTCTCTTATGATTTTAGTTAGGTTTAATTAGGATTTATCTATATTTTCTTGTTTTAGTATGTTTTTACCCTAAGTGAACTAGGTGCACCATTTATGGTTTTTTGTGTGTTTTTGTTTTAAAGAGAATCTGATAAAGGCCAGCTGAGGCATGACACCTTAAGACACAGTCTGGAGTAGAATATAGATAAATAAAAGGAAGATGTTAAGTCTTGTTAGTTGCAAATTCACTAAGAGCTTGGAAGGATGATTATCACTAGGGCACATGTGGCAAGGATTCGTGTCAAGAAAGAGCTAGATCATAAAGATAATATCAAAGAAGCTTGAGGATAAAAGGTAGTACAGTGGAGACCATGCCTGCAAAAGTGCATCCTGCACCCAGTCATCCTCCGTCTGCTTTGCGCCCCTACCTGCTGCAGCAGCCTGCCAAAGACACCTTGTCTCTCAATGTTGTTTGTACTAGATAACTTCATGAAGGGAAATGGACAACTGGAAATTTAGTGATTTGATATGGGATAAACCTTATTCTTATCAAAATCCCATGATCCAAGACCCATCAACTTCCACACTCATACTCAAAGTCTATAAAAGCAAGCCTTGTCCATCAGAGCAAGAGAGAGACCACGAGCTAGAAATTACACATACTCAGAAATATTTTCAGTATTATTTTATTTCACTTGGAGGGTTAGGAAGAATTAGAGAGTTTTTCTTCTTCTCATATAATCCTGTATTTACTGCTTAGAGATGCCGTGACTGACGAGGTCTGTTGTTGTTTACCTAATGCAAGAGATATTCAAAGTATTACTAGGTTTTCATTTCTTTTACATAATTTTGCTAAGAATATGTCATCATGTAGCTTCATTCCAGTAGTTTGTACTCAGTTCATTATGAACTAAACTCGTATTTGATGATCAAAATGAAGTTAATATATAGTTGTTTTTATGTTGAAATGATGTGTTGAATAGTGTCTTGTTTTGTTATGTGTTTTTATTCTATATACCTGCTTCTTAGGATGATCAAGTTAGAAAAAGGAAAAAGCATGTTGTTGAGAGAGATCCAACAACATGTGGATTTCATAACAAAAGTGGTTAATAAAGTAGGATAAAGATATTCACTTAATTCAACTTGCTTAGAGATAAAAAGTTGAGACCATAAATATTTTCAGAATTAAAACAAAATGCATTTTAGGGTTATAAATGAGGCTTAGAGATTTGTTCCATTGCCCTAGTTATGCATGCTTTGATGTTGTAGAGATACACCACTAGATCATGTTCTGACCTTTTGAGGCACAACACTTCACATCATGGATACATTTTAGCAATAATATATTAATGGATCTTAGCTCATCAATCATTCTCTCTGATATCTTATCATCTCTTATTTAGTATTTTAGTTTGTTGTGTGAAATTCTTGGTGCTATTATTATTAATATTTTGTTACCTTGCTCATACTAGTTTTAAACAAGAGTTGAATACTTTAAAGTTCAAAGCTACATCAATTTCACTACCTGTGTGTACGATCTCTTATTTCATTACTTACTGCAATCAAACATACATGTATACTTGCATGTGACACGTTTGCTTTAAAATAAACATCATAAAGTAAACACGTAGAAAGCAGACAACAACTTTTTGGCTCCGTTGTCGGGGAGTGTTTAGATTTACTTTGAACTATTGTATTTTTTATTTTTGTTTAAAAGTTGTATTTAAGCCTTTAACGTTTTTGCTGTGATTTGGTGTCAAGAAAGGCTTAAGCTATTGCATGCGTAGGTTGTTACAACCAGTTCATAGTGGTTATCTTGAACCTGAAAGAATTTTAAGAGCACAGAAGAGATTTTTTAGTTCTCAAAAAATATTTGGAGATCCATCAACATCAACCGTGGTTGAACTAGAGGTTGACGTGCACGTGGAGACAGACGAAAAATCTTCTCCATCATCATCAGACGAGACACAACACGAAGTTGTCATGGCTGAGCAAGACATCATTAGCATTGCCAATGATAGGGAGCGCAACATTAGGGACTATGTTGTCTTTGATCCTGCTGTCATGAGCACTGGTATTGTTAGACCAGAGATCACGAAACCACAATTTGAGTTTAAGCCTATGATGTTCCAAATGCTGCAAACCACTGGCCAATACTCAGGCTCTTCTCATGAAGACCCAAACATGCACGTGAGACAATTTCTAGATGTTGCTGATAATTTCAAGATTCCAGGCATGATTGATGATGCCTTTAGGTTAAGGCTATTTCCTTACTCTCTACGGGATAGATCCAAGAGCTGGCTAAATTCCTTAGAACCAAATTCCATTTCCACATGGAATACTTTTGCAGAAAAATTTTTGGCCAAATACTTTCCTCCTTCGAAGAATGTAAAGATGAGAAATGAGATTACTTCATTTATCCAAGGAGATGATGAATCGTTGTTTGATGCTTGAGAGAGATTTAAGAAGCTGCTAAGATAATACCCTCATAATGGGATCCCCATCTGCATTCAACTTGAGACTTTCTATAATGGATTAATTCCATCCTCAAGGAACATGCTAGATGCATCCATTGGTGGAGCTCTTTTGTCTAAATCTTATGAAGAAGGCTATAAGATGATTGAGAGTATTATGACCAACACTTATTAATGGCCTATTACTAGGGATACTGCAAACTTAACTCACAAGAAGCCTGCTGGAGTTCATGAACTCAGTGAGACAACAACTCTTGCTGCTCAGGTGGCTCAAATCTACCAAATGATGAAAAACATGATGACCCCTGAAGCAACAAATCGTGAGCCAGTTAAGGTGGTTACTGACACTACTGCAGTTGCATGTGTCTACTGTAAAGAACCCCATATGTTTGAAGAATGATCTTTAAATCATGTTTCAGTCAACTATGTTGGCAACAACAACAACAACAGATACAACAATCCTTACAGTAAGAGGTCACGAATGCATATTTGACTTCTCAAGTGACTCAAGAGGTCACGACTAACACCAGCAAGAAGTCAAAGTTTATTCATGAAAGGCATCCCCCACATTTTCCATAAAGGATTAGGAAGGCCAAGGAAGAACAACAATTTGGAATGTTTATGGAGATTCTAAAGCAACTTCATATCAACATACCTTTGATGGATGCTATTCAAAAAATTCCAAATTACTCAAAGTTCATGAAGGATGTGCTCACCAAGAGAAAAAGGGTAGGAGAATTTTCCACAGTTGCACTTACTCAAGAGTGTAGTCAGTTCGTACAAGGAAAGCTTCCACCTAAATTAAAAGATCCTAGGAGTTTCACTATTCCATGCACCATTCAAGATACCTTTTGTGGAAAGGCTCTGTGTGATCTTGAGGCTAGCATTAAACTTATGCCCCTGTCCATCTTTAAAAAGTTAGGGATAGGAGCTGACAGGCCTACAACCATCACCTTAAAATTGGCGGATAGGAGTATTTGTTACCCTCAAGGAAATATAGAAGATGTGCTAGTAAGGGTTGGAAAATTTGTCTTCCCTGTTGATTTCATTATCATGGATTTTGATGCTGATGAGCAAACGTCTATATTTTTCGGAAGACCATTCCTAGAAACAGGTAGAACCTTGATTGATGTGGAAAGAGGAGAACTCACAATGGGAGTTAATAGACACCTAGTAGTATTCAATATACTCAATGCTCTATAATATCCTGAAGAAAATGTAGCTGACTGCTCCATGATCTCTAGCTGGGAAGGAATAATTCATAAAAACCTTCTCAAGTCTAGTGATATGTTGAAAAGGGAGCTAGGGAAATTAAAAAAAAAAGAGTCACAAAGTGGAATCATTTATGGTCCAATGAAGAATCATGAGGAAGAATTTGTGGAAGTAATAGAATCAACAACTGTTGGTCACAAGCAGCATCTACCTTCCATAGAAGAACCTCCTGAACTGGAACTAAAACAACTGCCCGAACACCTACAATATGCTTATCTAGAGGCAGGCCAGAAGTTTCCAGTTATCATAGCTACAAATTTGAAATAACATTAGAAGGAGCAATTAATAACACTATTGAAGAAGCACAAAAAGGCAATTGCTTGGCAGATCTTAGACATTAAAGAGATCTACACAACAATTTGCATGCATAGAATTTTGGTGAAAGAAAATGCTAAGAATAGCATTGAAAGTCAAAGAAGATTGAATCCAATTATGAAGGAAGTTGTCAAGAAGGAAATTATTAAGTGGTTGGATGCTAGAACTATCTACCCTATCTCTAACAGTGTGTGGGTAAGCCTCATTCAATGTGTTCTAAATAAAGGAGGCATGACTGTGATTGTCAACGAGAAGAATGAACTAATTCCCACAAGAACAGTTTTTGGATGGAGAATTTGTATGGACTATAGAAATTTGAACAAAGCAACATGGAAAGATCATTTCCCCTACCTTTTATTGATCAGATCTTGGATAGATTGGCTAGAAAAGAATACTATTGTTACTTAGATGGATACTTGTGGTACAATCAAATTTCCATAGCCTCGGAAGACCAAGAAAATATAACATTCACCTGTCTTTATGGCGCTTTTGCTTTCAGAAGAATGCCTTTTGGATTGTGCAATGCTCCAGCCACCTTCCAACGATGTATGATGGCCATATTTTCAGATATCATTGAGAATTCCATGGAAATCTTCATGGATGACTTCTCTGTTTTTGGAGAATCATTCAAGAATTGCTTGGAAAATTTAAATCTGGTACTGGCTAGATGTGAAGAGAATAATTTGGTCCTTAATTGGGAGAAGTTCCATTTTATGGTAAAAGAGGGAGTTGTGATTGGACACAAAATCTCAAAGAAGGGTTTAGAAGTAAATCAAGCAAAAGTGGAGGTAATCGAGAAATTTCCACCCCTTGTGAACATAAAAGGAATCAGAAGTTTTCTAGGGCATGTTGCCTTTTACAGAAGGTTCGTCAAAGATTTTTCAAAAATTACTAAACCTTTGTGCCAGCTGTTGCAGCATGATGTGCCGTATGTTTTCAGTCAAGAATGTTTAGATTCCTTTAATATGTTGAAGGAGGCCCTCATTTATGCGCCCATTGTGAAGACTCCTGATTGATTAAAACCCTTTGAGTTGATGTGTGATGCAAGTGATTTTTCTATTGAAGATGTCCTAGGTTGTAGCACCCCAAAAATTTCCCACCCTTTTTCTTAATATCCTGGCTTATGTTTCATATCATTTTGCATCATCATTTGTGCATAACATTGATTCTAGGCAGGGGATCAAGGTATCTTGTTCAATTCTCAAGAAGAAAAGATTCATCCTCAAAGCTCAAGCAAAAGATGATTCTCAACCTTGTGGTATTCTTAAGCCCCAAGGTCCTCTCATCATCAAGGCATGTCTCACAATCACTTGGGTCAAGGTTACAAGCATTGATCATCTCCTTCTATCTTGTGAACGACTAGATTAGGGTTTTGGTCAAAGGGAATCGGTGGCTAGTTCTTTGTCCAAGACATTATTATAAGGCTCAATACACATCTTGAGGGATCTCCACATGTATTATGTATCATCACAAGTCATGGCATGAGCTTCAATTAGTGGAAACAATGCTAGGGTTTCATCTGATCAACAAAAGTCAAATGTGGATCATTAGAGTCAAAGTCAACCAAGGGTATGCTATGTGTTCTCAAGTGTTTTTATGTGTTAGGAACAAGAAAATTCAAGGAGAAACATGAAAGATGTAGAGAATCCTCCAAGATTTCTTTTGAGTATTATAACTCGTCCATTGGATGTGCAAAGCTCAAGTTATGATGTTTCCAAGTTAAGGTTTAAAAGATGTCAAGTGGGAAAAGTTTTAGGTAGATTTTTGAGGCAACTTTCCAAGGCACTTTTCACCAAGTTATTTACCTCAAACCAATTTCCTTAGAACGTGAAATTTTAAGATCATTCTTCAATATTTATATTCATTACTAGATCATTTTCATTGGACAAAAACTCATCAAATTATGGGCCTTCAAAGTCAAGTTGTCAAATATGTCAAAACTTCCATGACTTAGAATTTTTCTAAGTTACTTATGACATAATAATGGGCACATTTTCAACTCCATTTTTCATGACCTTCCAAGGTTTGTTTCAAGTTGCCATTAACATGAAAGATGTTCATTATAGTATTGACATTGAATTGAGCACAAGAACTCATGGTTTGCACCAAAAATCTCCAAGTTATGATCAAGGAAAATGTGTTCTATGGAATTGATTTCAAAAGCATGACATGTTATATTTATTTGGCACAATGTTTATTTGTTCTTACATCATGATTCATTCCAATTCACACGCATCACCTCACACTTTTTTAGTCATAAAACATTGCCCTTTCCAACCAAACCTCATATGTACTACATGCCATCAATTTGAACATTCCTTCCAAAAGAAGAAAAAGATGTAAACATCCACTAAGACTTGCTCACCATTCCTTCTCTCTCTCATGTTGCATTTCTGACCTTTGTGTGCTATCACAAACACAACAAAACCACCTCACCATGAGCTAACCCGTGTCATCCACCCTCTCATTCTCATTTTCCACAAACTTTTTCACAGCAAATTTTAACCACATTACTTTCTTTAACTGACTAAAACCTTCATATAAAGCCTAATGAAAACCCTAGACAAGACAAGTTAATTTTCAGCAGCCATAGAACAAGAAAACTCTCTCTCTCTCTCTCTCTCTCTCTCTCTCTCTCTCTCTCTCTCTCTCTCTCTCTCTCTCTCTCTCTCTCTCTCTCTCTCATTTCAAACTTTTCATTTTCGAATGAGTTTTCAAAGTTTCTTCTCCTACTTTCTTGCCCTTATCCTCATCCTTGGAGCTTAGAGAGTCAGAGGAAAGTGTTCATTTGGAACTTAAAGCAAGTTGGAAGGATACTTGAGCTCATCATTTGGTAAAATTTTCTCAACTTTTTCCACCCATGTTTAGCATGTTTTAAGCTTGTGATGGTTGATTATGAAGTCTTACTTTGATGTAGGCAAGATATATGTTGTTGTTGTGTTGATTTGTTTGAGTTTCAAAATATGGTTAAAATTTCCGTGTTGCCTTTTCACTGTATTTAAGTGCTCAAATGATGAATCTAAATTCAAAATCGTGTTCAGCATGAAAAATGCTTGAGGATGGTGCTTTGTTTCGCAAGCTTTGTTGTCGTTTACAGTCGCCGTCGATGAAGCTCACCAAGGAAGACGACCAGAGCTAGGGTTCCAGCGTCTGAGGTTTTAAGCTTAGGTGGCGCGCTTTTGAACCTTTGATTTGCTAGTGTGTGTATTACATGGTATCTACATGGATTCCAACTCATTTAATGAGTCCACGCGTGCACTTCATATTTGTTTCTGGCTATTAAATGGACTGGTCTTAGCACTTTTGATATTCACACCACCACTATTTTGGCCCAACACACGTTTGAATTGGCTTCCCTTTATATCTATTTTTGCTTTCTCACCCCTTACCTTTTCTCTTCTTTTTCATTTTGTTTCATTTTCTTTTTAATTTATTTTTAATTGTTACATGCTTGATAAAATTCCACAAAAATACATTTTTGATTGTTCAACATGTTATTTAATTTTTCATGATTTTTTTATTTTTATTTTATTATATTATTTTATTTGGATTTATTTACATAAGGTGTTTATTTGACCTAGTTTCAAACTTCGATCTTGTTTCATGACCTTTCTTTGTGGCTTTTAACCCTAACTTTTTACTATGCTCGACTAGTTGAATACTTGAGTTTGTTTGATGCAATTGATAATGTTTTCATGTAATACATGTTGTTATCCTTTGCACATTATTTCTTAGTACACATGACTTGAGTTAGAATGCCTACTTGGATTTTATTTGGTCTTGTTTCTTATTTTGTATGGTTCATCAAGTTGTTGTTGCTTTGACCATGTTTGTGTATGACTTGACCTAGTTTCTTGAGGTTGTTTCTTGGATGATTCAATGGATGTTTGATGATTCTTAAATGCTTTGGTTGACATGTTTGAGCTTCTGATTTTCATGTATGAAGGTTCATTGCATGAGCACTTTATCTCATATGCTTCACATGATCATTTGCTTCTTTTATGAGTTAGCTCAGGAGATGTTTGCTTGACTTTTGTTCTTCAACTTGAGTTTGTCTCTTCTTGAATTTGATTGTTGATTTGAATTTGAACATGATGCATATCATTTGAGTTTGTTTTTGATCTTGATGATTTGATACTTGATCATTTGTGTTCTTGTTGAATAGTTCCTTTCTTTGAGAATGACTTAGGTGTATGAACTTCTTCTTGATGTATATTTTGAATTCAAACCTTGATGTTTCTTTTCTATGTTCATGAGTGAATATTTGACTTCATATTCATGTTGATTTTGCTTCCCACACTTGGTTTCATGCCCTAATCTCATGTATTTTTGTTTAAGGTTATGTCTTGCATGCTTGTTTTGTATGGAAATTGACTTGTTTATGAATGTGGTGCATGACTTGGATCTTTGTACTTTATCTTTGATCATTGACATGAATTGGATATGATGTAATATTGCTACTTTCCTACCTTACTTCTTGCATCATTTGACTTCATTTCACTTTGCCTTGTGATTGATAATGCTTCTTGTAAAATGTTTAAGTCATTTGAGTGTGTGTGGGCACTTTGTTTTGCCATTGGGTTTTTATTTCAAATATTTTTATATGGTTTGACATGTGAATGCTTCCTTGTTGTTTTAACATAATGTTGGTGTTCACCTTGTATGATTTAGATGTGTGTTTGCTTGATGCCTCTTGCCTTTGAACTTTCATGTTTGTTTATCTGGTTTGCATCTTCTTCATTCTTCTTCTTTCTTCTTCATCTCTTTTCTCTTCTTTAGAGTTGATTATGTTTCAATATTGTTTTCATTTGTGATTGAATTGGATAGTGTTTACTTGTGCTTACTCACATGATACCTTAGAATTCCTAGTCCCACTTAATTTCTGATTAAGGTGAGAGTAGGAGAGACATTAGGCTTTCAATCCTTTGCATGATAATAAATAGGATAGTCTTTATTTGACCTCAACTTTAGATTCATCATTTGTATGATAACATTAGGTAGACTTCTCTTTTATCCTAACCTTAGGACCATTTTGTATGATGGTATTAGGGTTTCAGTTTCCTTTAGTTGTTTTATTTTCACCCTTTGAGTCTTCTCTTCTCATCTCAAAATAATCTAAGATACTTAATAGAGACGATGAACATTGTGCACCATGAGCCTTAAGCATATGGGGAATGATGAGTGAGGGGTTTCTCCTTACTTGTCTAGAGTGTTTAGTGTACAGCCCATCTGGGGGCAATATGCGACACATTTGTTCCTATATAATAGTCTTTAGTGCAACGTGAATCTCAAATCCAATCAATTCACTTCATTAAAAATCATAAACAAAATTAAAACCTTTTTATCCTTCGAGATTGTCTTTCAAAATCATTTTCAGAAAAAAAAGTACGTTATTTTTCCATTCTATCGCAAACAGGCATCGACCCTAACTGCTGGAATGGGAACTTAGCTTCACTCATAAAAAACACTTAACCAACCTATGGTTTAGTTTGCCTAACTACGTTTGCTCTTATTTCTCATACGAGATGATAATACGTAGGCACAAGAAGGCGATATCTTGGCGAGCAACCTTCCCCCCATCACCCGTAGTTTTTCGAACTACGTTGACTCTGACTTTCCTATTGCATGAGGGAATTAATAGGCATAGGGAGGCGATGTCCTATCAAGTATCCTTTTTCTTTTCCCTTTCCCATTTCCATTTAGCAGTAGCTTTTAGATAACTGACCCTTTGATTAGACAGCAAGCGTGGATCCCGTTGAGTACAACGGATGTGAGGTAGTGCTAATACCTTCCCCTTGTATAAACGACTCTCGAACCCAAGATTTGGTTGCGATGACCTTGTCTTTTCCTTTCTTTTAGGTTTGCTTTGACTGTTTTCTTTCCCTCGTTGGAATAAATAACGTTCAGTGGTGACTATTCTGTTTTTATGCCGGTTGTTTTTTCGCAGTTGCGACAGCTGGCGACTCTGCTGGAAACTTTCCTTATGCGAGTCAATCCTAGCGCTTGTTTGTTTTATATCTCTGGGTGTTTATATTTGTGCATATACATGTTGTAGCTGTTGTATATTTATTGTTGTATATTATTGCATTTTCATTTTACTTTTTGCACTATATTATTGTTATCCTATTATATTGTTGTTGTTGTGTTGTTGGGTGGGTTGTTCCATGAAAGATAAGCCCAATACCCAGGCTTGAGTATACACATAGGATTAGTGTGGAGAGTAGTGGGAGCTTGTGTGACATATGGCCATGCAAAAGCTTGCACAAAATTCACGTTCGGACAAGGTTTTTCTTTGGAGATACTTTATCTTGTGCGTCTGGTGCAGTTGAGGGAGTATTGACTTAGAAAATCTAACAACTCTGGAGACCATTCATTGGGAAGTCAGTTGAGACCTCTTTGATTAATCAATATTCCAAACCAGAAATGGTGAACGTATCATCGTTTCTCGACCTGAGAGTCCGTGATACTGATAACCTGTTAGGATTGCCATGTCTTCCAACCCGGTTTTTTGGTTTTCTTGCCAAAGCGGACTTTTGATCTTGGTACAGCTGACCCTGATATTCTGGAAAGAGTTTTTGATGTGTGGGGAAATATTCATAAGAAGGGGAAGCTTTCCTTGGGTAAATGTGAATGTAGAGCCTACGATCCTTACGTGGAATAGATCCAGAAGAGGGTTGAGAAGATGTTGTTTCCTTTCTCTATTGAGGAACCTTTATATCCTTTGGTAGTTGAGCAACCTACGATTGTTGATATCTTAAGGTATATTAAGCTTTGGGCAGAGAACGAAGAATTAAAAAAGGAAATCATTCAGCTGAAGCATGACAAGAATGAAGTTGTCCACTTGGATAAAGTGAAGACAGAAACACTAACCAAGAAGGAGAAGGAGTTATATGAGGAGATCAGAGTAAGAGAGCGAGTTGGCTAGGATCTAAAGAGTACTGGTAGCTTCTTGAATCATAGAAAGAAGGATTTAGGCGAAGCTTATCTGGAGATATCCTAATTCAATGATCAGTGGAACACTACAATAACAGCCAACAAAAACAAGGAAGATGAGCTTCACAACCAGATAGATAAGTTGAAGGCGCAACTCAGAGTCAACAAGAGAGAAGTTTTGGCAGAGTTATCACGCAGATATACAAGTGAGCAGAAATTGCAAGAAACTTTATCAGCTTTTGAAAAGCTCAAGATTCTAAAGACGTCTCTAGTGATGATGCTTGGGAGGAATATAGTCAGTGTTTGAAAGATGTCATACGTAGAAGAGACATCCTTATCCAAGAACTGATTTCAAGACCAGAGAATCCAGACATGAAGAAGTTGCTCGAGGAAACCCAGACTTGGTGCAAGGAGCATATTGGTTGAGGAAAGTTATCTTTAGTTGATGATGTGTCTTAGTAGTCTTTCCTTTCTTGTACCATATCATCACCAGACTTGTTGGATGAGATCACATGCTTTTGTATTTAGTTTTACTTCTTATCTGTGGATTGTGTATGTTGACTTATTATCCTTATTTTATTTATGAGCAAAGCTTTTGTTTTTTTTTAATCTATCTCTACCGTTTTCTTATTTGTGAAACTAGAATCAAAAGGGAGATCTCCCTGAAACATATAAACATGTTTGCATTTTGCATTAGCATACTCATTTGCATAATAGGTGTTATTAGTGGCTTTACTCTTATCTCTGTTTGGTTTTCTTTATCAGTTGATAGGATTTCATAATCTGGTTTCCACAGATATTTAATTTGAGGGAATCAAAAAAGGATCATGGATCAAGTTTAGGCTGAGCTTCAGGAAGTTAGGACACACATGACTCAATCGATGGAGTTGATGCAGAGTGTAGCTAATGGAGAGGAATAATTAAGGACTCTGGTCCAACCCTTGATAGCACGGGTTGATGAAGATGTTGTTTTACATGAAGGAGCTAGTGTTATTGTTCCACCTGTTGGTGGAACTGTACTACAAGGCAATAACATTTCTATTGTTGTTAATCCTCCGGGCGGAGGTGCTCATGGTGGAGCTCAGATGGGTGGTGTTGGTAGAAGTGTATGTGCATTGCATGGGGCTGCTGACCCTCAACGGGAGGAGGATCATCGGGATGATGTATTTCTATGCGAGATATGGACGTTGTTCTTCCGTCGGAGGCAGACAAAAGGTTTAAGCTGATTGAAGAAAAGATGAAGCCTTGTGAGAGCCAAAAAAACTCAGTAGGCCTTGATATGTCAGATTTGGGTTTGGTTCCACAGGTGAGAATCCCTCCAAAATTCAAAGTGCTGGATTTTGACAAGTATAAGGGGACAACCTATCCTAGGACTCATATCAATGCATACTACATGAAGATGTTTGCATATTCTGGTGATGAGAAAATTTTAATGCACTTCTTTTAGGATAGTTTATCAAGACTGTCGTTAGAGTGGTACATGGGGTTAAAGAGAACCCATGTCGAGGTTGGAGAGAATTGGCAGAGGCTTTTGTTCGCCATTATCAGTACAATAGTGATTTGGCACCGAACATGGTGCACTTATAAAAATTTTCGCAGAGGAATCATGAAGGTTTTAAAGAATACGCCCAGAGATGGCGTGAATTGGCAGCAAGGGTACAACCTCCAATGATGGAGAGGGAATTGATTGATATGTTTATGGCTATGTTGCCCAGAATATACTATGAGAAGCTGGTTAGTTGCATGTCAGGAAGCTTTTCAGACTTAGTCATGGCAGGTGAAAGAGTTTAGAATGGTATCAAAACTGGAAAAATCCAAAGTGGATCCTCGTCTGGAGGAATGAAGAAACCATACACAGGAAACCCGAAGAAGCGGGAAGGGGACTCTAATTCTATCTATTCTTATAGAGGTAAAGGCATAGCGCAACCATAATATAATCAGCAAGTTGCTACTGCAGCCATCCCGACAGCACCTCAGCAACAAGCTAATGCTCCTTGTCGTTACCAAGATAGAACAAGAGTGTCCAATAGACAATTTGAAACCCCTCCCATGTTGTACTCTCAATTATTGCAACATTTGCTTCAATTACAGTTCATTCAGAAGAGGACTCTAGAACCTCTCACTGGTGCACCTCTTCCCAGTTATGACGCTAATGCAAGATGTGAGCTCCATTCAAGCACACCTAGTCATCACATTGATAATTACAAGGCATTCAAGCATAAGATTCAAGATTTTCTTGACTCAAAGGACATCAATTTCACCAACGAGGGTCCCAATGTGAACCAGAATCCGATGCCAAATCATGGCATGGCAAGAAAAAATGAGGTTAAATCTGATAACTGATGTTGATGAATTGAAGACACCGTTAAGCTTCGTTAAAGACAGACTGTTGAGATAGGGAGTATTCCTAGGTTGTTCTGCTGACTGTCCAAAATGTGAATTGTAACCCGAGGGTTGTAGTCTTTTGAAGAATGGTATCCAGAAGATGATTAATGATGGTTGTTTACAGTTTGATAGAGTTGTTGGGGAAGATGTTGATGACAGGGCTAGTAATGATGGAAGAGATATTGCCACAATTTTGATTCCTTAACGGATCGTAAATATTTCAGCGCCAGCTAGGCCAGCACCGGTAATCATTACTACGCCAGGACCAATATCGTACGAGAGTACCAAAGCCATCCCATGGAACTATGGGGCTAAGGTGTTCTGTAACGGACAAAAGCATGAGTTGACCGGTTCGTTGTATGTGGATTCTACAATTGAAAACATAGTTGGTGCAGGTAGGATCACTCGAAGTGGAAGGGTATTTTCTCTGCCTGAAGTTAACATTGACAAGGCTGATAAATGGAAAGGGAAAGTAGTGGTTAAAGAGGATGTGCAGTAATAGGGTGGTGGTGATTCTTTTTCTAAAGATGATGAGGAGTTTATGAGGCTAATCTGTAAGAGTGATTACAATAGTTTAGATCACTTGAATCAAACTCCATCCAAGATTTCCATTCTGTCTTTGCTATTATGTTCAGAGGCGCACCGTAATGCCTTTTTAGTAATTTTGAATTCTGCTTACGTACCACAAGAAATTTCACTCAATCAGTTGGAAGAGGTAGTAGCACACGTTAATGCTAGAAATGGTTTAGGCTTCACTGGCCTAGATTTAACTCCTGATAGGAGAAATCACAACCATGCCTTGCATATTTCCATGGAGTGTAGAGGATCGTTATTATCACATGTCCTAGTTGACATAGGATCATCACTCAACATGTTGCCAAAAAGGGTGTTAATGAAGTTGGACACCCAGGGGTTGATATGTACACTAAGTGATTTGGTAGTAAGAGCATTTGACGGTTCAAAAAGGTCTGTGTTTGGAGAGACTACAATGCCAATTCAGGTGGGACCTGAAGTTTTTGATGCAATGTTCTATATAATGGATATCCAACTGACGTATAGCTGCCTGCTTGGCCAGCCATGGATACATGTTGCGGGAGCAGTTACGTCAACTTTGCATCAAACATTAAAATACATGATGGAAGGAAAGGTTATTACTGTGTATGGGGAAGAAGATATAATTGTTAGTCAGCTGTCAACATTCAAGCACGTAGAAGTGGATGGGGAAATCCACGAAACACTCTGTCAAGCCTTCAAAGTTATACAAATTCAGGAGAAGCCTTCTGTCGAGATCAAAGGCCCAGAGGTTTCAATGTCTTCTTTCAAGGAAGCTTGTGCTATTGTTGAGTATGGAACTTCTTAGAGATGGGGCCAAGTGCTTGATGTTCCTGTCAAACAAGATAAATTCGGTCTAGGATACAAGCCCTCCAGTCCTTCTCAAGACCCTCCAAGATACAAGACTCCTATCAGATTCACCAGTGGTGGAGTCACCTTTAATAGAATTCATGCTATAGGGGATGATGAAGGGGATAACGACTACGACATGGTTGCTTGGATCCGTCCTTGTATTCCTGGCCAGAAGCTGTGCAATTGGAGCACCGAGGAAATCATTCAAGTTACCACCGAAGAGTAATTTTCATTTTCTTTTTATTATGTCCAGTCCTACGTTCTTCCCAAGACGTAATGACTCATCCTGTAGGGCCCCTTTGTTATTTTCAACATCATCATAAATAAATGATGTCTTTTTGCATTCAAACATTTTGATCCCTGTTTTTCTTTTTTTATTTCTACATTTATTAACAGAAAAATGGAAATGTGTTTGTGTTTGTTTGTTGCATTTCATAATGAACACAAAACATCAATCATGCAGGTCTTTTATCTCAGATACCATCGATTCTGATTTAGCTATGGCTCAGTGTGACTTTGATAATCCTATCTATCAAGCTGAAGAAGAGAGTGACAAAGACTGTGACTTGCCTGAGGAATTATCTAGACTTCTAAGGCAGGAATAAAGGGTCATTTTGCCTCATCAGAAGGATATTGAAGTCATCAATTTGGCTATCAAGGACGAAAAGAAAGAGGTCACAATTGGGGCTGCTTTGGAAGATGATGTCAAAAGAATATTGGTCTAAATGCTCCGTGAGTATATGGATATCTTCGCTTGGTCTTACCAAGACATACTTAGGCTAGATATAGATATAGTGGTACACCGGTTGCCTCTCCGAGAAGAATGTCCACCAGTGAAGCAGAAATTGAGAAGGACGAGGCCTGACATGGTAGTCAAGATTAAAGAAGAGGTTCGAAAGCAGTTGGATGTTGGTTTTCTTGCTGTTACAAACTATCCTCCGTGGGTTGCTAACATTGTTCATGTACCTAAGAAAGATGGAAAGGTTGGGATGTGTGTCGATTACAGAGATCTAAACACAGCAAGCCCTAAGGATGATTTCCCGCTCCCCCCATATTGACATATTGGTTGATAACACCGCTCAATATTTTGTGTTTCCTTCATGGATGGCTTCTCTGGGTATAACCAAATCAAAATAGCCTCAGAGGACATGGAGAAAACCACTTTCGTAACACCGTGGGGGATTTTTTGCTATAAAGTAATGCCTTTTGGATTGAAAAATGACGGGGAAACATATCAGCGGGCAATGGTGACTCTCTTTCATGATATGATTCATCAAAAGATTGAAGTTTATGTTGATGGCATGATTGCGAAGTCACAAACAGGGGAAGTAAATTTGGTTAATCTTTTGAAACTGTTTGAAAGATCGAGGAAATTCAAGTTGAGATTGAATCCTAATAAGTGCACCTTTGGGGTGAGATTTGGAAAGCTGTTAGGTTTCATTATCAGTGAGAGAGGTATTAAGGTATATCCTTCCAAAATCAAATCTATTCAAGAAATGCCTGAACCGAGGAAGGAAAAAGAGGTTTGTGGTTTCCTAGGGAGGTTGAACTACATTGTAAGGTTCATCTCTCATCTTACATCCACTTGCGAGCCTATATTCAAACTGCTAAGAAAAGATCAAGCGGTTAGGTGGAATGAAAATTTCTAGAAAGCTTTTGAGAAGATAAAAGAGTATTTGCAGGAACCTCCAATACTAATGCCTCAAGTAGCTGGGAGACCTCTAATCATGTATCTAACGATTCTTGAGAATTCAATGGGATGTGTGCTCGGTCAACACGATGAGACAGGTAGGAAAGAGCACACTATTTACTACCTGAGTAAGAAATTCACTGATTGCGAGTCAAGGTACTTGATGCTATAAAAAAAATGTTACGCACTCGCTTGGGCAACTAAGCGCTTGACAGTACATGCTAAACCACACAACCCTATTGGTATTAAAGATGGATTCGATCAAGTACATGTTTGAAATTCAAGCACTCTCTAGAAGGACCGCCAGATGGAAAATGGTTCTTACCGAGTATGATATCCAATATGTTTCCCAAAAAGCCATTAAGGGAAGTGTCTTGTCAGAATATCTTGTTGAGCAACCAATTGAAGATTATCAGCCGATGAAGTTTGAATTTCTAGATGAAGACATCATCTTTCTGAAGATGAAAGACTATGATGAGCCTCTACCTGACAAGGGTCCTGAGATTGGATCTCAATGGAGTTTGGTTTTTGATAGTGTTGTTAACTCATATGGCAACGGAATCGGGGCAATCATTACAACTCCTCACGGTTTTCATATACCGCTCACTGCCCGATTAACGTTTGCTTGCACTAATAATGAAGCAGAATATGAAGCGTGCATTATGGGTTGGGTTTGGAAGAGGCCATTGATCTGAGGATCAAGAATCTTGATGTATATGGCGATTCAGTGTTAGTCGTTAATCAGATTAAAGGAGAATGGGAAACTCGTTAGGCAAACTTGGTGCCATAAAAGGATTATGCCAGGAGATTGTTGTCTTTCTTTAATAGGGTTGAGTTCTATCATGTGCCTAGAGTTGAGAATCATATGGCGGACGCATTGTCCATGTTAGCGTCAATGTAGAAAGTTAATTTCAAGAATGAAGCTCCATCCATCACCATCATGCGTCTTGATAGACCTGCATTCGTGTTTGCAGTTGAAGAAGCGTTAGATGGCAAACCTTGGTATTATATCAAGCACTTTCTCAAGACTCAGGAGTAACCATCTGGGGCATCTAGCAAATATAAGAAGACTCTGAAGAGGCTAGCCGACAACTTCTATTTGAACAAGGATGATGTTTTGTATAGAAGAAACTGCGACATGGTCTTGTTGTGCTGTGTTGATGAACCTGAAGTGAACCTATTGATGGAAGAAGTTCACGAGGGTTCCTTTGGTACTCATGTCGGTGGACATGCTATGGCCAGAAAATTGTTGAGAGCTGGGTATTATTAGATGACCATGGAATCTGATTGTTTCAAATACGCCAGAAAATGCCATAAATGCCAGATTTATGCTGACAACGTGCATGTGCCACTTAACCCTCTGAACATGTTGACATCTCCTTGGCCCTTTGCAATATGGGGCATTAATATGATTAGAAAGATTGACCTGATTGCTTCTAATGGGCATCGTTGTATTCTGGTTGCCATTGATTACTTTACGATGTGGGTAGAAGCAACCTCCTTTGCTAATGTCACAAGACAAGTAGTGGCCTGATTCATAAAGAAGGACATCATTTGTTGTTATAGAATCATTAGTGATAATGGTTCAAATTTGAACAACAGGATGATGAAGGAACTGTGCCAGAGTTTCAAGATTGAACATCACAATTCTTCTCCATACTGTCCAAAGATGAATGGCACCATTGAGGCAGCAAATAAGAACATCAAGAAGATTGTGCAGAAGACGGTGGTAACCTATAAGGATTGGCATGAGATGTCGCCCTTTTCTTTACATGGTTATCGTACTTCGATACGTACATCAACAGGGGAAACTCCTTTCTCACTAGTATATGGTATGGAGACAAATCACAGGGCCAAATAGACTCCAAACTATGAAGGTCCATGTGTGGTAAGAAATGTTTTCTTTGGTGGATTCTTATAACTATCAACCATGGATGGCAAAGACTTTATGTCCTCTATGAACGCAGACGTAGTCAACAAATACTTTGCTTAAAAGAGACCCGCTGGACAATAAAAAGAAAAGTCCAGGAAAAGATGGGGCATCCTGGAAAATCATAAAAGGAAAAGGTTTGGGGAAAAAATTAGGAATAAAAAAAAAAGAATAAACCCGTAAAGTTAAAAACCTGAAAAGGCAACTTTGGCAAAAATGGGCATCCCGGTGGATTGAAAACCCACAAGGGAAATCTATGCAAAAGTTAGGGATTTGAAAGCAAATGACTGTAGTCTGCATTCGATCTGTGAATTCATCTTGATATATGGACATCCCAAAGGATAGGAATCAGTTCAGTCAATCTTTTCAGAAGGCGAATCATTTGTGAACATTAAAGACATACATGTCATAGCTGAATCGACACATGGTGGTTATCTGTTTCCACATTGCAGACATTTGTATATTTCTTTTTGTACTTTTTGAACAATTACCTCTTTTCAGAACTTGCATCCAAATTGTAACTTGCCTATTTAAAGGACATTTCAATCAATAAAGTATTCATTTCACTCAAAGAGCTTTTCTGTTTTTACTTTTACTGTTTTGTTTGCGAAAATGTCCAGTATTTTTTATAAACATTATATATAAAAACATAGGGCTTTACAGAGCATATTGAAAACAATGAATTTACTTGTAGCCATTTCGCATATAGAATATCCTATTTCTTATTGTTTGTTTTCAGGATGACATGATTCTCTCCCAGTAGAGCTTTTTCTCCATGACGGTGAAGTTCTAACAATAATCCTCCCCAGCAGGATTTCAGGAGTTTGTTTTCCCCATCCAGTTTGAGTTGTACTCCCCAATGAGTATTTAATGTTGACTACTCTAGGCAGGACGGTGTTAATATGCAATCAGGAAATTGTTTAGCAGAAGACTCTTTGTTTTCCCACAGCAGAGATTTTGTCTTCCCACAAATACTTGTCATCAGATCATAAAGATTTTCACCGGCCACGGCGTACACTTAACCCCAGCAAGTTAAGATTGAAGGATATTCCCCAACAACAGAGTAAGCTCATTGTTATTTCCCAACAGGATTTATGTTATTGACTTCTCTCCCCAAGCAAAGATTGGTGTTGATTCCCTCGACAGGTAAATCAGCGGTGGCTGATATCCCCAACAAAGTACAATGATCATTGGCATTCTTCAAAATTAGATTCTTGGGACGATCTCCCAAGAGATTTTATTCACAATTCCCAGCAAAGTAAAATTTTCAACTGAGATAATATTAAGGAAGGTCATTCAGTGTGTCTTCCTCAGTAGAGTTTGTTTGCTGATCTTCTCAGTACTTATCCCGATGGTGTTCTTTTGCATAATCATTTTCATTTTAGCATCGCATCTTCCCAAATGCGTAGCATTTCAATTTCGTATGGGGAATTACGCCATATTCAAACATATGTATTTGAAGTATAGGTCAGGTTTAATATCATTATTTCCAGTCGTTTCTCCAGCAGATACTGACATAACTCTCTTTTCCCCAGCAGAAAAATCATTGATATATGTGTTCATCCTACTTGCACTTTCTGGAAGAGTTTGTTTGTTTAAACTTCTCTTTCCCCCAGCAGAGTCTTCTTTTCAGGTCGTAAGTCGGTTGATTCTACTTCCTGTGTACCCGTTTGTTATCCCAACTTTTGGTTGGTATCTTTTGTGGGTCGTATCCCAACTTTTTGTTGGTATTCCTTATGGTTATTCTATCTTTTGGTTAGTACCCCTTTTGTTGATCATGCCAACTTTTGGTTGGTAGTCTGTAGCTTTATCCCAACTTTTGGTTGGTATTTCTCGTTGATGATCCCAACTTTTGGTTGGTAGTCTTCATTTTTGTGAGTTCTCCTTCGGTCGGCGTTCTGGCGATCCTAACTTTTGGTTAGTAGCCTTTTATCCCAACTTTTGGTTGGTATTTCTCGTTGATGGTCCTAACTTTTGGTTGGTAGTCTTCATTATTTATGTGTTCGTCTTTGGTCGGTGTTCCGGCGATCCTAACTTTTGGTTAGTAGTATCCCAACTTTTGATTCGTAATCTTTGTTGATGATTCCAACTTTTGGTTGGAAGTCGTCATTTTTTTTTGTGTTCGCCTTTGGGCGACACTCCGTCGATCCTAACTTTTGGTTACTAGATTTTTATCCCAACTTTTTGTTGGAAATCTCTGTCGATGATCCCAACCTTTGGCTGGTAGTCTTCGTTTTTGTGCGTTCGCCTTTGGTCGGTGTTCCGGCGATCCTAACTTTTGGTTAGTAGCCTTTTATCCCAACTTTTGGTTGGTAATCTTTGTCGATGATCCCAATGTTTGGTTGGTAGCCTTTGTTTTTGTGTGTTCGCCTTCGGTCGGCGTTCCGGCGATCCCAAATTTTGGTTAGTAGTCTTTTATCCCAACTTTTGGTTGGTATTTCTTTATTGATGATCCCAACTTTTGGTTGGTAGTCTTCGTTTTTGTGCGTTCGCCTTCAATCGGAGTTCTGGAGATCCTAACTTTTGGTTATTAGCCTTTTTCCCAACTTTTGGTTGGTGCTCTCTCTGGTGATTTTAAATTTCGGTTAGTAGCCTTTGTTCTAACTTTTGGTTAGGTGTATTTTTTATTGTTATCTCTTGTTATCCCAATTATTTGTTGTTATCTTGTATCCTTTGGTTATCCTAACTTTTGATTGGTACCCGCTACTTTTTAAGTCCACCTTCGGTTGACAATCACTTTATCCTATATACATCTCTACAGGTTGCAAAATTTTAAGTTCTTTTGGAATTCAACCTCCCTGTACCTTGAAGGTCTGAAAGTCGTTGCTATCATCCCTTCGGGTCCAAGTTATTAGAATAGGGGCAGCTGTAGCACCCCAAAATTTTCCCACCCTTTTTCTTAATATCCTGGCTTATGTTTCATATCATTTTGCATCAATATTTGTGCATAGCATTGATTCTAGGCATGGGATCAAGGTATCTTGTTCAATTCTCAAGAAGAAAAGCTTCATCCTCAAAGCTCAAGCAAAGGATGATTATCAATCAAGGCATGGGATCTTGGTTCAATGTCTCACAATCACTTGGATCAAGGTTACAAGCATTGATCATCTCCTTCTATCTTGTGAACAACTGGATTAAGGTTTTGGTCAAAGGGCACCTGTGGCTAGTTCTTTACGTAAGACATTATTCTAAGGGTCAATACATATCTTGAGGTATCTCCATATGTATTATGTATCATCACAAGTCATGGCATGAGCTTTAATCAGTGGAAAGAATGTTAGGGTTTCATCTGATCAACAAAAGTCAAATGTGGTTCATTGGGGTCAAAGTATTAGATTTCAAGGTCAACCAAGGGTATTCTATGTGTTCTTAAGTGTTTTTATATGTTAACAACAAGCAAATTCAAGGAGAAACATGAAATCAAGAGTTTGGTTGGATTAGGGTTTGATTGAAATATTTTCTAAGTATAGAAAACCCTAATTCTAGCCATTTTGCAACATCCATAACTTTCTCATCTTTGATCAAATTAAAGATGACATCATGAACTACAAGTTTGTAGAATAAAGCAAGTCTAAAAGATCCATAGTTTAAGAGATATGAAGAGCTAAAGTTGAGAAAATGGAGGTTTTGTCATTTCAACACTTAGAAATTTTTCTAAGTATGGAAAATCAACTTTAAGTACATGTTTTCAAACCCATCTTATATGGTGATGCAAGCTTCAAATGAATTTTCCTCTTACATGAAAGTTGTAGAGCATCCTCTAAGATTTCTTTTGAGCACTAGAACTCCTCCATTGGATATGTAGAGGTCAAGTTATGATGTCTCCAACTTAGGGTTTCAAAGATGTCAAGTGGGACAAGTTCTAGGCAGATTTTTGAGGCAACTTTCCAAGACACTTTTCACCAAGTGATTAACCTCAAACCAATTTTCTTTGAATATGAAAGTTGAATATCATTCTTCAAGTTTTCTATCCATTACTAGATCATTTTAATTGGAAAAAAACTCATCAAGTTATGGGCCTTCAAAGTAAAGTTGTCAATGATGTCAAAACTTCCATGACTTAGAATTTTTCTAAGTTACTTATGACATAATGATGGACTTATTTTCAACTCCATTTTTAATGAACTTCCAAGGTTTGTTTTAAGATTCCGTTAACATGAAAGATGTTCATTATAGTCTTGACTTTGCATTGAGCACAAGAACTCATGGTTTGCACCAAAAATCACCAAGTTATGATCAAGGAAAGTGTGCTATCTGGAATTTTTTTCAAAAGCATGACATGTTATATTTCTTTGGCATAATGTTGATTTTTCCTTGCAGCATGATTCATTCCAATTCAAATGCATCATATAACTTTTTTTAGTCACAAAACATTCCCCTTTCCAACTAAACCTCATATGTACTACATGCCATCATTTTGAACATTCCTTCCAAAAGAAGAAAAAGATGAAAACATCCATAAAAACTTGCTCACAACTCGTTCTCTCTTTCATGTTACATTTCTGACCTTTGTGTGCTATCACAAACACAACAAAACCACCTCACCATGAGCTAACCCATGCCATTCACCCTCTCATTCTCATTTTCCACAAACTTTTTCACAACAAGTTTTAACCACATTACATTTTTTATCTAAATAAAACCTTCATATAAAGCCTAAAGAAAACCCTAGACAAGACAAGTTAATTTTCAGCAGCCATAGAACAAAAAAACTCTCTCTCTCTCTCTCTCTCTCTCTATCTCTCTCTCTCTCTCATTTCAAACTTTTCATTTTTGAATATGAGTTTTCAAAGTTTCTTCGCCTACTTTCTTGCTTTTATCCTCATCCTTGCAGCTTAGATAGTCAGAGGAAAATATTCATTTGGAACTTAGAGCAAATTGGAAGGCTACCCGAGCTCATCATTTGGTAAATTTTTCTCAACTTTTTACATCCATATTTAGCATGTTTTAAGCTTGTGATGGTTGATTATGAAGTCCTACTTTAATGTAGGCAAGATATATGTTGTTGTTGTGTTGATTTGTTTGAGTTTCAGAATGCGGTTGAAATTTCCATGTTGTGTTTTCACTGTATTTAATTGCTCAAATGATGAATCTAAATCCAAAATCGTGTTCAGCATGAAAAATGCTTGTGGATGGTGCTTTGTTTCTGTCGCGGTGAAATTTGGATACCAAACTATTGGTTAGTTTGAATCGTTAATTCATTTTGCAACCGAACTTTGATTTGTCCAAAGGAAGGGATAAAGATCGAAATTCCCACAATGCAATGCAAATGCAAGCTGGATTGTTTTAGGTTCGGGGGTTGGTTAAACTTAGGGAAGGTACTAGCATCCTAAGTTTCTGTAGTACTCTACAGGAACCTCTTGTTTTATGTTTGTTTACTGCTAAGTGTTTATCTGCTTAAAGTTTAAAGACCTATGGGTTTATTTCTAAGTATACTCGATAAGATGTCGCATCTTATGCCTACATATCCTTACGGGAATGGAATCAGAGTATGTTGTAGTTCACCCTAAAGGGTTAGAGGAGTTCTTTGACTGTGGTCAAAGTTCCTACGGGTTTAGGGTAGTTGTTTTGATTGGGTTTAGGAGAAGAGACGAGTCTTCATTTTAAGGGAGATATAACCACCACAAGTGTAACTGGGGTTGTAGGAAATGGTCTTTGCATGGTCTTAAGAAAAGGTCTTACATACTCGGATGGTCGCCAAGTATGCCTTTATCGCTCTTAAGGCAAAGTCCCTACATGTTTGATTGTATTGTTGTGGGGGTGGAGATTATATCTCACTTAAGATGATTAACATCTGTTCTCTAAATGTGTTTGAAAAGTTGCATTGTGTTGATTGTGTTGTTTCTATGTTGTAAGGATAAAGACAAGGTCCTTCCTATGGGGTAGGTCCTAAACTTAAGTGATCAACTTGAATGGGATCAAGGATCGTGGGGAGAATGAGGTATATGATGTGCAACTACACACAACGTTGAATTATGTGTAGGTTTTTCCTTTGGACGGAATGCGATACGGAAATATAAAATATGGTAATGGAAATGCAATAGAATAAATTGCAGAAGAGTAAATTGCAGAAAGATAAACCATACACGAACGCATAAAAGCGCTAAGTGAGTGTGTGCATTGTGAATAAAATAAAGCAGATAAAGATAAACAGAAAAAAATACGCATGAAAGCGCTAATTGTAAGTGCATGTGTCGTGAGGTGTGAATGTGCACGATTGATTTGATTAAATTGTTTGACTTGTTTTGGTTTGAAAAAAAAGTTGATTTGATTTTGGGTGAAATGTTGCATTTGATCTTTTAAATAAAAGTTATATTAATTATTATCTTTATTTTATTTATAAAAGTTGTATTACTTGAATTGTAAGGAAATGTACTCTTTTAATGAATTTGATTTTTATAAAGAAATAAAATTAATTATGTTAATTTTAAAAATATAGTAATTATTATTTTTATTTAAAACTGATTATTTAGTTAATTATTTAGAAAATGTTTACTTGATTTATTTAAATAAAAAGGATTAAATGGGGGGGGGACAGTTAATTAAATTGGGGATTAAGCTTATATTAGGTTGATTAAAAAAAAAGGTTAAGGGTTTATTAGTGAATATTTAACTAAAAAAGAGAAAAGGTTAGTACTGATAATTAACGGTGGATTACGGGTTAATGTGTGTGGTGTAGTGTGTGTGGTGTACTCACTGATACAGGATTACAATGGAGGAAAAATGAAAAAAAACGGCGAGGCAACCCTAGCCCCCCAATCGACCCTCCATCTCTTTCCCTTTCGCTCTTCTCTCTTCTCAATTCATCCTCTTCTCCTCCCAATTCTCTCCGATCTCCTTCGCTTTTTCTCTTATTCTTCTTTAGAACCTAATAACAACCACAAAACCAGAACGCAATCATAATAATAAAACTTTGAAGAACAAGGTTACCCAAGGTGGCGACGATGAAGGCTCCCCGGCGATTTCGCGGTGGCGGTGTGCTGAAGGATTCGTCGAGCTTCAAAGGAAAGATGACCGGCGATGACTCGGGGAACTCCAATGGTTTACGTGATTCTCCGATAAAGTGCGCGGCGGCGAAGCGAGAAAAAAGATAAGTTCCTCTTTGTCCTCTGGGTTTTCGGTTTTCTGAATGAGAATTTAGGGATGGTGGGACTGCTTGAATTTGTGGTTTCCGTTTTAGGGCTGAGTCAAATGAAAACTTTCGTGTTTTGGGGTAGACAACATTTGAAAACTTTCCTTCATCGTGATTGTAGTAATAGCTTGTTAATCCTTCTAATTTTGTGCGTTGATTGAAAACATATTTGATTTGGTCTATTTTTGAATAGAATCTTCTATTACTAGGGAATATGCTTTAACGGTTATATTTGATTCTGTGGTTGTAGGACAGATGGTAATAATCGAGGAATTTGGGTCATAACCTCTGCACATCACGATTCTGCAGCTTTCTTAAATAGTTCAAAAATCAATACTCTCATCATTGTCGATTGGAGAAGGTGTTTTGTTCACAACTAACTGTGGATCATCCCCTAAAGGTTTTCTCTTCACTTGTAAGATGATTGATTGCTTGAGTTTTTGCGTGAGATTCCAATCCCTCATTCTGCACGACTGGCTTCTAATTCTGATCAAAGTGTTGATGTATGTGTTTAGGGGAATTAGCATAAGTTGAGGCATAGCCATCGGAGGTGCCTGGCATAGGTTTCTATAGCTTACGTCTAGAGCGCAGGTTCTGGATTTGACCTGGTACTCTCAACACTTGTACTTGTGAATCATGGGCTCAACAAAGGTCGCATCTCATTCTAACAGGTAATGTATTATGCTCTGCCATGTTTTCTTTCTGAAGTTAGGTGGTTGTTTTTCCATGAACTTCAATATTTGCTTGAGGTACTGAATATGTAGAAAATGTTGCTGCCCTATATTCAATTAATTCCTTGAGAACCTTTAATGTGCAGCTGTTCCTCCTACAATGAGCACTCTTAGATTAACGGTTGCAATCATTAAGAGCAGACTTCGTGGGAGAGTTGATACCACCAAGTGATACTTGCCCTCAGGCCAAGCTTTCTCGTAACTGGAGCTGCAACCAGGGATGTAATAAAACCGGAAGTACATAAAGTAGAGGTATATGCAGAAATGCCTTGATTTTTATACTTGCAATAGTTGTTTTCATGTGCTGAAGGTTTGCTCAAATTTCAGTTTCAGGATTAACCGATCCTATTGTGCTGAATTTACTAATCTCATGCGCGGGCCTCAACAGGGTAGGCCTTGGTTGGAGTACGTTTTGCAGACATCTTTATGCAAGTGTGTAGGCTCCTTAAAGGTACTAATCTCTTGGTCATGAATAACTTCTTGTGAGGCTGAGAGTACAATGCCCTGTTTTGATGGTTAAAGGATTCGCCCTTTTGCAGAAACATTGTAGAATGCCATCGTTTGCAGGAGGTAAGGATTGGGCTTTTGGGAGGGAGTCAATCACCCATCAACGTGGTTGTTGCGATAAATGTTCATGGTATCCTTGCTCAAACTAGTAGCAAATGACGAAGCAGAAATAGAATTTGTTCAAACCATCTTTCTGTAATATGATTTCTAGTGCTTTCACCATTTCACTCATTGTTGGTCGATCTGAAGCTGATTCCTTGGCTTGATTTCGTTGCAGGTCATCGGGGGGGACGATTGCATAAGTAGCCCTCATTAGCATCAGGATCTCAATCATAGGTAGATTCCTATTTGTGTAACTAGGTTTGATAAAGTTTATGGCAAATTGTTGACCATGCACTTGGCTGGCTGTTATTTAATTGATGCGCTCTAAACCATTGCAGGTGATATTACAGAAAGCTTCAATCCGACACCAAAAGTTGTGAATATAAGATGGACCGTGGCAAAAGTTGAGGATTGTACTGCTATTAGCCACTTCAGATTTCAAGACTTCTCACCGGCATGGCTCACGTCATTAACAATTGGGTAATCACTTACCGAGTTTTCAATTTGTGGTGCCTTCTTTAGATTAAAGAGGCATGAGCCTTAGGCTTTAATTGAATACTTTCAATGCTGTACGGTTGAGGCGAGTCTTCTTCAAAAGCTTTGAGCTTGACTTTAATTGAGTGTCTTTTGAGGAATTAAAATGGTTGACGTGTCTTCTGTACATTTTCTTCTTGCTTACTAATTTCTTATGTATGTGAAATTAGGTGTGTTCATATCCTGGGATCATGAATACTATGGTGTTCTGATATAAAGCTCCAGTGAACTTCTGCCTCTGTACACGAGTCGTCACGGCCCTTACAGGTACTTCCCCTAGACCCCCTTTCTTATTCAGAATCTTCAAGGTTGTGTCGGACATATCCTAAATTTGAAGTTCATAAACATTTGTTATTTTAATATGGCCATATTTCATGCCAAAATGGTGTATCCCTTGATCATTGTCTTGGATTTTCGAAATGCACGTTCGTCATAGAAAATTGTATTACCGCATTATTAACCTTATCAAATTCTGTTGGCAGGTTGGTCTCGTAATATCTGGATCTCGGTTATGCATGTGGACCTTCATGTCCGCGTCTTTGAAGTTGTACACACTTCTGATACGAAGACTTTCGAAATCCTTGAGTCGGTCTCTTTAATCAAGCAAAAGCGAGAGGTTCAAACTCCAAGCAGTAAGGACTCTTTGGCGTTCTCCCAATCTAACTCCCACAGGTGGTGGAAGACCAATAGCACGGAGCCGCTTTCTAGTTCGCGAGGCTGCGTATCTTGCATTAGGAGCTTCTTGAATGATGGTTCACTAAACATTCTTTTGCACAACGTAACTTGGTGTAAACCTATGATGTCACAATTTAAGAAAACAGCTTGGCATGATAATGATTGCAGGCACTTTCTCTTGTATATGGATTTGTGATAATTTGTAGGCATTTAGTTAAGTGGAGATTTGTAATAAACATTGGCTCACGGTTCCATGACAGCGAACAAGTTATGTACCAAACTCAATTAACACTTCTTGATCTTAAAAACATCTTCTCCTAAATGATTCTACATCACCGCTTCGAGTTTCTGCATTGTTAAACCTTGGACACGTAAATTTATTCAAGCATGACATCTTAAGTTGGCGACTAATATTCCATAAAAGGTGCGTCATGGGCCTTGTAGTATAGGGGCCTTCAAACTGGTGGTTGTACCGTAAATATTATTTCTAGTTCTCTAACAAAAATAGCAAATGACAATCAGCCGGTGGGCCAAGGCGTGATGTATTGTACAACTTGGATACGTCCTCAAGAGTGGATTAATGGCGTGGAAAGCTCAAAGTGATTCTTGAGTCTGAGGTCCAATTTGAACTTCGTGAGACTATAACTCGAGTTGCAAACTTTCAAATCTGAATCACCACTTGCATCACACGACAACCTGACCTTGACCAATCTCAAATGTTGCTTGTGAACCCTAAGTTAAAACTCGCTCCTTAATCCCTTCGCACATATAAGAAGACCCGAAGCATACTTGGAGGAACCTCAACCTCGAATTATAACTTGCGTCATAGCAACAAATACTTGATGGCGCAAAAAATCTTAATCACTATGATTCGTGTCTTGTCCATGTGATGCTTGATCATAAGAGTTTACATGAAAATATCGCACCTGCACAAATTGATTAGCGCATAAAAGTATAGAGACAAAATATAAAAATAAAAAAAGAGATGGCATCTTATGGTCAAAAATTAGGGTGCAACAGTTTCACAAGTTTTTTTATTGTTTACATTCGTCGTCGGTGAAGCTCACCTGGGAAGACGACTGGAGCTAGGGCTCCAGCGTCTGAGGTTTTAAGTTGAGGTGGCGTGCTTTTGAACCTTTGATCTGTTGATGTGTGTGTTACATGACATCTGCATGGATGCCAACTCATTTAACGAGTCCACGCGTGCATTTCATTTTTGTTTCTGACTATTAAATGGACTGGGCTTAGCACTTTTTATATTCACACCACCACCATTCTGGCCCAACACGCGTTTGAACTGGCTTCCCTTTATATTTGTTTTTGCTTTCTCACCCCATTACCTTTTCTCTTCTTTTTCATTTTCGTTTTAATTTTTTTTAATTTTTACATGCTTGATAAATTCCACAGAAATACATTTTTTATTGTTCAACATGCTATTTAATTTTTCATGATTTTTATTTTTATTTTTATTTTTATTTTATTATTTTATTCGAATTTGTTTACATAAGGTGTTTATTTGACCTAGTTTCTAACTTTAATCTTGTTTCATGACATTTCTTTGTGGCTTTTAACCCTAACTTTTTACCATGTTTTGAAACATCATTGATGAGTGTTTATGTTCTGTTTTTGTGCCATGATGTTTCATTCTTGGTTGATTTTTGATTTTGTTTAACCCTCAAAATATGCTCGACAAGTTGAATACTTGAGTTTGCTTGATGCAATTGATGATGTTTTCATGCAATCCATGTTGTGATCCTTTGCACATTGTTTCTTAATACACATGACTTGAGTTTGAATGCCTACTTGGATTTTATTTGGTCTTGTTTCTATTTTTTGATGGTGCATCAAGTTGTTGTTTCTTTGACCATGTTTGTGTATGACTTGACCTAGTTTTCTTGAGGTTGTTTCTTGGATGATTCAATGGATGTTTCATGATTCTTATATGCTTTAGTTGACATGTTTGAGGTTCTAATTTTCATGTATGGAGGTTCATTGCATGACTACTTTATCTCATATGCTTCACATGATCATTTGCTTCTTTTATGAGTTAGCTTGAGAGATGTTTGCTTAAATTTTGTGCTTTAACTTAATTTTGTCTCTTCTTGAATTTGATTATTGATTTGAATTTGAACATGATGCATATAATTTGAGTTTGTTTTTGACCTTGATGATTTGATACTTGATCATTTGTGTTCTTGTTGAATAGCTCCTTTCTTTGAGAATGACTTAGGTGTATAAACTTGTTCTTGATGTATGTTTCGAGTTCAAACCATGAAGTTTCTTTTGTGTGTTCATAAGTGAATATTTGACTTGATATTCATGTTGATGTTGCTTCCCACACTTTTTTTCTTTCCCTAATCTCATGTATTTTCCTTTAAGGTTATGTCTTGCATGCTTGTTTTGTATGACAATTGACTTGTTTATGAATGTGGTGCATGACTTGGCTCTTTGTGCTTTCTCTTTGATCATTGACATGAATTGGATATGATGTGATGTTGCTACTGACCTACCTTACTTCTTGCATCATTTGACTTCATTTCACTTTTCCTTGTCATTGATAATGCTTCTTGTAAGATGTTTAAGTCATTTGAGTGTGTGTGGGCACTTTGTTTGCCGTTGGGTTTTGATTTTAAATTTTTTGATATGGTTTGACATATGAATGCTTCCTTGTTGTTTTGACATAATGTTGGTGTTCACCTTGTATGATTGATATGTGTGTTTGCTTGATGCCTCTTTCCTTTGAACTTTCATGTATTTTCATCTTGTTTGCATCTTCTTCATTCTTCTTCTTTCTTTTTCATCTCTTTTCTCTTCTTGAGACTTGTTTAAGTTTCAATCTTGTTTTCATTTGTGATTGAATTGGATATTGTTTACTTGTGCTTGCTCAAATGATCCCTTAGGATTCCTAGTCCCACTTAATTTCTGATTAAGGTGGGAGTAGGAGAGACATTAGACTTTCAATTCTTTGTATGATAATAACTAGGATAATCCCTATTTAACCTCAACTTTAGTTCCATCATTTGTATGATAACATTAGGTAGACTTCCCTTTTATCCTAACCTTAGGACCATTTTGTATGATGACATTAGGGTTTCAATTTCCTTTAGTTGTTTTCTTTTAACCCTTTGAGTCTTCTCTTCTCATCTCAAAATAATTCTAAGATACTTAATAAAGACGATGAACATTATGTGCCACGATCCTTAAGCATATGTGGAATGTTGAGTGAGGGGTTTCTCCTTACTTGTTTATAGTGTTTAGTGTACGTCCCGTATGGAGGCGATATGTGACGCAAGAGTTTGACCTAGAGATAAGAGACAAGAAAGGGATAGAAAATTCTGTTGTTGATCATCTATCAAGATTACCAGAAGAAGTTTAAAATAATAACAGTGGAGACATTCAAGAAACTTTTCCTGATGAGAATTTATTGCTAATAAGCACTGATGTGACACCATGGTATGCTGATATAGTGAATTATCTGGTCAGCAGATATGTGCCCCCTGATTTCAACTTCCAGCAAAGGAAGAGGTTCTTTCATACAGTCAAGAGCTATTTTTGGGATGAACCTTTCCTTTACAAAAAGTGTGCAGACCAATTGCTAAGAAGATGTGTAGATCATCCAGAGGCATAATAGATCTTGTTTGCCTATCATGAAGCTCCATATGGAGGACACTTTGGAGGAACCAAAACTGCTGCAAAAGTGTTGCAATCAGGTTATTTCTGGCCCTCCTTTTTTAAAGATTCTCATGAATTAGTTAGGAGATGTGATAGATGCCAGAAAGTAGGAAATATTTCCATGAGACAAGAGATGCCACTCACCAACATACTTGAAATTGAAATTTTTGATGTGTGGGGAATTGACTTCATGGGGCCTTTTCCTCCATCTTTTGGTAATCTATACATTCTTGTTGCTGTAGATTATGCCTCTAAATGGATTAAGGCAGTAGCAACACCCACTAATGATATTAGAGTTGTGGCCAAATTTTTGCTTAAAAATATTCTAACAAGGCATGGCACGCCTAGAACAATCATTAGTGATGGTGTGTCTCATTTTTGCAATAAGATTTTTGAGAATTTAATGGAAAAATATTGGATCAAACACAAGGTTTCTATAGCCTATCATCCTCAAACAAGCGGCCATGTTGAGCTATCTAATAGAGAAATCAAAAGGATTTTGGAAAATGTTGTTAACCCTACAAGGAAGGATTGGTCCAAACATTTGGGCGAGGCTCTTTAGGCACATACAACTGCCTACAAGACTCCCCTAGACATGTCGCCTTATAGACTTGTTTATGGGAAGACTTGTCATATACCCATTGAATTAGAGCACAAAGCTTTTTGGGCGGTTAAGCAATTAAATTTCAACCTAAAAACTATTGGGCAAGCTAGAATGCTCCAACTCAATGAGTTAGAAGAACATAGGTTGTTATCTTATGAAAATGGTGAACTCTATAAGGAAAAGACCAAAAGATGGCATGATAAGAAATTCTAGAAAAGGGAATTAGTGGAAGGTCAAAGAGTTTTTCTCTTTAACTCTAGATTGAAATTATTCCTAGGAAAATTAAAGTCAAAATGGTCAGGACCCTTCAAGTTAGTGACAATTTATCCTCATGGAGCTGTGGAATTGTTGAATGAAAAAATGGTGAAAAATTCAAGGTTAATAGCCAAAGGATTAAAACCTATTTTGGTGACCCTTCAAGTAGCACTAGGGGAACCATTCATTTTATTAATTAAGGATTTTTGTGTTAGTCATGCTATAAGACCTTAAAATAGTGCTACTAGGAGGCAGCCCAGCTCAATGAATTTTTTTTATTTTGTACAGTTGAATAGTTTTTGATGGCAACAACAGGCATTTGGAGTCACGATAGTTGGAACAGTAACAAATTAGAAAAGAACAAAGTGATATTCAAGGAAAATATTCCTAAGTCTAGAGCATTAAATAAAATGTTTAGCTGACATTTTTTATTTTATTCTCTTGGACGGGAATTAAAGAGTTTTGAGTTATGGAGAGAGAAATTGAATGGGTGGACTACACACGCCTAGAGCCTTGTGCTAGACAGATCATGATGACCAGTCTAACCCAGACTGGTGGGATGTAGCAGCATGCCAACCCTCTTCCATGCTAAAAATTCAAATTTTTGTCTTTTCCCACCCATTATATCAACCAGACCTTTCAGTTTCTTGCCCTAATTTTCACAAAAATATAATTCTCACTTTTCTCTTTCCAAACAATTTTTATTTTACCATCACGCTATCTCACTTTCTCTCTCTCAAATTCCTAAACAACACCCTTCTTGTCTATTTCTTTTGACCTCCATCCAAACCCTAATCATTATTCCTCCCTCACCCTAAATAAAATGGAAGTACCAACTGGAAGACGTGTCAAAATGGCAACAAGGAAGAATGTTACACAATACTGGTGTATTCTGACGAGGAACAATAAGGGCATGAGAAGTTTATCAATAGTGAAGCTTCTCGCCGCTACATGGAATATTTAAGAAAAATGGGTTTTCATGCTGAAAGAGGTTTTGTCTTCGACAACCAAGAAGAAAACCTAGGACTTGCTGGGGATTTAGGAACAACCATCAAAAATCTGAGGTGGATGAATCTATGCCGCCAGCCAGGCCCATATAACATCTCTTTGGTCAAGGAGATTTATTCTTACCTAATCGATCCTGGGAACCAAAGGATCAAAATGGTTGTCAGAGGCATAAAAGTGATACAATGAGGCCACTATAAACCTTGCTTTGAATATAAAGGAAACAGGTTATGAGTATCAAGAGTTGATGTTGAAGTTGGACGAGGAGGATTTTGATGTGATTGTGCAATCATTATGCACCCCAGAAACTAGGTGGTGGAATCTAGTTCTAAAAAGGTTATGAGGAAGATGGATCTTTTACCTGAAGTAAAAGTGTGGTATCAGTTTATGAAACATTCATTGAAGCCCACTACTCATAATGAAACGGTGAGCAGGACAAGACTTATTTTGCTTCACTGTATCACAACATTGAGCAAGATTAACATAGGAAAGGTCATTATGTAGGAGATCCAGGCTTGTTCAAGAAAGAAATAAGGAATGTTGTACTTCCCATGTGTGATCACTATGTTGTGTAGAAGGCATGGAGTACCAGAACTTGACACTGATGAAATTGGGCAGCCTCAAGCTGCGTTGGATAAAGCTTTGATCCAAACACTTATGAAGCCAAGAGGAAGGAATAGGCCAACTGAGGTACGACAGGCATCGACAGAAGCTGCTGACGAGCATGAGAGAGAGAGAGAGAGGGGATGTTGTGGGATGTCATTTTGAAAATGTAGAAATACCAAAGGGACTATTTCAAGTTTCAAAAAGACAAATTCAAATGGCAGGAAAAATTTGTTGCTTTGCAATTCCTGTCTAGTTTATTGGATCCACCGGTTTTCCCTAATCACATCTTGAAAGAACTATAAGAAAACAAGGAGAAGAAGAAACCGGTCTCTGAAGAGAATAAGGTGAAAAAGAATGAGAAGTCAAATAAAAATAAAGAGGAGAAAAGAGAAAAGAGTTTGAAGAATAAAAATAAAGACGTAGTTGTTGAGGCAAGTGGAGGCATGCTTGTTCAGGACAGCCCAGTTCAGCCCAAAAATAAAAAGAGTGGGAAAGCTGAGAAAGCTGGAGTTGGGCCCCCAAGGGACACTCGCAGATCTCTGAAGAAGAAAATGTTAAGGCAAGAGTGAAAGAAGAAAAAGATCCCTGATGTCAAGACCCCAGAAAACAGTCCTCTAAAAGACTTTGATTTAAATCAAACTGACCCATAACTGAGCTCAGTTGAGAAGGATGATATCCTAGAAAAATTGATTGAAGAACCTAACAAGAATAGCAATGAGATGAACTAAAATAAAGGTAGAAAAGTTGATGACAACAATGAAGAGGAAGAATTGATGGAAGATGAAGATCAGCTTCTGGATGCTAGTTTACCCAAGTATTATTCGACCACTAAGGAATCCTCCCATGGATCCTTAATGGAAGAAGAGCAAAAGATTGAAGAAAAAGCTGAAGGCAAGGAAGCTAATAGTGAGTCAAGCAAGGGCAAATTAGTGACAGTCACTACAATGACCACTCCCGTTGTGACCCCAATCAAGAAGACAACTACAGAAAGTGAGGAAAAGATTGTGCAAAAGCAGGTGCTTAGCCCAAGAAAAAAGGAGTTGAAGAAGAAAGAAAAGATTGTTGTGGAAGAACCTATGCCAGAAGAAGTTGTCACGCCTGAAGTCTTCCAAAACAAGCCAATGAGCTTGAGGAACCAAAGGTCACGAAGAAGGAAGCCAAGAAGAAGAAGAGAGGAGACATCCAGCCTACACGTAAAAGCACCAGGCTTAGGGTCTAATGGGTATCGTCCAGAGGCAGACCTAGTCTTGCCTTCCCTTGACACTTGACAGTGAGGACACTGTCCTTACTTTAAGTTTGGGGGAAAGGCAGATAAAAGCTTGACCTTCTCTCTTTCTTTCCTCTATTTTATAGTTTAATCTATTTTTGCTTATATTAGGATGACAATTTGCTGGGATGTTTACTATGTTATTTTGCTTGGATATTTGCTTAAGTATTTTGGAGGTCGTGTTTTTGGCCAAAGTTTGATGTCTAGATAATTAACTCAGCTGGTTTATGCTAAAATTTATGTTTGTGTAGTTTATTCTTGTTTATACTCAATTTCAATTTGTATGAGTAGTTTTTAGGATAGCTAAGAGTTAAGTAAAGAACAACCAAGGATCAGAAAAATATTCTTTTTGTGCTTATAATAAAAAACTGAATGATGAGTCTGCCTGTGAATATGTGGAAAAAAAGCCAAGTTGTTACCTAGGGTGTTGCTGTAAAAGGAAACTGATAACCTATGTCTCGCCTCCGCTAGTCTGCTGAATTAGTTAAAAAAAAATTAGAAACTTAATTGTTGGAAATTGTGAAGCAAGTAGAAACCTTAGGGAATTTCTCTAGAAGGATGAACTAATTTTGATAAAAATTTAGACTTTTCACACAAAAAAAAGAGCACACCCCAATTATTGCTAATAAAAACACACAAAAGTGTGCAAAGAGGTGGAAAAGACCACTCTTGATGAGAAGTTCATGTGCCTAAAACTGGAGGAACAACCAGAATCTTCATCATAATAACCAGTTGAACTCATTACAAGTGAGTTCCCTTGAGTGAAAAGGTAGAGTGGTGAGCTAAAAAAAAGAGAAAAGAAAATAAATTGGAAAGGTGTGATCTAGAGTGTGAAAGTCAAAAGTCAATAGAAGAGTAGAACAAAATTCCACCTCAAAACCTAAGAGAAAGAAAACTTAAGTCACAAGAGTACTCAAATTGGAATCATAAAGAAAAATTAGCTCTTTCTTCTTAAGAGTATTGGCGTGGCAGTATGTGTCTAATCACTTTGGTAATAACATCTGTGGGCTAAAAACAGACTGAGTTGCGCCAATTATTTCCCTACCTTGACTATTCATCCAGTAAATGACTGAGCCCCTTCACTAATATGATCCTACTTTGTTCTTGAAAATCTCTTTTGTCGATCACTATTGCATCACCTGAAAACAGGTGATAGTTCAAGTTTGGGGGAGTGATAATGCTATTTTAGTGTGTCATGATGACCCATTTTCTCTTATGATTTTAGTTAGTTTAATTAGGATTTATCTATATTTTCCTGTTTTGGTATGTTTTTACCCTAAGTGCACTACGTGCACCTTTTATGGTTTTTCGTGTGTTTTTGTTTTAAAGAGAATCTGATAAAGACAACTTGAGGCATGACACCTCAAGACACAGTCTGGAGTAGAATGTAGATAAATGGAAGGAAGATGTTAAATCTTGTTAGCTGAAAATTTACATAAGAGCTTGGAAGGATTATTACCACTAGGACACACTGTTGTACCCCAAAATTTGCCCAACCTTTTTCTAACTTGGTTTATGTTTCATCTCATTGTTCTAGCATTTGCATTTGCATATCATTGTTCATTTGCAGGGGATCAGGAGAGGTGTACATAGCAAGAGAAGGTTACCCAGGGTCTAAGCCTAAGCAGGAGGTTTTATTCAAGTGGTCAAGTGTTTATCATCATCAGGAGAAGGTCAAAGCTCTCTGAGAAAGAAGATGGATGTGTGTGGTATAACTCCTAGCTTGGAGGCCAAATGAAGATTATCATAGGATTGTGAGTCCATGGTTATGGATAGAGAATGTTGTGGGAGCCCATGGAGTGCCTTGAGAGCCATTGTGGAGCTTATACAAGTTGTTATATCATGTACCAGAGGTTGCAGTCAGAGGATTGTACACCTATGGTTTCATCTGCCTAGTGCAAAGTCAACTGGAGATTTGAAGTGGTTTGAGACTTAATTCCAAGTCATTGTGATCATGGAAAGTTGTTTTGAGACATCTAGGATGTTATTTCAAGATCAATTTAAGAAGAATCAAAAGTGTGAGAAGTTACTAAGTTAGGGTTTCAGAGGTTTGTCAGTGTAAAATCCCCTACTTAGTGCCTAACTTCAAGACCACATATTTCAAGATAAAATTTTCATATCACTTTGATGCCAACATGAAACTTGTAGAGCATTTTCTTACCTTTCTTTTGAGTACTAGAACTCATCCATCTGATTTCTAGAACTCAGGTTATGATGCTGACAAGTTATAGGTCCTCAGATGAATGTATTTTCAGTCAACAAAAGTCAACCAACTTCCAAGGTATTGTTGACCTAGAATCATGTTTCATCTCACTTTGACCCAAACATGAAAGTTATTCCTCATGATCTTAGCTTTCCAAAAACAACTAAAAGTCCTTCATATGATTTGTAGAACTCAAGTTATGAAGCTTGCAAGGCAAGGGTATTTTGGGAAAGTAAGATTACAGGTCATTTTCATTATAGGTCCATTTCATCCACTTATGCACTTCAAATGGAACTTTGTCCAACATGAAACTTGCTTCAAATAATCTCATTTCCATCATAGAACACTCAATTGTCATGAATTTGGCTAGGGTTTAGAGATTGGTGAAGGAAATTTCATGAAAAAGTCTTTAAAAGGGGAAATTCAATTAATTTGATTTTTGAACTTTTACAAGGCACGTTTGTGCATTTTTTGATTCACTTTATCATACCAAGAACAATGCACAAATTTGATTTGAGATTTGAGGTCAATTTCATGTATAAATTCATGGTTACTTCATGTTGAAGTTACACATTCAAATCCAACCATGGGATCATTTCAAGGGTTGATTTCCATCCATTTGATCAGAGTGAATCACCAGCAACACGTTTGAATCAAAATCAAAGCCTTTGGAGCCAATTTGCATGCATACATGAACTCAATTTCTCAAGTTTGGATTTTTTTTAATTCTCCATAACAGGCCATGATTGGGCCTCCAATTGATTCTAGATCCAAAGTATATAAACTCCCGATGAAGAACAAACTCTCAGAAGTGAAATTTGGTGGAGATTGGAGAAGAATTCAGTTGGAGTTTTTCAAGAACAAGTTGAAATTGTGAATTCTAACTCAAGCAAATTCAAGGCAAATTGAGATCAGCAATATCTTCAGAGAGCTTCACTGAGTGATTCTGGATCGTTTTGCACGAGCTTCAACACCATTTCAAGACCCAATAGAGGAGCTCTGTTAGGTAAATATCCTTTCCAAAATTCACTCTCTATAAGCATTCATTTCATGCCATTCTTGATGTATGTTGAAGTCCTACTCACGTAGGCAAATTCTGGATTAATTAGAGGCATGTTCTTGATGATTGATGTTATAAGCTTGATTCTTTAAGGCTTTGTATTTCTTTATTTTGGAGTGATAAATAAATTTGGATGGCATATTCATGATGTACGAAATGAGATCTTTAAAACGGTATAAGATTTTGCGCGTTTTGATAAGGTTTTGGGTCATCAACTCCGGCCAAGTTCGTCGGAGAAGATGGTCGGGGAACAGTACCCCCACCATCTGGTTTTTCCTTTGTTGCCAGCGTGCCATGCCACGCGTGTGTTTGACTTCTTGACTGAAGCATGATGAATGACCCTGATTCTTTTGACTGGCCATGTGTTAGGGTTGGACTTGCCACGTAATAAATGAAGTGTTGCGTTTTGGTTAATTTCAGCCTGAGTTTGGTCTAGGCTTAATACGCTTTTCACACCCCCTGTTGTCATAGCCCAATAAAATGAACTATAATTGTTGCTACCTGCACCACCCATTTATTTCTTTTCTTTTTTCTTTTTCTTTTTTGCATCTGTTTGATTTTAATTCATTTAAAATGCTTCCAAATAATTTAAAATTATACAAAAATTCTTTTAGAACGTTTCAAGATGTTAACTAATTTTAGGAATTTTTATTTTATTTTTTCTGAATATTTTTCAATTAAAAAAGGATTAACCATGTGGAAGTGTTTTAGTTGATCATTTTATTGTTCTTGTTTGTTCTTGAATTTGTTTCTTGATCATTCTTTTGGTCCAATGAGTGAAATTTTTTCCTCATATTTATGATGAGTTGAAGAAATTTTGAGGACCATTTTTCCCCTGGTTTAGGGCATTTTTGTTGGATTTTTAGAGAACTTTTGATCACCCCCAATTCTTTCCTTTCAAAGTGGTACACATTAGGGTTTCATTTCCTTTAGTGGTGCTTTGATGGAACATTGCCCTCATGCTTTTGGCCTCTCGTTTCCAACTCATTTATGGTCATTTGAGATTTTATTTGGAATTAATTGAGAATTTTTCCTATTTTTGAGATAGCTTGCAAGGTAGGTTATTTCTAAGGGATGCTCATACATACAAGTGAACTAGTTTGGTTTGGAAATGACTTTTATGAATCCATTGAACTCCTAAATCTTGTGGACTCATATTATGGACATGTTGAAGTGTTTGTGTGTTCAATTATGGGTCATAAATATGTTCATAGCTTGTTAAAATGTGCTTTCCTTTTAGGCCTTACATTAGGATTTCATTTGTGGACTGTTTTGAATGATTTTAATCTTCTTTTATGCCTTTGCTTTTGCATTTCTTTCTTGCATCAATAAATGTTGAGATGTGCTTGTGGAGGTGTTTACCCCACACTTTTTCCTCCCTTTTCTTGTGTGTTGAATTGCATATGCATATTTGCATCTTTCATATCTTATGCTTTGCTTATGCTTTCTTCTTTTGCTTTCTTTCTTTGCCATGTTCCCTTAGGATCTCTAATCTCTCTTATTCAAAAGATGATTATGATAGACCTTAAGCTTGAATCCATGCATGACAGCATTAAGTAGCATTCCCTTTTAACTCAACTATAGGTACATTTTGCATGACAACTACTAGGTTTGAGTTAGTCTCCCTTTAGTTTGTCCTCTATCCTTCTCATCTTCACACAAGTTCAAAACACTTAATAAAGGCTAATGAATGTTGTACATTACGAGCCTTAAGCTACTTGGGAAATGGTGACTAGGGGGCTTCCTCTCAATGGCCTAGATTGTTTAGTGTACACCCTTTGGGTGATATGCGACACATTCGCTCCTACATCATAGTCTTTAGTGCAACATGAGTTACAAACAATAATCAATGCACTTCTTCTCTTAAAAAAAAAACAAACTTCAAATCAATTTATCCTTCGGGATCCTAATGATGGAAAACCTTTTTCAGAAAAGAGAGTTTTGTTAACTCTTGGTTCTACCACAAACAGGTAACGCCTAAGTCTCCAATGGTCGAGCTGCATACACCTAACTGCTAGAACTAAGTTTTAACCATACTCGAGCCTAAAAAACAGTTGAACCAACCGGTGTTCTTGTTAGCCCGAACTATGTTTGCTCTGATTTCTCATACTAGATGAGAATACGTAGGCATAAGACGCGATGTCTTGGCGAGAAACCTTCCCCCACCTTTCACCCGTAGTTAGCCGAACTACGTTGACTCTGACTTTCCCATTGCACGAGGGAATACGTAGGCACAGAGCGGGGATGCTTTGCTGAGTCACTTTTCTTTTCTTTTGTCCCTGAGACCTTTAGTTAAATAGTAAACACCTCTTTAGATAGACAACAAGCACAGATTCCGTCGAGTACGACAGACGTGAGAGGTGTTAATACCTTCCCCTTGCGTAACCGACTCCCGAACCCGAGACATGGTTGCGATGACCTGTCTTCTCCCGTTTTCGTCAGGTTTTCTCTGATCGTTTCCTTTTCCCTCTTTTGGGATAAATAACGAACGGTGGCGAATCTTCTGTCATTGCCGACACCTCTTTTTCGTAGTAGCGACAGTTGACGACTCTGCTGGGGAGACTTCCCATCCCGTATGCGAGTCAATCCTAGCGCTTGTTTGTTTATCTTTGGGTGTTGTCTATACGTACTTTATTTTCCCGCACTTATTTTCAGCATTGTATATCATTATTGTTGTGTTGTGGGGGAATTGATTCATTGTGTGATAAGCCAGACCTAGGCTTGAGTACAAACATAGCATTAGAAGTGGAAAGTAGTGGTGAACCTGTATGCTTGAACATGCACTAGTTCCCACGAAATTCGCGCTCAGACGAGATTCTCTTTTATGACTTCTTTTCTAGCCCTTTGGGCTCGACATGATTTTTATCTCTGAGGATTTTCGACTCTGGGAACCGATCATTTATGATTCAGCTAAGTGAGGCCGCTTCGGGGAATTATGATGACAAACCAGAAATGATGAACGTATCATCGTTTCTCAAAAGTCTGTGACGCTGATGAGCGCATAGGATGCCAAACCTTATCAGTGATAGGTCCATACCTGTGAGAGGGATTGGGTTATGCAGGAAACCTTGACTTTCAGATTATCCGGTTCTTTGCAGTATGAATCTGTGTTCTTGGTACAAGAGGTTCCTATTAGTATCAGTGTTATGTTCTTGCTAAAGCGGAGCGCTGGTCCTTCTCAATCAACAGCACATCAATCTTGATCCCCTGTTGCATTTGCATTTGCATAATTATCTTGCATTTAACATTGCATGTCTATGTGTTTGAAAGGTTCTCGTCTTTCCCTTGATCCTGGTACTGATTTGTTGTAAAGAGGGAAGTAAACAGAAAGATGTTTGTTGCATCCAAGTTTCTGATACCTGAGTTGGGACCTTTATTTGGTCTGATTTCCATGGCTGAGCATGGCGTCTTTGAAACCTTCAGGAAGGATCTTACCTGATATATGAGAGGATTGTCATGGTGTACATCTCTGCTGCTCTTGTTTACTAAAACTGGGATCAAGGGGGAGATCTCCCTGTAAACACATAGACATGTTTGCATTTTGCATCTTGCATTCTCATTTGTATCACAGGTTGTTCTTGGTGGCCTCGTGTTCTTATCTCTGTTTGGTGTCCGTTAGTAACAGAATTGAGAAGTTCAGTTTCCACATATATCCAACTCGAGGGAATCAACAAGAGTAATGGATCAGGTTCGGGCTGAATTGCAGGAATTCAGAGCTCGCATGTCCTAGTTTATGGAGTTGATGCAGAATGTTGCCAGTGGGCAGGAGCATCTGAGAACTTTAGTTCAGCCTCTCATTGACACTCCCCAAGTCAATGACAATAGAGTTGCTGGTGTTATCATTCCTCCAGGCGGAGGTGGAGCTGGTGTTTTCCCTTCAGTTGGTGGATCTATTCCACAAGGTATTCTTGTCGTTGTCATACCTCCAGGCGGAGGTGCTGCGAACGAAAATGGTAATGTTGTTGGTGAAAGTGTGGGCGCTGTGCACCAGGTTGCTGGCCCTTAGTGGGAAGATCACCAGAGTGATATCTTTTCCATGAAGGATATGGAGGGGAGTTTGCCAACTGAAGCTGACAGAAGGTTTAAACTGATTGAGGAAAAGATAAAGTCTTTTGAGAATCAGAACTCGCTGGGTCTCAATATGTTCGATCTTAGTCTAGTTCCTGGGGTCAGGATTCCTCCCAAGTTCAAGGTACCAGAGTTTGACAAGTACAAAGGGACGACATGTCCTAGAGTACACATCCGAGCATATTACAGGAAAATGTCTGCTTACTCCGAAGATGAAAAGTTGTTAATGCATTGCTTCCAAGATAGCCTGGCAGGAGTATCTGGTATATGGGGCTTGAGAGAACTCATATCCGCAGCTGGAAAGAATTGGTTGAAGCTTTTGTGTGTCACTATCAATATAATAGTGATTTGGCACCAAACAGGATACAATTGCAGAGTTTGTCGCAGAAGAATACTGAGAGCTTCAAGGAGTATGCCCAGAGATGGCGAGACTTAGCAGCGAGAGTGCAACCTCCCATGGCGGAGAGAGAGATAACTGACATGTTTATGGCTACACTTCCCGGAGTGTATTATGAGAAGCTGATAGGTTGCATGTCTGCAATTTTTTTAGATCTGGTGATAGCAGGAGAAAGAGTCGAAAGCGGTATCAAAATAGGAAAGATCCAAGTTGCTCTTGATTCTTCTAAAGATACAAAGAAGCCTTATGTTGGGAAAGAAGGAGAAACTAATGTTGTGTATGCTCCAACTGCTGTTCAACAGACGGCCCAGTACCAACAACCTCATACTCCTCGGCAACAAAACTATCGGTGCCAGAATAGGAATGGGCCTCGCAAGAACTTGGAAAGAAGGAATGCTCCTCTTCATCAAGTTCCGATGGCATACAATCAGCTTCTGCCCCATCTGGTTCAGAATTCATTGGTGGAGCCCAAGACTCTCAAGCTGGTGCCAGAGCCATACCCTCTCGGATATGATCCCAGTGTTCAATACAGATATCATGGAGGATCCATGGGACACTCAACTAAGGATTGCAAGGCCTTTCAAGCCAAAGTGCAACAGTTGATTGACAAAGAGTACATTTCCTTTCCCGAAGGAAACTTGGTTGTGCACGTCGACCTCTCATCTGATTGAGTTTGAAGATGGGTAATCCCGCAGAAATGTTCAGTGATCTTCAATAAATCCTTTGCAACCTTTAATTTTGCTTGAATCTTGCTAAATCTCAAAATTCGAATTTCAAATTTTCACCACTTTTTCAAAATGCTCTAGCTCCAATTCTTCAACCAAATCGTGTTCTGAGCATTTGTTCATGGTAGAAACATTTCATGTGATGGGTTTGGAAAGAAGTTAAGCCCAATGGCAGTCCCTAGAGCCCAATTGCATATCCATGGAATTTGAGTTTTTTCACTTGTCATGTGCACGAAATCTGTACCAATTTAGCTCCAAAATTATGCATTTTGCTTGCTGATGACATGAGGAGTGTGAAGGGTTGGGATTTGATCCTTGTTTGATCTCAATGGTTGATGTTTCAAGTGTAACTTAAGCTTGAAGAAAGCTTGAAAATGGCTCATCAAAACTCACCCAATTCAAATTCTATTATTGCCATTATGCTTGAAATATAATTTGCACTCAAAATATGTATCTACTTGCACAAAAATGATCCATAATGAATTAAATCCAATTTCCTCATTTTAAATCCTTTTCCATGAAAATCAATTTAGGAAATCACCATTCCAAGCCAAATTCACGACTTCTCAATGCTTGGTTAAACAATTGACACCATTTGGAGCACATTTGATGTTGGAAAAATCTTCATTTGAAGTGTGCAAGTTGGTCTTCTTAAGGAACCTTTTACAAATAAATGTAAACTAACAAGTGTTTAAGATGCTTCTAAAAAGCTATATCACAACTGTGATTTTTACACTTAGATTAAGAACGAATAAAAACTATTCAGCTTATGAAATATATTGTATGAGAACTTGAGAGTAGTTTTCAATTTGATTTCTCAATAATTCGTCAACTTTGAAATGTTGTTGAAGACATCCTTTTATAGAGCAGAAAGTCCAATGCTTGAAGACTGTGCGTAGCAAAGTAGCTGTAGCCTTTTTGTCTTCTATTGACTTTAGCTTTCCCAGAAGAGGAATGTTCAGACAAATCCCTTTTGTCTGATTTCCTGTGCCATACATGAATAAGGAAAGAGTCGTTTGGAATATGCCAACAGATATATCTTTGAATAATATCTTCTTCAACAAGATTTTGTATCAAAGTTATCAACATCAGAGTCTTGAAGTGATTAGAGTTTGATGGTATCAGAGTTTTGATGTTATCATAGTTTTGCAGCCAATGTGCTTCAGCATGAATATCAATCAGAGCAGAGTTTGAATAACAGAGCCTCTGTACTTGCAGCGAAAAGAACTTTCAGAGTTTTCTTGAAATAATGCTTGAAACTCTTCATACAAATTCTTCAACTACGCTTCAGAGTCTTCTGCAACTTCTGCTTCAGAGTCTTCTGCAGCTTCTGCTTCAGAGTCTCTTCTGGCAGCACTCAGAGTCTTCTGATGACTTGCTTCTGATGCTTCAGAGCTTTGCGTAGAGTAATGTTCAGATGCATTTTTGCTTCCATAAGAATATTTATTTTAATATCTGAAACAAAAACACTTGAACAAAATTAGAGTATATATTTTCTTAATACAAAATTTCATTAGTGTTATCATCAAAATATAGATATATATTAAACACCAATCTGTGTTCTAACAACATTGCCATTGTCCTTACCTCCATGAATATTCAGGCCCTCAGGATACACCTTTCTTGTGTGACCCTCCTTGTTACAATTATAACACATAATACCAAAAATATAACCACCATAAGACTTCTGCTGAGTTTTACCTTTCTTTTTCTCAAACCTACCATCTCTTTTCAAGAATTTCCCTTTAATGGATAATCCTTCGCCAACTGATGATGGTTTCTGCTCCTTTCTTTCATTCAAATCCTTAGAATACAAGGCTGATTGAACTTCTTCAAAGGTTAGGGACTTTCTTCCATACAAGAGGCTTTCTTTGAAGTGAGCATGCGACTTAGGTAGAAAACACAATAGTAACAACGCTTGATCTTCATTACTGATGGTAACATCAAATATTTTCAAGATCAAGAACCAGCTTGCTGAATGTATCCACCTACTCCGTCAACGCTTTATCTTCATTCATCTTGAATGAATACAAAACCTTCTTCAAGTACAAACGATTCACTAAGGATTTTTTCATATACAATCCTTCGAGTTTCAGCCAAACACCAACTGTCGTCGTCTCCTTTGAAACTTGCTTGAGAACCTTATCACCAAGACTTAGAACAATGACATTGTGGGCTTTCTCGATCATCGTTGTCTTATCCTTCTCTGTCAATGCAGCATCCATGGCTTCTTCTCCCTTTAACGCTTCTAACAAACCCTATTGAACAAGAAGGGCTCGCATCTTCAAGTGCCATAAACCGAAATCATTAACTCTGTTGAACTTCTCAATTTCAAACTTTGTTGACAACATCTTCCTCCATGCTCACTGAACCATATTGTTGTAATAAATGATACTGATTAACAAATAAATCTTTGAGAAACAGAGTTTCTTGATGAGCAAATGAAACAATTAGGTTAACAAAGAGAGAGAAGAAAGAAAGAGAATAGGATTGAGAAAACTGTTTTTTCTATTCACTTACTCAATTAGGATACAAATGATTACAAGTGAATAACAATAATTGACCTCTTTCAACAACCTGAGAGTACTAGCCTATTTATAGGTTACTAAGCTAACTTAAACAACAAACTAACCTAAAAAATTGGATCCAAAAACAATGCCCAATTTGACATTACATACTAGAACTAACTTCGACTACAGCATGTAACACTTCAACGTCAGCATGTGAACCAGTTTCGACTTCATGATTGTCTCCTGTCGAAACATGAAATTTTTTCCTACTGACAACATCACAGTCAACAACATTAAAGTTCGATTCAATATCTATATATAAAAATATAAAACAAATTTGTAAAACTTTTTTAATACTTTTTAATAACAAGTAAATGTCACATATTTTTTCATGAATCTATGAAAAATATGTCAACCCGTATTTTTTATATACGAGTAACAAATACTTGTCTCGTGTCATTTATATTAATAAATGACAAACATTTAGGGTGTGTTTGGTTCGGGGTAGATGGAGGGGAGGGGAGGGGAGGAGAAATTTTTAATTAAATATGTTTGGTTCAAATTTTAGGAGGGGAGGGGAGGGGAGCAAAATCCCTCCAAAACACATTTTTTGGTTCCCTCCAAATTGGGGGATTTGGAGGGGAGGGGAGGGAATATGAGTTTTGATATTTAAAAATTATTATATTTACTAAAATATCCTCAGTTTAATTTCAGTATTTCAAAATTATTTGTTATCTTTTGTGTTACTGTTTTTTCTCGATTGTTTTCATCAACTTATTATAATTGTTCCACCTTCAAATTATTTTATAATTTTTATAATTAATATAAATCATAATCATTGTCTTTTTTTTATAAAAAAAATTATGTTTCGTTATATTCGTTTTTTTCTTTTAATTTTGTTATGTACTCTATCATATTTTCTTTTATATCAAATTGTAAACCATATCATTTTATTTATTTTTGTTTATTCATTTTATTAAATATTTTGAACCATTAATATTTAGTAATAAGTTATTTTATATATTTGTTTTGTTATATGATTCATCACAATTTAAACGATGTTATTGGCATATAGTTTAATTTATGTTGGAAAGTTATAAGTCGAATCGATTGTACTCAATTTTTTAACTTTATGTGACAAATAAATACTTTTTTAATCACTCAATATTAAAAATTTAATTACCAACAAAAATACGCACGAATTTTTCACATTTTAATATCACATGACTTATATAAGATCATAAGGATAAAAATGTAAATTCTTAATAAAACCCCTCCCCTCCCCTTCTGAACCAAACACATTTTTAATTAAAATCCCTTCCCTCCCCTCCCCTCCTCTCTTTTGAACCAAACACTTATTTGATTAAAAAATTCCTTCACCTCCCCTCCCCTTCCGTCCCCTTCATTAAAATCCCTCCCCTCCTCTCCCCCTCATTTGAACCAAATAGACCCTTACGTCATATTTTTTCTACCGATCAAAAAAATATATTCCATTTTTCTAAAATATCAATGCAAATTATTTGTTCCGTGATTTTTTTTATATAATTATAAGTGAATATATATAAATCAATTACAAGTATTTGTAAGAAAATTATTTTGATGGAACAAATACAACTAAATCATGCTTGTTTGGGTAAATTACTATTAAAACGTTTGATATATATTTTTTTATACAAACAAGAAAACAAACTACTCTCTTTAGTCAACAATAACAATGTCCAATAAAATTTGAAAGATAAACGTTTATCAAATCTTGAGGACAATCATCATATCAAATGAGACAACTTTTATTGATCGCTCTCAATTTTGCAAGAGCACCTGCAAATTTGTTAACTTTTCTATAAATGTGTTCTAATTCTTATTAACTTTAACTAACTCTTTTGTCACACACTGTGTGTATAATAATATAATTAACACATATTAGAATATTATAACTATTTTTAAATTTATTTATAATATATATGAAAAACTAAATCAATTCATTTTTAAAAATAAATACCTGTCCAATATATGAATTATAAGTGTCAATGAATTCCTTACTGTCTGATTTTTAAAAAGTTAAATGTCAAAAAATTATAGTAAATATAATATATTTTTATTTACTTTTATGTTCGAGATATTAAAAAAAGTTTAATTAATTTGTTATCCTAAATATTTTCCCGTGTAACATTTTTATATTGAACTTAAATTATTATATTATAATAATTAAAAGTTTTGCTTAGAAAATAATATAATATATAAAAACATTAAATGTGAAAAAAAAACTATATTTTATTTATTTTAATTATTCACGTTGATAATTGGTGTGGTGTATTTATTTTTATTGTTATGGCGTCGATACTAAAAAAATATAAATTTTTACTAAAAGTAGTCTTCATATATATTTAAATAATTATAATATATATATTTAAATAACAAATTATAATTCGTTTATAATAATTATTCTCAAAAAATAAAAAAAAATTAACCAACAAATTAGTGATAAAAAGTTATATGCTTTTTAAAAATTATATGTTTTAACAAATAAGTACTGCGTTTAATAAATTATATGTTTTAAAAAATCTGTAGAAATTGTACCCCAGTGTATAAATTAGTAGAAATAATTACTTTTATTATTATTGTTTAAAAGATATAAGAAAAATTAAATTTAACTAATTGATTGTTGATAAATTTATATATCTTGTATATGTGTTGTGTATGAATCAACATCATTCCTTAACAATTTATTTATAAAAAATAAAAAAATAATGAAATACGAAAGTCATAATTATTCTTTTATGTGTCAAATATATTAAAAACATGCATATTAATATTTCTTTTACAACATGAATTTGTCACATTTCTTCCGTATATACTTAAAATAATAAACTATAATTAATGTATTGTTTTTTTTATGTAAAATAAAAAATAAATTAATTAATAATAAATAATCACTCTATATAAGAGATGTTTATAACAATTGTATTTCTTTTTCAATATTAAAAAAATGGGACAAGTGTCATTAATTAAGATGAGGTTTAATTTGTTTCGTAAATTTTATGAGATTAAGTTAATTATATAAATTTAGTTCACTCTATATAGCCAATAAATAAATCACAATCAATTGTCTGTGATTAATTGACGTGTAAACAATATTTACGCTAGATAAATTGAATTCTATATAATTCTATATATATAATATAAATAATTAACCATATTTTGTAATAAAAATATAATATGTTATATTTTAATTATTGTTATCATCAAATAATATACAATAAGGATAGACATTATTTAAGTGTAATTAAATGAGAGGAAGGGCCCGGCCATGAGTGCCAATTTTCCTTCCCAATTTAATTGACAATGATTGGTCTATTAATCAACTAATTTTTAAAAGCTGATTTAGGTCATAATCCAAATTTAAGTTTTGATTGTGATAACTAATGTGGTAGGGTTGGTTATTAGTGAAGACTATTCCTACTTGGTATGGCTTAATAGAGTCGATTATAATTCATAACCTTTTTATTGCATGAAAAAACCTAAGGCGGCTAAATGGATTAATGCTATTGTATCAGGGAAATTATGGTTCATATGTAAATTAAGGAAACTAACTCGAATATAGTTTGAAATTTGATTAAAAAATAGAATGTTAAATTTGGTTCATGAATCCAATAAATTGAATGTAAGTAACAAATAAATTCGTAAATTAAATGAGTTGAACTTAAATTATATATAGTTCGATTCATTAAATTAATGAATCAACTTGATTATATATATTGACTCCAAAAATAAGTTTTTATTAACTTATTTTAAATCTTAGCCATATATTTTCTTTCAATTTTATAATTTTTATTACTTCTGTTTTTTTATATAAGAGACAATTTACTTTTTAAGAATATTGAATAATTTTTGTATCTAGCGTATAAATTGATCAAATATATTAATTATTCAATAAACCTTACAAATGAAATGTCTCTTATATAAAGGAACAAAAGTATTTTATTTTTAAAAGATAATAATTAAAAATGTCAAATATATTAAAAAAAAGTTTTTAAAAAATGACTTATAAGTCAGTGAGGCAAACCAGTTAGACCTAATGAGATGAATCTATTGAGTTGAACGAAGTTGTTCATGAACTTAAAGTGAGTCGAGTTTGAGCTTAAAAAAAGCTTGTGTTGAACTCGAGTCGAGTTTTGAGCTGAACCAATTCTTATCGAGTCGAGCCGAGTTGAGGCGAATTCGACTCAACTCGACTCATTTCTAGTCATACTCATGAAAAATATATACATCTATAAATTAACCTAAAAAGTTACATAATTTAACATACAAACATTTAAACAAAAATTTTTTGTCCACTGTTTTAAGGTGAGAAAAATACACAAGAATTGTGATAGAATTGTATTATCTGTTTTTACTTTGCTTCTGAACAGAGTTTAGATTATAAGCTAATGTTCAGATTCTGATTAATAAGTTGCAGCAAAATAATAACAAAAGCAAATAAATACCAATAGAGCACACAAAGATTTATCCTGGTTCCTCCCAAACTGAGCGTAGTTCAGTCCCTTTGCAGTGTACAAGAGATTTTCCAGTATAATCAAAACATAATTACAATTGCTTATGCCCTCAAGCATAAGACTTTTTTGCTCAGACCCTCAGCCCGAGACTTCCTGCTTAAACCCCTCAGATTCAAGACTTCCTGCTCAGACCCTCAGTCTAAGACTTCCTGTTTAGATTCCATGAGTCCAAGACTTCCTGCTTAAACTCCTCCGATTCATTACTTCTGCTCAGACTCACGGTTTAAGACTTACCTGCTCAAATTCTACGGATTTAAGGCTTCTTCTTAAACCCATCAGGTTCAAGACTTCTGCTCAGATCCACGGTCCAAGACTCCCCTCCTCAAATCCCACGGATTCAAGACTTTTACTTAGACCTACAGTCCAAGACTTCCTTGTTCAATCAACAATTAATCAAAACTTCAATGGTTAAGCACATAGCAAGAGACTTACTTGGCTCAAGCTCACAATAAGAGACTTTGATGCTCAAGCACATTGCAAAAGACTTTCTTTCTAAACTATTAAATAATTTGTTTAGAAAAATAGACAACAAGGTGTACTTGATATTCAATCATATGTACAAAGTAAATAACCATAACAAAGATCACATCACTTAACATTTCTAAGATATTCAATAATTAAGAAATCTTAAGGCTTTGTACAATTTACAACATATAACCGAAATTTTGCATACTCGATTGTGTTGCCATTATTGATCTTGTTATTCTTCCATTCTGATAGAAGCATGCAAAACTTCTTTTCTTCTTGGCTCTCTTTCTTTATTTTCCTTATTATTGATTCCAGTTTCAATCTTCAGCTACTTATATAGCAGTTGTAGAAGAATAGTCGTTGGAAGAAATAACTTGTACAAATGTCTTTGTTACTCCATATTACTAAGAGACGTTGAAGATGGATATACCAAAAGATCTCTATCCATTATGTAACATGTTTAACCAAAGTGTCTTCCTTGTGATCTTGTACTATAGATCTGTTGAGAGTAGATATTTGTAAAGCATGTAAACTCTTCTTGAGCCATGTGAACATAGACTCTAGCTGACAAACTGATTTGACATTATAGCTTGCTTTCTGCAGTACGAATAACTTAGCTTAGTTCATGGTTCTAAAAGATCACCAAAAGTTGATACATTCAGCTTCAGAGTCTACGCAAACCTATGTCATCAGACTTCACTTAATAACGTGCATCAGTTCTGAGCCATCAGAAGCCAGTAACTTAGCGTCTCTCAAATGCGTTCTTCTATCAGATTTTGAATGATTTCTTCTTAAGATTTAGAACATACGTACTTAGAACACACATTAGATAACATTATTGTTCTTTCAACACTTTGTTATCATCAAAACTCAAGGGATATATGTCATGAATAAATCTTGTTCTAACAATCTTCCCCTTTTTGATGATGAAAAACATAAGTATTTAAATAACAATGTTGGGCTATTTTAATTTTCTTGGAAGCATCAGAGTATGAGGTTTTGAAGCTCCCCCTGAGTCTAATAGTTCAAAGGTTGAGGTTTTTAAACTCCCTCTAAGTTTTATATTGAAGAAAACTAAAATATATATTTTAATTTACTTGCCAACATCAGAGTCTGAGGTTTGTAAGCTCCCCTGAGTCTAATAGCCCAAAGGTTGAGGTTTGTAAGCTCCCCCTAAGTTCTATTTTCAAGAAAACTAAAATATATTTCCCAGGCAAAACAAATAACCAAAATAACATAATTTTAAAATATTATAAATGAATAATATTTAAAATCTGAAGGGTTCAGATTCTTATTAAATACTTCTATATTTTTCTCCCCCTTTTGTCACATCAAAAAGAAAAAAGAAAACAAAAAGAAATACTTTCATAAATGCAACGTAAGTCATCATTACATGATCGGTTCCCAAGGAATAGAAAACTATTCAAGTAATAGAGAGCAATAAAAGTGTGTAGAATGCATTTTTAATAGTTATTGATCATAGTGCTTCCAAAGATCAAGAAAAAGATTTTATTCAACCGAATAAACTTCCCTAACTCCACTATAAAAGTAACCAAAGTATAAGTCATTTTAATCAACATCCTTCATAGCAACATGGAAGAAAAATATAAGTACCAACATTCTATCATTATAGAGGTTACAGAGGATGCAACAAATCTGGAGACACAAAGTCCTCAGAAACTACCAAGTTCTAAAGCTTCTGAAACTGGTTCTTATGGTTCAGAACTCATTGGTGGAGCCCAAGACTCTCAAGCCGGTGCTAGAGCCATACCCTCCCGGATATGATCCCAGTGTTCAATACGGATATCATGGAGGATCCATGGGACACTCAACTAAGGATTGCAAGGCCTTTCAAGCCAAAGTGCAACAATTGATTGACAAAGAGTACATTTCCTTTCCCGAAGGAAACTTGGTTGTGCACATCGACCTCTCATCTGATTGAGTTTGAAGATGGCTGATCCCGCAGCAAGTCAAGATCTGAATGCCCAGTTCCCCGAAGCTGACAATCTTTATTTTATCTTATCATTTTCTTTACGTTTGTAGTTTCTTTCCTGTTTTAAGTGCAAATTTCATCTGTAATACTTGATGTTTTCAATTGATATTGATAATGAAATGAATATGCAGGTTTTGATTAAATCCATTCGTGTTCACTCTATGTTTTTATTAATGTCAAACGCTTGTTTAAGCGGAATCCGGGGAGGATGACGAAATTGAAAGACGAAAACTTCCGATTGTATGCTTTTGAATAAAACCTGCTGATGATGTACATGCATTGTTTCAAATCCCTAAACACCGGAGATATAAGGATGATAATCCCTTGTCAACCCCTTTGAGCCTGGTAGTAGGAGTTTCTTTCTGAAAAACTAAAAAACCCTCAATCTTAACCCGGGGTAGGGTAGGTGTCAGTTAATTTGACCGAGCGTCCAAATTGCAAAAGAAGTGTTCCCGTTCAAGGATCAATCACACCTGTACAGGTCGTGCCTAAAATACTCACAATGGGTATCCATCACCGACCAAGGAGTGAAACAGTCACAATCCCTTTAACAAGTCAGACAAGTCGGTGTCACACGATTTGTTCTAAAAAGAAAAAGAATCAAAGAACGAAGCCCGCTAAGTCGAGTCTTGAAAACAAGCGACTTAGGCAAAAATTAGGGCGTCCCGCTGGACTTTGAAATCAAAAGAAACTCAAAAGAGTCAGTCCAGGCAAAAGTTAGGGAAAAAGCAGAAAAGGCGAAAAGGATTACAAAAGAAAAATCCTCGAACAAATAAGTCGTGTGACTCCAGGCGCCAAAAGACGAAAAGCGGTGACTGTCACTCCAAAAACTTGTGGATTCCCGAACCATCACTCCTGTCATTCAACCTTTGAAAGGTGAGCGATTGTGTTGAATTAGCTGAATGTAGGATTGGAGAACATCAAGGAGAATGGGTGGGTTAAAATAAACTTTGAGCCTTTATCCTTTCTTTCTTAACTGTGAACCTGACCATATTACAACCTTCAAAAGTCCTAATTGAAGCAGAGTTGTTTCGAAAGTATACTTCGTTAAAGATCGTGTCAAAACTGACTCCTAAAAGGATTCCTCTTACAGCGTTGTACTGATGTTGACATTCTGATAAGTGGTTCGTTTGCTTTATGTCACAAAATTTTTCCAGTGAACAGACTTGGATTGCAAAACTGTCATATGCAAGACATTAATACATCTTATGCAGAACAATTTGTTTTACTTGCGAGTAAGCGCTTGACAGCAGGAAAGTTTCCATAGTGGAAAGTTTGATCAGGATAGAATGCAGAGCGCCTGAATACTCCACCGGGACCAGCTGTACTCAATGATCACATCATGGGAGTCAACCATCCGAAAGTTAGTTAATTTGGGGCAATCAGGTCGAGATTCGGTAAAGCTCTCGCAGCCAGGGGTACTGCTCCACCAATCAGCCAATTAGGGGCAAAGTCATTGCAAAGCTGGGGAAGGCCACCCTAAGAGCCCAAAAAGTTATTCTTATCTAGAAGGTAGTTAATCTGAAGCACCTCTTCGAGGTTCGGAGTGCTGAGTCAGTGAATATTAACTGTCAGGGTATAGAGATTTCAGGGTTCTTTTCGAGGAAGATTTTACGGAGATTCCACAAGCTGGGGCAAAATTGGAAACAAAGGAGTTGTTCCTCTCCCTATCTTCAGAGTTCATTAGAGTTAGTCAACCAGGGACGAATCCTTTCATGGTACGAATTCTGGGGCAAGCCATCTCAAGTTCGTCTCGTGGCAAGCTTTTCTTTTCAAGATGAACTTTCTCAGAGATCAGACTAGGGCAAGTTGAATTATACTGGGGCAGTTGCCCAAGCGAGTTTATTCTCTTCAGCAAGAGTTGAGTGTCGGGGAATCGTGTCATCGCCTCCTCAAATAACCTGTTACCTGTCAGAACAGGGTATCCTAAAAGTCTGCCCAAAGTCCAGTTCTCGCCTGGTAGTCAGTTCTCGTCTGACATGTTTTGGTAGAAACCGGTTCTCGCCTGGTAGTCAGTTCTCGTTTGACATGTTTTCGTAGAACCCAGTTCTCGTCTGATAGTCAGTTCTCATCTGACATGTTTTGGTAGAAACCAGTTATCGCCTGATAGTCAGTTCTCGTATGACCTTTCTTTAAGACCCAGTTATCGCCTGGTAGTCAATTCTCGTCTGACTTTTCTCTAGAATCCAGTTCTCGCCTGATAGTCAGTTCTCGTCTAACCTGTTTCTGGATACCAGTTCTTGCCTGGTAGTCAGTTCTCGTCTGACTTTTCTCCAGAATCTTGTTCTCGCCTGGTAGTCAGTCCTCGTTTGACCTGTTTTGAAGAAACCAGTTATCGCCGGGTAGTCAGTCCTCGTCTGACCTGTTTTGAAGAAATCAGTTCTTGTCTGGTAGTCAGTCCTCGTCTGACCTTGTTTTGTTGAACCCAGTTCTCGTCTGGTAATCAGTCCTCGTCTGACCTATTTTGAACCCAGTTCTCAACTGGTGGTCAGCTCTCGCCTGACCCGTTTTAGAATCCAGTTCTCGTCTAGAAGACTTTTTTCAAAACCCAGTTCACGCCTGGTAGTCAGTTCTTGCCTGACTCGTTTTGCAGATACCAGTTCTTGTCTGGTAGTCATTCCTCGGTGTCGCAACTGCGAAAAACAATCGGCGGAAAAAAACAGAAGAGTCGCCACTTTCGTTATTTATCCCAAAGAGAGGGAAATGAAACGATCGGAAAAACCTGACGGAAAAGGGAAAGACAAGGTCATCGCAACCATGTCTGAATTCGGGAGTCGATTACGCAAGGGAAAGGTATTAGCACCCCTCATGTCCGTCGTACTCGACGGGATCCACGCATTGTTGTCTATTTAAAAGGGTGTGTTGAAACTATCTAGCTAAAGGCTTAGGGACAAAAGAAAAAAGAAAAGAGAAGTGACTCGGCAGAGCATCGCCGCTCTGTGCCTACGTACTCCCTCGTGCAATGGGAAAGTCAGAGTCAACGTAGTTCGACTAACTACGGGTAAAGAAAGGGGGAAGGTTACTCGCTAAGACATCGCGTCTTGTGCCTATGTACTTTCATCTGGTATGAAAGATCCGAGCAAACGCAGTTCGGGCTAAAAGGACCACAGGTTGGTTCAAAAGTTTTTTAGACCCGGGTAGGGTTAACAAGTAGTTCTAGCAGTTGGTGTATGCAGCTCGACCATTGGAGACTTAGGCGTTATCGTTTGCGGTAGAACTAAGAGTTAACGACACTCTTTTATCTGAAAAGATTTTCCTGATTAAGATCCCGAAAGATGAAAAAAGAGTTTGAATTATTTTTTTGTTTTTTAGAGAAGAAATGTTTTGAACTTGATTTGTAACTCATGTTGCACTAAAGACTATGATTTAGGAGTGAATGCGTCGTATATCGTCCAAAAGACATATACTAACATTCTAGACAATTGAGAGGCAACCACCCAATCATCATTTCCCAAATAGCTTAAGGCTTGTAGCGTACAACAATTGTTATCCTTTATTAAGTGTTTTATGAATGTTTGAAGATGAGAAGAGAAGAAGGAACACTAATGGGAGACTAATCAATCCTAAACGTTATCATGCAAAGTATACCAAAAGTTGAGATTCAAAAGGGAACTATCTAATATTATCATACATGGTTAGGCACCTAATTTCTATCATAACCTCAAGAGGTTAGAGAACTTCGGGGAGCATGGCAAAGAAAAGCAAAAGAAGAAGAAGAAGAATGCATAAGCAAATAAAAATGAAAACATAAGATGCACAAATAGAATGAAAGTGGGAGGAAAATAGTGTGGGGCAGTAGCCTCCACAAGCTCATCTCAACCAAGCATGCATATGGAAATGCAAGAAAATAAAAGAAGAAGAAGTACACAAGAAGATATTAATCAAACAAGAGCAAATCACACAAAGATGCACCAAAAGTGGGATAAAATGACCTAAGTCAAACAACATCAACCACATCACCAAAACTAAACCAAATGAAAGGTAAAACAAAACCCAAAGCCAAGTGAGGATGGGAGACCAAATGAGGGCAGAAAGGGCCTCATAATAGGTACTCAACCATAAGCATCACAAGCCAAGTGCAAAGGAAGCACAAAAGAGTCCTCAAGGATCCATCATTTTAGGTATACTTCAAGTACCTCCTCAGGAGGGACTAAGATACCTTAAATAAGGTTCTAAAGTCATTGGACAGAAGGGAGATGAAGAGAAGAAATCTCAAAAGCAAAATCAATTCAATTCAAAAGGAAATGCAAGCAAAAGCTCAAAGAGTGCAAGCAAACATCACATAGAAGTTCAAGTTGAAAACTTAAAAGGAAACACACAAATGAACAAGGAAGAAATAATATCATGACCTAAAATTGGACCAACATCATCCTTAACATGTTAGCAACATGAAACAAAAGGCATTTAGGGTTCAAAGGATCCAAAAATGTCATATCCAAGTCAAACTAGGTCAAGGTACATGTTCGAACCTCCCTTGGAGGTAACTTGACTTGCAAGTTATCTCAAAAATAGGAAAATGGTTAAAAAATAATCCAATAAAAAGCACAAGGTAGCTAAACATGTTGGCAAATAGAGGCCAAAAGCTCAAAGCAAATATCCCCTCAAAGCACCATCAAAAGAAAATAATATTCAAGATGTACCACTTTGAAATGGGAGAATCGAGGGTCAAAAGAAAAGCACCAAAAGTCAATCCTAAAGTCAACCAAATAGGGACAAAATGGTCCTCAAAAATTGTTCAACTCATCATGGATATGAGGATCCATTTTCTTTCATTGGACCCAAAGGAAATGGAAGAAACAAATAAAAGAAACAAACAAATCACCATTTAACTCATTTAAAAACACCTCCAATGTTTAATTATATTTAAAAATGAAAAATAAAATAAAATATGTCTAAAAATGATAGACATCTCAAGGTTTGTAAAAAATACTTTTGTGAATTTTTTTAGAACATTGGGGCTATTTTTAATGAATTAAATTCAAACCAAAATAAAAAGAAAATATTAAAAGAAATAAAAGAAAATGAAAAATTCAAGAAAAACACACAGCCAATGGATCAGGAGACCAGTCAACAAATCTGAGGCTCACAAGCGCGCTACATATGCGCTGAGGGGGTTTAAGTGAAACGCAGCGTTTCACTGGGAATCAGGTGTGGTTCATTGACTTCAGCCTACCATGAGTCTTAATCTAATGCGTTCAATCTAAAAGTAATCAAATCCTACAATTCTCAACATGTAACAGCCCAGTTTTCACTAATTAATTATTTATATTAATTAAATGATTTAAGAGGATTGTTTGATTAATGTATGATTAATTAAATGAATTATTAGATGTTGGAGTGAATTAGAAGGGAAATACTTATAAGAAAAAATGGAGAGAAAGGAAGAAGATAAAAACTTAAGAGAAAGAAAAAGAAATATAGAGGAAGAAGGAGAAAGAGAAGGAGAAGAAGAAAAAGTTGGAAAAGTTCAAGAATAACTCTCAAGCATCGATTAATCAAGGTAAGGGTGTGGAATATCATTATCTAGTCAATGTCTATGATTATGTATGCTTGGGTTGGATTCTTGGTTGTTTTTCTACAACTTCTATTTTAAGGCAAATTGGATTTAATCGATAGAAACCGAGTTTTAACGGTAGAAACTGGAAATAAGTGATATAATTTAGTCGAGGGAGGTTATACTAAGACTATAGAACTGGTTTGGTGAGAATCGGCCGGTTTTGTGAGGAGTTGAGGACTTGGTGACAGTGGGAATTTTCAGAATTCGCAGACATTCGTTAGCACCTTCGCTAAGCGAACAGGTTGCGAACGTTCGCTAGCAACTCACTGAGCGAATGGTTAGCGAGAGGTCTCAGACTTGGGCAGAATGGATTTGAGGTTCTTCGCTGGTAGCGAATGGGGCAGCGAAGGTTCGCTAGGACTTCGCTGTAGTGAGCTAGGTAGCGAAGCAAGTCAGTAGCTTCTGTTTGCCTTCGCAAGATTATTCGCTAGGTGAATAGATATCGAGTATTCACTAGGGACTCGCTAGGCGAGCAAGCCAGCGAGCGTGACAACATTTTTTTTCTTGTGATTCCATTCCATGTTGATTTCTTTGTTCGGTTGTGTTTAATCCTTGTTGGAAATGAGTAATTGTATACTGTGAAATATATGCTGTGGGTAGCCGTAAGGCATGAATCCTAGATTGTGGAATTGATTATGAATACATATTATTTGTATGAGATTGTATGAATAGAATGCATGAGAACATTGTGAATATGTGTGCATTGCTTGATAAATGTATCGATGATATATGAATATGTTGTGTATGCAATTATGTTATAATTCTTGTGTGATGAATTATGTGAATGCATGAGATTAAGATGCGAGACGGTCTTAAGTGCATTTGGTGGTCGATTGCATATGCATCATTTAGTCAAGAGGCAATGTTTGCTAGTTTCGTGGAGACTGGTGACTTGTCCCAAACCTAGAAGGGTGAGTTTGAAAGCTTAGGGAACGGGCTTTGTTGTTATCGGTCTAGAAGGGTGGACCCAGTTTAAATGTAAAAACCGAAAAATGGCAACAAGTGTTGGTACCACATGGCATGAGTTTCATTGAGTCACATGATTAACGTGTATCGTTGTATGAAAGTTTACCTTTATGTGAAGTATTGAATTGAGAATTATGGATGTATGCATGATGAAATGTGCTTGATGATTATCCATGTTTGTTTACACTTATGTTGTGATGTATATTATGGTTGGAATGATTTGTGGTGAGAAATGTGAAAGTAGGTGTTTTATACTTGTGTATGTAATATAATTATATGCTTTGACTATTATGATAATATTTCTCACCCTTCTGCTGTTTCATAATGCTCTATGAGGCATTGCAGATTAGGTTGCTGGAGGTCTTTTTTGAAGTTTAGCTTCATCTTTTTGGTCGGCTATGCTCTGATATGTAGCATCGGGTAGTTAGGATTGTATAGTATTCGTTTGGGATACATTTGTGTATGTATCTTTTGATAATGTGTTGTAAATATGAATGATAAGGTGAACCAAACTGAATTATGTATCTAAATGATAACATGTCTTAAGTAATTCAATGTTTTAATCTTCCGCTTTTATTTCTAAATATTGATTTGTGGGTGTAAGGACTAAGTTCCTCTGTTGAACTACCCCACTGTTGCATGTCTTTTATAGAGCAGGTGATGTATGTTATTTTGGTGAATGATGTGGCATACTTCTTTTATACCATGCTTCAAATTTACTCTGATGAAATTTTATTATGTGATTTATTTTATTTGTATATTTGGGGGTATAGAAGGGGGTGTTACATTAATTGGTATCAGAGCAGGTCGGTCTGTTGACCAAGTTGTTAATGTGTTATTCCCCATTTGCATTTGGTACGTGTGTGTAGAACTATCAATATGGTTGTTCTAATGAAGGTTTGTTGTGGGAATCAAGAACGATGGTTGCAGGTAGGAATGACAAAGCAATTACGGAGGCTTTGACGAGGTTGGTGGGAGCGATTGAGCAGAGTCCTCAAGCTGGTGTGAATATTGGAAACCATGCTGATGATGAGTTTAGTGCTTTGGGGAGGTTTCAAAGGAATAATCCACCAGTTTTCAAGGGAACCCATGAGCCTGACAAAGCGCAAGTTTGGTTGAAAGCTATAGAGAAGATCTTTTGGGTTATGAATTGTTCAGATGCGCAGAGGGTGTAGTTTGGCACTCATATGCTCGAAGAGGAAGCTGAGGATTGGAGGGGTAATACTCGCCAAAGGTTTGAAGAGAATGAGATGGTGATTACTTGAGATCTTTTTAGGGAAACATTTATGGAGAAGTATTTTCCAGAAGATGTGCGTGGGAAGAAGGAAATTGAGTTTCTTGAGTTGAAGCAGGCTAACTCAACTGTGGCCGAGTATGCGGCAAGATTTGAGGAGTTGATTAAGTTTTGTCCTCATTATAATACTGTTAATGCTGAGAGATCCAAGTGTCTCAAGTTTGTGAATGGTTTGAGGCTGGAAATTAAGCAAGTTGTTGGTTATCAGGAGATTAGGCGATTCTCGGAACTGGTGAACAAGAGCAGGATTTATGATGAAGATAGTAGGGCTCGGTCTAGCCACTACAAGAATTTAAGTGAAAAGAAAGGAAAAGGTCAATTTAGAGGAAAGCCGTATGTGACTCTTGCGGAGAAAGGGAAGCAGAAAGTTGGTTTCGGCAAGAAGCCAAGTGGGGGAGGAGTTTCCACTCCGGTGAGATGTTTTAGATGCGGTGAAGAGGGACATCGTGCTCCCGAGTGCAAAAGTGTTGATCAGAAATGTTTTAAGTGTGGGAAGGCAGGCCACAAAGCTCTAGAGTGTAGAAGTGGCGCGAATATGACTTGCTATAACTGTGGTGAGCAAGGGCACGTTAGTACCAAGTGTGATAAGCCAAAGAAGACTCAAGGGAGTGGGAAGGTGATTGCTCTATCAGGGTCGGAGACTGCTAATGATGATCGATTGATCCGAGGTACGTGATTCATTAATGGTATACCTTTGATCGCTATAATTGATATTGGAGCTACGCATTCTTTTATTTCTTTGGATTGTGTTAAGAGATTAAGTCTTGAGTTATCAGTCATGAGTGGAGATATGGTTATTGATACTCCTGCTATGGGTTCGGTAACTACCCCATATGTGTGTTTGAATTATCCGTTGAGTATTTTTGGTAAGGATTTTGGAGTTGATTTAGTGTGTCTTCACTTAGATCAACTTGATGTTATCCTGGGGATGAATTAGTTGGAATTCAATCGTGTTTATATTAACTATTTTGACAAAACGGTTATTTTTCCTGAACCTGAGAAGGAAGAAGATTTGTTTATAACTGCTAAGCAAGTGAAGGAATCACTGCAAGAAGGTGCTAAGGTATTCTTGTTAATGGCAACGGTGAGTGTTGGTGAAAGTGGATCGATTGATGCTTTGCCAATTGTCCGTGAGTTTCCGGAAGTTTTTCCTGAGGAGATAATAGATTTACCGCCGAAACGAGAAATGGAGTTTGTGATTGACTTAATTCCTGGAACTAGTCCGATATCGATGGCTCCATATCGTATGTCCGCATCGGAATTGAAAGAGTTGAAAAGTCAACTTGAAGAGCTACTTGAGAAGAGGTTTATTCGTCTGAGTGTGTCACCGTGGGGTGATCCGGTGTTGTTGGTTAAGAAGAAGGAAGGTTCAATGAGGCTCTGTATGGATTACAGACAACTGAATAAGGTGACTATAAAGAATAAGTATCCACTTCCGAGGATTGACGATTTGATGGATCAGTTGGTTGGTGCGATTGTGTTCAGTAAGATAGATTTGAGATCTGTGTATCATCAGATTTGCGTAAAGGCTGGAGATATTCAGAAGACTGCTTTTAGAACGAGGTATGGACACTATGAGTATTCTGTAATTCCATTTGGTGTGACTAATGCACCAGGTGTATTTATGGAGTACATGAATAGGATTTTCCATCCTTATTTGGACAAGTTTGTGGTAGTGTTCATTGATGATATTTTGATTTATTCGAAGAGCGAGGAAGAGCATGCCGAGCATCTGAGGATTGTGTTATATGTATTAAAAGAGAAGCGTTTGTATGCTAAACTTTCCAAGTGTGAATTTTGGTTGAAGGAGGTGAGTTTCCTTAGTCATGTGATTTCGAGTAGAGGTATTGCAGTGGATCCGTCGAAGGTTGAAGCGGTATCGCAATGGGAGACTCTGAAATCAGTTTTTGAGATTAGAAGTTTTCTTGGGTTGGTGGGATATTATCATAAATTTATTGAGGGATTTGCCAAGTTATCATTGCCATTGACGCAGTTGACTAGGAAAAGTCAAGCTTTTGTGTGGGATGCGAAGTGTGAAGGAAGTTTCCAAGAGCTTAAGCGAAGATTGACGACAGCTCCTGTTTTGATTTTGCTGAATCCAACAGACCCATTTGTTGTGTATTGTGATGCTTCTTTGATGGGTTTAAGAGGTGTGTTGATGAAAGATAAACAAGTTGTAGCTTATGCTTCGAGGCAACTCAGAGTGCATGAGAAGAATTATCTGACGCATGATTTAGAGTTGGTCGTTGTTGTATTTGTGTTGAAACTTTGGAGGCATTATTTGTTTGGTTCGAGATTTGAGGTGTTTAGTGATCATAAGAGTTTGAAGTATCTTTTTGATCAGAAAGAATTGAATGCAAGGCAAAGGAGATGGTTGGAACTTCTGAAAGATTTTGATTTTGGTTTGAATTACCATCCAGGTAAAGCAAACATGGTAGCTGACGCGTTGAGTAGGAAATCGTTGCATATGTCGATGATGATGGTAAAAGAGTTGTAATTGATTGAGCAATTTTGTGATTTGAGTTTGGTGTGTGAGAAGACATCTTATGGAGTTAAGCTGGGTATGTTAAAGCTTACTAGTGGTATTCTGGATGAGATTCGAGAAGGACATAAATCTGATGTGAGTTTAGTTGATCGGTTGACTTTGATCAATCAAGGTCGAGGTGGTGATTTTTGGATTGATGAGAACGGTATCATGAGGTGTCATGATCGGGTTTGTGTTCCTGATGTTGTTGAGTTGAAGAAGAGTATTCTTGAGGAAGGATATCGTAGTGCATTGAGTATTCATCCGGGTGCTGCTAAGATGTATCAAGATTTGAGGAAAGTATTTTGGTGGCCTTGCATGAAGAAAGATATTGCCGAGTTTGTGTATTCTTGTTTGACTTGTCAGAAGTCGAAGATTGAGCATCAGAAACTATCGGGTTTGATGAAACCGTTGTTTATTCCTGAGTGGTAATGGGATAGCATTTTTATGGATTTTGTATCTGGTTTACCAAGGACGCCGAGTAACTTTGAAGCTATTTGGGTTATTGTGGATAGATTGACCAAATTTGCACACTTTATTCCTATGCGAATGGATTACCCGTTGGAGAGGTTGGCAAATCTGTACATTGAGAGGATTGTCAGTTTGCATGGTATTCCGTCTAGCATTGTGTCAGATAGAGATTCGAGGTTTACTTAGAGATTTTGGGAAGGGTTGCAAAGTGCTTTGGGTACGAAGTTGTGTTTGAGTTCAACTTATCATCCGCAGACCGATGGTCAGACTGAGAGGACGATTCAATCACTTGAGGATCTTTTGAGAACTTGTGTGTTGGAGAAGGGAAGAGCTTGGGATAGCTACTTACCTTTGATTGAATTTACTTACAACAACAGTTTTCATTCGAGTATTAGAATGGCACCGTTCGAGGCATTGTATGGTAGACAGTGTAGAACGCCATTGTGTTGGTATGAATCTGGAGAGAGTTCTATGGTTAGACTCGAGATAGTCCAGCAGACTACCGATAAGATTAAGATGATTCAAGGGAAGATGAAGATTTCTCAGAGTCGTCAGAAGAGTTATCATGACAAGAGGAGGAAGGCACTTGAATTTCAAGAGGGAGATCATGTGTTTCTTCGAGTTACTCCTATGACTGTTGTTGGAAGGGTATTGAAGTCGCGTAAGTTAACACCGTGTTTTATTGGTCCTTATCATATTTTGCAGAAGATAAGGGAGGTAGCCTATCGTGTCGCTTTGCCGCCGTCGCTTGCTAATCTTCATGATATGTTCCATGTATCTCAGTTGAGAAAATACATTGCGGATTCGTCTCATGTAGTCCAAGTAGATGATGTGCAGGTGAGAGATAACCTGACAGTGGAGACATCACCTACGCGGATAGAGGATCGAGAGTTGAAACAACGTCGAGGCAAAGAGATTGCTTTGGTGAACGTCGCTTGGGGAGGATCGGCTGGAGGAAGTGTGACTTGGGAACTGGAGAGTCAGATGAGGGAGTCTTATCCAGAGTTGTTCGAATCAGGTAACATTTTCGAGGAAGAAAATTCCTAAAGTGGGGGAGAGTTGTAACAGCCCAATATTCACTAATTAATTATTTATATTAAATAAATGATTTAAGAGGATTGTTTGATTAATGTATGATTAATTAAATGAATTATTAGATGTTGGAGAGAATTAGAAGGGAAAGACTTATAAGAAAAAGTGTAGAGAAAGGAAGAAGATAGAAACTTAAGAGAAAGAAAAAGAAAGATAGAGGAAGAAGGAGAAGAAGAAAAAGTTGGAAAAGCTCAAGAACAACTCTCAAGCATCGATTAATTAAGGTAAGGGTGTGGAATATCATTATCTAGTCAATGTCTATGATTATGTATGCTTGGGTTGGATTGTTGGTTGTTTTTCTACAACTTCTATTTTAGGGCAAATTGGATTTAATCGATAGAAACCGAGTTTTAACGGTAGAAACTGGAAATAAGTGATATAATTTAGTCGAGGGAGGTTATACTAAGACTATGGAACTAGTTTGGTGAGAACCGGTCGGTTTTGTGAGGAGTTGAGGACTTGGTGACAGTGGGAATTTTCTGAATTCGCAGACATTCGCTAGCACCTTTGCTAAGCGAACAGGTCGCGAACGTTTGCTAGCAACTCGCTGAGCGAATGGTTAGCGAGAGGTCCCAGACTTGGGCAGAATGGATTTGAGGTTCTTCGCTGGTAGCAAGTCAGTAGCTTCTGTTTGCCTTCGCGAGCTCGTTCGCCAGGCGAACAGATAGCGAGTATTCGCTAGGGACTCGCTAGGCGAGCAAGCCAGCGAGCGTGACAACATTTTGTTTTCTTGTGATTCCATTCCATGTTGATTTCTTTGTTCGGCTGTGTTTAATCCTTGTTGGAAATGAGTAATTGTATACTGTGAAATATATGATGTGGGTAGCCGTAAGGCGTGAATCCTAGATTGTGGAATTGATTATGAATACATATTGTTTGTATGAGATTGTATGTATAGAATGCATGAGAACATTGTGAATATGTGTGCATTGCTTGATAAATGTATCGATGATATATGAATATGTTGTGTGTGCAATTATGTTATAATTCTTGTGTGATGAATTATGTGAATGCATGGGATTAAGATGCGAGACGGTCTTAAGTGTATTTGGTGGTCGATTGCATATGCATCATTTAGTCAAGATGCAATGTTTGCTAGTTTCGTGGAGACTGGTGACTTGTTCCAAACCTAGAAGGGTGGGTTTGAAAGCTTAGGGAACGGGCTTTGTTGTTATCGGTCTAGAAGGGTGGACCCAGTTTAAATGTAAAAACCGAAAAATGACAACAAGTGTTGGTACCACATGGCATGAGTTTCATTGAGTCACATGATTAACGTGTATCGTTGTATGAAAGTTTACCTTTATGTGAAGTATTGAATTGAGAATTATGGATGTATGCATGATGAAATGTGCTTGATGATTATCCATGTTTGTTTACACTTATGTTGTGATGTATATTATGGTTGGAATGATTTGTGGTGAGAAATGTGAAAGTAGGTGTTTTATACTTGTGTATGTAATATAATTATATGCTTTGACTATTATGATAATATTTCTCACCCTTCTGCTGTTTCATAATGCTCTATGAGGCATTGCAGATTAGGTTGCTGGAGGTCTTTTTTGAAGTTTAGCTTCATCTTTTTGGTCGGCTATGCTCTGATATGTAGCACCGGGTAGTTAGTGTCGCTACTCGAAAAATGCATCGCGCAACGACGGGGAGGAGAAAAGAAAGGACAGAAGAGTCGCCACCGAACTTTATTTATCCCATGAGGGGGAAAGGAAAATATCGAGAAAACCTTAAGAAAGAAAAGGATAAGATGGTCTCGCAACCAAGAACGGGTTCGGAAGCCGGTTATGCGAGGGGAAGGTATTAGCACCCCTCGCATCCATCGTACTCGATGGGAACCTTTTGTTTGTCGATGTGTGAATTTATTTGCCTAAATAATATGTTATAAAAGAGTGTTCCAAAATAAGATAGAAGGGTTTAGAAACAGGGAGAGAGAGGTAACGGAGGGTAGTGGAGAAAGAACGGACTCGGTAGGACTTCGTGGTCCTAGGCCTACGTATTCTCAACATGCAAGAGAAATCAGAGCAACGTAGTTCGTGCCTACGGATATAGGGGGTAAGTGTGCTCGGCAAGGATTGTGGCCCTTGTGCCTACGTATCTTTACTTGAAAAAGTAAAGAATCAGAGCAGCCGTAGTTCGGCCTACGGTTGATGGGTGAGTTTTGGTAGACGATGCTATCGTGCGCATTCTAGCAGTTAGGTGTATTGCTGCTCGCTCGTTGGAGACTTAGGCGTTACCTGTTTGCGGTAGAACGGACGTAGCATGCCTTTCTGGGAAAGGGTGAAAAAGAAAAAGGGTGCTCGCTAGGATATTGCAATCCTATGCCTACGTATTCTCAACATGCAAGAGAAATCAGAGCAACGTAGTTCGTGCCTACGGTGCGGATAACCGGTGTGTTTTGTGGATGATGTTATCGTACACGTTCTAGCAGTTAGGTGTATTGCTGCTCGCTCGTTGGAGACTTAGGCGTTACCTGTTTGCGGTAGAACGAACGTAACATATCCTTTTGAAAGATTGATTAGTTTTCGCCACGCGGGGCAAGGAGTCACGTTTGATTGATTGGATTGTTTTTAGGGGGAGAGACATGTCCTCGGATAGTAACCCCTACGGGTAGTACCCAATTCTTTGTCTCAAAGTTTTTGTTATAAAAAGGTGTGGCGAACGAGGCGTCTTCGTATTGAAAGACGAGCGTCGAAACCACCCTCACTACAGTGGGCATCCCAACACTCGGAGAGGAAGAAGACTACACTTAATCCTCTCTCTTTAATTCAATGCGAAGAGAACTTCATTCTTTTATTAATGATGATTTAGGTTTTGAATGGTAAGTGCTTTGCGACAGAGAACCCTACGGTAAACGTCAGCACTCGGGATAGGAGAAGGCCTACGCCTAACCACTCCACGACCATTCAAGCTTTTGTTACGAAAAGATTTGAAAATGCACTCGGTACAGGACCGAGGTTTTAGGTGAGAAAGATTACGGAAGGAAGTCGTGAAAATGAGATGGGGGATAAAAAGCGTGTCTTCGTATCGAAAGACAAGTGCCGAGACCACCCTCACTACAGTGGGCATCCCAACACTCGAAGAAGAAGAAGTCTACACCCAATCTTCTCTTCTTAATTCGATACAAAGAGAAAACAATTTATTACCGAAAGTATACTCAGTACGAGACCGAGGTTTTATGAGGAAATGTTGGAAGCGTCTTTGTATTGACAGACGAGCATCGGGACCACCCTCACTACAGTGGGCATCCCTACACTCGGAAAAGAAGGGGTCTACACCCAATCCTCTCGTCGAATTCAATACAAAGAAAAGATTTTAAGGAGGTGAGGTTTGAAAATGGACAGGAAGCATCTTCGTATTGAAAGACGAGTGCCGGAACCACCCTCACTATAGTGGGTATCCCAACACTCGGAGAGGAAGAAAGTCTACACTTAATCCCCTCTTTTAACTCAATACGAAGATGATTTGATTTTGAAAACTGTTTGACAAAGTTTTTGAATCGAGTCAGGACAAATAATGAAGAGAGAAAAGGGGTGGTCTCAGATCCAACATTACCTATCAATAATTTGACTAGTAATGAATTACGGAGGTCTCGTCATCGACCAAAACAGAAAATGGGACAAGATGCCCAATAACAAAAGAGAAAGAGATCTATCTAAAATATGAAATAAACTTCTAAATAAAATGTATATATAAAAACTCTAAAATATATAATATACAATATACATTTTAAATATAAAGTAAATAATATATATACAAAATAAAATTTAAGAAAACAATATATAACAATAATTACATAATATATAAAAAATTTAAAAAGTAAAATAAATAAGTAAATAAATAAACAAGTGGATATGCTCAGCACACAAAGCCACGTTTAAAATAAAACAAAGAAAACATCCAGTCCAAGCCAACAATTTTGGATCCGTGAAAACGCAGAAGAAAAGGGCGGTGAGTAAACCTACCTCTCTCGTTTCCGTCGTGATGGTTTCACCAGCTTGAATCATATCTGTTTCAACCCACGCCTTGTCTCTCGCTCTAACCATGATTCCTCCCTCAATGTTTGCTCTATTTCGTTTCCGAGTTCGTTTTTGTTCCCAGTTTACTCAGACTCAACTCCTTCTTCTTGATTTCTTCTGAGTTGTTGTTTAAACGAAGTTTGGATGGTTTTTTTGAATAAGGTTGAAAGGAGAAGATTTGGAATGGTGTGTCTGGATTTGAGTGGAAAAGGGATTCATAAACAGAGACTGGGTTTAATTGTTGACTTTGAAAGAGGGTTTGGAATTGATGTGGGGTTCGGTTGAAGTTGTGGAGGCTTGAAGCTGCTTTTTTTTTACGGTTTGTGAAGGTTTTTAGGTTGGAGTGAGGTTTGTTGTTAGGTTTGAAGAACCAACAGTGGCGATTAATGGAAGAAGGTGCTGAACAGTGATGCGAAAATCGCCCACTATATGTTCGATGAAAGTTCTATTATGGCTTTGTGGGTTTAATGGAGTTTTCTGGGTGATTTATTGAAGTTTATTGATGAAGTTCTAAGGAGGAGTGGTGATATGTTAAAGAGATTGGAGTCTTGTTTGGTGAAATCTAGGCTTATTTTGGGATATGTTTCACGATTGATGTTCGAGTGCGTCGCGGTTTCGATTTCACAATGAGTGTTTGGGGGTTGTGAACAAAGATGAAGGGTTTGAATGTGTAGAGATGGTTACGGTGAGTTTCGTAGTGGAAGTGATGAGGGTGATGTACCACGGTCTATGATTATTTGTTCTGAGTTTGAAGGTAAGGGGTGGTAGCGAAAATCAGGGATATGTTGAGAGGTCGTTTTTGTTAACGAAGGTTGCGTTGAGAGGATGAAGGACAGATGTTTTCATGGGTTGGATGTTCTAATGGTGGTTGTAGGAAGATGTTTTTGAAGGAAGTTTTAATGGAGGTTTGAGGTGAAGTTTATTGATGTTGGTTGAACATTGAAGAAGGATGGACCAGAAAAGTTCCTTTGTGGTTTTTTTGGAGAGAGTGAAGAGTTGTGTGTGTGAGCAGAAAAACAGGAATGTTTGTGTTGAGTTATGAAATGGTTTTAAGCAAGCTTTTTTTTCTGTTAGTTGTCTGGTGTGAGTGAATTTGTGAGCTATTGTGTGTGGTTCTGCTGCAGCTTCACAGCAGTATGCCTATTCCATCCATTCCATTTTGGTGTAAATTTAAAGCAGGTTGTTGTGTTTTTTTTTGTTTTGTTGCAGCAGTTGTTTGTGGATTTGTAGCAGGGTTGGTCTGTAGCAGGCTGGTACAGCTTGTGCAGAGCTTGTCTGGCGTGCAAGTTTCATTATGGGATTTGTTTTACTAGGTTTTGCGTGGCTTGGTTTGTGGTGTGTTTGTTATGGGAAACAGAGAGAACTGGCAAAAAAGATGTATCCAACTTCACAAAAGACTTCAGTTTCTGCTTCTTTTTATAATGCTCTTGAAACTGGTGTTTGTTTTCAGCTAGTTTGAGCACTTTCTTGTTTAGGCTTCACGGGTGGCAATTTTGGTAACACCCAACTTGGTGAATCATTAAGCCACAGCCCTACACCAGTATCTTTGTGTTTGAAATCTGGACCTCTTGGATTCCTCTTGTCTAATCTATTATCCCACCATTTAGCTGGATTTTGCAACAAATCATTCCAGGACTCATCACCTTTTCTGTCCTTTGCTTGTTTGGATTTAACAGCTGGAACGTCAAATTCCAGCTCTTCTAGTTTAGACAGAACCCACTCTGGAGCCTTGTCAATCCAGATGGGAACGCTGCCATCCTTGCGCTTGAAGTCAGGGTACCTTGGACTCACCAATCCACTGCGTTTGCTGTCACGGAAATCCAGCCACTGTTTTGGATCATTTAGTAGGTAGTCCCAAGAATTTGACAAATAGTCGGGGTATTTCTTTGTGGTGGTTATTGTTTGTTTCAGTTCAGGTTGTAATTCACCATCTGTCTTGCTTTCGAGCGCTGCACCTTTTGGACTCTCCTTTGTTGAATGAACAACCTGCCATCTACTAGGTTTATTAAGGACATCCTTCCAGGATTTCCTTTTGTCAAGTTCCTCGGTTTGCTCGGAATGGATATCCTTTTCCAATGACTTGATTTCTTCATCGTCTTTTTCAGAAGAAGAATCCAATTTTTGCTTAGAAGTTAAAGAAGCCTTCTTCACCAGAGGATAATCTTGAACAAAGTTAAGGCTTTGCGCCATAACCTGAAACTGGTATTGAGGTTCGGAATGCTTAGAATCAGTACTAATTTGTCCAACAACATGAACAACATCTTTTGTTTGAGAGTTTTTTGGGTTAGGAAACCAAGGGGAGTTGAGAAAGTGAAGTGGTTGCATTATCAAAAGAAGTGGCACTCGTTGCAGCAGAAGGAGATGCAGCTGATCTTCCCAAAAGTTGTGTTGCTGATGTCTGTAACATCGAATTCTGGCCTCCCATATTATTTGATGACAGTGGATATTGAAGGTTTTGTGTATTGAAAAGCTGGTGCAAGGAAGTTTGTCGTTGGCGGTTCAGGTGGACGGAAATGAAAGGAGAGCTTGAGAGTGTGAGCTGGGTATTGGTGAACTGGTTATTGGTGGTGTGCGAAAGAGAAAGTCAGGTGAAAGATCGAATCTGGGCTGTTTTTAGGTACGAACCTGCGCTATTTTCCATTCTTCTTCCTGATACAATGACGTGTTTCAGTCATTCCCTCTTCTCCTCTCTCTATGTTTTGTTCTGATTTTCTTATACTGAAAAGGGGTTGTGGTGATGTTTTTGTTTACGTGACAGAAGAAAGCATAGTTAGCTGAAGAAGAAAGCAAATCAGAACTGTTTGTTGCAGAGCTCAAATCAGAGTTGAGTTGTTATTGAGTTGCTGCAGAAGGATCCATGTCGAATCACAGCCAAGCCGAGACAAAATTGAAACATACACACACTTCCACAAAACTTGATGTGATTTTCTGCTACCGGGAAATGGAACTGAAGGATGCTTAAGCGGTAGTGTTCAAAGCGGACGGAAATGGCGTTTCAACTTCTGTTATGGAAGGAAACCTTGAGTTTGGTGGTTTCTGTTTGAAGAATGTGAAACGGAGATGATGAAGGTTAAGTGAAGAGAATGTCACATTTTTGTTATTGGTTTGGTTTCAACATCTTCTCCTTTTACATATTTTCTGGTTCTAATTTCGAGTTCGGTTTTCCACAGGGGTCTGAAGCTGTTTGATTTTCTGGAAAATTATCTCAGGTTGAAGATCATGTTTCAAGTTGTTTATGGTTTGAACAGTTTGTGGAAACGATGATGGATTTTGAGTTTGATGAATTCTGTTGAGTTTGTTTGTTTGCAGGTTTTTTTTTCGGTTGGTAAAAGCTACAGGTTGAAGGTTGGGTTATGAAGAGAAGATGTTGTTTATGTGATGGAGAACATGGTTGGTTGGGTTGAAGATTCGTTGGAGTTTTGAAAGGAGAGGAAATCTGAAAGTGTTGAAGGAGAAGATTGAAGAGGATGATTTTCGGTTGATTTTGAGGAGGGGTTTTGGATGAACAGTGAAGGTTGTTAGAAGGAAGTGAGAGTTTTAGAGCAAGAAAGGGTTTTGGAGATTTGAAGAAGGGTTTGGTTTGTGGAATTATGTGATTTTTCCTGTTATTTTGTTTGAAATGAAGTTGAAGAAGTGGTAGACGGTGAAGGACTGTGTCACAGTGATGATTTGTAATGAAGCTGCGAGAAGGATATTCGGTGTATGGTCATGATATTCTTTTTGGAAAATATTTGCAATTGTGTGTGTTATGTAGAAACTGGTTTGGTTAAAAGTTGTTGGTTTTTGAGTGGTATTGGTATTCACATGTTTTTGTTCTCACTTGGTACAGATTATGCAGGCTGGTACGGTTTGATGTGTGTACGCTGGTTTTGGGTGGGAGACCAAAAGCATGTGCTACTGCTACTACCTCTGCGTGATGTTTTAAAGTTAATATTGGCCTTGTACCATTATCAGCAGCTTGTCTGGCCTGCTGTCTTCTTACCCTATCATCTGCTTTTTTTCTTTTTTTCAATTCATCTTTCTGCCTTTTCTCACTCACATCGTCTTGCTTGGTTTGTGTGGGTAACAACTTGTTTGCTGAAACTTTGTTTTAGGTTATCACCTCATACGAGTAGTACTGCGTTGCAGGTTTATGGGTGTGGAGCATGGCAATAGGCAAAGCAGCGGTACGAATTTGCAGGCTCTGGCATGTTGTTGCGGTACCGTTTTGTCTGGCATGGAGGTGTGGTTTGTACGAAGGCTGGAGTGGGGTCCCTCTGGTGGCTGCATTTTGGCTTATGGAAAGTCAATTTGATTTTTACCAATTTTGTGTGGGGTCATGTTTGTGCACTGCAGCAGTATTAGCAAGGTTTGGAGTTTTTGTCTTGTTGCAGCAAAGTATGTTTCCTTGACGGTACGGTTTTGTTGGCTGAAGAAAGGTGGGAACCACATGCCACATTGGTAGAAGGTCTCTTGTTTGTTCATGCCTGTAAGTTAGCGTGAGACATCACCTGGAGCCTCTTCTTACTATTATTTCTTGGCACTTGTTGTAATGATTTTTTGTTACAAATTGCAATTGTAATGTACTTCCAAATGTCATTTGTACCTCATATTTTTTCCTTTGAAAATTGACTTATTATCATAAACATACCATGGGCATCCGTTGTAAAACAAATTCCTGCATAATTGGGATTGGACTATTTGTGCCTTAGTTTTGATTTAACAACTTAAATGGAGCGCACTTAAAACCATTTCCATCTTACTTGAAATCCAACTCGAGATGAATGAATTAAAATTTGGTTTCTATGTTAACCACATTCAACCCAAAAATGAGTCATTCTTAAATATGGAATGGATTATAATCTTGAATCAATGAAACCAAAAAAATAAAGTTGAAATAATCTTGAACTTAAAGCCCCCTTTGAATTGTGACGAAACACAAAACTCACTTTTAATCTTTTTGGACGACATTATGGACCAAATGAACCTGTTTTGATCTTAAGGAATCACAATGCGCTGCATAAAATCTTAACTGGAGGGGGACAGATTCCATATGATTCTCCACCATGAAACATATAAGTTTAGCCCAGGCTGATAACTACACTGCCACTTTACCCAATCCTGAGTTCTGATGATTATCCACCTGACAACATGATACTGAAACCAAACACTTGTTTTATCAAGATTAGATCAAACTTCCACTGAATGCCCAAACCACACCTCACACTCCCAATCTGATAACAAGTTTTATCCTGATTAAAATTGAAACCCTAATTTCATCCTTTTTTGCCTAAGCATTGTTTAGATGAACCGAGTGACCATTTCCACTCCTCCATGACCTCTGAGGTATTCAACAAACTTCTACCTCATGCTCACACCAATGATAAAACCCTATGGACCCCTTGACAGTCTTCTGATGGTTTATACCAGTGCCTTTGCTTGAGCTCGAAACCAATAAAGATTTTCCTCTTGAGTGGTGCACAGACAAACACTTGATCCCCTGTAAATGTAGAATGTTATGTAATGCAATATGCTAGAACAATGAAATGAAACATAAACCAAGTAAAGAAGAGGTTGGTCAAATTTTGGGGTACAACAGCTGCCCCTATTCAAGCGACTTAGACCTGAAGGGATGAAAGGTAAGCGACTTTCAGACATTCAAGGTAAAAGACGGTTGAATACCCAAGGACCCGGAAATTTGACAACCGCGATACGAACTTCTGACATCGCCGCCAGACACCCATATTTAAGTAGAACGTCTGACCTCGCCGTCAGTTCCTTTAACAGCATCTAACCTCGCCGTCAGATCTCAGCGTCAAAATTATAAATCAACTGACTTTATCGTCGGTCTTCAATGTTTTCTGACTTCGTCGTCAAAAAATTTTTTTTTCAAAATCGTCTTCTGACTTCGCCTCCAATTCCCATATTAAATGGAACATATGACTTCACCGTCAGTCGTAAATCAAGTAAACATCTGACCTCACCGTCAATTCTCACATAACCTGACTTCGCTGTCATCTCTTAAAACAATCTTCTGACTTCGCCGTCATTTCCAACAGCTTTGACTTCGCCGTCAATCCTTAAAACAATTGGTAAAAGCATCTGACCTCACGGTCAGGCCTCGACATTAAGTCGGTAAAAAGATCTAACCTCGCCGTCAGTCCTCTGTTAAATACAAACAGATATTGAATCCAAAGATACGATCCTCCGACATCGCCGTCAAAACAAACTTTCAACCTCGCCGCTGAACAAACAATTACTTTTGACATCGCCGTCAAAACAAACTTTCAACATCGCCGCTGAATAAACAAATTATTCCGACATCGCCGCCAGAAACAAACATCCAACCTCGCCGCTGAACAAACAAATTATTCCGACATCGCCGCCAGAAACAAACATCCAACCTCGCCGCTGAACAAACAAATTATTCCGACATCGCCGCCAGAAACAAACTTCTCAACATCGCCGTTGAAGAAACAACTCATCTGACATCGCCGTCAGAAACACTCAACATCGCCGTTGAAGAATCAAATTACTTGACATCGCCGTCAAAAATAGACTTCTCAACATCGCCGTTGAAGAATGAAATCACTTGACCTCGCCGTCAAAACAAACTTCTCAACATCGCCGTTGAAGAAACAACTCATCTGACCTCGCCGTCAAAACAAACTTCTCAACATCGCCGTTGAAGAACCAAATCACTTGACCTCGCCGTCAAAACAAACTTCTCAACATCGCCGTTGAAGAATGAAATCACTTGACCTCGCCGTCAAAACAAACTTCTCAACATCGCCGTTGAAGAATGAAATCACTTGACCTCGCCGTCAAAACAAACTTCTCAACATCGCCGTTGAAGAAACAACTCATCTGACCTCGCCGTCAAAACAAACTTCTCAACATCGCCGTTGAAGAACCAAATCACTTGACCTCGCCGTCAAAACAAACTTCTCAACATCGCCGTTGAAGAAACAACTCATCTGACCTCGCCGTCAAAACAAATATTCAGCATTACCGCTGAAGAATCAAATCATCTAACATCGCCGTCAGAAACAAACTTCTCAACATCGCCGTTGAAGAATATAAATACTTGACCTCGCCGTCAAAACAAACTTTCAACATCGCCGTTGGAGAAACCAACTACTTGACCTCGCCGCCAAGCCTTCGCTAAATATAAGCGAGCGACAAGATTCGAACGAAATTAAGACCATCCATTGGTGATAATCACAAAATAACTCCGCTGGGGAAACACCATGAGCTGGGGCCTAGCCAACACACGGGCAAAGATACTAATCATCTGCGAGATTCGCTTGAAACAAAAGGGTAACGACCTGGCTTGTGTCTCATATGCATATGTTTGAATATGACGAAATGCTCCATTCAATTATGGAAATGCTTCGCGTTTGGGTGGATGCTATGCATGTATGTAGATGCAAATGAACCAACTTTAGCAAAATAAATGCTAAAGAGAAAGAGCCAACTCCGTTGAGTCAGAGCTAGATACGCCTTAGCGCAAATAAACTCATGCTGGGGAATGCAAGCCGTGGATGGCCTCCGAGAAAACTTCTGGGTAAAACTGCTCCGTTAAGAACAAAACCACTCTGCTGGGGATCCAAATCAAACTCTGCTGCGGAAAACGTCCCGTATGGCTTATCAGCCTACAACTCTTCTGGGGATCAAGCAACTTGGCTGGAGGCAACAACTCCACTCTACCGGGGAAATCGGCTATGAATGATTAGCCAGAATAGCTCTACTGGGGAAACACAGCAGATTGCTGAGGAATAGCTCCATTCTGTCGGAGGTTGAACCCACTATCTGCTAGGGATGTTGAATAAGATTTACTGGGAGGACTATCCCACACTCTCTCTGCTGGGGATGGAGATGAACGATCTCTGAGTCAGCCCTACTCTGTGGGGAGGAAGATTAATTCCACTGACTTGGCTGGGGATTAGATAAGGAGGGAATCAACATCAATCTCTGCTTGGGGAAAGTGAGAAGTAAACTTCAACAATACTTCCGTTTGAGGAATGAGTCAATGACCTAGACTCTGAGGGGATAAAAGTCAACCATTTAGACTCTGTGGGGATAACAGTATGGCGCTCGCCCTACTGCTGGGAAAATAAACCCAAATCTGCTTCTATAACTCTGATGAGCTCTGAAGATATGGAGAGGAACACATCTCCGTTGTTTACGATTTTGCCCCAGCCTGTGAGACTTTTGTAAAAAACCTTCCTCGAAAGGAAACCTGAAATTTCGGTACCCTGATGGTTAGATATGAACTGCCCCAGCGCTTCGAACCCCGAAGAAGTGCTTCAAGTTATTTTCCTTTCTGGACAAGGATAGTCTTTGTGCTCTCCGGGTGACCTGCCCCAGCTTTGAAGTGATTTGCCCCTGATTGGCTGATTTGTAGAGAAGTGCCCCTGGCTTCGAGAGATTTACCTAATCTCGACCTGATTGCCCCAGATTAGCGGCATCTAGGAATGCCTGACTCTGCTTACGTTTACCTGACGTGACCTGCCCCTGCTCAAAGGAGTATTCAGACGTTCTATATCTTATTCCTATCAAACTTTGCATTGTAGAAACTTTCCTGATGTCAAATGCTTTCTCGCAAGTAAAACAAATTGTTTTGCAAAAGATAATATTAATGCAATGCATATGACAGTTTTGAAATCCAAGTCTGGTCACTGGAAAAAAGTGTGGCATTTAGTGAACGAATCACTTATCAGAAATATCAATATCCATACCCATAGGGTAAGAAAAATCCTTTTAGGAGTCAGTTTCGACGCGATCTTTACCGAAGTATGCTTTCAAAACAAACCTGCTTCAATTAGGACTTTTGAAGGTTGTAACTTGGTCAGGTTCACGGTTGGAAAGAAAGGATATGAGGCTCAAAGTTCTGTTTAACCCACCCACTCTCCTTAATATTCTTCAATCCTATGTTCAGCTAATTCGACACAAGCGCTCACCCCTCAAAGGTTGAATGACTGGAGTGATGGTTCGGGAAACCACAAATTTTTGGAGTGACAGTCATTCGCTTTTCGTCTTTGGTGCCTGGAGTCACACGACTTGTTTTTCATCATATTCATTCCCTATTTTCCCTGGACTGACTCTTTTGAGTATATCATTGATTTCAAAGTCCAACGGGATGCCCTTAATTTTTGCCTAAGCCATTTGTTTTCAAGTTATCGACTTAGCGGGCTTTTTTCTCTTCTTTTTTTGTGAACAAGTCGTGTGACACCGGCTTGTCTGACCTGTTAAAAGGGATTGTGACTGTTCCACTCTTTGGTCAGTAATGGATAACCACTGTGGTTTTTTAGGTACGACCTATACAGGTGGCGATTGATCCTCGAACGGACGCTCCGTTTGTAATTCAGATGTTTTAGTCGAATTAACTGACACCTATCCTGCCCTAGGTTAAGATTGAGGTTTTTTCGTTTTCAGAAAGAAACTCCTACAACTAGGCTCAAAGGGGTTGACAAGGGATTAACATCCTTATATCTCCTGTGTTTAGGGATTTGAAACAATGCCTGTACATCATCAGCAGAGATTTTATTCAAAAGCATACATTCGGAAGCTTGCGCGTCTTTCAATTTCGTCATCCTCCCTCAAGGAATTCCGCTTAAACAAGCGTTTGACATTAATGGAAAAGCAATATTGAGTGAACACGAATGGACTTAATCAAAACATGCACATTCATTTCATTATCATTATCAATCGAAAACAAACACGTCTTACAAATGAAATTTGCAAATAAGTTCACACTTAAACAGAAAAGAAACTACAAATGCAAAGGAATAACATAATAGAAAGATTGCCAGCTTCGGGGAACTGGGCTTTCATTCTTGACTTGCTGCTGAACCAGCCATCTTTAGAATTGTTCGCCAAAGTCATCTTGATAATCTTCTGAACACCCGCTCTCGGTGAGTCCCTCCATAACATTAGTTGCCGAACCCACATGACTGGACAAAGGGAGATCGTTGATCTGGATACCCTGAGGTGTGATTGAGAACATGTTGGAGTCAAGCAAAGTTTGAATCTTGCTTCTTAGCACCTTACAGTCTTCGGTTGAATGCCCCTGCGCCCCAACATGGTACTCACAGCGGGCGTCGACATCAGAACCTGGCGTATGTGGATGAATCTCTGGATCAGTGTTTTTCGGCACAATCAAACCAACTTTGATCAAGTCTGGCAATATCTGACTGTACGACAACGGCAACTGAGTGAAATGTCTCTCTGGCTTCCTTGGCCTTCGTCGGGCGTGCTGACGCGGCTGATGACAGTATGACTGCTGACTCTGGCGGGGAACAGATGTCTGATGCAAAGACCCAAAGGATCGTTGACTCTGAATAGTTGAGACATCGGGAGACTGAGTCTGAGGTATCGGGGACTCCCTTCGTTCAGGAACTTTCATTCTTAGGCTTGGCCTAGGAACGGGCAATAGCTGCGGGCAGGGAGACTCTAGGGTCACAGATTGCAAGACAGGCTCCTGACCTGATGCAACTTCAGGGGAGAGAATGGGAACATCCACATCTTCTGGAATAAGACCATTGCTCGGCATGAACTCAAATGCTCTTGAATCGATCAAATCCTGAACCTTGTGCTTAAAGGCTTTGCAGTTCTCGATATTATGCCCCGGTGCCCCAGAATGGAAATCACAATGGGCATATCCATCATAGCCTTGTGGTGGCTCGCCAGTCAACGGAGCCATAGTCCGGAGTTTAACCAACCGAAGTTGAAGCAAGAGTTGCAACATCTGAGCATAAGTCATAGGGATCTGGTTGAACATTCTGTCGGACTGCTTCGTCCTTTGAGCATACCTCATAATCCTAGGATTGTCTCGGGAAACAGAAAGTAGTTGTGTAAGATATCTTTGAGGCACTTCACGCCTTGGGAGAGGTTCCACATGTAAAGGTGGGATGGCCATCCCTGCTGCAGCTTCGGGCACATGATCGCCTTCCTTTCTCAACACATTCCTCATGACTTCTGTTATCAGGCCCATCTGAGTCTTCAACTGATGGACTTCTTCTCTAAGCACTTTCTGATCCTGAAACAAAACTTGCATGTCCGTCATGAATTGTCCCATTTGGCTTCGGATTCCCCTCAACTCTTCTCGAATTTGTTCCATGGTCGTCTCTGTTGGTTTCCTTTGGGTGGAATGATCTTCAATTCTGGAACAAGCCGGATGGAAAACCACATGAAGCAATTACGTCCACAAAATTAGAACACCTCTATGCAAATGAATAATGATGCAATATGCAAGGCATGTAAAGAAATGCAAATGAATATGCAAATGCAACTGGGGATCAAATGTTGTTGCGTTGTTGACTGTGACGGACCAGCGCTTCGCCTTGAGACCAAACAACATTAGTACAAGGATCCTACTGTAACTGTTCCTACTGACAAACAGGTAGGATGAAGGTCAAAGTTTTTCCTGCAAGACAGCACAACGAGATACCTCTCACCTCGGGTGAGCAATCTATTGGTTTAAGAGGGTATTCCAAAGGCTTTTCAAACAAAGTCCCATGCACTAACCCTCAAAAGTTTCCCATCATAACGACTACTCGTAAGACGGTAATCCCTTCAAAAAGGATGAACACAGCGTCATGTTTTAGTAACCTTTGGAATAAGGTTCTACAAAGGTCCTCAGAATCGCGGACTCCCAAGTTGAAGGTAAGAACGTCATTACGACTACACGTAAGACATAATTATTCCAACGGGGTCTCATCTGAGCGGTGGAATTCGATCCAACTCAACGAGTCCTAAGTCTCGCAAATCAGAAAGAAACCACCTCCTAACTTAGTGCATACTTGAAAGCTCGGGTAGAAAGCTTTATCCTCACAACCCAAACCAAATGAACCCCACAAGTTAAAAACATAAAACAGATAGCAGAACAAAATAAAGCACAAATGCGACAAACAAAATAGGCGTGGCTTGCTAGATCATCTCCCCAGCAGAGTCGCCAGCTGTCGCTACTCGAAAAATGCATCGCGCAACGACGGGGAGGCGAAAAGAAAGGACAGAAGAGTCGCCACCGAACTTTATTTATCCCATGAGGGGGAAAGGAAAATATCGAGAAAACCTTAAGAAAGAAAAGGATAAGATGGTCTCGCAACCAAGAACGGGTTCGGAAGCCGGTTATGCGAGGGGAAGGTATTAGCACCCCTCGCATCCATCGTACTCGATGGGAACCTTTTGTTTGTCGATGTGTGAATTTATTTGCCTAAATAATATGTTATAAAAGAGTGTTCCAAAATAAGATAGAAGGGTTTAGAAACAGGGAGAGAGAGGTAACGGAGGGTAGTGGAGAAAGAACGGACTCGGTAGGACTTCGTGGTCCTAGGCCTACGTATTCTCAACATGCAAGAGAAATCAGAGCAACGTAGTTCGTGCCTACGGATATAGGGGGTAAGTGTGCTCGGCAAGGATTGTGGCCCTTGTGCCTACGTATCTTTACTTGAAAAAGTAAAGAATCAGAGCAGCCGTAGTTCGGCCTACGGTTGATGGGTGAGTTTTGGTAGACGATGCTATCGTGCGCATTCTAGCAGTTAGGTGTATTGCTGCTCGCTCGTTGGAGACTTAGGCGTTACCTGTTTGCGGTAGAACGGACGTAGCATGCCTTTCTGGGAAAGGGTGAAAAAGAAAAAGGGTGCTCGCTAGGATATTGCAATCCTATGCCTACGTATTCTCAACATGCAAGAGAAATCAGAGCAACGTAGTTCGTGCCTACGGTGCGGATAACCGGTGTGTTTTGTGGATGATGTTATCGTACGCGTTCTAGCAGTTAGGTGTATTGCTGCTCGCTCGTTGGAGACTTAGGCGTTACCTGTTTGCGGTAGAACGGACGTAACATATCCTTTTGAAAGATTGATTAGTTTTCGCCACGCGGGGCAAGGAGTCACGTTTGATTGATTGGATTGTTTTTAGGGGGAGAGACATGTCCTCGGATAGTAACCCCTACGGGTAGTACCCAATTCTTTGTCTCAAAGTTTTTGTTATAAAAAGGTGTGGCGAACGAGGCGTCTTCGTATTGAAAGACGAGCGTCGAAACCACCCTCACTACAGTGGGCATCCCAACACTCGGAGAGGAAGAAGACTACACTTAATCCTCTCTCTTTAATTCAATGCGAAGAGAACTTCATTCTTTTATTAATGATGATTTAGGTTTTGAATGGTAAGTGCTTTGCGACAGAGAACCCTACGGTAAACGTCAGCACTCGGGATAGGAGAAGGCCTACGCCTAACCACTCCACGACCATTCAAGCTTTTGTTACGAAAAGATTTGAAAATGCACTCGGTACAGGACCGAGGTTTTAGGTGAGAAAGATTACGGAAGGAAGTCGTGAAAATGAGATGGGGGATAAAAAGCGTGTCTTCGTATCGAAAGACAAGTGCCGAGACCACCCTCACTACAGTGGGCATCCCAACACTCGAAGAAGAAGAGGTCTACACCCAATCTTCTCTTCTTAATTCGATACAAAGAGAAAACAATTTATTACCGAAAGTATACTCAGTACGAGACCGAGGTTTTATGAGGAAATGTTGGAAGCGTCTTTGTATTGACAGACGAGCATCGGGACCACCCTCACTACAGTGGGCATCCCTACACTCGGAAAAGAAGGGGTCTACACCCAATCCTCTCGTCGAATTCAATACAAAGAAAAGATTTTAAGGAGGTGAGGTTTGAAAATGGACAGGAAGCATCTTCGTATTGAAAGACGAGTGCCGGAACCACCCTCACTACAGTGGGTATCCCAACACTCGGAGAGGAAGAAAGTCTACACTTAATCCCCTCTTTTAACTCAATACGAAGATGATTTGATTTTGAAAACTGTTTGACAAAGTTTTTGAATCGAGTCAGGACAAATAATGAAGAGAGAAAAGGGGTGGTCTCAGATCCAACATTACCTATCAATAATTTGACTAGTAATGAATTACGGAGGTCTCGTCATCGACCAAAACAGAAAATGGGACAAGATGCCCAATAACAAAAGAGAAAGAGATCTATCTAAAATATGAAATAAACTTCTAAATAAAATGTATATATAAAAACTCTAAAATATATAATATACAATATACATTTTAAATATAAAGTAAATAATATATATACAAAATAAAATTTAAGAAAACAATATATAACAATAATTACATAATATATAAAAAATTTAAAAAGTAAAATAAATAAGTAAATAAATAAACAAGTGGATATGCTCAGCACACAAAGCCACGTTTAAAATAAAACAAAGAAAACATCCAGTCCAAGCCAACAATTTTGGATCCGTGAAAACGCAGAAGAAAAGGGCGGTGAGTAAACCTACCTCTCTCGTTTCCGTCGTGATGGTTTCACCAGCTTGAATCATATCTGTTTCAACCCACGCCTTGTCTCTCGCTCTAACCATGATTCCTCCCTCAATGTTTGCTCTATTTCGTTTCCGAGTTCGTTTTTGTTCCCAGTTTACTCAGACTCAACTCCTTCTTCTTGATTTCTTCTGAGTTGTTGTTTAAACGAAGTTTGGATGGTTTTTTTGAATAAGGTTGAAAGGAGAAGATTTGGAATGGTGTGTCTGGATTTGAGTGGAAAAGGGATTCATAAACAGAGACTGGGTTTAATTGTTGACTTTGAAAGAGGGTTTGGAATTGATGTGGGGTTCGGTTGAAGTTGTGGAGGCTTGAAGCTGCTTTTTTTTTACGGTTTGTGAAGGTTTTTAGGTTGGAGTGAGGTTTGTTGTTAGGTTTGAAGAACCAACAGTGGCGATTAATGGAAGAAGGTGCTGAACAGTGATGCGAAAATCGCCCACTATATGTTCGATGAAAGTTCTATTATGGCTTTGTGGGTTTAATGGAGTTTTCTGGGTGATTTATTGAAGTTTATTGATGAAGTTCTAAGGAGGAGTGGTGATATGTTAAAGAGATTGGAGTCTTGTTTGGTGAAATCTAGGCTTATTTTGGGATATGTTTCACGATTGATGTTCGAGTGCGTCGCGGTTTCGATTTCACAATGAGTGTTTGGGGGTTGTGAACAAAGATGAAGGGTTTGAATGTGTAGAGATGGTTACGGTGAGTTTCGTAGTGGAAGTGATGAGGGTGATGTACCACGGTCTATGATTATTTGTTCTGAGTTTGAAGGTAAGGGGTGGTAGCGAAAATCAGGGATATGTTGAGAGGTCGTTTTTGTTAACGAAGGTTGCGTTGAGAGGATGAAGGACAGATGTTTTCATGGGTTGGATGTTCTAATGGTGGTTGTAGGAAGATGTTTTTGAAGGAAGTTTTAATGGAGGTTTGAGGTGAAGTTTATTGATGTTGGTTGAACATTGAAGAAGGATGGACCAGAAAAGTTCCTTTGTGGTTTTTTTGGAGAGAGTGAAGAGTTGTGTGTGTGAGCAGAAAAACAGGAATGTTTGTGTTGAGTTATGAAATGGTTTTAAGCAAGCTTTTTTTTCTGTTAGTTGTCTGGTGTGAGTGAATTTGTGAGCTATTGTGTGTGGTTCTGCTGCAGCTTCACAGCAGTATGCCTATTCCATCCATTCCATTTTGGTGTAAATTTAAAGCAGGTTGTTGTGTTTTTTTTTGTTTTGTTGCAGCAGTTGTTTGTGGATTTGTAGCAGGGTTGGTCTGTAGCAGGCTGGTACAGCTTGTGCAGAGCTTGTCTGGCGTGCAAGTTTCATTATGGGATTTGTTTTACTAGGTTTTGCGTGGCTTGGTTTGTGGTGTGTTTGTTATGGGAAACAGAGAGAACTGGCAAAAAAGATGTATCCAACTTCACAAAAGACTTCAGTTTCTGCTTCTTTTTATAATGCTCTTGAAACTGGTGTTTGTTTTCAGCTAGTTTGAGCACTTTCTTGTTTAGGCTTCACGGGTGGCAATTTTGGTAACACCCAACTTGGTGAATCATTAAGCCACAGCCCTACACCAGTATCTTTGTGTTTGAAATCTGGACCTCTTGGATTCCTCTTGTCTAATCTATTATCCCACCATTTAGCTGGATTTTGCAACAAATCATTCCAGGACTCATCACCTTTTCTGTCCTTTGCTTGTTTGGATTTAACAGCTGGAACGTCAAATTCCAGCTCTTCTAGTTTAGACAGAACCCACTCTGGAGCCTTGTCAATCCAGATGGGAACGCTGCCATCCTTGCGCTTGAAGTCAGGGTACCTTGGACTCACCAATCCACTGCGTTTGCTGTCACGGAAATCCAGCCACTGTTTTGGATCATTTAGTAGGTAGTCCCAAGAATTTGACAAATAGTCGGGGTATTTCTTTGTGGTGGTTATTGTTTGTTTCAGTTCAGGTTGTAATTCACCATCTGTCTTGCTTTCGAGCGCTGCACCTTTTGGACTCTCCTTTGTTGAATGAACAACCTGCCATCTACTAGGTTTATTAAGGACATCCTTCCAGGATTTCCTTTTGTCAAGTTCCTCGGTTTGCTCGGAATGGATATCCTTTTCCAATGACTTGATTTCTTCATCGTCTTTTTCAGAAGAAGAATCCAATTTTTGCTTAGAAGTTAAAGAAGCCTTCTTCACCAGAGGATAATCTTGAACAAAGTTAAGGCTTTGCGCCATAACCTGAAACTGGTATTGAGGTTCGGAATGCTTAGAATCAGTACTAATTTGTCCAACAACATGAACAACATCTTTTGTTTGAGAGTTTTTTGGGTTAGGAAACCAAGGGGAGTTGAGAAAGTGAAGTGGTTGCATTATCAAAAGAAGTGGCACTCGTTGCAGCAGAAGGAGATGCAGCTGATCTTCCCAAAAGTTGTGTTGCTGATGTCTGTAACATCGAATTCTGGCCTCCCATATTATTTGATGACAGTGGATATTGAAGGTTTTGTGTATTGAAAAGCTGGTGCAAGGAAGTTTGTCGTTGGCGGTTCAGGTGGACGGAAATGAAAGGAGAGCTTGAGAGTGTGAGCTGGGTATTGGTGAACTGGTTATTGGTGGTGTGCGAAAGAGAAAGTCAGGTGAAAGATCGAATCTGGGCTGTTTTTAGGTACGAACCTGCGCTATTTTCCATTCTTCTTCCTGATACAATGACGTGTTTCAGTCATTCCCTCTTCTCCTCTCTCTATGTTTTGTTCTGATTTTCTTATACTGAAAAGGGGTTGTGGTGATGTTTTTGTTTACGTGACAGAAGAAAGCATAGTTAGCTGAAGAAGAAAGCAAATCAGAACTGTTTGTTGCAGAGCTCAAATCAGAGTTGAGTTGTTATTGAGTTGCTGCAGAAGGATCCATGTCGAATCACAGCCAAGCCGAGACAAAATTGAAACATACACACACTTCCACAAAACTTGATGTGATTTTCTGCTACCGGGAAATGGAACTGAAGGATGCTTAAGCGGTAGTGTTCAAAGCGGACGGAAATGGCGTTTCAACTTCTGTTATGGAAGGAAACCTTGAGTTTGGTGGTTTCTGTTTGAAGAATGTGAAACGGAGATGATGAAGGTTAAGTGAAGAGAATGTCACATTTTTGTTATTGGTTTGGTTTCAACATCTTCTCCTTTTACATATTTTCTGGTTCTAATTTCGAGTTCGGTTTTCCACAGGGGTCTGAAGCTGTTTGATTTTCTGGAAAATTATCTCAGGTTGAAGATCATGTTTCAAGTTGTTTATGGTTTGAACAGTTTGTGGAAACGATGATGGATTTTGAGTTTGATGAATTCTGTTGAGTTTGTTTGTTTGCAGGTTTTTTTTTCGGTTGGTAAAAGCTACAGGTTGAAGGTTGGGTTATGAAGAGAAGATGTTGTTTATGTGATGGAGAACATGGTTGGTTGGGTTGAAGATTCGTTGGAGTTTTGAAAGGAGAGGAAATCTGAAAGTGTTGAAGGAGAAGATTGAAGAGGATGATTTTCGGTTGATTTTGAGGAGGGGTTTTGGATGAACAGTGAAGGTTGTTAGAAGGAAGTGAGAGTTTTAGAGCAAGAAAGGGTTTTGGAGATTTGAAGAAGGGTTTGGTTTGTGGAATTATGTGATTTTTCCTGTTATTTTGTTTGAAATGAAGTTGAAGAAGTGGTAGACGGTGAAGGACTGTGTCACAGTGATGATTTGTAATGAAGCTGCGAGAAGGATATTCGGTGTATGGTCATGATATTCTTTTTGGAAAATATTTGCAATTGTGTGTGTTATGTAGAAACTGGTTTGGTTAAAAGTTGTTGGTTTTTGAGTGGTATTGGTATTCACATGTTTTTGTTCTCACTTGGTACAGATTATGCAGGCTGGTACGGTTTGATGTGTGTACGCTGGTTTTGGGTGGGAGACCAAAAGCATGTGCTACTGCTACTACCTCTGCGTGATGTTTTAAAGTTAATATTGGCCTTGTACCATTATCAGCAGCTTGTCTGGCCTGCTGTCTTCTTACCCTATCATCTGCTTTTTTTCTTTTTTTCAATTCATCTTTCTGCCTTTTCTCACTCACATCGTCTTGCTTGGTTTGTGTGGGTAACAACTTGTTTGCTGAAACTTTGTTTTAGGTTATCACCTCATACGAGTAGTACTGCGTTGCAGGTTTATGGGTGTGGAGCATGGCAATAGGCAAAGCAGCGGTACGAATTTGCAGGCTCTGGCATGTTGTTGCGGTACCGTTTTGTCTGGCATGGAGGTGTGGTTTGTACGAAGGCTGGAGTGGGGTCCCTCTGGTGGCTGCATTTTGGCTTATGGAAAGTCAATTTGATTTTTACCAATTTTGTGTGGGGTCATGTTTGTGCACTGCAGCAGTATTAGCAAGGTTTGGAGTTTTTGTCTTGTTGCAGCAAAGTATGTTTCCTTGACGGTACGGTTTTGTTGGCTGAAGAAAGGTGGGAACCACATGCCACATTGGTAGAAGGTCTCTTGTTTGTTCATGCCTGTAAGTTAGCGTGAGACATCACCTGGAGCCTCTTCTTACTATTATTTCTTGGCACTTGTTGTAATGATTTTTTGTTACAAATTGCAATTGTAATGTACTTCCAAATGTCATTTGTACCTCATATTTTTTCCTTTGAAAATTGACTTATTATCATAAACATACCATGGGCATCCGTTGTAAAACAAATTCCTTCATAATTGGGATTGGACTATTTGTGCCTTAGTTTTGATTTAACAACTTAAATGGAGCGCACTTAAAACCATTTCCATCTTACTTGAAATCCAACTCGAGATGAATGAATTAAAATTTGGTTTCTATGTTAACCACATTCAACCCAAAAATGAGTCATTCTTAAATATGGAATGGATTATAATCTTGAATCAATGAAACCAAAAAAATAAAGTTGAAATAATCTTGAACTTAAAGCCCCCTTTGAATTGTGACGAAACACAAAACTCACTTTTAATCTTTTTGGACGACATTATGGACCAAATGAACCTGTTTTGATCTTAAGGAATCACAATGCGCTGCATAAAATCTTAACTGGAGGGGGACAGATTCCATATGATTCTCCACCATGAAACATATAAGTTTAGCCCAGGCTGATAACTACACTGCCACTTTACCCAATCCTGAGTTCTGATGATTATCCACCTGACAACATGATACTGAAACCAAACACTTGTTTTATCAAGATTAGATCAAACTTCCACTGAATGCCCAAACCACACCTCACACTCCCAATCTGATAACAAGTTTTATCCTGATTAAAATTGAAACCCTAATTTCATCCTTTTTTGCCTAAGCATTGTTTAGATGAACCGAGTGACCATTTCCACTCCTCCATGACCTCTGAGGTATTCAACAAACTTCTACCTCATGCTCACACCAATGATAAAACCCTATGGACCCCTTGACAGTCTTCTGATGGTTTATACCAGTGCCTTTGCTTGAGCTCGAAACCAATAAAGATTTTCCTCTTGAGTGGTGCACAGACAAACACTTGATCCCCTGTAAATGTAGAATGTTATGTAATGCAATATGCTAGAACAATGAAATGAAACATAAACCAAGTAAAGAAGAGGTTGGTCAAATTTTGGGGTACAACAGTTAGGATTGTATAGTATTCGTTTGGGATACATTTGTGTATGTATCTTTTGATAATGTGTTGTAAATATGAATGATAAGGTGAACCAAACTGAATTATGTATCTAAATGATGACATGTCTTAAGTAATTCAATGTTTTAATCTTCCGCTTTTATTTCTAAATATTGATTTGTGGGTGTAAGGACTAAGTTCCTCTGTTGAACTACCCCACTGTTGCATGTCTTTTATAGAGCAGGTGATGTATGTTATTTTGGTGAATGATGTGGCATACTTCTTTTATACCATGCTTCAAATTTACTCTGATGAAAATTTATTATGTGATTTATTTTATTTGTTTATTTGGGGGTCTAGAAGGGGGTGTTACACAACACGCCACGTAAGCAAGTCAAAGTCAGCCCTAATTGAAATCAAATCTCACGTGTTGGATCCAATTACTGAGTCAAGGGAGTCAGCCAGATCGTGTGGCTAGGAAGTCATCTTCCTCATTCAAACCCTCAGATGGAAGGAAAGTTCAGGTGGTGGCCAGAGAAGACTCCGGTCGTCTTCTCCAGCGAGGGGAACAAGGCTCTGAGTAAAACTTCACCAATTCCAACAAACCTTATATGAAAAATCATCTACAACTCACGAGGATCATGAATCCAAGGTTAATTTTCCTTAATTCCTCACAACCAATTCAAATCAAAGCTAAACAGAAATGCTCATCAAAACCAAAAGTTCACAAACTTCACTCAATTTGGTCCAGAAATCATCTAGAGGTTATGGAGATTACATATCAATTAATGATTAAGCAAAATAACACAAGAACAAGCCATATCAGATCCAAACAGTTTTGAGCTTCATCCAACAATCATCACAAATGCCAGTTTGTTTTAGTGATTAATGATCTACATGTTGTCTAGGTCTCAAATATGTAAAAATGGCAGAGAATCAATGCATATTCAGAGAGTAAGGTTGAATTGTAAATACCTAGTGGAGAACTTCCACTGAGCCTTCAATTGATGCTTAAGCTTGAAGAAAAGTATCCATAAATGTTCAGTGATCTTCAATGAAGCCTTTGCAACCTTTAATTTTGCTTGAATCTTGCTAAATCTCAAAATTCAAAATTCAAATTTTCGCCACTTTTTCAAAATGCTCTAGCTCCAATTCTTTAACCAAATCGTGTTCTGAGCATTTGTTCATGGTAAAAACCTTTTATGTGATGGATTTGGAAAGAAGTTAAGCCCAATGGCAGTCCCTAGAGCCCAATTGCATATCCATGGAATTTGAGTTTTTTCACTTGTCATGTGCACGAAATCTGTACCAATTTGGCTCCAAAATGATGCATTTTGCTTGCTGATGACATGCGGAGTGTGAAGGGCTGGGATTTGATCCTTGTTTGATCTCAATGGTTGATGTTTCAAGTGTAACTTAAGCTTGAAGAAAGCTTGAAAATGGCTCATCAAAACTCACCCAATTCAAATTCTATTATTTCCATTATGCTTGAAATATAATTTGCACTCAAAATATGTATCTACTTGCACAAAAATGATCCATAATGAATTAAATCCAATTTCCTCATTTTAAATCCTTTTCCATGAAAATCAATTTAGAAAGTCACCATTCCAAGCCAAATTCATGACTTCTCAATGCTTGGTTAAACAATTGACACCATTTGGAGCACATTTGATGTTGGAAAAATCTTCATTTGAAGTGTGCAAGTTGGTGAAATGGACCTATAATTTTATGACCTATAATCTCACTTTCCCAAAATACCCCTGACTTGCAAGTCTCATAACTTGAGCTCTACAAATCAGATGAAAGACTTCTAGTACTCTTTATAAAGCTAAGACCAATACCTACAACTTTCATGTTGTCCAAATGTTGAGGAGAAACATACTTCTAGGTCAAAAATGGCTTGGAAGTTGGTTGACTTTTGTTGACCAAAATCACATTCATCTGATGACCTGTAACTTGTCTGCATCATAACTTGAGTTCTACAAATCCAATCAAGGACTTCTAGTACTTAAAAGAAATCTAAGAAAATTCTCTACAAGTTCCATGTTGGTCAAAAGTTAAGATGAAACTTGTATCTTGAGATAGGTGGTCTTAAAATTGGGGACTAAACAAGGGATTTTACACTGATAAGCTTAGAAACCCTAGCTCAATATCTTCTCACACTCTTGAATATTGATGAATTGATCTTGAAATGATCTCTTAGGTGTCTCAACATAACATTCCATGATCATAGTTGCTTGGAATTGAGTCTTAATCTCCTCAAGACTCACAGTTGGCTGAGGATTAACCAGATGAAAACCCTAGGTGCAACATTCTTGACTGTGGCTTCTTCCACCTCACACACCAACTTGAATAAGCTCCAACATGGCTCTCAAAACACTCAATGAGCTCTCTCAACATCCCATATATATAATCATGAATTCACAATCCTCTGATGATCTTAAATTGGCCTCCAAGTTAGGAGCTGACCCACATACATCCATCAATCCTTTCAAAGAACATTGACCACTTCTAGATGACCTGATGACCATTAAAACTTGAGTAGCACCCCTTGCTTAGGCTCAACCCTTTGAGTAGACTCCTCTTGCTATGCACAACCTCTTGATCCCTTGTTAAATGAAAAATTCTATGCAATGCAAATGCTAGAAAGAAATGAAACACAAGCCAAGTTAAGAAAAGGTTGAGCAAATTTTGGGGTACAACACTCGGCTGATCTATTTTGAAGAAACCCGTTCTTGGTTGTCAGTTCTCGCCTAACCTATCTAATTCAGATCCAGGGTTTGTTTTCCCCAGTATAAGTCCAATCGTACTTGGCACACCCGGTTATCCCCAGCGGAGTTTTCTTGTGGTTAGAAGCTTATCAAATTCTGTTGATTCGGCCATCTGTGTTTGTCTGGCGGCGATGTCAGATGTTTCATCCCCAATCAGAGTTTGCAGTTCTATTTCTGCGATTGGCAAATTTCCGGGTTCTTTGGTATTCAACCGTCTTTTACCTTGATTGTCTGAAAGTCGTTCACTTTTCGCCCAGTCAGGTCCAAGTCGCTTGAATAGGGGCAGCTGTTGTACTCCAAATTTTGCCCAACCTTTTTCTAACTTAGTTTATGTTTCATCTCATTGTTCTAGCATTTGCATTTGCATGTCATTGTTAATTTGCAGGGGATCAGGAGAGGTATGCATAACAAGAGAAGGTTACCCAGGGTCTAAGCCTAAGCATGAGGTTTTATTCAAGTGGTCAAGTGTTTATCATCATCAGGAGAAGGTCAAAGCTCTCTGAGAAAGGAGATGGATGTGTGTGGTATAGCTCCTATCTTGGAGGCCAAATGAAGATTATTGGAGGATTGTGAGTCCATGGTTATGGATGGAGAATGTTGTGGGAGCCCATGGAGTGCCTTGAGAGCCATTGTAGAACTTATCCAAGTTGTTATATCATGTACCAGAGGTTGCAGTCAGAGGATTGTACACCTAGGGTTTCATCTGCCTAGTGCAAAGTCAACTAGAGATTTGAAGTGGTTTGAGACTTAATTCCAATTCATTGTGATCATGGAAAGTTATATTGAGACATCTAGGATGTTATTTAAAGGTCAATTTAAGAAGAATCAAGAGTGTGAGAAGTTACTAAGTTAGGGTTTCAGAGGTTTGTTAGTGTAAAATCCCTTGCTTAGTGCCTAACTTCAAGACCACATATTTCAAGATACAAGTTTAATCTCACTTTGATGCCAACATGAAACTTATAGAGCATGTTCTTACCTTTCTTTTGAGTACTATAACTCATCCATCTGATTTCTAAAACTCAAGTTATGATGCTGACAAGTTATAGGTCCTCAAATGAATGTATTTTCAGTCAACAAAAGTCAACCAACTTCCAAGGTATTGTTGACCTAGAATCATGTTTCATCTAACTTTGACCCAAACATGAAAGTTGTTCCTCATGATCTTAGCTTTCCAAAAATAACTAGAAGTCCTTCATCTGATTTGTAGAACTCAAGTTATGAAGCTTGCAAGGCAAGGGTATTTTGGGAAAGTAAGATTACAGGTCATTTTCATTATAGGTCCATTTCATACACTTATGCACTTCAAATGGAACTTTGTCCAACATGAAACTTGCTTCAAATAGTCTCATTTCCATCATAGAACACTTAATTGTCATGAATTTGGCTAGGGTTTAGAGATTAGTGAAGGAAATTTCATGAAAAAGTCTTTAAAAGGGGAAATTCAATTAATTTGATTTTTGAACTTTTATAAGGCATGTTTGTGCATTTTTTGATTCACTTTATCATACCAAGAACAATGCACAAATTGGATTTGAGATTTGAGGTCAATTTCATGTACAAATTCATGGTTACTTCATGTTGAAGTTACACATTCAAATCCAACCATGGGATCATTTCAAGGGTTGATTTCCATCCATTTGATCAAAGTGAATCACCAGCAACACGTTTGAATCAAAATCAAAGCCTTTGGAGCCAATTTGCACGCATACATGAACTCAATTTCTCAAGTTTGGAATTTGTTTTCAATTCTCCATAACAGGCCATGATTGGGCCTCCAATTGATTCTAGATCCAAAGAATATAAACTCCCGATGAAGAACAAACTCTCGGAAGTGAAATTTGGTGGAGATTGGAGCAGAATTCAGTTGGAGTTTTTCAAGAACAAGTTGAAATCGTGAATTCCAATTCAAGCAATTTCAAGGCAAATTGAGATCAGCAACATCTTTAGAGAGCTTCACTGAGTGATTCTGGATCGTTTTGCACGAGCTTCAGCACCATTTCAAGACCCAACGGAGGAGCTCCGTTAGGTAAATCTCCTTTCCAAAATTCACTCTTTGTAAGCATTCATTTCATGCCATTGTTGATGTATGCTAAAGTCCTACTTAAGTAGGCAAATTCTGGATTAATTAGAGGCATGTTCATGATGATTGATGTTATGAGCTTGATTCTTTAAGGCTTCGTATTTCTTTATTTTGGAGTGACAAATAAATTTGGATGGCATATTCATGATGTACGAAACGAGAGCTTTAAAACGGTATAATATTTTGCGCGTTTTGATAAGGTTTTGGGTCATCAACTCCGGCCAGGTTCGTCGGAGAAGATGATCGGGGAATAGTACCCCCACCGTCTGGTTTTTCCTCCGTTGCCAACGTGCCATGCCACGCGTGTGTTTAACTTCTTGACTGGAGCATGATGAACGGCCCTGATTCTTTTGATTGGCCATGTGTTAGGGTTGGACTTGCCACGTAATAAATGAAGTGATGCGTTTTGGTTAATTTCAGCCTGAGTTTGGTCTGGGCTTAATACGCTTTTCACCCCCCCCCCCTGTTGTCTAAGCCCAATAAAATGAACTATAATTGTTGCTACCTACACCGCCCATTTATTTCTTTTCTTTTTTCTTTTTCTTTTTTGCATCTGTTTGATTTTAATTCATTTAAAATGCTTCCAAATGATTTAAAATTATACAAAAATTCTTTTAGAACGTTTCAAGATGTTAACTAATTTTAGGAATTTTTATTTTATTTTTTTTGAATGTTTTTCAATTAAAAAAGGATTAATCATGTGGAAGTGTTTTAGTTGATCATTTTATTGTTCTTGTTTGTTCTTGAATTTGTTTCTTGATCATTCTTTTGGTCCAATGAGTGCAATTTTTTTCCTCATATTCATGATGAGTTGAAGAAATTTTGAGGACCATTTTGCCCCTGGTTTAGGGCATTTTTGTTGGATTTTTAGGGCACTTTTGATCACCCCTGATTCTTTCCTTTCAAAGTGGTACACATTAGGGTTTCATTTCCTTTAGTAGTGCTTTGATGGAATATTACCCTCATGCTTTTGGCCTCTGGTTACCAACTCATTTTTGGTCATTTGAGATTTTATTTAGAATTAATTGAGCATTTTTCCTATTTTTGAGATAGCCTGCAAGTTAGGTTATTTCTAAGGGATGCTCATACATACAAGTGACCTAGTTTGGTTTAGAAATGAATTTTATGGATCCATTGAACTCCTAACACTTGTGGACTCATATTATGGACATGTTGAAGTGTTTGTGTGTTTAATTATGGGTCATAAATATGTTCATAGCTTGTTAAAATGTGCTTTCCTTTTAGGCCTTACATTAGGATTTCATTTGTGGATTGTTTTGAATGATTTTAATCTTCTTCCATGACTTTGCTTTTGCATTTCTTTCTTGCATCAATAAAGGTTGAGATGTGCTTGTGAAGGTGTTTTGCATATGCATATTTGCGTCTTTCATATCTTATGCTTTGCTTATGTTTTCTTCTTTTGCTTTCTTTCTTTGCCATTTTCCCTTAGGATCTCTAATCCCTTTTGTTCAAAAGATGATTATGATAGACCTTAAGCTTGAACCCATGCATGACAACATTAAGTAGCATTCCCTTTTATGTCAACTATAGGTACATTTTGCATGACAACTACTAGGCTTGAGTTAGTCTCCCTTTAGTTTGTCCTCTCTCCTTCTCATCTTCACACAAGTTCATAACACTTAATAAAGGCTAATGAATGTTGTACGTTACGAGCCTTAAGCTACTTGGGAAATGGTGATTTGGGGGCTTCCTCTCAATGGTATAGAGTGTTTAGTGTACACTCTTTGGGTGATATGCGACGCATTCGCTCCTAGGTCATAGTCTTTAGTGCAACATGAGTTACAAACAATAATCAATGCACTTCTTCTCTTAAAAAAATACAAACAAAATTCAAATCAGTTTATCCTTCGGGATCCTAATGATGGAAAACCTTTTTCAGAAAAGAGAGTTTTGTTAACTCTTGGGTCTACCGCAAACAGGTAACGCCTAAGTCTCCAATGGTCGAGCTGCATATACCTAACTGCTAGAACTAAGTTTTAACCCTACTCGGGCCTAAAAAACAGTTGAACTAGCCGGTGTTCTTGTTATCCCAAACTGCATTTGCTCTGATTTCTCATACCAGATAAGAATACGTAGGCACAAGACGCGGTGTCTTGGCGAGCAACCTTCCCCTACCTTTCACCCGTAGTTAGCCGAACTACGTTGACTCTGACTTTCCCATTGCACGAGGGAATACGTAGGCACAGAGCGGCGATGCTCTGCTGAGTCACTTTTCTTTTCTTTTGTCCCTGACACCTTTAGTTAGATAGTAAACACCTCTTTAGATAGACAACAAGCGTGGATCCCGTCAAGTACGACGAACGTGAGGGGTGCTGATCAGCTGTCGCGCGCGGATCACAAACGAGTTTGGTGTAAGAAATGTTAGTATAGCGACAGTGACTCGAAATATCATTCTCAAGGATTCTTGTAATGAAATAACCAATTACAACAATGGAATAAGGGGGGGTTTGGTTTAGGTTTCTGATTAAGAAGAAAAAGTACTTAAAATAATTGATTATTGAAATAAGTTGTTGTGAAATAAGTGATTAAAGTAACGGATCCACTGCCTCGGTTCTTACTAATCATCGACCGATGAAAATACAATTTCCCAAGCGGGACTTCTATCCTCTTTGATGAAAAAATCAGTCAACAAGCGTGGTTGATTTTATGAGAACATGTTCCTATCGCCGGATTAAGCATACGGTAAATGATAGCGCAAATTAACAATTAAGCAGAGTTAATCTATGATTAAAATTAGGAACACAGATCAATCAAACTAAATCAAATATACTATATGATAATTGGATTAAGCAAACAACAATCACATGATATAATTGAAAGGAATAGAAATTAAATTGTAAATATCATAACAATCTCAAAGTTTGAACCTGAGTACAGTGAATCCGTCCAGAGAGTATTAGTTCTCCATGAGTTTACAAGCTTTCAACAATTTTTGCGTGAATAGTGACCAACGTGAACAGTAACACGAGTTTTACTTTAAAAATACAAATAATGGATCTGGTTCAAAACCCAACTGGGTCAAAAATATAACTCAGGCCCAAAACATGATCCAACACGAAATAAATTCCTAATGTTGTAACTTCAAACAGAATTCTGGAGTTTTGGGCTCGGAATCTGACTTTGACTCCAACACGAAAGTCGTAGCTCTCTCTCTTAGCTTTCCGGCAATTTTTAGAACGCCTCAAACGGATTCTCGGAGCTCCAGTTATGATCGTTTCCGTGCAGACTACTAAAGCTGAAAAATAAGTGCGAAAATTAAATTAAACCAAAAATAAAATAAAATTTGAAAACATAATAAAATATAATAATAAGCAAAATAAAATAAAGAAATGCCTAAGTAAAAATGTAGGAGAATGTGCATAAATATGCACTGATCAGGTGCTAATACCTCCCCCTTACGTAACCGACTCCCGAACCCGAGACATGGTTGCGATGACCTGTCTTCTCCCGTTTTCGTCAGGTTTTCTTTGATCGTTTCCTTTCCCTCTTTTGGGATAAATAACGAACAGTGGCGACTCTTCTGTCATTGTCGGCACCTCTTTTTCGCAGTAGCGACACACACATGGCAAGGATTCGTGTCAAACAAGAGCTAGAGTATAAAGATAAGATCAAAGAAGCTTGAGGATAAAAGGTAGTATAGTTTGGACTGCGCTTGCAAAAGCGCGTCCTGCACCCAGACACCGGTCGTGTGCTCTTTGTGGCTACCTGTTGCAACAGCCTGCCAAAGACACCTTGTCAATTAATGTTGTCTATACTATATAACTTGTTCACAAAGGGAAAATGGATAGTTGGAACTTTTAGTGATTTGATATGGGCTGAACCTTATTCTTATCAAAATCCCATGATCCAAGAACCATCGACTTCCACACTCATACTCAAACTCTATAAAAGCAAGCCTTGTCCATCAGAGCAAGAGAGATACCACGAGCTACAAATTACACGCACTCAAAATTATTTTCAGTATTAGTTTATTTCACTTGGAAGGTTAGGAAGAATTAGAGAGTTTTTGTTCTTCTCATCTAATCATGTATTTACTACTTGAAGTTGTCGTGACTGACGAGGTCTGTTGTTGTTTACTCAATGCAAGAGATCTTCGAAGTATTACTAGGTTGTCATTTCTTTTACATAATTTTACTAAGAATATGTCATCCTGTAGCTTCATTCCAGTAGTTTGTACTCAGCTCATTATGAGCTAAACTTGTATTTGATGAGAAAAGTGAAGTTAATATAAAGTTGTTTTTATGTTGAAATGATGTGTTGAATAGTGTCTTGTTTTATTATGTGTTTTTTCTATACACCTGCTTCTTAGAATGATCAACTTAGAAAAAGGTACAAGGATGTTGTTGAGAGAGATCCAACAACATGTGGATTTCATAACAAAAGTGTTTAATAAAGTAGGATAGAGATATTCACTTAATTCAACTTGCTTAGAGATAAGAAGTTGAGACCATAAAGATTTTCAGAATTAAAACAAGACACATTTTAGGGTTATAAGTGAGGCTTAGAGATTTATTCCCTTGCCTTAGTTATGCATGCTTTGATGTTGTAGAGATACACCATTAGATCTTGTTCTGATCTTTTGAGGCACGACACTTCACATCATGGATACATTTTAGCAATAATATATTAATGGATCTTAGCTCATCAATCATTCTCTCTGATATTTTATCCTCTCTTATTTAGTATTTTAGTTTGTTGTGTGAAATTCTTGCTGCTATTATTATTAGTATTTTGTTACCTTGCTCATACTAGTTTTAAACAATAGCTGAATACTTTAAAGTTTAAAGCTACATTAATTCCACTCCTTGTGGGTACGATCTCTTATTTCATTACTTGCTGGAATCAAACATACATGTATACTTGCATGTGACACATTTGCTTTAAAATAAACATCATAAAGTAAACACGTAGAAAGTAGACAACAGAGGCTCCTGCAAATACTCTTTTATCTTTTCAAATGCTTTTTGACATTTTCATTCCACCTGACCGCTTGATCTTTTCTCAGCAATTTGAATATTGGTTCACACGTGGCTGTGAAGTGAGAGATGAACCTAGCAATGTAGTTCAACCTCCCCAAGAAACCACAAACCTCTTTTTTTTTCCAGCTTAGGCATCTCTTGTATAGCTCTTATCTTGGCAGGGTTAACCTCGATACCTCTTTTGCTGACAATGAAACCTAGTAGTTTACCCGACCTCACCCCAAAGGTACACTTGTTCAGATTCAACCTCAGCTTGAATTTCCTTAACCTTTGAAACAATTTCGAAAAATTAACCTGATGTTCTTCCTCCGTCTGTGACTTCGCGATCATGTCATCAACATAGACCTTAATCTCTTTGTGAATCATATCATGAAAGAGAGTCACCATTTTCTGCTGTAGGTTACCCCAACATTTTTCAATCCAAAAGGCATCACTTTATAACAGAACATCCCCCACGGTGTTATGAACTTCGTTTTCTCCATGTCCTCTAGGGCCATCTTGATTTGGTTGTACCCAGAGAAACCATCCATGAAGGAAAACACTCAAAACTGAGCAGTATTATCAACTAACACGTTAATGTGAGGGAGCGGGAAATCATCTTTCGGGCTTGCTCTATTCAAATCTCTATAATCAACGCACATCCTGACCTTTCCATATTTCTTAGGTACAAGCACAATATTAGAAACCCACGGAGGATAATTAGCCATTGCAAGAAACCCGACGTCCAACTGCTTATGAACCTCTTCTTTTATTTTGACAGCCATATCTGGTCTTGTTTTTCTCAACTTCTACTTGACCGGAAGACACTCTTCTTTGAGAGGAAAACGGTGCACAACGATGTTAGTAACAAGCCTAAACATGTCTTGGTGAGACCTGTCACTACTGCGAAAATCGGCGCCGGTTAAACAGAAGAGTCGCCACCGTGCGTTATTTATCCCAAAGGAGGGAAAGGAAACGCTCAGAGTAAACCTAACGCAAAACGGGAAAGGAATGGTCATCGCAACCAAATCCTGGATTCGGGAGTCAGTTACGCAAGGGGAATGTATTAGCACCCCTCACGTCCGTAGTACTCGACGGGATCCACGCTTGTTTTCTGGTACGGATTGATATTCTATCTACTCTACAGGTTTGGGGTTAAAAGAAAAGAAAATGACTCGGCAAAGTATCGCACTTTATGCCTACGTATTCCCGTCTGCAACGAGAAATCAGAGTCAACGTAGTTCGCCTACCTACGGGAAAGGAGGGGAAGGTTGCTCGCTAGGATATCGCATCCTATGCCTACGTACTTTCATACGGCATGAAAGATCAGAGCAAACGTAGTTCGGGCTACGTACGACACAAGTCTGTCTTGATTGTTCTTTTTATTCTTCTGAAAAAGGTTTTCTCCTGATTATGGGTCCAAGCGGACAAAAATGACACTTTGATATTTGTTTGAATCTTTTACGGAAGAAATGTTTTTTTAGTGTGTTTGCAATCTCTGACGCACTAGAGACTATGATTTGAGAGTGACTACGTCGTATGTCACCCTAAGGGTAACACACTAAGCAATCAGATTACTGAAGAGTGACCCTCCAGCAACCTTTTCTCAAATAGCTTAAGACTCGTAACGTACAACGTCGATTAACCTTATTACTGTATTTTTGAATTGTTCTGAGATGAGAAGAGAAAGAAGCTCTAAAAAGCCTATGGTTGAAAAGGGACTCAAAACTACCCCAATGTTGTCATGCATGGATGAAAGCCTAATGTCTGTCATATTTCTCTCTTGCGCAGAGAGAAACAGAGATCCTAGGGGATAAACGGCAAAAGAAACAGATACATATAGTAAAGCAGTAAAATGCATGAAATGCAGCAAGAAACAATAGGCAAAGTGAACAGCTTCACTTTAACCCTAAGGGGAAGATTAACAAACAATACAACAAAGAAAATAAAACCCCAAAACCAGCTCTGACAGTTCAACAGCTCCTACAGCAAACAGCACAAGCAATAGCTCTGACAGCAACAGTTGATTTAACAGTAAAAAGTTGACAGCAACAACCTTCATCTTCATGAATGCTCTTATCCCCTCAAGATTCACTAAACTTTCAATCTTCAATGGACACCAACTTCAACAAGCTCCCAGCTTAAGCAAGCTCAAACCCCAACCAGTAACCAGCTTCAACAAGCTCCTGACTTCAACTTCAGCAAGCAGTAAAACCCTAGCTTCAACAAGCAACCAGCTTCAACAAGCTCAAACTTATATTTCAATAAGCTTCAAATTTCTCTTTACCAAGCTTTCACAAGCACCTCCAAAGGAGAATCATTCAACAAGATCAGGTTATAATGTTAATAAACTCAATGACAACCAAAGGAAATCACTAAGATTTTAACATTGCAAATGAAAGGTATCCTCAAAGTTCTACTCACTTGGGCATACCACTCATCCCTCCTAAGGCGAGATGGAGCTTCCCAAGGAGGACTTTATGTCATTGGATAGGATAGAGGCAAACAATGCACTCTATGTTTGACAGAAGAATTTGTCTATTCTAAGCTCTTCCTATTTTATCCTATTTCTCCTAAGTCTTCAATCAACACCTTCAATCCAAGCAATCCTCATGCATCAACCTTGATCCTTGTATTCAATCTTCTCCATTGATGCCTTCATGCTTCCACAAGCCCAAACCAAGCCCACACCCCAAAATAAAAGCCCAGAAACCCAAACAGACAAACATAAACCCCAAGTGGGCACACCAAACAACCACACAATTTGCAAAATATACTAAAAATAGAAAAATAGTATTTAAAATTCTAAGATTAATTCTAAGGGGATTTCCATATCTACCATACATACCCTATATGTCCCATAACCTAAATCATGCTAAAAATCCCAAAATAAAATATTAGAATGCACCTATGTTGAGTTTAAACCCTAAAACTAACACCCCAATGCTCTCTAATCAAAATTAATCAAAATTAATCCATAAAAATGTGGAATAAATCCAGGGGGAACTTAATGTTCTAATCTAACTACCACAAAAAAAGGGAGTCAAAATATGAATTTAAATGACCAAACAAAATTCACCAAATGATATGTACAAACAAAATGAAAATAAAATGCAATTAAATGTAAAAATCACCCAAAATAGAAAAATGCTTAAAATGATATTTTTATTTTTTCACAATTTTCTTCAAACAATTATTAAAATGTAGAAAAAATCCCCATATCAAAATGATTATTTTTCTATTTTATATGAATTTTCAAAGAACCAAAAAATAATATGAAGAAAATGATGAAAATATGAAAAAAAAGAAAAACACGCGTGTCAAATAGTAATTAAAAGCAGTTCAAAACACTGGTTGGGCCCAGGAGGGGTGTAGAAAGCAATGGTGATGCTAGGCCCAAACCAAGCGTTTAATGAAACGCTGCGTTTTGTATGTGTTTTCTCTTCAAAGTTCCAAACTCAATCGTGGCCATTGGATCCTTCATCTGAGTCCAAGTCAAACACCTCATCTGATGGCTCATATGTCTTCTTCCCCAAACACTCAGGCGAGCCAAGGTATAACCAGATGGTGGCTCACGGTGGAAACCACCGTCTTCTCCGGTGAGCCTCCACTCTCAGGTCATCAATCAAGTCTAAAATTATACCAATCCTACTCGTTTTTCCACGTAGATTATGATTCTAACCTCAGAATTCCTTCAATCTCAGTCTATTTTAAAACACGAAGGGAATTTCAGAATACACACAATTCTTGATCAACACCAATCTTGAATCTAAAGCTATGGATCGAATCCTCATGTTACACTGATTACTTTCCACTATCCAAACATGATTAATTCATCCAAGATCACCATAACCAACTCTCAACAGAATTTGCACTCCATGATCTAACATCATCAATTGCTACCAAACTCTCCAGAATCGTTCTCTAATTATCCTAGACCCTAACCACAAGAAGATTTCTATCTAATTCAGCCTAGAATGGTGTATAATTGAAAAGTTACATACCTACAAGGATGAGATCCACAGAAGGTCTTTGAGGCACGAAAAAAGCTTCAAATTGATGCAAACACCTTCAATGAAACACTAGGAACACTCTCCAATCTTCAATTTGGCTTGAACTCTTCTCCAACTCCAAAACCGATTTTGAACTCCTCTTGCAAAATTCAGTTATGGCTCTCTCTCCACAGCACGAAATCACCAACCTCTTCTATCTGCACTCACTCTAAACCTTTTATAGAACATATCCATGGGCTTTTTATCCAATATAGAAGCCCAAAACAGTGGATCCAAATTTCTGTTGTGGAGGTGAAAAATCCAATACCACAGTTGTGTTTCTTGCTTACAGCTAGCTTAAAATTCCCTCTTTCAATCATATGAACCAAGGTAAAGGTGTTTGGATGATTAACTAAGCCTGAATCAGCTTGTGTAAGATTTTGGTTATGTAACTTGAATTTCAAGCAAGAGGTTTACAAAGCAAGTCACATATTCTGACCTCTAATCAAAAATGTGTTAATGCCATCCTTTCTAAAACATCTTTTCCAATTGAAATGAGTATATACATGGTGCATTTTGGATCTATAACTTGAAAATCCCAATTTCCCTCCTTTGAACCATTTGAAAATCTTCCATATTCAAGCCATTTTTGGGCATTTTGGACTACAAGCCATTCTAGCTCACCATGACCTCTTGTCTAGCCTAAAAATTCCATTTGGAACACATCTCATGTTGGGCAAAATTTCATTTGAAGAGTGGAAGATGGAGATTTGGATCCATGTTGAAAAATGACTTATAATCTTACTTTCCCAAAATACCCCTGGCTTGCCAAGACCATAACTTGAGTTCCACAAATCCTCTTGAGGACTTCTAGTACTCAAATTAAAGCTAAGATCAAGATATACAACTCTTATGGTGGCCAAGAATCCATTTGAAAATTCCTTGATGGGAAAAAGTTGCTTGGAAGTCAAGTGACTTTCACAGATAAATTTCAATGTCCTCTGATGACCCCTAACTTGCAAGAACCATAACTTGAGTTCTATAAATCTCCTTGAAGACTTCTAGTACTCAAATTAAATGTATTGAGAAGCTCTACAAGTTTCATGTTGTCCAAAGATCCATTTGAAACTTTTATCTTGACTTATGTGGCTTTGAAGTTAGGCACTAAATAGGGGATTTTACACTGAAACCCTAATTTAGCAACTCCCCACATTCTTGATTCTTCTTGATTTCTCCTCAGCACAACACCACACTTGTATCCACACATCAATCCATGAATCCCACATCCTTCCACTAAGCCTTGATTCTCTTCAACCACTCAGTTGACTTAGGGTTGACCCAGATGAAACCCTAGTTGACTGCATTCAACTGTAGCTCTTGTAATCACACCAATGACTTGGCTCATCTTCAAAATGACCCTCTAAGCCCTCCATGATGCTAGCACATATTCCATACCCTCAGTTCATAGCTCATGTCTCATTGATGATCCTCAAACACACCCTCAGATAGGAGATAGATCCACTGCCTGACCTTCTAACTGTTCAAGGCTTTAACTCCCCAGTTGTTAACTTTGAATAAGAACCCCTTTTTTGATGTGCTCCTTTAGATAAGAATGGCACTTGATCCCTTGCTGGATGACTTGCTTATGCTATGCTATGCAAATGGATGAACTATGTACATGATCTATTATGCAGATAATAATGCAATTGAAAACACAAATCAAGTGAAATGAGTTGGTCAAATTTTAGGGTGCAACAAGACCAAGCAAAGATATCCACATACTCTCGAAGCATTTCAGCCAATCTTCTCTTGACACTGTCTTCCAATGTGGCCTTAATTATGACTTCTTTCTTAGCATCCTCGATACACAAATTAATAATCTCAATATCCTCCTGATGAGGCTAAATAATCCTCTCCTCCCATTTCAGCAGTCTTGCTAATTCCTCAGGAGGTTCACTGTCTTTGTCAATCTCCTCTCCAGCATGGTAAATAGGATTGTTAAAGTCATATCGAGTCATAGCTTAATCATTATTGATGGAATCTGAGAGACCAGATCTGCATGAGTGATGTTTTATATTTTATTAAGAATGCAAAGGTGGACAAAACAAAACAAAAACACATTTCCTTTTTTAAAAGATGCAAAAAGAAAAAATGAAAAATAGGGAGCGCACCATTTGAATGCAAAACGTCCTTTATTCATAATAACATTGAAAGTAAAACACGTGTGGCCCTACAAATGAGTCACTACGCCTTGGGCAGAGCGCAGGACTTGACAAGTGTAAAAACAAGAAAAAAAAATACTCTTAGCGAGTGACCAGGATGACTTCCTCAGAAGACCAGTTGCACAAATCTTGGCATGGGATGCAGGGGTGGATCCAACTATCCATTTTGCAATCACTTTCGACCTCTTTTTCCCCTATTGCATGAATCTGATAAAAAATGACCACGAGGCTTGTGAATTTGACAGGACCCCTGAACCTCGGTGAAGCTTGCGACGACTTGTAACCCAATAAAAATTTATCATTCCTCACCGGAACCTCAAGGAACTGGCCCCATCTCTGGGAACTTCCAGCCTCAACCACAACACGTACTTCTTTCAAAGAAGACATTGAAACCTCAGGCTTTTTATCCTCCTCGGGAGGCTCCTTCTGAATATGAATTGCTTTGAAAGCCTGGAAGAGGGTCTAGTGTATCTCCCCATCAACCTAAATATACTTAAATGATGACTAGTGGCTAACTATAACGTCTTCCTCTCTGCATACAATAACAACCCTTCCTTCAACCATGTATTTTAGCTTCTGATGCAGAGTTGAAGTAAACTGCTCCGACAGAATGAATCCAGGGATGGCCCAACAAACAACTTTAGGCGGGCTAGATGTCCATGATGTAGAAGGTTGTATCAAAAATTTCCGGTCCAACTTGAATAGGCAAAACCACCTCACCGAATACAGACCTTTTAGATCCATCAAAGGCCCACACTACCAAATCACTAGGCTTGCAAATCACACCCTGAGTTTCCAACTTCATAAGAGCCTTTTTTGGTAACACGTTCAATGATGACCCAGTATCTACCAATACGTGGGACAACAGAGAGCCCCTGCATTCGATGGAGATATGCAAGGCCTTATTATGATTCCTTCGTGCCGACATCGAATCCAAATTGGTAAACCCCTAACATTTTCCTGCATTAACATAGGAAACAAACAGCGAGGCATTGAGGGAGGAGCTCAATCTTGTCGAAGAGGTTCAATCAGGAGAAGCCCTCCGCGAGGCCTCACTAAAATAAAAAGTCACAATCAGGCATAATGCTAAAGTTATATGACGAGAGTTCCAAATATGAAGCCTCGTCCTAAGAAGGAATCACAAAGATTCTCGTGAAGGCAAACTCACCGTGAATTGGGAAGGACCCTACCGTATTAGAGCAAAAACAGAGAATGAGGCCTACTACCTAGAACACCTTAACGGGGAAGAACTCGCTCGACCATGGAACTCCGAAAAGCTGAAACAATATTACAGCTAAGGCCTTTATTGTCGACACGTTTTTCCCACGCGACAAACATAATATACCGACCATAGGTGTGCACCCAAGTACAAGCGTTGCACCACCAACGTAAATCTAAGCAGGGTCTTATTCAAGAAAGAACAAAACCCATGCCCGACGGCAGTCCATCGACCGAAACCATTATCGCCGAAGTAACATGAAAGGCAGAACGCATAGGTCGCGATGGGAAGTTCACACTGCAACCTCAGGTTACAAAAGCGGCCAGAGCTCCGCTACCTTGCCCGGAAACTACCCCGACCCTTTGACCAGTTCCCATCACTTTCGAATATCATTTTCCGAGCATACCCCGAAACACAACAATCAATCACTAAGGTATCTCATACGACAAGCATTGAGCAACGTATGACACTTAGATTAAATTAAACAAAGTATAAGCATACACGAAAATAAATATTAACATAAAACAGCCATAAGGACCGTAATTGTGCGTATTACATTATAAAGGGGCCTAGCCCCACAAAAATAAGATTACAAATGAACATGGAACGCAGACCAAAAGTACAGACAAAAAGAGAGTTCACTGCTCCACCTGCTAAAGGTCCTCATGGGCTGCCTGAACGTGCTCTTCGTTGATCTGAAGAAATTCGGGGACGACTATCCTACCGCCTATAACGGTATAGAGAAACTCGGTGCCCTCAGTAGATAACTCAACACCAGGTTTTACTATCCTCAGCTGATCCACGGAGTTTTAAAAGACTTCCTCGCCAATGGCCAGACAATCGTCCTCGGCTTGAGTAACACGTGCAACCAGATCCGCCCGGGTAGTCAGCTTCTTCACATCCTCGTTTTCATCCTCGACATGGGCAGCAACGGCTTTTAGCTGCTCGACCAGATCTTCGGCAGCTTTCTTTTGGGCAGCGAGGACATCCTTCTCCGCGGACATCTCTTCCCGACACTTCTTCACAACCTCCTCAATGGTCCTTTCTCGCTTCTCCTGAGAAGTTTTAGCCTTCTCTTCCAGAGCCGCCACTGCAGCCTGAGCATTCTTCAATTCAGACTCATGGTGAAAACCCTCCTCGGTGTAGACCACCGCCATCTCCAGAATCCTCATCAGAGCGGAAGCGTCCTGCGTGAGCATGGTCCGTTTACTCGGACGATCCATCTCCTCGAGCTTTAGGGACTCCGCTCGAGGAATTGGCAAAGAAGACCCCTGAAAGAACCTTTTGTTATGCAGGCACGGGGGCAGCTCAAACCTTCTTTTCTCTCTTTCCCTACTGAGGTCCACAACATCGTTCGGACATGAACGTTTAAGCCATGAGCTCACAGGCAACAACGACGACTGGGCACTAGGTGGGGTGGACGAGGAAGTCCCTAACCCGTCCTGAAGGGGAGCCGCTCGCTGGTTGATACGGCTCTTCCCTATCATCACACCTCCCTTCATCTTCCCTTGAGCGTTCTTAACCATTCGTTCCTGAGCAGAAGACATATTACCTGCAAAATAACAGACACGTTAGTACGCAAAGGAAGCAACAACTCAAATAAACTAAGAGGAATTAAAAGACTACCCAGAAGTTCCAAAGCCCCCGCGCGAGTGCTACACTCGAGGAGCTCTTTCGTATTAATATATCGGACCTCCACCTGAGGTCCCCCATCTTCCTTATAAATAATCTTCCCAGCATGATTCACGCACTGGAGAGGGAGAAAGTCGTCCACAAAAGCCACCAGCTTGGCATAGTTGTCCCGGTCATCATCCCCCAGCTCATGAGGAATGACGATGTATTCGTCGGTTGAGCAGGTAAAATGGGACACAGTCCAGCAAAAAGGAAATTGGAACAGCCTTCAGGCAACTATCTTGTCGTGCTCGTCTATCAAGTCTTCCCCGTGTTCATCCATAGAGACCTCCCAGACGAAATTTGAGTCGGTGGCCTTCTTCGACACGGACTCAATAACAGGTTTGAACAACTTTCTCCCCTACTTCAGGGAGACCCAACCAAATTTTCTCCTCGATACCTGTCGCTGGAGGTAGAAGACAATGAAGAAGAGGGGGAGAGTAGCCCTAATCTCCAAATACTCACATACTAGCTCGAATGCCTGCATAAAAGCAATCGAGTTCGGGTGCAGCTGCGAGGGCGCCAGGTCTAAATGCACAAAGACTACCCTCTAGAAATCTGAAAAGGGAAACCTCATCCCTATCTCTTTGAAAACTCCGTACATGGGGAACCTCTCCTTATATGGCGAGCATATACGATCATCTTCTCTAGGGAAATGGACCTTCCATTCTCCTTCGTCCCCCATTGTCGTGAAGACGTCCCTAGTATAAGAGGTGGAAAATGAGGCCTGCTCCATTGGTTAGGCCACCAACCATTCTTCGGCGGTGGTCCTCAAAATGGGAACTTCCCTAGCATCAGGAGGCGTGGGAGCGTCGTCGGTCTCAGTGTCTCCCGATGAGCTCTCCTCGGAAAAATCTCTCAATGACTCTTCTTCGGCTCTGTGCGACATCTCCTTTATCTGAAAAGCATATGATAAAAGTGAATTCAATGAAAAAATCAAATCCATCCTTCCACCGTTAGTCAAGTGAAAGGGCGCGCGAAGGCCCGAGGACAACGTCCTCGTTCTAAGCCCCACTCAAATGGCATAGTCAACAACGAGGGTATGCCTGACAAATCTCCCTGACACATTCGGGGAAAAGCTCCCCTGATACAAAACCCAGAAATGTCCATTGGGAAACCACGGGAAAGCTCATAAGCACGCCGAAAATCAATGGTTCTCACCGGCGATGAACGTTTCCGTGTCGCAACAACATCAGGTTCAGCTAAAGCCTAAAGTTTCTAAATCCTAAGCTCTTAAAAGCTCCAGCGACGCTGGCAACAGAAAAAGTGGCCAAACCACCGTCTGCCACTAACAGCCACCAGAAAATAACCTTAAACTACTCCGTTACAACCCTAACTACGTGCATTCTAAGAAGTAGAAATCAATGAAACATACAACAAGCAAGGAATTCATGTACTTACATGGTCGAGGACGTGTTTCTGGGGTTGAATGGCTCTGGCCTGTGAAGGTACGGCGGTCGGTCAGAACTTGATGGCGGCGGATGGCGGAAAGCAAAGACAGAGAGCGAAGGTAGAGAGAGAAGCGAAAAGTGAAAATGAGCAGCTTCTCGCTCTATTTATAGGAAATTCCTGGCACGTGCATGAGCATGCACGGCTAGGGGAATCATCATGACCCTAGCCTAGCCATCATTGCGCATTAAATGCGGCACACGGATTGAGGCACACTTGACACTTCACCTCTTCAGATCCCATCAACCGTTGATCTCCCCATACCTCGAGCTCCATGACAAACAGCGTAACAAGTTCTCAGGCACAAATTCCCTCAGGAACAAGGTAACAACCTCATATCTGTGGCAAGCAATGACCTTGCCCGAAGTGCGAACTGTCCTTCAGTCATCACTCCCATGCTCGGAAGCAACAACTTGGAGGGCTACTGTTCTGGACTGGCCCAATGTCTAGGCATGGCCCAATCCACTTCTGCTTCCAGAATGGCCCAATTGCCTAAGTGGAACCAATTTGGAGAATCATTTACCTTTCGTCCCCTATAATAGGGGAGGTTGATCGTTTTACCCTTGGGCCAGCATTTTTTCTCGTCAGTCCTTGCCCATCATGCACGGTTCCACCACCTAGAAACAACCAAGACGATTGTGTCCGTAACTGCGCCTCTTCCTGTAGCAACGACTAGTTATGGACACCTATGCTCGTTACAATGACTATTTTCTGAAAGTTACCTATTCATCAGGAAACAGTTATCTCGCCCCGAAAATTGAGACCAATGGCCAAGAGCTGAGAGCACTATAAAAACCCTCTCATTTGAGAGGGTCATGTATTCAATATTCGCCTTGATACACACATATTATGTACTTGCCTTCTTTCTCTTGATTCTTACTTTAGCATCGCAGTGCCTTGCAAGCACACCCCCTCCTCCTCTCTCACACCCAACATCACAAATGATTGTTTCTGGTCCACTTCAGGTTTTGATCAGCCAGTAAGATCATAAACTATAAGTGCTCAAAATATTTGAATGATAAAAATTTATGCACAAGGTTTCATTATTAAAGCTTGTACGAACACTTGAAATTGTTTGAAATGATATGAAAATTAAAAATGAAGAGTCTGATTTAAATTCCGGTGTAGAAATCCTTAAATACTTGTTATGAAACCCCTATAAATATATGTATAAGAATGAAGGGGGTTCCATGAGGCTTTCCCATCACAAAAGGTGCAATTTCTTTATGAAAAAGTGCATAATTTCGTGTGGTAATCAATTACCAATAAGTAGTAATCGATTACGAAGTCTGAACAACTCTTTTTTTTTTAATTTTAAGGTTGGTAATCGATTACCGATACAGGGTAATCAATTACCAATATGGGATAATTGATTACCACATAATCATGGTCAAAAATTGAAGTTTTTGAAATTTTGTTAATCAATTACACAAAAATAAGAAAATTGTGGCAATTCTAAGAGGGTGATTAAGGCGATTTAGATGCCACAATTTTCAAATAAAACATATTGAATTCAAATTTTAATACTCGTTTAAAAAAACGTAAATCACGGCGATTTCCAACTACCATAACTTTAAAAAAAAAAATTTAATATGAGCTTTGAATAACAATCATGCATGAATTTTTAAGAAATATATAATGATTTAGATAAAAATATTTTGAGCACCTAAAACATATATACATATGAATGCCCATTGTACCTTATTTTCATGATCCAATCTTTTAACTACCAATGCTTATGCAATCTTGGTACTTGATTCTAAAATTTCTTCTTCTTTGATATTGTGCTTATTTTCATGATTCAATCCTTTGCTATCAAATCTTATGCAATCTTGATACTTAATTACAAAATATTTTCTTCTTTGTTATTTCTTCTATGATAAGCTTTTGTCTCCTCGATTCAAATGATCTCTTATAACAATCACTAAACACAATGGTAATTCTCACAAAAACAGAAAGTACACCACTTTTTATTTACACAAACTTATCATCATACACTTAGGTGATTAAGTGATAATACACTTTGAACTATTTGAATAACAATAATTCTCGAAGTAATTCCAATATGAAAGTTGATATTCTCTTTCTATATATTACAATTCAATCATATAAAATTTAAGTGCTCAAAATCTTTGAATGATAAAAATTTATGCACAAGGTTTCATTGTTAAAATTTGTACGAACACTTGAAATTGTTAGAATTGATGTGAAAAATAATAATGAAAGAGACTAATTTGAATTCTGGTGTAAAAATCCTTAAAAACTTGTTAAGAAACCCCTATGAAAATATGTATAAGAATGAAGGGGGTTTCATGAAGCTTTTCCATCTCAAAAGGTCCCATCGCATAATGAAAAAATGCATATTTTCCCGTGGTAATCAATTACCAATAAATAGTAATCGTTTACCAAGTTCGGACAAATATATTTTTTTTTCAAATTTTAAGGTTGGTAATCGATTACCACATAACCATGGTCGAAAATTGAGGTTTTTGAAAGCTTGATAATCAATTACACAAAAATAAAAAAATTGTGGCTATCCTAAAAGAGTGGTTAAAGAGATTTAGATTTCACAATTTAAGAAAAAAACATATTGAATTCAAATTTTAATACTCGTTCAAAAATACGTAAATTGCGGAGGTTTCCAACTACCATGGTTCACACAAAAAAAAACAAAAAAAAATTATTTTTTTAAATATGTGCTTTGAATGAAAATCATGCACGAATTTTTAAGAAATATATAATGGTTTAGATAAAAATATTATGAGCATCTAAAACTTATATACATATGAATGCCCATTGTACCTTATTTTCATGATCCAATCCTTTGACTACCAAAGCTTATGCAATTCTGGTACTTGATTCCAAAACTTTTTCTTCTTTGATATTGTATTTATTTTCATGATTCAATCCTTTGCTGGCAAATCTTATACAATCTTGATACCTAATTTCAAAACTTTTTCTTCTTTGATATTTCTTCTATGATAAGCTTTTGTCTTCTCGACTCAAATGACCTCTTACAACAATCACTAAACACAATAGTGATTCTCACAAAAATAGAAAGTACACCACTTTCTATTTACATAAACTTATCACCATACATTTCGGTGATTAAGTGACAATACACTTTGAACTATTTGAATAAGAATAATTCTTGAAGTAAAACCAATATGAAAGTTGATCTTCTCTTTCTATATATTATAATTCAATCATATAAATTATAAGTGCTCAAAATCTTTGAATGATAAAAAATTTATGCATAAGGTTTCATTGTTAAAGCTTGTACGGACACTTGAAATTGTTTGAATTGATGTGAAAATTAATAAAGAAAGAGGTTGATTTGAATTCTGGCATAGAATTCCTTAAATACTTATTATGAAACTCCTATGAATATATGTATAAGAATAAAGAGGGTTCTATGAAGGTTTCCCTTATCAAAAGGCGTCTTCTTGAATAATTCATTTTATGTGATAACATAGCTCAAAAGACATGTATTTAACTTTTTGATCAGTTGATCCAATTGGATTTTCTAAGTATTCGACTATTGCCCTTCACCATTCTGTATCACACAGATTCTCAATGGAAAAAACCTCAAAATTCTCAGGATCTGCTGACCCCAATTTCGTCGTTGATAGATCCGATGGAGATGACCTTGTCAATTTTACACTCCCTCGAACTTCAATAAAATCTTCTAGCTTTTCTTTTGACACTTTATACCCTGAGGCAATTTATGCCAACTCATTTTCCTCTTGATTTTCACATCGAAGGACGAGCTGAATGTTCATAAAGTCGAAACACTTAATTAGTCAGTTAACTATAACAAAGTACATGATTAAGTTTTCCTTAATGCATTTATACTCATTCGTTATTTTCTTAACAACCAATTCCGAATATCCTCTTATTTTGACTCTCTTTGCCCCAAAGTCCAATAAGACCTTGACACCAACTATTAAAGCCTTGTACTCTACCTCATTATTTGAGCAAGGATCGTCAATTCGATATATAATCCTCGTTGGAATCTTATTGGGGGAAATGATTAAGATTCCAATGTCAGACCCATTTTTATGATTGGATCCATTGAAGTATAACTTCTTGGGTGATGGATCCAAATAATTTAGAGGTGCTTTAACTATCAAATGGTCCACGATGAATTTGGAGACCACTTGCCCCTTCATTGCCTTTAAAGGCACATATGTTAGAGAATATTCTGTCAGGGCAAGATCCCATTTTCTAATTCGACTATGAAAAATTTGTTTTGATAACATGTGATTAATAACATATAAATGAGAAGACACGTACATATTAACTGGCTTTATATAGTGTTTTAATTTTATACATGATAAATACAAACAAAGACATATCTTTTATATAAGACTATACTTAGTTTATGCATTGTTCAAGACTCGACTGAGGTAATATATGGCCATTTCGACGCCATTATCATCCTCTTGTTCTAACATACTTCCTATAGTCAAGTATAAGGCAGAAATATACCACCACATGCACCTATTTCTAACAGGAGGGGACAAATTTGGAGGATTTATTAAGTATTCCTTTATTTCGTCGAAGACCCTTTGATGCTCTGGATACCATATGAACTCTTCCTTCTTTAGGTGAAGTAAAAACGAGAATGCTCGAACCTTGCTAATAAGGTTTGAGATAAACCTCCTTAGAAAATTTATCTTCCCCAATAAATATTGGAGTTCTTTCTTGGTCGAAGGAGGTTTAGTTTCCATGATTGCCTTTGTTTTGTTCTGATTAATTTCAATGCTCATCTTGTGGAAAGTAAAACCAAGGAAATCTTCAGCCTGCACACAAAAAGCACACTTAAAAGGATTCATCTTTAATCCATACTTTCTCATTCTTTCGAATGACCATCATAGGTGGTCGAGATGACCATTTCCCGACACAGACTTAATGAATATGACATCAATATATTTATATAAATGTTTTGATATAATCATGAAAAATAGAATTCATCATCTTTGACAAGTTAACCAAGCGTTCTTTAAGACAAATGGCATTACCACATATTCATAGGTGCCTAAGGCTCTTGGACATAAAAATACCATCTTTGGAATATCTTCACCTGCAATAAAAATTTGGTTATAAATTTAATGACCTTCAAGCTTACTAATATATTCAAAACCTATTGTTGAGTGACCAACATTTCAGTGATATGCATGAGGTATTCTTCCTTTGGGGTTGCTGCATTTGGATCTCTGAAGTCGATGCATACCCTCAATGTTTCGTTTTTATTAATTACTAGAACAATATTTGCAAGCTATTCGACATACCTTATCGTTCTAATGAACTTGCTTTTTAGGAGTTTTTTGATCTCCTCTTTTATTTTGAACGTGACCTATGGCACAAACCGTCTAGCCATCTGCTTGACCAGCTTCTTCCCAGGCTTTATTGGCAGTTTTAACTTCACCAATCCCTGCTTAAACTTGTAACTTTGTTATATTCCCAAGCAAAGCAATCTTTAAACTCTTAAAGTAAAATTAATTACCTCTAACCTTAGACTCGAGTCGATATTGGCACTGATATAAGTCTGCCTTTTGCTAGCTTCGTCTCCCAAGTCAATTTCCTCAAGTGGATCATGAGGGTTCATCTTTGTAGGTGACGTGACAAGATCTTTTTCGAAACCCAAAGGCTCATCATTGTAAATGCAGTCGATCCTCTGGCCTTTTAAACCATCATTCTCTATGCCTGTTGATTGCGGCATTTCGAGTGGTCCTGGATATACGCTTATCCTTTGAGCCATGTTGAACACTTATAATTCATTGGCTTCGAAAGGAATATAATATATTTAAGCCTCTAAGGCTGCTTTTATTATGTTCTTGGATACGTAAGCCGAAATTTTCTTCAACATGTTGAATTCAGACATCGCCATCGAATTCGTCGCCCCAGCCAGTTGGCCGAATTGTGTAATAAAATCTCTTACCTGTGATCTCTCTACCCCACATGAATCCATGGGTTGGGTGGAGTTTAAGAGAGTAAAATGCCTCTTCTAAAGGCATATATGCAAACCCTGCTGGTCTGAAAGGCACTATGTTAGCTAGATTCTTGTCAAAATTCTTTTTATCTACATGATTCACCTCCGCCATGTAATACCCTTGCTCTGCTTTAATATTCTCAACTATTCCATCATCTCTCCAAACTGCTATTCTTTGATAAAGTGAAGAAGTTACAGCTCCCACACCATGCATCCACTCTCGACCAATAATAATATTATAGCTAGCTTTCAACGCAATAACCATGAAAATAGTGAGTCGAGTTATAGATCCCATTGTCACATCGGCTTGGATAATGCACATTGTCTAACTTGTTTCTCCTTCATAATTCGAGAGCACCATATTATGTGTATGGGTGTTCATGGGTACGAGCTAACCCGCCAACCCACTCACCCAATCCAACTCAACCTTTATTTTACCCAACCCAATCATGTACGGGTCCAACTTGAACCAACTCATTCAAACCCATTAGTATTTGGTTCGAGTAACGGTTTAGAGTTTTAAATCCAAGAACCCACGAACTTAAACCATTGATATATCACACTATTTTTATTATTTTATTTATAAATTATCTAGCATAATTCTTACGATGCATATATATTTTTAATATAATTATAGTTTTTATTAATTGTAAAAGCTTAAGTATAAATCAAATTTAAGAGATCCGATTTATTTATTCAAATAGAGATATATTTTACCTTTTAAATTCTACTTTACACCATTTGCATTTTTTTAAACTCTATATGAATCGTAAAAGAGTTTTTAGGTATTAACCAATAAATTTTATTCAAATTGAATACTAAGTTTATGATTTTTTTAATGTTTTTGTAATATAAGTGTGTTAATTAAATTGATATATTTTATTTAGAATTTAAAAATTATATTTAGTGGATGACCTACAAACCCAACGCAACCCAACCTGTTGATGAGCGGGTTGGTTTGGTTCGGGTTTAGTCTTAAAAGTACGAGTTTAACACTCAACCCAACCCAAAGAATATTGATTGGATCGGATATCAAATTTAATCAAATTAGATCCAACCTAACCCGCAAACACCCTTAATCATGTGGCCTTAAGTCAGTGTCAAACTTTCCTATCCTTCCCAACAAAAAATGAGGCATAAGATTAAAAGCAGCCCATCCATCCACTAGGATCTTATTCACCACAATGTTATCAATTTGCACCCTTATGAAAAGAGGCTTCAGATGACTTTTCATTCCTTCATGAAGCCTTTCAAAAAACACATTATGTTCTTCGATGCAGTCGTTGTTCATCACGAAATATCACACAGGTTTGTGCCTTGCCATTTCCTCTTCCTCACAATCCATTGGTTCAAATACCTCTGTAACACAATCATACTCCCTAGGGAGCACATGTACCACATTGAAAAATACATCAAAATCATCCTCTGATTCAGAGTTGTAGTTATCAGTTACCAATTCATCCTCCTTGGATGGTTTCACTTGTTTTGTCTCCCCTTTCTACTTGGTCGATTCAAGGGAAAATAGTTGTCTCCTGACTGGTTTCTTGATTTGGTCATCCATTCGACTCTGGTATGGCTTGGTATTACTTGATTCAGTAGCTTCCTTCTCATCCTTCTTTTTCCTTTGAAACCTTCTCCATCGAATTCTCCCCAACCTTTCTAAATGAGTCCAATCATTTATGGAATGGGGAGGAAGGGTTATAAACCATGTAAAGGCGTTTTTCGTAAGGAAACTAGGAAAATATCTCATCCTTAATGATCTTACCTGATCACAAAGGAATCCATAGCCTGCCATGTGTCATGAGCTCCTATGTTCATCAGTGTTAAAGAGGGGGAGAGGGTGTACCTGCAAGGTACTCCGATGCCTAAGTGAGTAACGGAGTTTAGAAATAGCAAGTACAGAGAGAATAGGTGTATGGAGTTTAGAAATAGCAAGTACAGAGAGAATAGATGCCTAAGTGAGGGTATTTATAATGTACCCCCAGGATTGGGCAAATGGTTACTTTGCATTGGGTTGGATTGCAAGGCCCAACACGAGTAACTGCCAAGGCTTACATGGCGTAGAGAATACCAACACATGGTCTTCGCCCTGGGCCAACTGCCCTGTGATCTTCGGAATGTGGGTGACCTGTTCTTTCAGATGTGGGTAGTTGCTGAAGACGTGTCCCCGCATGGGGGCACGTGGAGGACGTGTGAAAGACATGTGAGCTCTCCTCGTGCTAGGTGGTGGTCTACCTGACGACAGAGTTGAACGTGCCCGACATAGGAGGATTGGGCCTCCCCAACCTAGTATTGGGTTGGGCCTACGCAATAGTGGGGCAATTCTTGGCCCAGTCTAGAACAGGAGCCTCTTAAGTCATTACACTGAAGCAGAGGATAATGACTTAAGAGCTAGTTAGAGTGTCGAGGACCAGTTTGGAGGATGGGCAACTTTTCCGGCATAAAGAGTCGAGGGATATGCATGTGGCCAGGAGTGAGAAATGCTCGATAAGATAGTAGGTCACAGGGAGATCTGTCCGTCGGCCTTACTACTAGCCCCTTTTCCCCTCTGTGTATGTCCCTGTTTGGCATTCTGGTCGAAGATATGGCGGAGTTGGAAAAGGAACGGGCATGTTTCGTCTCCGGGCACACGGGGAAGCCGAGAGGATGCGCGTGGTGTCATCTAGCACCATATGTCACGTGTAATCAATGCCTATGACGGCTATGCATAGGGGAACTTGAGTGCCTAGTGTCGCCTTGCTTCCCGTGCCAGGATTATAAATAGGAGGAAAACCCCTCTCATTTTCACATTTCCTCTTCACAACCACCAGAATTCTCTCCAAGTTCTTCAGATCACGCTTGCTGCCGACGTCGCCGTCACCACTCTTCATCGTCCAGATTCTCTTCTTTCAAGTAAGTTTCCATTTCCTGTTTCTACCGTTATGAGTTTTTTGGAAACTCCCATGAATTTTCTGGCTACGCTATGAATTTTTTGACCAAACTATGAAGTTTCCGGCCAGGACGCCAGGAAGTTCATGAAGATTCTGGGAGCTTCATGAAGTTCTCGACGAAGGCCCTGGGGACCTGTAATGAAGGTCTCGGGGAGCTGAGATGAACTTCTCGGGGAGCCTTGCTCCTTGCAAGCGTGTGGCTATAGCGGGGAAGTATCACTCAGGGTCTCCCCGTGTATGTTAGGGTCTTCCCAATTGGGGAGCCTTGTCGTGTCAAGTTGACGGGGGGTTTCTTCTTGGATGATCCTCCGTCGAGGAGGGGCCCGTTGTTCTGGGCTTCTTAATCTCTCCCTTCGCCCTTTCACTTGACTTGCGGTGGAAGGGTGGATTTGATCTTTAAAGTCGAATTCATCATTTTCCTCTGCTTTTTAGGTAAATAGTTGTAAGGATTGAGGACGTCATCCATATTAATGACGAGTCTGAGCCTGACACTCTCGTCGAGGTCAAACAAGTTGAACCAGTTCGTACGCCCAAGAACTGGGCCGAGCAGGAACCTCTCACTATAGTATCGTGTTTCTCCTCCGATGACACGAACGCTTTTGCCACTGTCGAGGACCGTCTTAAGGGTTCCTCCACGAGCTGGATGGTCTATAAACCCAAGGAAAAACACTGCATCTGCTTTAGTTTCAGGGAGATGAGGTTCTCAATGTATGAATTTGCATTTTGGGAAGCGGGGATCCGCCTCCCCTCTAGTGATTTTCAGGGGGGTGTTCTGGTGGCTCCGCTTAGCACCTTCATAACTACACCCTAATGCCATAGCGTTTGTGCGGGCGTTTGAGCTCTTGTGTGAGTATCTCGGTGTTGGGAACACATTTTCCCTATTCTTCCGTACTTTCCATCTTCAGCGCCAATCCTTCGAAGGTAGGCACAGTTGGGTATCCTTGAAGCAACCGAGAAAGCTGTTCCGGGCATACTAAGATTATGTCTGCACCTTCAAGGACAGGTTTTACATTGTGAAGCCCGTGTCCCACACGTCCATCGACTCTCTGTAAGACCTTGTGATCACAAAAAAGAACGGGGAGGGTGAGGAAACCTCAGTGTCAAAATTTATGCTCGAGTGGGTTGAGGACCACTTCAACCAGGGCACGGACAGCTATATCGTGAAGCATGTCGACCTGGATGCTGGCAACTGGTTATCTTACTAAAAGATGGTCGATTTTGTCTCTGGCTTCACTCTTGCCAAATGCGTCCACAAGAACATGAGTTTCATCCTCGATGAGCACGGGGAGGTTTGTCACGAGGCTAAACTGATTAATACCAAGTCTCTTCTCGAGTGAGGATCTCGCAGGGAGGCTTTGTGGTTTTTAGGTAAAAAATATTTTATTTGGTAGGGCGCCTGCCTTTCTATCCTTGTTACTAACTTGATTTTCTTTGTTCATTGTCGTAGGCCAGACGTCGAACACTCAGAAATGCATACTGAAGCTCACAACAACCAAAGGCGGGAAGAAAGGCAAGGGTGAAGTCTCTCAAATCCAGCAAACAGTGAGGCCCGATCGCGGAGCTGGAGGTTCTTCCTCCCCTCAATGCAGCCATTATCCTCACTTGTAGGATACATCCTCCAAGAGGCGGTGCATCGAGGAACCAGTGCTTGTAGATCTCGAGGAAAGTGCACCCTTGGAGAAGCTTATGCTACCTCCTTACCACACCCAGCAGGACTTCTTCTTCAGGGACCACGCCTCAACGGTGATGGATGTTGAATCTAAGGCGATCATGGGGATCGGTCGAGCGGCCTGAAGGAAAGTGTTAACCGAGGATATAGCCGCCATGATGAGGATCTTCGAGGCAACCTTGGGTCTCAATGATGAAACCATCCTGACCTCCAAGCTAAAGAAGCTGAGAGAAGAGAATGTTGTCCTTGAGGCCGAGAAAAACAAGGCGGAAAGCGACTTGCAAGAGGCTCAAAAGAGGTATGAGGCCCAGGTGTGCCTCCTCCATGAGATGAATGAAATGAGGGACGAGCTGAAGAAGACCAAGGAGGAGTGGGGTCGACAGCAGACCAAGGTGTCCAATCTGGAGGCTAAAGCTACGCCGACTAAGGATGAATCTGCTAAAGAGAAGCTCATGGCGTATCGGGCTGACCTTGTGTCGAAGATCCGGGAGCTCGAGCCAGATTTTCTGGGGGCTCTTGAGGTAGATTTCAACAGTGTTGTGGAGCAGCTTCAGGTCGTGAACTCTGGCGTCCAACTCGTCATTGAACGAACAGGCCTTTACCATCAGGTGGTCCAGGGTCGTGCGGTCGCGCCAGAAACCAATGAGGAGGATGACAGTCAAGTCGTGGTTGGTGACCAACCCGAGGAGAATGTAGTTGTTTAGTGCTTTTTGTTGTATTTCTTCTTTTTTTTTCTTGCCCGCCACATTTTGATGTAATTGTCTTCGGCTTGCGTGTCGTATTTTGTAACGTTAAACAATGGGCTCTGCCTGCCTTTGAAAATGCAGTATTTCACTTTCATGATGTGTGTGCCTTATTTTTCCTGTTTTTCATGTATGTATGAAATATTTATTGTATGTTCGTTATCGAGGTTATGCTAGACTGACTTACCATGTAGGGAACTGGTCGGGTGATCGGAGTTGGTATTTGATCGATAGTGGGGCTAAGACCTCGGTTGAGGTCTTTGCTTCGCGACATGAACTTCCCATCGAGAGTTGGGCATTCTGCCTTTCAGGTACGACAATGGTGGAGCTCGATTGAGAGGTCCCCGTCGGATCAAGAGCCTGCTCGCACACACAAAGGGCAGACACTTATCTTTTTATTTTGAATTTAGAAATCACGTATGTACCATGTCAAACCCCTGTGGTCGCAACACTAGTGGATCACAGGCAGCGTCCAACTATAGTATTGTTTGAGTTTTTCAGCATTCCATGGTCAAGCAAGTTCTTCCCCGTGTAGATTTTTGAGGTAATAGACCTTGTTGCCCATTTTATCTCGGACATGGTAGGGGCCTTCCTAGGTAGTGTTTCCCTCACGCAAGTCCTTCTAATTCCTTCGTAGGACCAGGCTTCCCACCTGGAACTCGCGCTTGATGACTTTGATGCCATGCCGCAAAGTTATTATTTGTTTCAGCGAGGCTTCACAGAGGGATGCCCTGATCATATTTTCTTGACTAGGTTGAGTTCTTACCTCAAGGCTTCGTCGTTTGCCTCTTCGTCAATGGGAGACTTGGTTCTCTTGAAAGGTTCCCTCATATCTACCGAAATTGCTGCCTCGGTCCCGTAGATCAGTCGGAATGAGGTCTTCTCGGTTGTCGAGTGCAGAGTCGTCTTGTAGGCCCAGAGTATGTTGTGTAGCTCTTCGATCCACCTTGTTTATATTTGTGTTTTTTCTGTATGCAGGGTTGTTATCTTGAATAGTGAGATAAGTCCTAACCCGAACTTGAGCATACACCTATGATAGGATTATGGTATAATCAATAGTTAGCTGTTAGGAGTAGTCCTAACATGTCTAGCATATGATAACCACGCTCAGTGGAGACCCCTTTGGGGTTACTGGTGTCTGATGCGAGTAGTCGTATTGGCATCACTTTTCTGACCTGGGAGCCCATGAAGCTGAGGTCCTTTAGTTACCATTCACCCCTTTTTGCGTTTTAGGACGTAGTGCAGTGATTATCCAGGTATAGAATGGTGATGGTTGTCATGCGATACTACACTCAGACGAGTTTATCTTGAGAATATTATTAGCCCACGAGTAGTCGTGTAAGCTGATAATATCCAAAAGATTTATAGATGACTCTGGGAACTTTGTTAGAACCCGTTGTGCAGGTGCTTTACCCCTAGTACACACGTTGTGGTTGGTTCTTCATCCCAGACCTTATGTTGTGATCTCGAACCTTTGATCATGTTATGTGTGTTTTTCATCCTGTCTTATATCGCATTGCATTTGCATCTTCGCATGATTCATTGCATATCATTTGTCTGTCCAGCGACTCATTTCCACCTGTCTCTATCTTCCAGTTTCACTTGTCAGTCGTCAAGCTGATTCCTCGACACCGGTATCATACTAGAGCTAACTATAGATGAAGGATATTATATCAAGAAGTACACAATGCAGAGATCTGAATGGAGATCGATGATTTGAAATTAGGCATGACCAAGCTCACCGAGATGCTCCAAGTCCTGATTTCCAGAGAAGAGCAACCTCAAAGGACTGTCATTCAGGAAGTTCCAAGCATTGATCTTCCACCTGTTCTAATGCCACCTTCAACTTGGCTAGAGTTTGGTTTACCTCATAACTACTCTCCACCCCTTGCATCTACTCTATGATTGGTCAGACTGCCAGACTAGTTTTTCAAGCTCCAGTTTTTGCTTAGCCCAGACCCGTGGTCCACACTGTTACCTAGAATGTTTGAGCTCCCTTTGAGAACCCTCTCTATGAATACAATGCTTCCAGTGCTCAAGGTGAAGACCATGGAGAATTTGTTGAGCCTAAGATTGTCCATGAACAGTTTCAAATCATAGATAAGACACTCAAAGTCGTTGAGGGTACTGACTTCTTAAATGTGGATGCAGACAACATGTGCCTAGTTTCTGGCCTTATTATGCCTTCTAAGTTCAAAACTCCTGAGTTCGTAAAATACAAGTGTCACTCTTGTCCAAGAGCTCACTTAATCATGTACTTTCAAAGGATGGAAGCATATATCAACAATCAGAAGTTGCTCATCAACTTCTTTCAGGACAGTTTGAGTGGCGTCTCTCTCAAGTGGTATAAGTACAATCTTGACATGGCTCCTGACTGTCGTCAACTTCAGAATATGTCTCAGAATGAGAGAGAGTTGTTCAAGGAATATGCTTAACGGTGGAGAGAGTTAGCTTCCCAAGTTAAACCCTCTATAGCGGAGAAGGAGCTAACTGGAATGTTCATGGACACTTTGTCCCCTTTCTATTGGGAGAAGGTGATTGGGAGTGTCTCCTTAAGCTTTACAGACCTAGTAATTATTGGCCAGAGATTAGAATAAGGTATGAAGAATGGTAAAGTATCTAAGGCTGTTGAATCTTTCAATGATGCAAGGAAATCCTTTGGGACCTTCCATAAGAAAAGAGAAGATCAGACCAATATTGTCATGACTGATGTGAGAAGGCCTCGTCCTAGACCTTAATATGTTGATCATCATGTTGTTGTTGCTGTTGTTTCTCCACGACCAGCTCAGATTCCTCAACGTCTAGCTGTTGGACATAACCAGTATCGGAATAGGAATCAATTTGATCCTATTCCCATGATATATATATATATATATATATATATATATATATATATATATATATATATATATATATATATATATATATATATATATATATATATATATATATATATATATATATAACTTTACCCTGACCTAGTCCAACATGTTTTGATCACTACAAAGACTCTGCAACCTCCTTTTAATCCTCTTCTAGCTGGATTTAGATGTGATCTCCACTGTGCATTTCATGAGGGCGCCTCGGGCCATGACTTGGAGAATTGGTATGCATTGAAAGCCGGAGTGCGTGATTTGGTTAAAACTGTAATCCTTGATTTTAAGGATAGCCATTCGAATGTCCAGAACAATCCTTTGCCAGTGCATCAAAAATTAAGTTTCAGTTGACTTCAACAGACTATCTTCCTAAAAGCTAGTGTTTCAGACAGGACGGCTCATCTTTGTTACTGATTAGTCACTAGTGTAACACCCCCATTCTATACCCCCAAATAATCAAATAAATCATTTAAGCACATATTAAAATTTCATCAGAGTAAAATTAAACCATGGTATAAAAGGAGCATGTCACACATATATGACAATTAAAACATATAACACCTACTCAAATAAAAATATGCAACAATGGGGTAGCTGCAACATAGGAACTTCGTCCTTGCGCCCATATCTCAGTATTTTAAAATTAAAGCAGAAGATTAAAACATTTGAATCATTTAAAACATGTTATCATATAAATACATGATTCAGTTTGGTTCACAATATCATTCATGTTTTCCAAAACATTGCCATCAGATACATATACAAATGTATCTCAAAAGAATGCTATACAAGCCTAACTACCCAGTGCTACATATCAGAGCTGACCGACAAAAGAATGAAGCTATACTTCACAAAAGACCTCCAGCAACCTAATCTGCAATGCCTCATAGAGCATTATAAAACAGCAGAAGGCTGAGAAATATTATCATAATAATCAATGCATATATATATATATATATATATATATATATATATATATATATATATATATATATATATATATATATATATATATATATATATATATATATATATATATATATATATATATATATATATATATATATATATATATATATATATATATATATATATATATATATATATATATATATATATATATATATATATATATATATATATATATATATATATATATATATATATATAGATATATATATATATATAGATATAGATATAGATATATACATGTTTCACATTCTCACTGCATTTCATCATAATTCCCTCATATACACCTCAACGTACATATTCACAATTCGCATCATTGTTCATAAACATACACATTCATATTTCTTCACCACCATTCGTCATAAAGTAGATATACATATATATATATATATATATATATATATATATATATATATATATATATATATATATATATATATATATATATATATATATATATATATATATATATATATATATATATATATATATATATATATATATATATATATATATATATATATATATATATATATATATATATATATATAACAAAGCATATTTATCATTTCATATATCCACAATTCACATTATTGTACATAACCATACACAATCATGTTTATTCACCAATTCATAACTCTCAACTCAACAATTCATGCACATATGCATATATTCACACAATATTTATCTCTATGCCATGTAACTCAATACAACTCAATACAACTCAATGCAACTCATCAATTCCTATTCAAAATTATGGGTACATCACTTATACCCCACTAGAAAAAACATCATAGTCATTCTACCCCAGTGAACACCAACACTAGGAATAACATCATAGTCATTCTATCTCAGTGAACACCAACACTAGGAACAACATCATAGTCATTCTACCCCAGTGCGTACGACTGTATCACATATACTCTACTAGGAAAAACATCTCAGTTATTCTACCCCATGGAGCACCCCACTAGGAACAACATCTCAATTATTCTACCCGGTGATTATTCCACTAGGAACGACATCTTAGTCATTCTACCCCAGTGTATACGACCATGTCACTATACCTCACCAGGAACAACATTTGTCATTCTACCCCGGTGATCATTTCACTAGGAATGATATCTTATCATTCTACCCCAGTGAGTACGAGTTTTCCACATATACATATTTCATCAAATTATTCATACTTTCAACATCATCACCACATTTATCAAGCAATGCACACGTATTCGCTAACATGTTCTCATGCATTCTTCACATACAATCGCATACAAACAATATGCTTTCACAATATCGCGCCAACGGTGTTGCTACTGCGAAAATCGGCGTCGGTTGACAGAAGAGTCGCCATCGTGCGTTATTTATCCCAACGGAGGGAAAGGAAACGCTTGAAGTAAACCTCGCAAAAAACGGGAAAGGTATGGTCGTCGCAACCAAAACCTGGGTTCGGGAGTCGGTTACGCAAGGGGAAGGTATTAGCACCCCTCACGTCCGTCGTACTCGACGGGATCCACGCTTGCTTGGTTTGTCTAAAGGATGCAAAATAATCTATCTACGGCTGCTAAATCTAAACGGAAGGGAATTGACTCGATAGAGCGTCGCACTCTATGCCTACGTATTCTCAAAAGAGAAAGTCAGAGTCAACGTAGTTTGGGAAACTACAGGGAATTGGCTCGCCAAGACTTCGCGTCTTGTGCCTACGTACTTCCACACAGCATGGAAGATCAGAGCTTTCGTAGTTCAGGCTAACTACGGCTAGACAGGGTGTTCTCACACAGGAGTGAGAAATTAAACTGGTTTTAAAGGTACGGGAACCTATGGGAATTAAAGCTACGGTCTGGTCTCAAATGCACTCGGGCAAGAGAAAAGGATAACATCAGTCGTCAGCGGGAAAGTCTCGATCGCACATCAGCGAGAGAACAGAAGGTTAATTGTTAGTGTGCTCGCTAGGATATCGCATCCTATGCCTACATATTCTCGTCTGGTACGAGAAATCAGAGCAGCTGTAGTTCGGCTACTTTCGGGACCACAGCTCAAATCTCGTTTTATTAATATTCTGAAAAATGGTTACAATGATTGAATACTGAAAAAATAATCTCCTAGAAACTATCCAACTATCCTGGAAAAAAAATCAAATGGAAAATAGTCCCCTAACAAGTGGACTTCTAAACCAACCTCTAAAAGGTGTAAAATAAACTCTATGAAAAATTGTCTATTCTAAAAAATATTGAAGTAATATTTTTATATTCCTTTTTACTATTTTTTCCTTCCATTCTTTTTTCTTCTTTTTTTCAATATTCTTTTTCTCATTCTTTTTCAATATTCTTTTTCAATATTCCCTTTTTTTTTAATATTCTTTTCTCAAGTCTTTTTTCAATATCTCTTTTTCAATATTTCTTTTTCAATATTTTCTCTTCTTTTTCTTTTTTTCTCAATATTCTTTTTATTGTATTTCTTTTTCCATATAAAAACCTAAACAAATGAATATAAAAGAAAAATAAAATAAATACAAAGGGGAGGGGGGTACACATGAATACAGGGGAGTATACAATCTGCAGAAAAATAAAACACAACAATAAGGGCCCAGCCCAACAATACACTTCAGCCAAACAAAGCAATGGGGGAGGGGGTGCAGAAGCGGAGCGGGGAGTGTGATTAGCGCAAAGCCCAGCCCAATAAGGAGACTCCAAAAAAAAACAAAAAAACTGGGGGTGAATGGCATGCACGTTGGGCTTTGGGCCCAGACTCAATACGGAGCCCGTTCCTTCTATCCTCAGCGAAACCCTAATCCCTCAGGCTTCCTCCTTTCACTGTTCACACATCTAAACGGCGCCCTCAATCTTCTCCGAACTCTCTCTCTCACCTTCAATCGCTTTCTGTTTCATCTTCCCCCTCAATGTTCAATGATTCACAAACTCCACCTTCGCAACCAAAAACGCATAACAATTTTACTGAAGTTCTTGATGGAGGATCACGATGAAGACGGAGATACCTGTCTCGCTTGCGTCAAATGAAGACTGTAACACAAAACCTGGAGATCTGAGTGCATGTTCTTGATTAGCGATGGAGATCTGGAGAAGACTCATACAAACATCGATTGGAATCCATCAACGGAGGTCCTTGCTCAGAAGATTTGTTCTCGAGGATGAACAGAATTGCAATCCGTGGAAGTTTCTGGATATCTTTCGTGAGGCTATGAAGATTTGAACAATTCGAAGATGACGATGATGATCAGAGGAGGTGGATTTCGGGAAGAATCTTGACGATGACGTTGTTAGATGAACCTTGAAGAATTTTTCTGGAGATTTGGAGGTGGTGAACTCACGAAGACAACGATGAAGGTTCTTGATCCGGAGAACTGAGAAGGTTGTTGGAAGATTTTCGAACGATCTTGGTGAACATGATAGGGATTGTTCGTGATCTCTGAGGATCTTTGATGTTCATGAAATTCTGAAACAGTTGTAGGAACACGGACGATTCTGGAGAATTACGAAGAATGTGATGATGAAGATTCGCAAGAATCTTGATGAATATTGGTGGTTGATGTTTGCTGAAGATCCAGATCTGGATGAAGATTGAAGATCCTGATGAATGAATGATCAGTTTCTAGAAAAAGTATTGGAGGATCTATGAAGATCGGTGATGATTGAGCAAATTCTGGTGAAGTTGGTGAACGGATGATGAAGATTCATGATAGTTTGTAGTTTCCGGCGAGTTTGACGGTGGTCGGAGTAGGTTACGGGTTGGTTATGGTTGCCGGAAGAGCTTGGGGGCGGTGGTTGCATGGCCGCCGGCCATGCAACCGGTGAGGGTCAGTGGTAGACGCGTGTCAGGGTTGGGTGGCAGAGGGAGAAGATGCATGTATGCCACGTGGTGCGAAGAGTAGTAGTGGGTGGATTTGTGAGGTGGCCTCTCCAGAATCGCACGCGTGGCTGAATTATATAGTGACACATGTCACTGCATTTGAAAACTCTGAGCCTCCAACTTGAACTGGGCCCAACGAATTTGGCCTGAACAAAATGCTGATTAACTGATTAGAAACCTGGTTAAAATGCAATTAAGACTAAAAACCCACCATTAACTAATTAACTACAATTAGATGCTAAATGACAATTAAAACGGTAATTAAAACTACAACTAAATGCTAATAAGTTATCTATTTAATCTAATATTCTAATTAAACCTAAAAACTAGTTAATATCCATTAAAAAAATCTATACTATTTAATAAAAAACTATTAGATCCTATATTAAAACATATCTAAAACTATTAAATCCTATAATATCTATTAACCATTATTCTACTAATCTATTAAAATTCTATTTAAAACTAATAAAAGAAAAATCTATTATATTCTATTAAAACTATTAAAAAAAACTATTAAAACCTATTAAAAACTCTATAAAATTCTAAAAATGATTTAAAGCTATTAAAAATATAAAAAATCTATTTGAATTCTGAAAAATCTATAAAACCTATTTAAAATCCATAAAAGGCTATTAAACCCTAAAAAAATGCAAACAAAGGCAAATAGCCAACATAAAAGAGAGCGCGAGACCAGATCGAAGCAAAACAGTAACCCGGACACCAAGAAACTCCAAAATCACTGCGTGAGCTGAGAACACCCAGGAAGCGCGCGACTTCCCAAAATAACCTCCGATCATCCGAACCGGTCTGAAATACCCGAAAAGCGACAGCAGGGCTGTAATCCCGATAAAATCACCATGATTGAGGAAATGCGCTATATGCAGTATGTAAATGCGAATGCGAAATGCGTCGAAGCATAAACCGAAAGAGGCACCGGTTGGTCAAATTTTAGGGTGCAACAGCTGCCCCTATTCAAGCGACTTGGACCTGAAGGGTTGAAGAGCGCGCAGCCTTCAAACTTTCAAAGGTACGAGACGGTTGAATACCAATAAACCCGAAAATTTGCCAACCGTGAGAATATACTGCAAAACTGCTTGGGGAACGAAATCCAGAAAACCGAGTCCAGTCGTCACGGCAACAAACTGATCAATCATCTGATAAAGAACTCCTGATTTCAACGCCAGTTACCCGCGTGATATCACAGATAACAAACCCGAGGGTTGCAACAAAACACCTGATCCTCTCACATCGTCTACTGATAGACAGGAAGAGAAATATACTCACATCGTCCAAGGATAGACGGAAAGACACCCATCCCGAAGGAAAAAAATCAATACTCACATCGTCTAAGGATAGACGGAAAGACACCCATCCCGAAGGAAAAATCAATACTCACATCGTCTAAGGATAGACGGAAAGACACCTAAAATCCATACTCACTTGGTCTAAGGATAGACGGAAAGACACCCAAATTGAAGGAAAAATTCAATACTCACATCGTCTAAGGATAGACGAAAAGACACCCATAATCCATACTCACATCGTCTAAGGATAGACGGAAAGACACCCAAAATCCATACTCACTTCGTCTAAGGATAGACGAAAAGACACCCATAATCCATACTCACATCGTCTAAGGATAGACGGAAAGACACCCATAATCCCTACTCACATCGTCTAAGGATAGACGGAAAGACACCCAAAATCCATACTCACTTCGTCTAAGGATAGACGGAAAGACACCCAAAATCCATACTCACTTCGTCTAAGGATAGACGGAAAGACACCCATCCCGAAGGAAAAATTCAATACTCACATCGTCTAAGGATAGACGGAAAGACACCCAAATCGAAGGAAAAATTCAATACTCACATCGTCTAAGGATAGACGGAAAGACACCCATAATCCATACTCACATCGTCTAAGGATAGACGGAAAGACACCCATAATCCATACTCACATCGTCTAAGGATAGACGGAAAGACACCCATAATCCCTACTCACATCGTCTAAGGATAGACGGAAAGACACCCATCCCGAAGGAAAAATTCGATACTCACATCGTCTAAGGGTAGACGGAAAGACACCCATACGCACTTCAACACCATCCCTCAAATTTCAGAATCCTTTCGTCTACGGGGTTTGATGGAAAGAACAATATCCTTAAAGGAGCCACATCATCAGTAAGGACCGACGGGAAGAAAACCACCTTCAAAGAGCCATGTTGTCAATAAGAATCGACAATCAGGAAAACCAAACATTCTTCAAAGAGCCTCGACGTCAATAAGGATTGACGGTCAGAAAATCCCTCTTGAAATGTCACCTCATCCAATAAACAGAAAGAGAACCATTATCCGAAAGATCGCTTTGGAACCTCTCAATATCTAAAGATAGCCGGAGAAGACTCGCTGGGGAAACACACCATCCGTATGATCTGACGATAAGAAACCCGCTGAAAAATCACCTGAAACTTCACATCGTCTATTGATAGACGGAAAGAAAGCCACTTGCTAGAGAAACCCCATCTTGAAACCCCACTGGAAAATCACCCGAAACTTCACATCGTCTACTGATAGACGGGAAGAAAACCACTTGCTAGAGAAACCCCATCTTGAAACCCCACTGGAAAATCACCCGAAACTTCACATCATCTACTGATAGACGGGAAGAAAACCACTTGCTAGAGAAACCCCATCTTGAAACCCCACTGAAAAAATCACCCGAAACTTCACATCGTCTAATGATAGACGGGAAGAAAACCATATTCGAACTCAAGACGTCTACTGATAGACGGAGAAATCCACTTATTGGAGTAATACATCGTCAATATGAATTGATGGGAAGAAAAGCCTGTCGATACCAGATGACTGATTGATCAAAACATAACTGTTGTATGATCTGAAATACGAATAAACTGCTGAATTGTCTGAACACTGCTGCTGGATGAATGCCCTTGAACTGATCACAAAGTAATTCACGTGCCATATGAGGCTAATAGAAAACCTGGCTTATGCTTCGTATGCATATGCATATGTTTGAATCTTTCTAGGGCGTAATGCTCCATTTAGGATGGAAATGCTACGCATTTTGAAAATGAAATGCAAGTATGATGCAAATATGATGATATATGCAATATGCTAATGCAGGCTCGGGCTGCTGGAGAAAGTCGGGTACAGAAACCCACTTCAGCAAAATAAATGTTGAAGACGAAGCCAACTCCGCTGGGGATAAACCGGATATCACAGACTTATTCCAGCAAAATAAATGCTGGAAGAATGAAATCAACTCCGCTGGGGAATGACATATGTGCCAAGTAGGATTGGACTTCTCTGGGGATAACTTACCCGTGCCAATGAAAATCGGGCTTTTGCTGGGGAAAATAGACGGAGTCTTCCTGCGTACTGCTGAAGATTGGATTTGGAAACTGATGCGCCAACACGGATGGGCCTCACAGTGATCGCCAACATGGATTTGGGCTTTTAGGCTATCTGTGATGGGTCAGGTACAACTGACGCTGGAAAACATTTTGTCTGAATACACAGTTTTCTGGTTGAAGAGTCAAGAGATAGTAACACGACTTCCCGACATTTGTCTCACACTTTAAGATAGACTGAATCTGCTCGAATAGCTCTGAATAACTCTGATAATACGGAGAAGAACAATCCCTTCGTTTCTGATATGCCCCAGCCTGCGGGACCTCTGTGGTGATGCTCCTCAAAAGGAAATCTGAAAATCTGTACCCTGATGGTCTGATATGAAATGCCCCGACATTCTGAACTTCGGAAAGATACTTCACATCAAATGCTTCTCAAATAAAGAATAACTTTTGCGATCTTAAGATGGCCTGCCCCTGACTGCAATGACTTTGCCCCTGATTAGAGTAGTGCCCCTGACTACGAGATATTTACTGAATCTCAACCTGATTGCCCCCAGGACAACTGACTTCGAAAGGCCGCCCTGACTGGGGATCACTGGATGTAACTTGCCCTGGCTTGCGGAGCATTCGGGCGTTCTGTATTCTATCCTGACCATACCTTCCATCGTAGAAAACTTTCTTATTGTCAAGCGCTTACTCGTAAGTAAAACAAGTTGTTATGAAAGATATACTAATGCAACGCATATGACAGCTTTGACATCTAATCTGTTCACTGGGAATAGGAAAACACAATTTATGGCATATAATGCACAAAACATTTATCAAGAATATCAACATCAATACCAACATGGTAAGAAGAACCGTTTTAGGAGTCAGTTTCGACGCAATCTTTACCGAAGTATGCTTTCGAGACAAACCTGCTTCAATTAGGACTTTTGAAGGTTGTAACGTGGTCAGGTTCACGGTTTTGAAGGAAAGGATAAAGGCTCAAAGTTTATTTTAACCCACCAATTCTCCTTGATGTTCTCCCATCCTACGTTCAGCTAATTCGACCTTAGCGCTCACCTCTCAGAGGCTGAAAGATAGGAGTGATAGTTCGAGAAACTTTGAGTTTTTGGAGTGACAGTTACTCACTTTTCGTCTTTGACACTTAGGGTCACACGACTCGTATTTGTCTGAGGATTTTTCTTTTGTCATCCTTCCATCTTTTTTCTTTTCATGTCCCTAAATTTTGCCTGGACTGACTCTTTTTGAGTTTCTTTTGATTTTTTTAAGTCCAGCGGGATGCCCTCATTTTTGCCTAAGTCATTTGTTTTGAAGTTTTGACTTAGCGGGCTTTTGATTCTCTTTTTGCTTTCTCTTTTTCCGAACAAGTCGTGTGACACTGGTTGTCTGACTCATTGGGGGATAATGTGACTGTCTCACTCTTGATTTAACCATTGTGGTTTTTTAGGCACGACCTCTAGAGGTGTGATTGATCCTCAAACGGATACTCCTTTTGCAACTTGAACGCTCGGCCAAATTAGCTAACACCTACCCTGCCCCAGGTTAAAGATGGAGGGCTTTTCGTTTTTAGAAAGAACTCCTACTATTAGGCTCAAAGGGGTTGGCAAGGGATTATCTTCCTTATATCACCGGTGTTTAGGGATTTGAAACAATGCCTGTACATCATCAGCAGGTTTTATTTCAAAAGCATACAATATCGGAAATTGCATGTCGCTCATTTTCGTCATCCTCCTCAGATCCTTCTTAACCAAGCATCGGACATTTGTAAAAACAATTAGTGAACACGAATGGATTTAATCAAAACATGCATATTTATTTCATTATCATCAATTGAATGAAAACAACAAGTTTTACGAACAAGATTGCAATTTAAACAGGAAAGGAACTACAAACGTAAAGAAATGACAAGATAAAACAAAGAAAAATGCCAGCTTCCGAGAACCGGGCTTTCACATCTGCCCTGCTGCTGAACCAGCCATCTTCGCAATCAGTTATTAGAGGCAACTCGATGTTGTCCTGATCTGCTTTATAGAGCCCCTCCTCCTCATTCAGATGATTTTGGGCCCTTCCTGCCCGAAGTTGATAGCTGCACTATCAAGTAGGTCCTGCACCTTGTGCTTGAAGGCCAGACAATCCTCAATGTTGTGCCCCGGTGCTCCTGAATGGAAATCACAGTGCTCATTGATATCATACCCTGCTGGAGGCGCACCTGTCGGCGGGGCTAACTTCCTCTTCTCAACCAACTGTAATCGTAGCAACGTCTGAAGAAGTTCGGCATATGGCATCGGAGGCACATTAAATACCCTCACCGGCCTCTAATTTTGAGCTCTTCGCTGGTTGGGATGCTGTTGCCTTTGCTGCTGTTGAGGTCGTTGCTGTTGAGGTCGCTGGTACCCGGGTTGACTGTTGAACAACCTTCGTAGCAAATACAACATCGGTTTCTTGACTTCCACCGTACTGATTAAGGCGCTCCTTATGCTCAGCCATTTTCTTTCTCAGATCTGCCCCAGGGATAGGCAACAGTTGTGGGCATGGAGATTCTGACACCATGGAGTCCAGGATACGTTTATGACCTACTGCAGCTTTAGAAACATCCATCATCTTAGCATCAACTGGGATAGGACCAACACGTACAGCTACACCGCTTGGCGTGAATTCAATATCTTTTGAGTCGAACAGGTCTTAAACATTGTGCTTAAAAGCATGACAACTCTCGATGTCGTGTCCGAGTGTCCCAGAATGAAATTCACATTGCTTACTGGTATCGCATCCATAAGGCGGTATCGTTCCCTTGGGCGGTTCCATTGTTCTTTTTTCAACCATTTTAAACCTCAATAAAGTCTGAAAGAGCTCAGCATACATTGAAGGTGGCGCCTCAAATACCCTCTTTGGCCTCCCCTCCTGAATCCTTCGTTGGGCCGGACGTATCCTTTGTTGTTGTTGTTGATGTCTGTCAACACGTTCGTTAAGCTCAGGTTCCCCAGGCACAGGTGGCACGAGCTCCTTCACTGCGGCTTCAAATAGCTGATCATCCTCTTTCCTAAGCACATTCTTGACTACTTCCATGATCAAGCTCATTTGGGTCTTCAGCTGACTATTTTCCTCTTTGAGGATCTTCTGCTCCAGACGCATCTCTTGCATGTCTCTCATCATCTACCCCAGCTGGCTTCGGACTTCCATCAATTCAACCTGATTCTGTTCCATATCTCTGAAGGAACTCCTGCAATAAACTCTGGTAGGGGTTTGCACAGGCTGAGCTACATTGTTCCCCGGAATTCTCTGGATGTTAGCTTCTTCTCTATTTATAGCTGTTATGGTTTCCATGAGCTGACTCGGCTGATTCTTCAACAATTCAAACTCCGGGTACTCACCTTCAGGAAACAAAGGCTGGATCAGAACTCTGGCTAACTGGAGAAATGCTATGCAATATGATGCAAAGATGCTTATGCAAATGCAATGCAATGCAGTAAACACGGGATCACAGCCCCCACAACACACTCTGAGTACTCCTGCACAGCTGACGGAGTACGTTCTCTCTAAAAGAGAACGCCAAGATAGCGGGTAGGCTGGAAGTCAAGTTTCTCGCAAAAAAACCCCCCACTCACGGGTATGGACCTAAGGTACGGCATCCTATGCGGTCATCAGCGTCACAGACTTTCATAAGCGACGATACGATTCCCAGAAGGAGTGGCACCATCATCTCATGAAGAGGCCTCACTTAGCTGACTTCCAATTGATCGGTCCCCAGAGTCGACAATCCTCACGTCTGGACTCCCCTCAGATCCTCAGGATCGGAAAGAAGCACCTCGGAGAGAACCTCGTCTGAGCGTGAATTTCGTGGGGAACTTATGTCTGCTCAGCAAACAGGTTCGCCCACTAATCTCCACAACTACGTCTAAATGCATACTCAAGCAGCCCAGGTCCGGCTATCACTCAAAGTATAACCCTCCCCAGCACAACAGCAACAGATAATAGCAATGAAAAAAATAAACACCCAAAAGACAAGCAAACAAGCGCTAGGATTGATTCTCTTAGGGGACGTTGGATCCCACATGCATGGGGAACTATCGCAGTCCTTAGCAGCCAGGGGATGTTGGATCCCCAGCAGAGTCGCCAGTTGTCGCTACTGCGAAAATCGGCGCCGGCTGACAGAAGAGTCGCCACCGTGCGTTATTTATCCAAACGGAGGGAAAGGAAACGCTCAAAGTAAACCTCGCAAAAAACGGGAAAGGTATGGTCGTCGCAACCAAAACCTGGGTTCGGGAGTCGGTTACGCAAGGGGAAGGTATTAGCACCCCTCACGTCCGTCGTACTCGACGGGATCCACGCTTGCTTGGTTTGTCTAAAGGATGCAAAACAATCTATCTACGGCTGCTAAATCTAAACGGAAGGGAATTGACTCGATAGAGCGTCGCACTCTATGCCTACGTATTCTCAAAAGAGAAAGTCAGAGTCAACGTAGTTCGGGAAACTACAGGGAATTGGCTCGCCAAGACTTCGCGTCTTGTGCCTACGTACTTCCACACAACATGGAAGATCAGAGATTTCGTAGTTCAGGCTAACTACGGCTAGACAGGGTGTTCTCACACAGGAGTGAGAAATTAAACTGGTTTTAAAGGTACGAACCTATGGGAATTAAAGCTACGGTCTGGTCTCAAATGCACTCGGGCAAGAGAAAAGGATAACATCAGTATTCAGCGGGAAAGTCTCGATCGCACAGCAGCGAGAGAACAGAAGGTTAATTGTTAGTGTGCTCGCTAGGATATCGCATCCTATGCCTACATATTCTCGTCTGGTACGAGAAATCAGAGCAGCTGTAGTTCGGCTACTTTCGGGACCACAGCTCAAATCTTGTTTTATTAATATTCTGAAAAATGGTTACAATGATTGAATACTGAAAAAATAATCTCCTAGAAACTATCCAACTATCCTGGAAAAAAAATCAAATGGAAAATAGTCCCCTAACAAGTGGACTTCTAAACCAACCTCTAAAAGGTGTAAAATAAACTCTATGAAAAATTGTCTATTCTAAAAAATATTGAAGTAATATTTTTATATTCCTTTTTACTATTTTTTCCTTCCATTCTTTTTTCTTCTTTTTTTCAATATTCTTTTTCTCATTCTTTTTCAATATTCTTTTTCAATATTCCCTTTTTTTTAATATTCTTTTCTCAAGTCTTTTTTCAATATCTCTTTTTCAATATTTCTTTTTCAATATTTTCTCTTCATTTTCTTTTTTTCTCAATATTCTTTTTATTGTATTTCTTTTTCCATATAAAAACCTAAACAAATGAATATAAAAGAAAAATAAAATAAATACAAAGGGGAGGGGGTACACATGAATACAGGGGAGTATACAATCTGCAAAAAAATAAAACACAACAATAAGGGCCCAGCCCAACAATACACTTCAGCCAAACAAAGCAATGGGGGAGGGGGTGCAGAAGCGGAGCGGGGAGTGTGATTAGCGCAAAGCCCAGCCCAATAAGGAGACTCCAAAAAAAAACAAAAAAACTGGGGGTGAATGGCATGCACGTTGGGCTTTGGGCCCAGACTCAATACGGAGCCCGTTCCTTCTATCCTCAGCGAAACCCTAATCCCTCAGGCTTCCTCCTTTCACTGTTCACACATCCAAACGGCGCCCTCAATCTTCTCCGAACTCTCTCTCTCTCACCTTCAATCGCTTTCTGTTTCATCTTCCCCCTCAATGTTCAATGATTCACAAACTCCACCTTCGCAACCAAAAACGCATAACAATTTTACTGAAGTTCTTGATGGAGGATCACGATGAAGACGGAGATACCTGTCTCGCTTGCGTCAAATGAAGAATGTAACACAAAACCTGGAGATCTGAGTGCATGATCTTGATTAGCGATAGAGATCTGGAGAAGACTCATACAAACATCGATTGGAATCCATCGACGGAGGTCCTTGCTCAGAAGATTCGTTCTCGAGGATGAACAGAATTGCAATCCGTGGAAGTTTTTGGATATCTTTCGTGAGGCTATGAAGATTTGAATAATTCGAAGATGACGATGATGATCAGAGGAGGTGGATTTCGGGAAGAATCTTGACGATGACGTTGTTAGATGAACCTTGAAGAAATTTTCTGGAGATTTGGAGGTGGTGAACTCACGAAGACGACGATGAAGGTTCTTGATCCGGAGAACTGAGAAGGTTGTTGGAAGATTTTCGAACGATCTTGGTGAACATGATAGGGATTGTTCGTGATCTCTGAGGATCTTTGATGTTCATGAAATTCTGAAACAGTTGTAGGAACACGGACGATTCTGGAGAATTACGAAGAACGTGATGATGAAGATTCGCAAGAATCTTGATGAATATTGGTGGTTGATGTTTGCTGAAGATCCAGATCTGGATGAAGATTGAAGATCCTGATGAATGAATGATCAGTTTCTGGAAAAAGTATTGGAGGATCTATGAAGATCGGTGATGATTGAGCAAATTCTGGTGAAGTTGGTGAACGGATGATGAAGATTCATGATAGTTTGCAGTTTCCGGCGAGTTTGACGGTGGCCGGAGTAGGTTACGGGTTGGTTACGGTTGTCGGAAGAGCTTGGGGGCGGTGGTTGCATGGCCGCCGGCCATGCAACCGGTGAGGGTCAGTGGTAGACACGTGTCATGGTTGGGTGGCAGAGGGAGAAGATGCATGTATGCCACGTGGTGCAAAGAGTAGTAGTGGGTGGATTTGTGAGGTGGCCTCTCCAGAATCGCACGCGTGGCTGAATTATATAGTGACACACGTCACTGCATTTGAAAACTCTGGGCCTCCAACTTGAACTGGGCCCAACGAATTTGGCCTGAACAAAATGCTGATTAACTGATTAGAAACCTGGTTAAAATGCAATTAAGACTAAAAACCCACCATTAACTAATTAACTACAATTAGATGCTAAATGACAATTAAAACGATAATTAAAACTACAATTAAATGCTAATGAGTTACCTATTTAATCTAATATTCTGATTAAACCTAAAAACTAGTTAATATCCATTAAAAAAATCTATACTATTTAATAAAAAACTATTAGATCCTATATTAAAACATATCTAAAACTATTAAATCCTATAATTCTATTAACCATTATTCTACTAATCTATTAAAATTCTATTTAAAACTAATAAAAGAAAAATCTATTATATTCTATTAAAACTATTAAAAAAAAAACTATTAAAACCTATTAAAAACTCTATAAAACTCTAAAAATGATTTAAAGCTATTAAAAATAAAAAAAATCTATTTAAATTCTGAAAAATCTCTAAAACCTATTTAAAATCCACAAAAGGCTATTAAACCCTAAAAAAATGCAAACAAAGGCAAATAGCCAACATAAAAGAGAGCGTGAGACCAGATCGAAGCAAAACAGTAACCCGGACACCAAGAAACTCCAAAATCACTGCGTGAGCTGAGAACACCCAGGAAGCGCGCGACTTCCCAAAATAACCTCCGATCATCCGAACCGGTCTGAAATACCCGAAAAGCGACAGCAGGGCTGTAATCCCGATAAAATCACCATGATTGAGGAAATGCGCTATATGCAGTATGTAAATGCGAATGCGAAATGCGTCGAAGCATAAACCGAAAGAGGCACCAGTTGGTCAAATTTTAGGGTGCAACAAACGGCAACGAACTCAATCACATTCATCATGCACTTTTAATCAATTTAAACAATGCATATTTTTGCCAAAAGGCCACATTTCACAATCGATTCCACAATCTAGGATTTACGCCATACGGCTACCCACATCATAACATATAACAACATATAAGCTACACGTTATATATCAAAAGCATACAGTATGATTGTCGCTACGCGGAAAATGACACAAAGTCGCCACCAGATTTTATTTATCCCAAAGAGGGAAAGGGAAATAGCGATAAAACCTTTAGGGAAAGAGCATGGTCATCGCAACCAAGTCTTATGGTTCGGGAGTCGATTATGCAAGGGGAAGGTATTAGCACCCCCTCGCATCCATCGTACTCGATGGGAACCTCCTAGGTTGTTTGGCGTGAATGGGTCTTTTTATTCTAAAAGTTTGCTTGTTTAAAGAAAGAGGGGTTGATGTTTATTAGAGTGTTCGCCAAGGATTGGGGCCCTTGTGCCTACGTATGTTCACTTGTATGAAGTGAAGAATCAGAGCATTCGTAGTTCATGGGGCTAGGGTGGAAAACAGGACGTTGGGTGGGCGATGCTATCGTGCACATTCTAGTAGTTAGGTGTATTGCGGCTCGCTCTTGGAGTCTTATGCGTTACCTGTTTGCGGTAGAATGGACGTAACATGTCCTTGGGTTAAAGGGTATGGATGATTAAATATGGGAAAGAAAGAAAATTGTGCTCGCTAGGATCATCGCAATCCTATTCCTACGTATTGTTAACATGTGTGAGAAATCAGAGCAGCCATAGTTCGGCCACTTGAGAAATAATTGTGTATTGGTTGATTTTATACCTTGAAAAAGGGTTTTCGAATTAACGCCCTAAGGCAAAAGAATTTTGATGAGTTGATGTTGTTTTTAGGTTTTTGAAGAGAAATGGTTCTTGACTAGGATTATACAACAGACTTTGGGTAGAGATGAATGTCTCAAATAACCAAGTCGAGCGCCTTGTATTCAAAACATTCGGAACGAGTGTAGGAGGACTTCATTCTCATAGCTTCTCCACCACTTTAAAGTTGATGGTGCATAATTCTAATCGTATATTTTATTGTATTTTGGGTTTTTTATGAGAAAAAGGATCACTTGATGTTGGATCAAGGTTTATTGTTTGTAAAGATATATTTGAAGCGATACGGACAAGGTCGATGGCGATGCGCAAGGAAATCGACTTACAAGGTTAAAAATGGCTCGATAAAATCGAGAGTTTGTTTTTGAAAATGGTTTTTGAATCAAAAGTCAACAAGGACAATAGAAATATTCACATACTAAAATCATGCAAATATATGGGGTTAGTCGGCTAAAAAAATCGAGACATGCAAAAAAAAACGGCGAACTCCTTGAGAAAAAATTTTTGGAGGTAAAATATCGAAAAAAGTGAAAAAACAGTGGTGTGACACGGCCCGTGTCCAAAGGTGCCTGCAACAAGAGGTTTTGAGGCTTGATAGAGGTGTGACACGGGTGGCCGTGTTGTGTGACACGACCCGTGTCAGGAGGTCTGGGCAAAAAATGATTTTTTGATGTAAACAGCGGTGTGACACGGGTGGCCATGTCGTGTGACACGGCCCGTTGTTGCACCCCAAAATTTGCCCAACCTTTTCTAACCTAGGTTTATGTTTCAATTGCATAGTCATTTGCATTAGCATCATGTACATAGTGTATTCATCTGCATTGCATAGCATGGGCAAGCTACCTTAATCAGGAGATCAAGTGCTATTCTTATCTCAAGAGGTATATCCAAGGGTTTCATTCATATTCAAGACTACCCAGGTCATCAGAGAAGAATTTGAGCTTTGAAGAGTTGACAGGTTGATCAGTGAGTTCTCTCCTATCTTGAGGTTGTTTGGGGATCATCAGAGGAAGTGTGAGCTATGGGCCAAGAGCATGAGGTGTGTATGGATGTTATGAAGAGCCTATGTGATCATTTTGAAGAAGAACCAAGTCATTGGAATGATTGCAAGAGCCTCAGTTGAAGTCAGTCAACTGGGGTCAACACTAGGTCAATCCTAGGTCAAAGACTTGTTTTGAAGGGCATCAAGGATCATTTGAAGAATGTGGGATTCATTATTTGCTATATGTATATGGATATGATGTTGTGCTAAATAAAAATCAAGAGGAGTCAAGAAGAAATGGAGTTACTAAATTAGGGTTTCAGTGTAAAATCCCCTGATTTAGGTCAAACTTCCAAGCAGTGTAGCTCAAGATGAAAGCTTCATATGGGTTCTTGGTCCATATGAAACTTGTATAGTATCTTCATAGCTTTAACTTGAGTGGTGGAAGTAATCAAGATGATTTATAGAACTCAAGTTATAGCTCTTGCAAGTTACAGGTCATCTGAGGGCACTGAAATTTGTCTGTGAAAGTTGTCTGTCTTCCAAGCAATTTTTGACCTTTAAAGATATTTCAAATGGGTTTCTGGCCAACATAAGAGTTGTTCCTTATTGTCTTAGATTTCTATAATGGTATGGTATGCCTTCATATGATTTGTGGAACTCTATTTATGGTCTTGGCAAGCAAAGGGTATTTTGGTCATCTGAGGATTACAGGTCATTCTTAGCCTATGCCTAAAACTCACACAAGGAAGCTTCAAATGAAAAACTTCACAACATAAAAGTTGCTCAAAATGCCATTTTAAGTCTAGAAAAGAAGTCATGAAAGTTTGGAAATGCATATAACAAGACTTGACCAAAGTTGGTGAAAAATGACCTAAAAAAGGCATATAAGTTGAAAAAGTTGAAATGAAAAATTGGTTTGAGAGATCTACAAATCCAAAATGGGTCATCCAATATACCAAATTGATTCCAAACATCATTTTAGAGACATTGGTTCAGCCACTTTTTTGAGTTAGGGGTTAAATTTTGGACTTGCTTTGTATTTTTGTTACTTGCATAATAAGGCAAGTATGGAAAACTTGACATAAGTGAAATTTCAAGGCAAGGAGATTGGTTTTTTCACACAATCCATTTCAATAACTCATGAGAAGAGATTTTGACACAAGTTTGGAAGGGTGTATGCATGAGATATGAGATGTATCAAAGTATCATCACATGAGAACTTCCATAACTTTCCACCACATTCTACACTTTCCTGGATCAATCTAGAAACTTCTAGATCTGCCTACCCTCATCTATATATTGAACTGAATCCATTGGTGCAAGAGGTTGGTGAAAAGAGTGTGAAGAGAGAGTGATATACCATTTTCTCCATTTTTGCAAATCAATCTAAAACTCCATTTTCTTCTTCCTTTCCATTGGATTTTTCTCACCAAATCAATTCCTTGGATCATATTGAACACATACACACAGATTAGAGTGGCCATTGATGAGTGTTTGAAGGTGTAGCTTCCAAAGTGCAAGTGAAGCAAGTTGGATCCAATCTCACAATCCAAGCATTGTCCATCCAAGATCTTGCAAACAGAAAGGTTCTCAGCCATTGAAGATCCTTTGTGACAAGTTTCAAGCAGTGGATTGGAGTGTGGATACATCTGCCATCACCATTTTTCAGGTTTGCAAAAGCATTCGAGTCCCTCTATTTATGCATTATTAGATGAAATGGTTAGGGTAAACTTGTTTAGAGACCTTAGGTGACTGATTCCTGAGAGTTAGAGAGAGTTCTATGAGGTTCCATAACAGGGTGATGATTCTTTGATGATCAAGATTAAGCTGGATATTGAATCATAATGGTCGTGTAATGGCTTGTTAAGATCAGTGTAGCATGATGAACAAGATAGGATAGTTAAATTGGAGAATTGTGAGGTTCTATTGCAGTGCATAATGATGGATTCAGATTGTTACACCTATCAGGTTTTATCCTAGAGTTAGTTTCAGTCCAAACTAAAGGCACCATCGTGTTTATGGGAAAGAATAGAGCAACTTTGCTCTTTGTAGTGTGGAGTTTCATGGCCTATGGAGAGAGCACGAGGAGCTTGCAGGTGGTTGCATGGAAGCTGTGAAGTTCTGAAACCCTAGGTTTGATTGGTGACGATGGCCATGCACCGTTGGATCATTTTAATTATTTGACCTTTTACACCCATCCAATGGTCCAGATTTGAAGAAAAACATGGAGGGAATGGCTGAGCGTTGAAACGATGCGTTTCATTAAACGCAACCATGGGCCTTGGACTCAGATTCATATCCCCACCCCCTTTTGAGAAGCCCAACGAAATTAACGTGAATTAGGTGCTATTTGCACCGTGTCTGTTTGTTTTTCTTTTATATTTTTAATTCATTTTCTGAAGTATATTGGGCCCTGCGCTTTTGATATCTGCGCCTCCCCTTCATGGCCCAATGACCAGATACAACTGAGCGAAGTTGCTGGCAACACCCCCCTCCCCATTTTATTTCTATTTTGTGTTTTTTAATTCCTTTATATTTTTAGTACCTTTAAAAAAATCATAAAAAATTGAAAATAGCTTGTTTTTCATTGGTTCTTTTTATGGTAGGTCAATAATCCTGTCTAGAAAAATATTAAATAATAAAATTGGCATTTTATTTTGTTTTAATATTTTTCATGCATTTTTCTTGTAAATAGCATTTTGATGAGTTTAGTTTAGTACTCAAGTTTGGTGATTTTAGTTTGAATAGATGCTTTAGTATTTTTAATCCATTCTTTTTAGGTTGATTAGTTTAGGATTTCAACTTGTATATAGGATTTAATTCATATTTTTAGAATTTAGTCTTAGGTGATTTGATTAGGTGTGAATAACATGATCAAAATTAGGGTTTTAAATGAGCATAGGTGAGATAGATTAATTCTTTTAGGAATTTTGATTTGATTTTTGGGTATGGGACTATAGGGGTTATGGGTATAAGATAGATCCCTTAGAAAATATTAGGATTCCCCTACTGCTATTGGTATATTGCTTATATTGATTGATTGTGTGGTGTGCCCTCTTTAGGGTTATGTTTTGTCTGTGTGTGGGGTATTGGGTTTGTTTGGGATTTGGGGAGAGCTGAAGACTGTGATGATGAAGCCCATTTGAAGATCAGAGACTGAAGACCAACTTCCAGAGATGATGAGGAGTATCTCTTGCTGGAAGCTGTTGAAGTTTGTAGGATCTAGGAGTCAGGCAGAGCCCTAGAGTAGACAACTTGATTCTCAAACATGGAAGGTCTTGACTGCCTCCATTCTTCTCTGTGATGCAGAGTCTCCCTAAGACAATCACCCCTTCCTTTGGAAGGCTTGGTGCTAATGTCTAAGGGATAGAACTCTTGAGAGAAACATTCTTTGTGTTGATAGCAGTCTGTTTGCCACCCTTGGTGGTCAACTAATTGCTTAACACCCAGTTCACTCTTGTGATTGATTCCTCAGCTTAGAGGCCAGGACTTGAAGAAAAGCCATTGGGAGATTGAAGTTCAAAGTTTGATGCCTGTTTGAAGCTTGTGGATAGCTGGTGATGACTTGAAGCCAGATGCTGATGAAGATTGCTTTTGCTGTTTAGCTTTTAGCTGTTTTATTTTTGATGTATTGTGTGAATTTCCAGGACTGTATTGTTTGCTGTTTAACTTGTTGGGTTGAAAGTGAATTCTGTTCACTTTTGCCTATTGTTTTCTAGGTTCGAGGTTGAGTGGGACTCCCTTGCCTCGCTTGTACTGTTGCATCCATGCATTTTACTGCTTTATTGTATATATCTGCTGTTTCTATTTTCGTCTATTCCCTTAGGATCTCTGTTTCTCTCTGCGCAAGAGAGGAGCATGATAAACATTAGGTGTTAACCCATGCATGATAACATTAGGGTAGATTTTTATCCCCTTTTAACCCTAGGATTTGTAGAGTGTCATCTCTTCTTTCTTCAAAACAACAGAAAAACATTAATAAAGGTTATGATAGAGATCAATTCATTTCTTCCGTCAAAAGATTTGAACAAACATCAACCTTTTTGCAATAAGAAAACCCTTGTTTAAGGTGAGATTTTTCATAAAAGACACTTGAACAGCTTGTGTCGTGCGTAGCCCGAACTACGTTTGCTCTGATCTTCCATGCTGTATGGAAGTACGTAGGCATAGGATGCGATATCCTAGCGAGCAACCTTCCCCACCTTCACCCGTAGTTAGGCGAACTACGTTGACTCTGATTTCTCGTTCCAGACGGGAATACGTAGGCATAAAGTGCGATGCTTTGCCGAGTCATGTTTTCTTTTCTTTTCAGACCTCATCCTTTAGTTTAGATAGAAGTGAAATCCGTACAAACCAAACAAGCGTGGATCCCATCGAGTACGATGGACGTGAGGGGTGCTAATACCTTCCCCTTGCGTAACCGACTCCCGAACCCAGGTTTTGGTTGCGATGACCATACCTTTCCCCGTTTTTTGCGAGGTTTACTTCGAGCGTTTCCTTTCCCTCCGTTGGGATAAATAACGCACAGTGGCGACTCTTCTGTCAGCCGGCGCCGATTTTCGCAGTAGCGACAGCTGGCGACTCTGCTGGGGATCCAACGTCCCCTGGCTGCTAAGGACTGCGATAGTTCCTTATGCATTTGGGATCCAACGTCCCTCAAGAGAGTCAATCCTAGCGCTTGTTTTCCCGTCGAGGATTTTGTATGGATTTACATTTCTGTATTTACCTTTCAGCATTATATTATCATTATTATTGTTGTATTGTGGGTTTGACGGGTGTTCCATGATTGAGAGATAAGTCGGACCTGGGCTTGAGTGCACCTAGACTTAGAGTAGAGATTAGTGGGCGCGCACGTGCTTTGCATGTCCTAGTGTCCCGCGAAATCTACGCTCAGACGATGTTCTTCTGGTTGGCCTCCTGTTCTGCCTTTTGGGTGGCTCGGGTTGCTGGTTAGTTGGATTGTCGACTCTGGGGACCGATCATTTGGAAGTTGGCTAAGTGAGGCCTCTTCAAGATTTGATGATGCCACTCCTTCTGGGAATCGTATCATCAACCCTGAAAGTCTGTGACGCCGACGACCGCATATGATGTCGTACCTTTGTCAGTTACTAGGACATCCACCTGTGAGAGGGTTTGGGGTTATGCAGGTAACTAGACCTTCAGATACCGGTTATTTCTTGATCAGAGATCCTGGGTATTTATGGATAGTTGTGAGGTCTATCAGAGACCAGTCTGAGTTATGGTATGAGGTCTATCAGAGACCAGTTGGAGGTATGTTATGGGTCTATCAGAGACCAGTGTGGAGCTTTGTGTTGGGTCTATCTGAGACCAGGGTTGATGAGTATTGGAGGGTCTACCTGAGACTTTCGATATGGTTCAGGCTTCTCAGCTATAGCACTTGGTCCCTGTTGCATGTTGCTTGCATTGCATTATCTGCATAATCATTATCATTGCATCCCATTAACGTGTGTCTGTGCTGCAGGTGCATTTGCATATCCCCCGGTTCTAGCGTCTGGACTTCTGAGTATTGATCATGGCGGGTTTGAGGATGACAGTTGCCTATAAGCTACCTATCCCTGATATTACTCCACTCCTGGGTCTGATTTCTCTGGCAGACGAGGACGTCCGTAGAAGCTTCAGGCAGAATTATGGACGGCTGTTGAGTTTGGTTCTCAAATCCACTGATGATGAGTTGAATGGGCTGTACACGCTGATGCAATTCTATGACCCGGCTTTGAGGTGTTTCACATTTGCTGACTTTATCTTGGGGCCCACCATGGAGGAGTATGTAAAGTTTACTGAGCTACCTATACAGAATGCAGTTCCCTTTATTCACTCTGCTGCTGAACCTAAGTTGGAGGATCTAGCTAAGGCCCTGCATATGAATGCTTCTGAGTTGTTGATGACTTCTTGGCGGGGGGTTCCAGGTTTCTCTCTTCAGTTTCTGGTTGGTGGTGCTACTGCGAAAATCGGCACCGGCTGACAGAAGAGTCGCCACCGTGCGTTATTTATCCCTCAGAGCGGGAAAGGAAACGCTCGAAGTAAACCTCGCAAAAAACGGGGAAAGGTATGGTCATCGCAACCAAAACCTGGGTTCGGGAGTCGGTTACGCAAGGGGAAGGTATTAGCACCCCTCACGTCCGTCGTACTCGACGGGATCCACGCTTGCTTGGGTTGTCTAAAGGATGCAAAACAATCTATCTACGGCTGCTAAATCTAAACGGAAGGGAATTGACTCGATAGAGCGTCGCACTCTATGCCTACGTATTCTCAAGAGAGAAAGTCAGAGTCAACGTAGTTCGGGACTACGGGGAAAGTTGGCTCGCCAAGACCTCGCGTCTTGTGCCTACGTACTTCCACACTGCAGGGAAGATCAGAGCTTTACGTAGTTCATACTAACTACGGCTAAACAAAAAATTCTCACACAGCAGTGAGAAAAATAACTGGTTTCACAGGGTCGGGAACCTATGGGCAAAACTATGGCTTGGTCTCAAATGCACTCGGGCAAGAGAGAAAAAGGTTGCAATTAATCGTCAGCGGGAAAGTCTCGATCGCACATCCGCGAGAGAATAGAAAGTCAGTTGTTAGTGTGCTCGCTAGGATATCGCATCCTATGCCTACATATTCTCGTCTGGTACGAGAAATCAGAGCAGCTGTAGTTCGGCTACTACGGGACCACAGCTCAAATCTCGTTTTATTAATCTTCGAAAAATGATTACAATGGGTGAATACTGAAAATAAACCCCTAGGAAATATTATCCTATTCTATCCTGAAAAATTGAATGAAAATAGCCCCCTAACAAGTGGGCTTCTAAACTATCCCTAAAATCGGAAAATAATCTCTATGAAAATATATCCTAAAAGAAAATGTACTTTAAAAAATATTAAATCGACACTAATATTTTTTCTCTTTTTTCTTCTTTTCTTTTCAACATATTTTCTCCTCTTTTCTTTCAACATATTTTTTCATATTTCTTTTCATCTCTTTTTCAATATAATTTTCTATTTTTTCTCACATATTTTTCTCTTAATTTTTCTCTATTTTCAAATTCTTTTCTCAATATTTCTTTTCTTTTCTTCTATTTTCAAATATACTTTTTTCTAAAATATTTTCCTTTTTCTTCTTTTCCCTTTTTCTCACAATAATGTTTTCTTTACATTTTTCTTTCCAAAAAAATAAACAAAATGAAAACATAAAGAAAAGAAAAACAGGGGGGGAGTCTGTTTACAAGGGAGTGATAAGCAGGAAAAAAAACAGACTAAGGGCCCAGCCCAATAAGGAACTCAGAAAAAAAAACAATTGGGAGGGGGGTGAGATGTGGAAACGGGAGGTGTTGGCCTGGCAATTGGTTCGCTGGGCCCAAGGCCCAGCATCTACTCACAAACGCACCAAACAGAGGGAGTGTTTGCCAAAAAACGGGGGTGCTGGATCAAAAAGCGCAGTTGGGCCTGGCCCAACTCTCACGTGGACCACCCTCTCCTTCTCCATTCACTTTCCTCAGAAACCCTAATCTAAACTCCTTTCTCCTTCAACCTAGCGCCGCCGCCAACTGTTCACGGCCGCCATCTCCCATCTTCGTTCTCCTCCTCACCAAAACTCTCCTTCAATCTTCGTTCCCCTCTCAGATACTCCCTCTCACAAACCTTTCTCCTTGTTCTGCAATCTTCAAGACAAAAGAGGGAAAAGAAACATCACCATCTGGAGGACTCACGAGCTGGCTTCGATGCTCTTGAAGGCGTTCTTGAAGACGCAGACGGTTAACGGTGATTTTGTTGAAGATTCATTGAGGATTTCTGGAGAACTATTCTGGAGATGGACGATGAAGATCCAGAGATCTTCATCCAAATCTTGAAGGTTGTTCTTGAACAGACCTGAGAACTGGACGAACCTTGAAGATGGTTGATGGCGATTTTGGACGAGAAGCTTCTGGAGATTCCTTTGCATTTTCTGGGGTTTCTTGATGTCGTACTGGAGATTGAAGAAAATGGATGGGAGGAGATGGTGGTTTCTGAGATTGGGATGAACGCCGATGAAGAATGAAGGAAGTGAGATGCAGATCTCGCATCGGTCAGTTGAAAGGAAGAACTTCTGGAAAACAATCTGGTTGAAGATTGATTTTCTGAGAAACAATCTGGGGATTTGCATGAAGACTGATGAACAAATCGTTGATGATGATTGGTCGAATCTGGTAATTTTATGAACGAAAATGATGAAGAACGATGCATAAAATCCTTGAAATTGTTGATGATTATCTGGAAATGATGATGAAGTTTGAGTTTCTGGGATTATTCTGGGGTTTCCCGGTGAGATGCGCGGTGGAGGTATGACTGGAGATTGGATGGTGACCGGAGAAGATGGAAGTTGTGGATTCAGGGGATTTTCTGGTGATGGGTGCGGTGGCCGCCGGCCATGCATGCCGGCCGGTGGGGTTTGACGGTGAGGGTCCTTGGTGTGACGCGTGGCCGTGTGGGTGGAGGCGAGGGCTGCATGCTCCCCACGTGGTGATGCATGGCAGAGAGAGAGGGCGTTGGAGTAGTGAGGTGGCGTGATGTGGGACCTGCAGCGTGGGGTCAGCCTCCTGCAACACGTGGCGTCTGAAGGCTTTATACATGCTGAGAAAAATCTGGAAGTTTCTAGAACGTCCTGGGAGTTACTGGACAAAACTGGAAATTGCTGGACTATTTTAGACATTTCTGGATAACACTGGATTTGGGCTTTGCTGATAACTGGGCCTGCGAAAATCATTAAGAAAAATCCAAAACTGCATAACAAGAATTAAGGCTTAAAATTGTAATTAAAACCTACTTAACTAGTAAAACTAATTAATCTAAAAATCAATTAAATTCTAATAAAACTATTAAAAGAAAAAATCTATTATTATTCTATTAAGAAAATAGTAAAAACCTATTTAAATTCTATTATTCTAAAAATGATTTAAAAAATATTAAAACTATTAAAAGCTAATAATATTCTAAAAAATGAAAAATGCTATTTATTTCTATAAAATTCTAAGAATGAATTTAAAAAAATCTATTAAATCCTAAAATGATTAAAAATCTATTTAAACCCTAAAAATGGCCAATAAAATCCAGAAACATCACAATAATTCCTGAGGGAACAAAAATAGCACCGAACGACACAAAACACCGCGAGAGCGCACTAAAATAGCCGGTAAAAATAAACGGGCACCGAAATATCCCAAAAATACGATTCTACCTATTCGAACTGATAAAAGACATCTGAAACACGAGACGAGAGCTGTGATCCCTGATAAAATCAATACCAATGCAAAATGCAATGTATGCAATATGCAGATGCGAATGCGATTATGCGTCGAAACATCAAGCCAGATACGAGACCCTGTTGGTCAAATTTTGGGGTGCAACAGCTGCCCCTATTCAAGCGGCTTGGACCTGACTGGGTGAGGAGCGAACGGCTCTCAGCCAATCAAGGTGCGAGACGGTTGAATACCGGTAAACCCGAAAATTTGCCAACTGCTCAACTTGTCGATCACTGGAACAATAGCTGCACGACAACTATCTGGAGAAATACTGATCTGGCATCGCCGTCAGTTATCCACATTAAATTCTTCTGATATTGCCTTCAGACAACCACAACACCCAACATCGCCGCTGGAAGACTAAACCTGAACAAAATACCCCGCATCGCCGCTGGAGAAAATACGATACTGAACAAAATACCCCGCATCGCCGCTGGAGAACTACGTCTGACATCGCCGTCGGACAATCAACATACCCCGCATCGCCGTCGTACAAACCCGGTCCGGGAATCCGAAGTATACATCTCAAAGGTACAAAACCTGAGCTTGGGATGGAAACAAACACTTCCACGGTACACATCCTAATATTGGAGGAAAACATGTCCAAAGGTACGAAACCTGAGCTTGGAGGCGAACATATCCAAAGGTACGAAACCTGAGCTTGGATTCAAACATATCCAAAGGTACGAAACCTGAGCTTGGAATCTTGCCTTCAGCCACACGTTGATTCATCAACAAGGAAGTCTGAACTCACAGGAACCTTCTGATGCCACCCTCAGGCGTTTGCGAAACCAATCTTCAGATTAGACATCACTGTTGGAGCAGACATATCACGCTGCTAAGGACTTCAAGAATCATCTTGAACAAACAACTCCGTCGGGCAACTTCAAGAATCATCTTGAACTGATAACCTTTCTGGATACTTCATTCTGCTGGGTATTCCAGGAATCTTCCTGGGCAACCCTTGCTGAGGACGCTACTGGGGAGCTCGAGACTCATCTTGGGCAAACAACTCGGGAAGCTGTACTGAGGTCTTAAGAATCATCTTAAGCAAACGGCTCTGCTGAGGAATTCAAGAATCGTCTTGAACTGAAGACTTCGCTGGGGATCTCAAAAATCATCTTGAGCGAGCGACTGCGGGGATTACACCGGGGTCTTTAAGAATCATCTAAGAAAACAACCTCGTTGGAGAGAATATCAGGAATCGTCCTGAGCAACTGGTCTCTTGGCTGAACACCTGTAAGGCACGAACAATGACCTAGATCATGCTTATGATGCGTATGCTTCTGCGCCATGCCCCACACGGTGGGAATGATATGCGTTTATGCCAAATGCTGTGCAATCATGCATAATGCTATGCAACGTTAAATGCTATGCAGTGTTAAATGCTATGCCTTTATATGCAAATGCTAATGCAGGCTCGAGCTGCCAGAGATCACCAGGTCTGGAAACCACTTGGCAAAATAAATGCCGAAGGAAATGCCAACTCTACTGGGGATGAACTGAAGTCACAGAATCGTCTCAGCAAAATAAATGCTGGAAAAGGGAAATCAAATCCGCTGGGGATAACCGTCCTGCTGGAGAAGTGGAAAAGGCAACCCTGCTTGGCGACTTCACTGGGGGAAGAAAACAACTCTGCTTGGGGATGCTTCCTTCAAACCATTGACAACTGATTGTACTCTGCGGGGATTGACCCAAACTATGGTTGATTGCGCGCGGCACACTGCTGGAAATGCCCCTACTATCACGGATATCAATCTTAATCTGCTGAGGATCCTTCTGATCCTACTCTGATACGGGGTAAAATACGATCTCGACTCTTCCGGGGATAATAAGAAACTTTCATCTGCTGAAGAGTGGCAATTCTGATTTAACAACATCTGCGAGGAATTCAAACATTACTCGGAGCACTGGCATTCGTCGAGCCTCGTATCGGGGAACATGACAACATGCGGGTCATTGGGAAATACTGTGTCAGATATCTTTAGGTTTTTTGTTTTTCTGGTTTAGGATAAAACATGGACTATGTACACAGTGGAAGATATAAGAAATACTAGACGAGAACTAGCATTCAGGTTGGACTACCACACGAGAACTGATAGGAAAATAGGTTATCGGACGAGAACTGATTTGGTTTAGACATCAGACGGGACTGACTGGATAACAGACTGAGGTATAGACAACCAGGCGAGAACTGGCTGAAAGCTGACGCACACCAGATGAGAACTGGTATAACACATAGGCTAAAACACACGATGATCAGACGAGAACTGGTTACGCGACGACATGTATCAGACGAGAACTGATACAACACTTGAAGAAATGGTGACCAGACGAGAACGGGTTACTCAATAAACTGCACCAGACGGGAACTGAGGCTTACAATAAACTGCACCAGGCGGGAACTGATGCTTACAGACGGTGGGCCAGACGAGAACTGGTTACCGGTTTGCCAGGCGAGAACTGGACTTTGGAAACGACTGGTTACTGACACGCAACAGGTTTAAACTGTAGGATAATGATCCAACGACAACACGGCCTTTTCGGAAGGTTAAGGTTTTGATAAGGGTACTGACATGATTCCCCGATACTCAACTCCGGCTGGGGATAAACAAACTGATTGAATAACTTGCCCCAGTACACTCAGCTGGGGATAACAAGACTGGCTTAACCAACTTGCCCCAGTACAATTCAACTTGCCCCAATCTAAATCTTGGGAATACCTGCTCTGAACAGCTTGCCTCGAGGATACTTGCCCCGGTATCTGTACGATAAAAGAATTCAATCTCCAATAGACGCCTATCAACCCAGTTGATTCCAACATTCTCTGCGATGACTTGCCCCTGAATGAGCGTTCTAGCGACTTAACCCGATCTGATTATCCACTGAAAGTATCTGCTTTCAAATCTCAGCATTCTGCATAATTGCCCCTGATTGGCTCTCGAGAAGACCCACTTCTGATCAACTGCTCCTCAAACAAACTGCCCCTGATCAACTGAAACTTCGGGACTTGTCCTCAGACTAGCTGATTCCGAACTCATTGGAAGTCAATGCCCCTGATTCACAGGTATTCCCAACATACACCATTCTGGTTCAGACTGCTGAATTACTCAGTCCTGCTTGACGATTCCCTGTTGGAATTTCTTCTATGCCAACTACTAACCTGCAATTAGAATCGTCTGTTTACGAATGGTAATCTTAATGCAGCGGTTATGCAGGAAAAAAAATTTTGAGTTGTCACTCATTTACCTGCGTGATTGAGTGACGAATGAACCAAAGTTCAAACGTAGTGCTTACGTGGTCAGTGAAAAATACAACAAGGATGTGACTAGCAAGTCAAGAAGGAGTCAGGTTACTCAACCTTATCGTAATGCACTTCAGACTAACCCTACCTCAATTAGGTCTTTTGAGGGTTGTATCGTGGTCGGGTTCACGGTTCGTGAAACAAAGGATATTTGGCTCATATTTTGATTTGTACCCACCCCTTCTACGTGATGTTCTTCGATCCTAAGGTTCAGTTAACCTGGCACAAGCGCTCGCCTCTTCGAGAGGTATGTTGAATGGTAAGGCCTACAGTTAAGTAATTCACAATGCTTTTCTGGAGTGACAGTTACTCCTTCTTCGCTTTCGGTGTCTGTGTACACGACTTTGTGATTTGCTGGGGAAAAATTTCTTTTTATCCCTTCTTTTTCGTTCCCTTGATTCCCTAATTTTTGCCTGGACTGACTCCTTTTGAGTTCTTTTCAATTTTTTCTTTTTGAAGTCCAGCGGGATGCCCTGATTTTTGCCTAAGTATTAGCTTTCTAGCTTTTCTTTCTTTTTACTTAGCGGGCTTTCTTTCTTTCTTTCTTTTGGAACAAAGTCGTGTGACACTGGTTGTCTTGATTGCTCCGAAAGGATTATAACGGTTTCACTCTTGATTGGTGAGGTATGACCTCTTGAAAGGTGTAAACTGATTTTGGTCCTCGGAAGACAACACTTCTCTGCAAGACTTGAATGCTCGGTCAAGCTAACTGACAACTACCCTGCCCCGGGTTAAGATGTAAGGGTTAAAAAGTCCGAAAAAACTTCTACTTCCTGGCTCGAAGTGGTTAACAAGGGACTAACTCCTTATATCTCCAGTGTTTGGGGAATTTGAAACAATGCCTTGTACGTCATCGGTAAGGTCTTATCCGAAAGCATACGATCATCGGTTATGAGTTTCAGTTTCATCATCCTCCCTCCAATCTTTGCTAGTCACAGTGATGAAGTGGAGTGAATAAAATGCAAGTGTCAGTGCAATGCAGTAAATGAGCGACAGCGACATGATTAATTCAGAAAAATGCATAGTCACTTTATTATTATCACCATTCGAAACATACAATGTTTAAAAGCAGGTAGTGACTAACAGAAAAAGAAACTACAAATGCAAATGATGTAAAAGCTTGAGAACTGCCAATGCTGAGGCGCCTGCCTGTCTGAACCACTGGCTTTTGCTGGGGGATACTTCCCGAGTCTACGAGCTTAGACAGCTGAGCGGTTGGGATGAACCAACAGAAACCCTTCTCGAAAGGAAATGCGATCCTGATCAATCAACTGCTGTACCTTCGCCTGAAATGCTTTACAATCTTCCGTCGAATGCCCCGGAGAGCCACCATGATAACCACACTGAACGTGGGGATTGTACCCAGGAGTGTAAGGTTCTGGAACTGGCTTAAGAGCTTTCGGCTCCACCAAAGACTTCTGGATCAAAGATGGCAGCAACTGGCTATACGGCATCGGCACTGGGTGAGAAGGACCATTCCTTCGTTCCAAGTTGTTACGAGGTCGGCTCTGATTCTGACGCTGATTCTGATAACCTTGGCCACGGGCTCGCTGATTTGCAATGGAAGCGACATAAGGTTCCCGATGGGGTGCCCCAGGCACAGTTGTCTGTCCAGAATAACGAGACACAGAAGATACTGACCGCGGAGAAGACGGAGAACCAACAGATTTCTCCGATTCAACTTGAGGATACCCAACATCTGTCAGGACCGCATTGATCATAGTTTCATCTTCAGATTGAGAGCTATAGAGGGATTCAGTTTCACTGGCCTGACCTTTTGAAACACTCGGGATTCTTCCAGTCTTTACACCATACTCGATACGCTCTCCCGTCCTTACCAACTCAGAGAAATTTGGTGCGGTTCCAAGCATTCTTTCGAAGTACGAGCTCTGCAAGGAGTTTACGAACATGCCTTTCAGCTCTTGGTCTAGGAGCGGTGGTTGCACTCTACCAGCAAATTCTCTCCATCTCTGAACATACTTTCTGAAAGATTCATTGTTCCCTTGAGACAATTCTTGCAGCTGCATGCGAATAGGAGCTTCGTCAAGATTATAGTCGTACTGCTTCAGAAAGGCATTGGCTAAGTCCATCCATGATCGGATCTGATCATGCTCTAACTGCATATACCAACTCAGAGGTGCCCTAGTCAGACTATCTTGAAAGCAATGAATCATCAGCTTGTCGTTGTGCACAAATGAAGTCATTCTTCGGCAGAACATCACCAAATGTTGCTTCGGGCAACTATCTCCTTTGTACCTTTCAAACCTCGGCATTCTGAACTTCGGAGGCAACACTAGGCCAGGAACCAGACACATATCTGCAGCACTAGGAGTAACAGCGTCTTTACCTTTCAAGGCTTTGAATCTCTCTTCTAATGCACGAAACCTTTCAGCATACACGGGAGCTAATGGGTCTTCATTCTTTGCTGTCGGGACCTCTCTTCGGGGCTTTGGCACAGGGAAGGCAAAACCCTGGTAGTCTGAGACATCAACAGAAGGAGAACGTTCACCTTGGACAACAAACTGCTCCCGCAGACCTTGGTCTTCACCAGATGGCTGCACAAGCTGAGCTGCAGTAAGGTTGTTCACTTGCGGAAAGTCTTCGTCGTGCGGAGATCCATACAGAGGATTGGACGTCACGGTGAAACCTGACAAGGTATCAACAAACTGGAAGCTGCTCTCTGACATGGCTACCAACAACTGTTAGCTGACTTCACTGCTTGACTCTGATCAAATCTGCTTCCACCCCTTGGTCGTCTTCAACACTCACCTTCAGAACCAAAATAACGGCTGGATAAGAGCTCTGACTAGTCGGCGAATGGTATGCAATATGATGCGAAGATGCCTATGCAAATGCAATGCAATGCAACAAACACGGGATCACAGCTCCCACATAATCTAAATACTGCTGCACTGCTGACGGAGTACGGTTGCTCTGAAGAGAAGACCAGAATAATGGGTAGGTTGGAAGTCAAGTTTCCTGCACAAAAAAAAAAACCCCACTCACAGGTGTGGACCTATATTTGACAAGGTACGGCATCCTATGCGGTCATCAGCGTCACAGACTTTCATGAGGAATGATACGATTCCCAGAAGGAGTGACATCGTCATCTCATGAAGAGGCCTCACTTAGCTAACTTCCAAATGATCGGTTCCCAGAGTCGACAATCCTCACGTCTGGACTCCCCTCAGATCCTCAGGACCGGAAAGGAGCACCTCTGCGAGAACCTCGTCTGAGCGCAGATTTTCGTAGGGAACTGTGCCTGCTCAGCAGACAGGTTCGTCTACTACTTCTCCGCAACTATATCTAGGTGCATACTCATACTCAAGCCCAGGTCTGGCTACTCTCAATCATAGAATACCCGTAACACCCCAACAGCAACAGATAATATCGATAAATAAGCCCCAAATAGACAAGCAAACAAGCGCTAGGATTGACTCTCTCTTAGGGGACGTTGGATCCCACATGCATGGGGAACTATCGCAGTCCCCAGCAGAGTCGCCAGCTGGTGCTACTGCGAAAATCGGCGCCGGCTGACAGAAGAGTCGCCACCGTGCGTTATTTATCCCTCAGAGCGGGAAAGGAAACGCTCGAAGTAAACCTCGCAAAAAACGGGGAAAGGTATGGTCATCGCAACCAAAACCTGGGTTCGGGAGTCGGTTACGCAAGGGGAAGGTATTAGCACCCCTCACGTCCGTCGTACTCGACGGGATCCACGCTTGCTTGGGTTGTCTAAAGGATGCAAAACAATCTATCTACGGCTGCTAAATCTAAACGGAAGGGAATTGACTCGATAGAGCGTCGCACTCTATGCCTACGTATTCTCAAGAGAGAAAGTCAGAGTCAACGTAGTTTGGGACTACGGGGAAAGTTGGCTCGCCAAGACCTCGCGTCTTGTGCCTACGTACTTCCACACTGCAGGGAAGATCAGAGCTTTACGTAGTTCAGACTAACTACGGCTAAACAAAACATTCTCACACAGCAGTGAGAAAAATAACTGGTTTCACAGGGTCCGGAACCTATGGGCAAAACTATGGCTTGGTCTCAAATGCACTCGGGCAAGAGAGAAAAAGGTTGCAATTAATCGTCAGCGGGAAAGTCTCGATCGCACAGCCGCGAGAGAACAGAAAGTCAGTTGTTAGTGTGCTCGCTAGGATATCGCATCCTATGCCTACATATTCTCGTCTGGTACGAGAAATCAGAGCAGCTGTAGTTCGGCTACTACGGGACCACAGCTCAAATCTCGTTTTATTAATCTTCGAAAAATGATTACAATGGGTGAATACTGAAAATAAACCCCTAGGAAATATTATCCTATTCTATCCTGAAAAATTGAATGAAAATAGCCCCCTAACAAGTGGGCTTCTAAACTATCCCTAAAATCGGAAAATAATCTCTATGAAAATATATCCTAAAAGAAAATGTACTTTAAAAAATATTAAATCGACACTAATATTTTTTCTCTTTTTTCTTCTTTTCTTTTCAACATATTTTCTCCTCTTTTCTTTCAACATATTTTTTCATATTTCTTTTCATCTCTTTTTCAATATAATTTTCTATTTTTTCTCACATATTTTTCTCTTAATTTTTCTCTATTTTCAAATTCTTTTCTCAATATTTCTTTTCTTTTCTTCTATTTTCAAATATACTTTTTTCTAAAATATTTTCCTTTTTCTTCTTTTCCCTTTTTCTCACAATAATGTTTTCTTTACATTTTTCTTTCCAAAAAAATAAACAAAATGAAAACATAAAGAAAAGAAAAACAGGGGGGGGAGTCTGTTTACAAGGGAGTGATAAGCAGGAAAAAAAACAGACTAAGGGCCCAGCCCAATAAGGAACTCAGAAAAAAAACAATTGGGAGGGGGGTGAGATGTGGAAACGGGAGGTGTTGGCCTGGCAATTGGTTCGCTGGGCCCAAGGCCCAGCATCTACTCACAAACGCACCAAACAGAGGGAGTGTTTGCCAAAAAACGGGGGTGCTGGATCAAAAAACGCAGTTAGGCCTGGCCCAACTCTCACGTGGACCACCCTCTCCTTCTCCATTCACTTTCCTCAGAAACCCTAATCTAAACTCCTTTCTCCTTCAACCTAGCGCCGCCGCCAACTGTTCACGGCCGCCATCTCCCATCTTCGTTCTCCTCCTCACCAAAACTCTCCTTCAATCTTCGTTCCCCTCTCAGATACTCCCTCTCACAAACCTTTCTCCTTGTTCTGCAATCTTCAAGACAAAAGAGGGAAAAGAAACATCACCATCTGGAGGACTCACGAGCTGGCTTCGATGCTCTTGAAGGCGTTCTTGAAGACGCAGACGGTTAACGGTGATTTTGTTGAAGATTCATTGAGGATTTCTGGAGAACTATTCTAGAGATGGACGATGAAGATCCAGAGATCTTCATCCAAATCTTGAAGGTTGTTCTTGAACAGACCTGAGAACTGGACGAACCTTGAAGATGGTTGATGGCGATTTTGGACGAGAAGCTTCTGGAGATTCCTTTGCATTTTCTGGGGTTTCTTGATGTCGTACTGGAGATTTAAGAAAATGGATGGGAGGAGATGGTGGTTTCTGAGATTGGGATGAACGCCGATGAAGAATGAAGGAAGTGAGATGCAGATCTCGCATCGGTCAGTTGAAAGGAAGAACTTCTGGAAAACAATCTGGTTGAAGATTGATTTTCTGAGAAACAATCTGCGGATTTGCATGAAGACTGATGAACAAATCGTTGATGATGATTGGTCGAATCTGGTAATTTTATGAACGAAAATGATGAAGAACGATGCATAAAATCCTTGAAATTGTTGATGATTATCTGGAAATGATGATGAAGTTTGAGTTTCTGGGATTATTCTGGGGTTTCCCGGTGAGATGCGTGGTGGAGGTATGACCGGAGATTGGATGATGACCGGAGAAGATGGAAGTTGTGGATTCAGGGGATTTTCTGGTGATGGGTGCGGTGGCCGCCGGCCATGCATGCCGGCCGGTGGGGTTTGACGGTGAGGGTCCTTGGTGTGACGCGTGGCCGTGTGGGTGGAGGCGAGGGCTGCATGCTCCCCACGTGGTGATGCGTGGCAGAGAGAGAGGGCGTTGGAGTAGTGAGGTGGCGTGATGTGGGACCTGCAGCGTGGGGTCAGCCTCCTGCAACACGTGGCGTCTGAAGGCTTTATACATGCTGAGAAAAATCTGGAAGTTTCTAGAACGTCCTGGGAGTTACTGGACAAAACTGGAAATTGCTGGACTATTTTGGACATTTCTGGATAACACTGGATTTGGGCTTTGCTGATAACTGGGCCTGCGAAAATCATTAAGAAAAATCCAAAACTGCATAACAAGAATTAAGACTTAAAATTGTAATTAAAACCTACTTAACTAGTAAAACTAATTAATCTAAAAATCAATTAAATTCTAATAAAACTATTAAAAGAAAAAATCTATTATTATTCTATTAAGAAAATAGTAAAAACCTATTTAAATTCTATTATTCTAAAAATGAATTAAAAAATATTAAAACTATTAAAAGCTAATAATATTCTAAAAAATGAAAAATGCTATTTATTTCTATAAAATTCTAAGAATGAATTTAAAAAAATCTATTAAATCCTAAAATGATTAAAAATCTATTTAAACCCTAAAAATGGCCAATAAAATCCAGAAACATCACAATAATTCCTGAGAGAACAAAAATAGCACCGAACGACACAAAACACCGCGAGAGCGCACTAAAATAGCCGGTAAAAATAAACGGGCACCGAAATATCCCAAAAATACGATTCTACCTATTCGAACTGATAAAAGACATTTGAAACACGAGACGAGAGCTGTGATCCCTGATAAAATCAATACCAATGCAAAATGCAATGTATGCAATATGCAGATGCGAATGCGATTATGCGTCGAAACATCGAGCCAGATACGAGACCCTGTTGGTCAAATTTTGGGGTGCAACAGCTGGTAAGGCTCAAGAGTATGCCCAGAATGGGTGTTGGGTGGTCTTTAACGCTATTTTGGCTCTATGCATTTATGGGATCGTGCTGTTTCCCAATTTCCCAAACTTCGTGGACATGGATGCATTTCATCTATTTGCTGCTGGCAACCCAGTGCCTACGCTGATGGGGGACTTCTATCATTCGATGCACTACAGGAATGAGAACAGGAGAGACAAGAACGTCTCTTGTTGCGTGCCTCTGTTGTCCATGTGGTTTAAGAGCCATCTTCTCCTGAAGGGACCTTTTGTGGATAATGCGACCACATCTGACTGGCCAGAGCGTATGATGAGGTTGTCTTCTGAAGACATCGAGTGGTTTGACCGAGACCTGCTGGGATCCGAGCTTATTGTCAGTTGTTTTGGGTATCCTAATGTTCCGTTGATAGGGAGAAAAGGGTGCGTCAACTACAACCCATCTTTGTTCGTCCGTCAGTTTGGATACGCGCTGAAGAACCCGCCTCAGGAGGAAGAAGTACAGGAATCTCTGTACTTCACCGGTGATTTGAGTGGGGAGTTGCTAGCCAAGCTTCGACATGCCTGGATGCACATTAACAGAAAGGGGAAACCGATGTTGGGGAAGAATGATTGCCAGGCGTATGCACCCTACAAAGTTTGGATTCAGGAGAGAGCCAGACAGATATTGATGCCATTTCTAGCTGCTCCGGTCCCCGTTCATATTCCGGTGGAAGAGCCAACCACTGTTCCTAGGGAGGCCTACGAGCAGGTTGTGAAGGAAAAGGAAGCCTTGATAAAAATTAATGAAGAGTTAGAGAAGGAGCTAGCTCAGATGAGGAGTGAGAAGAATAAGGTTGTACGTTCTTTCCAACAGCAGATCGAACTAGTGAACAGGCTAGGCGCTGAGTTGACTGAGGAGAAGAAGAAGCGCGAACGTCTGGGTCAAGAGTTCAGAAGCTCCCACGACATGCTAGAGGCCAAAAAGAAAGCACTCGACGCCGCTCACCGAGAAATCTCTTCTTGTAATAAGACATGGAATGCTACGCTGACCAACAATAAGAAGAGGGAAGATAAGCTGAAGCAGCAAATTTCTGACCTCGAGAAGCAGTTGAAGGCTAGCATTGATAAGCATGAAGAAGAGGTAATGGCCAGATACAGTCTCCAGAATGCTTTGAACAAGGCCATCGAAGGCAGGAACGAAGCGGTGTCTCAGAAGCGGAAGTTAGAGGATCGCTTCGGAGATGGGGCATGGGAGGAAACCACTGGTGACGTGCGACGTGTTCTCAAGAAAAGAAACCAACTTGTCGAGGGTCTGCTTACCCGACCAGGTCATCCAGAGACCAAGAAGTTAATGGAAGAGTATCGGGCTCATGGGAGTACTTGATCATTTCATGTATTAGCTTGTATGCTTTATTTGCATTTGTGCTGACCATCACCAGGATTGTTGGTTGAGGTCATGCCTTCTTATTGTATACTCAGTGATATTGTATTCTTGGATTTCTCTGCAATATACAGGGTTTTCTATGATTCGGCTCCAATCGCTGTCTTGCTAGCACTGTCACTGCACCTGCACACTAGAATCGGGGAATGATAATCCCTAATGCACAGACACATTGCATTTTTCATACATACTCATATTTGCATTGCAGGTTTATGGATCGTGTATCTTATCTCCTGCATCCATTTTTCAGGTATTTTCAGGATTGCAGAAAAGCGGGTCCACCGTTACTCTACAAGAATCAACCAGAAGAAGATCATGGACAACGTGCAGAGTGAAATGCAAGAGATGCGTGACAGGATGACCCTGCTCATGCAAACCATGGAGACTATCGCCAAAGGGCAAGAGCAGCTGCAGAATCTGGTCCAACCGATAGTCGCACGGGCTGAAAACAACGGGACACCGCATGGTGAGAACATTGCTGCTTCTCCCCAAGTTGAGAATCGTCAAAGTGCTGACGCTGTTCCTGTAACCAGTTTGAATGCTGGAGAACCTGGTCCTGTAGGTGGGAACACCGGTAATATGAATGTCAATGCAGATACTGCTGGGGTATTTGTGGGCAATGTCAACCAGGGTTTCAATGGGGGCGTTGAGAATGTTGGAATGAATGGTATTAATGGTAACCAGGGCTTCAATGGTGTGAATATGGGATATGGCAGCATGGCTGGCGCCAAGGCTGGGTTTGGTGGCTATGGTAATCTTGGATATGGAGCTGGCGCATACAACACTCAAGAGATGGGTAATCTGAGGTATGACCCCAGGTACGTCCAAGCGGGTCCGGGCCGTGATGTCGATTATGGTGGATACGATGCAGTACCTCGCTGGGAGGATCGCCAGGAGGATGTGTTCTCTGGTCAGAATGAGGGTTATGAAAGAGCCAGGGATGACAACCATCGGATGAGATTGCTGGAAGAGAAAGTGAACGGGTTGGCCAGCCAGAATGCTCTTGGACTGGATATGTCGAATATGGGGCTAGTCCCGGGGTTGAGGGTCCCGCTGAAATTCAAAGCACCGTCGTTTGATAAGTACAAAGGGGATACGTGCCCTAGGGTGCATGTGCGCGCGTTTTACAGGCGTATGTCTGCGTATTCCGAGGATGAAAAGATGCTAATGCACTTCTTCCAGGATAGCCTGTCAGGGCCATCGCTGGAGTGGTACATGAGCTTGGAGCCTTCTCAGATCAGGAGCTGGAAAGAGCCGGCAGAGGCTTTTGTTCGACACTATCAGTATAATAGCGATCTCGCTCCTAACCGAGTCCAGTTGCAGAGCATGTCTCAAAAGTCTAGTGAGAGCTTTAAAGAATACTCCCAGAGATGGCGAGATTTGGCTGCTAGGGTACACCCTCCGATGGTGGAGCGCAAAATGATGGATATGTTCATAGGAACTTTCTCTGGAATGTACTACGACCGGCTGCTCAATTTTCGATGAGTACTTTCTCGGAGTTGATATTGATGGGGGAGCGAATTGAAAACGGGGTGAAGATTGGTAAAATTCAAGCGGGTGAGTCCAGTTCCGCAGGAGGTAATAAGAAGACGTTCGGTGGTAAAAGGCAGGGTGACACCAATGTTGTATTCAATGCTCGACGAAAGAATAAAGGTCAGAACTGGCGTCAGCAGTCGCAAGTTGCAAGTGTAACCATTCCAGGGCCTTCTCAGCAGCAGAGACAACAACCACAGCAGCAGGCTCAGCAGCAGCCTAATAATAATCAGCACAGACTTCAGAATCCGCGACCGAGGAGAGTATTCGAAGTGTCGCCGGTATCATATGCAGAACTCTTTCAAACTTTGTTGAAATTGCAGTTAGTTGAGAAAAGGACCTTAGCGCCACCAACTGGCCAGCCGCCAGTTGGGTATGATGTTAATGAACACTGTGACTTCCATTCGGGTGCACCAGGGCACAATATTGAAAATTGCTTAGCTTTCAAGCATAAAGTACAGGATTTGCTTGATAGTACGACTATTAACTTCGGGAAGGAAGGTCCCAATATCACTCAGCAGCCAATGCCCAAGCATGGTGGGGCTGGAGCCAATGCAATCCTGAGGGATGATGAATTGAACTTGGTTTTAGAAGTGAGCGAGCTGAAAACCCCTTTGAGTTTCTTAAAGCAGCGCTTGTTGAAAGGAGGAGTCTATCCCGGCTGCGGCAAAAAGTGTGATGACTGTTTGGTTCAACCTGGGGGCTGTGAGAATCTGAAGAGGGGAGTTCAAAGTTTGATTGATGAAGGAACTTTGCAGTTTGACAGGGCTGTGGGACGAGAGAAGTCTGTTGAGACAGAATCCGAGAAAGAGCGTAGGGAGATTGCTATGATCACCATTCCGTTCAAATCAGTGACAATTTTGGCATCATCGAAAAGGCCGACCATTACCATTGCCAAGGCTAAGCCAGTCCCTTTTGAAAGCACAAAGGCAGTCTCGCGGTGCTACGGTGCTGAGGTGTATTGCAATGGGGAAAAGATTGACTTGAATGATCCGCCAGCGGGATCCGTGGATAACATAGTGGGAGCAGGTGGTATAACCCGGAGCGGGAGAATCTTCAATTCACCTGAGGTTGAAGCAGAGAGGCTAGCCAGGGGTAAGAATAAAGTTGTTGAGGGGGAATCTTCGGGGAGTAAAGAGAAAGAGCCGACAACCAAAGATGTGGAAGAATTCATGAGGTTAATCCGTAAAAGTGATTACAAGATTGTAGATCACCTGCAGCAGACCCCGTCAAAGATCTCCATATTATCGCTGCTATTGTGCTCTGAGGCGCATAGAAATGCCCTGTTGAAGGTACTTGAGACATCTTTCGTGCCGCAAGAGATTTCAGTTAATCAGCTGGAGGGAGTTATGGCACATGTTAACGCTGGGCATAGGCTAGGATTCACGGATTTTGACTTAACGCCCCGAGGGCGTGATCATAATAATGCCTTGCATATCTCTATCGAATGTCGGGGCACTGTTTTATCCCATGTACTGGTAGACATTGGGTCCTCGTTGAATGTATTACCAAAGAAAGCTCTGTTGAAATTAGATACCCGTGGGTTGTTGTGCACACCTAGTGATTTGGTGGTAAGAGCCTTTGACGGAACCAGGAGGTCAGTATTCGGGTCGATAACGTTACCCATTCAGGTAGGTCCGGAGGTGTTTGATACAGTGTTTTACATCATGGACATCCAGCCCGCATATAGCTGTCTGATCGGGAGACCTTGGATTCATGCCGCTGGGGCAGTAACTTCTACGCTTCATCAGAAGCTGAAATATATGGTTGAGGGGAGTATTGTGACAGTGTGTGGCGAAGAGGATATCTTAGTCAGTCATTTGTCTTCTTTCAAGTACGTGGAGGTAGATGGACAAATTCACAAAACGCTGTGTCAAGCGTTCGAAGGGGTGAAGGTTATAGAAGAAGCTCCAGCGAAGAGTGAAGGGCTAGAGGTGGTCGTCTCCTCATATAAAGAAGCCAAGGCGTTGGTCCAAGCAGGAGAGACTCAGAAGTGGGGGCAGGTTCTGGACATTCCAGTAAAGCAAGACAAGTATGGCTTGGGGTACCGCCCATCTTTCTCGCAGAGTGCACCTAAGTACAAGGGACCTGTCATGTTCACGCCCGGAGGAGTTGGCTTTGAAAGGATCAATGTCGTGTCTGATACGGAGGAAGTGGATAGCGATTGCGACATGGACTCATGGATTCGACCCAGCACGCCGGGGCAAAGCCTATGCAACTGGTCCATCCAGGACGTCATCCAAGTCACCAAACAGTAATGCATTGTTTTTTTTTCCAAATCATTGTATGATCACATGCCTTGCCCGGGGCATCGATGATCTTGTCTTAGGGCCTAACTGTTTACCTGTATGTTTGCATAATCAATAAATGACGGCGTTTTTTACATTCAAATGTTGTGATCCTTTTCTTTCTGTTTTATTTTATTTTTCAATAAAATGGTAGCGCGGTTATGCATTTTGCTAGTACATCATTTTTGAAGTACTTAACTGTTTCCCTCGCAGGATTCATGAATTTTCAGATGACACCGACCAAAAACTTCCTATGACTCGTTTAGACTTCGAGCGTCTGATCTTCCAAGCTGAGGAGGAGAGTGTGGAGGATAGTGACTTACCAGAAGAGCTTAGTCAGTTACTGAAGCAAGAGGAGAGAGTCATTCTGCCTCACCAGGAAGAGATTGATATTGTCAACTTGGGGTCTGAAGAATGCGTCAGGAATATCCGTATAGGGGCCGCGTTGCAAGAGGATATCAAGCGAGAGCTTATTGAGATGTTGTGTGAATACAGTGATATATTTGCTTGGTCCTACGAGGACATGCCGGGATTGGACACTGATATGGTTGTTCATCGTCTGCCGTTGAAGGAAGATTGCCCGCCTGTGAAGCAGAAACTCAGAAGGACTCATCCTGACATGGCTGTAAAGATAAAGGAAGAAGTGCATAAGCAATGGGATGATGGGTTCCTGGCTGTTACCACTTATCCCGCTTGGGTCGCTAATATCGTGCCTGTGCCAAAGAAAGATGGCAAGGTTCGAATGTGTGTTGATTATAGGGATCTAAACAAAGCGAGCCCGAAGGATGATTTCCCGCTGCCGCATATTGACGTGTTAGTTGACAACACGGCTCAGTTCTCAGTGTTTTCCTTCATGGATGACTTTTCAGGGTATAACCAGATCAAAATGGCTCCGGAGGATATGGAAAAGACGACCTTTATCACCCCGTGGGGAACCTTCTGTTACAAGGTGATGCCCTTTGGTTTGAAAAATGCTGGGGCAACATATCAGCGGGCTATGACAACGCTTTTTCACGACATGATGCACAGAGAGATTGAGGTGTATGTCGATGACATGATTGCTAAGTCTCAAACAGAGAAAGAACATCTGGTTAATTTGTTGAAGTTGTTCAAGAGGCTGAGGAAATTCAGGCTGAGGCTGAATCCTAATAAGTGCACCTTCGGAGTGAGATCCGGGAAGCTACTGGGGTTCATTGTGAGCAAGAAAGGAATCGAGGTCGATCCTGCAAAAATAAAAGCAATTCAAGAAATGCCAGCACCGAGAACAGAAAAAGAAGTCCGTGGATTCTTAGGGAGGTTGAATTACATTGCTAGGTTCATCTCTCACCTAACGACCACGTGTGAACCATTATTCAAGCTGTTAAAGAAAGATCAAGCGGTGGTCTGGAACGACAATTGCCAAAGGGCATTTGAAAAGATAAAAGAATACTTGCAGGAACCTCCGGTGTTGATACCCCCAGTAGCGGGACGACCGCTGATTATGTATCTGACGGTTCTGGAGAACAGCATGGGTTGTGTTCTCGGTCAACATGACGAGACAGGGCGGAAAGAGCATGCAATTTACTACTTGAGTAAAAAGTTCACGGACTGTGAATCTCGATACTCTATGCTCGAAAAGACGTGTTATGCATTGGCGTGGGCTGCCAAACGTCTGAGGCAGTACATGCTGAATCATACAACCATGCTGATATCGAAGATTGATCCGATCAAATATGTGTTTGAGAAACAAGCGCTCTCTGGAAGGATTGCTAGATGGCAGATGGTATTGACAGAATACGATACCCAGTATGTTTCCCAGAAGGCCATTAAGGGAAGTGTTCTGTCCGAATATCTCGCCGAACAGCCAATTGAGGATTATCAGCCCATGAAGTTTGAGTTTCCTGATGAGGACATAATGTACTTGAAGGCTAAAGATTGTGATGAGCCGTTGCCTGGTGAAGGACCTGAGCGGGGTTCCCAGTGGCAAATGATTTTTGATGGGGCTGTCAATTCGTACGGTAGCGGGATTGGGGCAATCATCACAACTCCCCACGGGTCGCACATCCCGTTCATAGCCAGATTGACTTTTTCAGTGACGAATAACGAAGCCGAGTACGAAGCTTGCATTATGGGGTTAGAGGAGGCTATCGATATGAGGATTAAGAATCTGGATGTATATGGGGATTCAGCATTGGTTGTGAATCAGATTAAGGGAGAATGGGAGACGCGCCAACCTAATCTGGTGCCGTACATGAATTATGCGAGAAGGTTGCTACCTTTCTTTGATAGGGTGGAGTTCCATCATGTACCTCGGGCGGAGAATCAAATGGCAAACGCCCTTGCAACGTTATCCTCGATGTATAAAGTCAACCGCTGGAATGAGGCTCCCAGGATTGTCATCTCTCGCCTTGATAGGCCGGCCTATGTATTTGCAATCGATGAAGCATCTGACGGTAAACCGTGGTATTTCGACATACAGAATTTCCTGAAGAATAAAGAATATCCGGCTGGGGCATCCAGTCGTGATCAGAAGACTCTAAGGAGATTAGCAGGCAACTTCTATCTGAATCCCGACGGCGTGTTGTATAGAAGGAACCACGATTCGGTACTCCTCCGATGTGTAGACGAGAAGGAAGCCAATTTACTCATGGAAGAGGTCCATGAAGGAACTTTTGGTACACATGCAGGCGGGCATGCTATGACCCGAAAGTTGCTGCGGGCAGGGTATTATTGGTTGACGATGGAAACTGACTGTTTCAAATTTGCCAAGTGGTGTCACAAGTGCCAGATCTATGCTGATAAGATCCATGTGCCACCCAGTCCCCTGAGTGTTATGGCATCCCCATGGCCCTTCTCCATGTGGGGAATTGATATGATCGGAAAGATTGAGCCTACTGCTTCTAATGGGCATCGCTTCATTCTGGTTGCAATCGATTACTTCACCAAGTGGGTGGAAGCAGCATCTTACGCCAATGTGACGAAGCAGGTGGTGGCCAGATTTATCAAGAAGGATATAATTTGCAGATACGGTACTCCTGAATGGATCATTACTGATAATGGTTCGAATTTGAACAACAAGATGATGAAAGATCTGTGCCGGGATTTCAGGATCGAGCATCATAATTCATCTCCCTACAGACCCAAGATGAATGGCGCTGTTGAAGCGGCCAACAAGAACATAAAGAAAATTGTTCAGAAGATGGTGGTAACGTGATGCTGCCATTCGCTTTGCACGGTTATCGTACTACAGTGCGTACATCAACCGGGGCAACGCCGTTCTCACTAGTATATGGCATGGAGGCTGTCCTGCCATTGGAGGTTGAGATACCATCTTTGAGGGTTTTACTTGATGTTAAGTTGGACGAGGCAGAATGGGTGAGAAGCAGATTGGATCAGCTGAGCTTGATAGATGAGAAAAGACTGGCATCCATTGTACATGGTAGGTTGTATCAGAGCCGGATGAAGAAAGCATTCGACAAGAAGATTCGACCTCGAAACTTTCAGACGGGTGATCTTGTGCTGAAGAAGATTCTCCCACCGCAATCGGATCACAGGGGCAAATGGACTCCCAACTACGAAGGTCCATACGTCGTGAGAAAGGTCTTCTCCGGAGGAGCCTTATTATTATCCACCATGGATGGTGAAGACTTTTCGTCCCCTGTGAACTCGGACGCAGTTAAAAAATACTTTGCTTAAAATTGACCCGCTGGACAGTAAAAAGAGAGTCTAGGAAAAAATGGGGCATCCTGGCGAACCAAAAACAGAATAAAACGGTTCGGGCAAAAGTTAGGGATATAAATGAAAAAATGTACACCCGCGAAGTCGAAAACCTACACTGGGCGGCTTCGGCAAAAAAGGGTATCCCGGTGAATCGAAAACCCGCAAAGGGCGACTCACGCAAAAGTTAGGGATTTAAGAAGCAAATGACTGCGGTCCAAGTTTGATGATTAGTGGTTTGGGAGCATCTGGGGTCCATTATCCAAAGCAATCTCTCCCGAAGACAGAGATCGGGAAAGCGTCAGAGTCCTACGAGTCATAGGAGGATCGGTTCATGGTGTTCGTCTGTAACACGTTGCTGACATGTGTACAAATTTTATTCTGTATATTTGTATACTTATGCATTTTGTGTATTTGTGACTACCTCTTTTCAGGAGTTACATCTGATGTACAAATCTTGCCTATTCTCAGGCTATTATCAATAAAGTGTTTTATTCAGTGTAGTGTGTGACTTTGGTTTTAATTTTTTACAGTTTTGTTTGTAAAAAGCGCCGATGTTTTGATAAACTTACATGCGTGTAAACCGGCGGGCCTCGGCCGATGATTGTTAAAACCGAAAATTACCTGAATGGTTGTCGTGGGTGATTACCAAGATGTTTCTTTTTTGCATAGATTGCCTTGTGTTTGCTTGTTGACTTTTGCAGGTATTCAAAAGCCCGCAAAGTTCCCCACCAGAATCCATGGCAGGCTGGTACCCTTTCCAGAGGTTGAATATTGTGTCTTCCCCGTTGAAGTCACCCCAGGCAAAAAAAAAAATCGAACGTTATTTCCCCAGGAGAGTTGAGATTAATGTATCTTCAGTTCAGAAATAGCTTGTCAAGCCGAGCAGAGTTCTCCCCAGTGAAGGTCGAGATGGATGTGATTAACTCCCCCGAGAGTTCTTGTGCAGTGCAAATCAGAATGTGTAGTTCAATCCCCAGCTCAGTGATAGCAGGATGATTTCCCCAGCTCAGTGATAGCGGGATGATTTACCCAGCTCAGTGATAGCAGGAGAGGTTGCCCACAGAGTGTGATCAGTTGGTTGGAGCTGCTGAAAGGAGTTTTCCCGAGCAGGATTGTCCTCTCTTTCCCCAGCAAGTCACTTTTCCTCGTCAGGAGGATCAATCTCAGCAGTGTTCAAAGTCTTCGAGTTTGTGAGCTACTTTCCTAGCAGGATGGTTATCCCCAGCGGAGTTAGTTCATCCTTCCAACATTTATTTTGTTGGAAGCGTATCGGTAGTATTCCGGTCATCCCCAGCGGATCCAGTGTGTCTTCAACATTTATTTTGCTGAAGTAACTCTCTGCATAAGCATGCATCATAAGCATTTGCATTTCACACGAGCACGTAGCAGTTCCATGCAGTGTGGAATTCGTCATTATCAAACATGCATTGTTGAAACATAAACCAGGTGGTTACCTCTTCAGTTTCAGATATGTTGTTCCCTGCCGATAAGTGAAATCGTGGTTTCAGGAAGATGTTAATTTGTGGTCAAGGTATGCAGTGATCGTATTTTGTACCAGCTATGGGGTTCATGTTGTCAGGCACGCAGTGATCGTGTTGATTTTGAAAGTTGATTTGTGGCCCAAGTACGCAGTGATCGTATTTGTACCATCTATGGGGTTCATGTTGTAGGGCACGCAGTGATCGTGTTGGTCTTGGTATGTGTATCTGTGGTCGAATGGCACAGTGATCGTATTCGTCCCGATCTAAGGAGTTTTGCTTTGTAAGGCACGCAGTGATCGTGTTCATCCAGTTTTGTTGGTCGGTATGCGCAATGATCGTATTTGTCCGTTATGAGGATTGGTTATGGGGTGAGGCACGCAGTGAACGTGTTCATCTGGTCGTTGGTGGCAGAAATACACAGTGATCGTATTCGTACCCAGTTTGAAGTAGTGTCACAGCACGCAGGGATCGTGTTTTCCTCCAGTCAAGAGGGCAGTGACATGAAGCGCGCAGTGATCGCGTTTACCCTATGTATGAATATACATCGATCGTATTCGTCCAGTTATGTGGGTTAGTTGAGACACATAACACGCAGTGACCGTGTCTTCTCCAGTCAAGAGAATCGTGGCTCATAATGCGCAGTGATCGTGTTCAAACACGCAGTGATCGTGTTCAAGATACGCAGGGGTCGTATTCATACAGCATGCAGTGATCGTGCTGATAGTACCATGGGGGACTTGTGATGCGGAGCACGTAGTGATCGTGACTATTGTATCGGTTGGTTTTGTTGGCCGGTATACGCAGTAATCGTATTCGTCCTGTTACATGGATTGGTTTCGTTACACACGCAGTGATCGTGTTGACATCATTTTAGGGGTTTGTTGGTCGAGATGCGCAGTGATCGTATTCGTCCTATTGCAGCACACGCAGTGGTCGTGTTCATCATATGGGTAGTCGAAGTACGTAGTGAACGTGTTCGCCTCTTCTATGTGGCACGCAGTGATCGTGTTTATCTCGTCCGGTTGGATTTATGGTCGGTGTGGTTGTAACGCAGCACGCAGTGATCGGGTTCGTCGTGTTTGTCCCATTATGTGGTTTTGTCTGCAACGCCGGGACGCGCAGTGATCGTGTTTTCTCCTGGCAAGAGGGTTGATGTAGAATACGCAGTGATCGTGTTCATCTTGTCACAGAGGGTTGTTGTGCCAGATACGCAGTGATCGTGTTCGTCATGGCATATTCCCCTAGCAGAGTTGCTTGGTCAAGCATTGCTCTTTCTCCCCAGCCGAGTCCTTCTTAGAGCGTGGTGGAGACAGATCTTGGGTGGTTACCCATGGTTACCCAGTAGAGATATAATCCCCAGCGGGTAGTCTTCAACGAGACACTTGGTTAAGTTCCTCGTAGTCCCTGGCAGGATGTTCTTTGACAAGTCGCTTGGTTAAGTTGCTTGTATTCCCCCATCTGAGTCTTTCTCGGGATGCTGTGGAGTTAGTATTATGAGACAGTAATACAGATATTTCGGGTGGTTACCCGCAATTCCCCCAACATAGTTATGTTTTCCAACAGGGTGTTACTTCAATGGGTTGCTTGATTAAGTCCCTCATAGTCCCCAGCAGGGAGCTTGTTACAGGAGTGGTTTGGTTAAATTCCTCGTATTTCCCAGCAGGGCGTTACTTCAAGGGTATTTGGTTAAATTCCCATTTTCCCCGGCAGGTGTTTGACGGCAGTCGTCAGAATTGTCCCCTCAGAGTTGCTTGGTTAAGTTTCTCAATTCCCCACAGAGTCAGTTGTTCATGTCTTCGAACATTGCCTCGCGTGGTTAAGCGTTTGCTCAGGATATGAAAGGTTGATAAGTGAGATCAACAGAGGTTGATAAGTGAGATCAACAAAGGTTGATAAGTGAGATCAACAGAGGTTGATAAGTGAGATCAACAGAGGTTGATAAGTGAGATCAACAGAGGTTGATAAGTGAGATCAACAGAGGTTGATAAGTGATGTCAACAATTTCTCGTTGTGTGGTGTATGCTCATTTCTTCGGAATGGAGTGGTCTGCGGACAATGTCAGATTATGTTACCAAAAAACAGATTGACAAAAGGAGTGGCTAGTTGTTGCTGTGACAACAGAAGCCAGTTCCCAGGGTTTTCCCAAGCAGCAGTCGTATGCGCAATTTATTTTTGCGGTTGGCAAATTTCTGGGTTCTTTCGTATTCAACCGTCTCGTACCGCGAATGTCTGAAGGCTGCGCGCTCTTCATCCAGTCGGGTCCAAGTCGCTTGAATAGGGGCAGCTGTTGCACCCCAAAATTTGCCCAACCTTTTCTAACCTAGGTTTATGTTTCAATTGCATAGTCATTTGCATTAGCATCATGTACATAGTGTATTCATCTGCATTGCATAGCATGGGCAAGCTACCTTAATCAGGAGATCAAGTGCTATTCTTATCTCAAGAGGTATATCCAAGGGTTTCATTCATATTCAAGACTACTCAGGTCATCAGAGAAGAATTTGAGCTTTGAAGAGTTGACAGGTTGATCAGTGAGTTCTCTCCTATCTTGAGGTTGTTTGGGGATCATCAGAGGAAGTGTGAGCTATGGGCCAAGAGCATGAGGTGTGTATGGATGTTATGAAGAGCCTATGTGATCATTTTGAAGAAGAACCAAGTCATTGGAATGATTGCAAGAGCCTCAGTTGAAGTCAGTCAACTGGGGTCAACACTAGGTCAATCCTAGGTCAAAGACTTGTTTTGAAGGGCATCAAGGATCATTTGAAGAATGTGGGATTCATTATTTGCTATATGGATATGGATATGATGTTGTGCTAAAGAAAAATCAAGAGGAGTCAAGAAGAAATGGAGTTACTAAATTAGGGTTTCAGTGTAAAATCCCCTGATTTAGGTCAAACTTCCAAGCAGTGTAGCTCAAGATTGAAGCTTCATATGGGTTCTTGGTCCACATGAAACTTGTAGGGTATTTTCATAGATTTAATTTGAGTGGTGGAAGTCATCAAGATGATTTATAGAACTCAAGTTATAGCTCTTGCAAGTTACAGGTCATCTGAGGGCACTGAAATTTGTCTGTGAAAGTTGTCTGTCTTCCAAGCAATTTTTGACCTTCAAGGATATTTCAAATTGGTTTCTGGCCAACATAAGAGTTGTTCCTTATTGTCTTAGCTTTCTAGAATGGTATGGTATGCCTTCATATGATTTGTGGAACTCTATTTATGATCTTGGCAAGAAAAGGGTATTTTGGTCATCTGAGGATTACAGGTCATTCTTAGCCTATGCCTAAAACTCACACAAGGAAGCTTCAAATGAAAACTTCACAACATCAAAGTTTCTCAAAATGCCATTTTAAGTCTAGTAAAGAAGTCATGAAAGTTTCGAAATGCATAGAACAAGACTTGACCAAAGTTGGTGAAAAATGACCTAAAAAAGGCATATAAGTTGAAAAAGTTGAAATGAAAAATTGGTTTGAGAGATCTACAAATCCAAAATGGGTCATCCAATATACCAAATTGATTCCAAACATCATTTTAGAGACATTGGTTCAGCCACGTTTTTGAGTTAGGGGTTAAATTTTGGACTTGCTTTGTATTTTTGTTACTTGCATAATAAGGCAAGTATGGAAAACTTGACATAAGTGAAATTTCAAGGCAAGGAGATTGGTTTTTTCACACAATCCATTTCAATAACTCACGAGAAGATATTTTGACACAAGTTTGGAAGGGTGTATGCATGAGATATGAGATGTATCAAAGTATCATCACATGAGAACTTCCATAACTTTCCACCACATTCTACACTTTCCTAGATCAATCTAGAAACTTCTAGATCTGCCTACCCTCATCTATATATTGAACTGAATCCATTGGTGCAAGAGGTTGGTGAAAAGAGTGTGAAGAGAGAGTGATATACCATTTTCTCCATTTTTGCAAATCAATCTAAAACTCCATTTTCTTCTTCCTTTCCATTGGATTTTTCTCACCAAATCAATTCCTTGGATCATATTGAACACATACACACAGATTAGAGTGGCCATTGATGAGTGTTTGAAGGTGTAGCTTCCAAAGTGCAAGTGAAGCAAGTTGGATCCAATCTCACAATCCAAGCATTGTCCATCCAAGATCTTGCAAACAGAAAGGTTCTCAGCCATTGAAGATCCTTTGTGACAAGTTTCAAGCAGTGGATTGGAGTGTGGATACATCTGCCATCACCATTTTTCAGGTTTGCAAAAGCATTCGAGTCCCTCTATTTATGCATTATTAGATGAAATGGTTAGGGTAAACTTGTTTAGAGACCTTAGGTGACTGATTCCTGAGAGTTAGAGAGAGTTCTATGAGGTTCCATAACAGGGTGATGATTCTTTGATGATCAAGATTAAGCTGGATATTGAATCATAATGGTCGTGTAATGGCTTGTTAAGATCAGTGTAGCATGATGAACAAGATAGGATAGTTAAATTGGAGAATTGTGAGGTTCCATTGCAGTGCATAATGATGGATTCAGATTGTTACACCTATCGGGTTTTATCCTAGGGTTAGTTTCAGTCCAAACTAAAGGCACCATCGTGTTTATGGGAAATAATAGAGCAACTTTGCTCTTTATAGTGTGGAGTTTCATGGCCTATGGAGAGAGCACGAGGAGCTTGCAGGTGGTTGCATGGAAGCTGTGAAGTTCTGAAACCCTAGGTTTGATTGGGGACGATGGCCATGCACCGTTGGATCATTTCAATTATTTGACCTTTTACACCCATCCAATGGTCCAGATTTGAAGAAAAACATGGAGGGAATGGCTGAGCGTTGAAACGATGCGTTTCATTAAACGCAACCATGGGCCTTGGACTCAGATTCATATCCCCACCCCCCCTTTTGAGAAGCCCAACGAAATTAACGTGAATTAGGTGCTATTTGCACCGTGTCTGTTTGTTTTTATTTTATATTTTTAATTCATTTTCTGAAGTATATTGGGCCCTGCGCTTTTGATATCTGCGCCTCCCTTTCATGGCCCAATGACCAGATACAACTGAGCGAAGTTGCTGGCAACACCCCCCCTCCCCATTTTATTTCTATTTTGTGTTTTTTAATTCCTTTATATTTTTAGTACCTTTAAAAAAATCATAAAAAATTGAAAATAGCTTGTTTTTCATTGGTTCTTTTTATGGTAGGTCAATAATCCTGTCTAGAAAAATATTAAATAATAAAATTGGCATTTTATTTTGTTTTAATATTTTTCATGCATTTTTCTTGTAAATAGCATTTTGATGAGTTTAGTTTAGTACTCAAGTTTGGTGATTTTAGTTTGAATAGATGCTTTAGTATTTTTAATCCATTCTTTTTAGGTTGATTAGTTTAGGATTTCAACTTGTATATAGGATTTAATTCATATTTTTAGAATTTAGTCTTAGGTGATTTGATTAGGTGTGAATAACATGATCAAAGTTAGGATTTTAAATGAACATAGGTGAGATAGATTAATTCTTTTAGGAATTTTGATTTGATTTTTGGGTATGGGACTATAGGGGTTATGGGTATAAGATAGATCCCTTAGAAAATATTAGGATTCCCCTACTGCTATTGGTATATTGCTTATATTGATTGATTGTGTGGTGTGCCCTCTTTAGGGTTATGTTTTGTCTGTGTGTGGGGTATTGGGTTTGTTTGGGATTTGGGGAGAGCTGAAGACTGTGATGATGAAGCCCATTTGAAGATCAGAGACTGAAGACCAACTTCCAGAGGTGATGAGGAGTATCTCTTGCTGGCAGCTGTTGAAGTTTGTAGGATCTAGGAGTCAGGCAGAGCCCTAGAGTAGACAACTTGATTCTCAAACATGGAAGGTCTTGACTGCCTCCATTCTTCTCTGTGATGCAGAGTCTCCCTAAGACAATCACCCCCTTCCTTTGGAAGGCTTGGTGCTAATGTCTAAGGGATATAACTCTTGAGAGAAACATTCTTTGTGTTGATAGCAGTCTGTTTGCCACCCTTGGTGGTCAACTAATTGCTTAACACCCAGTTCACTCTTGTGATTGATTCCTCAGCTTAGAGGCCAGGACTTGAAGAAAAGCCATTGGGAGATTGAAGTTCAAAGTTTGATGCCTGTTTGAAGCTTGTGGATAGCTGGTGATGACTTGAAGCCAGATGCTGATGAAGATTGCTTTTGATGTTTAGCTTTTAGCTGTTTTATTTTTGATGTATTGTGTGAATTTCCAGGACTGTATTGTTTGCTGTTTAACTTGTTGGGTTGAAAGTGAATTCTGTTCACTTTTGCCTATTATTTTCTAGGTTCGAGGTTGAGTGGGACTCCCTTGCCTCGCTTGTACTGTTGCATCCATGCATTTTACTGCTTTATTGTATATATCTGTTGTTTCTGTTTTCGTCTATTCCCTTAGGATCTCTGTTTCTCTCTGCGCAAGAGAGGAGCATGATAGACATTAGGTGTTAACCCATGCATGATAACATTAGGGTAGATTTTTATCCCCTTTTAACCCTAGGATTTGTAGAGTGTCATCTCTTCTTTCTTCAAAACAACAGAAAAACATTAATAAAGGTTATGATAAAGATCAATTCATTTCTTCCGTCAAAAGATTTGAACAAACATCAACCTTTTTGCAATAAGAAAACCCTTGTTTAAGGTGAGATTTTTCATAAAAGACACTTGAACAGCTTGTGTCGTGCGTAGCCCGAACTACGTTTGCTCTGATCTTCCATGCTGTATGGAAGTACGTAGGCATAGGATGTGATATCCTAGCGAGCAACCTTCCCCACCTTCACCCGTAGTTAGGCGAACTACGTTGACTCTGATTTCTCGTTCCAGACGGGAATACGTAGGCATAAAGTGCGATGCTTTGCCGAGTCATGTTTTCTTTTCTTTTCAGACCTCATCCTTTAGTTTAGATAGAAGTGAAATCCGTACAAACCAAACAAGCGTGGATCCCATCGAGTACGATGGACGTGAGGGGTGCTAATACCTTCCCCTTGCGTAACCGACTCCCGAACCCAGGTTTTGGTTGCGATGACCATACCTTTCCCCGTTTTTTGCGAGGTTTACTTCGAGCGTTTCCTTTCCCTCCGTTGGGATAAATAACGCACGGTGGCGACTCTTCTGTCAGCCGGCGCCGATTTTCACAGTAGCGACACCCGTGTCAGGAGGCCTGGGCAAAAAATGATTTTTTTGATGTAAACAGCGGTGTGACACGGGTGGCCGTGTCATGTGACACGGCCCGTGTCAGGAGGCCTGGGCCTTTTATGCCATGAAATTTCAAACAGTGGCGCAACACTGCCTGTGTCAGGAGACTTGGGTGAAAAAAACAACTTTTTCTTGTTTTCCTTTCCTTTTTAGTGGTTCTTAAAAATGGTTTCTTAGTCCCCTTAGAACCTTACATGACATACTCAGTACAACAACACATAAAAGAGGAAGTAAAATGAATATAAAAGCAAAAAGTAAAGAGAGAAAGGTTTGATGAAATGGATACCCAAGAGCTTCCTATCCTTCTTGTAAGTCTTCCACTGATTTTTGTTGGATATGCTCTCCACTCTTCACTCTATGTTATGAAGGTTCTGCTTCTCAATGGTCCTCTTGTGCTTCTATGTCACTCTCTTTTTCTGATTTTTCTTCCTTTCTATATTTCTGATTTTTAGGGTTTCTCTTGCTCTCTCTATTTTCTATTTTTTTGCAATGTGTGTAGAATGTGTAATGAATGAATCTCTTTCCTGTTTACAGCCCCCTCCTTCTTATCTCTCCACTCTAGGGTTTTCTCTTCTCCCCACATATCAGATTTTTCATGGGGTAATGTCTCTTACCACCTTTTCTCATGTCGCTCTCTTTCTTTCCATTTCCATGCAAGAGGCTATGCTGCATTTTTGCTGTTGCACTTTGCCTATGCTGTTTTTTTGTGCAGCATTTTGTGCCTTGCACCCATTTTGTTGCTTGTGCATGGACAACTCCTCTTGGTCAATGCTACTACTCTTTTGACAGCATTTTGAAATTCTGATTTTTAGATGCATTATCATATGATATTCCCTTGGTCTTGTGACATGTATATTTTGTGACATGAGACAACTTGTTATTTCTTGCATGGGGCTGTTTTGGATTACCTTCATATTGCCCATGAATGAGCATGCATAATCTTAATCTTGAAACATTCCAATGTTGAGTTAGCTCTTAAATGTTTTCTTTGGATGTTTGCAAGCATAATGCTGGACATGTAAACTTGTTGGGGAATGAAGGTACCATAGCATGAAATTAATTAGAAGCTTGGATTAAGACTAAGAGTAGCTTAATTTTTTAAGCATTACCAAGAGCTTGAAACTTTGTAACAAATGTGACACTTTTGCAAATGTCATGAAATTTCTCTTTGTAATATTCTTGAATCTAGTCTTGAATTCATGGATCTTGAACTTTGAATGATGGATTCCCTTATGTCATTATATGAAGTCTTGAATTATGCACTTGTGATCTTGACTCATGTTTTGCAAATTTGAACTCCACTTGACCAAGAATTTGAAGCAAAATTGGATGAAGCAAACTTGGATTTGGCCTTGCATTTCATGTTCATTAGGAACATTTATCTTGAATATCCCAATATTTTCCAAGTAACTTCTTCTTGAAGTAATCTACATGAGTAGACTTTTCAACTTAGATCAAACCTTAGGTGATGAACCTTTTCTTCCATGTATTCCATGATAGGAAATTTATCTCATTTAAAAATGGAAAATAACAAACCGATCCAATCCGTACCATGTGAACCCACATGCTCGATATGAAATAGAACGATGTATGATATGGTGAATGTAGGGTATAAAGGCTAAAGGTGAAAATGAGGGTGTGACAATGATAACACATCAAACGCACCCGTTCACGACGGTAAAAGTTGACAAAATGACACGTTTCAAATATTCTGCTATAATTGGATCATATACTGACATCAAAACCATTTTTCCTAGAAAAAACATCTCTTTATCTTTCCAACGCTTCGAACGGGGACTAAAACCGACTTACGGATCAAGAGATATGAATTTTCGAAGTTTTCTGAAAAACCATAATTTTGCCTAAACACGGCCACGGGATTTTGCATTTTCGCCTGAAAATCCGACCGATTTAATTCTTTTCTCCCGATTAAATATCTACTCATCATTACCAATCATATAGTAACATTTTAGGATCATAAAACGCAAATTCTACGACTTCCGATTTTCACCCAAAATCTTAACCCCCAATTGTCCAAAAATGTCAAAACTCACAAACTCAACCAAATTCGATCAAACGAAGTCCAATAATCACGGCTAAGCATTACCCGACTAAACTACGAAATTTATTTTCGATTTTAACCGTTAAAATTTCGATTCTACCGATTAAACTCATTTATGCCCTAGAATGGGAAAATGGTAGAAACTCTCCAACAATCTCAATCAAACCAACAAACACATACATAATCATAAACATTGATAGAATAACAACATTTCACACCCTTACCTTGATTAAATTGAAGCTAGAAGTTGTTCTTGAGCTTTCCAAGCTTTTTCCCCTTTTTCTCCTCTTTTCTCTTCTTCCTCTTTCTTTCTCTTCTTTTTCTCTTATGTTTCTATTTTTCCTTTCTTTCTCTTTCTCTTTCTCATTTTCACTTATACTCTTTCTATTCTATTTCTATCTAAACATCCACTAATCCATTTCTCATAAAATATCTCAACTTAACATTAAATACTTAATGTCTAAAATACCCTCCAATCCATTTTCCCCGAAACTCTCAAAATCGGTAAAATAGCTTAATATGCAAACATAACATATTAACACATAAATTCCACAATTAAAATATTAATCACCCAAATCAATTAATTAATATAAATAATTAATTATCAAAAATTGGGCTGTTACAACTAGGCCTTTTGTTTCTCGTTGTTTGTACTTTCTCGTTGTTTGTTAAAACAACCAAATGTTATAGGGAAGTAGTGAATGCCTTTTCAAAGGTCCTTTGACTTCTGAATCATCATCATGGCTATCATCAGTGTAGTTTGCAACATATGGGAACCTGAGCGAATAATATGAGTTAACTGAGCGTAGGACTGAAGATCATCACAGAGGTTGGGTGGGCATAAATAAACTTTGAGCCTTTCTCCTTTGTTTCTTAAACCGTGAACCAGATCACGTTACAATCCTCAAAAGACCTAATTGAAGTAAGGTTATTTTGAAAGCATACTACAACAAGGTTGCGTAAGCTGACTCCAAAAGATTTTTGCAAATCAATTATTTTGGCATTACACATTTGCTTTACACTTTGAGTATTTTGAACCGCCGCATTCTGATATGCAACTCTTATACTTTGCATATTTCAAAAGTGATTTTGATTTCAAAAGTTGCATGAACTTTGCATTACCATGTTTGTATGAATACTTTTACTTGCAAACTGACTTTCCTCTAAAGGAATTTTCAAATAGTTGAGAAACTTGAGTGATCCTGTCAAGGGCAGGTCCTTCTCATAATTGATTTACCTAGAAGATCTTTCAAGACTTAGACTGGGGCTAGCCTTCCGAGGGTACAATAATAGCTTGATATCTGACTCTCACCGTAACACCTCTCACTACCATAGTCGTGACGCCACATGGCCAGCATACTCAGTAAGCATTGATCAGACAATGGGTCCTCCAGGGAATCCTCCATCAGTGTACATAGAGGGCTCGGTTGAACGAGTCGTAACCAACACCTCAACAGTAACAGGTGAGATCCAATCAACAACATCAATATCTGACTGGACCACTCGAGCAACCTCCTTAACAACATCCTCAACCACCAGATCAGTAACAGTAACATCTAGCACCACCTCATCTCTAGGTTGCTTTATTAATCGTATCGGTCGGTGTCGAGTGCAACCAGGTGCCCGGAACAAACCACTCTCAGCCAACTGCTTCTGGTGTGAACTGGTTGGGACCACTCGTCCAGCCCGTATCTAGGAAGACTCAGCCTCAACACCCATGGTAGCCCTACTCTGGTCTACCGCTCGATCAACAATTTTCCGTGCAATAGTATCGTCTCTGCCTTTGTACTTCCCTATAAAAGAAGGCAACAAAAAAAAACAGCAAACTACTGGAAATTTTAGAGTTTTCGATATAAAACAAATTTTTTGCACATACCAGAAATTTCAAAATTTTCGGTATAAAATCTCATGGAATATACCAGAAATTTCATAATTTTCAGCACAAAACTAGGTTTTTAAAATTACCGAAAATTATGAAACTTCTGGTATATTCAATGGAATTTTATACCGGAAAATTTTAAATTTCCGGTAAACAATTAATGAAAACAACGGAAATTTTGAAATTTCTGGTACAAAATACCAGAAGTTTTGAAAAATTCAGTATAAATACTCACTGTTTTTGAAATTTCTAGTACTTGCTCCAAATTTCCGATATCGTCCCAACAATTTCAAATTCTGCACTGTAAATTTCAGAATTCTTGAGAATCATTTAACAAAGGAAGTGTCGTCTTTTCATACATTATACGGGGTGCTAGGTCTAAGTAATTGGGTGTCAAGTTAAATACTCTATGGTTTCAAGTGAAATTTGTAGTTTTCTCAAATATAAATATAGTATATTTATGTATTTTAATTTTTTTCATTATTTTATCCTAATATTATTTTTTTATTTTTTAAAACTTTTATCGTCATGTATTTTTATAAAACTAGCAATTTAATTCTCTACTCATACATTTTATTAAAAAAAATACTTAGGAAATGTCTGCAATAGTGGTATAAGATGAAATGAAATGGAGTGGAGATGTAATTAATGTGATTCATTTGTTTGATTTGCAAATAATGGATGAAAAGAAATTGAACATGAAAAAATTCATTTCATCCGATTCCATCCAATTCCTCATTTTTTATTTCACCCAATTTGAAGTACACCTTCATATCATTATTATAAGCAAATTTAACTTTTTGTGATACATTTGACTATTAATGCATCTAATTTATATATAGACTATATACATTAATAGTTAAATGTATCACAAAAAGTTAAGTTTGTTTATAATAGTGAGTAGAGAGTGTATGTAATTGAATAAGATATTTTTAATAAAATAATCAAACAAATAGAAATATAACATTTCTAGTTTTGTTTTGTTTTAATTGATAGTAAAAAGAAATGTTCATTAAAAAATGATAAAAGAGTGGAGAAGGGAATAAAGTCTCAAAGAGTCATGAAACTAAATATTAAATACTTGTATTTATTTATTGCGTGTATTCTTTGTTTATTATAGGAATTATCTACGATTCTAAACATGACTAAGTTTAAACAAGAACATTCTCTTTTATATTAAACTTTGCTAGCCTGTTCATTGATTTGTTTTTATTTTTATAATATCAATTCTACCATATATTTTTTCTTACCAAAAAAACTCTATCATTATTTGAATGGTATATTATTAAATCCACCGAAGCATATTCTTAAAGTCTTGTGGGGTGAGATTTATGATACCAATCGAGAACAAACATCGCATGTCCAGACAAAACTTGTCGTTTACTAGTAGTACATATGTTTATACAATTAAATAATTAAATCTTCTCATTCCTCGCACAAAATAAAAGAAAAAAACAAGAAACAAATTCATGCTTCACATGCACACTCATATCACCAGTGTGTTACTGTTACTTTTCATTGACTGGTCCATTATCCTCTCCCTTGCTTTTGTTGCCTGCAATTCATTCAATCATATACAAAGTTATCTCAAAATGATTCTGAAAATCAAATGTGGTTGTAATGTATTTGTAGTATATGAAAAAAACAAACCTCTTTTTGCCAATCAGTTAGTGCTGTTACAATAGATAATATAATAACATTTAGAACAGATCCTGATAAAGTTCCCATCCATAAACCCTTATCATTTAGTTTTAGATGAAAACCTAATAACACACCCAAAGGAATTCCAACTATATAGTATGCTCCAAGGTTCACATATGCTCCCATTTCTTGAAATCCACCTCCTCTTGCAACCCCTATAATACATTACTAGACACGTTACTAATTGAAAGATTAGCATGATAATTATCAGAGTCGTCTCAATTTTTCGAAGGTCCTGTGTAGATTATAAATCCTATTTAATTATAATTTAAACCGTGACAAATTTTGAATCATGTGGTCTGGAAAGGCGAGGTAGTTATTAGTAAGCAAGTAGAAGTAACTAACCTGAAAGTACTCCGATGAGACTGTCGGCGCTAATGGAAACACAGAGAAGAGGAACCATTTCCGCGATGTAATTCACAACTTGTTCATCATTGCTATAAGCATATCCTAAAATATTTCTGAAACAAAGGAAGAATGTGCTGACAATAATTGCTTCTGCAATTCCAATAATAACAACAACTCTAACAGCTCCCTTAGCTGTCTTTGGTTTTCCGGCTCCTAATTCGTTCGAAACACGAGTACTGCAAAACAAACAATCATTATTATCACAGATTTAGATCCAGTACAGTAACCCGCTTTACACGCTCTTAAAGACGGCCTTAGAAAGAACACAAACCTTGCAGATGCTCCAACCGCATATGGAATGAAGTAATGCAATGTTGTGGTGTTCAGGCTGCAACAGTTAATCAAGATTAAGTTAAAAGATCACAAAATTGAAATTGAAATGAAATTGATTTGACTCACCAGACAGAAAGTATAGAGGTTTCAAGTTGAGGATTAGGTAAAAGTCCAGCAAGTAATGTAAGAATTTCAAAGGACCACCATTCAAAGCTACATGAAAATAAAAATTAGTATAAGAAAATCAAGTGAAAATGAAATGAAGAAACACATGAATTTACCAAAACATGAGTCCAGAAGGAATAGCATATTTGAAGAACTCTGGTAGGTTAAGCAAAGCATGAGTAGAGAACACAATCTTTGTTTTTTGACACGACGGAGAGTACTTCATATAAATCCAAAGCCAAATCACATTCAACCAATAAGAAATTCCAATGGCTAAAGCACCTCCAGTGTGTCCCAATCCAAATTTAAAAACAAGAACCCAACAAATAGGAATGTGCAAAACTAGAGCTGTAACTGAGCTAAAAACCATGGGAAGGATCATACTCTGAGTCTGGAAATATCGAATCAATGCTTGAAGAACCGCGTAACCAAATAGACCTGGAATTAGGCATATGCAATATTCACGAGCTACATGAGAAATATCAGGGTCTTGACTAAACATCAATAGGATTTTATCAGTGAATATCCATACAAGTGATATAGGTAAACAAACTACAATTAGTGTTAAGATTGCACAGCATGTGTAGTTTCCTAGTTTTCCATATTCTTCTGCACCATAGGTTTGGCCACATAGTGTTTCCAACGCACCAGCCATTCCCAACTGCAAACAACATCATACTAATTAGTCGAATTTATCTAATTTTTATATAGATCAGATAGATTAATTATTCAATAAAACGGAAGAAAAGAACATACAAGGACGCTGAAGCCAGTGACTTCAGCAAAAGACATGGCAATGGAAACACCAGAGAATGAAACAAGAATCCCAAGATGTCCAACCATCATAAGAGAAACCACTTGTAGAAGATATTGTGACACAGTGACAGCTACCATTGGAGCTGCCATGAAACTGACCCTCTTGAGTTCTTGAACAAATGTGCTCTCTATCTCATCATCTTTCACTAGCAGTGGTGTTGTGACCTCCTTATCCATCTCTCTAGAGCAATTTTCCATTGTTCATTGTGATCAGTAAAGTGTGTATCTATATATATTTATATATAAATAGAGAAATAGAAAGAAATATTTGTTTCTTCTTCTTTCTGTTTATTAAAATAATAGTACAATATTGTAAAGTTGAAGAGTGAGTTGTTAATCACATACCGTGTACTTGAAAAAGGTGGTATTGATTTCTATTTTAAATAATTGCAGTCAATTATGGAATGTTTTCTAATTTTATATTACTATTTTATTAACATCCATATTTTATTAACATTCACGAGGTGTATTATAAAATTGTAGGCAAAAATATTGTCTAAGTCTTTTAAGTTATTTTAAAGTATCAAATTAGTTCTTAAATTTTTTTTTAACACTTTACTCTTTTATGTTAAGTAACGTTTGCATCGTTGATCTTTATAAAAATCTCTATTACAATAAATTGCAAGCTCATACCATTTGAACTGATTTTTCACGCTGATCACGAATATGCAATCAAATTTATTAAACAAGTTACAGTTCATGAGAATCAGGGAAAAAATGAACAAATACATAATGAAAAATCGTTCAATCCGACCAAAATACACAATCAAATGAAAATTTAATTACATATTCGTTATCAGCGCGAAAAACCAATTCAAATGACATATGAGTCAATTGATTGTAATGAAGATTTTTAAAAAGGTCAACAACGCAAACGTTACTTAACATAAAGGACCAAAGCGTTACAAAAAAAAACTTAAAGAACTAACTTAATATTTTAAAATAACTTAAAGGACTAAACAGTATTTTTGCCAAAATTGTATGATGTGTATATATAAAAAAGACTAATTGATACACCTCGTGAGCAAACGATCCACCACAAGCATCATGAAGTTTTCTTTTTTATAATCTAACAACAACAAAAATTGTTCGGTAATCCTAAATGATATAGGATCATGGATTTCACATATCTCTTTCCTAAAACAACAACAATAAACATTCTTATTGCAAAACTACCCTCAATCAAGGTTCCTGAGACGTCTAATGCTCTGCCCACGCAATTATCGAAGTCGTTTGCTCAAGTTCTTAAAAGAGTTTGTGACATCCCGATTTTGCAACTATCGCAATCGATTATCAAATGAGATTGACCCTTCATCATCATCCTAGAAGAAGAATACAAAGCAGGGCTCAATGAATGCAATAACAATCTTCATGGTAGAGTTCTTTGGGAAAAAGATTCCACGCCTGTCACGGTGGCTTGGTCGGATGTAAAAATTAAAATTGGGAAGGATTTTCGCTTGGCAAAGGTTGCTATGAGTTCACTTTCTCAATTGTTGAGGTGATCAGTGGTTTTTATGCGATATTTTACCGATAGTTTGAGTTAACCTCCTTATATATTTAGTTGCATTTTATATTCTTTTATCGCATTTTATATGTTGGTTTGGTATTTCCATTGTTTTTAGGTTCAGGTAAGCAATCAAGAAGAATCAGAGCAAAAACAAGGGAAAACAACAGTAATTCGAAAGAGTTTTAAAAGTGAAACAGGGGCCTGACACGACCACCCGTGTTACCTGACACGGCTCGTGTCATGAGGACATGAGAAGAGTCAGAGCTTTAGATTCAATAAGCTTAAGCCTAGGTTCGCTAAATCTTTTTGCTTGGACAAAGGATTTCAATCCCTCTTCACATCAAAATAATTCTGCTCAGGAGTGTTGGAGACCTCGAATCCTTTTTGCCATTACAAGTTGCACTGGAATGCCTATTTGTATAGATGATGCTTATTCTAAACCTATAGTAGATAGAAATTTTGGTCAATTTGTTCGTGTTATGATTGATATGAATTTAACTCAGCCAACCAACTACAATGTTCTGATAGAACGTGAAGGATTTGTGTTTTTTTTTAGATATTGAATATGAAAGTATTCTTGAATTCTGCTCTCATTACAAGAGGACTGGTCATGACGTGCAAAATTTTAAGCTTCTAAGGAAAACTGCAACTCATTCGATTCCAAAAACCAAAATAGCATATGTTCTAAAAACTTCTTCGAAACCTCCTAAAGATCCTGTGATACTTGTCGAAGACGAGATTGTTCATAATTCTAATAATAGTGAATGGAGGGAGGGCGATCCTCATTTGGATGTTAACCCTGAAGTCGACATGAACCTTTAACATGTGGAGTTGAGCTTGGTCCAACACAATTCTCTAAATATTGTATCTTAGCCGGCTGAGGATTCAGAATCTCAATTGTCCATTTTGTGTATGCTAGACAAGCTACTGAAGCAAAAGAAAAAGAAGTCACAAATGTGTATGTTGTGTTTCTCAACAACTCTTGGGTGAACTTAGAGGAACAAGGCGATGGGACAAATCAGAATGAGAGTGTCTCTACTACTATTACTTTCAAACTAAAAAAGAAGCAGCCAACCAAGCAAAAGCAGAAGTACACTACTATGTCCCAAGTAGGCCTCAAGCATCTCTCTTTATAAATAGTCTCTATTGGAACATTAGAGGTGTGGCTAATGATCCTTCTAGTTTAGCCCTAAAGAGACTCATAAATATTCACAATCCTGATTTCATCATCATTGCTGAACCCAAAATGGATTTTTTAACGTTTCCAACAATTGGTTTGCCCAGTTAGGTTAAACCTTTTGCATTCAATTCTAAGGAGCAGTCATCTTTTTGGTGTTTATGCATTACAGGTTACTCACCTAATATTATTTCTTTCTCTAACCAGTTAGTTGTTTTTTCCTTTATCATGGATAATTGTTTGTTGGCTTGTGTTGTTGTGTAGGCTTCCACCAATCTCATTAAAAGAAGTGATCTTTGGGAAGGCCTTATCGAACTTCATGTTAAGCATCTTATTCCTTGGTCTTTCTTTGAGGAATTTAATGTTATTATTGGTGCTTGTGAACATAGAGGAAAGAATAGTCATGCCATAAGTCCTATGCTAGATTTCAAGAATTGGTCTGATACCAACAACCTCATTCATACCCCCACAATTGGCGCCATGTTCACTTGGTCTAACAAGCATGGCACTCATTTTTCAATTGAGAGACAACTTGGCAGGTGCATTGGGAACCAACTTTAGTTTGACTTTTATAATCAAATTTCTATTTGTACACTCTCTAAAATTTGCTCTAATCATTATCCGCTGATTTTAGAGATACATATCAACCCTGTTCAAGTTGCATCCCAATTTAAATGCCTCAAACTTGAAATTTTCACAAGGATTACACGAAGTTGATTGAATCTTGTTAGGCTCGGAAATTTACAGGCTGCCACGTGTTTGTTCTGAACAAGAAGCTTCGGCTATTGAAAAGAGAGCTTAGAGGGTAGAATAAAAATACTTTTGGCGATGTCTCTGATAATGTTAGAAGGGCTGATGAGCCTCTTAGTAAGATTCAACATCAAATTCAGATTGGAGCCTCAAATGACATTCTTAAGAAGCTAGAAGTGACTGCTCAAAATGCTCTATTGGCTACCTTAGCCATGAAGGAGTGTTTTTGGAGGAAGAAATCTATAGTCAAATGGCAGTTGAAGGGTGACCGAAACACTGTTTTTTTCCCATCGTGTCACTAAAATCAAGCATAAGTTGAAGCCCATTTCTATGCTCAATCCTTAGGATAGGGTCCTTACTGACCCTAAAGAGATTGTTGATTGCAATGTGATCTATTTTAAATCTCTTTTCTCCACTAACTCTGTTATTTTGTAGGATCTAAACATGGTGGATGAAACCATTCCTTCTATAGTGGATAACAACATGAATGTTGTTCTTACGAGGCTTATCTCTTTGAATGAGATATTTGATGCCATTTTTGCTCTGAACAAAGGCAACGTGTCGGGTTCAGATGGTTTTGGGGATGTTTTTTTATCAGTCCTACTGGGATATCATCAAAGAGGATGCCTCGAATGCGGTTATGGAATTCTTTCATTCTGGTGGGATTCTGCATGGGTTAAACTCCTACACCATTGTGCTTATTCCTAAAATCAAGGGTGTTGATGTTTTAGATCAATTATGTCTCATTACTATTTCGAATTTTAAGTTTAAGTTGATTTCTAAGATCATAGCAGACAGGGTTGCAACTTTAATGTCGTTTTTTGTTACTTATGAGCAGCGGGGTTTTAATGTTGGGAGACATATGCATGATTGTATTGGTTTAGCTTCAGAAGCAATTAATTTGCTGGATTTTAAAGCTTGGCGTGATAATTTGGCCCTTAAGGTGGATATTAAAAAGTCTTTCGATACACTCAACTAGGATTTTCTTTTGAAAGTTCTTCATAAATTTGGTTTCAATTACAAGTTTTGTTCATGGATAAGCAACATTCTCCATTCGACGTATTTGCTCATTAACATTACTGGTGTTTTGTAGGGTTTTTTTAGCTGCTCTCATGGAGTCCAGCAAGGCGATCCGCTTTCATCGTTGTTGTTTTATCTTGCTGAAGATGTTATGCGCTAAAGGATTCTTCAGTTAGTGTCTTCTAACAAGTTAGATATTATTGTTGGGCTGAAGAATTTCATTGTTCCCTCTCATATTCTTTACATAGATGATGTCCTAATTTTCTGCAAAGGTAAAATTTCCAACATCAAAAACCTCATTTCCACTTTCAAATACTATGCGACTGTTTCTGAGCAAGTGGTCAACTGCAAAAAATATTTCATCTTTGGTGGTGCAATGTCATCCTTCCGCCTCAATATTCTTTCTAATTTTTCTAGTTTCAATAAATGTTCCACTCCTATCAATTATCTTGGAGTTCCTCTTTTCAAAGGAAAACCAAAGAAGATTTTCTTGCAACCTATAGCTGGTAAAGTTATCAATAAGTTGGTTCATGGAAAGGTTCACTATTATCTTTTGCTTGTAGGGTGGATTTGGTTAAATCCACCATTCAAGGGATGTTAACTCATAGTATGACTATCTATGCTTGGCCGATGTCTCTTATTTGTGATATTGAGAGGGTGGTGAGGAGATTCATTTGGAGTGGAAAAACCTTAAAGAATTAGGTTATTACAGTGGCTTGGAATAATATTTGTAAACCTTTCGAGGAAGGCGGAATAGGCTTAGATTGTTAATCAAGTTAAATGAAGCTTCAAACTTGAAGCTTGTGTGTGATCTCCTTAATTATTTTGAAAGTTGGGATACCCTTATTAGAAAAAGAGTTACTCGTAACAACAAGTTCATAAATAATCATATTTCCTCATTCATTTGGTATAGTATTAAGCAAGAGTTGAACAACGTTATTGAAAATTCTTCTTGGTGTCTTGGGAATGGTAGCTCCATTAGTTTATGGTTTGATAATTTGTGTGGTTCTCCTTTCTTTCTCGATGGTGATACCCCGGTTTCGATTGAAGATCACACGGTCAACCACATTATTGTCAATGGTACTTTGGATTTTTATAAGTCTTCTACCATTATTCCCCTCTTTATTCAGGTGCGTGTTAGTAATTATCACATCCCTTTCGATCTTCATTCAAACAAGAGATGTTGGAACCTACCAACTAATGGTGATTTATCCCTTAAGATTGCTTATGAATTTAAACGTCATAGAGGCATTCAAAAGGAGTGGTAGAGCTGGATTTGGAACAAGTCAATTCTTCCGTCTAAGTCTTTTATGGTGTGAAGGCTTTTTCATAATAAGTTTCCTACGGATGACCAATGGAAAAAAAGAAGTTTCTTGTTCCCTTCTATATGTGATCTTTGTGGTTTGGTAGAGGAAACAGAAACTCATTTGTTCTTTGATTGTCGTTATGCTTTGAATCTTTGGAGTTGGTTGAAGAACATGCTCAATATCACTTCCTCTATTCTTGGTTGGTCAGATATTTGGAGTGTCTTTGGAAAAGTTGGTGCTGAACGCAAGGTGATTTCTAAAGTAGCAATCCTTTTCATTTTCAACTCGATTTGGAAGACTCAGAACTTGGTTAGATTTAATGATACTTTAACTCGTATTTCTTCTTATATTTCTTTTATTTTGGTTGTTGTCTCTACTGCTGGTAATGCAGTTTTCGTTGGTTCCCATCTTAGTATGCACGATTTTTTGATCCTTAAGAGATTTAAGGTTTTAATCCGGCCCCCAAGAGCTCCGAATATCTTTGAGGTCTTATGGTATCCCCCTTTCGGCTTGTGGTGGCATTTCTAGAGACAATGGCGGCTATTTTATGGGTGATTTTGCTTCTTTTTTAGGTGTCATGAATTATTTCATTGCCGAACTTACGGGTGCTATGTTATCAATTGAATTTGTTCATAAGAAGAATTGACACAATGTTTGGTTGGAAACATACTTGACAGTGGTGGTTAAAGCTTTCAATCTTATGTATAGTGTGCCTTGTCTGATTAAGAATAGATGGAATATTTGTATTAATATAGTCTCTCAGTGGAATTTTGTAGTTTCTCATATTTTTAGAAAGGATAATAGTTGTGCAAATGCCTTTAAATGTACAAAAATCAATGGATAAAAAAAGTAAAGGGACACAATTATGCAAACCAGCACGACCTGCCCGTGTTCTAATTTGTGTCTGCTTTGTTATGTGAAGCAAAAAAAAAAACATTGTTGAATTTTACAAATATTAACTAAATTTTGTAAAATTGACATAAACATTAGTAAAAGACACGTTTTCTACCTTAAGGAACAAAATATTGTATTTTAAATGTATAGTCGACCATGAACATTGTTTATTATCGTGATGTATGATTATATTTGATTTTGGTATATTTCTTGGTCGTTATTGTATTAACTCAAACAAAAAACATATTTGAGACTAAGCAAAAGTTCCAAAGAGCGTAATGGATCCGAGCATTTCTTGATAGATTTTTATATGAATTGTGATTTTATATTTAGAAATCAAAAATATGTGAAGCAATGGTTCAGAGGAAATCAAGATTGCGATAATCTGAAGAAACGACGACAAATCCAAAAAAAATCAAAATTTATTGAGTTTGATTCAGCATCCAATACGAATTTGATGAAGCACATCATCAAATAGAACCAATATCATGATTTACAACATTAAAAAATAAATCTTACACAAATTTGGAAGATCAAAAGAGATTCCAAATTTTGAAACCTAATTTCAATAATTTTCAAAAATCAAATTTAATCAAGTATGAGTGGCTCTGATACCACTTGTTGGATTTATTCTTTACCTAGATTTTTACCCATATAAAAATCAAAAGCACTTATACATATGAACTCATACCTGAGTTCAAAATGAGAATAAAATCGAATGCGTACTTAAGTTTGTCATTGGAATTGCTGAAGGTTTGCGAGTAAATGATCTTCCGATTTGTATATTGTCTTATGGTTTCTTGATTTTCTTCTGATGGGGACGAAGAGAGAAAGGCAAATAAATCGTATGAATTCTTACTCTACAAATGGAAACCATGACCCATATAAGTCTTAGGATTACTATATAGTTTTCAATATTCATAATTTGGTCCTTCGTTAAATTAGAACGTTGACTTATATGGATGGCAATTTCACTGATGCATGCCCACAAAAATATCCACAATGTGTAAGGTAAAAATTCACAACAATGGGTACGGACACGGACTCAGGTAATTATCCATTTAAATAAGCGAGTATGAGTCGGGTATGAACACTTTAGTACTCACCTCATCCCATACCTACACGATATACTTATTTATATATTTTAACTTATATTATTATATAAAAAATAAATGTCTATCAATTTTTAAAAATACATCAATGTTAAACTATTACATTTTTGATATAAGTATTTGTTTATTTCATAATTCAATAATATTTTTTTTTGAAAACTTTTAATGATCTTAAAAACATAAAATGATATGATATATTCTATGTGATATATTTATTTTTATTAGAAACGCAAGTAATAGATATGAGTATGAGTACTTACATATTCAAAAAACACGTGTACAAGTGCTAATATTATGGACACGAATATGAAAAAAAATTTCAACTACGAATATGTAATTTTTTTCCCAATTACGAATATGAAAATGATACTATAATATCCATCCTAAACTATATCCATTAACATTTCCATTAATTTATAGTATTTACATAATAACCTTTTATAATATATATGTGATTAACCATACCATTAATATTAGTTAAACTACTTTGCCTAATTAAATAAAGACTTATCACATTAAATATGATACTTGTAATTCAAAATTCTAACAAAATTTCATCTTAAAAAGTATATTATTATTTTATTTATAGTGATTGATATCCATGGTCTTATCTTATGTGTGGTCAATGTCATTCATTTAAACTTTATACTACGTGGTCAATCATGGACCTGCTTTGGTATGTAAACTTTAGAAACCGTTCGTACACACATGTTCGGTCAGAAGTCGCCATCTAAACCACAAATAAAACATGTTAATTAAAAAAATCTTTTACTTTTTGAAGATATATCTCCGAATATATTTAATATATATATTTTATTTAACTTTTAATCATATTTTAATTTTTAAATTAAGTTATTTTAAAAATATATTTTCAAAAATATGTATATTGATTGTTTTCGAAGATATATTTTTAAAAATTCGCATGGCTAAGAGGTAAGTGATTTAAAAATTTCCCTAAATTTATAAAATAATATTGTGAATTATGTTGTTTGACGATACACGCAACCACAAAGATAACAATAGACTAATTTTGAATTAAGTGGGCTCATTCCAAAGTGGTCCCAAACCACTATGTTTTTCTTTAGAATTTTCAAGACTTTTAGTTAATGTATTTATGAATTTTATGAGAAGTAATGTTAAATTGAAAAGTTTAACTATATAAAAAAAATTGATTGGTATAAAGAAAATAACGACTGTAATAATAGTAATAAGAAAAATAAGTATGTCAAACTGTAAAAACATTATCACAATAAAGAAGAAAAATATAAACGGGTTAAAATCAATCTATTCTATAGGAGAATAATTCTCTGACCTATTATATTCTAAATGTTATAAGAAATTATAAGATAAGTTAAAAAAAAATTATAAATATATAGGAATATTTCATATTTTCTATTCAAATATTTTACCATCTTTTTTTTTTTTTAATATATGAATCATGCAAATTTAAAATATTTAGAATATTTTTTAATACTCTTAAATATCTCTAAAGTATTGACCACATAACTTCAAATACAATTATAATAATGTATTTCAAACTTTTTTTAAAAAAACTTGATCAAATTTTAAAAAAGAGATGAAAGAGAAATTATAATGTCCAAAGCATGAAATCCGGATTTTCATTATTGTTTACTTCCCATACAAGTATTGGTCTGTTAAAGATCTCAAATCTAGGAACATTTCAAGAAACAATTTTTATCCTGTTACGTACAAACACTTAGTATCTATATGAAACTAGTAAAAAACTATGTTTATGCACGGGGTATATTTTTGAGCATGATATAATTTTAATGCGTATTTGTTTGCATATTGTTATAAAAATTAAAAGTTAAAAATAAAAAAAAATTAAAAATAATAATAAATTTAAGTTGAAATAGTAATATATATAGAAGATGAAAAGTAAAAATTACAAGAGAGAATACAATAGTCGAAAAATTTCTATTATTCATTATTTAGATCAGAAGTAAAGTTGATCTCGTTTATAATAATATTATTTGTTTATGTATATAAAAATATTTTAATCAACAATATATTCTTTCCTGTATATAAATATTATTTTTGTTTTGACATTGTTTATAAATATATTTGAATTAATAGTAAAGTTGTTCCTGTTTATGAAAATATTTGAATCAATAATAAAGTTGTTTCGGATTATAGTAATAGTATTTTCTCTCCTATATAAAAATATTTTAATCAACAATGTCTTTTTTCTCATAAAAATGTTAATTTTAATATGATTAAAAATTAAAATTACTGAAACTTATATTAGATAAATTATCGTTTTAGATTTTTTTTTACAAATAAGACATTATTTTTAAGAGATAATATAATTTTTAAATATCTATTTTAATCTTTTTCAATAAGTTCCCTTAATTTTTTTCACATATTTGAAAAATATGATCGATAAGTTTATATTATTAAATATTTAGATAAGTAGTAAAATTGTTTTCATTTATAAGAATAATATTTTTTTCGTATATAAAAATATTTAATCAATAATATATTTTTTCTTATATATAAATATTATTTTTGTTTTGATATTATTTATAAATAATATTTGAATCAATATTAAAATTGTTTTGAATTAATAGTAAAGTTGTTTTCGTATATAAATATTTGAATAACATTTAATATTTTTTATTAACTAAAACATTTTTAATTAATGCACATCTTTTTCAATTAAACTACTTATCAATTATTATGTTTCAATATATTTGACAAATTTAATAGTTATGCATATTCTATTTTCTCATTTGATAAACTGATATATATTTTATGGTATTTTTGTGGTAGACACTATAATTTCAATTTTTCATTTTTATGTTGGCACCACTATTATTGTCTAGTTAAGGATAACATATACTTTTGAATAATATAAAATTTGATCGATTTTTGTATATGAATTTAATATACAAAAAATGATTTATTAAAACACATACTCGATCAAAATTGTGAGATAATATTATTATTTGTATTATTTGATATTGAAAATTGGACATTAGCAAATATGACACGGATATTATTTTTTTTACCGTGAACCTCTTAGCAGCATTTTGTTCCACCTTATCATAATAATTAGGCACAATTTTTACATGTTATAAATTTATTATGCATATCTACATCAATAAAATATAATCAAACTATAAAGAACCGACTTGTCAGTTTCATACATAGTGTATGTATCTGCTTAATATTTTTACAAATTTCAATGTATTACATTTTTAACATTGTTAAGTTATAGAAGATTAAATGTACAGTCTATTGATAACCTCTCTTAAAATTGAAAAATGAGGCTCATGGCTTTGACAATCCAAGCATTATGAGATCAGCATACTGCATTCAAAAATTAACAAAATTAGCTCAACTATTTCGAATCTAATAAGAAATAAGTCTACCACTACAAGAAAAACATGATTTAGTTAGGGGTTAAACCCCTCACTAAACCAAAATATCCATCACAAATCAACAATTTGCGAGGGGACAGACTCTCTAACTAATCAGAGCATCGCAAATAATTGGTGAGGAGATAAGCCCCTCGCAAAAATGGCTAGGGGTTAAGCCCCTCGCAAAATGTAATGGAAAAATATCATCATCCTGCACCACAGACGTAGACACAGACTACAGTCAGAGAGGGGTTCAGTCCTATCAGATAAGATTGCGAGGGGATAAGCCCATAGCTAAGTGACGTGATTCCTGAATTTAGTGAGGGGTGAATCCCAAAGCCATCTGTGTCATGCATTTGCGAGGGATAAGCCCCTTGTCAGTTGTCCCACGTTTTGAGATTTGCGAGGGGTTAATCCCTAGCCAATAGTTATATTATTATTTTTTTAAATTTGTAATTATATTGTTATAATTATATTGAAATAATAATATATTGTATAATAAATTTTTATTACATTTTATATATTGTTTTAATATTAATAAATATATATACTATTTTAATTACTAATATTTTAAAATATAATACTAATATGTAAATAAATATATATACTGTTTATATGTTAATAAATATTGTTCTGGTCTGGGTCCAACTTCGGTCTAGCCCAATACCACGCACGGCCCAATAAGTGAACTGGCCACACCGGGCACACGCGTCCCACAGAACGGGCAGGGCACGCCCCCAGCCATAGGCGACGCGTCCGACGGCTTCTCAACGTCCTCTCTTATCAGCTGAACAGGACACACCCCGGTGCGCCGAAGCGAGACCTTTGGTTCTCCCACATCCTCGCGTGCTCCCCTCCGCGGGGAGAACAACCTGCTTCCGGGGAACCTCCCGAGCTCCCCTCCGCGGGGAGAATAACGTGTCCGGCGCACGTTCTCCACATGCTCCCCTCCGCGGGGACACGTCATCAACCAACTGCCCACCTCCGAAAGAGCAGGTCAAACCCACTTTCCGGAGATCAAGGAGCAGTTGGACTAGGGCGAAGACCACGTCCTGGTCTTCACTACGCCACGTAAGCCCTAACAGTCATTAGGGTTGGGCCTGGTCATCCAGCCCACCTCAAATGACTGTTGGCCCAGCGCTGGGGTCTCTCTATAAATACCCTCTTCCACAAGAGGGTCAGGTAACACACTTCTTACCCCTCTTTCTGTACTTCGCCATCGCTCTGCCCAACTTCTCACTTTGGCATCAGAGTGTTTTGCAAGTACACCCCCCTTCTCTTCCTCATCACCGGCGAGCAAGCAGCAGTCCAACAGAGTGTGGTCAGCCCGTGATCCCCTTCTGATCAGGTCAGATCAGTGGCGTCGTCTGTGGGAAAGGAAACTTCCCCGTTACTCCGAGAAGAAAACCAAAGTTTCACCAACACTCCACGATCATGGCTAGCCCACACCGCGGCGACACTCCGCACGACCTCGCGCTCAACGTCGCCACCAACGGAAACAAGCAGCCGGAAACGACGCGTCCGGCGGAAACTGACGAGAGGGACCGCCAAACTGCCTCGCCGTCCTCCGCAGAGCGGCCCCTTCAGGTCGACCACCGGCCCCCAGGCCCGCCAGCATTCCAACCCGTTCCCATCCCGGCGGGAGCGGACCCGACGGTGGCCGCCCTCTTCGCGGCCATCAACCAAACGAACCAGCTGTTGGCCCAGCAAAACGCGAGAATTGGAGCATTGGAACGCGTCGACCCTCCGAGGTACCCCCCGCGGGAAGACCAGAACGGAGGTTCGAAGAGTCCATCACCTCGACCCAGAAATCGCCGGCCACGGCTGGAGAGGCACCGCGCACAGGTAGCGCGAGAACGCACCAGGTCCCCAGCAAGACAAGTTCGCGAGCGGAACCAAAGCACCGCGGCGATCCCGACTTTTTTTTAATCAACAATGTCTTTTTTCTCATATAAATGTTAATTTTAATATGATTAAAAATTAAAATTACTGAAACTTATATTAGATAAATTATCGTTTTAGATTTTTTTTACAAATAAGACATTAATTTATAAGAGATAATATAATTTTTAAATATCTATTTCAATCTTTTTTTAATAAGTTCCCTTAACTTTTTTCACATATTTGAAAAATATGATCGATAAGTTTGTATTATTAAATATTTGAATCAATAGTAAAATTGTTTTTGTGTATAAGAATAATATTTTTTTTATATATAAAAATATTTTAATCAACAATATATTTTTTATATATAAATATTATTTTTATTTTAATATTATTTATAAGTAATATTTAAATCAATAATAAAGTTATTCTGTATATAAATATTTGAATTAGGCACAAGTTTTACATGTTATAAATTTATTATGCATATCTCCATCAACAAAATATAATCAAACTATAAAGAACCGACATGTCAGTTTCATACATAGTGTATGTATCTGCTTAATATTTTTACATTAATACTTTTACAAATTTCAATGTATTACATTTTTAATATTGTTAAGTTATAGAAGATTAAATGTACAGTCTATTGATAACCTTCGATTAATACTCTTAAAATTGAAAAATGAGGCTCATAGCTTGACAATCCAAGCATTATGAGATCAGCATACTGCATTCAAAAATCAACAAAATTAGCTCAACTATTTCAAATCTCATAAGAAATAAGCCTATTATGAAAAGAAAAAAAAAACTTCGATTTCAGTACCGAACCATATAAGCAGTGGACAGTATTTGGATCGCAACCTACAAGAGAACATACATATTTTGTAGAGAAACCAAGCCATACTTGAACATACATATTTAATGGTATATTATAAATCAATTAATTTCTATATTAATTATTAAATATTGGAAATATTAAATATTGAAAATTTTGTAGAAAAGTTCATGGAAAAAGTTATAGGATTAAATATTGGACAATTACATCTTTACTTTACAAACCAAATGTTTTTAACTACAAGGAGACCAATTTCTACCTTTGTTTTTTTGAAATGACTTAACTACTAATCTTTTTCTATGTCGTATTTTGAAAAATACGATTCTCGTGACGGACGCGAAAAATACATTCGAACAGAGTCGTTATCAAACTTTATTCATTTAAAAAAAAAAGTAGAAAAATATTCTTTTGAAAAAGTTGTTTGAGTTTATTAAAGTGTATTAAAGATTTTAATTGAAAAAAGAGAATTTGAATTAAGTGTATTAATAATTTTAATTGAGAAAAGATAATTTGATTTGAATGTGTTTTAGGGTTTCGATCGCATGAGAGTAAGAGAACAAGGTTTAACTTGTTGAGTATTTTAAAAAGAACGACGATTATTCGATAAACGAGACGTCGGCCTCACAACCAATTAATCGGGGCATTACTGGGATGCTAGATCTCAACGACAACTTTTTCATTCGATGAAATTGTGTTTGATGGACAATGAACTTCTTTGTCCAAATAATTAGGGCAAGTAGTTTAGGAACGAAAGGTCGAATGACTCCAAGAACTTAGTTCTTTCGTAATGAAAAGATTTTGATTCGATTGGGTTAAGTGTTTTAAACAAGATTAATATTTGAATGGATTAGAAGTTTTTTAGAAATGAAAGACAGAACAAACACAACCCAAAACGTGTGCCCCGAGAGCGAACATTTAAGGATTCAAGGAGTGTTAGACCTCAAGAACCCACTAACTTCATTATTTAATTAAGAAAATATTTTTAAAAAAAGGTTAAGTGTTTTAGTGTTTGAAAAAAAAATAGAATATTTAATTGGGATTAAGAAAACTTAATGTTAAAGTAAAGTCGAAACTACCTATTTTGATTATTTAATTAACACAAGATTAATTATCAATTAGTCTAGTAATGAGTAAATAAATAAAATAACAATTCTATAATTTAGAGATGATAATATAATTAATCATTGAATCAAATATTTAATTCTAAACTAAATAAAATAATTACTTCTTTAACATGCTTCACCATTAATCATGTCCCATTACAATTAAATAACCTTAATCAATTGGACCAAACACGATCCCAATGGCTCCATACCCACTGCATGTAACGAAAGAAAAGAAAAGAAAAAGCAGGAAAACTGGTGAATCGATCTGCATCATGTGGACCTGAGAGGCCCAAAGCCTATAAACCCTAAAGGCCCAGTCACAATCTAATGATGCAACAGACAAAAACAAGAGAAATTAAAAGCTGCAACAAGTGTCGGCCACCGAATTGGGGAACGTGCTAATATGGGGAAGGGACAACGCATTAATAGCCATTGACTAATAATGAAATTGAAATTGAAAACATGCATTTAAAAACTCAGTGTCACCTTTTCTCTCCCACAAAACCCTTTTCTCTTCTTTTCTCAGAATCAAACGAGTCTCTTATCTCTCTCTCTCTCTCTCTCTCTCTCTCTCTCTCTCTCTCTCTCTCTATATATATATATATATATATATATATATATATATATATATATATATATATATATATATATATATATATATATATATATATATATATATATATATATATATATATATATATATATATATATATATATATATATATATATATATATATATATATATATATATATATATATATATATATATATATATATATATATATATATATATATATATATATATATATATATATATATATATATATATATATATATATATATATATATATATATATATATATATATATATATATATATATATATATATATATATATATATATATCATTCAAATGAACACGGCTGAAGAAGCGTGGCGTCCGACGGCAGTGCCACCATCTTCTCCGACAGTCAAACCACCCCAAACAGAAAACTTTAAACATCACCCCTTAATCTTGACCCTTGATCACAATTCTAGACTCCATTCGTTCAAGAACTCAACCTATTCTCCAAATCGGGGTGCACAAAAACTTGAACCCAAAATGAACCCTTCAAAACAACCTCAATTCTTTACTAATAGACACAACTTTGAACAACACTACAACAAAACCCCAGAAAAACCGAACCCTAGATTTTCAATCAAGAACTAAAGGGAAACAACGCATCATATCAAGTAATTAGAACAGGGGTTTTGAACAACAAAACAAGGCAAGTATTACATCATACAAAGATTAAACGGAAAAATAAGGAACTTACAAGATCGGAGCTAGTCCAATAATAAATTCGGCGAGGTAACTTAATCTTGACTTTCTCACTCGTTTTGCTTTTCTGCTTTTTCTTCTTCTTCTTTATCATGTTTTCCCTGTGTCTTGCCAAGAATGTCGGGTTTTGAAAGTGTAGATTTGTGGTTAAGCTCAACTATTTTAGAGTTTCAGTGTGAAACTCTAAGAAGTTTTCAGAAATTCGAGCTTTAAGAAGGGTTCAGTAGGTTTTTCTGGGTCCTCATTGCTTAATGATTGATTCCTATTTATAGGGGAATTTGGGGTTTTTTGGCACATGTGAATCAGTAGGATTTTTAGAGGAATATCCCCTAATTTGTGTGAGAAAACGTCCTTGAGGATCTGCAATCCGTTAGGGGAAGAATTTGGTCAGATTTTGTGGGGACCGGGGTGATAGTGATATGTAGGAATTTTGTTTTTAGCACAAGCTGGACTTCTTTCTAGAAGGTGTGAATTTCAGTGTGTGGCTTTACTATGATTTTTATTGCGTTACTTTCACTATTGTAAAACCGTGTTCAGTGTGGCAATTTGAACTTGGTCAAACACAAATACCTTGCTTTGACCTTCTTATTTTTATCTTTGGCTTGCACCATTATTTGCCTCACATTGAAGTTTTTATTATTATTCATGTCCTGAAAGTCTTGGTATTAGATATTTTGTGAATTCATTTACAAGCTTCAAACAAGCCTGAATGCTCCTTATTCATGTGATTGGAATCAACACTCTGTTCTCCATTTCATTCTCCCAATCAAGGTAAGAAACAAGTTTCTTGCACGAACCTGTTTTTGGTTTGCCTTTGATTTCCACTGATATGGTAATTTTTGTGCAGGTGTTTATATGTTGCTCATCTGTCTAAACTGAGTTTTAGGTTGAGAATGGAAATTTTACATTGCATCCAATTGCTGTTGCCTAAACTGCATTTGAGGATGTCTGGAATTTAAGGCATTACCATCACTTGGCAAATCTGATGTGTTTTAAATCTTCACTTGAACCAACAGTCTTTCCTTAATTACATCCATAGCAAAGCAGGGATTAGATTGGTGATTTCTCATTCTCTCTGACTGCATCTGTTGTTGTTGTTGAAAAAGCCAAACTGTGGGAATTAATCATCTGCTGCACATGTGGATGCTTCCGCATCTGAACTTGCTAAGGTAGTCAAAGAGAATTTTGTTGCAGTAATTCTTTTGAGAATGCTTATGTACGTGAAGGATACACGCATGACATTTTCCATTTTTTGTTTCAGGTACACATGTGATGGGACAATTGGTGATTTTTTGTTTCCTTTCCCCAGCAGAGTCGCCAGCTATCGCATCGTTGCGAAGAAGGGGCCGACAAAGACAGAAGAGTCGCCACCGTTTGTTATTTATCCTAAAGAGAGGGAAAGGAAACGATCAGAGAAAACCTACGAAAAAGGGAAAAAACAGGTCATCGCAACAAAATCTTGGGTTCGGGAGTCAGTTACGCAAGGGGAAGGTATGAGCATCCCTCACGTCCGTTGTACTCAACGGGATCCACGCTTGTTGTCTAATCTATGTGTGAAAACTATCTAAAGGTTGTTACTGCTAACATAGGAACAGAAATAATTGACTCGATAGGACATTGTCGCCCTATGCCTACGTATTCCCTCGTGTAATGGGAAAGTCAGAGTCAACGTAGTTCGGGAAACTACGGGGGGAGGTTGCTCGCCAAGACATCACGTCTTGTGCCTACGTATCCTCATCTGGTATGAGAAATCAGAGCAAACGTAGTTCGGGCAATCTATGGGGGAGGTTGCTCGCCAAGACATCGTCGTCTTGTTCCTACGTATTCTCATCTGGTATGAGAAATTAGACAAAACGTAGTTCAGGCTGACACGACCACAGATTGGTTCAAGTGTTTTAACTGAGTAGGGTTAAATGGTGGTTCCAGCAGTTAGGGACAATGCCTGTTTACGGTAGAACCAAGACTTAACACACTCTTTCCAAAAATGATTTTCAAACAATCCCGAAGGATAAAAAGGTTTGATGTTTTGTTTTGTGTTTTTTTATGAAGAAGTGAATTATGTTAGGTTTGTAACTCATGTTGCACTAAAGACTATGACTTGAGAGCGAATGTGTCGCATATCGCCCAAAGGGAATACACTAAACACTCTAGACAGTGTGAAAGAAGGGCCCCGCCTATCATTCCTCAAGTACTTAAGGCTCGTAGCGTATAACACTTATTATCCTTTATTAGGTGTCTTAAGAGATTATGAGATGAGAAGAGAAGACACAAACTCTAAGGGGAAACTAATCAACCCTAATGTTGTCATGCAAAATGCTCCTAATGTTGGGATTGAAAAGGGGAATCTATCCTAATGTTATCATGCAAAGGAATGAACACCTAATGTCTCTCCTACTCCCATCTTAAATAGAGGGCCTAGGAACCCTAAGGGATCATGGCAAAAGACCAAGTAAAAAATAAATAATTCAATCACAGATGAAATGAAAAAAGAGAAGAAGTTGACTTAAACAAGTCAAAAGCAATGCAAACATGGTATGCAAAGATGAAATGCAAGACAAAAAGATGCAACAAAGACAAAGCAAGTGATTCAAACAAGTTGACTTGAAAAAGTCAAGGAAAGACTGAGATGAAATGGGAGAAGTTACAACTCCTACAACCATTCAAACATCAATCACTAAAACAAAAGCCAAGCATAAAACACAAGCAAACTCTGATTTATGGAGTTTTGTGGTTGATTCCGGGTTTTGATGGAGGTTGTGATTTATGTGAAGTTTGTGAAGCATGCTTCTGGGTTGTGGTTTCGAGTGGGTAAGGAGAAGATCTGTTTGATATGGGTTTTGAAGGATGATGAAATGGGTTTTGGTTTGATGTAGATTGAAGAGGAATGGGTTTTGTTCGGACGGGTTTCCGGTGGGGGTTTTGATTGGAGTAATGGTGAAAGGTTGATGACAGTTGAAGTTGAGCTTATGATGAATGTTGCTTTAAGGTTGGTGATGAAGGTTGTGCATTTTCATGGAGGTATAAGAATTTCTGGTTATGGAAAATGGGTTTTCACGAGTTGATGTAGGGTTTCGATTGGAGTGAGTTTACGGTGTGTTCGAAGGAAGTTCGAAGGTGATGTTTGAAGGAAATGGGTTTATGCTGATTTCTTTGATTTGGGATTTTGGGAAAGAACAGAGACATCGAAGGTTAGAGTAAAAGTGAAGAAGATGAAGTATGTGCGTTAATGGTGGCGAAGAAGGGAGGATTGAAGATGAAGGCGTGATGAGGATGATGAAGGTTGGAGTAATGGTTGGTTTGAAGAATTTATGTGTTAGCTTTGAAGAAGAAGGGCTTTACGGAAGTTTCATGGAGGTTGTTAAATGGTGAACATGTTGGAGGAAGGTGGTGAGTGATGAATTTGGGAGATGATGGTTGAATGATGAGGGTTTCAGATTTTGATGGAGTTGGTGAACAAGGGTGGCTGCGCAGGATTCTAGGGTTTCTGGGAGTGCAAAGTGATGATGAATAGTGTTTGAGGGGGCGGCTAGGTCTTGGCTGAAGGAAGAAGTGAACAGTAGAATTTTATATACACAAGATGTTGACACGTGGCTTGATTAAAACTTAAAGACCTGATAATTAAATTGTTGATTAAACCAATAATGCTGATTAGTGAAAAGCTGAACCAAGTTAAAAGTGTTGACTTAATTAAAGGGAAGCTGAAAATTATTACTCTAGTAATTATACTAAAAAGTGTCTATTAATAATTAACAAACCTATTTATAATCTAAAACGAAATAACCTTCTAATCTAGTCAAAAATTAAAATCTAAACTATTTAAAAAACCTAATAAAAACTATATTCTAATCTATATAAAAATCTAACAAATAAAATCTATATTAAAAATAATATCTATTTCTAAAAACAATATTAAAACCTATTTAAATATTTCTACATAATTAAATATAAAACAAAAATAGCCATAAAAATGCAAAATGCCATAGAAAAACGGGCGAGCACCGAAATGTGCCGATATCATCAACATGGATTGAATTATCAAGAGGAGAGCGACTTTCGCTCGATTTCAACTAAACTTCTCGTTTGAATTAATTTGAATCGCCTGTAATGCGAGCAAAGCGGCTAAAATCCAGATAAATTCAATCCGGCTGACAATACGAGCAAAATGCGACCTAAATGATATGCAGATGAAATGTGGAGGAAAAGCCAGTCAAAGTTAGAAAATGGGTGGGCAAACTTTAGGGTGCAACAGCTGCCCCTATTCAAACAGCTTGGACCTGAAGGGATGAAAAGCAACCGCTTTCAGACATTTAAGGTAGAAGTTGATTGAATACAAAAGAACCCGAAAATTTGCAGTCTGTTTAGGATGGTAAACTGTAGAATCTGGCAATCAGGCTCACCTGAGAAAAGTATCTGAAAGTTGTAAGAAGATGAGATAACTCATCACCAATTAGAAAGCATCAACACGCAGACGGGAAAAACATGTGCTAACACCCAGGCAACGACATTAAGTCGGTAAGAACATCTGACCTTGCTGTCATACATTTGTTAAATAAAAACAGGCATCGAACCCGAAGGCCGGCTCAACGCGAAGTTGAGAAGAACATCTGACCTCGCTGTCAGGCATCTGTTAAATAAAAACAGACATCTATTAAATAAAAACAGGCATCGAACTCGAAGGCCGGCTCAAGTCGAAGTTGAGAAGACCTTATCCAAAACTCGCATCGTCTAAGGATAGACGGAGAGAAAACCATATCCAAATCTCACATCATCTAAGGATAGACGAAGAGAAAACCATATCCAAATCTCGCATCGTCTAAGGATAGACGAAGAGAAAACCATATCCAAATCTCGCATCATCTAAGGATAGATAGAGAGAAAACCATATCCAAATCTCGCATCGTCTAAGGATAGACGGAGAGAAAACCATATCCAAATCTCGCATCGTCTAAGGATAGACGGAGAGAAAACCATATCCAAATCTCGTATCGTCTAAGGATAGACGGAGAGAAAACTATATCCAAATCTCGCGTCGTCTAAGGATAGAGGAGAGAAAACCATATCCCAATCTCGCATCATCTAAGGATAGACGGAGAGAAAAACATATCCAAAATCTTGCATCATCTAAGGATAGACGGAGAGAAAACCATATCCAAATCTCGTGTCATCTAAGGATAGACGGAGAGAAAACCATATCCAAATCTTGCATCATCTAAGGATAGGCAGAGAGAAAACCATATCCAAAATCTTGCATTGTCTAAGGATACTCGCATCGTCTAAGGATAGACGGAGAGAAAAAACTGCTGGGGATGTCATCATCAAAGGGCTGACGGACAAAGAAAATCTACTTTGAGATGTCATCATCAAAGAGCTGACTGAAACAGCCCAATTTTCAATAACTGATTAATGGTACTAATTAATTGGTTTGTGTGATTTATCTGATTTAAGTGAATTATTGGATTTAACTGATTTATTCTATTTGGTAGAATAATGTAGATTTACTAGATATTCTCTAATTAATGATAAGATGAGATATTTTGGTGAGAAAAGGAATTGATAGATATTTTTGAGAGATGAGATATTGAGGAGAAATAAAAGAGAAGGACATATAAAAGAAAGAAAGAAGAGAGAAAAGGAAAGGGATAGAAAGAAAGAAGGAAAAGGAGAGAAAGAAAGAGGGAGAAGAGAAAAGAGGAAGAAAAAGGGGAAAGCTTGGAAATCATCAAGAACGACTTCTAGCTTCCGATTAATCGAGGTAAGGGTGTGAAATATTGTTATCTTACCAATGTATGTGATTATGTATGGATTGTTTGGTTGTTTTTCCTCATTTTCCATTCTAGGGCATAAATGAGTTTAATCGGTAGAAACTGAGTTTTAACGGTTAAAAATGAGGATAAGGGGTAAAGTTTAGTCGAGGAATGTTGGGCTAAGGCTACTGGAACGAGTTGGAATTGATCAGGTGAATTTTGAGGGGTTTCGGAGTTTTGGACAGTGGGAGATTCTGAGTTCGCAGGCCCTCGCTAGCTAGTTCGCTAGGCGAGCAGGTCGCGAGCATTCGTTGTGCATTCACTGTGGTGAGCCAGTAGCGAACGGTCCCAGACTTGGACATAATGGTTTTGGTGTTCTTCGCTGGTAGCGAAGGGGGTAGCGAGCGTTCGCTAGGCCTTCGCTGAGCGAGTCAGGTAGCGAATCAAGTCAGTGGCTTCTATTTGCCTTCGCGAGCATGTTCGCTAGGCGAACAGGTAGCGAGCACTCGCTACGAGCTCGCTAGGCGAGCAAGGTAGCGAGCATGTCAGCATGTTATTTTCTTGTGTTTTCCATCCAATGGTTAATTGTTTGGTTCAATGATGTTAATCCTTATATAATATGAATAGTTTGTGTATTATTGAGATGAGACGTGTTGTGGGTAGCCTTATGGCGTGAATCCTAGATTGTGAGTTATGGCTTTTTGGGAATTATATGCATTGTTTGAATTAAACATGAATGCATGATGAATGTGATTGAATTCGTTGCAGTTGGCACGACCTTGTGAATGCATATTGATTTTATGTGATAAGGTGTGAAGAATGCATGAGAATATATGTATATATATGTGCATTGCTTGGTAATGTGATAATGATGTTGAGAATATGTAAACGTGCGAGATTCTTACTCACTGGGGTAGAATGACAAGGTGTCGTTCCTAGTGTAGTGATCACCGGGATAGAATGACTGAGATGTTGTTCCTGGTGGGGTATAAGTTGTGTACCCATAATCCAAATGAGGATTTGTGAGAGTTGATAAGTTTATATGAGTCATATGGTATATGTATGTGATTGTTGTATGAAAGTGTGAGGTGTAATGCGTAATTATATATATTTGTGAATATGTATGCATTTCAAGAGTGTGTGGAGTCGTTTTGCATGTGAAGCATCATGATTGCATTCTTGTGTCTTGATCCCGTGGAGGATCTGCAGAAACCTCGTGTGCCCTTATGGAGTGTGAGCGATGGTTTATTCTTGATCCCATGGAGGATCTGCAGAAACCCCGTGTGCCCTTGTAGGGGTGTGAGCGATGGTTTATTCTTGATCCCGTGGAGGATCTGCAGAAACCTCGTGTGCCCTTGTGGGGTGTGAGCAATGGTTTATTTTTGATTCCGTGAAGAATCTGCAGAAAGATTGTGTGCCCTTGTGGGGTGTGAGCAATCCTGAAACATCGTGTGCCCGTGTGGGGTGTGAGCGATGGGTGAACATCGTAGGCCCGAAGGGGAGTTACTTTGGTAACGAGCGATGGTTCCATTTGGTTCTTCAATTGAACCTGCTGAATGAGTCGGTACCGCATTTGCATCTGTATAGAGTCGTGAGTCGGTCTCTATGAGTTGCATTTATCATCCTTATATGTGAATTGGTGAAATAAACATGTTGTGTATGTTTATATGAATTGGTGAAATAAACATGTTGTGTGTGTTTATGTGAATTGGTAAAATAAACATGTTATGTATGTTTATGTGAATTGGTGAAATAAACATGTTGTGTGTGTTTATGTGAATTGGTGAAGTAATTATCATTGTAAATGTTTGTGTGAAAAGGACATGACTTGTAAAAGTATGATTGAATGAATGTGCTTAATTAGGTAAACATATATTGTGACCTATATAACGATTATAATGAATTATGATAAGGAAATGTGGAATATATATATATATATATATATATATATATATATATATATATATATATATATATATATATATATATATATATATATATATATATATATATATATATATATATATATATATATATATATATATATATATATATATATATATATGTATGTATTATGTGCTGGTGCATTTATATATGATTATATGCATTGTTATTATGATAATGTTTCTCACCCTTCTGCTGGAATGATGTCCTACATGACATCGTGCAGGTATCAAGGTGTAGTACTTCTCGTAGTTGCAAGGTCGCTATTGGTGTAGCTGTTTAGTGATTTAATTGTATTGGGTCGAGTCGTGCTCTGGTCATGTAACACTGGGATCGTTTGGGTGACGTTTCAGATGTATATTGTGATGTCGGCCTCAGTGCCTAAGTGATGTTGATTTAGGTGATTAACACAAATATTTCTTTTATGAAAAATTGTGATATAAATGAATTCGCTGCTACATGCAAAAATGTAATTTTGTAAAGAATGATTATATTATTTTAGTGTTAATGAGTATGACAGATGGTTTTTAGTAATTTGGAAGTGTATTTGTGACGCCCTTTGTGATTGCATGTTAATTTTACTCTGATTATGCTTATATTTCCGTGGGGTTTAGAAGGGTGTTACATTAGTGGTATCATAGCAGGTTGGTCCATCTGGCCAAGTTGTCTAATGTTGTTTGTCCCCTTGTATGCGACATGTGTGTAAAAACACTGTCGGTACGCGTTGTTGTTCTAAACCTTGTCTGCAGGAGTGGGAATGATCCAAGTGGGGGAGAAAGTTGTGCTTCTCCAGGATGCTGCAAGTGTGAAGTTGTAGCTCAGTGTGTGGTTGAACGCTCTCATAGTTTGGTAAAGATGGTTTCTGCCCCATCATGATTTCGGCTGTCTATTGACAAATTGAGGAACTGATCACCCTTAATCTCTTGTTGATAGTAGTTGGGATTGTGTTGGATGGGATAGACGTGTCTTGCAAGCTTATATGGCGTGAGCAGTGGATTGTTTGGGTTAAGGCCAAGTACTTGGGAATTTTGTGTGTTAAGAAAGTAGAAAGTTGGCGGTTTACCGATCAGTCGTGATTGTCTGGAAGTTGTCCTGACAAAGTAGTGATACACAGCCAGGACGTGAAGTGGAGTTGTGATCGACTTAGTTACGGAAACTATTCCGATATTAAGAGCTCCATGTTATATGTCTAATTGGTTAGCCCATGAATTAAATTGATGGAGTAATTTTGAGACTTGTGTCTGGTATGTGCTACGACAACAATTTATGAGGTCGAGTATATAAAGGGTGGATGGTGATTTCTGGTGATTATTAAAGAAAGTAAGAGGTGGAATACAATCTTGGTATGATTAGACCTCTAAGCATTTCAAGAGTTGAAGATGTGTAAATGGCCTTCTGAGTGTGGGAATGTTGTTTTCGTATTTTATCGTAATGAGAGAACCGTAACTCGAAATGACGCAGGATTAGAAGCGTTGGAAGTTGCTACAATGCTTTATGTGATGGTGAAGTAGTAACATGGAATTAAGTTATTTCTTGATGGAGTACGTTTGGATGTCGTAGTAAGTACAGGAAGTGTGGGTTGTGTTTCCGCCATAACTCACAAATTGAGTGTCTGTTTGGCATGGGATTTTCCATACTTAATTGAGTGAGTTAATAGTTGTGTGGCCAATGGTATTTGGATATTCGAAGAGTATAGAGGATCATGTTGAACGTCGGCGACTTGAGTTATCAGTGTTTGAGAAAGAGTAGTGATATGCCACTAGGAAGAAGTTCAAAAAGATTTTGGGAGAGCTATCAACAACTCGTGTATTGGTTTGGCCAAATCCGACAGGATTATTTGTTGTGTTTCATGATGTTTGGTTGATATGATTGGGAGATATGTTAAGTACAACATCAACGTGTTTTGGTTATGCTTTAAGGCAACTCAAAGTACATAAGGGAATTATCTGACAAGTAATTTGGAATTGGTTATTGTGTGTCTGTGCCGGAGGCCTCAATTGTTTAGTTGAGATTTGAGATGATTGCTGACCTTAAGAGCTTAAGGTGTTTGTTTGATTTGGAAAAGTTGAATATGAGGCAGAGAAAATAATTGGGACTTCTGAAGGAATATGGTTTTGGTTGGATTACCATTCGGGTGAGACGACGTGGTAGTTGAGGTATCAAATGGGAAATTTCTGTATATATTGATGATGATGGTATTGAGCTAGAACGGAGGAAGCAAATTCGGGATATGAGTTTGGTATGTGAAGAGACTTCTTATGGAGTTGAGCTTTGTATGTTGAGACTGACTATTGATATTCCCGATGAGATTCGAGGGTGTCAGAATTCATTTGAGTTAATAGTTTGATTGAATTTAATGGATAAAAGTCGAGGAGCTGATCTTCAAATTGAGGGAAATGGTACCATGAGTGTCGTGATAAAGTTTGTGTTTCCAATAGTGGAAGTTGGATAAAAGTACCCTGGGAGAAGGACGTTGAAATAAATTGAGTATCCATCCAGGTACTGTAAGGATATGAACGAATTTGAGAAATCGTCTTGGTGACCATGGATGGAGAGAAAAATGGTTGAAGTTGTATATGTTGATTAGACTTGTTGAAAGTCAAAGTGTGAACATCAGAAACTGTTGGACCTGATACAACTGTTGAATATTTCTGAGTGGCATGGGATAGTATCCCCATGGATCTTGTGACGGGTTTTCCGAAGAATTTGATGGGATATGATTCGATTTGGATGGTTAAGAATGGATTAACAAGAGTAACTCGTTACTTACCAGTAAGGATGAATCATTTTGTTAGTTGGGAATCTGAGATTTTCCATTGAGATTTTGGAAAGGTTTACAGGCACTTCTGGGTGCCATGTGGTAGTTGAACTCTAACTAGCGTCCGTGGAAGGAATGGGCAGACAAAGAGGATCATCCAATATGTAGAGAATTTGTTGGAAAGCTTGTGTGTTGGACCAAGGTGGATTGTGGGATAGTTAATCATCGTTGATTGAGTTTACCTACGATAATCGCTATCATTCTAATATCGGAATGACATCGTATGAGGATTTGTTGGTAAGGGGTGTAGAACTCCTTTGAGTTGATGTGTGTCCGGCGAGAGTGTTGTACTCGGACCTGAGTTTGTGCAAGAGGTAACTGGAAGGACCCAAGAAAGGACGTGTTTTGAGAGTTACGATAGTAACTGGTGTGGGTCAAGCTTGAGGTCTCGGAAGTACCCGCTGTACTTTATTGATCTGTATTAGGGTGGCGCATCGGAAGCATGGAGAAAATAGCATGTTAGACTATTTTACCGCCGTCGCTTGTGGAAATTTCATGATGTGTTCATGTGTCTAAGTTGAGGAGGTACATTGATTCAGAAGGATGGTGTTCAAGTGAGAGAAAATTCGATTGTGGAGACATTGCTAGTTCAGGTTAGTGAACGAGAAGCAACTTCGAGGTAAAGGGATTACTTTGGCGGAAGTAGTTGGGAGTTTGGGATGCGAGAGTCGTATCCAGAGTTATTCGAATCAGATAACATTTTCGAGGACGAAAATTCCTAAAGTAGGAGAGAGTTGTAACAACCCAATTTTCAATAACTGATTAATGGTACTAATTAATTGGTTTGTGTGATTTATCTGATTTAAGTGAATTATTAGATTTAACTAATTTATTCTATTTGGTAGAATAATATGGATTTACTGGATATTCTCTAATTAATGATAAGATGAGATATTTTGGTGAGAAAAGGAATTGATAGATATTTTTGAGAGATGAGATATTGAGGAGAAATAAAAGAGAAGGATATATAAAAGAAAGAAAGAAGAGAGAAAAGGAAAGGGATAGAAAGAAAGAAGGAAAAAGAGAGAAAGAAAGAGGGAGAAGAGAAAAGAGGAAGAAAAAGGGAAAAACTTGGAAATCATCAAGAACGACTTCTAGCTTCCGATTAATCGAGGTAAGGGTGTGAAATATTGTTATCTTACCAATGTATGTGATTATGTATGGATTGTTTGGTTATTTTTCCTTATTTTCCATTCTAGGGTATAAATGAGTTTAATCGGTAGAAATCGAGTTTTAACGGTTAAAAATGAGGATAAGTGGTAAAGTTTAGTCGAGGAATGTTGGGCTAAGGCTACTGGAACGAGTTGGAATTGATCGGGTGAATTTTGAGGGGTTTCGGAGTTTTGGACAGTGGGAGATTCTGAGTTCGCAGGCCCTCGCTAGCTAGTTCTCTAGGCGAGCAGGTCGCGAGCACTCGCTGTGGCAAGCCAGTAGCGAATGGTCCCAGACTTGGACATAATGGTTTTGGTGTTCTTCGCTGGTAGCGAAGGGGGTAGCGAGCGTTTGCTAGGCCTTCACTGAGCGAGTGAGGTAGCGAATCAAGTCAGTGGCTTCTGTTTGCCTTCGCGAGTATGTTCGCTAGGCGAACAGGTAGCGAGCACTCGCTAGGCGAGCATGTCCGCATGTTGTTTTCCATCCAATGGTTAATTGTTTGGTTCAATGATGTTAATCCTTATATAATATGAATAGTTTGTGTATTATTGAGATGAGACAAGCTGTGGGTAGCCTTATGGCGTGAATCCTAGATTGTGAATTATGGCCTTTTGGCAATTATATGCATTGTTTGAATTAAACATGAATGCATGAGGAATGTAATTGAATTCGTTGCAGTTGGCACGACCTTGTGAGTGCATATTGATTTTATGTGATAAGGTGTGAAGAATGCATGAGAATATATGTATATATATGTGCATTGCTTGGTAATGTGATAATGATGTTGAGAATATGTAAACGTGCGAGATTCTTACTCACTGGGGTAGAATGACAAGATGTCGTTCCTAGTATAGTGATCACCGGGGTAGAATGATCAAGATGTTGTTCCTGGTGGGGTATAAGCGATGTACCCATAAATCCAAATGAGGATTTGCGAGAGTTGATGAGTTTATATGAGTCATATGGTATGTGTATGTGATTGTTGTATGAAAGTGTGAGGTGTAATGCGTAATTATATATATATATATATATATATATATATATATATATATATATATATATATATATATATATATATATATATATATATATATATATATATATATATATATATATATATATATATATATATATATATATATATATTTGTGAATATGTATGCATTTCAAGAGTGTGTGGAGTCGTTTTGCATGTGAAGCATCATGATTGCATTCTTGTGTCTTGATCCCGTGGAGGATCTGCAGAAACCTCGTGTGCCCTTGTGGGGTGTGAGCGATGGTTTATTCTTGATCCCGTGGAGGATCTGCAGAAACCTCGTGTGCCCTTGTGGGGGTGTGAGCGATGGTTTATTCTTGATCCCGTGGAGGATATGCAGAAACCTCGTGTGCCCTTGTGGGGTGTGAGCGATGGTTTATTTTTGATTCCGTGAAGAATCTGCAGAACGATTGTGTGCCCTTCTGGGGTGTGAGCAATCCTGAAATATCGTGTGCCCGTGTGGGGTGTGAGCGATGGGTGAACATCGTAGGCCCGACAGGGAGTTACTTTGGTAACGGGCGATGGTTCCATTTGGTTCTTCAATTGAACCTACTGAATGAGTCGGTACCGCATTTGCATCTGCATAGAGTCGTGAGTCGGTCTCTATGAATTGCATTTATCATCCTTATATGTGAATTGGTGAAATAAACATATTGTGTATGTTTATGTGAATTGGTGAAATAAACATGTTGTGTGTGTTTATGTGAATTGGTGAAATAAACATGTTGTGTATGTTTATGTGAATTGGTGAAATAAACATGTTGTGTGTGTTTATGTGAATTGGTGAAGTAATTATCATTGTAAATGTTTATATGAAAAGGACATGACTTGTAAAACTATGAATGTGCTTAATTAGGTAAACATATATTGTGACCTATATGATGATTATAATGAATTGTGATGAGGAAATATGGAATATATATATATATATATATATATATATATATATATATATATATATATATATATATATATATATATATATATATATATATATATATATATATATATATATATATATATATATATATATATATATATATATATATATATATATATATATATATATATATATATATATATATATATATATATATATATATATATATATATATATATATATATATATATATATATATATATATATATGTGTGTGTATTCTGTGCTGGTGCATTTATATATGATTATATGCATTGTTATTATGATAATGTTTCTCACCCTTCTGCTGGAATGATGTCCTACATGACATCGTGCAGGTATCAAGGTGTAGTACTTCTCGTAGTTGCAAGGTCGCTATTGGTGTAGCTGTTTAGTGATTTAATTGTGTTGGATCGAGTCGTGCTATGGTCATGTAACACTGGAATCGTTTGGGTGACGTTTCAAATGTATATTGTGATGTTGGCCTCAGTGCCTAAGTGATGTTGATTTAGGTGATTAACACAAATATTTCTTTTATGAAAAATTGTGATATAAATGAATCCGCTGCTACATGCAAAAATGTAATTTTGTAATGAATGATTATTTATTTCAGTGTTAATGAGCATGACAAATGGTTTTTAGTAATTTGGAAGTGTATGTGTGACGCCCTTTGTGATTGCATGTTAATTTGACTCTGATTATGCTTATATTTCCATGAGGTTTAGAAGGGTGTTACACTGACGGACCAAAAATCTGCTCGGAGATGTCATCATCAGAGGGCTGACGGACAAAAAATCTGCTCGAAGATGGCATCATCAAAGGGCTGATGGACAAAGCACGACCAACGTATGATCTGAAACCCAAAATAAAACAGATAAGCTGACTGAATCATGCTGTTGATATACCACTGTCTTGATTGAAGAGTGATCCAGGTTGCCACGGAAGGCTAACAAAAACTGGCTTATGCTTCGCATGCACATGTTTGAATTTTTTGGCGTAATGCTCCATACGAAATGGAAATGATACGCATTTGAGGATGAAATGCAAAGATGATAACTATATGTAGAAATGCAGATGCAGGCTCGGGCTGCCGGAGAAAGCTGGACACAAAAGAACCACTCCAGCAAAAAAAATGCTGAAGAGACGAAGCCAACTTCGCTGGGGATAATTGGATATGAAAAAACCACTCCAGCAAAATAAATGCTGAAGAGGTGAAGCGAACTCCATTGAGGGTGACAAACTGAAATGTCTCTAGGACCACAACTTTGCTCAATATCCCAACAAACTTCCATTCTGCGAGACAGTAGGAACAACATACGACTTTTGAGGAAGATCACCGAGATTTGATCTTCTTCCTCTCCATGAAGAATTACCTTGGTTGGGGAAACACCGAGGACGATTAGGCTGTGACCTGCCGGGGAAACCAACTGCCACCGATGACTTCAGCGGGGGAAGAGAAATAATGACCCAAGATGATACCCACTCCACTAGAGGATAATGCTAGCCTCACTTCTCTGTTTGGGCAATGACCAAATATGCCATCTTGCTGGAGACTTCGTGTTCTTGAAATGGTCTATTTCAAAATTAGCCTTCGAAGTAACTTTGCCCCAGACTAACCGATCCTTAGAGAGACTTCTCGACATAACCTCCCCATATCAACTGAATTTTGGGGGAACACCCTGACATAACTTCCCCAGATCAACTGAACTATGGGGGAACTTCTTTACGTAACTGCCCCATATTAACATCTTCTGACCGAGCTCATTGGCCATGCTTCTCAACATATTTGTCTAGGAATTTCCTCTTGACAGGATAAGAATTCTTGACATTCATTATGTAAACCTCATTGATGCCAAATACATGTATGCAAGCAGAAAATGTTTATTCTGAGAATGAAAATTCTAATGCAACGCACATGCTACTCTTGAAGTTTTTGTTAAAAAGATATCGCCAAACTTGGTGAATAAGTCACTAGTTAAAATGCAATACTGATTTTTTGAAATGAAACCATGCACGTGCAATACCAACGAAGTCTTTTAGCACAACTCATGGGAGTCAGGAACTCTATCTAGTTGAAGTACGCCTTCAAAATAAACCCTGCTTCAATTAGGACTTTGAAGGTTGTAACGTGGTCAGGTTCATGGTTTGAAAGACAGGATATCAGGCTCGAAGTTCTGTTTAACCCACCCACTCTCCTTGATGTTCTCCACTCCTATATTCATCTAATTCTACACAAGCACTCACCTCTCAAAGGTTGAATGATAGGAGTGATGGTTTAGGAAACCACAAGTTTTCGGAGTGACAGTCACTCGTTTTTCGCCTTTGGTGCCTGGAATCACACGACTTGCTTTTCACCAACATTTTTTTCAAATCCTTATTTTTGCCTGGACTGACTCTTCTGAGTATACCTTTTGATTTCGAAGTCCAGCGGGAGGCCCTAATTTTTGCCTAAGCCACTTGTTTTCAAGTTATCGACTTAGCGGGCTTTTTTTTTCTTTTTCTTTTCTCTCTCTTTTTTTTTTGAAACAAATCGTGTGACACCGACTTGTATGACTTGTTGAAAGGATTGTGACTGTCTCACTCCTTGGTCGATAATGGATAACCACTGTGGTTTTTTAGGTACGACCTCTACAAGTATGATTGATCCTCGAACGAGAATACTCCTTCTACAAATTGGACGCTCGGTCAACTTAACTGACACCTACCCTGCCCTAGGTTAAGGTTAAGGTTTTTTCGTTTTCAAAAAGAAACTCTTACTACTAGGCTCAAAGCGGTTGACAAGGGATTATCATCCTTATATCTCTGGTGTCTAGGAATTTGAAACAATGCCTGTACATCATCAGCAGGGTTTTATCCAAAAGCATACAACTAGAAAGTTTGTGTTTTCGCTTTATCATCCTCCCTCAAGGAGTTTAAGCAAGAAAGTTGGTATTGCACTGCATAGAAATATATATGAGTGAACACGAATAAGTTACTTCAAGAGAAACATACTCATTGCATTATGATCATCATTCAAAAACTAACAAGTCTTACATGCAAACAAAGCATTAACAAACAATGAAAAATACAAACGACAATACAGTACATAAATTAAAAATGTCATGACTGAGGAGACAATTCTTGAAGTCTTCAAACTTAAACAGCTGAGGGGTTGACGTGCACCACCAAATTTCCTTCCGAAAAGGATATGCATTTTTCGTCAATCAGTTGTTGCACTTTTGCTCGAAGGGGTCTGCAATCTTCAGTTGAATGTCCTATAGATCCTCTATGATATCCACATTGCGCATTGGGATCATACCCAGAAGGGTATGGCTCTGGCACCAGCTTGAGAGTCTTGGGCTCCACCAATGAGTGTTGAATCAAATGTGGCAGAAGCTGAATGTACGGCATAGGAACCAAGTGACGAGAAGCATTGTTGCGAAACATCTTCTTATTTTGGTGCTGATTGTATCGTTGTCGAGCAACAGGATGTTGCTGGTGCTGATTAGGACGTTCCCTACACTCAGGCACTTTCGTTCTCAGACTTGGCTCAGGAACAGGTAATAGTTGTTGGCATGGAGATTCTAAAATCATAGATAGTAATATACCCTCTTGACCCGATGCAGCTTCAGGGAAGAAAGCAGGAATATCCCTCTCTTTTGCAGTAACTGGAATAAGACCACCGCTCAACGTGAATTCAAATGCTTTTGACTCGATTAAGTCCTAAACTTTATGCTTAAAAGATTTGCAGTTCTCCATGTTATGCCCCGGTGCCCCAGAATGGAAATCACAATGAACACTCACATCATAGCCTGGTGGTAGCTTATCAGGAAACAGAGACAGAGTCTGAAGTTCAACCAATCAAAGTTGAAGCAAGAGTTGCAACAACTGAGCATAAGTCATAGGGATCTGGTCAAAGATTCTGTCGATCTATTTCGTCCTTTGACCATACCTCATAATCCTAGGATTTCCTTGAGGAACATGAGGTAGCTGCTGACGGGGAAATTCTGGAACCTCAGGTTGTGCAGAAGATCTTTGAGGCATATCACGCTTTGGGAGAGATTCCACAGGTAAGGATGGAATAACCAATTCTGCTGCAGCTTCAGGCACATGATCGCCTTCTTTTCTTGACACATTTCTTAATACTTCTGTGATCAGGCCCATCTGAGTCTTCAATTGATGAACTTCCTCCCTAAGAATTCTCTAATCCTGCCACAAAGCTTACATGTCCACCATAAACTGCCCCATCTGGCTTCGGACTTCCTTCAACTCTGCTTGAATCTGTTCCATAGTCACTTCTGTCTTCCTTGAAAAGCTAATGTCTGAAAAGATGAAAAGCTTAATCAGGACCACCAAACCCATCCTCGAGCACCTACTGTGCAAATGGAATGCAAAGGATATACAAAATGTGAATGCAACAAACAAGGGATCAAAGATCCCACAAAGCTCTGAACAAATGTCGCGGTGCTGGCTGGATAAGTTCAAAAGTCCGCTCTGAAGAGAAAACCAGAATACCAAGTTGGTTAAAAGTCAAGGTTTCCTGTATAACCCAATCACTCTCACAAGTATGAACCTAATCTCTGATAAGGTTTGGCATCCTATGTGGTCATCAGCGTCACAGACTTTCGAGAAACGATGATACGTTCACCATTTCTGGTTTGGCATCATAGTCTAACGAAGCAGCCTCACTTAGCTGACTCCCAAATAATCGGTCTCCAGAGTCGACAGCTTCCAGATCCAACACCCCCTCCTGACCAATGCACAGGATAAGATGTCTTCAAAAGGAAACCTTGTCTGAACGCGAATTTCATGAGGACTAGTGCACGCCTAACGTGCAGGTCCTCACTACTTTCCACTCTAATGCTATGTATGTACTCAAGCCTGGGTTTTGGCTTATCTCTCAAAGGAACAACCACCCAACAGCATAATAATAAAGTGCAGAAAATGTAAATACAACAATATACAAATATACAACACACAAATATACACACCCAAAGACAAGCAAACAAACGCTAGGATTGACTTGCATAGGGGATGGGAAACTCCCCAGCAGAGCCGCCAACTGTCGGGGAGCCCAAGACAACCAGGAAACAAAGCATGGTGAGACCACAACCTGCAAGAGAAAAGAGTCCCCAGCAGAGTCACCAGCTGTCGCATCACTGCGAAAGAGAGGGCCGACAAGGACAGAAGAGTCTCCACCGTTCGTTATTTATCCCAAAGAGAGGAAAAGGAAACGATTAGAGAAAACCTACGAAAAAGGGAAAAGACAGGTCATCGCAACCAAATCTTAGGCTCGGGAGTCGGTTACGCAAGGGGAATGTATGAGCACCCCTCACGTCCGTTGTACTCAACGGGATCCACGCTTGTTGTCTAAGTCTATGGGTGAAAAACAAACTATCTACGACTGCTACTGCTAACGGAAAGAACTGACTTGATAGGACATCGCCGCCCTATGCCTACGTATTCTCTCGTGCAATGGGAAAGTCAGAGTCAACATAGTTCGGGAAACTACGGGGAGGATTGCTCGCCAAGACATCGCGTCTTGTGCCTACGTATTCTCATCTGGCACGAGAAATCAGAGCAAAATGTAGTTCAGGCTACTATCGGAAAAGATCTCGATCACACGGGTGCGAGAGAAAAGGGTTCAAAACAACAGGCTAGTCTTGATTGCACGGAGGAAAGAGAAGGGGAGATTAGTTGTTAGCGAGAAAGTCTCGATCGCACTGGGGTGGGAGAAAAGAGAAATTAGTTGTTAGTATGCTCGCCAAGACATCGCGTCTTGTGCCTACATATTATCATCTGGCATGAGAAATCAGAGCAGCTATAGTTCATCCAACTACAGGAAAAGAGGGAAAAGTGCTCTCTAGGATTATCGTAATCATATGCCTACGTACTCTCAACAGATATGAGAGATCAGAGCAGCCGTAGTTCGGCCAACTACAAGAGAAACGGTCTCGATCACGCGGGGGTGAGAGAAAAGGGGATCTCGACTGCACGGGGGCAAGAGAAGAGGAGTCTCGATCGCACGGAGGCGAGAGAAAGGAAACGGGACGCAAACGCTAAAACCTAAGACGTAGGAGCGAATGTGTCGCATATCATCCAAAGGACATATGCTAAACACTTTAGATGAATGAGAAGAGGCTCCCAACTCATCATTTCCCACGTGTCTATCGCTTACTCACAATGCTCGGCGGTTGATTAAAACGAGTGAACTAGAAAGATGTTACCGAACGGAGTGGTTCTGTTGACCCTTTACATTGCGTGCAAGCTCATTTCAAAACTTCTCCTCTTTGATCCTTGTTGATGATGTTTCGAATCGGGACCAATGTGACGCTGAACCGTCGTAGCTCGACTTATAAGGGAAGCCAAGCTATAGGAGGTCGCGTATTGATATTTGTGCTATGGACAAGATAGAGAAATGATATTGAGGATCATTCTCTAATTTAATCGTGTCGCACAGACCAAAAACAGTGGAATCTCGTCTTACGGATACAAGACTTCATCGATCACCAAAAGTCAAAATAAAATCGGAAGAAGAAAAAATGAGGAGAGAAAAGAGGTGGTCTCGGATCCAACATTATTCATCAATAATTTGACTGGTAATGGATTACGGAAATATCGTCATCGACCCAAAAAGGCAAAAGTGGAACAAAATGCCCAATAACAAATGAGAAATAAAAATTTAACTCTAAAAAGAAAGTAACCCCAAAACTCTAATATAAAATAGTTCTAAAGTTCTGAAAGAAATATAATATAAAATAAAACTTAGAAAATAATATATATAATATACTCTAAAATTAATAAGGAAAATATATTAATAATCTATAAAATAATATGAAAAAACTTAATATAAAAATATTATAAAAACTATATATACAAAGATAAACAGAATATAATATTTTACAAAATTAAAACTAAGAGGAAGAATAGGGGGTATAAGCTGAATCAGGGGTGTGTGGGAAGCTGAATGGGCTTCATGGGTTTTAATCCCATTTCTCCAGCAAACAGAGGGGTTTACCAAAGGATCGGGGGGTGTTTAAAAAAAAAAAAAAAACAAGGGATGGGCCGAGAGGCCCACCAGCAAATCAGCAGAAAAAAATAAAAGAAATCTCTTCCTCTCCATTCTACTGTTCAGTTTCTCGTATCTTTCTCTCTCTCTCTCTCTCTCTCTCTCTCTCAACTCTCAGATTCGCCTTCTTCTCTAAAACACTCTTCGTCTGCTTAACTCAAACTCTCCATGCTCATTTCTTGATTTCATTTCTATGCAACTCGTCTGGCTCTGATTTATGGATTTTTGTAATTGATTTCGGGTTTTGATGGAGGCTGTGATTTATGTGAAGTTTGTGAAGCATGCTTCTGGGTTGTGGGTTTCGAGTGGGTAAGGAGAAGATCTGTTTGATATGGGTTTTGAAGGATGATGAAATGGGTTTTGGTTTGATGTAGATTGAAGAGGAATGGGTTTTGTTTGGACGGGTTTTTGGTGGGGGTTTCGATTGGAGTAATGGTGAAAGGTTGATGACGGTTGAAGTTGAGTTTATGATGAATGTTGCTTTAAGGTTGGTGATGAAGGTTGTGCATTTTCATGGAGGTAGAAGAATTTCTGGTTATGGAAAATGGGTTTTTCACGAGTTGATGAAGGGTTTCGATTGGAGTAAGTTTACGGTGTGTTCCAAGGAAGTTCGAAGGTGATGTTTGAAGGAAATGGGTTTATGCTGGTTTCTTTGATTTGGGATTTTGGGAAAGAACAGAGACATCGAAGGTTAGAGTTAAAGTGAAGAAGATGAAGTCTGTGCTTAATGGTGGCGAAGAAGGGAGGATTGAAGATGAAGGTGTGATGAGGATGATGAAGGTTGGAATAATGGTTGGTTTGAAGAATTTATGTGTTAGCTTTGAAGAAGAAGGGCTTTACGGAAGTTTCATGGAGGTTGTTGAATGGTGAACATGTTGGAGGAAGGTGGTGAGTGATCAATTTGGGAGATGATGGTTGAATGATGAGGGTTTCAGATTTTGATGGAGTTGGTGAACAATGGTGGCTGCGTAAGATTCTAGGGTTTCTGGGAGTGCAAAGTGATGATGAATAGTGTTTGAGGGGGCGGCTAGGTCTTGGCTGAAGGATGAAGTGAACAGTAGACTTTTATATACACAGAATGTTGACATGTAGCTTGATTAAAACTTAAAGACCTGATAATTAAATTGCTGATTAAACCAATAATGCTGATTAGTGAAAAGCTGAACCAAGTTAAAAGTGCTGACTTAATTAAAGGGAAGCTGAAAATTATTACTCTAGTAATTATACTAAAAAGTGTCTATTAATAATTAACAAACCTATTTATAATCTAAAACGAAATAGCCTTCTAATCTAGTCAAAAATTAAAATCTAAACTATTTGAAAAAACCTAATAAAAACTATTTTCTAATCTATATAAAAATCTAACAAATAAAATCTATATTAAAAATAATCTCTATTTCTAAAAACAATATTAAAACCTATTTAAAATATTTCTACATGATTAAATATAAAACAAAAATAGCCATAAAAATGCAAAATGCCATGGAAAAATGGGCGAGCACCGAAATGTGCCGATATCATCAACATGGATTGAATTATCAAGAGGAGAGCGGCTTTCGCTCGATTTCAACACTGAACTTCTCGTTTGAATTAATTTGAATCGCCTGTAACGTGAGCAAAGCGGCTAAAATCCTGATAAATTCAATCCGGCTGATAATACGGGCAAAATGCGACCTAAATGATATGCAGATGAAATGTGGAGCAAAAGGCAGTCAAAGTTAGAAAACGGGTGGGAAAATTTTAGGGTGCAACAAGGAGGAACTTGATTCTAGGTCAAAAATGCCTTTGAAGTGGGTTGACTTTAAGTTGACCAAAATTATCTTCATCTGAGGACCGTAACTTGTTGGCAACATAACTTGAGATGTACAAACTCAATGGATGAGTTCTAGTACTCCAAAGAAAGCTAAGAACATGCCCTACAGGTCTCAGGTTTTCATGAAAATAAGATTGAGCTTGCATCATAGGGTAAAGTGTCCTTGAAGTTAGGAACTAAAGAATGGGATTTTACACTGAAAACCTCTAAAACCCTAATTTAGTAACTCCTTGAACTCTTGATTCCTCTTGATTTGATCTCATCATGACATCTTAGATGATTAAAAATGACTTCCCATGTCTTCAATGACTTAGATCCAAGTCTTGAACCCTCTCAAATCCACAGTTGACTTTGGGTTGACCAGATGAAAATCCTAGTTTCATATCTTCTGACTATGGCTCTTGCAGATGAATTGAAGTATTGCACAAGCTCCATAATGACCCCTAAGGTACTCAATGAGCTTTTAAAACATGTTGTAACCAAGAACAAATCCTCATGATCCCATGTTGATCCTCTGATGATCCTCAAGACAGGAGGTAACATACACACCAATCTCTCTCCTCTAGGAGCTTTGAAACTTCATCTTGATGATAATAAACAGCTGATGGCTTGCCCAAATGCCCTTGCTTGAGCTTGGAACAAATAATCTCTCCTCTTGAATGGCATAAAAAACCTCTTGATCCCCTTCTAAGAACAATGCTATGCAAATGCAAATGCTAAAATGAAACATAAGCCAAGTACAAGAAATGGTTGGTCAAATTTTGGGGTACAATAACTGCCCATATTTAAACGACTTGGACTTGAAGGGATGAAAAGCGAACAACTTTCAAACATTCAAGGTAAAAGACGGTTGAATACCAAAGAACCCGGAAATTTGCCAACCGTAAAACATAACTGTAGAAAGGATCACTGGAATTAAAAATAGAATCACCGAAGAAACTGTAACTGATAACTGCAAGGACAATGAGATGACTCATTACCAATTAAAAAACATCGACACGCAGTCAGGAAAAACATCTACTAACATGCAGGCAACAAAACTAAGTCGGTAAGAACATATGACCTCGTCGTCAGGCATCTGTTAAACAAACCAGGCAGCGAACCCGAAGGCCGGCTCAACACAAAGTTGAGAAGATCATCTGACCTCACCGTCAAGCATCTGTTAAACAAACAGGCATCGAACCCGAAGGCCGGCTCAACACGAAGTTGAGAAGATCATTTGACCTCGCCGTAAGGCATCTGTTAAACAAACAGGCATCGAACCCAAAGGCCGGATCAACACAAAGTTGAGAAGATCATCTGACCTCGTCGTTAGGCATCTGTTAAACAAACAGGTATCGAACCCGAAGGCCGGCTCAACACGAAGTTGAGAAGATCATCTGACCTTGCTGTTAGGCATTTGTTAAACAAACATGCATCAAACGTGAAGGCCGACTCAACACAAAGTTGAGAAGATCATCTGACCTCGCCGTCAGACATCTGTTAAACAAACAGACATCGAACCCGAAGGTCAGCTCAACACAAAGTTGAGAAGAAAATCCTTCGATTCACAATCTGAAATAAGAAATCCGTTGGGAAAATAATGAACTCAACCATGTAGAATCCTTTGGGGAGCAACAATAAAAATAAACACATCTTTTAAAGCCTTGCTGGGGTCTGGATACCACACAGGCTCAAGAAAACACCATTGTCTGCTAAAGATACAACCGGAAATAAGAGGTAACAACCTAACTTATGTTTCAAATTCACATGTTTGAAAATGGCGTGATGCTCCATACGAAATGGAAATGCTACGCGTTTGAGGATGCTATGCACGATGCAAAATGCAAAGGAACCTCTCCAGCAAAATAAATGCTGAAGAGACAGAGCCAACTCCGCTGGAGGTAACTGGATGCCAAGTACGATTGGACTTTTTCTGGGAAGAACAAGCCCTGGATGGCTTCTTCGAAAATGAATTTCTTGGATGCAACAGCTCTGTGGAGAACAAAATCCGCTCCGCTGGGGATCAAAATCAAATCTGCTGAGGAAAGCGGCCCTGAATGGCCTACCAGAATACAACTCTTCTGGGGAACAAAAGACTCGGCTTGGGAAAATGGATCCACTCTACTGGGGAAATCAACCATGGATGGCCTTTCAGAATACGACTCTACCGGGGAGTAAAGCAAACTGCGGGGAATTACTCCACTCTACCGGGGATTAAATCCACTATCTGCTAGGGAAAACAAATAAGGTTTACTAGGAAAACATCCCAAACTTTTTCTGAGGATGGAGGATAAAAATCTCTGAGTCGACCCCACTCTACGGGGAAGGAAATTACTCCGGCGACCTCGCCGGAGATCTGCAGGGGATGAAAATTAATTGGAGAAATATCCCAAAGGAAACTTACTCTGACGAGTACCAATGACCAACTGGATTCTGCTATGGACCACAACTCCGCTGGGGATGTCCAATGAGGGAATCAACATCTACCTTTGCTTGGGGAAATGAGCAATAATCTCAACAATACCAGCCTCTGCTTAGGGAATTGAGTCCCTGACTTAAACTCTAAGGGGAAAGGAGTCAAAATATTTAGACTCAATGGAGAAGCAAAACTCTGAACTTGCTCCACTGCTGTGGGATAATCCCAAGTTTACCTGCTGGGGATAAACTAGTCTTAGCCTGCTGGGGATAACTTTCAGGAATGAGAGCCCTGCAACAAATACAAACAAAGTATCATGTATACAACAAGAGCTATCTTGGTTATTGTCCATGACATCGTTCAAGCAAATCAAAGTTTTAATGATTATTAGCAAAGCCCACAAGTTTATGTATGCAAAATTTATCAATAACATCGGGCTTCTTTTGCAAAAAAAAATACTAAAGGCTAAACAAACACAAAAGCTTTCTGAATAATATATACTTCATTGATACATGGCCTGTAAATAGGTGTTGCGGTGAGAATAGGACATCAAATTATTAATTAATTTGAATCGCAAATCTTTAATTCACAACCGACTTTAATTTATCTGAAGGAAAAGGTCAAAAGAAGGAAAACCTAATTTTTGCATCATAAACAATGCGGGGAGAGCTCTAGGTAAGGGGTTGGTTAAGCTTAGGGAAGGTAGTAGCACCCTAAACTTCTGTAGTACTCTACAGGAACCTTTTGTTTAAAGTTTACTATTTGCTTTATTATTTGCTTTAGGGTATATGCTAAGGGTTAAGAGTGATTGAAAGACTTAAGGGTTAAACCTAAGTTTACTCGCCAAGACTCACATCTTGTGCCTACATATCCGAGGTAGGGGATGAAATCAGAGTAATCGTAGTTCCCCTTGAAAGGGAGGAAGAGAAACTTCTTGACGGTGGTCAAGGCTTCAAGAGGAATAAGCGTTCATATGGAAGCACTCACGTGGAATGCGGCGACTCTTATTTCTATGTTGTAATTGAATTGAATTAAAAAAGGGTAAAATAGGTATTCCACGACAGGAAACCTAATATGGAGTACGAAGACTCCTTATCCTAATGCTAGGGTGAAGGGTAAACTCGTCCACGGCGGGACGCCTAGGCAAATTAGGGTTTTGAAATATTCAAAGGTTAAGGCTATTGACTCGGCGGTCAAACTGTTAGACCTAATCCTTCGAAGGGTTTTAACGGTAAAATTTCATGCAAAGATAATTAAAGCGGCAGTATGGAAAATATGGAAAAGTGCAAAAACAGTAAAGGACATGCATAACGACGATATACTCGCACAAATTACAACCATGGAAAATGAAAAAATAATGACGGAATAAAAGCGACGATGTCCTCGCGTAAATTACAACCATAAAATGAAATATGAAAAATGAAGTATTATAACAGTACAACTGAGAAAGCAATGAATGGACCGACATAAAAATTATACGAAAGTAACCGGCAAGGTTCAATGTGAAATTGAAACTGCAACGTTAGACGATTTTAGGAAAGGGATTTAAAACTAAATGAGGAATTTACAAAAGAAAGAGTTTGAATTTAAAATATTAATTTTTAGTTTTGCCTAATTTTAATGGATTAATAAAAATATTATTTTTTTAAAAAAAGGTCTTTTCAATTGAGGAATGTTGAATTTTAAAGAAATGTTCTAATCAACTTTTAAAAAAGGTTTCTAGTTAACTTTAAGAAAATGTTTTTAAAAAAGGGTTTTAATTTTAACAAAGGGTTTTGATTTTTGAAAAACAAAGGCTTTCATCTTCAAAAAGGAGTTTTAATTTAAGAAAGGTTTTAATTTTAAAAAAAGGTTTTAACTTAAGAAAGATTTTAATTTAACCTAATTAAAGTAAATTGTAAAATAAAAATAATAAAAAGGTTTTAACTTTATGAAATGTTTAGATTTACGAAAGGTTTTAATTTAACCTAATTAAACTAAATTACAATATTATAAAAAAAAATAAGGGATAAGGTTTGACCAATTCTTCCCCTTCCACACGCGGCGCCGCTAGCTTCCATTGTGCCTTCTTTGAAGCTTTTGCTTCTTCTCCGCCACCATTCTTGCCCTTCCCGGTAGGATTTTGAAAACACAGAGTGAAATAAAAAAACAGGTTAGTATCAAAATTGTTCACCTTTTTCATGAGGTTTGAAGCGATTTGAGTTGGTCCTTTTTCGCCTCCTTTTCCTTATTTTTCTACTGATTGAAGTTCCCTTTTTGTTCCCCCTTCTGGATTTTCTTTTTTTCCTCCTCTGAACTGATGGTGAGGTTGCTGTTTATATAATACTTGTTTGCTTGGGCCTGCACATACTGGTTGTTGCAACTTTCATGGCTAATTTGTTGCCTTCTTTGACCTTGTTTTGCTGAAATTTTGGGAAAGTGGTTGTTGTTGTTGAACTGGATTTGGATATCCATGGATTTGCCGTTGTTGTGGTTACTGAAATGATTTGGATATCCATGGATTTTCACTTTGGATTTGGATGCGGAGACAAACTTAGACAAAATAGGAATTTTAGAGCTTAGGAATTAATTTTGTAATTGTTCTTATCCTTGTAATAATAAAATATAGAATTTAAATAAATAAATTCAATTCTTTCTTAATACTCTGAATTTATTTTTCCGATCAAATTTCTCCGCGTAAACTCAAATAACTAAATTTATTTAATTAAATTTATTCTATTAAGCTCCTCCGACTAAATTCGTCCAGATAAATTTGTCTGATTATATTCATCCAATTAAAATCATCTGTTTAAATCCATACAAATAAATTCAACTGATTCAATTTACCCAACTAAATCCGTCCGATTAAATTCATCCAAATAAATTCACCTGACTAATTTCATTTGGCTAAAACTCGTCTAATTAAATTCAAATGACTAACTTCTTCCGATTAGACTCATTCAAATAAATCAAATTGATTATATCCAACTTGTTTGATTAAATTCAAATGGCTAAACTCTTTCGATTTAAGCTCATCCAAAATAAATCAAATTGATTAAATTCCTCCAATGAGATTTATTCAATTAAACTGTGATGTTCCAGCTCCTAACTCGACAATCAATCATTTTGCCCGATTTAAATCTGACATAATTGAGTTCAGACGAATCATCCTGCAAATTAGTTCGCGCCTGATATTAACTGTGAATATGGCCTTGAACAAATAAGCAGAGAAATTCAGTTAAGCGGCCAAACGAACTGTTTTCTGCATCGAAAATTCAAATCACCTCTCGAATATTTTAACCCGGTAACCTGAATCAGCTTGACTAATATTCATGACCAAACAACGGATGTTCATTATAGATTCCACACGAACCAAAAGTCCACCGTTTCTTTAAAAACAAACGTTGATTGGCAGAAAGTAGGAAAACGTGCGTCTGTTCAATAAATTCCTCAAAGCAAGTCTACGCACCGATTTAACCATGAATCCATTTATCGCAACACACTCAACCCCACATAGTTTATGAATCCTCAGGCATTTCTGAAATCCGTTTGACGACTAAATCCTTGCTCTGGAATCAGATGTACCATGTCACAAGAAACCTGACGTCGAAACCGTCATAAAATTCAACTCATCCTCAACTAAGCCACGTGATCAGATATGGGAACCCTAATTGTTTGAGAGATTCCTGATGACACTCTGCTTCGTCAATCGTTAGCAAACTGCAAATTAATGACCATTTTGCCCTTCACCACTTAAGTTGTGCACAATGTGATTTTTCCTGCAAAATCAATGGACTGAGCAAACTGGTTAGCGGTTAGTGATAAATGTAATGCAAAATGAGGTAAAAAATGCGAAATGAAATGACCAATCTAAGGGTAAATTTTGAGGTATTACAGTTGCCCATATTTAAATAGCTTCACTGGATGATTTGAGCAGCGTAGGCTCGAGAAATCATGGTGATAATATTTAAATACAAATAACCGAAAATTTAGCCCTTAGATGCAGTGGTATGCAATGCTATGGACAAAACAAAAATAAACTATAATGCTGACAATGCCATGAATCTAGTATGATGCGTATGCTGGAAATGATAAATGCAAGAATGCAGACGACACGACGACACAGGGGACAGACGCGACGAACAAACCACACTGGGGAATACGACGCACTGGGACGACAACCCAACAATGGGGAATTCTAAAGTGATGGCCAACCGGTGCGTGCACGACCAATTGTCACTTTTAGAAAGGGAATGGTAAGAACGAGATCCTCAATGGAGATGGCACCGGTGAGACGGCCTCCACTGGGAATATCTAAGAGTAATTATTCAACAGGTTCAGGCGTGACCAGTAGATACTCTAGGATAAAAGGTAAAACTGGATTCGCACGACTGTAGGATCAAGTAAGCAGAATGCAGGAGCATTGAGCAAAGAATAACATCCGAGCTTCTGAAAACTCTCCTCATGACGGGATCGAACGAAATTTTCAGGAATCCGTAGAAAATATACAGGGTAAAACCGGTTGTATGCCAAAATAAATGGACTTTAATGGGAAATGCCCTGATAAGCTTCTCGGGAGGGAACTGCCACTTATTGTTGGAAGGGACTTAAATGTCAAACTGGATAAGCTCTCAAATAAAGAGACTGTTGCTTATCTGAGGATAATAGACGAAATGATTGATAAGATCCACTGGAGGGACTGTCGCTTATTTTATGATCAAAACATGATTCAGCTTCTTCTTTTACTAAAAGGTAAAATAAACTTCTTCACATTTCAAGGTTTGTGCTCCCCTGAATATGATTAAGTTCCTTCTTTTACTAAAGGGTAAAATAAACTTCTTCATACTTCAAGGTCTGTGCTCCCCTAAATATGATTCAGTTCTTTCTTTTACTAAAGGGTAAAATAAACTTCTTCATACTGCAAGGTCTGTACTCCCCTAAATATGATTCAGTTCCTTCTTTTACTAAAGGGTAAAATAAAATTCTTCATACTTCAAGGTCTGTGGCTCCCTGAACATGATTCAGTTCCTTCTTTCACTAAAGGGTAAAACAAACTTCTTCATACTTCATGGTCTGTGGCTCCCTGAACATGATTCAGTTCCTTCTTTTACTAAAGGGTAAAACAAGCTTCTATATACTTCAAGGTCTATGCTCCCATGAATATGATTCAGTTTAAACCTCCCCCTCTTCAAGATGAAAAGGCAATTGAAACCAACTTCTTGATGGAGATGGCCATTTGCTGCAATCCATGATGAAGATAGGATAAGCTTTTCAGGCGAGAAATACCGCTTATTTGCAAGAGTAGCAATGATAAGCTTCTCGGATGAGAACTGCTTGTAGAGGTTGTAAAATGTAATGTAAATTGTAATGAAGGTTGTAATGAAGGTTGTAATGAAATGATAAGCTTCTTGTACGAGAACTGTCACTGATCGATTGTAAAGTGATATCATGATGATGAGCTTCTCAGCAGAGAATGGTCGCTGATCGAGGTTGAAAGATGTAATGATAAACTTCTCAGGCGAGAACTATCGCGTATCGACATTCTAAAATGCAATAATATCAAGATTATAGAGTGTCATGATGATAAGCTTCTCGGCTGAGAACTGTTGCTTGTCTGCTGTGCAACGTAGTGATGAGCTTCTCAGACGAGAACTGTCACATATCTGCCAAGGATTGCAAAGGCTATTCTTGAATGATAATGCAAAATAAGTACACGTTTGGGTAGGTTCAGCGACCGACAGGACCAAAATTCGCTCTAGACTTGGGCTAGAAAGAACTGTCAAACAAGACTCCATTGAGGAAAATGAACTCGAATGGGGATTATGTTATCCTGGCGCGGAAAGATAACTGAAATAACCATCGTCCATGAGGGTTGAACTCCGTGGAGAAACTGGAACAAATAAGTATTTTATGCTTAAGGCTGACGATCTACTTGGAGAGAGCAAACAAACCCAGTTACTCGGCGGTAACGACAAAGGATGATGACAAATAGCAAACATGTAGATGCTAATGCGTATGCCAAAGTGTATACTAATGTGTATGTTAATGTGTATGAAAATGTCATGCAATGAGTATGCAATACTTAAGCTCATGCATATGCTGACAAAACAAGCAAGAGGAGGAAACATGAGATGAAATAAACATCTCGGCGGGAATACCTGATGACCTCTGCAACAGTACATCTATCAAGGGATAGGAAAAGTTGATGGTAGAACCGAATCTGGCTTCAAAGTTCTACTTCTCTGGGGAGAATATAATCCATTTGGGGATACAATATCATGACCTCTGTCGCTACTGCGAAAATCGGCGCCGACAATACAGAAGAGTCGCCACCGTGCGTTATTTATCCCAACGGAGGGAAAGGAAACGCTCGAAGTAAACCTCGCAAAAAATGGGAAAGGTATGGTCATCGCAACCAAAACCTGGATTCGGGAGTCGGTTATGCAAGGGGAAGGTATTAGCACCCCTCACGTCCATCGTACTCGATGGGATCCACGCTTGGTGTTTATAAGGAAAAGGGTGTGTTTATCTATCTACGCTAATGGTCAGTCTGAAAAGAAAAAAAAAGGATAGAACTCGACAGAACATACGTTGTTCTGGGCCTACGTACTCCCTCGTGCAATGGGAAAGTCAGAGTCAACGTAGTTCGACTACCTACGTCTAGACGGGGGGAGGTTGCTCGCCATGACATCGCATCCTGTGCCTACGTACTTCCACACAGCATGGAAGATCAGAGCAAACGTAGTTCGACTAACTACGGCTAAACTGGGCGTTCTCACACAGCAGTGAGAAAGCAAATCTGGTTTTAAAGGTTCGGGAACCTACAACTACGGTCTGGTCTCAAATGCACTCGGGCAAGAGAAAGGGATAACAATCAGTCGTCAGCGGGAAAGTCTCGATCGCACAGCCGTGAGAGAACAAAAGGTTAGTTGTTAGTGTGCTCGCTAGGATATCGCATCCTATGCCTACATATTCTCGTCTGGTACGAGAAATCAGAGCAGCTGTAGTTCGGCTAACTACGACACAAGCTACTCAAGTGTTTTCTATTGCTGAGAAAGGGAAAAGACACCCTAAAACTATGGTTAAAAAGGGGAATCTACCTACTGTTATCATGCCAGGTTGACCATCCTAATGTCTATCATAACTCCCCCGCAGCGGAGAAGTTAGAGCTCCTAAGGAATCATGGCCACAGGACTAAACAGCAAACAGGAATCAACTGCAAAGTAAAGAAAGGTTGGAAATATGCATGAATGCAACAATCAAACAATCAGGGCACAAAAGCCGCAAACCACAGAGGTAAGGGAGCTCAGCTCTACCAAATACCAGCAAGCAAAGCCACTCAATAACAAACAAGCAGAAGGAGGACCACCTCAACTTCTCATGCACACAAAGCCTACTTCTAAGATGCACCTACCTCAGAAATATCTAGATGAACCCCTAAGTCTAATGCAGCACAACACCACACAAGTCAAACAACACAAAGAGAAGGCGAACCAGCCTGACAAACCCCTATCCAAAAGCATGAACTACCCCTGAGCAAGACCCCAAACAAAACCCTAATCAAACCCCTGAATAAAGCCCCTAAGCAAAACCCTACACGAGAGAAATCAATCCCAGTCTTCAAGCTTCAAAACAAGCTTACCAAAGAAAGGGAGCTAAGCAGACAAACCCATAGTGCCTTCCTCAGGAAAGTACCAGGAGGTTACCACTCAGGAATCATATCCTATGCGGCTCAACAACTGTGAACGGTTTACATTCCTCCTCAGGAGAAACTAAACTCACATGAAGGCTCCAGCATCATTGGATACTTGGGAAATCCTACCTGAACTAAGGGAACTAAGTGAACAGACCCATAGTGCCTTCCTCAGGAAAGTACTAGGAGGCTTCCACTTAGGAATTATATCCCATGTGGCTCAACAACTGTGATCAGTTTACATTCCTCCTCAGGAGAAACTAAACTCACATGAAGGCTCCAACATCATTGGATACTTAATAAAGCCTATATGAACTAAGGGAACTAAGTGAATAGACCCATAGTGCCTTCCTCAGGAAAGTACTAGGAGACTTCCACTTAGGAATCATATCCCATGTGGCTCAACAACTGTGATCAGTTTACATTCCTCCTAAGGAGAAACTAAACTCACATGAAGGCTCCAACATCATTGGATACTTGAGAAAGAGGTGAGAAGAAAGAATGAAAGGCATTCATAGTGCCTTCCTCAGGAAAGTACCATAAACTCCCTTCAAACTTCAGGATCTCAAACCTCACAAACAGAGAACAAGCTCCTAGACTAGGTCTTCAATCTTCTCCTCATCACGCTCCTTCACCAAGGTCTTCAAAGTGAACCAAACCCCCAAACAATTCCCCAAAATGAAACCCCAAAAGCAGACACTCATCATAAAGCATCCAATACAATCAATCAAATCAGCAAATACCCTAAAAATATTAAGACAAGGGGGGAAATTCTAACAATTATTTACAATGGTCTATGTACCTACCCATAACATCCCCATATACCCATACCCCAAAAATCAAGTCAAAACTCCTAAAAGAAAGTGATTTACTTCACCTATGTTAAACCTAAACCCTAATTTTAATCACTCTAATCTCACCTAATCAAACCATCTAAAAATTAATCCTAAAATTATGAATTAAATCCTATGAGGAAGCTAAAGTCCTAAGTTAATCACCCTAAAAAGAATGGACCCTAAATCTAAGGGGAGCTAATTGAACAAAAATCAACAAAATGGGGTATCAACTAAATCATCTAAAAAAGCTATTTAAATGAAAAATATACAAAAAATAGTAAAACAAAAATAAAATGGCATTTTTATTTTTATTAATTTCCTAGACAAAATTATTGACCTAATGCAAAAACAGGAATTAAAAAATATCAATTTTCTGATTTTATGTGAATTATTGAAGATGCAAGAAAATATTAAGGAAAATAAAATCACAAAATTGAAATAAAAGGGGAGGGGGTGTCAACATTAACTGCGCCTAGTTCATTTATTGATGGGCCAGAGAATGGGAGGTGGGATTAGCAATGCGCCTGGGCCCATGTTATTTCAGAAATTGGATAAAAAAACAAAAGAAAAATAAAACGCGAGCGGTGTGAAAAGCAACAATTTCCAGTTAAAATATGAAATGGGCTCGCTGGTGGGGTGTGGTTAGCACGTTTTGGACTCAGGCCCACGCGTTTCATTTAATGAAACGTTGCGTTTCGCAGCTCAGATTTCCCTCTGTTTCTTAAGTTGAATTGGGGCCGTTAGATTAGGTTAACAAGTCAATTGACTAGGAAAGATCCAACGATCAGGGGTCATCGTCCCCAAATGAATATTAGGGTTTTCAGAATTACAACTCCATGCAAGAACCTTCAACTCATTCATTCTCCCTCGATTCTCCATCAAATCCCAAACTATAAAGAGCAATCTTGCTCTATTCTTTCCCAGGAACACAACTGCATTCTTAGTTTTGATTAAAACTTCATAGAACTCACAAACAGGGGACACGAAATCATTGGTTCCAAGAATTCTCACTGTGATCAACCCTAGCAATTCTAGATTCTAATGGCACTAATGTGTTCTTCATGTCTCACTGATCTCAACATGCTATGGTGTGTGCAATAAAACTCACTAACCTAACCAATCTTGATCATCAAAGAATCTACAACCTGTTACCAATCCTCACGAAATTCACCCTAAGTCTCTAAAACTAATCCTCTAATCATCCCTAACAGTTCTAACCTATTCTTTCTAACTAATAACACATAAATAAGGGGATAGAGGAGAATTTACCAACCTGCTAGGTAGCTATGGCAGAGGTGGAATCAGCTTGTTTCAGTGCTTGAATCCTCTTCACAATGGTCCTCTAATGGTGATCTCTCTTCTGTTTGCAACAATTCTGGTGATGAGTGCTTGTAGAAGGAGATTCGAGCCTTGCTTGCAATGGAAGCTTTCCTTGAATACCTCTCTCTCCAATGAATTCTCCAACTGAATTCTCTAACCCCTAATCTCATTTTGATCCCCTCAATATATAACAATCATTAGAGGATCCTAGATGCTTCTAGAATGCACTAGAAAGTCTTGGAAATCTCACTTGATGACATGTTGAATATCTCTCATCTCATGCATACAGCCCTCTAAACTTGTGTTAAAATCTCTCCTCATGAGATATTGAGATGGTATGTGTGGAAAACAAGTTGATCCTTGCCTTTGGTGAAGTTTTACAAGGTTGCCTTATTATGCAAGCAAGAACATTACAAAGCAACTCCCATTTTTAGGCCTCAACTCAAAAATGTGTTTAAACCATTGTTTCCAAAATGTTGTTTAGATTCAAAATGACATATTACATGACCTATTTTGGATTTGTAGATTGCCCAAACCAATTTTCAATCTCAACTTTTTCAACTTATATGCCATTTTTAAGTCATTTTCACCAACTTTTATCAATTTGAGTTCTATGCATTTCCAAACTTCCATGACCTCTTTTCTAGACTTAAAATGACATTTTGAGCAACTTTTATGTTGTTAAGTTTTTTATTTGAAGCTTCCTTGGATAAGTTTTGGGCATAGGCTAAGAATGACATGTAATTCTCAAATGACCAAAATACCCTTTGCTTGCCAAGGACATAAGTAGAGTTCCACAAATCATATGGAGGCATAACATACCTTCCTAGAAATCTAAGACAATGAGGAACAACTCTCATGTTGGCCAGAAATCCATTTGAAAACTCCTTGAAGGTCAAAAGTTGCTTGGAAGACAGACAACTTTCACAGACAAATTTCAGTGCCCTCAGATGACCTGTAACTTGCAAGAGCTATAACTTGAGTTCTATAAATCACCTTGATGACTTCCACCACTCAAATTAAAGCTATGAAGATACTCTACAAGTTTCATGTGGACCAGAAATCCATATGAAGCTTTCATTTTGAGTTACACTGCTTTGAAGTTTGACCTAAATCAAGGGATTTTACACTGAAACCCTAATTTGGTAACTCCACTTCTCCTTGACTCCTTCTGATTTTTCTTTGGAACAACACCATATCCATATCCATATAGCAAATAGTGAATCCCACATTCTTCAAATGATCCTTGATGCCTTTCAGAACAAGTCTTTGATCTAGGGTTGACCTAGTGTTGACCCAGATAAAACCCTAGTTGACTGACTTCAACTGAGGCTCTTGCAATCATTTCAATGACTTGGTTACTCCTCAAAAATGATCATCTAGGCTCTTCATAACATCCATACACACCTCATGCTCTTGGCTCATGGCTCACACTTCCCCTGATGATCCCCAAATGACCTCAAGATAGGGGAGAACTCACTGATCAACCTGTCAACTCTTCAAAGCTCAAATTCTTCCCTGATGACCTGAGTAGTCTTGAATATGAATGAAACCCTTGAATATGCCTCTTGAGATAAGAATAGCACTTGATCCCCTGTTAAGATATCTTGCTTATGTTATGCAATGCAGATGAATACACTATGTACATGATGACAATGCAAATGACTATGCAATTGAAACATAAACCTAGGTTAGAAAAAGGTTGGGCAAATTTTGGGGTGCAACAGCTGCCCCTATTCAAGCGACTTGGACCCGACTGGATGAAGAGCGCGCAGCCTTCAGACATTCGAGGTACGAGACGGTTGAATACGAAAGAACCCGGAAATTTGCCAACCGCAAAATCAACTGGCTAATACGACTACTGCTTGGGGAAAATATCATTCAGAAAACCGAATCCGGTTGTCATGGCAACAACTGATCAATTATCTGATAAGAAATGACTTGATTTCGTCCTCAACCACCTGCGTGACGCCACAGGCCTTGAATCCACAATTAATTCCAAATTTTTCTACAATAAGCATGCATCGAGCCAAAGGTAATAACTCCTTCAACCGGGGTATAAATGCCTCAAACAAGGATAATAACTCCTTCAACCAGGGTATAACTCCATCAACCAGGATAATAACTCCTTCAACCAGGATATGACTCCTTCCACCAGGATATAACTCCTTCAACCAGGGTATAACTCCTTCAACCAGGGTACAACTCCTTCAACCAGGGTATAACTCCTTCAACCAGGGTATAACTCCTTCAACCAGGGTATAACTCCTTCCACCAGGGTATAACTCCTCCCACCAGGGTATAACTCCTTCAACCAGGGTATCACTCCTTCAACCAGGGCAACAACTCCTTCAACCAGGGTATAACTCCTTCAACCAGGGTATAACTCCTTCAACCAGGGTAATAACTCCTTCAACCAGGGTATAACTCCTTCAACCAGGATAATAACTCCTTCAACCAGGGTATAACTCCTTCAACCGGGGTATAACTCCTTCAACCGGGGTATAACTCCTTCAACCAGGGTATAACTCCTTCAACCGGGGTATAACTCCTTCAACCAGGGTAATAACTCCTTCAACCAGGGTGACAACTCCCTCAACCAGGGTAATAACTTCTTCAACCAGGGTAATAACTCCTTCAACCAGGGTATAACTCCTTCAACCAGGGTATAACTTCTTCAACCGGGGTATAACTCCTTCAACCAGGGTAACAACTCCTTCAACCAGGGTATAACTCCTTCAAGCGGGGTATAACTCCTTCAACCAGGGTATAGCTCCTTCAACCAGGGTATAACTCCTTCAACCAGGGTATAACTCCTTCAACCAGGGTAATAACTCCTTCAACCAGGGTATAACTCCTTCAACCAGGGTAATAACTCCATCGACCAGGGTAATAACTCCTTCAACCAGGGTATAACTCCTTCAACCAGGGTAATAACTCCTTCAACCAGGGTATAACTCCTTCAACCAGGGTAATAACTCCTTCAACCAGGGTATAACTCCTTCAACCAGGGTAATAACTCCGAAGGTTTAATCCACAAGATTCTTGTAACAACAATCCGAAGAAAAACTCTACTGGGGTAATTCTGACGACAACCGTCAAACACCTACTTCGACGGCAGGTAGTAATTTCAAGATTTTCAATACTGACGTGACAACAGTCTGAAGAAAACTCCGCTGGGGAAGAAGAGAAACTCAACCAAGCAACTCTGATGGGGAAGAAAACTCTACTGGGGAAATCACGGCGATAACTCCAAAAAATATGAACTATGAAATCTTGTAATGCCGACATAACAGCGACCTGAGAAGGACTCAGCTGGGGAAAAGAGAAACTCAACCAAGCAACTCTGCTAGGGGTCCACATGATAGGACGAACACGATCACTGCTCGCCTTGCGCCACAAATCCGACTATCCGAACATCTTCCTGAATCATAATCTTAATTATCTGCAGGGGAAAACAAACATCTGAAACCAACGAGGTAACCAACCTGGTTTATGTTTCTGAATACGTATGTTCGATAATGACGTAATGTTTCCATATAGCATGGAAATGCTACGTATTTTTATTTGGTAGATGCAAGTATGATGCGAATATGATGATGCATGCAATATGCTAATACAGGCTCGGGCTGCTGGAGAAAGTCGGGTACAGAAAACCATTTCAGCAAAATAAATGCTGAAGACGAAGCCAACTCCGCTGGGGATAACCCGAATATCACAGAATTATTCCAGCAAAATAAATCCTGGAAGAGTAGCATCAACTCCGCTGGGGAATTTGGGAACTAAACCAAACACCTCGTTGAAGTAACACCCTGCTGGGGAATATAACTCTGCTAGGGAATAGCAGATGTGCCAAGTATGATTGGACTTCTCTGGGGATAGCTCACCCGTGCCACTGAAAAACTGGACTTTTGTTGGAGAAAATAGACGGAGTCTTCCTGCGTACTGATGACGATTGGATTTGGAAACTGACGCGCCAACACGGACGGGCCTCACAGTGATCGCCAACATGGATTTGGGTGAAGAATCGGAAGACCGTAACATGACTTCCCGACATTCGTCTCACCCTTTAAGATTGACTGAATCTGCTCGAATAGCTCTGAGTAGCTCTGATGATACGGAGAAGAACAATTCCTTCGCTTCTGATATGCCCCGGTCTGTGGGGATAGTCCTCAAAAGGGAATCTGAACATTTGTACCCCGTTGGTCTGGTATAAGATGCCCCAGCATTCTGAACTTCGGAAAAATACTTCACACCCAATGCCCCTCGAGTAAAGAATAACTTCTGCGCTCTTAAGATGGCCTGCCCCTGACTGCAATGACTTTGCTCCTGATTATCTGATTCAGAGTAGTGCCCTTGACTACGAGATATTCATCGAATCTCAACCTGATTACCCCAGGATAACTGACTTCGAAAGGCTGACCTGACTGGGGATTACCTGATGTAGCTTGCCCCTGCTCTCGGAACATTCGGGCGTTCCGCATTCTATCCTGACCATACTTTCCATTGTAGAAAACTCTCCTGCTGTCAAGCGCTTACTCGCAAGTAAAACAAGTTGTTATGTGTAAAAGACATATTAATGCAACACATATGACAACTTTGACATCCAATCTGTTCACTAGGAAAAGGAAAAAAAACAGTTTATGGCATATAATGCACAAAACATTTATCAAGGATACCAACATCAGTACCAACATGGTAAGAGGAACCCTTTCAGGAGTCAGAATTGACGCGACCTTCACCGAAGTATGCTTTCGAAACAACCTGCTTCAATTAGGACTTTTGAAGGTTGTAACGTGGTCAGGTTCACGGTTTTGAAGGAAAGGATAAAGGCTCAAAGTTTATTTTAACCCACCCATTCTCCTTGATGTTCTCCGATCCTATGTTCAGCTAATTCGACCTTAGCACTCACCTCTCCGAGGCTGAAAGATAGGAGTGATAGTTCGAGAAACCATGAGTTTTTGGAGTGACAACCACTCACTCTTCGTCTTTGACACTTGAGGTCACACGACTCGTATCTGTCCGAGAATCTTTCTTTTGTCATCCTTTCATCTTTTTTCTTCTCATATCCCTAACTTTTGCCTGGACTGACTCTTTTGAGTTCTTTTGATTTTTTAAGTCCAGCGGGATGCCCTCATTTTTGCCTAAATCATTTGTCTTGAAGTTTTGACTTAGCGGGCTTTTGATTCCTTTTTTTTTTGCTTTCTTTTTTTTTCCGAACAAGTCGTGTGACACTGGTTGTCTGACTCATTGGAGAATGATGTGACTGTCTCACTCTTGATTTGACCATTGTGGTTTTTTAGGCACGACCTCTAGAGGTGTGATTGATCCTCGAGCGGGCACTCCTTTTTGTAATTTGGGCGTTCGGTCAAATTAGCTAACACCTACCCTTCCCCAGGTTAAGATTGAGGGTTTTTCATTCACAGAAAGAAACTCCTACTACAAGGCTCAAAGGGGTTGACAAGGTATTATCTTCCTTATATCTCCAGTGTTTAGGGATTTGAAACAATGCCTGTACATCATCAGCAGGTTTTGTTTCAAAAAGCATACAATCGGAATTTGCATGTCGTTCATTTCGTCATCCTCCCCAGATTCTTCTTAACTAGGCGTTGGACATTTGTAAAAACAATTAGTGAACACGAATGGATTTAATCAAAACATGCATATTTATTTCATTATCATCAATTGAATGAAAACAACAAGTTTTACAAACAAGATTGCAATTTAAACAAGAAAGAAACTACAAACGTAAAGAAATGACAAGATAAAACAAAGAAAAATGCCAGCTTCCGAGAACCGGGCTTTCACATTTGTCCTGCTGCTGAACCAGCTATCTTCACAATCAGTTATTAGAGGCAATCTGATGTTGTCCTGATCTGCTTTTAGCGACCCAACCAAATTATAGAGCCCCTCCTTGTCCACCATACTCCAGCCTATTCATGGTTTGGCATTGGTTGTCGTGTAATATTGGGCCCTTCCGTACCAAAGTTAATAGCAGTGCTATCAAGCAAATCTTGCACTTTATGCTTGAAAGCGTGGCAGTTTTCGATATTATGGTCGGGTGCCCCAGAGTGGAATTCACAATGCTCATTAGCGTTATAACTGGGTGGGGGTATCCCTGTCGGAGGAGCCATCGTTCTTTTCTCGACCAACTGTAACCGTAACAAATTCTGAAGGAGCTCAGCGTACGATACTGGCGGCGGATCAAATACCCTTTTCGGCTTCCCGTTCTGAATTCTTCGCTGAGCCGGATGTTGTTGCCCCTGCTGCTGCGGCTGTTGCTGATGTTGCACGGGGATTGTCACACTTGCAACTTGTTGCGGTTGGTATTGCCTCCATCCCCTATTTCTTCCCCGAGAGCTACATACCGAATTGGCATCTTCCTGTTTTCTACCCCCGAAAGCTTTCTTATTGCTTCCAGCTGAAGCAGACTCTCCTGCTTGAATCTTACCGATTTTTATCCCGTTTTCTATACGCTCCCCCATCAGGATCAACTCGGAGAAGGTACTCATTGAGAAGTTGAGCAGCCGGTCATAGTACATTCCAGAGAAAGTTCCTATGAACAAGTCCATCATTTCACGTTCCACCATGGGAGGTTGTACTCGGGCAGCCAAATCTCGCCATCTCTGGGCGTATTCTTTGAAGCTCTCGCTAGACTTTTGAGACATGCTTTGCAGCTGGACTCGGTTAGGGGCGAGATCGCTGTTGTATTGGTAATGCTTCACGAAAGCTTCCGCTAGCTCTTTCCAGTTTTTTATCTGTGTTGGCTCTAGGTTCATATACCATTCCAGCGACGGCCCTGACAAGCTGTCCTGGAAGAAATGCATGAGCATCTTTTCGTCGTCTGAATACGCGGACATCCTCCTGTAAAATGAACGAACATGTACCCTCGGGCACGTGTCCCCTTTATATTTATCAAAAGATGGCGCTTTGAATTTCAGAGGTACCCTCAGCCCTGGTACCAATCCCATATTGGACATATCCAGCCCCATGTCGCTACTGCGAAAATCGGCGCCGGCTGACAGAAGAGTCGCCACCGTGCGTTATTTATCCCACAAGAGGGAAAGGAAACGCTCGAAGTAAACCTCGCAAAAACGGGGAAAGGTATGGTCATCGCAACCAAAACCTGGGTTCGGGAGTCGGTTACGCAAGGGGAAGGTATTAGCACCCCTCACGTCCGTCGTACTCGACGGGATCCACGCTTGTTTTCGGGTATGGATTGTTATTCTATCTACTCTACAGGTCAAGGGTTAAAAGAAAATAAAATGACTCGGCAAAGTATCGCACTTTATGCCTACGTATTCCCGTCTGGAACGAGAAATCAGAGTCAACGTAGTTCGCCTACCTACGGGAAAGGAGGGGAAGGTTGCTCGCTAGGATATCGCATCCTATGCCTACGTACTTCCACACTGCATGGAAGATCAGAGCAAACGTAGTTCGGGCCACGTACGACACAAGCCTGTCTTGATTGATTTTATTCCTTCTGAAAAAGGTTTTTCTGATTAACCGTCCAAGCGGACAAAAATGACGCCTTGATGAGTTCACATTCTTTTACGGAAGAAGTGTCTTTTATTGTGTTTGAAATCTTATTGTATTTTTCTGTTTGTTTTGAGGAAGAAGAGACAGAACTCTAACCTACGGTTGCGAAGGGAATCAAACTAACCTAATGTTATCATGCATGGGTTAAGACCTAGTGTCTATCATGCTCCTCTCTTGCGCAGAGAGAAACAGAGATCCTAAGGGAATAGACGGAAACAGAAACAATAGCAGATATATACAGTAAAGCAGTAAAATGCATGAATGCAGCAATACAAGCGAGGCAAGGGAGTCCCACTCAACCTCGAACCTAGAAAACAATAGGCAAAAGTGAACAGCATTCACTTTCAACCCAACAGGTTAAACAGCAAACAATATAGTCAGGAAAACCAATCAATACATCAGAAAATAAATACAGCAAAAATAAACAGCCACAGCAGCTCTGCACCACATCAGTCTTCAAGTCATCTCCAATCAGCTACAAGCTTCAACAAGCATCAATCTCCATTTACACAGCCTTCCAACAAGGTCTTGATCATCAATCTTCAGTCTACAATGGCTTTTCTTCAAGTCTCAAATCTCCAGGATGAGGGATCAATCACAAGAGTGAATTGGTTGTTAAGCAATTAGTTGCCTACCAAGGGTGGCAAACCAACTGCTACTAACACATAAGATATTTTCTCTCAAGAGTTCTATCCCTTAGACAGTAGCACCAAGCCTTCCAAAGGAAGGGGGTGAGTGTCTTAGAGAGACTCTGCATCACAGAGAAGAATGGAGGCAGTTAAGGCCTTCCATGTTTGAGAATCAAGTTTACTACTCTAGAGCTCTGCCTAGCTCCTTAACCCTAATCTCCTCAACAGCTGCTAGCAGGAATCTCCTCATCAACTCTGGAAGTTGGTCTTCAGCATCTGGATCTCCCATGGCTTCATCATCACAGTCTTCAGCTCTCCCAATTCCCAGGCAATCCCAATACCCACACAGACAAACAATAATCCCCAGAGGGCACACCACACCAATCAATCAAATATAGACAGTAATATACTAATAGCAGTAGGGGAATCCTAATGATATCTAAGGGATCTAATAACTACCCATAGTCCCTATAGTCCCATATCTAAAACATTCAATCTCTAAGTCCTAAGGGAAATGATTCAATTCTCCTATGTTATCACTTAAACCCTAATTTTGTTCATGTTATTCACACCTAAACTAAACACCTAAAATTAATTCCTAAAAATATGAACTAAATTGTATATACAAGATAAATGTATAAACTAATCAACCTAAAAAGAAGGGATTAAAAATGCTAAAGCATCTATTAGAACAAAAATTAACAAATTTATGTATCAAACTAAACTTAACAAAATGCTATTTACAAGAAAAATGCATAAAAAATATTAAAACAAAATAAAATGCCATTTATATTTTTTTATATTTTCCTAGACAGAATAATGGACCTATAGCAAAAAGAAGGAATTAAAAATCTCAATTTTCCTATTTTTTATGATTTTTTAAAGATGAGAAAAATATTAAAGAAATTAAAATAACAAAATATGAAATAAAAGGGGGAGGGGGGTCTGAATAGCCAACTTGCTCAGTTATATTTTCCATTGGGCCAAGAACCAGGAGTGCAGATATCAATTATGTTAGGCCCAGCGCGCTTCAGAAATGAATTAAAAAAAACAAAAGGAAATGATTAAACCTCGGTGCAAATAGCAGCTCAATCACGTGCATTCCAATGGGCCTATCCAAAAGGGGGTGGGGATAGTGATTGGATCCAAAGCCCAACGTTTCATTTTAAATGAAACGCGGCGTTTCACGTGAGTCTCTCCCTCCGTTTTTCAATTTGAATAAGGGCCACACGATCAGATTAAAAGGTCAACAAATCAGGACAATCGGACGGCCCCTGGTCATCGTCCCAAATGAGCTAGGGTTTGCAGAAAAAAGCAGCTCCCATGCACAACCTTGGAGCTCCTCATTCTCCCTCAATACACCATGAAAACAAAACTTGTAAAGACCAAATTCACTCCATTTCTTCCCCTCTACAAGACTATGCTCTTAGTTTTGTCTAAAACTAACTCCATAATAAAACCCGATAGGTAGAACTTCATAACATACCTACTGCACTCACCAATGGAGCCTCACAATTCTCCAATCCAACCGTCCTATCTTGTTCATTATTTTACCCTGATCTCATCAAGCCAATACATGCTCATTAATACTCAATATACAACCTATCCCCGATCATCCAAGTTTCAGCACTCTGCCATGGAACTTCACAGAAGTCTCTCTAATTCTCAGAATTCAATCACCTATGGTCTCTAAACACTCTGATCCTAACCATTCCATCTAATACTACCTAGATGAAGAGATATAGATTGAAATGCATACCTTGCAATGTTGATGAAACAGTGGTGGAATCGTGCACTTCAAGGCCTGGCAAGCTTCACTAATGATCCTTGGGAGATGTTGGTCCTACTGTATGCAAAAGAAATGGATGAAGAAACTTGGATTCTTGGCTGCAGTTCTGATATGCCTTCTTGCAATGTGAACCCTAACTCCTCAATCCTCCATTGTTGGACCTTGCTCCATGCTCATTCCCACTCACAAACTTCAATGGATGATGAATGAAGAAAAGAAGTGATCAGAAATGGAAGATTATGGTGATTCTTGCACTTTCTTACAATGGAAGCAACTATGAAGTTCTCTCTTTTCTCTCCTTCAATGCACCAACCTCTTACACAAATGGCTTCATTTCATTATATAGATGATGATTAACAGCTTGAGAAGTTTCTAGAATGATCTTGGAGGATTTTAGAAAGTTGTGGAAATTCATGGAAATTCTCATTTGATGGTACTTTGAATTCTCATGATATCTCTCCTTTATCTCTTGACAGCCCCTTAACCATGAGTGAATATCTCCTTGCATGACAAATTGGAATGATAAGAGAGCTTACATGCCTTTATTTTTGCTTTATGTTGAACTTCTCATGTGTATCTCATTATGCAAGTAACAAAATAACAAAGCAAGTCCAAAAATTAACCCTTAACTCAAAAAAGTGGCTGAACCAATGTCTTTAAAATGATGTTTGGAATCAATTTGGTATATTGGATGACCCCTATTGGATTTGTAGATCTCTCAAACCAATTTTTTATTTCAACTTTTTCAACTTATATGCCTTTTTTAGGTCATTTTTCACCAACTTTGGTCAAGTCTCATTCCATGCATTTACAAACTTCCATTACTTCTTTTATAGACTTAAAATGGCATTTTGAGAAACTTTGATGTTGTGAAGTTTTTCATTTGAAGCTTCCTTGTATGAGTTTTTAGGCATAAGCTAAGAATGACCTATAATTCTCAGATGACCAAAATACCCTTTTATTGCCAAGACCATAAGTAGAGTTACACAAATCATATGAAGGCATACTATACCATTCTAGAAAGCTAAGACAATGAGGAACAATTCTTATGTTGACCAGAAATTCATTTGAAATCTCCTTGAGGGGTAAAAATTGCTTGGAAGTCAAGTCACTTTCACAGACAACATTTCAGATACCTCAGATGACCTGTAACTTGCAAGGACCATAACTTGAGTTCTATAAATCTCATCAATGTATTCCACCACTCCAATTAAAGGTATTTAGATACTCTACAAGTTTCATGTTGGCCAAGGATCCATTTGAAGCTTGCATTTTGACTTATCTTGCTTGGAAATTTGACCTAAACTAGGGGATTTTACACAGAAACCCTAATTTAGAAACTCCTCTTCTCCTTGATTTCTCTTGATTTCTTCTTGGCATATCACCATATCCTCTTCTACATGTCAAATGATGAACCCCACATCTCTCCAATAGCCCTTAATGCCTTTCAATCAGTCAATTGACCTAGAGTTGACCTAGAGTTGACCTAGAGTTGACCCCAGATGAAACCCTAGTTGACTGCCTCCAACTGCAATACTTGTGATCACACCAAGGACTTGTCTTCTTCTTCAAATGACTTTCTAAGTCTCTCATGATGCCCAGATACTCTCCATGCTCCATTCACATCTTACAAATTACTTAATGATGCTCAGATACCCTCAGCTAGGAGATAGACTCAATGCTTGATCCACTGACTTCTCCAACTTTCAAATTCTTTTCTGATGACTTGAATGAGATTGAATTAGGATAATAACCTCTTGATAGGCCTCTAGAGATGAGAATAATGATTGGTCCCTGATTGGATGACTTGATATGCTTATGCTATGCAGATGGTTAGGCTATGTACATGACTCTATATGCAAATGCTAATGATATTGAAACATAAACCAAGTGAATAAGGTTGAGCAAATTTTAGGGTGCAACAGCTGCCCCTATTCAAGCGACTTGGACCCGATTGGGTGAAGAGCGAACGACCTTCAAACATTCGCGGTACGAGACAGTTGAATACTAAGAACCCGGAAATTTGCCAACCGCAGAAATAAACTGCGCTCCTGCTTGGGGAACGACATTCATCAACTGAATCTGACTGTTATGGATACCAACTGATCCATTAGCGACCGTGCTGGGGATGACTCGTCTTTCCACGTAAGGAATAACCGTTCCATGTTAGGAATAACACCGTCCACGTTAGGACTCACCTTTCCACGTAAGGAATAACCGTTCTTTCCACGTCAGGAATAAACACCGTCCACGTTAGGACTCACCTTTCCACGTAAGGAATAACCGTTCCACTTTAGGAATAACACCGTCCACGTTAGGACTCACCTTTCCACGTTAGGAATGAACTTCTTCTTCGTCAAACTCTTCCACGTAAGGAATACGTCTTCTTTTGAATCCGTCCACGTCAGGACTAAACTTTTCCACGTAAGGAAACAACTTCTCTTTCCACGTAAGGAATCAACTTCTTTTCTGAATCTGTCCACGTCAGGACTAAACTTGCTTTTCCACGTAAGGAACTGAAGCTTCTTTTTATGAATATGTCCACGTCAGGACTAAACTTTCCACGTAAGGAATACATCGCTCTTCCACGTAAGGAACCAATCTTTCCACGTCAGGAATGCTATCTTTCCACGTAAGGAATCAATCTTCTTTCCACGTTAGGAACACAATCTTGATATGTCCACGTAAGGACTCAATCTTTCCACGTAAGGAATAAACTCATCTTTCCACGTAAGGAATCAATCTTTTTCCACGTAAGGAATACAATCTCAATCTGTCCACGTAAGGACTCCAATCTTCTTTCCACGTAAGGAATACTATATCAATCTTTCTTTCCACGTTAGGAAGGCCATCTTTCCACGTAAGGAATACAACTTCTTTCCACGTAAGGAATGCTCTTTTCCACGTAAGGAATAACTTTCGTTCCACGTAAGGAATCACTTTCTTTCCGCGTAAGGAAACATCTCTTCTTCCATGTTAGGAATACAATTTCTTCTGAATCCGTCCACGTCAGGACTAAACTTTCCACGTAAGGAAACAACTTCTCTTTCCACGTAAGGAATCAACTTCTTTCCACGTAAGGAACACGCTTCTTTCCACGTAAGGAATCATCTTTCCACGTAAGTAATCCGATCTCTTTCCACGTTAGGAATACACTTCTTATCTTAGTTTGTCTACGTCACGACTCCAATCTTTCCACGTAAGGAAACACAACCTCGATCTGTCCACGTCAGGACTCCAACTTGATATGTCCACGTAAGGACTCAATTTCTCCACGTAAGGAATAATCTCATCTTTATCTATCCACGTGAGGACTTCACTCTTTCCACGTAAGGAATAACACCGTCCACGTTAGGACTCAACTTCTTTTCCACGTAAGGAAACACATTTTCTTTCCACGTAAGGAATCAACTTCTTTCCACGTAAGGAAACACATTTTCTTTTGATTGTCCATGTAAGGACTCTTTCTTTTTCCACGTTAGGAAACCATCTTTGATTTGTCCACGTCAGGACTCCGATCTCGTCTTGATTTGTCCATGTAAGGACCCCCGCTTCACGAAGAAAGATAACCGCTGAGAATAAATGGTCCACGTCAGGACACCGACACAAAGAGTAATCAATTTTGTCAACGTCATGACTTTACATCCCACCAATACCGAAAACCCGAATCTGTCCATGTTAGGACTAGCACATCTCATCGACCCGAGGAAATAAATCTGTCCACGTTAGGACGCCCACTTCTGAAGAAGCCCCGTCAATATAGGAATAAATTGTCCAAGTCAGGACTTAGTTCTCCTTTGATCCCAACCCACAAACTTCTTTAGCACTGACGTGACAGCGACTTTGAGGCAGACTCTACTGGGGATATCTGGAAACCAAATCACCGGATGCTTGTTCTGATAACCGGAGGCAACTTCTGAAATCCTGATCCACGAAACCCTTTGATGACAAATAACTCTGCTTGGGAATAAAGAGAGACTTATCCTGATAACTCTGTGGGGAATACTGCCGAAACTGACATTATCATTGAATGTCTCATGCCGAGATCTTGAATGCTTGGTAGTTCATTTGAGCGAGAGCTCCCTCCACCTGCTGGGATACAGAAGCCGCTTTAGCAAAATAAATGCTGAATCCGCTGGGGATAGCAAGGCGCTACAGAATCATTTCAGCAAAATAAATGCCGGAAGAGTGCAGTCAACCCTGCTGGGAAATTGGGAACTTAACCAAGCACCTTGTTGAGGTAACACTCTGCTGGGGAATATAACTCTGCTGGGGAATAGCAGATGTGCATGGTGTGATTGGATTTTTGCTGGAGAGTGAACAGGTATCCCACGGTATTCCGACAAAATAAATGCCTGGGCGCACCACCAACTCTGCCGGGGAGAGTTTTAATCTTCGAGTTCCACTGGGAGGAAATAAAACACTTGCTTGAAGGAGAACTCCGATGAGGACGGAATGATTCTCTTGGGGAAAATCAACTGACTCCGCTGGAGGAGCGTAAATGACCCTGCGGGGAAAGGTGAACTGTCTGAATTCAGCTCACAAAAGTTAATCTTCTGCGGCTAAACTACTCTGCTTGAGATAAGGAATCCTTCAACTCTGCTGAGGATAAACGACTTGACTGGAGAATGTCCTTTTGATAAGCCACGACTAGCTGGGTAACTCGATCCTTCTTCAGTGAGGAACACTGCTATCTCATAAGCGCGACCTGCGCGGGGATCAAATCTTTCGTTACGAACTCCTGGTCTACACTGCAATCTTTTGATAGCCCACCTTCTCGAAACTCTGCTTCGGGGATACTAGCATGCCCCAGTCTGTATTCTTGAACACTTCTTCTCGAAAGAAAATCCTAGTCAGGACTCTATCCTGACATAGCTTGCCCCTGAATCTGCAACAATTTTGGAATGGACCCTGTAGTCTTTGTGTCCTGGCGGCCAGACATGGACCGCTTCTACAATTCGAACCTCGAAGAGGTGTTCTGTCAAAAGTATCTCTCGTGCTCTTAGGGTGACCTTAGTCTGGTAATGCCTTTGCCCCTGATTGATTGATTCGCGGAACAATGCCCATAACTATGAGAGATTTGCCAAATCTTGACCTGATTGCCCCAGATTTACTGATTCTAGGATGACTGACTCTACCTGAATTAATCAGTATAGCTTGCCCCAGTTCACGAAACATTTGGGCATTCTGCATTTTATCCTGATCAGACCTTCCACTGTAGGGATTTTTCGTGTTGGCATGCGCTTACTCGCAAGTAAAACAGGTTGTTCTGCATAAAAGATATATTAAACGCAGTGCATATGACAGTTTCGAAATCCAAGTCTGTTCACTGAAAAAATTTTGTGACATGTAATGAATCAATTATCAAAATGTCAATATGAAAGCTGGTAAGAGGAACCCTTTTAGGAGTCAGAATCGACGAGATCTTTACTGACGTATGCTCTTGACCAAAACCTGTTTCAATTAGGACTTTTTCGGGTTGTAACGTAGTCAGGTTCACGGTTAACAAGGAAAGATATAGGCTCAAAACTCATTTCGACCCACCCATTCTTCGTGATGTTCTCCAATCCTATGTTCAGCTAATCTGACTTCAGCGTTCACCTATTAGAGGTGGAATGATAGGAGTGATGGTTCATGATACCACACATTTTTTTTGTTTTTGAGTGACAGTCATTTGCTTTTTGTCTTTGGGTGCCTAGCGTCACACGACTTTGTCCTTTCCAAGGATTTTTCTTTTCTTTGGCAATCGTTTTCGTTTTTCGTTTTTCCATTCCCTAACTTTTGCTTGGACTGAGTATCTTTTGAGATTCTTTTGATTTTCCAGTCCAACGGGATGCCCCTATTTTTGCCTAAGTCATTTATTTTCAAGTCTTGACTTAGCGGGCTTTTTGATTCTTTTTGCTTTTCATTTTTTTTTCGAACAAGTCGTGTGACACTGGTTTGTCTGACTTTTTGTGGAATAATGTGACTGTTTCACTCTTTGTCGGCAAGGTTTAACCATTGTGGTTCTTTAGGCACGACCTATACAAATGTGATTTATCCTCAAACAGACACTCTTTTCATAATTCGAACGCTTGGTCAAACTAGCTGACACCTACCCTGCCCCGGGTTAAGATTTAGGGTTTTTCATTTTCAAAAAGAAACTCCTACTACTGGCTCAAAGGGGCTATCAAGGGATTATCTTCCTTATATCTCCGGTGTTTATGGATTTAAACAATGCCTGTATCTCATCAACAAGTTTTTATCCAAAAGCATACAATCGGAACATTATTCGTCATCTGTTTTCGTCATCCTCCCCAGATTCCTGCTAAAACAAGCATTAAGCATTAAAGAAACACAAAGAGTGAACACGACTGGACTAATTCAAAACATGCATATTCATTCCGTTTATCAATATCAATTGAAAAACAACAAGTTTTAGAAGCGAAATTTGCAATTACACAGAAAAGAAACTACAAATGCGAAGACATGAACAAGATAACATGAACAATGTCGGTGTCTCAGAACTGGACTTTCTGCACTTTGACTTATTGGCGAGTCAGCCATCCTCAAAAGCTATCATCAGGGGTAGTCTACTGCTGTCTCGATCTTCTCTCAACGGCCCGATCAAATCTGGGAAACTTTTTCATCATCCCGGCTTTCGCTTGTCTATGGCCTTGCACCACATTGGGGATCCTATCAGAGAAGGTAATAACCCTGCTGTCGATCAAATCTTGGACGTTATGCTTGAACGTGTGGAAACCTTCAATATCATGTCCGGGAGCCCCGGAGTGGAATTCACAGTGCCTGCTTGCATCATAGCCATCCGGCAGAGTGCCTGTTATTGGCGCCAGAGTTCTTTTCTCCACCAAGCTCAACCTTAGTAGTGCTTGTAACAAATCTGCGTACGTTGAGGGAGGCTTTTCGAACACCCTCCTTGGCTTCTTTCCCCGAATTCTTTGTTGAGCCGGATACTGGCATCTTGTATGCTGTTGGCTTTGCTCGGACGATTCCTTAGGCTCAAGCGCTATCATCCTTAAATTCCACCCTGGCATCGGCAACTGTTGTGGACATGGGGACTTAGCTTCCAGTGGCTCTGGGATATACCTCGATTCGTCTGCAACCTCTGGCGGGGAAATGGGAATATCAGTCCCTGAAACTTTTATGCCCCCCGGTACAAACTCAATTGTTTTCTCATCCAGCAAATCTTGGATCTTATGCTTAAAAGCTTTGCAGTCTGCAATGTTATGCCCCGGTGCTCCGGAGTGGAAGGCACAATGGGCGTTCAGGTCATAGTCTGGTGGCGGCTGCCCTGTCAGTGGAACCAAAATGCGGGGCTCAACCAGTTGAAGTTGGAACAAGAGTTGCACCAGCTGATCATAATCCACAGGGATCTCATCAAATACTCTGTTAGAAGACCTCATCCTCTTACCACACCTTCTTGAGTTATCCTGAAAGATCAATTGCGACTGCTGACGAGGAGAATCCTGAGCTTCGAATCGTGGAGAGGGTCTCTTACGCCTGTCATGCGTGGGTAACGGTTCTTCAGACCCCTGAGGAGCAGACAAGTCAGCCGCGTCTTCAGACATTTGCCCTCCTTCTCTTCTGAGTACGTTCCTTAATATTTCAGCCATCAACCCCATCTGTGCCTTCAATCGGCAGTTCTCTTCTTCTAGCGTCTCCTGATTCGAGCGCAATGCTTGCATATCTTTCGTGAACTGCCCCAGCTGGCCTCGAACATCCGTTAATTCTGCTTGAACCCGCCTGATGTCTATCCCCACAAGTTGGCGTATGCGGCTTGGGAGAAAACCTTGATTCTCTAGCTGAGCAACATCGGCAGCTCCATCATTAGCCCGTGCAATCAGAGGCTGCACCATATTCTGCAACTGTTTCTGACTCTCGGCCATGGCTTCCATTACCTGTATGAGTCGCATTATGTTGTCGTGCACCTCTTGCATCTCAGTCTGATCCTGACTCATGACTTCCTTACTGCTGCTTCTGGTTGAATGCCAGGGAATTCTTCGGTCGCTAATCTTGGAGGACCTGGAAGACACAGGAGATGAGATACAGTTTAATAATTACCTGTAATGCAATATGAATATGAATGCAATGCAATGTGTGTGTCTGTGCATTAGGGAAATTCATTCCCCGATTCTAGTGTGAAGGTGCCGGTGCAATGACAGTGCTAGCAATACAACGATCGGAATTGGATCACAGAAAGCCTCATATATTGCGGAGAAACCAATAAGCCAAGAATACAATGTCACTGAGCAAAAAGAAAGGCATGACCTCAACCAACAATCCTGGTGATGGTCAGCACTATGCAAATAAAGCATACAAGCTACTACATGAAATGATCAAACACTCCCATAAGTCTGGTACTCTTCGATTAACTTCTTGGTCTCGGGCTGACCTGGTCTGGTAAGCAGCCCTTCAACAAGTTGATTTCTTCTCTTGAGAACACGTCGCACGTCTCCAGCAGTTTCCTCCCATGCCCCTTCTCCGAAGCGATCCTCTAGCTTCCGCTTCTGAGACACAGCTTCGTCCCTGCCTTTGATGGCCTTGTTCAGCGTATTCTGGAGACTATAACTGGACATCACCTCTTCTTCATACTTATTGATGCTAGACTTCAACTGCTCTTCGAGGTCAGAAATTTGCTGCTTCAACTTATCCTCCCTCTTCTTATTGTTGGTCAGCGTGGCATTCCAAGTCTTATTGCAAGAAGAGATCTCTCGGTGAGCGATATCGAGCGCTTTCTTTTTGGATTCGAGCATGTCATGGGAGCTTCTGAACTCTCGCCCCAGACGTTCGCGCTTCTTCCTCTCCTCAGTCAACTCAGCCCCTAGTCTGTTTACTAGCTCAATCTGCTGTTGGAAAGCATGCACGGCCTTGTTTCTCTCACTGCGTATCTGGGCTAACTCTTGCTCTAACCCTTCATTGATCTTCATCAAGGCTTCTTTTTCTTTCACCACTTGCTCGTAGGCCTCCCTAGAAACAGTAGTTGGCTCTGCTACCGGAATAGGAACAAGGGCTGGTGCATCTGGAAACGGCATCCGCAACTGACTGGCTCTCTCCTGGATCCAAACCCTGTAAGGTGCATAGGCCTGACAGTCATTCTTCCCTAACAACGGCTTCCCTCTTCGGTTAATACGCGTCCAGGCATGCTGCAGCTTGGCCAATAACTCCCCCTTCAAATCACCGGTGAAGTACAGAGATTCCTGTACTTCTTCCTCTTTTGGCGGGTTCTTCAGCGCATATCCGAACTGACGGACCAACAAGGATGGGTTGTAGTTGATACACCCTTTTCTTCCTATCAGCGGGACATTAGGGTACCCAGAACAACTGAAGATAAGCTCAGATCCCAGCAGATCTCTATCAAACCATTCAACGTCTTCAGAAGATAGCCTCATCAGGCGCTCTGACCAGCTAGCTGTGGTTGCACTCTCCACAAAAGATCCCTTCATGGGAAGGTGGCTCTTAAACCACATACCCAGCAATGGTACACAGAAGTGAACATTCTTCCCTCTCCCCTTCTCATTCTTGTAATGCAGTGAGTGGTAGAAATCTCCGAGTAAGGTAGGTACAGGATTACCAGCGGCAAACAAGTAGAAGGCGTCGAAGTCCACAAAATCCGGTACATTGGGAAACAATACTATGCCATAAATGCACAGAGCCAACACAACATTGAAGGCAATCCAGCACCCGCTCTTAGCGTACTCCTGGGCTTTACCAATCAAGAACTGGAGTGAGAAGCCTGGAACTCCACGGGAAACAGTAGTCAACAATTCAGAAGCATCCATGTGCAAAGCTTTGGCCAAGTCCTCTAGCTTGGGCTTAGCGCCAGAATGAATGAATGGAACCTGGTTCTGCAAGGGTAGCTCAGTAAACTCCACATACTCTTCAATGGTAGGCCCCAGAATAAAATCAGCAAACGTGAAACATCTCAATGCGGGGTCATAGAACTGCATCAGGGTGTACAACCCATTCATCTCATCAGCAGTGGGCTTGTAGACTAATCTCAGTAATCTCCCATGACTCATTCTGAAGCTTCTCCTAACCTCCTCATCAGCAAGAGATACCAGACCGAGCAAAGGAGTAATATCAGGTGTGGGCAGCTTATACGCAACTGTTTTCCTCAAACCAGCCATAATCAATACTCAGAAGTCTGGGCACTAGAACCGGGGGATATGCAAATGCACCTGCAGCACAGACACACGTTAATGGGATGCAATGATAATGGGTATGCAAACAATGCAATGCAAATAACATGCAACAGGGACCAACTGCCGTAGCTGAATAGCCTGAACAATATCAAGAGGTCTCAAACAGACTCTTTAGTAGTCCTCAACCCTGGTCTCAGATAGACCTAAAACAAAGCTCCAACAACGGTCTCTGACAGACTTCAAACCATAACTCCAACTGGTCTCTGGTAGACCTCAAATCACATCTCCAACTGGTCTCTGACAGACCTCAGAACACATCTCCAACTGGTCTCTGACAGACCTCATAACACATCTCCAAATGGTCTCTGACAGACCTCATAACTCTCCCTAAATACCCAGGATCTCTGATCAAGAAATAACCGGTATCTGAAGGTCTAGTTACCTGCATAACCCCAAACCCTCTCACAGGTGGATGTCCTAGTAACTGACAAAGGTATGGCATCCTATGCGGTCGTCAGCGTCACAGACTTTCAAGACTGACGATACGATTCCCAGAAGGAGTGGCATCATCAAGTCTTGAAGAGTCCTCACTTAGCTGACTTCCAAATGATCGGTCCCCAGAGTCGACAATTCAACTAACCAGCAACCCACGCCAACCAAAGGAAGGGGCAGGAGGCCAACCAGAGGAACCTCGCCTGAGTGTAGATTTCGCGGGACACCAAGGCAAGCAAAGCAAGCGGGCGCCAACTAATCTCTACTCTAATTCTAGGTGCACTCAAGCCCAGGTCCGGCTTCTCACTCAACATCAGAACACCCGTCACGCCCCAATACAGCAATAATAATCAATATATATAATGCGGAAAATAAAGGTCAGAAATATAAATCCATACAAAATCCTCGACGGGAAAACAAGCGTTAGGATTGACTCTCTTAAGGGACGTTGGATCCCAAATGCATAAGAACTATCGCAGTCCTTAGCAGCCAGGGGACGTTGGATCCCCAGCAGAGTCGCCAGCTGTCGCTACTGCGAAAATCGGCGCCGGCTGACAGAAGAGTCGCCACCGTGCGTTATTTATCCCACAAGAGGGAAAGGAAACGCTCGAAGTAAACCTCGCAAAAACGGGGAAAGGTATGGTCATCGCAACCAAAACCTGGGTTCGGGAGTCGGTTACGCAAGGGGAAGGTATTAGCACCCCTCACGTCCGTCGTACTCGACGGGATCCACGCTTGTTTTCGGGTATGGATTGTTATTCTATCTACTCTACAGGTCAAGGGTTAAAAGAAAATAAAATGACTCGGCAAAGTATCGCACTTTATGCCTACGTATTCCCGTCTGGAACGAGAAATCAGAGTCAACGTAGTTCGCCTACCTACGGGAAAGGAGGGGAAGGTTGCTCGCTAGGATATCGCATCCTATGCCTACGTACTTCCACACTGCATGGAAGATCAGAGCAAACGTAGTTCGGGCCACGTACGACACAAGCCTGTCTTGATTGATTTTATTCCTTCTGAAAAAGGTTTTTCTGATTAACCGTCCAAGCGGACAAAAATGACGCCTTGATGAGTTCACATTCTTTTACGGAAGAAGTGTCTTTTATTGTGTTTGAAATCTTATTGTATTTTTCTGTTTGTTTTGAGGAAGAAGAGACAGAACTCTAATCTACGGTTGCGAAGGGAATCAAACTAACCTAATGTTATCATGCATGGGTTAAGACCTAGTGTCTATCATGCTCCTCTCTTGCGCAGAGAGAAACAGAGATCCTAAGGGAATAGACGGAAACAGAAACAATAGGAGATATATACAGTAAAGCAGTAAAATGCATGAATGCAGCAATACAAGCGAGGCAAGGGAGTCTCACTCAACCTCGAACCTAGAAAACAATAGGCAAAAGTGAACAGCATTCACTTTCAACCCAACAGGTTAAACAGCAAACAATACAGTCAGGAAAACCAATCAATACATCAGAAAATAAATACAGCAAAAATAAACAGCCACAGCAGCTCTGCACCACATCAGTCTTCAAGTCATCTCCAATCAGCTACAAGCTTCAGCAAGCATCAATCTCCATTTACACAGCCTTCCAGCAAGGTCTTGATCATCAATCTTCAGTCTACAATGGCTTTTCTTCAAGTCTCAAATCTCCAGGATGAGGGATCAATCACAAGAGTGAATTGGGTGTTAAGCAATTAGTTGACTACCAAGGGTGGCAAACCAACTGCTACTAACACATAAGATATTTTCTCTCAAGAGTTCTATCCCTTAGACAGTAGCACCAAGCCTTCCAAAGGAAGGGGGTGAGTGTCTTAGAGAGACTCTGCATCACAAAGAAGAATGGAGGCAGTTAAGGCCTTCCATGTTTGAGAATCAAGTTTACTACTCTAGAGCTTTGCCTAGCTCCTAAACCCTAATCTCCTCAACAGCTGCTAGCAGGAATCTCCTCATCAACTCTGGAAGTTGGTCTTCAGCATCTGGATCTCCCATGGCTTCATCATCACAGTCTTCAGCTCTCCCAATTCCCAGGCAATCCCAATACCCACACAGACAAACAATAATCCCCAGAGGGCACACCACACCAATCAATCAAATATAGACAGTAATATACTAATAGCAGTAGGGGAATCCTAATGATATCTAAGGGATCTAATAACTACCCATAGTCCCTATAGTCCCATATCTAAAACATTCAATCTCTAAGTCCTAAGGGAAATGATTCAATTCTCCTATGTTATCACTTAAACCCTAATTTTGTTCATGTTATTCACACCTAAACTAAACACCTAAAATTAATTCCTAAAAATATGAACTAAATTGTATATACAAGATAAATGTCTAAACTAATCAACCTAAAAAGAAGGGATTAAAAATGCTAAAGCATCTATTAGAACAAAAATTAACAAATTTATGTATCAAACTAAACTTAACAAAATGCTATTTACAAGAAAAATGCATAAAAAATATTAAAACAAAATAAAATGCCATTTATATTTTTTTATATTTTCCTAGACAGAATAATGGACCTATAGCAAAAAGAAGGAATTAAAAATCTCAATTTTCCTATTTTTTATGATTTTTTAAAGATGAGAAAAATATTAAAGAAATTAAAATAACAAAATATGAAATAAAAGGGGGAGGGGGGGGGGGGTCTGAATAGCCAACTTGCTCAGTTATATTTTCCATTGGGCCAAGAACCAGGGGTGCAGATATCAATTATGTTAGGCCCAGCGCGCTTCAGAAATGAATTAAAAAAAACAAAAGGAAATGATTAAACCTCGGTGCAAATAGCAGCTCAATCACGTGCATTCCAATGGGCCTATCCAAAAGGGGGTGGGGATAGTGATTGGATCCAAAGCCCAACGTTTCATTTTAAATGAAATGCGGCGTTTCACGTGAGTCTCTCCCTCCGTTTTTCAATTTGAATAAGGGTCACACGATCAGATTAAAAGGTCAACAAATCAGGACAATCAGACGGCCCCTGGTCATCGTCCCAAATGAGCTAGGGTTTGCAGAAAAAAAGCAGCTCCCATGCACAACCTTCGAGCTCCTCATTCTCCCTCAATACGCCATGAAAACAAAACTTGTAAAGACCAAATTCACTCCATTTCTTCCCCTCTACAAGACTATGCTCTTAGTTTTGTCTAAAACTAACTCCATAATAAAACCCGATAGGTAGAACTTCATAGCATACCTACTGCACTCACCAATGGAGCCTCACAATTCTCCAATCCAACCGTCCTATCTTGTTCATTATTTTACCCTGATCTCATCAAGCCAATACATGCTCATTAATACTCAATATACAACCTATCCCCGATCATCCAAGTTTCAGCACTCTGCCATGGAACTTCATAGAAGTCTCTCTAATTCTCAGAATTCAATCACCTATGGTCTCTAAACACTCTGATCCTAACCATTCCATCTAATACTACCTAGATGAAGAGATATAGATTGAAATGCATACCTTGCAATGTTGATGAAACAGTGGTGGAATCGTGCACTTCAAGGCCTGGCAAGCTTCACTAATGATCCTTGGGAGATGTTGGTCCTACTGTATGCAAAAGAAATGGATGAAGAAACTTGGATTCTTGGTTGCAGTTCTGATATGCCTTCTTGCAATGTGAACCCTAACTCCTCAATCCTCCATTGTTGGACCTTGCTCCATGCTCATTCCCACTCACAAACTTCAATGGATGATGAATGAAGAAAAGAAGTGATCAGAAATGGAAGATTATGGTGATTCTTGCACTTTCTTACAATGGAAGCAACTATGAAGTTCTCTCTTTTCTCTCCTTCAATGCACCAACCTCTTGCACAAATGGCTTCATTTCATTATATAGATGATGATTAACAGCTTGAGAAGTTTCTAGAATGATCTTGGAGGATTCTAGAAAGTTGTGGAAATTCATGGAAATTCTCATTTGATGGTACTTTGAATTCTCATGATATCTCTCCTTTATCTCTTGACAGCCCCTTAACCATGAGTGAATATCTCCTTGCATGACAAATTGGAATGATAAGAGAGCTTACATGCCTTTATTTTTGCTTTATGTTGAACTTCTCATGTGTATCTCATTATGCAAGTAACAAAATAACAAAGCAAGTCCAAAAATTAACCCTTAACTCAAAAAAGTGGCTGAACCAATGTCTTTAAAATTATGTTTGGAATCAATTTGGTATATTGGATGACCCCTATTGGATTTGTAGATCTCTCAAACCAATTTTTTATTTCAACTTTTTCAACTTATATGCCTTTTTTAGGTCATTTTTCACCAACTTTGGTCAAGTCTCATTCCATGCATTTCCAAACTTCCATGACTTCTTTTATAGACTTAAAATGGCATTTTGAGCAACTTTGATGTTGTGAAGTTTTTCATTTGAAGCTTCCTTGTATGAGTTTTTAGGCATAAGCTAAGAATGACCTATAATTCTCAGATGACCAAAATACCCTTTTCTTTCCAAGACCATAAGTAGAGTTCCACAAATCATATGAAGGCATACTATACCATTATAGAAAGCTAAGACAATGAGTAACAATTCTTATGTTTACCAGAAATTCATTTGAAATCTCCTTGAGGGGTAAAAATTGCTTGGAAGTCAAGTCACTTTCACAGACAACATTTCAGATACCTCAGATGACCTGTAACTTGCAAGGACCATAACTTGAGTTCTATAAATCTCATAAATGTCTTCCACCACTCAAATTAAAGGTATTGAGATCCTCTACAAGTTTCATGTTGGCCAAGGATCCATTTGAAGCTTGCATTTTGACTTATCTTGCTTGGAAATTTGACCTAAACTAGGGGATTTTACACAGAAACCCTAATTTAGAAACTCCTCTTCTCCTTGATTTCTCATGATTTCTTCTTGGCATATCACCATATCCTCTTATACATGTCAAATGATGAACCCCAAATCTCTCCAATAGCCCTTAATGCCTTTCAATCAGTCAATTGACCTAGAGTTGACCTAGAGTTGACCCCAGATGAAACCCTAGTTGACTGCCTCCAACTGCAATACTTGTGATCACACCAAGGACTTGTCTTCTTATTCAAATGACTTTCTAAGTCTCTCATGATGCCCAGATACTCTCCATGCTCCATTCACAGCTTACAACTTACTTAATGATGCTCAGATACCCTCAGCTAGGAGATAGACTCAATGCTTGATCCACTGACTTCTCCAACTTTCAAATTCTTTTCTGATGACTTGAATAAGATTGAATTAGGATAATAACCTCTTGATAGGCCTCTAGAGATGAGAATAATGATTGGTCCCTGATTGGATGACTTGATATGCTTATGCTATGCAGATGGTTAGGCTATGTACATGACTTTATATGCAAATGCTAATGATATTGAAACATAAACCAAGTGAATAAGGTTGAGCAAATTTTAGGGTGCAACACCCCACAGCATTCTGGCTAGCCAAACCATTTACCTTCTCTTCCAGCAATCTCATTCGGAGGTTGTTTCCTGCGGGTCTCCCATAGCCTTCGTTCTGACCAGAGAAGACGTCCTCCTGACGATCCTCCCAGCGAGGTACTGCATCGTATCCAACATAATCTGCATCATGGCCCGGACCCGTCTGGAAGTACCTGGGGTCGTACCTCAGATTGCCCATTTCTTGGGCGTTGTATGCACCAGTTCCATATCCAAGATTACCATAACCATAATCACCAAGCCCAGCCTTGGTGCCAGCAATGTTGCCATACCCCATGTTCATACCATTGAAGCCCTGATTACCATTGATACCATTCATTCCGACATTCTCAACGCCCCCATTGAAACCCTGATTGACATTACCCAATACCCCAGCAGTATCTGTATTGGCATTCATATTACCGGTGTTCCCACCTCCACCTACAGGACCAGTTTCTCCAGCATTCAAACCAGTTACGGGAATAGCATCGGCACTTTGACGATTCTCAATTCGGGGAGAAGCAGCAATATTCTCACCCTGCGGTTTCCCGTTGTTTTTAGCCCGTGCAACTATCGGTTGAACCAGATTCTGCAGCTGCTCTTGTCCTTTGGCGATGGTCTTCATGGTTTGCATGAGCAGGGCCATCCTGTCACGCATCTCTTGCATTTCACCCTGCACGTTGTCCATGATCTTCTTCTGATTAGTCCTGGTAGAGTAACGATGGATTCGTTGATCTGCAATCCTGAAAGTACCTGTCATGCAAATATGAGTATGATGCAAAATGCAATGATAAATGGTTATGCAAACAATGCAATGCAAGTAGCTGCAACAGGGGATCAAGTGCCCTGACTGAGAAGCCCAAATCACACCAAGAACAGGTCTCAGACATATCCTCCAATACTCCTCACACAATGGTCTCAGACAGACCTCATAAAGAACTCCAGCCTGGTCTCGGATAGACCCAATAATATAACCCACACTTGGTCTCTGACAGACCTAGTAACAGTCCACAAAATATCCACAATCCTGTATCTCATGAGAAATGAACCGGTAGTCTGAAGGTCAAGGTACCTGCATGCCCCAAGTCCCTCTCACAGGTAGATGTCCCTATAACTGGCACAAGGTACGGCATCCTATGCGGTCGTTGGCGTCACAGACTTTCAGGGTTGATGATATGATTCCCAGAAGGAGTGGCATCATCAAATCCTGAAGAGGCCTCACTTAGCCAACTTCCAAATGATCGGTTCCCAGAGTCGACAATCCAACTAACCAGCGACCCGAGCCACCCAAAGGGTAGGACAGGAGGCCAACCAGAAGAACCTCGTCTGAGTGTGGATTTCGCGGGACACTAGGACATGCAAAGCATGTGCGCACCCACTACTTTCCACTCTAATTCTAGGTGCACTCAAGCCCGGGTCCGGCTTCTCACTCATAGTAACCTCCCTTCCCCACAGCAATAATCATAATAATATAGTGCTGAAAGTAAATGCGGAAAGGTAGAGGTGCGGGAAAGTAAAGTGCGGAAAGATAAAACACATATGCACAACACCCAACAGATAAACACCCAAGTGCTAGGATTGACTCGCGTAGGGGATGGGAAACGGTCCCAGCATAAGGGATGGGAAGAATCCCTAGATGCTATAACTCCCCAGCAGAGTCGCCAGCTGTCGCTACTGCGAAAATCAGCGCCGGCAATACAAAAGAGTCGCCACCGTGCGTTATTTATCCCAACGGAGGGAAAGGAAACGCTCAAAGTAAACCTCGCAAAAAACGGGAAAGGTATGGTCATCGCAACCAAAACCTGGATTCGGGAGTCGGTTACGCAAGGGGAAGGTATTAGCACCCCTCACGTCCATCGTACTCGATGGGATCCACGCTTGGTGTTTATAAGGAAAAGGGTGTGTTTATCTATCTACGCTAATGGTCTGTCTGAAAAGAAAAAAAAGGACAGGACTCGACAGAACATACGCTGTTCTGGGCCTACGTACTCCCTCGTGCAATGGGAAAGTCAGAGTCAATGTAGTTCGACTACCTACGTCTAGACGGGGGGAGGTTGCTCGCCAGGACATCGCATCCTGTGCCTACGTACTTCCACACAGCATGGAAGATCAGAGCAAACGTAGTTCGACTAACTACGGCTAAACTGGGCGTTCTCACATAGCAGTGAGAAAGCAAATCTGGTTTTAAAGGTTCGGGAACCTACAACTATGGTCTGGTCTCAAATGCATTCGGGCAAGAGAAAGGGATAACAATCAGTCGTCAGCGGGAAAGTCTCGCTCGCACAGCCGCGAGAGAACAAAAGGTTAGTTGTTAGTGTGCTCGCTAGGATATCGCATCCTATGCCTACATATTCTCGTCTGGTACGAGAAATCAGAGCAGTTGTAGTTCGGCTAACTACGACACAAGCTACTCAAGTGTTTTCTATTGCTGAGAAAGGGAAAAGACACCCTAAAACTATGGTTAAAAAGGGGAATCTACCTACTGTTATCATGCCTGGTTGACCATCCTAATGTCTATCATAACTCCCCCGCAGCGGAGAAGTTAGAGCTCCTAAGGGATCATGGCCACAGGACTAAACAGCAAACAGGAATCAACTGCAAAGTAAAGAAAGGCTGGAAATATGCATGAATGCAACAATCAAACAATCAGGGCGCAAAGGCCGCAAACCACAGAGGTAAGGGAACTCAGCTCTACCAAATACCAACAAGCAAAGCCACTCAATAACAAACAAGCAGAAGGAGGACCACCTCAACTTCTCATGCATACAAAGCCTACTTCTAAGATGCACCTACCTCAGAAATATCTAGATGAACCCCTAAGTCTAATGCAGCACAACACCACACAAGTCAAACAACACAAAGAGAAGGCGAACCAGCCTGACAAACCCCTATCCAAAAGCATGAACTACCCCTGAGCAAGACCCCAAACAAAACCCTAATCAAACCCCTGAATAAAGCCCCTAAGCAAAACCCTACACGAGAGAAATCAATCCCAGTCTTCAAGCTTCAAAACAAGCTTACCAAAGAAAGGGAGCTAAGCAGACAAACCCATAGTGCCTTCCTCAGGAAAGTACCAGGAGGTTACCACTCAGGTATCATATCCTATGCGGCTCAACAACTGTGAACGGTTTACATTCCTCCTCAGGAGAAACTAAACTCACATGAAAGCTCCAGCATCATTGGATACATGGGAAATCCTACCTGAACTAAGGGAACTAAGTGAACAGACCCATAGTGCCTTCCTCAGGAAAGTACTAGGAGGCTTCCACTTAGGAATTATATCCCATGTGGCTCAACAACTGTGATCAGTTTACATTCCTCCTCAGGAGAAACTAAACTCACATGAAGGCTCCAACATCATTGGATACTTAAGAAAGCCTATATGAACTAAGGGAACTAAGTGAATAGACCCATAGTGCCTTCCTTAGGAAAGTACTAGGAGGTTTCCACTTAGGAATCATATCCCATGTGGCTCAACAACTGTGATCAGTTTACATTCCTCCTCAGGAGAAACTAAACTCACATGAAGGCTCCAACATCATTGGATACTTGAGAAAGAGGTGAGAAGAAAGAATGAAAGGCATTCATAGTGCCTTCCTCAGGAAAGTACCATAAACTCCCTTCAAACTTCAGGATCTCAAACCTCACAAACAGAGAACAAGCTCCTAGACTAGGTCTTCAATCTTCTCCTCATCACGCTCCTTCACCAAGGTCTTCAAAGTGAACCAAACCCCCAAACAATTCCCCAAAATGAAACCCCAAAAGCAGACACTCATCATAAAGCATCCAATACAATTAATCAAATCAGCAAATACCCTAAAAATATTAAGACAAGGGGGGGAAATTCTAACAATTATTTACAATGGTCTATGTACCTACCCATAACATCCCCATATACCCATACCCCAAAAATCAAGTCAAAACTCCTAAAAGAAAGTGATTTACTTCACCTATGTTAAACCTAAACCCTAATTTTAATCACTCTAATCTCACCTAATCAAACCATCTAAAAATTAATCCTAAAATTATGAATTAAATCCTATGAGGAAGCTAAAGTCCTAAGTTAATCACCCTAAAAAGAATGGACCCTAAATCTAAGGGGAGCTAATTGAACAAAAATCAACAAAATGGGGTATCAACTAAATCATCTAAAAAAGCTATTTAAATGAAAAATATACAAAAAATAGTAAAACAAAAATAAAATGGCATTTTTATTTTTATTAATTTCCTAGACAAAATTATTGACCTAATGCAAAAACAGGAATTAAAAAATATCAATTTTCTGATTTTATGTGAATTATTGAAGATGCAAGAAAATATTAAGGAAAATAAAATCACAAAATTGAAATAAAAGGGGAGGGGGTGTCAACATTAACTGCGCCTAGTTCATTTATTGATGGGCCAGAGAATGGGAGGTGGGATTAGCAATGCGCCTGAGCCCATGTTATTTCAGAAATTGGATAAAAAAAACAAAAGAAAAATAAAACGCGAGCGGTGTGAAAAGCAACAATTTCCAGTTAAAATATGAAATGGGCTCGCTGGTGGGGTGTGGTTAGCACGTTTTGGACTCAGGCCCACGCGTTTCATTTAATGAAACGCTGCGTTTCACAGCTCAGATTTCCCTCCGTTTCTTAAGTTGAATTGGGGCCGTTAGATTAGGTTAACAAGTCAATTGACTAGGAAAGATCCAACGATCAGGGGTCATCGTCCCCAAATGAATATTAGGGTTTTCAGAATTACAACTCCATGCAAGAACCTTCAACTCATTCATTCTCCCTCGATTCTCCATCAAATCCCAAACTATAAAGAGCAATCTTGCTCTATTCTTTCCCAGGAACACAACTGCATTCTTAGTTTTGATTAAAACTCCATAGAACTCACAAACAGAGGACACGAAATCATTGGTTCCAAGAATTCTCACTATGATCAACCCTAGCAATTCTAGATTCTAATGGCACTAATGTGTTCTTCATGTCTCACTGATCTCAACATGCTATGGTGTGTGCAATAAAACTCACTAACCTAACCAATCTTGATCATCAAAGAATCTACAACTTGTTACCAATCCTCACGAAATTCACCCTAAGTCTCTAAAACTAATCCTCTAATCATCCCTAACAGTTCTAACCTATTCTTTCTAACTAATAACACATAAATAAGGGGATAGAGGAGAATTCACCAACCTGCTAGGTAGCTATGGCAGAGGTGGAATCAGCTTGTTTCAGTGCTTGAATCCTCTTCACAATGGTCCTCTAATGGTGATCTCTCTTCTGTTTGCAACAATTCTGGTGATGAGTGCTTGTAGAAGGAGATTCGAGCCTTGCTTGCAATGGAAGCTTTCCTTGAATACCTCTCTCTCCAATTAATTCTCCAACTGAATTCTCTAACCCCTAATCTCATTTTGATCCCCTCAATATATAACAATCATTAGAGGATCCTAGATGCTTCTAGAATGCACTAGAAAGTCTTGGAAATCTCACTTGATGACATATTGAATATCTCTCATCTCATGCATACAGCCCTCTAAACTTGTGTTAAAATCTCTCCTCATGAGATATTGAGATGGTATGTGTGGAAAACAAGCTGATCCTTGCCTTTGGTGAAGTTTTACAAGGTTGCCTTATTATGCAAGCAAGAACATTACAAAGCAACTCCCATTTTTAGGCCTCAACTCAAAAATGTGTTTAAACCATTGTTTCCAAAATGTTGTTTAGATTCAAAATGACATATTACATGACCTATTTTGGATTTGTAGATTGCCCAAACCAATTTTCAATCTCAACTTTTTCAACTTATATGCCATTTTTAAGTCATTTTCACCAACTTTTATCAATTTGAGTTCTATGCATTTCCAAACTTCCATGACCTCTTTTATAGACTTAAAATGACATTTTGAGCAACTTTGATTTTGTGAAGTTTTTCATTTGAAGCTTCCTTGGATGCGTTTTGGGCATAGGCTAAGAATGACCTGTAATTCTCAAATGACCAAAATACCCTTTGCTTGCCAAGGACATAAGTAGAGTTCCACAAATCATATGGAGGCATAACATACCTTCCTAGAAAGCTAAGACAATTAGGAACAACTCTCATGTTGTCCAGAAAATCCATTTGAAAACTCCTTGAAGGTCAAAAGTTGCTTGGAAGACAGACAACTTTCACAGACAAATTTCAGTGCCCTCAGATGACCTGTAACTTGCAAGAGCTATAACTTGAGTTCTATAAATCACCTTGATGACTTCCACCACTCAAATTAAAGCTATGAAGATGATCTACAAGTTTCATGTGGACCAGAAATCCATATGAAGCTTGCATTTTGAGTTACACTGCTTTGAAGTTTGACCTAAATCAAGGGATTTTACACTGAAACCCTAATTTGGTAACTCCACTTCTCCTTGACTCCTTCTGATTTTTCTTTGGCACAACACCATATCCATATCCATATAGCAAATAGTGAATCCCACATTCTTCAAATGATCCTTGATGCCTTTCAGAACAAGTCTTTGATCTAGGGTTGACCTAGTGTTGACCCAGATAAAACCCTAGTTGACTGACTTCAACTGAGGCTCTTGCAATCATTTAAATGACTTGGTTACTCCTCAAAAATGATCATCTAGGCTCTTCATAACATCCATACACACCTCATGCTCTTGGCTCATGGCTCACACTTCCCCTGATGATCCCCAAATGACCTCAAGATAGGGGAGAACTCACTGATCAACCTGTCAACTCTTCAAAGCTCAAATTCTTCCCTGATGACCTGAGTAGTCTTGAATATGAATGAAACCCTTGAATATGCCTCTTGAGATAAGAATAGCACTTGATCCCCTATTAAGATATCTTGCTTATGCTATGCAATGCAGATGAATACACTATGTACATGATGACAATGCAAATGACTATGCAATTGAAACATAAACCTAGGTTAGAAAAAGGTTGGGCAAATTTTGGGGTGCAACAACCTCCACCTAGGGATACGATACGACCTCAATGGAGAGTACGATATCATGACTTCACTGGAGAGATTGCTATTATGACTCATAATCAACCAAAGAAAAAATCTTAGGACTAAAGACTTTCGGGGATAAAATAAATATCCGCTTCATAGGGAAGATGTAGAGCTAGGTAGTTTCACGGAGATAGTGTAGCAACTTCCTGGGAATAGTACCTCAACTTCCTGGGGAAAAGGTACATCCGATTGGGGATAAATATATCAAACTTCCCTGAGGCGAGTTCATCAGACTTACTGAGAAGAATTCACCAAGACATCCTGGGGAAAGTATCCTGACTTCTTAGGGAGAACCTGGTAATCTCCTAGGGAGTACTTCCTGAGGAAAATAAGGCAATTCCACTGAGGAACAGATGATCCCCTAAGAACATATGTATAACTTGGAAGATGTTGGGGAAATCTCTGCAGTCTTGAGAATCACTGGAGATTTATCAAATTGGATCCCAAAAGTGTTATCAGCTTAAAGTCTTGCTGGGGACTGTGTCAGCTTAAAGTCTCATTGGGGACTGCGTCAGCTTAAAGTCTCGCTGGGGACTGCGTTGAGGCAACGGTTTAAAAGTGCTTCTACAACGATGAGAATTACTAGGGAATGAAGGTCACCGGGAGTAAAATCTACCGGGTGCATGAAAAATGTTGTGAAACAAGCTAGTTTTGATCTTAAAGGACTTCGGGATATTCGCCATTTTGAAAAATACGATGCCCTAGAGTATCTGCATTGTGAGGAAGAGTCATCTCAAGAGGATTTTACAGAGAACATGGAGTCTGTTTGCCCCAATGTCTTCAAACTCTTGGAGAGATTTGGTCGGATCTCGACGTAACTGGCTCAGACCGACGGTGTCATGAATGAGTCTTTCAGAAACAGCTCTTAAGCACGTAAGGCTTGCATCAGGAAGTGATCTGGAACCCACCTGCCCCTATTTAGCAGGATCTTTGATTTCCATTGACGACATCTATATGTAAGTTTCTAAGATGTTAGGCAAAATCAACACGCGTGAAATGCTATCCTGAAACTATCAGTGCAACAATATATTTGTCTTGAAAATTTTTGTTTTTATTTTGAAAAAGATATCACAGTAACTTGTTGTTGCACCCCAAAATTTGCCCAACTTTTCTTTACCTAGCTTATGTTTCATTTCATTCACATTAGCATTATCATTTGCATTTCATTGACATGTGTGCAGGAGATCAAGAGGTATGATTACCAATAAAGGGATACTTAAGAGTTTGAAGCTAGCTAAGAAGGTTATTCAAGTGGTCAAGAGTGGATATCCTTGTCAGAGAAATTAAAAGATCCCCAGAGAGACTGGTTGAAACCAAGAGTGTGTGCCTCCCAACTTGAGAGTTGTGGGAAGTCCTCAGATGATTCTGAAGCCATGGAGTTAGACTTGAGGTCTTGAGAGAGCTCATGAGAAGTGTTGGGGATCACTTTGAGGCCTAGACAGGTCATTGTGCAAGATTAAGAAGGCTCAGCCATGAGTGGTGCAGCTAGGGTTTGACTGGGTCAACCCTAAGTCAACTAATGATTTGAGGGAGGTTGAGACCTAACCCAAGATCCATGTGATCATGGATTGAGACATTGAGATGTTATAAGGATTATTCCAAGGTCAGCTCATCATGATTGAAGAGTTTGAGAAGTTTCAAGCTAGGGTTTCTAAGGCTTGACAGTGTAAAATCCCCTAGTTTGACCCCTATCTTCAAGGCAGTTTAGCTCAACATGTGATTGTAATCTCATCTTACCCCCAACATGAATGTTGTAGATCTTGATCTTAGCTTTAATTTTAGTGCTAGAAGTCCTTGATAGGATTTGTAGAACTCAAGTTATGACTTTGACAAGTTACAGGTCATCTGAGGTATGTGAATTTGGGGGCTTGAAAGTTGTCCAACTTGCATGAAACTTTTGCCCTAGAAGGATGATTCCTATGAACTTTTGGTAAACATGAATGTTGTTCATTATCTTCTTAGATTTCTAGAGAGTACTAGAAGTCCTTGATAGGATTTGTAGAACTCAAGTTATGGCTTTGACAAGTCAAGGGTATTTTGGTCATTTGGAGATTACAGGTCATTTCAATCATAAGGCCATAACTCCTATTTCCAAGCTTCAAATGGGAAAATGTTCAACATCAAACTTGTTCAAAATGGTTTTTTAAGGCTAGTCAAGAGGTTATGAGATGTTAGAAGTGCTTGTATCTCAAAGTTGCAAAAATGACCTAAAATAAGGGTATAAGTTAAATGAACCAAAGTTGGAAATTGATATTTTTGATCTACATGTCCAAACCAAGGCATGTAATATATCATTTTGACTCTAAAAAACATTTTAAGAACATTGGTTTTGCCACATTTTTGAATTGAAGTTTAATTTGTGGACTTGCTTTGAAAAGTAGCTACTTACATCATAAGTAACATTTGCAAAACCTAGAATCAAGGCATAACCAAGGTCCCTTGCAAGCCAAACACTTCCAAAATGTCATGAGGGGAGAAATTGGAAGGAATTGAGAATGATTTCAAGCTGTTAGCAGAACTATGCATACCATGGCATGTAAGTGAACTTCTCATGTCATGAGAGATTGAATTTCTCATTAGAAGGATCTAGAGGTTTCTAGATCATCCACACAGGTTTTATATATGATAATGAGTTGATCCAAGGCCAAGGTTGGTGATGATTGAGAGAGAAAACTAAGATTGCACTTTGAGATTTCACATTGCAAATCAAGATCGGTTACAAGGTTTGAAGCCATTTCAGTCCAAGAAATTGATCTCAATAGCTTGCTCTGAGGTTGGTGATCAATTCCAGATTAAATTCAAGGCACTGTGGTGGAAGAATCGTGAAGTAGCCATTGGAGTTGGAAGCTTGCAACTCAGAATCGGATTTGATAATTCAAGAAGATTCAACTCTTTTCTTTGCATACAGAAGATTGATTGTGATTCAGTGAAGGATTCTGCAAGTTCTTGAAGGCTGATTCGAGGATTCAACCACTCTGTTTGCTCAATTTTACCAGGTATGCAACTCTTGTTCCATGGCTAAAATTAGGTAGAATTAAGATGAATTGTTATGGTAGATGCATAGTGGAATGGTGTAGGAAGATTTCTGGATCATAAATTTGAGAATTAGTGACCAATTAGGGATGTTGCCATTTTCGATTGAGAGTTGGTTCTTGTGAATCTTGAGGTTTCAGAGAGAATTAAGGGCATGAATGAATTCGTGAGGAAATTTGGGACATGTTTCATTAAGGGATCGTGGCCAATGGTGGACTCTATGGCAAACTAGGGTTGTGAGAAGATGATCGGAGAAAGTCACCGGCGGTGGTTTTGGGCGCGCAGGTGACCTGAGTTGCAGAGATTTGAAACGAGGAGGATGACTTGATAGCCATTAGATCATAGGTGGACTTTGACTAGGAACCTCATCCAACGGCCACGCGTGCGTCTCATTTTGTGAAGAGGTCTGAACTAATTGAAACGATGCGTTTCATTAATCAGTGGTTTTTGGGCTTAAGGATCCAAGCGCTAATCACACCCCCTGATGGCCCAATTGCTTTAATGAACTGATTTTCATTACTATCTGCACCGTGTGTTTATCATTTTAGTGTGATTTTCTTTATTTTTTCATTTTATTCATGGTTCTTGATAAAATCATAAAAAATGGAAAAATAATTCAATTGATCCCATTCTTTTTGCATTGGATTCATGATTGAATCTAGTATTTTTTAGATAAAAAATATTTTTATTTCATGCATTTTCTGATTTTATGGGAATTTTTACATTTTAATTGATGTTAAAATAGTCATGCTCGATGCTTGATGTTGTGGAATTTTGTGTGATTAATGGGTGATGATTCTTGCCCTGATTTTTTGTGTGTGGCTAGCATAGATATGCATGATCCCCATAGATTTTCCTCACATTTTTGGGATGAGCATAAGTTGTAGTTTAGGTTGAAACCTTTAGAAGCTCCATTTTTAGGGTTTATGGTTGATACATTTGGATTTAGGACTTAATTTTAGGACTTAATAGATGATTTAGTCCCTGGTTTTTGTATGAGGCACTCTTAATTGAATTAGGGTCCCTTAGGAATTTTTGTAGAAATTTATAATATAGTTTACTATGTTTGATTGATTTTAGTTTAGGTGCTAGTTTTAGATGATTCTAATGCACTAACTCAACTATATTAACATCTTTAGTTCCCTTAGATTAGGGTTTTGCTTTGCTTGTTCTTGGGTGATGTTGGAGACAAGTTGAAGATGCATTGGATTTCTTGAAGAGGCTTGGATATGAAAATCTTCCCTTCTTTTGGTGTGGTTTTGATTAGGTATTAAGATTAGGGTTTTGCAGGCAGAGCTTCTAGATAGATCCTCTTCCTTCATAAACATGGAATATGTTGATCAATTCCATTCTTCCCTATGATGTAAGGTCCCTTGTAAAGGCCTCATCCCTCCTTTGGTAGGATGTGTGGCCCTTTGCAAATTGGTAGAACCTTTGAGGGTCCCTTTCTCTGATGATAAGATGCTTAGTGGTGACCTTTGGTCTTCACTCTGCTACCAATCATCCCAACTTTGCTCTTGATAAATGCATCTTTCTCCCTTGTTAGAGGATGGAGTTCCTTGCTTGAAGAAGATTGAAGGATGGAGTTGATACTTATTTGTGTTTGAAGACTATTCTGAGAGGCTGAAGCTTGTAGATGGAGAAGGCCAAATTGATACTTGTGAGGAAGATCAAATTGAGATTGACTGGAGAGCTGAGGCTTGAAGAATAAAAGATAAGTTGATACTTATGTTGATGCCCTGAGTCCCTGAAAGAACAAGTTGATACTTGTAGTCAAGAGTGAAGCCTGAAGGTGGAATTGACTGGAGAGCTGAAGCTTGGAGAAGAAAGAATAAGTTGGTACTTATGTTTAGTGTATTGAAAACTTGGAGAAGCAAGTTGATACTTGCTATTGAAGATGCTAGCCTTGAAGGGTAGGTGAGGTCTGAAGACTGAATTACTGAGGAGGAGAAGCTTGAAGCTATGGAAGCTGTTAATCTGTTTTCTTTTCTGTATTGCTGTGACTTGTTTGATTTGCTTGATACATTAGAATAAGTTCATATTTAGACTGATGTAAGCTAGGAGCATGATTGCACTAGAGGTTGAGTTGCTCCCTCTGATTTTATTTTTACTGTATGGCTTTGCTTGCGGGTATTCGGTAGAGCCCAGCTCCCTTGCCTATGTGGTTTGTGTTTGCTTGATAGCCTGTTTTATCCTCTGTATGATTGCAGTTGCTCATTATTGTCTTGCTTGATAGCATGTTATTTCTCCTGTATGATTGCAATTATTCATGTCTGGTTTGAGGTTGAGATGAGCTTGTGGAGGCTGATACCCCACACACATTTCCTCCCTCACTTGCATTGCATGCATTTTACAGTCGTTTACTGTTTACTGTTTAAGCTGATGCTTTATCTGTTTCTGCGTATCATTGACATGATCCCCTAGGAATCTCACTTCCTTTGATAGGGAAGTGATGATTAGAACTTTAGGTTGAAACCTATGCATGATAACTTCTAGGAGTTCCCTGTTTCAAACTTCAACCATAGGATGAATCCTTGGCATGACAACATTAGGACTTGACAGTCTCCCTTTAGTTGAACCTGTTCTCTCTTCTCATCTCAAAACAAATTAAAATACAGTAATAAAGATTAACTGACGTCGTACGTCACGAGCCTTAAGCTATCTGAGAAAGGGTTGTTGGAGAGTTTCTTTTCAACAGTCTGGATGTTTAGTATGGCACCCTTTGGGGTGACATGCGACACATTCACTCTCAGATCATAGTCTCTAGTGTGATACTAGTTGCAAACAAACATAAAAAACAGTTCTTCCGTAAAAGACAGAAAACAAACTTCAAACCTTTTTGCCCCGTGGGCCCATAATTCAAAGGAAGCTTTTTCTGAAGAAAAGAGTGTCGTTAACTCCCAGTTCTACCGCAAACGGTAACGCTTAAGTCTCCAAGGGTCGAGCTGCGTACATCCAACTGCTGGAACTGTTTGTTAACCCTACTCGATAAAAAAGATGAATCTGAATTCCCGTAATCCGTATTATCCCGAACTACGTAAGCTCTGATCTCTCATACCTGTTGAGGGTACGTAGGCACAATACTGATGTATTGGCGAGCCACCTTCCCCGTAACCCGTAGTTAGTCGAACTATGTTGACTCTGATTTCTCATTCTCTGATGAGAATACGTAGGCATAAAGCGCGACGCTTTGCCGAGTCATTTTCTTTTTTTTTTTCTTTCAGACCAGCCTTGATAGGTAGATAGATAAAACCAACTCGTCCAGTAAACACAACAAACATGGATCCCATCGAGTACGATGGACGTGAGGGGTGCTAATACCTTCCCCTTGCGTAACCGACTCCCGAACCCAGACAATGGTTGCGACGACCTTGTCTTATACCTTTTCGTCAGGTTTTCCGATCGTTTCCTTTCCTGTTCTGAGGGATAAATAACGAAAGGTGGCGACTCTTCTGTTTTGCTGGCACCTTATTTTCGCGGAAGCGACAGCTGGCGACTCTGCTGGGGACTTGATAGTTTCCTAGGGATCCAACGTCCCTTATGCGAGTCAGTTTGGGGATCCAACGTCCCCTGCGAGAGTCAATCCTAGCGCTTGTATGATTACTTGTTGGGTTGTGTTTATTTATCGCACTTTATTTCCCGCATTTTATTTTCAGTATGATATGATTATCTGTGCTGTTGTGGGAGGGGCATTCTGATGAGTGAGAAGCCAGACCCAGGCTTGAGTGTACTTAGCATTAGTTGTGGAAATTAATGGGCACGTGCTTGCTTTGCAGGCACTAGTGTCTCATGAAATCCACGCTCAGACGAGGTTCTCCCGGTTGACTTCTTTTTCAACCCTTTGGATTGAGGGGGTTGTTGGTTTGGAGGATTGTCGACTCTGGGGACCGATCATTTGGAATTCAGCCGAGTGAGGCCGCTTCAGGAGCTGGTGATGCCACACCTTCTGGGTATCGTATCACCCCTCTTGAATGTCTGTGACGCTGATGACCGCATAGGATGCCGACCTTGTGTCAGTATAGGTCCATACCTGTGAGCAGGGTTGGGTTTATTGCAGGAGACCTTAACCTTCAGACTACCTGATTTTCTTGACAGTGAATCAGTTTTGTTGGTACCAGAGGTTTTCATCATCAGTCATATGGTTGTTCTTGACAGAGCAGGTTTATGGTTGGGATCAGAGGATCTCATCAGCAGATGTATGGTTGTTCTTGACAGAACAGATTTTGGGTCCTGTATCAGAGGTCCTTATCTTCAGAGATGGTTGTTCTTGACAGAGCAGATTTATGGTCCTGTATCAGAGGTCCTTATTATCAGATGTTTGTTCTTGACAGAGCAGATTTATGGTCCTGTATCAGGGGTCCTTATTAGCAGATGTGTATTTGTTCTTGACAGAGCAGGTTTATGATTGGGATCAGAGGATCTCATCAGCAGATATGCGTGTTCTTGACAGAGCAGATTTATGGTCTCGTATCAGAGGTCCTTGTTATCAGATGTGTGTTTGTTCTTGACAGAGCAGATTTATGGTCTGATATCTGGGTTTTCTTCTTATCAGAGATAGTGGTTGTTCTTGATAGAGCAGTATCGTGGTTTTGTTGATACAAAACCTTCACCTTCGTACCTTCAACAGCACAGTTGTCTTGATCTCCTGCTACATGACTGCATTTTACATTGCTTTGCATACTCATTTGCATTTCATTAACGTGTATCTGTGTTGCAGGTACCGTTTCCCCCGATTCAGGTTTTCTTGCCTTCTATTGTGCTATCATGGGTTCTATGAGGAAGACCGTGGCTTACAAACTCCCCACTCCTGATGTTGTTCAGCTGACTAGTTTGATTGCTTTAGCATATGATTCTGTGAGAGATGAATTCAGAAAGTCTTACGGTAAACTTCTCAGTTTGGTTCGTAAACCCTCTGTGTTTGAGTTGAATGGGTTACACGCCTTGTTGCAGTTCTACGATCCTCCGTTGAGATACTTTACTTTCCAGGATTTTGTTCTCGCACCCACACTAGAGGAGTATGTTGATTTGTTAGGTGTGCCTATCAAGAGTCAGATGCCCTTTGTTCATATGGATGCTGAGCCTAATCTAGCTAGTCTAGCTCCCTCACTTCATCTGGATGCCTACGAATTGGTTTTGTCTAGTTGGAACAAGGTTCCCGGTTTCTCCTTGCAGTTCTTGGTGGGAAAAGCTCAGCAGTGCGCCAAAGACGGATGTTGGGTCGTGTTCAACGCCATTCTCGCTCTGTGCATATATGGCATCATTCTATTCCCCAATATGCCTGACTTTGTGGACTTCGACGCCTTCCACATCTTTGCATCAGGGAATCCAGTCCCTACCTTGATAGGAGATGTCTATCATTCCGTCCATTACAAAAACGAGAACAGAAGGGGCAAGAATGTCTCATGTTGTGTGCCCCTATTCTATAGATGGCTTGATAGTCACCTACCCAAGAAGGGTCCCTTTGCTTCATCTGCAGCCACAGCTGTGTGGTCTGAGCGTTTGATGAGTCTATCAGCGGAGGATATTGACTGGTTTGATAGAGATAGGTTAGGTACTGAGATCATCTTCAGCTGCAGTGGATTTCCGAACGTGCCTTTGATAGGCAGGAAGGGCTGTATAAACTATAACCCATATTTGCTGGTCCGACAGTTTGCTTATGCTTTGAAAGCTCCGCCGAAGGATGAAGAGGTACAGGAATCTCTGTACCTCACTGGTCTTCCAGAAGGGGATATGTTATCTAAGCTTCAGCGCGCTTGGAATGGTATCAGTAAGCGGGGAAAACCATTGCTGGGGAAAAGTAATAGTCAAGCCTACGCTCCGTATGTGACTTGGATCAGAGCCAGAACAGATGCTATAGGGATGTCGTTTCCTCCTGCCAAGCCAGAAAGCCCTCCAATGATTGAAGAGCCTACCACCGTGCCTATCCAGCAGCATAATCAGGTGTTAGCTGAGAGAGATGAGTTGAAGAAGGCAAATGAAGAACTGGAGAAAGAATTGGCTCAACTCAGAAGCGAGAGAAGCGAAGCCGTCCATTCCTTCAAGAGGCAGACAGAGCTGGGGAACCAGTTAGGGACAAATTTGACTAAGCAGATAGCTGAGCGTGAGCGCATGGGTCGAGACTTCAAAGCTGTCAACGATGTACTGGCCACTAAGAAGCAGCACTTGGAGGAAGCGTATCAGAGAATATCCAAGTTTAATCAGCATTGGAAGGCCTCCCTAGCCAACAGGAAAGAACGGGAGGATAAGTTGAAGCAACAGATTTCCAAGTTGAACGCCCAGGTAAAGGCTGGTGAGAGGAGGTTTGATGAAGAGACCGCTCGCAGATATGCCGCTGAAGGCCAGCTCAACAAAGCTCTTGCCAACCTGAAGGAGCGCAAACTGACGTTTGAGTCCAAGAAGCGGAAGTTAGAAGATTGTTTCGGCGAAGGAGCATGGGAAGATTCGGTTGAAGGTCTTCAATACACCATTATGCAGAGGGAGTTACTCGTCGAAGGGTTGCTCACTCGACCTGATCATCCAGAAACGAAGGGGTTGTTAGAAGAGTTTCGCGCCCGTGGCCGTGCTTGACTATTTGTATTCCTCTTGCTTTGATCATTGTTGTATGCTAACCATCACCAGGCTTGTTGGTTAAGGTCATGCTATTGATTCAGCTTGTACTCAGTGATGTTATGTACTGCCTTGATGGGCTTTCTTTATATATGAGATGTTATTTCCATGATTGGACTCGGACTTCTTATTATCAGCACTGGCACTCAGGCACTAGGATCGGGGGATACCTCCCTAACGCACAGACACGCGTTTGCATTTGCATGAAGCATTCGCATAACGAGCACTTTGTCATTTTTTTTCTAACCCTTTTATGTTTTCAGGTTGTTTCAGGTTGTTCCAGGATTGATCAGAGACCTATCCACCGCTATCCGACCAGAGAAAATCAAACCAGAATCATGGAGCAAGTGCAAACTAACGTTCAGGAACTCCGCGAAAGGATGGGCCGTTTCATGGAGCTCATGCAAGCGGTCGCCAATGGCCAGGATCAGCTCAGAACCTTGGTTCAGCCTCTGATTTCAAGGGTCGATAGCAATGGCGTACTCCATGGTGGGACCGTGCCTACCCCTCCACCAGTTGAAACTCCTCAGAATGGCATCCCCGTGACCGGGGGGAATGGCAGTGCCAGCGGCAATGTGATAGCTAATATGGGACTCAACGGTAATACGACGGGCGTCGGTAATGGGAATTTTGAAGCTAACGTCAATGTTGGGCCGGGCAATGGCAACGCAGGTGTTGGAAATCTGTTCGGGCCTCAGCCGTGGTTAGAAGACCGTCAAGACGATGTGTTCTCCCAGAGAGGTGCTGAAGGGGAGCTAACTGCTGAAGCACGACTTAGGTTCAAGGCACTCAAGGATAAGATGAGGAATATCGAGAACTAGAACACCCTGGGTGTTGATATGTCCAAGTTGGGACTGATCGCTGATTTCAGGGTGCCTCCCAAGTTCAAGGTACCTGACTTTGAAAAGTACAAGGGCACCACTTGCCCTCGCGTCCATCTGAGATCATATTACAGAAAAATGTTCGCTCATTCTGAGGACGAGTGTCGCTACTGCGAAAATCGGCGCCGGCTGACAGAAGAGTCGCCACCGTGCGTTATTTATCCCTCAGAGCGGGAAAGGAAACGCTCGAAGTAAACCTCGCAAAAAACGGGGAAAAGGTATGGTCATCGCAACCATAGCCTGGGTTCGGGAGTCGGTTACGCAAGGGGAAGGTATTAGCACCCCTCACGTCCGTCGTACTCGACGGGATCCACGCTTGCTTGGGTTGTCTACTGGATGCAAAACAATCTATCTACGGCTGCTAAACCTAACGGAAAGGAATTGACTCGATAGAGCGTCGCACTCTATGCCTACGTATTCTCAAGAGAAAAAGTCAGAGTCAACGTAGTTCGGGACTACGGGGAAAATTGGCTCGCCAAGACCTCGCGTCTTGTGCCTACGTACTTCCACTGGATGGAAGATCAGAGCTTTACGTAGTTCAGACTAACTACGGCTAAACAAACATTCTCACACAGCAGTGAGAAAAACAACTGGTTTCACAGGGTCGGGAACCTATGGTCAAAGCTACGGCTCGGTCTCAAATGCACTCGGGCAAGAGAGAAAAAGGGTATCAATTAGTCGTCAGCGGGAAAGTCTCGATCGCACAGCCGCGAGAGATCAAAAGTTAGTCGTTAGTGTGCTCGCTAGGATATCGCATCCTATGCCTACATATCTTCGTCTGGTACGAAGAATCAGAGCAGCTGTAGTTCGGCTACTACGGGACCACAGCTCAAATCTCGTTTTATTAATCTTTGAAAAAATGATTACAATGGGTGCACACTGCAAATAAATCTCCTAGGAAACACTATCCTATTCTATCCTGAAAAAATCGAATGAAAATAGCCCCCTAACAAATGGGCTTCTAAGCTATCCTAAAAGTCGGAAAATAATCTCTGTGAAAGAACCTAAAAGAAAATGAACTCTAAAAATATTAAATCGACACTTTAATATTTTTTTCCTTTTTCAAAATATTTTTCTCTATTTCTTCTCTATTTTTCTATTTCAATATTTTCTCCTTTTCTTTTCTTATTTCTCTTTATTTTCAACAATATTTCTTTTCACTTCTTTTTTCTATTTTTCAAACATATTTCTTTTCACCTCTTTTTTCTATTTTTCAAACATATTTTCTTTTCACTTCTTTTTCACAATTTCTAAAAAAAAAGGAATAATAAAAATAGAAAATACAAAGAAAGGGGGTTGGGGGTGTAACTGGATTACAGGGGGAGTAAACAGAAAATAAAAATAAAACAAACTGATTGGGCCCAGCCCAATTCTCTTCAGAAAAAAACGCAGGGGGGGTGTGTGAGCAATCTGGGGGTGTTGCCAGAAACGCATTGGGCCCAAACCACTTCCTTCAGCCAAAAACGAAAGGGTGTATGTCAAAAAATGGAATTGGGCCTGAAGCCCAATCTCCCCTAACCCAACTTTCTCTTCACTCTCAGGGTCTGAAAACCCTAGAACTTTCTCCGCCGCCGCCGTTTTCCGTTTCTGAACCTTCCTCTCCTCGTCTCCGTCTTTTCCCTTTCAAACCATTCCAACTCTGTTCAACTCTTCGCTTCTTCAATATTCCCTAGCTTGTGCTGTTGAACTCTTCAATGAGGACAAACTTCTGAGACCTTTGCATGCGCGGATCTTGATGGGGGATGATCTATGGAGTTGCAGTTGGAGGATCTGAACAATCACTGATGAAGCTTCGTGTAATGTTCTGAGGACTACAGCGATGAACACCAATGGATCTTGGTGAAGATCCTGTGCTATTCTTGATGAACTGCGCATGAAGATGTGAACGAACACGATGGATGACCTAGAAGATGCTGACGAAGATCTGGAATTTTGTTCAACGGAGTTCTTGCCTGTTCATGTTACTGGAAATCTGGTGACGATGATCACGATGAACAATCTTGAAGATTCTGGAAACTCTTGATCTACGAAGAAAGCTTCGAATCTGGAAGTTTGAACGGTTGAATCTTGAAGCTTTGAACGGTTGAATCTTGACTTTAGGGCGTTTCTGGGTTTGAGGTGGCGTTTTAGGGTTTTTTATGGGAAATGTGATCCTGAAGATGATGAATGCGGGGATCAGGAAGGTTGTTTGTTGAACGGAGTTCTGGGATTCTTGACGAAGGATAATCGGAGATGGAGGTTGTTGAAGGTTGAATCTGGACTTTGGACGTTTCTGGTGATCAGAATCTGGATTTGGTGGTGGAGATGAGGGGAAGAAGATGAAGGTTCATCATTTTTGATGAATTTCTGGAGAGGATGAGGGAGCTCTGAAGAAGGTATGGAGGTTTCTGGGTAGAAAGGGATTTTCTGGTGAGGGAGCGGTGAGGTTGAGGTGGTCGCCGGTGAGGTTGGGCGAGATGAGGAAGACGAAGATGAAGACGGGGGGAAGAAGATGCAGGTGGCGGTTTCTGGGAATGGTGGTGGCCGGAGTGATTCAGGCGCGGCGGCTGCATGGCCGCCGGCCATGCAACAGGGGAGCCCTCAGAGGGTGACGCGTGGCTGCGTCAGTGGAGGAGCTTGCTGCATGATTGCCACGTACTGGCTTGGCGTGGCGTGCTGAGATCGTGGCAGAGTGGAGGGAATGCATGGCGTGAGGTGGCATGCGTGGGATGAAACGCGTGGGGCCAGCCTCGTTACAACACGTGGCGAGCCTGGCATTTATAGCTGATAACTTCTGGAAGCTTCCAGAATGCGCTGGAGCTTGCTGGAATATGGTGGAAGCTGGTGGATGAATCTGGACGAATTCTGGACCTTTGCTGAATCATTTGGATTAATGCTGAATTTGGGCCTGCGAATTAATAAATGAAGCCCAACGAAAATCACTACAAAAACTCAGAAAAAGACTAAATGGAACAGATCAGCCCAATTACTAAACTAAACCCAATTAAACTAATTAAAAACTCTAATTAACTCCTAATTAATAATATTCTAAAATCTATATTAAATTCTGAAAAATACTATTATTTCTATTTAAACTCTATTTATTAATGAAAGGAAAAAATCTATCATTATTCTATTAAAAAAAAACTCATTTGTTTAATAAGAAAAAAAAACTATATTAAAAGATTAAAAAAAGCTATTAACTATTTAAAAAAACTATTTAAAATCTACAAAATCTATATTAATATCTAAAATGATTAAATTCTATTAAAATTTCTAAAAACTATATTACTATATTATCTAAAAATATTAAAATCTATTAAAAAATCTATTAAACCCTAAAAATGAATTTAAAATCTATTTAAACCCTAAAAAACGCTAATAAAATCCAGAAAAATCACAATAATTCCCAGAGGGACAAAATGAGCACCGAACGACACAAAAATAATCGGTAAAAATAAACGGGCACCGAAATAACCCAAAAATCAATTCTACTGATCAAAAACACCTGAAACACGAGACGAGAGCTGTGATCCCTGATAAAATCAAAACAAATGAACAATGCAATGTATGCAATATGCAGATGCGAATGCGGTTATGCGTCGAGACATCGAGCCAAATGCGAGACCCGGTTGGTCAAATTTTGGGGTGCAACAGCTGCCCCTATTCAAGCGGCTTCGACCTGAGTGGGTGAAGAGCGCTCAGCCTTCAAACATTCAAGGTAGATGACGGTTGAATACAAATGGAACCCTGAAATTTGCCAACCGCAAGAATATACATCAAAGCTGCTTGAGGAATAGCTTCCAATAAACTGAAGTTTGGTTGTCACGGCAACAACTGGTCAATTTTCTTGATAAATTTTCTTCTCCTTTTCAACACCTGTGTGACGCCACAAGTATTGAAATAACGCCTCGTAAAGCAAACACCTTGATTCCCATCTCTCTCGTGGGATCAAATCTGGTCGACTCACAGTTCACTGCGAACTTGAGGACAATTCTCCTGGGGAATTCTGAATGGAACTGCCTGGCACCTATTTTGACGAAGGGGGCAGCTTCAGAAGTCTGATCAATGTCAATCTTTGTTGTTGTTGTTTTTTTTCCCGATGCTGACGTAGCAACCAAATATGAAGAATCACTCCGCTGGGGGAGACGAGAAGCTTAACCACACAACTCTGCAGGTGAACAAATTCGAAATCCAATAGGTAACCATCCTGGTCCATGTTTCGACATGCGTATGCTGGATAATGATGCAATGTCCTATATGATATGTAAATGCTATACATTCTGTTTGAAAATGTGATGCCCAGACGGCATGGAGATACTATATGTTTGATAGATGCAATGACTATATATGCAAATGCTAATGCAGGCTCTAGCTGCCAGAGAACGCCAGGTCTGAAAACCACTTGGCAAAAATAAATGTCGAAGGTAACGCCAACTCTACTGGGGATGAATCGAAGCCACAGAACCATCTCAGCAAAATAAATGCTAGAAACGAGAAATCAAATCCGCTGAGGATAACTGCCCTGCTGGAGAACTGAAAAGGCAACTCTGCTTGGCGACTTCACTGGGGAAAGAAAGACAACTCTGCTCGGGAATGCTCTCTTCAAACCATTGGCAACTGATTGCGCTCTGCGGGGATTGACCCAAACTGAGGTTGATTACGCGCAGCACACTGCTGGAAATGCTCCTACTATCAAGGATATCAATCTTAATCTGCTGAAGATACTCCTGATCCTACTCTGATACGGGGTAAAAGACAATCTCGACTCTTCCGGGGATAATAAGAAACTTTCATCTGCTGAAGAGTGGCAATTCTGATTTAACAACATCCACAAGGAATTCAAACATTACTCGAAGCGCTGGCATCCGTCGAGCTTCGTATCGGGGAACATGACGACATGCGAGTCATTGGGAAATATTGTGTCAGATCTCTTTTAGGTTTTTTTTTTATTTTTCTGGTTTAGAATAAACATGGATTATGTACACAGTGAAAGATGTGGAAAATACTAGACGAGAACTAGCATTCAAAGGTAGACTATCAGGCGAGAACTGATAGGAAAATAGGTTAGGAAAATTGATTTTTGTGTTTTTGAACCAGACGGGCTAACTGGACAACAAGCTGAGGTATAGACAACCAGGCGAGAACTGGCTGAAAGCTAACGTACACCAGGCGAGAACTGGCATAACACTTGAAGAAACGGTGACCGAACGAGAATTGGTTACCAATAAACTGCACGGGAACTGATGCTTACAATAAACTGCACCAGGACGGGAACTGATGCTTACGGAAGGGTGGGCCAGACGAGAACTGGTTACTGATTTGCCAGGCGAGAACTGGACTTTGGAAACGACTGGTTACTGACACGCAACAGGTTTAAACTGCAGGATAATGATCCAACGACAACAAGATCTTCTTATTTGAAAGGTTTTCGATAAGGGTATTGACATGATTCCCCGATACTCAACTCTGGCTGGGGATAAACAAGCTGGTTTGAATGACTTGCCCCTGGTACACTCAGCTGGGGGATAAAAGACTGGCTTGCACAACTTGCCCCAGTACAATGCACCTTGCCCCAATCTAACTCTTGGGAATACCTGCTCCGAACAACTTGCTACGAGAAGACTTCGAGAATACTTGCCCCGACATCTGCACGACAAAAGAATTCAATCTTCAATTAAACACCTAACAACCCAGTTGATTTCAACATTCTCTGCGATGACTTGCCCCTGAATGAGCGTTCTAGCGACTCAACCCGATCTGATTATCCATTGGAAGCATCTGCTTTCAAATCTCAGCGCTCTGCATAATTGCCCCTGATTGGGTCTTGAGAAGACTCACTTCTGATCAACCGCTCCTCAAACAAAACTGCCCCTGCTCAATTGAAACTTCGGGACTTGTCCTCAGACTGACTGATTCCGAACTTACTGGAGGATAATGCCCCTGATTCACAAGGCTTCACAACATACACCATTCTGGTTCAGACTGCTGAATTACTCAGTCCTGCTTGATTATTCCCTGTAATTTCTTTCATGTCAACTACTAACCTGCAATTAGAATCGTCTTTTTACGAATGGTAATCTTAATGCAGTGCTCATGCAGATTTTGAAAAAATTTGAGCTGTCACTCATTTACATGCATATGATTGAGAGTGACGAATGAACCAAAGTTCAAACGCAGTGCTTACGTGGTCAGTGAAAATACAACAAGGATGTGACTAGCAAGTCAAGAAGGAGTCAGGTTACTCAACCTTATCGTAATGCGCTTCAGACTAACCCTACCTCAATTAGGTCTTTTAAGGGTTGTATCGTGGTCAGGTTCACGGTTCGTGAAACAAAGGATATTTGGCTCAAATTTGATTTGTACCCACCCCTTCTACGTGATGATCTCCGATCCTAAGGTTCAGTTAACCTGGCACAAGCGCTCGCCTCTTCGAGAAGTATGTTGAATGGTAAGAACCACAGTTAAGGAATTCACAAGCTTTTCTTCTAGAGTGATAGTTACTCCTTCTTCGCTTTCGGTGTCTGTGTACACGACTTTGTGCTTTGCTGGGGAAAAATTTCTTTTTAATCCCTCTTTTTCATTCTTTTGATTCCCTAATTTTTGCCTGGACTGACTCATTTTGAGTTCTTTTCGATTTTTTCGATTTCTTTTGAAGTCCAGCGGGATGCCCTAATTTTTGCCTAAGTATTAGCTTTCTCAACTTTTCTTTCTTTTTACTTAGTGGGCTTTCTTTCTTTCTTTCTTTTGGAACAAAGTCGTGCGACACTGGTTGTCTTGATTGCTCCGAAAGGATCGTAACCGTCTCACTCCTGATTGGTGAGATTTGACCTTTTGAAGGTATAAACTGATTGGTCCTTGAAAGACAACACTCCTCTGCAAGACTTGAATGCTCGGTCAAGCTAACTGTCAACTACCCTGCCCCGGGTTAAGATGTGAGGGTTTATAAGTCCGAAAAAACTTCTACTTCCTGGCTCGAAGTGGTTGGCAAGGGACTAACTCCTTATATCTCCAGTGTTTGGGGAATTTGAAACAATGCCTTGTACGTCATCGGTAAGGTCTTATCTGAAAGCATACGATCATCGGTTATGAGTTTCAGTTTCATCATCCTCCCTCCTAACTTTGCTAGTCACAGCGAAAGAATGGAGTGAATAAAATGCAAGTGTCAGTGCAATGCCATAAATGAGCGACAGCGATTAATTCAGAAAAATGCATAGTCACTTTATTATTATCACCATTCAAAACATACAATGTTAAAAAGCAGGTAGTAACTAACAGAAAAGAAACTACAAATGCAAATGATATAAAAGCTTGAGAACTGCCACTGCCGAGGCGCCTGCCTGTATGAACCACTGGCTTTTGCTGGGGAACACCTTCCGAGTCACGAGCTTAGACAGCTGAGCGGTTAGGGATGAACAAACAGAAATCCTTCTCGAAAGGAAATGCGATCCTGATCAATCAACTGCTGTACCTTCGCCTGAAATGCTTTACAATCTTCGGTTGAATGCCCCGGAGAGCCACCATGATAACCACACTGAACGTGGGGATTGTACCCAGGAGGGTACGGTTCTGGAACTGGCTTAAGAGCTTTAGGTTCCACCAAAGAACTCTGGATCAAAGACGGTAGCAGCTGGCTATACGGCATAGGCACTGGGTGAAAAGGAGCTTTCCTTCGTTCCAAGTTGTTGCGAGGTCTGTTCTGATTCTGACGCTGATTCTGATAACCTCGGCCACGAGTTCGCTGATTTGCAATGGAAGCGACATAAGATTCCTGATAGAGTGCCCCAGGCACGGCTGTCTGTTCAGTATAACAAGCCACGGGAGGTACTGATCTCTGATAAGATGATGAACCAACAAAATTCACTGATTCGCTTCGAGGATATTCAACCTTTGGCATGACTGAGTTGATCACAACTTCTTCTTCACTCTGATAGTCACAAGGGTATTCAGTTTCACCAGCTTGATCATATGAAGTAATTTGAATTTTCCCCATTCTTATGGAGTACTCAAGGCGTTCTCCTAATGCTACCACGTCAGAGAAACTTGCCGGAATTCCGAGCAATCTTTTGAAGTACGGATATTGTAGGGAATCCACAAACATGCTTGCCAGCTCTTGGTCTAACAGCGGTGGACGCACTCTAGCAGCAAATTCTCTCCATCTCTGAGCATACTTCCTGATAGGTTCATTGATCTCTTGAGACAACTCTTGCAAATGCATGTGATAAGGAGCAATGTCTAGGTTATAATCGTACTGCTTCAGAAAAGCTCTGGCTAAATCCATCCATGACTGAATCTGATTCCTCTCTAACTGCATATACCACCTCAAAGATGCCCCAGTCAGACTATCTTGAAAGCAATGGATCATCAACTTATCATCTCGCGCAAACGCAGTCATTCTTCGACAGAACATCATCAAATGCAGCTTTGGACAGCTATCTCCCGTGTACTTCTCAAATTTCGGCACTTTGAACTTGTAAGGCAACACCAGGTCAGGAACCAAACACATGCCTACAGCATCCAGGTTGACAGCATCTTTGGCTTTCAAAGCTTTCATTTGCTCTTCCAACACTCGGAGTCTTCTACCATCGTCAAGGGCTCTTGGATCTACCATCCCAGCTGCTGGAATATCTCTTCGGTAATTCATCACAGGGAAAGCAACACCTTGATTGTTGACAGGAGGAGGACGCTCATTCTGGGCAACAAACTGCTCATGTCGATCTCGGTTCTCAACAGAAGGCTGTACAACTTGGTCTGCAGCAACGTTGTTCACTTGCGGGGAATCTTCCATGGAATCATACAGAGGGTTGGACGCCATAGTGAACCCTGCCAAGGTGTTAGGAGACTGGAAATTGCCTTCAGACATGGCTACCAATAATTTTCAGCTGACTTCGACACTTGATTCTGCTCAAATCTACTCAACCCCTAGGTAGGTCTTCTGACAATCAACAGCTGCTCAATCCAAACTCCGGGTAATCACCTTCAGGAAACAAAGGCTGGATCAGAACTCTGGCTAGCTGGAGGATGATATGCAATGCAACACTGATATGCATATGATATGCAAAATGCAGCAAACAATGGGACCACAGCCCCCACACAAAATCTGAATACTGCTGCGCTGCTGACGGAGACGTTCTCTGAAAAGAAGATCAGAATAACGGGTAGGTTGGAAGTCAAGTTTCCTGCACAAAAAACCCCCCCCACTCACAGGTATGGACCCATATCTGACAAGGTACGGCATCCTATGCGGTCGTCAGCGTCACAGACTTTCAGAACTGACGATACGATTCCCAGAAGGAGTGGCATCATCAAGTCCTGAAGAGGCCTCACTTAGCTAACTTCCAAATGATCGGTTCCCGGAGTCGACAATCCAACTGACCAAACAACCCCCTCGACCCAAAGGGTAGAAAAAGAAGTCAACCAGAAGAACCTCGTCCGAGTGTAGATTTCGCGGGACACTAGTACAAGCAAAGCCGGTACGCCCCCACTAATCTCTACTCTAAGTCTAAGGTGCACTCCAAGCCCAGGTCCGGCTTCTCTCAATCATAGAATACCCGTAACACCCCAACAGCAACAGATAATATTGATAAATAAGCCCCAAATAGACAAGCAAACAAACGCTAGGATTGACTCTCTCAAGGGACGTTGGATCCCAAATGCATAAGAACTATCGCAGTCCTTAGCAGCCAGGGGACGTTGGATCCCCAGCAGACTCACATAGGGAACTATCGCAGTCCCCAGCAGAGTCGCCAGCTGTCGCTACTGCGAAAATCGGCACCGGCTGACAGAAGAGTCGCCACCGTGCGTTATTTATCCCTCAGAGCGGGAAAGGAAACGCTCGAAGTAAACCTCGCAAAAAACGGGGAAAAGGTATGGTCATCGCAACCATAGCCTGGGTTCGGGAGTCGGTTACGCAAGGGGAAGGTATTAGCACCCCTCACGTCCGTCGTACTCGACGGGATCCACGCTTGCTTGGGTTGTCTACTGGATGCAAAACAATCTATCTACGGCTGCTAAACCTAACGGAAAGGAATTGACTCGATAGAGCGTCGCACTCTATGCCTACGTATTCTCAAGAGAAAAAGTCAGAGTCAACGTAGTTCGGGACTACGGGGAAAATTGGCTCGCCAAGACCTCGCGTCTTGTGCCTACGTACTTCCACTGGATGGAAGATCAGAGCTTTACGTAGTTCAGACTAACTACGGCTAAACAAACATTCTCACACAGCAGTGAGAAAAACAACTGGTTTCACAGGGTCGGGAACCTATGGTCAAAGCTACGGCTCGGTCTCAAATGCACTCGGGCAAGAGAGAAAAAGGGTATCAATTAGTCGTCAGCGGGAAAGTCTCGATCGCACAGCCGCGAGAGATCAAAAGTTAGTCGTTAGTGTGCTCGCTAGGATATCGCATCCTATGCCTACATATCTTCGTCTGGTACGAAGAATCAGAGCAGCTGTAGTTCGGCTACTACGGGACCACAGCTCAAATCTCGTTTTATTAATCTCTGAAAAAATGATTACAATGGGTGCACACTGCAAATAAATCTCCTAGGAAACACTATCCTATTCTATCCTGAAAAAATCGAATGAAAATAGCCCCCTAACAAATGGGCTTCTAAGCTATCCTAAAAGTCGGAAAATAATCTCTGTGAAAGAACCTAAAAGAAAATGAACTCTAAAAATATTAAATCGACACTTTAATATTTTTTTTCCTTTTTCAAAATATTTTTCTCTATTTCTTCTCTATTTTTCTCTTTCAATATTTTCTCCTTTTCTTTTCTTATTTCTCTTTATTTTCAACAATATTTCTTTTCACTTCTTTTTTCTATTTTTCAAACATATTTCTTTTCACCTCTTTTTTCTATTTTTCAAACATATTTTCTTTTCACTTCTTTTTCACAATTTCTAAAAAAAAAGGAATAATAAAAATAGAAAATACAAAGAAAGGGGGCTGGGGGTGTAACTGGATTACAGGGGGAGTAAACAGAAAATAAAAATAAAACAAACTGATTGGGCCCAGCCCAATTCTCTTCAGAAAAAAACGCAGGGGGGGTGTGTGAGCAATCTGGGGGTGTTGCCAGAAACGCATTGGGCCCAAACCACTTCCTTCAGCCAAAAACGAAAGGGTGTATGTCAAAAAATGGAATTGGGCCTGAAGCCCAATCTCCCCTAACCCAACTTTCTCTTCACTCTCAGGGTCTGAAAACCCTAGAACTTTCTCTGCCGCCGCCGTTTTCCGTTTCTGAACCTTCCTCTCCTCGTCTCCGTCTTTCCCCTTTCAAACCATTCCAACTCCGTTCAACTCTTCGCTTCTTCAATATTCCCTAGCTTGTGCTGTTGAACTCTTCAATGAGGACAAACTTCTGAGACCTTTGCATGCGCGGATCTTGATGGGGGATGATCTATGGAGTTGCAGTTGGAGGATCTGAACAATCACTGATGAAGCTTCGTGTAATGTTCTGAGGACTACAGCGATGAACACCAATGGATCTTGGTGAAGATCCTGTGCTATTCTTGATGAACTGCGCATGAAGATGTGAACGAACACGATGGATGACCTAGAAGATGCTGACGAAGATCTGGAATTTTGTTCAACGGAGTTCTTGCCTGTTCATGTTACTGGAAATCTGGTGACGATGATCACGATGAACAATCTTGAAGATTCTGGAAACTCTTGATCTACGAAGAAAGCTTCGAATCTGGAAGTTTGAACGGTTGAATCTTGAAGCTTTGAACGGTTGAATCTTGACTTTAGGGCGTTTCTGGGTTTGAGGTGGCGTTTTAGGGTTTTTTATGGGAAATGTGATCCTGAAGATGATGAATGCGGGGATCAGGAAGGTTGTTTGTTGAACGGAGTTCTGGGATTCTTGACGAAGGATAATCGGAGATGGAGGTTGTTGAAGGTTGAATCTGGACTTTGGACGTTTCTGGTGATCAGAATCTGGATTTGGTGGTGGAGATGAGGGGAAGAAGATGAAGGTTCATCGTTTTTGATGAATTTCTGGAGAGGATGAGGGAGCTCTGAAGAAGGTATGGAGGTTTCTGGGTAGAAAGGGATTTTCTGGTGAGGGAGCGGTGAGGTTGAGGTGGTCGCCGGTGAGGTTGGGCGAGATGAGGAAGACGAAGATGAAGACGGGGGGAAGAAGATGCAGGTGGCGGTTTCTGGGAATGGTGGTGGCCGGAGTGATTCAGGCGCGGCGGCTGCATGGCCGCCGGCCATGCAACAGGGGAGCCCTCAGAGGGTGACGCGTGGCTGCGTCAGTGGAGGAGCTTGCTGCATGATTGCCACGTACTGGCTTGGCGTGGCGTGCTGAGATCGTGGCAGAGTGGAGGGAATGCATGGCGTGAGGTGGCATGCGTGGGATGAAACGCGTGGGGCCAGCCTCGTTACAACACGTGGCGAGCCTGGCATTTATAGCTGATAACTTCTGGAAGCTTCCAGAATGCGCTGGAGCTTGCTGGAATATGGTGGAAGCTGGTGGATGAATCTGGACGAATTCTGGACCTTTGCTGAATCATTTGGATTAATGCTGAATTTGGGCCTGCGAATTAATAAATGAAGCCCAACGAAAATCACTACAAAAACTCAGAAAAAGACTAAATGGAACAGATCAGCCCAATTACTAAACTAAACCCAATTAAACTAATTAAAAACTCTAATTAACTCCTAATTAATAATATTCTAAAATCTATATTAAATTCTGAAAAATACTATTATTTCTATTTAAACTCTATTTATTAATGAAAGGAAAAAATCTATCATTATTCTATTAAAAAAAAACTCATTTGTTTAATAAGAAAAAAAAACTATATTAAAAGATTAAAAAAAGCTATTAACTATTTAAAAAACTATTTAAAATCTACAAAATCTATATTAATATCTAAAATGATTAAATTCTATTAAAATTTCTAAAAACTATATTACTATATTATCTAAAAATATTAAAATCTATTAAAAAATCTATTAAACCCTAAAAATGAATTTAAAATCTATTTAAACCCTAAAAAACGCTAATAAAATCCAGAAAAATCACAATAATTCCCAGAGGGACAAAATGAGCACCGAACGACACAAAAATAATCGGTAAAAATAAACGGGCACCGAAATAACCCAAAAATCAATTCTACTGATCAAAAACACCTGAAACACGAGACGAGAGCTGTGATCCCTGATAAAATCAAAACAAATGAACAATGCAATGTATGCAATATGCAGATGCGAATGCGGTTATGCGTCGAGACATCGAGCCAAATGCGAGACCCGGTTGGTCAAATTTTGGGGTGCAACAACGAGAAGTTGCTGATGCACTTCTTTCAGGACAGTCTGTCTGGACCCTCCCTCGAATGGTACATGAGTCTGGAACCTACCAGTGTGCGCACGTGGAAGGAACTTGCTGAAGCATTCGTGCACCACTACCAATATAACAGTGACTTGGCTCCGAACTGAGTCCAACTACAGAATCTGTCTCAAAGGAACAATGAAGGGTTCAAGGAATACGCCCAGCGGTGGCGTGAATTGGCAACCAGGGTTCAGCCGCCGATGGTTGAACGCGAGCTTATTGAAATGTTCGTAGCCACCCTCCCAGGGGTTTATTATGAGAAGTTGGTCAGCAGTATGTCTGGAACCTTCTCAGATCTCATTATCACGGGTGAGCACATCGAAAACGGGATCAAACTGGGGAAAATTCAAGGTGATTCATCCTCAGCTGGAGGAGGCAAGAAACCTTATGGTGGCAAAAGACGGGAAGGAGAAACGAGCGCCGTGACCAACGCTCGAAGGAAGGGTAAAGGCCCTCACCAACAGGTGGCCAGCATAACTATCCCGGCAGTCCAACAGCCACAGCAGCAGCAGCAGCCAAATCAACAAGGGTACAGAAAGTATCAGAACTGGGCACCGCTGTCAAGCCGTCACCTCGAGACACCGCCCATGTCCTACGCTCAGCCATTACAGACTCTGCTCCAGCTACAGTTGATCCAGAAGAGGACCCTAGCTCCCTTGACAGGGGCACCTCCGCCAGGTTACGATGCGAATGCGACTTGCGAGTTTCACTCAGGGGCACCAGGCCACACAATAGAAAATTGCAAAGCCTTTAAGCATAAGGTGCAGGACATGGTGGACGCCAAGATCATCAATTTCTCAGATAATGTGCCAAACGTCACGAAGAATCCTATGCCGAATCATAGGGGAGGTGGAGTAAATGCCATTATTGAAGACGAGAGCTTGGATTTGTTGACTGACGTCAGAGATCTGAAGACACCGCTTAGCTTCGTTAAAGCTAAGCTGATGAAAAGGGGTTTCTTTCCAGGTTGTGGAGAGCTATGTATGGGTTGTGCGACTAGTCCTGATGGATGTGAACAGTTGATAGAGTGGATCCAAAGTCTGATGACCGAGGGAATCCTGCAATTTAGCCGAAGGGCCGAAAGCGGATCAGGAGAGGTAATGCTGAGGCAAGATGATGAGGTTGCCACCATCACCATCCCTCGCCGGACGATAACTATTTCTGCACCCAGGCCGCCCACGATTACCATCACCAAGGCTGGGCCGATACCGTTCGAAAGCACTAATGCCGTCCCATGGCATTATGGGGCAGAGGTCTACTGCAACGGACAGAAGTTAGAACTGGAACCATCAGGGTCATGTGCGGAGAACCTAGCGGGCGTTAGCGGAATTACTCGCAGCGGAAGAGTGTTTGCACCACCTGAGATCGTGGCGGACAAAGCGGACAGAGCTGATGCAACTGATAAAGGTAAAAGTAAAGTCGTTGAAGAGATCCCTCGTGGGGTAGAAAAAGACTTACTTGTTAAAGACGCCGAGGAGTTTATGAGATTGATTAAAAAGAGTGACTACAAGATCGTGGATCATCTCCATCAAACACCCTCAAAAATTTCCATCCTGAATTTGTTGTTGTGTTCTGAGGCACACCGCAACGCGCTGCTGAAGGTGTGGAATGCCACGTATGTACCGCAGGCAATATCGGTCAACCAGTTGGAAGGGGTCGTAGCCCACGTGAATGCTGGAAATGGGTTAGGGTTCACTGATCTGGAGCTGACGCCGGAGGGGAGGAACCACAATAGCGCTCTGCACATCTCGATAGAGTGTAGGGGAACGATTATGTCCCATGTGTTGGTGGACACAGGGTCGTCACTCAATGTTCTTCCGAAGAAAGCATTGATGAAGTTAGATACTCAAGGATTTATTTGCACACCCAGTGATCTGGTTGTGAAGGCGTTCGATGGAACCAAACGCCATGTTTTCGGGGAGGTGATGTTGCCAATTCAAGTCGGGCCGGAAACATTCGACGCGGTCTTTTACATTATGGACATCATGCCTGCCTACAACTGTCTCTTAGGCCGGCCGTGGATCCATTCTGCTGGAGCCGTGACCTCCACGTTGCACCAGAAATTCAAGTATGCTGTTGGAGGAAGCATTGTGACCGTATGTGGCGAGGAAGATATAATGGTGAGCCATTTGTCGTCCTTCAAATATGTTGAGATGGATGGGGAAATCCTCGAAACCCTATGTCAGGCGTTCGAAGCTGTTAAAATCAAGAACGTAGCTCCTGTAATCGCCGAGAAACCAGAGATGACTCTCTCTTCCTTCAAGGAAGCCCGGGCCGTTGTTCAAGCCGGATCTACCCCAGGCTGGGGGCGAATTCTAGAGATACCTAACAAGCAAGACAAGTTCGGGTTAGGATACTCTCTTGCGGCTGAAGCCTCCTCATCTAGCAGTGCGTCGCGAGGTAAAGGGCCGATCCAGTTTACCAGTGGCGGGGTGATGTTTGAAATTGTCAGCACAGTGTCTGAAGACAGCGGAGATAGCGACTGTGACCTGGACTCTTGGATCCAGCCAAGTAAACCAGGCGAGAGCCTCAACAACTGGTCCTTCAGGGATATCATCCAGATGACAAGCAAAGAGTAATGATTTACTTTTTCCAATCATTGTACAACCCTATGTCCTACCCGGGGCATAGTGGTTTTATTGTCAGGGCCTCGTTTGATTATGTACAGGAATTTTACCAATAAATCAAAAGGCATTTTTCTTCGTATTCAAATATTGTGATCTCTGTTATTCCTATTTTATGTTTGTTTTGAAAAACAATAAAATGGCAATGGGGTTTGTGCTAACCTGCATATTCTTGTCTTAAGCTTAACCCTTGTTATTGCAGGATCCACATAGCAGATGACATCGACTCTGGATCTTCTACGACTCACTTCGACTTCGATTGCCCGATCTATCAAGCCGAAGAAGAGATTGATGAAGACGAAGACCTTCCCGAAGAGTTGGCCCGCTTGTTGAAACAAGAAGAGAAAGTTATTCTGCCTCACGAAGAAGAGATCGAGATTGTGAATCTGGGTTCTGAAGAGCTTGTCAGGAACGTCAGGATAGGGGCCGCATTGCAGAGCGATGTCAAGCAGAGATTGGTCGAGATGCTAAGAGAGTATAGTGACGTCTTTGCTTGGTCATACGAAGATATGCCCGGACTTGATACTGACATTGTGGTCCACCACTTGCCGCTGCGAGAAGATTGTCCTCCCGTTAAGCAGAAGCTTAGGAGGACGCGACCAGATATGGCCGTTAAGATCAAAGAAGAAGTGCAGAAGCAGCTGGATGCCGGCTTCTTAGCGGTCACCACTTACCCTCCGTGGGTCGCCAACATAGTGCCTGTACCGAAGAAGGACGGTAAGGTGCGAATGTGCGTCGATGATCGGGATTTGAATAGGGCGAGCCCTAAAGATGATTTCCCGCTCCCTCATATTGATGTGTTGGTCGATAATACAGCTCAGTTCTCCGTGTTTTCCTTCATGGATGGCTTCTCCGGCTACAATCAGATCAAGATGGCGCCGGAGGACATGGAGAAGACTATGTTTATCACTCCTTGGGGAACATTTTGCTACAAGGTAATGCCTTTCGGTCTGAAGAACACAGGGGCCACTTACCAACGAGCAATGGTCACTTTGTTTCATGATATGATTCATCATGAGATTGAAGTCTATGTTGATGACATGATTGCGAAGTCCCAAACGGAGGAGGGGCATCTGGTCAATTTGCTGAAGCTTTTTGAGAGGCTTAGGAAGTTCAGGTTGAGGCTGAATCCTAACAAGTGTACTTTCGGAGTACGGTCTGAAAAACTACTGGGGTTTATCGTGAGCGAAAGAGGCATCGAGGTTGATCCTGTGAAGATAAAAGCGATACAAGAAATGCCAGCGCCAAAAACAGAAAAAGAAGTTCGTGGTTTCCTGGGCAGAATAAACTACATTGCAAGGTTTATTTCTCAGCTCACGGCCACGTGTGAACCGATGTTCAAACTGCTAAAGAAAGATCAAGCGATTATCTGGAACGAGGATTTCCAGAAGGCATTTGATAAGATAAAACAGTATCTACAGGAACCTCCGATCTTGATACCCCCAGTGGCTGGACGGCCCTTAATCATGTACTTGACAGTTCTTGAGAATAGTATGGGGTGTGTTCTCGGTCAACATGACGAGACGGGCAGAAAGGAGCATGCCATTTACTACTTGAGTAAAAAGTTCACAGACTGTGAATCGCGTTACTCGATGCTGGAGAAAACGTGTTGTGCACTAGCCTGGGCTGCCAAACATTTACGACAGTACATGCTCAATCACACCACCATGCTAATTTCGAAGATGGATCCTATCAAGTACGTCTTCGAGAAGCAAGCGCTTTCGGGCAGGATTGCCAGATGGCAAATGGTGTTGACGGAATATGACATTCAGTACGTTTCCCAGAAGGCCATCAAGGGAAGCGTATTATCTGAGTACCTTGTCGAACAGCCAATCGAAGATTACCAGCCGATGAAATTTGAATTCCCTGATGAGGATATTATGTTTCTCAAAGCGAAAGATTGTGATGAACCGTTGCCCGACGAGGGGCCAGATAGGAAATCCCAGTGGAAATTGATATTTAACGGGGCGATTAATTCTTACGGAAGTGGTATCGGGGCGATCATCACGACTCCCCATGGATCCCATATCCCGTTCACTGCGAGACTGACGTTTCTGGTCACCAATAATAAAGCGGAGTACGAAGCATGCATCATGGGTCTAGAAGAGGCAATTGATTTGAGAATCAAGAACCTAGATGTATATGGTGACTCGGCACTTGTGATTAACCAGATCAAAGGGGAGTGGGAGACTCGTCAATCGAATTTGGTGCCGTACATGAACTATGCCAGAAGGCTACTTCCGTTCTTTGATCGAGTGGAACTCCATCATGTGCCCAGGGCCAAAAATCAGATGGTTGATGCCTTAGCCACGTTGGCTTCGATGTATAAAGTCAATTTTTGGAATGAAGCTCCAAGAATTGTCCTTTCTCGTCTTGATAGACCTGCATTCTTCTTTGCGATCGAGGAAGCCTCCGATGGCAAGCCATGGTTCCATGATATCCAGACTTTCCTTATGACTAAGGAGTATCCTGCGGGAGCGTCAACCCAGGATAAGAAGACTCTGAGGAGGCTGTCTGGAAATTTCTATCTCAATCCTGATGGAGTTTTGTATAAAAGAAACCACGATCTCGTGCTACTCAGATGTGTAGATGAGAAAGAAGCGAGTTTGCTCATGGAAGAAGTCCATGAAGGCACATTTGGTACGCACACCGGCGGGCATGCTATGACAAGAAAGATCCTGAGAGCAGGGTACTACTGGCTGACGATGGAATCAGATTGCTTTAAATTCGCGAAGAGATGTCATAAATGCCAGATTTATGCTGATAAGATTCACGTGCCGTTGTGCCCGTTAAATGTCATGTCCTCCCTGTGGCCGTTCTCCATGTGGGGCATCGACATGATAGGCAAGATCGAGCCCATTGCATCTAACGGTCACCGCTTCATTCTAGTAGCTATCGACTACTTCACCAAGTGGGTGGAGGCAGCCTCATATGCTAATGTGACCAAGCAGGTGGTGGCTAAGTTCATAAAGAGGGACATCATCTGTCGTTACGGAATTCCCGAGCGGATCATTACGGATAATGGTTCGAATCTGAATAACAAGATGATGAAGGAGTTGTGCCAGAGTTTCAAGATTGAACACCACAACTCATCTCCTTACCGGCCGAAGATGAATGGCGCCGTTGAAACGGCCAATAAAAACATTAAGAAGATTGTTCAGAAGATGGTTGTGACCTACAAGGATTGACACGAGATGCTGCCATTCGCACTGCACGGTTATCGTACAATGGTACATACGTCAACCGGGGCAACTCCTTTCTCCTTGGTGTACGGTATGGAAGTTGTCCTACCGTTAGAAGTGGAGATCCCTTCTTTACGAGTTTTAGTTGACGTGAAACTCGATGAGGCAGAATGGGTTAAGAACCGACTAAACCAACTCATCCTGATGGACGAGAAGAGGTTAGCATCAATTGCATATGGTCGTCTGTACCAAAGCTAAATGAAGAAAGCTTATGATAAGAAGGTGCGTCCTAGAAGCTTTCAGACGGGTGATCTCGTCCTGAAGAAGATTCTTCCTCCACACTCCGATCACAGGGGCAAGTGGACTCCCAATTACGAAGGTCCGTACGTTGTCAACAAGGTCTTTTCGGGAGGAACCTTGTTGTTATCCACGATGGATGGCGAAGATTTTGCATCTCCGGTGAACGCGGACGCAGTTAAAAAATACTTTGCTTAAAAATGACCCGCTGGAAAGAAAAAGAATATCCAGGCAAAAAGGGGGCATCCCGGCGAACCATAAAAAAGGAAAAAGGTTCGGGCAAAAATTAGGGATATAAAAGAAAAGAATGTGCACCCGCAAAGTCGAAAACCTGGAAAGGCGACTTTGGCAAAAAAGGGTATCCCGGTGAATCGAAAACCCGAAAGGGCGATTCAGGCAAAAGTTAGGGATTTGAAAAAGCAAATGACTGCGTTCCGCGTGTGGACTCTATTTGTTTAGTGGTTTGGAAGACCTGAGGGCCGCTTATCTGAGTCAATCTCTTCTGAAGCCGAGGCCTCGGAGAAGTATCGAAGTCGAGTGGGTCATAGAGGGATCAACTCATGGTGTTCGTCTACGCCTCATTGCCGATATTTGTGCATATACTGATGTATATTTATGTTTTATTTTTGCGCAGCTTCCTCATTCCAAGAGCTTGCATCTGTTGTAAAACATTTTTGCCCATTCAGGGGTTCATTATCAATAAAATGTATACTATTCAGCAATTCTGTTTGTCTGTTTAGCATTTATCTGTTTTGTTTGCGAAAAGAACGCCGATGTTTTTGATAAAATGCGCGTACATAAACCTACTGGCCTAGGCCGCTGATTGTTGAAACAATGAATTACTTAAACATTGTCACAAGATGATAACCTTGAGAGGTCCCTTTGAGAAGGGTATCTTGTCTGTTTGTTTGTGTTGTTATAGGTGTAGCAGGCAGTACGCCGTATGCGTCCCCAAGCAGGATGATTCCTTCTTCTCCAGCAAGTTCAGCAGCGCCTCCCTGTGGAGTTTGAACATGAGATCGTAAGCATTGATATGTTTCCCCAAGCAGAGAAGATCCTCTCCCCAATCAGATACATCCTGAAGGACCGTCGCCTCCCTAGCTGAGTCATATACTGAAGTATGCAGCTTTCAATAGTTCAAGACTGAAGTCTCCGGGAAAATTGAAGTTTCCCACAGAGTCGTACTCTCCCCAGTAAGCAGGATGATTCCTTCTTCCCCAGCCGAGTCTGCAGTTCCCAAGAGAGCCGAGTCCTTGGGAGCCGTTTGGGCCATGATTGGTTTTCCCCAGTAGAATGTTGAATAGCTGATGCTGTATCTCCCCATCGGAGTCGTTATCTCTAGGAAGTTCTAGCTGCGAAGGCCGTGCAGTTTATTTCGACGATTGACATCGTTTCCCTCAGCAGTTGTGGTTTTGAATACCCAGTTGAGCGGGTTCAGGTTCTCGTAGAGTTTTTATTCCCTTGCGGCAGTTGACTGAAGTTCGTTTCCCCAGGGGGACTCCGATTGAGATCGGCGTGACTTCTTCTCCTCGGCAGGATGATTCCTTCCCCCACCCGAGTGGCTCCTTCTCCTTGACAGGAGGATTCTCCCTTCAACATTTATTTTGTTGATGGGGTCGCAGCATTTTGCATGATTGCATAGCATTTACCCTAAACGCGTAGCATTTCCACCGTGTGGAGCATTGCGCCATTGTTAAACATATGCATATGGAACATGAGCTAGGTCGTTACCGTTCTTGTTTTGCAGGTGTTCCCCGGCATGGTGTTTGCTCAGGATGATTCCTGAAATCCCCAGCAAAGCCGTTTGCCCAGGATGATTCCTAAAGTCTCCCGCAGGGTGGTTTGTTTAAGATGATTCTTAAGATCCCCAGTGAAGTCGCCAGAGAGGGTTGCTCAGGTTGATTCCCGGAGCCCCCGGCAGAGTGTTTGCTCAGGATGATTCCTGAAATCTCCAGCAAAGTTATTGGTTCAGGATGATTCTTGAAGTCCCCGATGGGTTCATTTGTCCAAGATGATTCTTGAAGTCCTCAACAGAGTTGACTCACCCAGAATGATTTCTGGATCCCCGAAGCAGAGTTACTTGATAGTTCTCTATAATCCCTAGTGGAGATGTGTCATCCCCAGCAGGTTGCTGAACAGAGAAGTTGAAACTTCCCTTGAAAGACTTGATGGTGGAAGTCCAACCGTATTAACGAAGCAGCTCTCTCAGCCGATGCGGAGTGCCCGATGGTAGAAGTTTGGATATCCCCAATTGGCTCATGATAGACAGAGAATTCTATTCCCGACTTGGTAATGAAGTCCGGCCGATGCCCAAAAATTTCTTTGAATGCCCGATGGCATGATTAACGTGATTGTTGACCTGATGGGTCCCGAGGAACCTTGATGCCTGACGGCATGATCGAACATGTATCACCGGTTACCGTGTGACCAATCCCCCAGCTAGTTGTCGTGCAACTATTATTTCAGTTTCCGAAGATTTGTCCCCATCAGAGTACTGTATACTTGTGCAGTTGGCAAATTTCTGGGTTTGTTGGTATTCAACCGTCTTTCACCTTGATTGTTTGAGAGCCGTTCGCTTTTCACCCAGTCAGGTCCAAGCCGTTTGAATAGGGGCAGCTGTTGCACCCCAAAATTTGCCCAACTTTTCTTTACCTAGCTTATGTTTCATTTCATTCACATTAGCATTATCATTTGCATTTCATTGACATGTGTGCAGGAGATCAAGAGGTATGATTACCAATCAAGGGCTACTCAAGAGTTTGAAGCTATATAAGAAGGTTATTCAAGTGGTCAAGAGTGGATATCCTTGTCAAAGAAATTAAAAGATCCCCAGAGAGACTGGTTGAAACCAAGAGTGTGTGCCTCCCAACTTGAGAGTTGTGGGAAGTCCTCAGATGATTCTGAAGCAATGGAGTTAGAATTGAGGTCTTGAGAGAGCTCATGAGAAGTGTTGGGGATCACTTTGGGGCCTAGACAGGTCATTGTGCAAGATTAAGAAGGCTCATCCATGAGTGGTGCAGCTAGGGTTTGACTGGGTCAACCCTAAGTCAACTGATGATTTGAGGGAGGTTGAGGCCTAACCCAAGAGCCATGTGATCATGGATTTGTAGAACTCAATTTATGACTTTGACAAGTTACAGGTCATCTGAGGTATGTAAATTTGGGGGCTTGAAAGTTGTCCAACTTGCATGAAACTTTTGCCCTAGAAGGATGATTCCTATGAACTTTTGGTTAACATGAATGTTGTTCCTTATCTTCTTAGCTTTCTAGAGAGTACTAGAAGTACTTGATAGGATTTGTAGAACTCAAGTTATGGCTTTGACAAGTCAAGGGTATTTTGGTCATTTGGAGATTACAGGTCATTTCAATCATAAGGCCATAACTCCTATTTCCAAGCTTCAAATGGGAAAATGTTCAACATCAAACTTGTTCAAAATGGTGTTTTAAGGCTATTCGAGAGGTCATGAGATGTTGGAAGTGCTTGTATCTCAAAGTTGCAAAAATGACCTAAAATAAGGGTATAAGTTAAATGAACCAAAGTTGGAAATTGATATTTTTGATCTACATGTCCAAACCAAGGCATGTAATATATCATTTTGACTCTAAAAAACATTTTAAGAACATTGGTTTTGCCACATTTTTGAATTGAAGTTTAATTTGTGGACTTGCTTTGAAAAGTAGTTACTTACATCATAAGTAACATTTGCAAAACCTAGAATCAAGGCATAACCAAGGTCCCTTGCAAGCCAAACACTTCCAAAATGTCATGAGGGGAGAAATTGGAAGGAATTGAGAATGATTTCAAGCTGTTAGCAGAACTATGCATACCATGGCATGTAAGTGAACTTCTCATGTCATGAGAGATTGAATTTCTCATTAGAAGGATCTAGAGGTTTCTAGATCATCCACACAGGTTTTATATATGATAATGAGTTGATCCAAGGCCAAGGTTGGTGATGATTGAGAGAGAAAACTAAGATTGCACTTTAAGATTTCACATTGCAAATCAAGATCGGTTACAAGGTTTGAAGCCATTTCAGTCCAAGAAATTGATCTCAATAGCTTTCTCTGAGGTTGGTGATCAATTCTAGATCAAATTCAAGGCACTGTGGTGGAAGAATCGTGAAGTAGCCATTGGAGTTGGAAGCTTGCAACTCAGAATCGGATTTGATAATTCAAGAAGATTCAACTCTTTTCTTTGCATACAGAAGATTGATTGTGATTCAGTGAAGGATTCTGCAAGTTCTTGAAGGCTGATTCGAGGATTCAACCACTCTGTTTGCTCAATTTTACCAGGTATGCAACTCTTGTTCCATGGCTAAAATTAGGTAGAATTAAGATGAATTGTTATGGTAGATGCATAGTGGAATGGTGTAGGAAGATTTCTGGATCATAAATTTGAGAATTAGTGACCAATTAGGGATGTTGCCATTTTCGATTGAGAGTTGGTTCTTGTGAATCTTGAGGTTTCAGAGAGAATTAAGGGCATGAATGAATTCGTGAGGAAATTTGGGACATGTTTCATTAAGGGATCGTGGCCAATGGTGGACTCTATGGCAAACTAGGGTTGTGAGAAGATGATCGGAGAAAGTCATCGGCGGTGGTTTTGGGCGCGCAGGTGACCTGAGTTGCAGAGATTTGAAACGAGGAGGATGACTTGATAGCCATTAGATCATAGGTGGACTTTGACTAGGAACCTCATCCAACGGCCACGCGTGCGTCTCATTTTGTGAAGAGGTCTGAACTAATTGAAACGATGCGTTTCATTAATCAGTGGTTTTTGGGCTTAAGGATCCAAGCGCTACTCACACCCCCTGATGGCCCAATTGCTTTAATGAACTGATTTTCATTACTATCTGCACCGTGTGTTTATCATTTTAGTGTGATTTTCTTTATTTTTTCATTTTATTCATGGTTCTTGATAAAATCATAAAAAATGGAAAAATAATTCAATTGATCCCATTCTTTTTGCATTGGATTCATGATTGAATCTAGTATTTTTTAGATAAAAAATATTTTTATTTCATGCATTTTCTGATTTTATGGGAATTTTTACATTTTAATTGATGTTAAAATAGTCATGCTTGATGCTTGATGTTGTGGAATTTTTTGTGATTAATGGGTGATGATTCTTGCCCTGATTTTTTGTGTGTGGCTAGCATAGATATGCATGATCCCCATAGATTTTTCTCACATTTTTGTGATGAGCATACGTGGTAGTTTAGGTTGAAACCTTTAGAAGCTCCATTTTTAGGGTTTATGGTTGATACATTTGGATTTAGGACTTAATTTTAGGACTTAATAGATGATTTAGTCCCTGGTTTTTGTATGAGGCATTCTTAATTGAATTAAGGTCCCTTAGGAATTTTTGTAGAAATTTATAATATAGTTTACTATGTTTGATTGATTTTAGTTTAGGTGCTAGTTTTAGATGATTCTAATGCACTAACTCAACTAGATTAACATCTTTAGTTCCCTTAGATTAGGGTTTTGCTTTACTTGTTCTTGGGTGATGTTGGAGACAAGTTGAAGATGCATTGGATTGCTTGAAGAGGCTTGGATTTGAAAATCTTCCCTTCTTTTGATGTGGTTTTGATTAGGTATTAAGATTAGGATTTTGCAGGCAGAGCTTCTAGATAGATCCTCTTCCTTCATAAACATGGAATATGTTGATCAATTACATTCTTCCCTATGATGTAAGGTCCCTTGTAAAGGCCTCATCCCTCCTTTGGTAGGATGTGTGGCCCTTTGCAAATTGGTAGAACCTTTGAGGGTCCTTTTCTCTGATGATAGGATGCTTAGTGGTGACCTTTGGTCTTCACTCTGCTACCAATCATCCCAACTTTGCTCTTGATAGATGCATCTTTCTCCCTTGTTAGAGGATGGAGTTCCTTGCTTGAAGAAGATTGAAGGATGGAGTTGATACTTCTTTGTGTTTGAAGACTATTCTGAGAGGCTGAAGCTTGTAGATGGAGAAGGCCAAATTGATACTTGTGAGGAAGATCAAATTGAGATTGACTGGAGAGCTGAGGCTTGAAGAATAAAAGATAAGTTGATACTTATGTTGATGCCCTGAGTCCCTGAAAGAACAAGTTGATATTTGTAGTCAAGAGTGAAGCCTGAAGGTGGAATTGACTGGAGAGCTGAAGCTTGGAGAAGAAAGAATAAGTTGGTACTTATGTTTAGTGTATTGAAAACTTGGAGAAGCAAGTTGATACTTGCTATTGAAGATGCTAGCCTTGAAGGGTAGGTGAGGTCTGAAGACTGAATTACTGAGGAGGAGAAGCTTGAAGCTGTGGAAGCTGTTGATCTGTTTTCTTTTCAGTATTGCTGTGACTTGTTTGATTTGCTTGATGCATTAGAATAAGTTCATATTTAGACTGATGTAAGCTAGGAGCATGATTGCACTAGAGGTTGAGTTGCTCCCTCTGCTTGTATTTTTACTGTATGGCTTTACTTGCGGGTATTCGGTAGAGCCCAACTCCCTTGCCTATGTGGTTTGTGTTTGCTTAATAGCCTGTTTTATCCTCTGTATGATTGCAGTTGCTCATTATTGTCTTGCTTGATAGCATGTTATTTCTCCTGTATGATTGCGGTTATTCATGTCTGGCTTGAGGTTGAGATGAGCTTGTGGAGGCTGATGCCCCACACACATTTCCTCCCTCACTTGCATTGCATGCATTTTATAGTCGTTTACTGTTTACTGTTTAAGCTGATGCTTTATCAGTTTCTGCGTATCATTGACATGATCCCCTAGGAATCTCACTTCCTTTGATAGGGAAGTGATGATTAGAACTTTAGGTTGAAACCTATGCATGATAACTTCTAGGAGTTCCCTGTTTCAAACTTCAACCATAGGATGAATCCTTGGCATGACAACATTAGGACTTGACAGTCTCCCTTTAGTTGAACCTGTTCTCTCTTCTCATCTCAAAACAAATTAAAATACAGTAATAAAGGTTAACTGACGTCGTACGTCACGAGCCTTAAGCTATCTGAGAAAGGGTTGTTGGAGAGTTTCTTTTCAACAGTCTGGATATTTAGTATGGCACCCTTTGGGGTGACATGCGACACATTCACTCTCAGGTCATAGTCTCTAGTGCGATACTAGTTGCAAACAAACATAAAAAACAGTTCTTCCGTAAAAGACAGAAAATAAACTTCAAACCTTTTTGCCCCGTGGGCCCATAATTCAAAGGAAGCTTTTTCTGAAGAAAAGAGTGTCGTTAACTCCCAGTTCTACCGCAAACGGTAACGCTTAAGTCTCTAAGGGTCGAGCTGCGTACATCCAACTGCTGGAACTGTTTGTTAACCCTACTCGATAAAACAGATGAATCTGAATTCCCGTAATCCGTATTATCCCGAACTACGTAAGCTCTAATCTCTCATACCTGTTGAGGGTACGTAGGCACAATACTGATGTATTGGCGAGCCACCTTCCCCGTAACCCGTAGTTAGTCGAACTACGTTGACTCTGATTTCTCATTCTCTGATGAGAATACGTAGGCATAAAGCGCGACGCTTTGCCGAGTCATTTTATTTTCTTTTTTTTTTCTTTCAGACCATCCTTGATAGGTAGATAGATAAAACCAACTCGTCCAGTAAACACAACAAGCGTGGATCCCATCGAGTACGATGGACGTGAGGGGTGTTAATACCTTCCCCTTGCGTAACCGACTCCCGAACCCAGACAATGGTTGCGACGACCTTGTCTTATACCTTTTCGTCAAGTTTTTCCGATCGTTTCCTTTCCCGTTCTGAGGGATAAATAACGAAAGGTGGCGACTCTTCTGTTTTGCCGGCACCTTATTTTCGCGGAAGCGACACTTGTGACCAAAATCACTAGTTAGGATATGAATTTAATTTATAATATCGACATTGAATTGAGCGTAGCTCGTAGGAGTCAGGAAACATCATCTCGTCGAGTATGCTTTGAAAAGAAATCTTACTTCAATTAGGTCTTTTAAATGTTGTATCGTGGCTTGGTTCACGGTGTAAGAAACAAAGGATAAAGGCTCAAAATTATTTGTACCCACTCATTCTTCGTGATGTTCTCCAATCCTAACTCAATTAACCGGATACGAGCACTCATATCTCAACTGGATTTGATATGGTCGAGAACTTATTAAGGCTTTGGACATGGCAGTCACTCACCTATTTTCTTTTGTGTGATTGGTCACACGACTTTGTTCTTTACTGGGAGTTCTTTATGGTACCCTCGTTTTTCTTTTATTCCCTAACTTTTGCCTAGACGGCGTCTTTTTTGATTTGACATTGGAGTCTAGCGAGATGCCCTAGTTTTTCCTAAGTCTCCTTCATAGGTTTTGACTTAGCGGGCTCTTATATTTTTTTGAACAAGTCGTATGACTCTTTTGAAGGGTTGTGACTGCCCCACCCTTTAAGCATTCGAGGGATAGTCATTGCATTTTTGACTTCCTAAGATGCTAAAGATAGATTCTCGAAGGTTCGCTCCTCCTTTTTGAAAGTCTAAGCGCTCGATCAACTTAACTGAAAAACTACCCTGCCCCGGGTTAAAATTGGGGTTTTTATTTAGAAAAGAAGAAACTCTTACTTCAAGGCTCAAAAGGGGGTAAAGAGGGGTTATCATCCTTATATCTCCAGTGTTTGGGATTTGAAACAATGCTTTACATCATCAACAGGTTTTAATAGAAAGCATACGACAAGAGATCTGACGTTTTTGGTTCATCATCCTCCCCCCAATTCTCTATCAAAGCAAGAGATTGGGTAAAGTTGGCATTATAGTTTATGAAAAATAATTTTGTGAGTGAATACGAATGGATATATTCAAGACAAACATATGCATCGCATTAATTAAACGAAATAATAAGTTCGTACATGCTAACTATGCTTAATCAAAGAAACATAATATAAATAAACAAAATGAACTGTCAAAAGGAGTTTATGAAGTCTTCGTATTCAAGACCGGCATGGTGATAGTGGTTTCCTCTGATGGAGCCTCACTGGAATGGGGAATATGAATATGATCACTACGAGTCATCTTGCTCGCCCCAGCTACATCTGTCACTGCTTCATTATCAGTCTTCGAGTCTTCCTTCGGAATAACCTTCCCAGATGCTTTGTCGATCATGGTCATATCATCTAGAGGATCACTGAGATGCAGTAGATTAGGCTTCTGGACCATTACCGACTTCATATGATTCGCTGTAGGAGTAGACATGTTGAAAATAGGCTTTGCAGAGCTTGATCTTGGCAAATGGAAACCCTGAGAGGAGTCCTGATCTTCGGCTAAGGATCATCAAAAGACATAATCTTCTTTTCCAACAAGTCTCTGACAATGTTCTTAAGAGCGTAGCAGTCTTCCAAATCGTGGCCCGGCGCACCCTCATGAAATAAACAATGAGCGGCGGCATTGTAACCGACAGGCAAAGGATTACGAGGTGGACCCAAAGCTCTCGTAGTAATCAGACCTCGTTGCACTAATGAGGGGTACAACTCAGAAAATGTTATCGGAATCGGAGGACAAGGTTTATACTGTCTCCTATTCAGATCATTCTGGCAAGGTGTATGATTTCTCGGTTGTTGATTGGCAGGAGCGTTGGGCGCTCGTTGATAGTTGACAAGAGTTTGTGCAGGCTGATAACCAGGAAGTGGTTGATACACCAGATGCTGATAGACCGGAGCCGGTTGCACAGGCTGGTAGGTAGGAAACTGCCGATTGAAGGAAGGTGCAACAACAACTACATAGGGTTGTTGAGCATACTGAACCGGATAACCTTGAACATAATTCTGCTGAGGTTGCCAAGGTTGACGAGCAGCCATTTTACGGTTATAACTGCTTGAGAGACTCCTCAGGTGTGTAGCTCTTTTATGATGGTCAAAGCTCGGAGTTTTGATCTCTGGAGGACCAACTTGAGGAAATCGTTGAAGACCAAAAGGAGGTACATTCACAACAGTAGCAGCTGGTTGAGGACCCACAACAATATTGGTAATCTCATAAACAACAATAGGCTAACTATCTATCTTTGCATTAAGAGCTTGCAGCATCTCCATAGTCTGCCCCACACTTCCTTGAAGATCTTTGAGTTCATGGCTGACACAATCGATCTCTTGAATATGCTCTTCCATCCTTTTTCGAGCTTGGGCTCTAGTGTTGTACTGATGCAGAGGACCCAGGGTGATGGAACTGGAAGGCGGGAGAACCGAGAATGAGAAACCGGGAGACAAATGCAATGCAAAAGTATGATGCTAAAATGCAAGATGCAGATGAAAGACTTCATGGAATTCAGGTATTTACGAATTTCGCAGGATACCAAAAGAAACTTTTATTTATTAATTTTGAAACTGGATTACAAATAAATATTCTTAAAAGAAAGTCTTAACAAAATAACTAAATAAAAGCTAATAAGACCCTAAGGAAGCTTTGTATTCTGCTCCTTGATCTGCTCTTCTAGCTGGGCCTTTTCGAGGATGAGCATTGTCTTCAAAAGGTAGATTGAAAGTCGAAGGAAAATAAATCCTCCATTAAAACCAAGCAAGGGTACGTTGGAAAAGCCTCCACAACTGTTGGTGATCATATTGCCCTTGATGTCGGATAACTTTAAACATATGGCTCTAGCAATGTCTTGCTCTTTAGGGTCCTTCTCCAAGAAGGGGAGAGGAGATTCGTCCAAAGTAGGTAACCCCTCCAATTGAGAGTACTCTTCTAGGGTAGGCAAGAGCTGATAATCTGGATCCTAGAACTGTAATAAAGTAGAAAGAAGTCCTTCGTCTACTTGAAGTTTCAACAAAGATAAGAGCCTTACATACTTGTTTTTGAATCCTTCTTGATCTTGAACCAAAGCTCCTAACTTCCTTAGGTCTTCCAACATTAAGACTCTTAAAAGAATATTTCAAAGTATTTTTCCTACTGTAATCCATGGTATCCCTGTAATGTTCATAAATAAAGTTTGAATTCCATGAAATGTAATGCAATGTGATGCTTTATGGATGCAATGCACATATACAAAGTCCTAGGTTAGAGGAACAATGAATGGAGTCAAGGTCTACCCATCCCCATAGGTATGTACTAAGGTTAGTTGTACCTGCAGAAAAAGGGTTCTAAAAGGGTGCGCAAAGTCATCAGTCCATCTTTTGGATATTATCAATTTCCCAATTAACTCGGTGGTTAGTAATATTCTCAAGAGAACCTCTTTTGAGTGTAGTATCGCGTAGCAACTATTTCGGGAGTACTCCCTCATAGTCCTCGCACTACGTCCTAGATAAGACCAAAGTGGGGTTAGGTAACTACGGTCCCTAGTATCACTGCTCCAATTGAAAATAGTAAGTGTTTTCACGATTACTCGTCCAACATAACTATTTTTCAAAAGGGCCTCAACTAGCGGTGATTCTCAAGTCAGCTTGGTCGGGATTCAACTCCCTATAAGCCTCGTCGAATATATCACCTTCATATAATAATGTCACTCAAGTCCGGGTGTAGGACTTATCTCACAACAAAATAGATACCCCAAGCAAGGTACAATAGATATTATATATACAAGAAAACAAGCAAATAATGAAGCAAATAGCAGGAAATAAACAAAGTAGGGGTAACCCTTAAAAGTTAGGACTCCCCAGTGAAGTCGCCATTTTCTGTTGCGGTGAGAATAGGATATCAAATTATTAATTAATTTGAATCGTAAATCTTTAATTCACAACCGACTTTGATTTATCCGAAGGAAAAGGTCAAAAGAAGGAAAACCTAATTTTTGCATCGTAAACAATGCGGGGAGAGCTCTAGGTAAGGGGTTAGTTAAGCTTAGGGAAGGTACTAGCACCCTAAACTTCTGTAGTACTCTACAGGAACCTTTTGTTTAAAGTTTAATATTTGCTTTATTATTTGCTTGAGGGTATATGCTAAGGGTTAAGAGTGACTGAAATACCTAAGGGTTAGTCCTAAGTTTACTCGCCAAGACTCGCATCTTGTGCCTACGTATTCGAGGTAGGGGATGGAATCAGAGTAATCGTAGTTCCCCTCGAAAGAGAGGAAGAGAAACTTCTTGACGGTGGTCAAGGCTTCAAGGGGAATAAGCTTTCATATGGAAGCACTTACGTGGAGTGCGGCGACTCCTATTTCTATGTTGCAATTGAATTGAATTAAAAAAGGGTAAAATAGGTATTCCACGGCGGGAAACCTAATATGGAGTACGGAGACTCCTTATCCTAATGCTAGGGTGAAGGGTAAACTCGTCCACGGTGGGACACCTGGACAAATTAGGGTTTTGAAATATTCAAATGTTAAGGCTATTGACTCGGCGGTCAAACTGTTCGACCTAATCCTTCGGAGGGTTTTAACGGTAAAATTTCATGCAAAGATAATTAAAGCGGCAGTATGGAAAATATGGAAAAGTGCGAAAACAGTAAAGGACATGCACAACGACGCTATACTCGCACAAATTACAACCATGGAAAATGAAAAAATAATGACGGAATAAAAGTGACGATGTCTTCGCGTAAATTACAACCATAAAATGAAATATGAAAAATGAAGTATTATAACGGTACAACTGAGAAAGCAATGAATGGACCGACATAAAAATTATACGAAAATAACTGGCAAGGTTCAATGTGAAATTGAAACTGCATCGTTAGACGATTTTAGGAAAGGGATTTAAAACTAAATGAGGAATTTACAAAAGAAAGAGTTTGAATTTAAAATGTTAATTTTTAATTTTGCCTAATTTTAATGGATTAATAAAAATATTATTTTTAAAAAAAAAGGTTTTTTCAATTGAGGAATGTTGAATTTTAAAGAAATGTTCTAATCAACTTTTAAAAAAGGTTTCTAGTTAACTTTAAGAAAATGTTTTAAAAAAAAGGGTTTTAATTTTAACAAAGGGTTTTGATTTTTGAAGAACAAAGGCTTTCATCTTCAAAAAGGAGTTTTAGTTCAAGAAAGGTTTTAATTTTAAAAAAAGGTTTTAACTTAAGAAAGGTTTTAATTTAACCTAATTAAAGTAAATTGTAAAATAAAAATAATAAAAAAGATTTTAACTTTATGAAAGGTTTAGATTTAAGAAAGGTTTTAATTTAATCTAATTAAACTAAATTACAATATTATAAAAAAAATAAGGGATAAGGTTTGACCAATTCTTTCCCTTCCACACACGGCGCCGCTAGCCTCCCTTGTTGTCTTCTTTGAAGCTTTTGCTTTTTTTCCGCCGCCATTCTTGCTCTTCCCGGTAGGATTCTGAAAACACAAAGTGAAATAAAAAATAGGTTAGTATCAAAATTGTTCACCTTTTTCGTGAGATTTGACGCGATTTGAGTTGGTTCTTTTTCGCATTCTTTTTCTTATTTTTCTACTGATTGAACTTCCCTTTTTCTTCCCCCTTCTGGATTTTCTTTTTTTCCTCCTCTGAACTGATGGTGAGTCTGATGTTTATTTAATACTTGTTTGTTGGGCCTGCGCATACTGGTTGTTGCAATTTTCATGGCTAATTTGTTGACTTCTTTGACCTTGTTTTGCTGAAATTTTGGGAAAATGGTTGTTGTTGTTGTTGAACTGGATTTGGATATCCATGGATTTGCCGTTGTTGTGGTTGCTGAAATGGATTTGGATATCCATGGATTTTCACTTTGGATTTGGATGCGGAGACAAACTTAGACAAAATAGGAATTTTAGAGCTTAGGAATTAATTTTGTAATTGTTCTTATCCTTGTAATAATAAAAAATAGAATTTAAATAAATAAATTCAATTCTTTCTTAATACTCTGAATTTATTTTTCCGATCAAATTTCTCCGCGTAAACTCATCCGATTAAACTCAAATAACTAAATTTATTTAATTAAATTTATTCGATTAAGCTCCTCCGACTAAATTCGTCCAGATAAATTTGTCTGATTATATTCATCCAATTAAAATCATCTGCTTAAATCCATACAAATAAATTCAATTGATTCAATTTACCCGAATAAATCTGTCCGATTAAATTCATCCAAATAAATTCACCTGACTAATTTCATCTGGCTAAAACTCGTCTGATTAAATTCAAATGACTAACTTCTTCTGATTAGACTCATTCAAATAAATCAAATTGATTAAATCTAACTTGTTCGATTAAATTCAAATGGCTAAACTCTTCTGATTTAAGCTCATCCAAAATAAATCAAATTGATTAAATTCCTCCAATGAGATTTATTCAATTAAACTGTGACGTTCCAGCTCCTAACTCGGCAATCAATCATTTTGCCTGATTTAAATCTGACATAACTGAGTTCAGACGAATCATCCTGCAAATTAGTTCGTGCCTGATATTAACTGTGAATATGGCCTTGAACAGATAAGCAGAGAAATTCAGTTAAGCGGCCAAACGAACTGCTTTCCGCATCGAAAATTCAAATCACCTCTTGAATATTTTAACCCGGTAACCTGAATCATCTTGACTAATATTCATGACCAAACAACAGATGTTCATTATAGATTCCACACGAACCGAAAGTCCACTGTTTCTTTAAAATCACACGTTGATTGGCAGAAAGCAGGAAAATGTGTGTCTGTTCAATAAATTCCTCAAAGCAAGTCTGCGCACCGATTTAACCATGAATCCATTTATCGCAACGCACTCATCCCCACATAGTTTATGAATCCTCAGGCATTTCTGAAATCCGTCTGACGACTAAATCCCTGCTCTGGAATCAGATGTACCATGTCACAAGAAACCTGACGTCGAAACCGTCATAAAATTCAACTCATCCTCAACTAAGCCACGTGATCAGATATGGGAACCCTAATTGTTCGAGAGATTCCTGATGACACTCTGCTTCATCAATCGTCAGCAAACTGCAAATTAATGACCATTTTGCCCTTCACCACTTAAGTTGTGCACAGTGTGATTTTTCCTGCAAAATCAATGGACTGAGCAAATTGGTTAGCGGTTAGTGATAAATGCAATGCAAAATGAGGTAAAAATGCAAAATGAAACGACCAATCTAAGGGTAAATTTTGGGGTATTATAATAGGCAAATTTACAACAGATGCAACTCCTGAAAAGAGAAAGTTGCGCAAATAGTACAGAAATGCAAGAAACTATACAAAATATCGGCAATGTGGTAGAGACAACCACCATTTGTTGATTCGTCTATGACTCGCATGACTTCGATGCTTCCCCAACGCTCCGTCCTCTAAAAAAACTGACTTGATTGGTTGACCCTCGGGTCCTCCCAGAATCCACTATGCTCGAAAGATCCATACGCAGACCGCAACCATTTGCTTTTCAAATCCCTAACTTTTTCCTGAATCGCCCTTGCGGGTTTTTGATTCACCGAGATACCCATTTTTGCCAAAGTCGCCTTTTCAGGTTTTCAACTTTGCGGGTTTACATTCTTTTTTCCTTTTATCCCTAATTTTTGCCCAAACCCATTCTTTTTACGGTTGGCCGGGATACCCCATTTTTTCCTGGATTTTCTTTTTCTTTCCAGCGGGTCTATTTTAAGCAAAGTATTTTTTAACCGCGTCTGCATTCACAGGGGACGTGAAATCTTCGCCATCCATGGTAGAGAGTAGTAAGGCTCCTCCGGAGAAAACTTTCCTTACGATGTGTGGACATTCGTAGTTGGGAGTCCATTTGCCCCTGTGATCTGTCTGTGGAGGGAAAATCCGCTTCAACATAAGTCACCTGCCTGAAAGCTCCGCGGGAACACCATATGATCAAAAGCTTTCTTCATCCTGCATGATACAGATGACCATATGCAATGGACGTCAACCTCTTCTCGTCCATCAAGCTGAGTTGATTCAATTTGTTTCTCACCCATTCTGCCTCATCAAGTTGGACGTCAACTAGAACTCTCAAAGAAGGAATCTCGACTTCCAATGGCAGGACAACTTCCATACCATACACTAGCGAGAAAGGAGTTGCCCCAGTTGAAGTACGTATCAAAGTACGATATCCGTGTACTGCAAATGGCAACATCTCGTGCTAATCTTTATAGGTCACAACCATCTTCTGCACAATCTTCTTTATGTTCTTGTTGGCCGCCTCAACAGCGCCATTCATCTTCAGACGATAAGGAGAAAAATTGTGATGCTCAATTTTGAAACTCTGGCACAGTTCCTTCATCATCTTGTTATTCAAATTTGAACCATTATCAGTAATGATTCGTTCGGGCACTCCGTAATGACAAATGATGTCCTTCTTGATGAATTGAGCCACGACTTGTCTGGTGACATTGGCGAAAGAAGCTGCTTCGACCCAATTAGTGAAATAATCAATTGCCACTAAGTTGAATCGGTGTCCATTGGATGCGGTCGACTCAATCTTACTGATTATATCAATGCCCCACATGGAAAAGGGCCAAGGAGACGCCATGACATTTAGAGGATTTTGCGGCACATGAATCTTATCGGCATAAATCTGGCATTTATGGCATTTCTTGGTGTATTTGAAACAATCAGACTCCGTGGTCAACCAGTAGTAGCCCACCCTCAACAGTTTCCGAGACATTGCATGTCCGCCTGCATGCGTACCAAAAGCACCCTCGTGGACCTCTTCCATAAGCAAACCTGCTTCTTTTTCGTCCACGCATCTCAACAGAACTAAGTTGAAGTTTCTTCGGTAGAGTACATCATCCTTGTTCAGATAGGAGTTTCCAGACAGTCTTCTCAAGGTCTTCTTATCCCGACTTAATGCCCCAGGTGGATATTCCTGATTCTTGAGAAAGTTTCAGATATCATAATACCATGGCTTCCCATCTAAAGCTTCCTCTATTGCAAATACGAACGCTGGCCTATCGAGGCGAGAGATGACAATTCTCGGAGCGTCATTCTAATAATTCACCTTTTATGTCGAGGATAAGGTAGCCAAGGCATCCGCCATCTGATTCTCCGCTCTTGGCACATGATGAAACTCTAGCCTGTCAAAGAAAGGCAGCAACCTCCTTGCATAGTTCATGTAGGGGATAAAGTTAGGCTGACGAGTCTCCCATTCTCCTTTGATCTGATTGACCACCAAAGCTCAATCACCATAGATATGAAGGTTCTTGATGCTCAAATCAATCGCTTCTTCAATGCCCATGATACATGCTTCATACTCAACTTCGTTATTGGTGCAGGGAAATGTTAACCTGGCAGTAAATGGTATGTGCGAACTCTGGGGAGTGGTAATGATTGCTCCAATTATGCTGCCATAAGAGTTGACAACACTGTCAAAAATCATTTGCCATTAGGAACCCAACTCAGGACCTTCATCAGGTAGTGGCTCATCGCAATCTTTCATCTTCAAGAACATGATATCTTCATCAGGAAATTCAAACTTCATCGGCTGATAATCATCGATTGGTTGCTCTGCGAGATATTCTGACAGAACACTCCCCTTGATAGCCTTTTGGGAGACATATTGAATGTCGTATTCCGTCAAAACCATCTGCCATCTAGAAATCCTTCCCGAAAGTGCTTATTTTTCGAACACATACTTAGTCGGATCCATCTTCGAAATCAGCATGGTTATGTGATTCAGCATATATTGCCTTAGGTGTTTGGTGGCCCAAGCAAGTGCACATCACGTCTTTTCTAACATTGAGTATCTGGATTCAAAATCTGTGAACTTTTTACTCAAGTAATAGATGACATGTTCTTTTCTTCCTATCTCGTCATGTTGACCGAGAACACAACCCATGGAGTTCTCAAGAATCATTAAGTACATTATCAATGGTCTTCCAGCCACTAGAGGCATCAGTATCGGAGGCTCCTGCAAATATTCTTTTATTTTTTCAAATGCCCTTTGGAAATTTTCCTTCCAGACCACCGCTTGATCTTTCTTTAACAATTTGAACATTGGTTCACACGTGGCTGTGAGGTGAGATATGAACCTTGCAATGTAGTTCAATCTACCCAAGAAACCATGAACCTCTTTCTCTGTTTTCGGTGCTGGCATTTCCTGTATAGCTTTTATTTTTGCAGGATCGACCTCGATTCCTTTTTCACTGACTATAAACCCCAATAGCTTTCCTGACCGTACACCAAAAGTGCACTTGTTCGGATTCAACCTTAGTCTGAATTTCCTTAACCTCTCAAACAGCTTCAACAGATTCACCAAATGTCTTTCCTCCGTTTCTGACTTTGCGATCATGTCATCAACATAAACCTCAATTTCATGATGAATCATATCATGAAAGAGAGTCATCATTGCCCGCTGATAGGTTGCCCCTTCATTCTTCAACCAAAAGGGAATTACCTTATAGAAAAAAGTCCCCCACGGCGTGATAAAGGTCGTCTTCTCCATGTCCTCCGAGGCCATCTTGATCTAGTTATACCCAGAGAAACCGTCCATGAAGGAAAACACTGAATACTGGGCAGTATTATCAACAAGCACATCAATGTGGGGGAGCGGGAAATCGTCTTTCGGGCTCGCTCTGTTTAGATCACGATAATCCACACACATTCTTACCTTAACATCCTTCTTAGGTACAGTTACAATGTTAGCAACCCACGGAGGATAATTCGTCACAGCAAGAAATCCGTCGTCCAACTATTCTGAACCACTTCTTTGATCTTAACTGCCATGTTTGGTCTGGTTCTTCTTAGCTTCTATTTCACAGGTGGGCACTCTTCTCGAAGAGGCAAGCGATGAACCACAATATCCGCATCAAGTCTGGGCATATCTTCATATGACCAAACAAAGACATCTTTATACTCTCGGAGCATTTCTACCAATCTTTGTTTGACATCATCCTCTAAAGCATCCCCTATCCTAACTTCCTTTCTATCTTCCTCTGTTCCCAGGTTGACGACTTCAATCTCCTCCTGATGAGGTAGAATAACCTTTTCTTCTTGTCTCAGCAACCTGGCGAGCTCTTCAGGCAGGTCTTCGTCTTCTTCAATCTCTTCTTCAGCTTGAAATATTAGATTATCAAAGTCATACCGAGTCATAGATGAGTCTGGATCAATGGCATCTACTATGTGAAACTCTTCACGGGTCACTTGAACAATTTCTTCAATAGTCTAGTTGCTCAGGCTTCGGCCGGGCACACATGGCTGGATCCGTGCATCCATATCACAGTCACTATCACCGTCATCCTCGAACACAATGTTGATTTGGTCAAATATCACCCCACCACTTGTAAACTGGACTGGTCCTTTGTAGCGTGTAGCGCTCTGTGAAGAAGAAGACGACGGGATGTACCCCAATCCAAACTTATCTTGTTTATTGGGGATACTCAGCACCTTCCCCCAACCTTGGGATGATCCAGACTTTACCACAACTTGCGCTTCTTTGAATAAGGATATAGCAACCTCAGGGACTCCTCCCACAACTGACTTGGACCGCCTCAAATGCTTGGCATAGAGTCTCATGAATCTCCCCATCAACTTCCACATACTTAAACGAGAATAAATGGATGATCATGATGTCCTCCTCACCACAGACGCTGACAATGTTACCACCCACCATATACTTTAACTTCTGATGCAAGGTCGACGTTATCGCCCCTGCCGAGTGAATCCAGGGCCGACCTAACAAGAAATTGTATGCTGGTTGGATATCTATATGTAAAAGACGGCGTCAAAAACCTCCGGGCCAACTTGGATAGGAAGAGTCACTTCTCCAAACACAGACCTCCTTGTCCCGTCGAACGCTCGCACAATTAAATCACTAGGAGTGCATATTACTCCTTGGGTGCCAAGCTTCATCAAAGCCTTTTTGGGTAACACATTAAGTGAAGACCCAGTATCCACCAGAACATGAGATAATACAGCTCCTCTGCACTCAATGGAAATGTGCAGGGCGTGATTGTGGTTTCTCCTTTTAGGTGTCAAGTCCATATCAGTAAATCCTAATCCATTTCCAGCATTCACATGCGCCACCACTCCTTCCAGTTGGTTCACTGATATCTCTTGTGGCACATACGCAGTGTTTAGAATCCTCAGAAGGGCATTCCGATGTGCCTTAGAGCACAATAATAATGACAATCTTGTAATCACTTTTTCTAATCAGACACATGGATTCCTCAGCATCTTTCAACAAAGCATCCTTCTCACCCCCCTGAGAACTTTCTTCAACAACAACCTTCCCCTTTCCTTTATCCTGTCTTTCAACATTAGCCTCTGGAGGTGCAAATACCCTCCCACTTCTCATCATTCCGCCTGTTCCTACCAAATTATCCACCGAATCAGAAGTCGTTCCCTTCAGCTCTTGCTTTTGGCCGTTACAGAAGACTTCATCCCCATAGTTCCACGGGATCGCTTTAGTGCTTTCATAAGGCACAAGCCCTGCCTTGGTGATTATAACAGTAGCTGGCCTCGGCGGCGCAGATATGTTAATGGTTCTAAAAGGAATTGAGATTGTGGCAACCTCATCCTGCTCTTGACCAATCACCCTCTCATATTTTGCTTCACCAATTCTGTCAAATTGTAGCACACCTTCATTCATTAATCTTTGCGCATGATTTTTCAAGTCCTCACATCCCTCAGGATGAGCCAAACAACCTTCACAATTTTCAATACAGCCTGGAAACACCCCACCCTTCAACAGCCTGTTCTTAGCAACACTCAAAGGAGTTTTCAGCTCTTCAACATTGCTTACTAAATTCAAACTCTCTTCCTCCACAATAGCATTTACCCCAGCCGCTCCATGGTTAGGCATAGGATTTTTCACAACATTAGGCACATCATTTGTAAAATTGATTGCCTTACTATCTATAAGGTCCTGAACCTTATGCTTTAAGGCCTTACAATTGTCTATATGATGGCCGGGAGCACCTGAGTGAAAGTCACATCTGGCGTTTGCATCATACCCTGGGGGTGGTGCCCCGGTCAGAGGTGCCATCGTCCTTTTCTGGACCAATTGAAGCTGCAAAAAGTGTTGTAAGAGCTGTGAGTATGGCATTGGTGGTGCATCAAATTGTCTATTCATTACTCTCCCACAGTCTTGAAACCTCCGCAATGTGTAATTCTACTGTTGTTGTTGTTGTTGTTGTGGGCGCTGTTACTGTTGTTGTTGAGGTTGTACTGCTGGAATAGCAATACTCGCAATCTGAGGTTGTTACTGATGATATTGTTGATTTCTGTTTCTGTTTCTGTTGTTACCTCTGTATCCTGAGACCGCGTTCGTCTCTCCTTCCCTTTTCTTGTTACCAAAACTCTTCTTACCTCCTCCATATGAGGACCCCTCTCTTGCTTGGATCTTTACCAATTTAATCCCATTTTCCACTCGTTCACCAATGATGATTAAATCTGAAAAAACACCAGACATATTCCCTACCAACTTCTCGTAGTACACACCAGGCAGTGTAGCTACAAACAGATCAATAAGTTCCCTCTCCATCATAGGAGGTTGAACCCTCGCAGCAAGTTCGCGCCACCTCTGGGCGTACTCTTTAATTCCCTCATTACCCCGTTGCGACAGGTTCTGCTACTGCACACGATTAGGCTCCAGATCACTATTATATTGAAGAAGTTTGGCTTGGCGATAGCTTTGGTTTGAGCATCAGGACAAAATAGGGTATGCACTAAAGTGAGGAAACCATTGGCCAAATATCTCTTGTTGCATAATCCTTTTTTTTATGTCATTAGTTTGCTTAGTCTATCCAAATTTCATTATTTCTCTATGTGTATGCCATGAGCTTGGTACAATGATAAATCTAGGATCTGGATCATTAAAAACATGATTTTCTTGTGGGTCTCTTAGGTTAAAAGCTAAGTTAATGAGATGGCCAACAGTCCTTACAGAGATTGAAGCTTGAAGAGTGACAAGAGTACACATGCTATAATAATACATAGCCTTTAGATCATCAACTCAGAAAAGATCAAGAACATGTTTTTCACCTAAAACGGTCATCTTTCTACACATAAATATATTTTTCAACATTTGCTGGAACATGTCTCATCTCATTGTTTTTCCATCTTAAAACAACTCTTGAACCTACTGCAGACATAATTTTCATCTCTTTAATCTATGACTTGTGTAGGATTGACAATTGGATGTTGAAAAGCATCTGCAGAAGTTCTTACATGGTTTTTTTTCTTTTCTCTTATGTATGTTGTGGCTTGGAGGAAATAGATGGAATTGTCCTGCGCATGAAACCTGGCTCATGTAATTTCATGCTTTCCTTTGGCTCATGTTGTGAGGGGAGTTAGATGATTGCAGTGGTTTTGGATGCTTGGAATGCATGGAGGCTTGCTAAAGTTTCAGTTTGGCAAGGCTTGGATAAAGCTACTTGTTGCTTGGCTGACATGAGAACTTTCACATTTTTCTCTTTTTGTACTTTTATGTTAATGTACCAAAGCATATGTGATATAGCATGTAATTTGTTGAATTTGCACCAACATTATCTTCTAATGAAAATTTTCTTTCTTTCCCTCCATGATGAGTTTAGGATTTGAAATCTTTTTAATTTGTACCTTGTTGTGAAATCTCCAACCTTCTCTTAATTTTTCTATTTTTGGACAAACCAATGAGATGAGAAATAATTTCCCACTTGAATGCTTTCACATACACCATGTAATCCTAGGAAAAAGCAATGTCGTGATTTGTAACAATGAATATGGAAATAAGTAAGAGTTGTTTTGAATCCATCTGAATCCATGGGTTTCTTGTATGACTTTGACATGTATTTAGAATGAGTGATCATTGATTCTTAATAAGAAAAAGTTTGTATGTTTCATCACTCTTGATTTGTAAAAGGCTTGTATATTCTTTGTCCCTTCTTTGTAACATAATGTGACAATGCTTGAATTAAATCCATGAACCATCATCGAACCAATTCCAACTCTTCTTTGAAGTGAAATGGGATTAGTGTTAATAATGAACCCATCCCGATCATTGCGTATTGTATCCTTAAACCTTGAAGTTTTCCAACTGAAACAATTTCATCCTGAAAATTTATGATCAAGAAAGTCCTTTGACATTAGAGGACTACAAACTGGAATATGAACCTCTGCATCTTGCTTGAACCCTAATTGGCGAATGGACTAATTTCTAATGATCATGAAGTGTTTGGCATGATGTAGTCTGAGTCACCCTTCTTGTTTGACACATATTAGGTCCAGCTTGATTGAGTCCCAATCATTACTTCTCACACACTAAGTCTAAAAGCCTTGCCTAATCCTAGGTAGCCGTCTTGCACAATTTGAGCTTGATTAACCAACACTTATATTTTTTATTTTGAATAATGGTTAGTGTCAATAAATGCAGATAAAGATAACACTGTATGGGTAGGACAAATTTGGGGTATGATAGATGCCCTTATCTAATTGTCTTGAACCCGAGAGAATGAACTACTGCATGACGTTCATTTTCAGGGTAAAAGCCAATTAGATACAAGAAGACCCCGAAATTTGTCTGGTAAGAAAGTAAAGAATGCAATGCGAGAAAAAAAGATAACATGATGCACAATGAACAAGTTAACCTGAGATTCTTTGGGTTACCAAAGCAGTATCTCAATGTCAGAATTGAAGTTCAAAGTAGCACGAAGCAGTACCTTATGACCTAAGGCTCTTCGGGTACACCAGAATAATATTTTTACCAAGGCGTGCGATTCTTTGGGTGGTCGAAGCAGTACTTTATAGACTAAGGCTCTTCGTGATACCAAAGCAATATCTTGATCAAATGAGATTCTTTGGATGGTCGAAACAACACCTTATAAACTAAGTCTCTCCACGATACCAAAGTAGTATCTCAATACAAATGAGACTCTTTGGATGATCGAAGCAATACCTTTTAAACTAAGGCTCTTTGATGATACCAAAGCAGTATCTCAATCAAATGAGATTCTTTGGGTGGTCGAAGCAGCACCTTATAAACTAAGGCTATCCGCGATATCAAAGCAACATCTCTGAACACATGAGATTCTTCGGGTGGTCGAAGTAGTCCCTTATCAACTAAGGTTCTCCGATGATACCAAAGCAGTATCTCAATAAACGATATTCTTCGAGTGGTCAAAGCAGCACTTTATCAACTAAGGTTCTCCGATGATGCCAAAGCAACATCTCTGAACACATGAGATTCTTTGGGTGGTCGAAGCAACACCTTATTAACTAAGGTTCTCCGATGATACCAAAGCAGCATCTCAACAAACAAGATTCTTCGAGTGGTCAAAGCAACACCTTATAAACTAAGGCTCTCTGCGATACCAAAGCAGTATCTCAAGCCAAACATGAGATTCTTTGGGTTTTCGAAGCAACACCTTATAAACTAAGATTCTCCGATGATACCAAAGCAGTATCTCAATAAACGAGATTTTTCGGGTGGTCGAAGCAGCACCTTATCAACTAAGGTTCTCCGATGATACCAAAGCAGTATCTCAATAAACGAGATTCTTCAGGTGGTCAAAGCAGCACCTTATCAACTAAGGTTCTCCGGTGATACCAAAGTAGCATCTCTGAACACATGAGATTCTTCGGGTGGTCGAAGCAGTATTTTATCAACTAAGGTTCTTCGATGATACCAAAGCAGCATCTCAATAAACGAGATTCTTCGGGTGGTCGAAGTACCACCTTATCAACTAAGGTTCTATGATGATACCAAAGTAGTATCTCAATAATAAATATGTTGGGGGACATAATAAAGCCAAAATTCCTTTTGAAGGAAATGTGCTACCAAAGTTCTGCAGGGGAAAACTCACAAGAAACTTTTTAGGATAACCTCTGCTTAGGGAGTAACAAAAGTAAAAATTCTGGGGATTATCATTATCAACTGCATGGTTGAAGAATAGCTTGCTGAGGAATATAATTCTATGAGCATGTGCAGGGTATTAACTCTTTTCAGAGGATTACTTTTGACTTTGAAGGAGGACTGGCCAAGAAACTTACTTGTTGATTGATCCTAAATCCTTTAATGCTATGCTTTATATGATGTTCCACTTTGGGTGGAAATGCCATGAATTGCATCATGCATGAATATGCATATGAAGATGCAACTGTTGGGGACTCTATGCACGTATGAATGCACAAGCTATGCTAATGCTTGATATGATTATGTATGATGTTATCCCTGCATGTCATGTAAGTGGCAATGCAAATGATCGGGTACACTGGGGATAGGTTTCCCTTGTCGATGCCGTAACCCAAAATTTGACCTCCTCTTCTTGCCTTTGCATAAGCATGTGCATTCGCATCGCTAGCATACGCATTCACACTTTTTCTCTGTGATTTCTGTTGCAGGAATATTCAGGTTTTTTAAGCCCGATTAATCACACCCTCACAAATACATCACATCATCAAAAAAAGCAAAAAAGAAAGGTTTATATACCTATTTATTAGAGAAAAGAGGTTGAAAATCGGAGCCATGACCACAACATCATTTTTCAGGAAAAATTGGGCAAGTTTTAGCCTGGTTAATCGATTAACCCTTGCAAAATTTGCAGAATCTGCTGCATTTTTAGGACATCAACTTCCACTTCTCATTTTTGGGGTCTACATGGTTCTAGCATTGTATGGAATATTCTAGACAACTCTAGACATTTCAAGACATTCCTAAACACTTCAAGGCATTTGCTCTAATACATTAATTTGGATTGAGACCACCATGTTACTTCATTTCCAAGCATGTGAGCCTTTAGATTCAAGTTTGCATTGGGATGGTTACCAAGTCAACTACCTAAATAACTGAGTTAACCTCCAACTCAGTGAGTTGAGGCTAACTAACTCCAAGGCTAGTTCCAAAGCTACATCTAAAGCTCACTCCGAACCTAGAAACTCCGATGCAAAACTCTATATAAGCAAATCATCACCATTTCACAAAGGATCCAATCATTCTCCTAAATTTTCACACTTGATCACTCTCAATTCTCTCACATTCTCTCTGAATTTTCTGCAACTTCTACTCATAATCTCCTTCATTTTCATCCTAAACCACACTAGAGCTCAAAACCTCTATTAGAGAGTAGTAACTTCTTCGTTGGAAGTGCTTTCTCTTGAGCTTATCCATCATCATCTTGCAAATTCTTGTTGCTTTTATGGAGTTATATTGCATTTGGATTCATCTCAAGTGATTACTTCAAGCTTATTCGGTGTAATTTCAATTTTGGAGTTTTCATCGGAATTTGCTTGGTTTCGTTACGGTTCGATTGTAAATTCTGTTTTCTCTGGACTTCTTTGAGTAGCTTCATCACATTCCCTTTGCAACAACATCCAAGGAAAATATCAGCCTTGTAGGTTGGTTAATTCTCACTCTTTTCACTGCTTTGATCGTTTGCGATGTCGTTTCAACATTTTTCTCGTTTGGGAATTGATTATGCCATGATTTGATCTTCATTATTTATGTGCTAATTAACTCCATAAGTGACTATTTGCTGTTTTGGACTTGATTTTCGTGCATGATTGTTTGCCCTAACATGTGAAGTATTGCACAAATCAAAATTGGCCAAAAGTGCTTTTGAAAAATCAAATTCCAGGCTCTGTTCCAGTGTTAATCGATTAATACTTTTGCACCAGCAAAGTGTTAATCGATTAACCATGTATATTCAGTAAAATCTGCCTGTTTTAAAAGGGTTAATCGATTAACAGTTTTGCACAGGCAAAGTGTTAATTGATTAACATTCCTCTAGAAGGCCATTTTTGTGCATTTTTCATGTATGTTTGGAATTTCTTCCTCTTTCAACTCCCATGGATTGATATGTTTGATATTTATGTATGTTTTGACTTCTGCTTGAAGCATGTTTGTGCATTTTCCAATGCCCAATTTTATCGATTTCGCATTTGTTTGCATTTTTGGCATTGTATAATCATGTTCATGTTTGCCTTTTCTTTGATCACATGTACTTGGTTTGTGATGCATGCTAATTGACTTTGATACTGTTTTACACTTCCATTCATGTTTACATTAAGATTTTTCCTCATTGGAATGAACTTAATCTTGTATAACCAACAATTTCCCCTTTTGCTTTAATGATTTTTTTATTTCTTTGAAAATTTGTTAGCACATCTTTGCCCTTTGATAAATTAATCGAAACATCGTTTCGATTATTCGATCTTCCCTTTTTCTCCTCCTTTAGATTTTCTTGAGCTTTGTCCCCTCTTTTCCCCGTTGGAGTTGAAGATTCGCAACACATTGGAGCAATATACAAATTTTGCACTGTTGTACTGCCCATTTTGTTTCTGGCACTACTCTTTGGTTTTAGAGAAGGAATGAGAGTGAAGAGTTCCTACACTCATTCTGACTACTTTGGATAGGGGACGCATGACCATGTGCCTAGAATAATCACCTCTATCTCCTTACTGTGGTTTCCTAGTTTCCCCATCTGAGTCGATCCTCGATCGCTTGCATCCCAACTTTCGTCTCTTGACTTGATTTCCTCCTCTGGATTCAACACTCTTTCCTCTTGTGGTCGTCACCATCCTTGGTTTCCTCTAGGATTTGTATTCAAAACCCTTGTTTGGTTGATCAGCCATTCTTCAGTTAAAACCTAATTCTCTTCTTCCCCAGTGAAGTTGACCTTTTTGGTTTAACACGGTCTTTTTGTTAAAACCTAATTCCCACCAAAACATGCAACCTTCTCTCGATTATCTTTATTCTCTGTTTGGTTAATCACTGCCTGTCAGTTAAATATCATTTGCCTTTCCTCAGTTAATCACAGTCTGTCTGTTAACACTGAGTTTTCTTTGGGTTAATCACCATTTCCAATTAATCACCCGTTCTTTGGTTGATCACGGACAGTCCTTTAAAACCAATTTTATTTGGGTTAATCACCTTCTCTTAGTTAATCACCCTTTTCTCAGGTAACCACAGTCCGTCTGTTAATATACTGAGTTTTCTTTTGAGTTTCTTTTGAGTTAATCACCTTCTCTTGGTTAATTACTCATTATTTTCGATCTATCACAGTCCGTCTGTTAGATACTGAATTCCTTGCAGTTAGAAACCTTTCTTTAGTTCAAATACTTCCAGCTTTGGGTTAGTAACCTTTGTTCGGTTCGAATACCATTCCCTTTGGTCGAGTGCTATTTGTTCAGTCAGTGTACCGTTCTTTGGGTCACAACCCTTGCTGGCTCCATACTCGTTTTCTCGGTTGATCACCATATAACGGTTAAAACCACTTCCTTTCTTTTTATCTCGGTCAACCACTGCTTATCAGTTAATATACCACAATCCCCTTGGAGTTAACACCTTTCTTTAGTTTATTACTCTCTTTCTTCTGGTTCATTGTAGTTCGTCTGTTAACACCAATCTTTTGGCTTTCCATACATAATCTTTCTATTGTTTTTTCTTCGGTTAATCATTGTCTGCCAGTTAATGCACCCTGTAGATCTTATCATTTATCTTACTTTTGTCTCTTTTTCCCTGGCTCCGTTGCCATTCTTTTGTTTTCTCCCTAGTAGAGACATCTCTTTTTCTGTAGTCCCCAACAGAGTTCTGCTTTGTTCTCCAGCAGAGTCTTTGCCTTGCTTTTGTGCTCCCCAGTTGTGTTTGCCTTACTTTTTGGTTGACATTACTCTTCAGTGTTCCCCAGTGGAGTCTTTCTACCGCTTTAACTTTTGGCTTCGACGCCGTCTTTATTTTATTTCTTAGCATTAGTTCCTTGGACTACGTAGTTGTCGCATCGCTACGAAGAGGGGGCCGGTAAAGACAGAAGAGTCGCCACCATTCATTATTTATCCCAAAGAGAGGGAAAGGAAACGATCAAAGAAAACCTACAAAAAAGGGAAAAGACAAGGTCATCGCAACCAAATCTTGGGTTCAGGAGTCGGTCACGCAAGGGGAAGGTATGAGTATCCCTCGCGTTCGTTGTACTTAACGAGATCCATGCTTGTTGTCTATCTAAAAGGGTGTTAACTATCAAAGGCTGGCTCACAAGAACAAAAGAAAAGAAAAGAGACTCGATAGAGCATCTCCGCTCTATGCCTACGTATTCCCTCGTGCAATGGGAAAGTCAGAGTCAACGTAGTTCGAAGAGAGTCAGTAATATTGAAACTAATTTTTGACTCAAATTAATTTCTAATTAAAGTGCCTCTGTTAATAAATTTCTTTAAATACTCCTTATAAAAATGAGCCGAAATCTTTTTTTAAAGAAAGAATAGAGTTCTCATGGGTTTCTTGCATTTTCCAATCCTTGAATCCAAAACGAATTGTGGTGTCTTAATTAGTTATCTTTGTAAAACATGGTTCTGCAATAATCTTTTTGAATTATCATGAAGGATTTTACAATGTGAAACAAAGTTTCAAAGACGAATACGTTCAATCAGATATAGATTTTGGATTCAATAACTTTTGAATCCTTTATTTACCCCTGAAATTTCATTATAGAACAATTATCATCACTCTATGCTTTCAGATTTTGTTTGAAGAATTGAGGACCTATTGATTTCATTTTTATTGTCTTTTTTTCTTTCCGTTTTTTATAAGTTTTGCAATTATTTTATAATAATTTATCTGGTTAATTCATTTAATAACTTAATACTTTCATCATCTATAATAACATTTTTAAAGATTATTAATTACTGATATTTTACTTGAATTGTGTGTTTGGAGGTGTTAGAGATTTGCATTGGAATTGTGTGTTTGGAGGTGTTAGAGGTTTGAATTAGATTAATACACGCCGAAAAAGAATCATTGAGATTTGGACAAGTATGAGGTAAGACTGTGTGATAGTCTAAATTGGTTATTATAATGGGCTTGATAATCAGGTACACGTATTGCTTTCAGAGGTCAATTCAGTTTTTTCCAAAATTTGGTTTGGATTTTTAAAAAAAATTTGGTTCAGTTGTTAATTTGGTTTTGGTGCACCGGTTAATTTGCATAGCCCTATGTGACACAATGATCCCTTAGGTTTGATTCTTAAGTACATCATAGAAAGAAAAAAAACCTAGCCCATGGGACTTGAAAAATTACTTGTCACAATTCAATGTTTGGTATAAATATCAAGAACTTTTGAATTAATGGTGTTACTTGAAAAATGAATGTGTAGATGCATGATCTAGATGACTAGGGCATGAGTATACAGATGAACTATGGGCTATGAACTAGATAAAAATGGAAAAAGGTATGGCAAATTTTAGTGTATGACAGTTTCCCCTATTTAATCATCTTGAACCAGAATATATGAATGGTTATAGCTTTTAGGGCATTCAAGTTAGAAGAGGATTAAAAACAAAATATCCAAATATTTGTCCTTTGAAAATGGAATGGATGTAATGTAAGAAAGATAAGAGTATTGTAGAAAAATTGTTCGTTAGGGATGTGGAATGGAAGATAAGCTTTCAGGTTTATCTGTTGGGGATTGACTGAAATGCTTTGTCAGGGAAATAGATCAGTCGTAAAAAGAGATGTTTGATATGCATGATGTATGCAATGTATGATTAATTCATATGATGCATGAAATTATGCATGCTACGCAGAAATTTTAGTAGCTTTTATGGTGAAGTGACTGGTATCTACGAGGATGAGACTTTTGTGTGTTGTGGTAGACTTCGATTCTCCGACCTCTGATAATTGAACCAAAGAATTCATAGCAAAGGAGAGAACTTCATGTTACCATAACTGTTGGAAATTTTAATCTGATTCTTTCTGTGAAAGAGAATAATTTTTTATCTAATCGGGCAGTGATTGAGATGTTTCATGTATCAAGCATTTACTGTAGACTCCCAATCTTCCTTTAGAACTTTTTAAGTAAACAAGGTAATGTTGGAGTAAGCGCTAATAGCCAATCAATATTGACTTAATATGCTTTTGTATCATGACCTTGATATATATATATATATATATATATATATATATATATATATATATATATATATATATATATATATATATATATATATATATATATATATATATATATATATATATATATATATATATATATATATATATATATATATATATATATATATATATATATATATATATATATATATATATATATATATATACTTACTAGATATTGTATTTATTCTGTTATTTGTATATGACATGATAAAGTCCTTAGAATAACTAGTCTATTAATGATCTATTAATTGTGACTTAATCGTGAGACCTCATTAAACATAAGAAAGTTATTCTTAAAGTATCAGCAGACAAGCTTTACTGCCAAATAGGACAACAATAATGCATAGAAACTATTATGTGAGTAGACTAATGACTGGATCGCACAAGTCATGGATATTCGATATCAAATCTTCATGTAAGTATAAATATTAGGAATAATATTTATACTGGATTTACCCACCATGAGAATACTACATAGTTTGTTATGTAAGTGTCATAAGTTATTCTCATATTAATAGTGATGTATTCCACCCTTCAACTTGAAACCACTAGATGTGGAGTCGAGTACTTCATTTCCAATCAAACGTTGTCCGTAACAGGATGACCATAAAGATGGTGTATGGGTATTTTACAAATCATGTTGCGAGACAGAAGTGACCTAGATGGGATTTGCCCCTCCTACATATACGGGAGTAATATTTGTGGGACCCTTGATAGAGTATGACTGTAAAATGCATGGTCGTACTCAAATGAGTCGATGTGAGATATTGGACTTATTTGTTGTTATGAAGTATACTCAGGGATCAAGGAATAAAATATTGAACTATACAAGGGTGACACATTCTATGTCTTGTGTTCAATATAGATATAAGAGCAAAATGGTAGTTATACATATGATCATTATCACATAAAAGGTTATGTTAGATCACACGACATTCTCGTGACTTGGGTAACAGTGATGTGTTACTAGATACCGCTCATTGTTTATAATATTAAATAGGTAATTTAATATTATTGGCAACGTTACGAGAACTTATAAGGTCACACACATAGAGTACTGATAGTGGAATTGACGATTAAATTAAATAAGATTTAATTTAATTATGTGTTAATGGTATTTAAATTGTTTAGTACATTAGCACATATATAATTTATTTGATTAAATATAATTTAATTAAATAAATGAGAATTGATAGTTGATTAAATATGATTTAATTTAATATTTTATTTTATTTTATTAAAGGAGTTTAGTTAAATATAAATAATAATTATTTAATTAAATAGTTTAATCAAATAAGATTGGGCTTATTTTGGAAAGGCCCAAAATAAGAGTATTAGGGTTTTAGAAGCTCTCTGTAAATAGAGAAGCTCTTTCCCCTACCAAAGAAAAATGTCAATTTTCTCAAAACAAGAGACGACTAGCACCGCGTTCCACTTTGTGCTCACGTGGACTTCGTAGAGACGGTGATATTTTTCACGTTCGTTATCAAAGTTAAAACACACTTCAAGAGGTAATTCAGAATTCTTATTTTGTGTTCGATTTGAGATTGATGGTTTAATCAAGATCCGTTCATCGGAATTATTCCGTCAAGAGGATACAATTTTGAAAAATCCCTCTTAAAACCCAAAAGGTAATGCATAAGTTTTCCTTTTAGCTTTTTATTATTCTCGATGTTTTACGGTATTATATATCATAAAATAGTCAATATTTTGCAATCAAAATATGAGAAATGAAAAATTAATAAAGAAAAGCAAGTTGGTAAGAGAAAGAGAATTTTATTGAATGTGGAAGAATGTGTACATAAGATGTGTGTACAAAGATGCAAATTCCTAGAAGAGGAAATTACAAAACTTAAAAAATAAAGGGAAATGGCAATGAGAAATTTATGTGAATTTCCATTGGTTACAACACAGACTACCATCCATTGTAAGCTCTGAATCCCAATATTTTGCTTCAGTTGATGTAGGCTCAAGTGTTGCAGTCAAATGTCTTTATCCCTAACTTTTGTCGTGACATTTATTCTCTCTTTTTTTGTCCACCGAAATACCCTTTTTTGCCTAAGTCGCTTTTTTAGGTTTTCAACTTAGCGGGCTTATTATTTTTTTTATCCCTAATTTTTGCATGGACATTTCTTTTTTGGTCCAACGGGATACCCATTTTTGCCTAGGTTGTCCTTTTGGATGTCAACCTAGCAGGCTCTGTATTCATTTCTTTTTAGGAATAATATTTTTTGACTGATTTGGAGTTCTCGGGCAGTGGAAACTCATCCCCATCCATGATGGTGAGGGTCAGGGCTCCGCCTGAGAAGGTCTTCTTAACGACAAAGGGCTCTTCATAGTTATGAGTCCACTTGCCCTGTAGGTCCGAGTGTATTAGCGAGTATCTCTTGAGCACTAGGTCCCCTTCTTAGAACACGTGAGGGCGAACCTTTTTGTCAAAAGTTTTCTTCAATGAGATTCAAATGATCAAATCAAAATCAAATGAGATTCACAATGATAGAGAGCGGTTGAACACTTTTCTTCAATGAGATTCAAATGATCAAATCAAAATTAGACCCATTCGGCCTCATCAAGCTTAGCTTCCATGATAACCCTTAATGAAGGAATTTCAACCTCAATTAGTAGGACAACTTCCATGTCATATACGTGTGAGAATGGAATTTCCCCAATAGAAGTACAGGCTGAAGTTTTGTAGCCATGCAGAACAAAGGGAAGCATTTCATACCAATCCTTGTAAGGCTTAACCATTTTCTGGACAATCTTTTTGATATTCTTGTTTGCTGCTTCTACGGTGCCATTCATCTTGGGTTGGTATGGTGAAGAGTTGTGAAGTTTAATTTTGAATTATTGGCACAACTCTTTCATCATCTTGGTGTTCAAGTTACTGGCGTTGTCAGTAATAATCTTGCTAGGAACTTCGTAGTGACAGATTATTTCCTTCTTAATAAATCTTGTAACCACTTGTCGGGTGACATTAGCATATGAAGCAGCTTAGACCCATTTTATGAAGTAATCAATAGCGACTAGAATGAAGCTATGACCTTTGAAGCTTTCAGTTTGATCATTCCAATCACATCAATCCCCCATATAGAAAAGGGTCAAGTAGATGTCAAGACGTTCAATAGAGTTGATGGTACATGAACCTTGTCAGTATAAATCTAGCACTTGTCACACCTTTTGACATAATTGTAACGGTCAACCTCCATAGTTGTCTAGTAATAACCAGCTCGAAAGTTCTTCTTAGCCATGGCAGGCCCTTTGGCATGAATTCCTTCACATCCTTCATGAGTTGATTTTATGATCGTATCTGTTTCGTGTTTATCCATGCATCTGAGTAGAACTGAGTCATAAATCCTTTTGTAGAGCACGTCACCATTCAAGAAGAACTTGGCTGATAGCTTCCTCACAGTTTTCTTATCTGTGACAGACACGTTCTTGGGATACATTTGTTTCTTTAGATGCATTTTGATGTCAGAGAACCAAAGTTTATCATCAGATTCTGCCTCACTTGCTAGACAATTTACTGGTTCGTCTAGGTGTTCAATGTGAATGGAGGTTGCTTCGCTTGCCCACATAGCTTTGAACATGAATGTCAAGGTAGCCAAAGCGTCTGATAATTGATTTTCTTGCCTATGGATATGATGAGAAGTGATTTCATCAAAGTATGGAATCATCTTTAAGACATGTTTCTTGTATGGAATCAACTTGTGATCACGAGTCTCCCAATCCCCTTTGATGTGACTGATTACCAGAGCTAAATCTCTATATACCTTGAGGATTTTGATTCTCAGATCAATGGTTGTTTCAATTATGAAGATACTTACTTCATATTCAACCATATTATTGGTGCAGTCGAAACATAATCTTGTTTTGAAAGGAAGATGAAAGCCTTTTGGAGAAGTAATGATTTCCCCAATCCCATGACCTTGAGCATTGGAGGAACCATCGAGCACGAGCTTCCATCGTGATACTAGTTCAGGTCCTTCTTCAGGGCCTAGGATTTCATAGTCTCTAATAAAATGGATGTCTTCATCTCGAAAATCAAACCTCATTGACTGATAACCCTCCACAAGTTGATGAGCGAGATAATCTGACAGCACACTCCCCTTGATGACTTTTTGGGTGATATACTGCATATCATATTCGATCAATAACATTTGCCACCGAGCTATTCTTCTAGTGATAATATGATTTTAAAATATTTACTTTATTGGATCCATTTTGGATATCAACAAAGTAGTGTGACAGGCCATGTATTATATTAGACGTCGAGCAGCCCGAGCTAGAGTACAACAAGTCTTTCTTAAGAGTGAGTATCTGGTCTCATAATTAGTGAACTTCTTGCTCAAATAGTAGATGGCGTGTTCTTTTCTTCCTGTGTCATCATGTTGACCAATTACACATCCCACTGATTCATCCAATACAGTGAGGCACGTGAATAGTGTCCTACTCGGAACTAGTGGTATTAGGATTGGTGGTTCTTGCAAGTATTTCTTTATTTTGTCGAATTCCCCTTGACAATCATCGTTCCACTCAATCGTTTGATTCCTCCTCAATAATTTGAATATTTGTTCACATGTAGCTGTCAAATGAGAGATAAACCTTAAGATGTAGTTTAGTCGCCCAAGAAGTGTCGAACTTTCGTTTCTATTTTAGGAGGTGGCATGTCTTGAAAAGCTCTAACCTTTTTGGAATCAATTTTAATGCCTTTTTAACTAACAATGAAACCTATAAGTTTACCAGATCTGACCCCAAATGTGCCATTTGCAGGATTCAACTGTAGCTTTTACTTTCGGAGTCTGGCAAAAAGTTTCCTCAAATAGTCAATATGCTCGTCTTCAATCTTGGATTTGGCGATAATATCGTCCACGTAAACCTCTATCTCTTTATGGATCATGTCATGAAAGAGGGTTACCATTGTAGCAGAAAGTTCCCCCACGGAGTGATAAAAGTAGTCTTTTCCATATCATTTGGAAACATTTTTATCTGATTATACCCGAAGAACACATCCATGAACGAGAAGACTAAAAAGTGAGAAGTGTTGTTGACTAAGATGTCAATATGAGGCAAAGGGAATCATCCATTAGACTAGCTTTATTGAGTTCTTTGTAGTCTACGCACATTCTGACTTTACCATCCCTCTTCAAGACTGAGATGATATTTGCAACCCATTGAGGATATTCAGATATGGTTAAGAATCCAACATTAAACTATTTCTTAACATATTCTATGATTTTAAGTGCCATGTTTGGTATCGTCCTTCTGAGCTTCTGCTTAATATGAGGACATTCAGGCTTGAGTGGCAAGTGATGCTCGATGATGTTGGTGTTTAAACTGGGCATATCTTGATATGACCAGGAGAAGACGTCTACATATTCTTGGATAACTTAACCAACTTTGTGTGCACATGTTTTTCTAGGGATGCCCCGACTTTCACCTCTTTTTTTGCTTCTTTAGTATCCAGATTGATAAATTCTATCGGCTCTTGATGTGGCTGAATCTCTTTTTGCTCTTATTCAAGGAGCCTTGCTAGTTCAGCTGACAATTCACAATCTTCCTCACTGTTGTCTTTGACATGGTTAATTGAAAGTCTAGAGTTACAATGGATATTACCCATGTTATTGCCAATGGATTCATTTAATCTGCATGTTTAATGAGAAATTTTTTACAATGGGCTTTATGAAGAAATGAAAGAAAAATAAACTTTTTCCATTTATTTTTATGGAAAATAGAAATAAAAGAAAGGAAATGAACATGATTTTGAATGCAAAAATATTTTTTTATTGATTGACTATATTTGAAAACATGTGGAGGCCCTTACAAAATTATCCACTTGTCTCAGGCGAGGACAAGGGGTTGAGAAAGTATAAAATGCATTACTTGGTAACAGAAAAGACTACAGGGAACATATAGGCCGTCCAGTTGTTTAATGTGAAGCCAAGTGGGCACCGGCGTGCAAAGCTTGGGATCTTTTTGTTGCTTGCATCCTCTATGACTTCCATAATGTCATCATGTTGAAAACCATAACTGTTGAAAACTTCCTTGATAGAGCAGAACTTCTTATGGCCTTCTGGATTTGGCAGGCGCAACGACAAATGATAACCGGTACCGAACCGGTTGTTCTTCTCAGCAACATCTAATACTTGCCCCCAACTAGGAGGGGTACCATTTTCAAGTGTTTCTTTGGCGCTCTTCAAGGAAGATAGTGCTTTGTCTTGATTGGATGTAGCAGTATTGACATCTTTAAACTCCAAGCAATGGAAAGGAACCACTGTTGCTCCCTCCTCAGTTTCAATGTACCGGAATGATGATAACTCACTTACAAGCAAGTCCTTCTCACCACAGATGATAACAAATTTATCCTCAAACATGAATGTTAGGTTTTGGTGCAGCGTGGAAGTCATTGCTCCAGCAGCGTGGATCCATGGTCTTCCCAGTAGACAACTATAGGTCGAATTGATATCCATCCCTTGGAACATGATGGTGAATAAATGAGGTCTAACCCAAATAGGGAGATCAATTTCACCAATTACATGTCTTATAGAGCCATCAAAAGCTCTCACAACTAAAGCATTAACCCTCATCTCTACCCATTCCACCAATAACTAATTCAATGTGTTTTTGGGCATTACATAAAGAGAGGAACCGGTATCCACAAGAACTCGATATAAGAGGCTATCCATACAAGTGTCAGAAATGTGTGAGGATTTATTATGGGAAGCTACTCCAACTGGAAATTCAACATCATTAAACCCTAAGTATCAGATGGTCGTAATATTCGTGACAACCTTATCAAATTAGTCATCGGTGATGTCATGTATTACGTGAGCGGCGTTTAGGACTTTCACCAAAGCAATTTTGTAAGCTTTAGAGCTTAACAACAATGATAAAATTGAGATTTTTGATGGGGTTTTCCCCAACTGATCCATAATTTTGAAATCACTCTTTCAAATTAATATGAGGAATTCTTGGCTTTCCTCAGGAGAGACATTCTTCTTATGGCTTTCTGCCTGTTCTTGTACATCCACTACTTATTTCCCTTTAGAGGACGCAACGTTTGTTGCTTTGCTTGTGATATCTTTCCTCGCATATGGAGCAGTCGTTGCAACCATATTGGTAGGGATGAATGTTGATGCCTCTTCTCTTGAGGAGTGGTCGTTGGCATAATTTTTCTTTATGGAGAGTAGTAGTTGGTGAAACTGACTTTGGTGTGAACTTCGAAGCAAACACACGACCACTATTGGTCATGCCCCAGTCCCTGCTATGTTGACTATTTCTGCTTCACAGACTTGTATAGATTTTCCTTCCATATAGCCAGTGGTATCATACCTCTCGGGCACAACCTTGGTACTCTGGAAAAGAAATGGTCTCGGAACACAAATATTTATTGGTTGTAACAATTCTTCATAGGTACCTCAGTTTGTTTTCTCTTGTAAACAATGGTAATTGGTTCAATGGTTGATACTTCCTTGATGATTTTTTTCTTGGTGAACTAAATCACCCCTTGACTCATCAGATTTCACACACAACTTTTCAATTCATCACATTGATTAGGCTCTACTTCACAAATATGATAATCATTGTGCAGATCTTTCAAGAAACTATGCTCTTGAAATTTATTCCCGATGACCATCAATGGGGTTTTGACTTTAGAAACCTCCTTGACTACATCTGTATACTCTACTTCATCGATTACATTAACTACAAGCTCATTGTGGCCTGGTAAAGGATTAGTCTTTACATTTGGTTGCTCTTCAGAGAAGGGCAATAACGTTTCATCAATAGGTTCTTGAACCTTGTTTTTTAAGACTAGGCAATCTTCAATGGAGTGCCCTATATACCCCGCATGAAATGCACATGAAACATTAGGATTATACATGAGGTGGTAAGGAAAAGTAGCAAGTGGTATCTTCTTAGGCACAATTTCCCCACATGAGCGAGATAGGGTAACAATTGGGTGTAAGGAACTTGAATTTTTTCAAATTGAGGACATCTCCCATCTTGATTATTGTTCCACTATCTTTTCAGTCCCTTCCCTTGGTTTCCTGTTATTCTGTGTAGGTCGTTGATTTTGCAGAGTCTAGGCTTGATGAGGTTGTTGATACCAAGATAGTGCTTGGTATTGAAATGGAGGTTGTTGATATTGAGTTGCGTCAACATATGGGAATGGGTAATATGGCATGGGACCATAGGTGCTTGACATTGAGGATGAACGTTGGCCATGACAACACTTGTTTCTCCTTCTTTCTTCTTGGTGAAACTGCTTTGAGGTTTCTTAGCCACTGCCTCATTGTTAGCAGTGCTAAAGATCCTTCATGTTTTCAATCTGTTCTCCATATGCTCTCCAATTATGACCATAACTGAGAAATTGGACAACATACTACCCTCAATCTTTTTAAAATACATTCCTTGGAGTGTACTCGTAAAGATGCCCATTAGTTCAGTGTCAGACAACAATGGTCGAACTCGAGCCGCCATTTCTCTCTAATGTTGGGCTTAATTTTTGAAAGTCTCATTGCTTCTTTGAGCCCGACCCTAGAGTTACAATCTAATCGGAGCCATATCAAAGTTATACTTGTACTACTTTAGGAAAGCATCAGAAAGATCCTTCCAAGACTGGATTTTACTATGTTTTAACCCATGTACCAATCGAGTAAAGCTCCAAACAGACTGTCTTAGAAGTAATGAATTTGCAAGGCATCATTGTCGATGTAGGAAGTCGTCTTCCTATAATACATTGTTGTGTGGCTCTTTGGGCAGCTCGACCCCTTGTACTTCTGCAGATTAAGAACTTCGAACTTTTGAGGTAATACCATATTAGGTACTAGACACAACTCTTTAGTGTTGATACCATAAGTGGAGAACCCTTCGGTAGCTCTAATACATTCATCTAAAAATTGATAGTCAGTAGCAGGCTTGTTCAGGTTTGTATCTGGAAGATTCTGATTACCATACTATGGACCTTGAGAAGTAGCAAATTGAGGAGCTTGAGGAACAAAAAAATGAGGAAGCACTTATGGATGATACAACATACCAATATTAGAAACCTGTGTACCCGAATTTGTAGCTTGAGCATATTGGATCCTAGGGTGAACATATGGAGCATAGGGCACCCCAAGATGAACATACTGAGGAGCAGTATTGGAAGAAGGTTCCCCAAAATAGGTAGGTGGCATTCGAAGATTAGGAAATTGGATGCCTTGATAAAGATGTTGCATAACAGGTTGAATGACCCGTGGAGGAATCTGTACATGAATATGAGGACCCTCATACCCATTCTCTATTTAAGCAGGTGCTTCAGCAATCACTGGCACAAAATTCTGGCGACGATGTTCCTTAGGAACATCCTTGTTATAAACATTAATCATTGGAAGAGATAACTGAGGAGGCATTCCCCAAGGATGGATAGCAGTATTCCCATTAACTAGAGGCACATCCATTAGCTGATAAGGAACAAAATCTCCAACATTAGCAACTTGAGAAGTGAAGTTATGTGGCATCCCCCAGGGATAAACAACAACATGTCCACTAAGCCCAGGAAGAGAGCCTAAATGGTTGGAGATTGGTTGAACAACTGTCTCATTCTCAGTTGGAGTCCCAACAGTAGTTGTAGCAGTGTCTTTCTAGGTACGAAGGTATTCCAGAATTGTATCCATCTTCCCTTGAAATTGGTCCATCTTGCCTTGGAAGTGGTTCACCCTCTCCTTATAGGTGACATTCTCTTGCACGATTTCTGCCATGATTTTTTGATGATTAACTCTAGTGAGATATCTTCGGCGGAGATTCGTCGTCTTTTTTGGATGGTGGAAGGAAGATGGTATGAGCATTTTGTATTTTTTGAATGAAATGCATGAATGCATGAATTTATGAATGCATGCAAAAAGATATCTTTTAAATTTTCAGGGAATCCTGAGATTGTCAATTGCATATGAGTAGACATAAAATTGCATAAAATAAGACAGAAGATAAAGCCAATAATGGAAAATACTCGTTTTA